>OX493264.1:51116721-52431721 GCA_950370525.1 Bellardia bayeri | reverse complement strand
TTTGGGTGGTGTTCAAGTTTGCTGACATACTTTGACGCGTGTTTTGTAAATTCAACTTTTACTAATGGCACGCATAGATCTTTGTGAATTCGAGAATTTTTAACATACCATGGAGCAGCAGTAATTATACATAGAATTTTATTTTGACCCCTTTGAATTTTTTCAATGTTTGATGCTGAGGCAGTACCCCATAATTGAATTCCATAGCACCAGATTGGCTTTAGAATTGCATTGTACAACAATAGTTTGCAGTCCAACTTTAGTGAAGAATTTCTGCCAATTAGCCAATTAAGTTGCACTGCTTTTAATCTCATCTGTGTAAGTTTCGCTTCAATATGAGACTTCCAAGTTAAACGGCGGTCGAGGTGAATGCCGAGGTATTTGACTTCATTATGTTGAGGAATAATTTGATTATTTATTTTGATGAACGAGCAAGTTTCTTTTCGCAATGTGAAAGTGATATGAATACATTTCTGTTCATTAACCCTGATTTTCCAAAGCTCTAGCCAATTCTCTAGTTTATAAACATAATTCTGCAAATTCTGTGATGCTACTTGGTGGTCCTTATGAACGCTGATAAAGGCTGTATCGTCTGCGAAAGTTGACGTGTGGATTTTGGGGTCTGACGGCATGTCGAAGACATAAATCAAATATAAAGTAGGACCCAGTATGCTACCCTGTGGCACACCTGCTTCAATTGGCTGAGCGGGGCTTAAAAAATTGCCTTCTTTGATTTTAAATTTGCGACCGTATAAATAGCTTTCCATAAGTTTATGGGTGTTAGCAGGCAGAGTTAATTTTATTTTGTGCATTAAACCGTCATGCCAAACTTTGTCGAACGCTTGGGACACATCAATGAAAAGGGCGGAGCAGTATTTTTTGTCTTCAAACGACCCTCTTATCACATTTACCAATCTGTGTGTTTGTTCGATGGTGCTGTGTTTAGCTCTGAAGCCGAATTGATGATTAGGAATGCATTCAGTGTCGTTCAGAATTGGAATCAACTTAGTCATTAACAATTTTTCGAACAGTTTAGAAATTGTCGGCAATAGGCTAATTGGCCTATATGACTCTGATCCTTCCCTGACTTAGGAATCATAGTGATCATAGACACCTTCCAATCTGCAGGATAGTATTCTAGGCGTAAAATAGCGTTGAAGATAAAGAGGATAATTCTTCTAGCTACACGAGGTAACTCCACAAGCATTTTATTGCTGATTTTATCCATACCTGGAGCCTTTCTAAGGTTCAGAGTACCAATAGCGCTTTGGACATCACCAAAGTTTAGTCTTAGAGGTACAGGAGGTCTAATAACGAGTGGTGGCAAATCAGATACGTTATTTGAGTTGTTTTTAGTAAACACATTTCTTAAATGGTTAACAAATAATGTCCCTTTCTCGGAATCATTTCTAGCCCAGTCACCAGTCGGATTTCGCAAAGGAGGTTTTCCTCTCACTGGTCTTTTTAAACCTCTTGCGGCCCTCCATAACGAGTAGTCAGATTGTGGGGTACTATCAAGACCCTCCAAGTAGGATGTAAGTGAAGCCGTTCTTTGGGTTTCTAAGAAATGTCTTAGTATATCTCTGCATACCCGTAGCCTAGCTTTCAGTTCAGGAGACCTGTGAAGTTGCCACTCTCTTCTCATTCTTCTTTTTTCTGATAGGAGATGTTCGAGTTCAGATATATAAGTTCTGTTTGTCCTATTTCTACATTCAACGTGATAAGTGGAAGCGTGATGCACAGCTCGTCGAAGGTCCTCGGTAAAGTTGCCAATCGACTCATCGATATCGTCGGTAGTTCTCAACACAATATTTTCCGTGCAATGAGAACTTAAATACTTTTTGTATTTTATCCAGCTTACTCGGGTCTTAGTCATGTTTCTAAATGGAGAGCCACACACTTGAGGGAAATGCATTGAAATGATAGTAGGAGAGTGATCTGAGGACAAGTCTAATGAAGGATCCACTTGCATCCATTCTACAGGGATATTTTTCACTACTCCAAAGTCAATAACATCGGGAATCTTCCGTCGGTCCGTCGGCCAGTAGGTGGGATGTCCGCTTGAGAGTACATCTAAGCCCATTTGAGCAATGGTGTTGAAGAGTACGCGACCCTTTGGGGTTACCAGACGTGAACCCCAAAATGTGTGTTTGGCGTTAAAGTCGCCAGCAACTAAAAATCTAGCTCCAAGGGAATTAAAGAAGTTATGGTATTGGTGTTCTTTTATTGAGAATCGAGGCGGAGAATAAATCGATGATAAAACAAATTTGTATTGACAGAATTCAATGCAAATGTTTGTTGCTTGGAGGTAATCCTCACTTATGTTATTCATTAGATAATGTTTTATTCTGTTCTTTATAAGAATTGCCGAACCTCCACAAGCTCTTCCGCGGGGATCTTTAGTATCGTACAACACGTAGCCATTAATTTTGAAGTACCCTGTCGACGTCAAGTGAGTTTCAGCAATCATCATAACATCAATCTGCTTATCCATCAGGAAGTATTCCAGTTCGTTTTTATGTTGGCGGAGGCCGTTCGCGTTCCAAAAACAAATTTTTAAATAAATCATTTCTTTAAAATGGCTTGCAAGATAGTGGATTGCATTTTCAGCATTTCCTGCATCATGGATGTCATGGTGGTCGTAAAAGTGTTCATAGTTTGGACAAGTGTCTGCAATGTTGTCTCTAGATTGTTGATATGTGGCTCAGAATATTGCGATATAGGTTCCTGCTCCAGACCTGGCATATTAGATTTGACCACGTTTGCGTAAGAAACTTGTCTAGAATTAGGAGCGTTTACGTGAGTAGTTGGTCGTACAATTTGAGGAAAATTCTTACTCGACGTGAAATTAGGTTGTTGAGGATGGTCAGGTAATACTGGCGACTTATTGGTCCTTATGCCCTTCAAATAAGTATAAACTGGACAACCTCTATAATTAGCGGTATGATTTCCTCCACAGTTACTGCATTTTTTTATTTTTAAGTCCGTTTTGGACTTATTACATTGAGCAGTTGCATGTAGTTCCCCACATGCAACACAAACAGACGGCAATTTACAATACGCTTTGGTGTGACCAAATTCTTGACAATTAAGACACTGGACGGGTCCAACACGCTTATGCGGTTCCTCCACGGTAATTCTACGATGCAGAAGATAAATAAGATTGTAAATTGGATGGGACTCGTTTTTCTTTAAGGCAACATCTCCAGGTTCCAATTCTACCCTGAACATGGGCTGAGGAATCTCTTCACGGTTTCTAATATTCACTACGCTCTTGATTTTGAACCCTTTGTCCATTAATCCGTTCTTTATCTCCGCAGGATCAACACATGGGTCTATACCCTTTAGAACGACTTGGAGTCCTTTTGCGCTTTTGAGCTGATAGATATAGAAATCCCTGGTCTCCCTCTCCAATAATGAGGCAGTAATCTCATTATGGGTCAAACGATGGAAAAGTAAATGTTAGTATTTGGGACGATCCGACCAATATCTTTTGCAGATCGTCATGGTGGAATCTGACCGGATTTCGAGTGGGAGGGACATCGTTGGCAAAACACCCGCCAATCCCAACTCCCAGGTAAGAGGTGCAGCAATACAGGGTGAGTACACTGGGCAAAAAGTTTTCCAATAGTGTCAATAGTTAGTGTTGTTTTGTGTTCACTTACGGGCTCCTTCTTTTTATTTAATTTCTTTTGAGTATGACATGTTGTCTTGTTAATTGGCTGGCATGATTTTTTTTGTAGCAGCTTAGTGTTAGATTGGTTGGCAAGAACCACCCCCCATACGGCGAGCCCTAGCCGGACTTACGCCAGCATGCCAGCGCCGCCAACAATCTGGCAACCACGCACTGAAAGGTGTTTACAGTGATTCCTTAGGGATCGTCAGGCGTGAAGTGTGTAGTTACACAGTTTAGACGACTGTAGGAAAACTAACAATTTCATTGGCACACAATGAATTTATCTGTCAACCGTGTGTGTGTCAGTTCACACGGTTGTCAGATTGTTGTGTGGCATTGTCAAATTCGTTTTGCAGCGTTGTGTGTGTGTTTAAAATTTTTAAATATTGTCATGGAACAAAACGAGCACTCTATGAAACAGGATTCATCAAAAGATATGTCACTATCCATTTTTTATTTTCTTTAATTTAATTCTTTAATTTTCTTCCACTTTTTTCACAGTTTAGAAATAATTTCAATGACAATGCTGCCATTGGTACATGCATAAACTTTCCACATATGACAATGAAAAGTGTTAGACAATTGTCTTAAAACAATGACAATGACAAAATTGTGTGTTTACACGATTGTTAGATGTCTGACAATATTTTTGTTTTCAATGTACTGAAAATGCTTTTTCTTACAACGTTGGAAGACAAAAATTTTAAGTTCACACGGTTGTTTCAGTGTTGTTATTATAACGTTATAAAAACGTTTAAATTGTGGTAGTTTAGTTTATCACCAAAATTAGTGGGGTTAATTCAAAGTGAAAACAATGTTACTTTTGTATTAAAAAAAAGTAACCAAAACGGTAAAAAAGTACACAAGTACACATTGAAAAAAAAAGTAACCAAAACGGCAACGCTGATGCTGAGTGCTGTAATGAGTATACAAAACACACAGCCTATAACTAAGAGTTTTGCCCCCGAGAAGATAACAAACTTTTAGCATCAAACTTTTTTTTCACTCAATCGAGGAGAGAGAGAAAAATACTCAAGAGTGCAGAAATTGAGTATTTTCTCATCTTTTTGCAACCGTGTTACCAGACAAACATATTTTTCGGTTTCGCTGATTAATCTGTGCTACCAAATCAGCTTACATTTAGAACTAAGAACGGGATTGGAAGATGTAATTTCAATTTGTTAATATGAAAATTATGGCTGCAATGCAACATAGAGTTCATAATAGCATTTCGAATATAAATTAAAAACTTTTATCACATAAAATATATAGATATTGGACTATTAAAGATAATCTTAAAACAAAAATTTTTAAATTATATTCTAAATGCTATTATGAACTCTATGCAATGAAATGTTATTGCATACTGCGTTTATGAAAACAGCCTATATTATTAGTGTTTTGTAGATTTAATTTTTTGTTGTATTTTATTTTATAACGTAATAGTAATTATTTTGTAATATTGTTATTTTGACCTTTTTTATTATTGAACTGCGATAGTAATTAAAATAAAATTTGTATTCTTAATTTATATTTTGTTTATATTTATATATGGAAATAAAATACTAACACATGTTTGCACGTGTATTTCTTAAATGGGAATAATCAGGTTTAGAAATATATTTTATAGATTATATATCAGAATTATCTAAATGGTAAAACAAGATAGTTTAGCACATATTTAATCTAAATTTCGTTTCTTAATGTGCAACCATTTGTCTTTCAAACAATAGTTTATACATGAGTATTATTTGTTTCGTATTACAATTGAAATACACAAATACTTAAAATTTGTATATACTATATACATAAGTATAATTTGTATCATATTTATTTATTATATATTTGGTCGAATTATTCATTTCGTTCCGTGATTGTATAATTTGAAATTATTCATTCCGTTGCTGCGGTATGTTTTCCTTTTTTGCGGTATCATCTCTACACAGACAGTATTTCGGCTTCCCTCAGGAATGAATAATTACATTTTACATATCGATAGATATTTCATTCCGCTTAGTTTGCCTTTTCGTGAGGAATGAAAAATTCTACCAATTATAATTTATACATTAACGAGATTAAATTAAACACAACTCTGTGTGCATCCATGTGGCAACTAACTTTTCTGTAACATAAAAGTGCTGCCAAGTTAATTATACGATATGGCAACTCTTTATTTTAGATCAAACGAATTGGCGTCATTTTTAAAAATTAAGTAAGGCGGTTGATATCGGTAGTGTTTGTCTAGAATGGTGAGTATATTTTGTTATAAGAATTATAATTTAAGAAATTAAATAATGTCAATTATTTAAATGTTTAATAATTTAAACATTTTAATAATTTACATTGATATTACTTTACCCTTATTCATAAAATTTTGTATGGAAATTTGCATTATAAACCTGTTGTAAGTTTTTATGAATAAGGGGAAACCCCTTAGATTTTAGTAATTACTATTCAAACTTAAGGTCTTTTTTTAATTTTATTTTCGATATTTCGCTATTGAAAATTAAATTTTTTTTAAAAAGACATTAAGCGTAAATAATTACTAAAATTTAAATAATAAAAAGTTTATTTGAAACAAAATTATTTATATTTGTCATTTTTTTTTAATTTTTCAGAATTTTCAAAAATGTCCCAACTGTGGTGTGGCACTCAAAGTGCAATTAAAAAGAGGACCCCATCATAGCGCACAGATGGCGCAATATTCATATGCGTACCAGGCACCGTATATGGGGTATCAAATGCAGCCATCGCCACAAATGATGCCATATATGCAGCCACAGGTGCAGCCATCGCCACCTATGGAGCCACAGGTGCAGCCATCGACGCATATGCAGCCACAGGTGCAGCCATCGCCACATATGCCATAAATAAAATATTTCTTGTACTCTTTTTTTATATATATGTAAATATAATTTTTTTCTTACATAATTTTTTGTTTGATTTTAATTTTTTTTAAACATTTTTTTATTTGTGTTGTTTTACATTTTGTTATTGATTTTGATAAACATCATAAAAACAACAGGTTTATAAAGCAATTTTCCATACAAAATTTCAATACAATTCAAAACAATACAGACAAAAACCAAGTATGAGGAAATATAGCCAAGACCTTCCTCTATTAAGTCCCGCTTATAGAATTTTGGCGCAAGTCCCCATTTTTGGTCTATAGTCCCCCAAATAGTTTGAGTGACTTGTATTAAATTAGTTTTTGAAAAATTTTGTTCGAACAGCTATCAATAGAGACAAAAACCAAGTATGAGGAAATATAGCCAAGACCTTCCTCTATTAGGTCCCGGTTATAGAATTTTGGCACAAGTCCCATTTTTGGTCTATAGTCCCCCAAATAGTTTGAGTGACTTGTATGAAATTGGTTTTTGAAAAATTTTGTTCGAACAGCTATCAATACAGACAAAAACCAAGTATGAGGAAATATAGCCAAGACCTTCCTCTATTAGGTCCCGGTTATAGAATTTTGGCGCAAGTCCCAATTTTTGGTCTATAGTCCCCCAAATAGTTTGAGTGACTTGTATGAAATTAGTTTTTGAAAAATTTTGTTCGAACAGCTATCAATACAGACAAAAACCAAGTATAGGAAATATAGCCAAGACCTTCCTCTATTAGGTCCCGGTTATAGAATTTTGGCACAAGTCCCCATTTTTGGTCTATAGTACCCCAAATAGTTTGAGTGACTTGTATGAAATTGGTTTTTGAAAAATTTTGTTCGAACAGCTATCAATACAGACAAAAACCAAGTATGAGGAAATATAGCCAAGACCTTCCTCTATTAGGTCCCGCTTATAGAATTTTGGCACAAGTCCCCATTTTTGGTCTATAGTCCCCCAAATAGTTTGAGTCACTTGTATGAAATTAGGTTTTGAAAAATTTTGTTCGAACAGCTATCAATACAGACAAAAACCAAATATGAGGAAATATAGCCAAGACCTTCCTCTATTAGACTCCGTTTTTAGAATTTTGGCACAGGTCTCCAATTTGGCCTAATAGGCCAAAAAATAGATCGAGTGATTTTTTCATATGTTTTAATTCATTTGCTTAAAAAGCGCTTAATATTTGAGTGTTTTATGACAAAATATTTTTATTATACAAGTTAAAAAATTGTTATTTTAATTCTATTTTATTATATTTAATCAAATTTTATATAAAATATTTAAATAAATTAAAAATAACGTATAAGTGACTAAAAGTTTGTTAGAAAAGTTTGTTGAAAGCCGAAAATCCTCTCCCATGCACATAAAAAGAAGAAGAACAGTGACTCATTGTAAATTGGTATGTTGCCATATAAATTTATAGAAATTATGTATTAAAGTCATTATTCAAACTTGGCTGCACTAAAAATTCGGCCTTTAAAGCAGAAACCACTCATTTGTTCTCTGTAAATTATTCTGAGAGAGCATTTTTTATTTACTCTCTCTGAAAAATGAGTGAAATTAAAAAAGTTTGTTCAAAAAGTTTGTTCAAAAAGTTTGTTCAAAAAGTTTGTTAAGTTCACGGGTATAGAGTTTTTACAAATACAAAAGAGCACCAAGAGTATAAGGCTTGGGCACAACTGACTTAGTGCAATCCCATAACTATTTGAGAAATGCATCACTAATTGTGTTTCACACCAAAGTTCTTCGTTATTAACACCTTTTCAACATGGTTTTCGCAAAGGATCATCAGCTATGACTAATATTTTGCAGTTAACATCTTTAGTCAATGATGGCTTTGTCAACGGTTAACTTACTGACGCCATTTACACAGATTTTAATAAAGCCTTTGACAAAGTTAACCACAATCTTCTGTTAAAAAAATTGGATGTTATGGGTTTCAACAACATTTGTTTAAACTGGTTAAAAACATATCGGGCCTGTTCGAAAAAGCATCACTGCACTGCATTTGATGCAGTACGTTCGGAAAAGCAAAAGGTTGCATCACTGCAAATGCATTGTGTTCTAAAATGCATCACTGAAGCAGATGATGCGCAAAAAAATAGCAAACAAGCATCTCAAAAATGGTATAAACTTTTTTAATAAATTTTAAAAAAATTTTATTCGAAGTTTTACTTCAAGTTAAATATTTTAAAAATTTTCAAATACTCGCAAGAGGAATAATTCTTTTTTAATAAATTTATTTGAATTGATTTTGAGAACAATTTATTATTATACCCTTCACCTTCATGAGAAGGGTATATATAAGTTTGTCATTCCGTTTGTAATTTCCACAATATAATTTTCCGACCCTATAAAGTATATATATTCTGGATCCTTATAGATAGCGGAGTCGATTAAGCCATGTCTGTCTGTCTGTCTGTTGAAATCAGTTTTCTGAAGTCCCTAGATATCTTCGAGATCCAAATCTTCAACAATTCTGTCAGACATGCTTTCGAGAAGTTTGCTATTTAAAATCAGCAAAATCGGTTTAGGCCAACCAGAGTTATGGTCCGATATGGGAGACAACCTCCATAAAAATTTGATATTTTTTGTCCATTTTATTGCAATATTTTGAAATATATTACAGGTAATGCCATGAAATTATGTATACGTTGTTTTTATGATAATAAAAGAAAGTGTGCGGAAAATAGTATGAATCGGTCCATGATTTCTCATAGGCCCCATACAAAAATCTTCCCGAAATATTGCTCAATTATATATAAATGCATATAATATTGGAATATCAAGACAAAATTC
Organism: Bellardia bayeri; assembly: GCA_950370525.1. Taxonomy (NCBI): domain Eukaryota; kingdom Metazoa; phylum Arthropoda; class Insecta; order Diptera; family Calliphoridae; genus Bellardia; species Bellardia bayeri. The sequence goes on along the minus strand of OX493264.1, from coordinate 52,422,358 downwards.
AGCAAAAATAAGTTTTATGCAAAACTAAATCGCAAAACGAAATTTTTTTTAGTTCGGTCCATGTTTGACCATAACCCCCATATAAAGTCCACTTTCAAAATTCACTTAAATACGTATAAAACAGATATAAATAATGTTAGACGGCTAAATCTTGACATGAAGAATCTTTGTAGGCAAATAAATTGTTGTACTAAATTTTATGGTGGTCGGCCCAGAATTGGTCATAGCTCCCATACAAGGACCTCACCTGAAAAAGACATTTATCCCTATATATATTGTATAAATATCGGTACTGACTCAAAACTTTACACAAATCATTTACATATATACAAAAATCATCCCACAAAATTTTGTGAATTTGGGTCCATTTTTAACCGTATGCCCCATATAAAGCCCTCTTCCGAAAATTACTTTAATACTCATAAATCTCTTATAAATAAGGGTACCAATCCAAAATTTTACACGGATCATTTACATATGTACATGCCTAAATCAAACTGCAGGATTTTGAGAATATCGGTTCATATTTGACTATGTCCGTCATATAAGGTCCACTTCCGAAATCCACGCTAATACTAATATATATCTCAAATATACCGTTATTATGTTGAAATTCAACGTGAAATATCCTCATATGCATGAAAATCACTGTTCCAAAATTTAAGTAGATCGGCCCATAATTTGTCATAGCTGCCATATAAAAATTTCCAAAAAAACAATTAAATTCGGGTCAAAAAATATTCTTTTCGGATTTAACCCATATTCGGTCCATATTTTATAATCATGATATATATCGTTGGAAAGGTATTTTTAATACCTTTTATTTAATGTATTACAAATTATCATACACGCAGTAGTTCCCGAGATATAGGCCTATATATTTTCAACTTTACGGGCCCGCCCCCTCGAAAATAGGCATGACCGCCAACAATTTTTTTTTGCTGGCATCTCCTTTAAAAGCCCTATTTGATGAAGTTGTTTTTTTTTTTTGAGCAAAGTCACTAAAACCGAATTGTTCCCCTTTTTTATACTCTGTTTGTTAAATTACACTCAAGATTATTGTGAACATCAGACAAACTCTATAAATTATGGTAAAAATTGGTAATTAAATCAATTAAAAATGGTGAAAATTTGACAAAACATTTAACATAAATTATGTTGGTCGGAAAATTGTCTTTCAAACAATATATAAAATAATAATTAAATTTGCACTAAGACTGAATAGAAAACACAGAATAAGGATATTCTAGTCCTATAACCAGTGTAGTTTTTTTTATCTCTTATTAAGTTTAGGTGGAGGGTATTTAAGATTCGGCACAGCCGAATATAGCACTCTTACTTGTTTTTTATTCGAACTGTTAATTTTTAAATTTTTGATATTTATTTTAGTCGGGCTCGAGTTCATTAAATTTAATTTTCATTAAATTATTTTTACTGAAGGTAGGAATTGTTTTACAACATGAAAAATTTTTATTATTAAAAATTTTTAATGATAATTTTCTTGGCTTTGATTCGAACCTGGGTTGTTGAATTTACATATGTTTCGAGAAACACCACTTTCTCTAATCAGAAGTCTTTGCGTTCTAACCCTCCGCACCACTTGCGGTGCCTGCTAGCCAACAGACAAACATCAATCAGGTAACACTGGTTAAAAGATTGATTGGTAAATTGGTAATTTTGTAATATGCTCGATTTTGTTATAAAATATGACAATAAATAACAATAATATTGCTTTTCCAATGCATAACTGAAAATTTCTTTTAATTTTCTTTTACATATTACCCAAGTCGCTTTTTCGAAGCGCAACTGAAAATTTCTTTAAATTTTCTTTAAATATTATCACAGTCGCTTCTACGAAGCACAACGGAAAATTTCTTTAAATTTTCTTTAAAATATTACACTAGTCGCTTCTAAAAGCACAATTGAAAGTTTTTTTTTTAATTTTCTAAGATTATATTTGAAAGCTATTTTTTTCCTCTCTCGAATAAACATCGTGGTCACTTTTACGAGGCACCTCTAAAAATATTTTCCCCCGTTTATATATAAACACACCTTAACCATGTCTGCCATTATTCGGATCAAGTGGTCGAATTTCAAAGCTACTTTGATGGGCTCACGGTAGAATCGCTCTCGCGACACACCTTGAAGACACAAAAGAAACAGACCCAACTCCATTGGTCCAGATTTGAGTCATCTTACGAAACCGTTCTGGATCAATATGATTCTATCAAAGATGAACTCGATTACGACACCCTCAAAGGACGTTATTATGCCACTTTTGGCGCTTATACCGCTGTCGTCGCGAGAATTCACGAGCTCAACGAGGATCTTCAAGCAAAGGCTAAATTGGCGTCCCCCTCAACCGATACCCCAGTCGATCTAACTCCTCATATTTCATTGCCCCCTTGCGATACCGAAATTTTTCATGGAGATTATCAATCTTAGCCCACCTTCCGTGATATGTTCACAGCTCTTTACCGCAACAATAAACGTCTATCACCGGTCGAAAAAATGTGCCATCTGGTAAAAAAGACGCAGGGTGAAGCTCGCGAACTTGCCCTATGACAAACGATGGTTTTAACATGGCTTGGCAAAATTTGGTAAATCGCTACAAAAATAAGCGCATATTAGTGAATGCCCAATTAAAGTTGCTGTTCAATGTACAACCAATAGTGAAGGAGACTAGTGCTTATCTGCGACAGCTGCAGCGTGCCATCAACGACTGTATCACCAATCTGCGTTTGCTACAGATAATTTTCGTTTATATTTGCTCAACTTGTCTGCCCGAAACCACATTAAGTTTATGGGAACAGTATTTACCGCGCTCTACTGACTTGCCAACGTGGAAAGCTTTGGATGAATTCTTGTCCTCAAGATTCCAAACTTTAGATTCGGTCGCAGATATTAGATCGACATTTATCAGCTCACATCCCCCAAAACCTTCTCAATCGGCAAAATCTAAAAAATCAAACCACTCGCTAGGATCCAAGATTAACAGCTACCAGACTAACGTCTCCAATGACAAGCTTGGCAAGTGCGATTTGTGTACCCAATATCACCCCCTCAGATTTTGCTCAATTTTTCTACAAATGTCAGTTGAAGAACGCTATACCGAGGTGAAGAAGCAAAGCACTAACTGCTTGGGAACTCATGGAGCGAAAACATGATCAAGCAAATTTGTTTGCAGGGTATGTAAAGGAAAACATTACACGTTATTTCATCGAGTTGATCAAAGAAACGCAAGTACTACTCCGGTCACAAATACCCCAGTTAGTAGCACTAATAACCCACCTCGTGGCATAGATTTCTCCCCCTCTACATCGGCGCAAGCAGCAAGTCGAACGTTGCAATCTTTCTCCACTCAACTCGAACCCACTACACAATCAGTTATTCTCGGTACAGCATTAGTTGACGTTTTCAATAGTGACCTCAAGTGCACTGTCCGCGCACTAATCGACTCCGCCTCAGAGACCTCATTATACCCCAGTCAGTAGCACTAATAACCCACCTCGTGACATAGATTTCTCCCCCTCTACATCGGCGCACGCAGCAAGTCGAACGTTGCAATCTTTCTCCACTCAACTCGAACCCACTACACAATCAGTTATTCTCGGTACAGCATTAGTTGACGTTTTCAATAGTGACCTCAAGTGCACTATCCGCGCACTAATCGACTCCGCCTCAGAGACCTCATTTATTTCCAAAAAATTACAAAGGCATCTCGGCCTCCCTACTTGACAATCAACAGTTCAAGTCCACGATTTAAGCGACACCGTGACCGCCACCATAACCCAAAGCTGTCATATAAGAATTGGGGGTCCAATTGATAAGTCATTCGAAACTTATTCAGATGCCTTAGTCATAAATAGGCTTGCTGGACAGCTCCCTTACTTCCAGTCATCCGCGTTACAAAATGACCGTTTTTCCCAATTACAATTGGCTGATCCTTATCGCCCCACTTGCTCTGAAGTTGAATTACTTCTCGGTGCGGATGTTTACCCGAAAATACTACAAGACGGTCTACAAAGAGACACACAGCAATCTCTGTTAGCACAAAGGACAGTTTTCGGCTGGATTATAACGGGAAAGGTACTTGCAAGTTCGTGCAAGAAGGCAGTGTTATCATTTTTTAACACGATAGAGCTAAATAATCAACTTCAGCGGTTTTGGGAATTAGAGGACATCCCGAGGAGAAAAACGCCCCCCCCCCCCCGGAGGACACACACTGCGAAAATTTGTACACATCCACTACGTTCCGTAATAAAGAAGGTCGTTATGTAGTTTCGCTCCCCTTTATACCAGAATACCCCGAAAAATTTAATATTTATCCCTCTCGAAAAATTGCTTTCTCCCAGTTTCTACGAAACGAGGCGAGATTAACCAAAAACCCCCAGATGAAAATTGACTACGATAAGGTAATCACGGAGTATTCCACTCTAGGTCAAATGACCAAAGTAACACCCATAAATAGTGATAGCGGCAACTACTATTTGCCACACCATGCTGTCTTAAAACCCGACAGCACCACAACAAAATTGCGCGGGGTATTTAATGCCTCACGTACCTCATCTAACGGCATAAGCCTTAATGATTTGCTTCACCCTGGTCCAATCCTGCAGGCAGATTTAAGGATCCTAATTCTGAGATTGAGATTTTTCCGCTATGTCTTCAATGCGGACATAGTGAAAATGTATCGCCAAATCTTGGTGCACCCCAAACAAACCCCTTTCCAACGAATTTTGCATCGGAATTCTCCGAACGAATTAATTCAGGACTTTGAGATGAACACAGTTACCTTCGGTGTAAACTGTGCCCCCTATTTAGCTATTAGGATGTTGTTGGAACTTGCCAAAGAAAATTAAACCGCTTACCCGAAAGTTGCCGAAATTTTGCGTGATTATATGTATGTCGACGATGTCCTTTCAGGAGCCCATACAATATCGGCAGCAGTAAGATATCGTGATGAACTTATAAAGATTCTGGATACAGCGGGGTTTTCCCTACGGAAATGAACTTCCAACAATGAGAGGCTACTGCAAGGTCTGCCGCCAACACACTTGCTGGGTGAAGAATTTCTACAACTGTCGGAATCCAATGTTACAAAGACTTTAGGGCTCAGGTGTAATGCAGGAAATGACCATTTTTATTTTTTATTTCAAACTCAAAGCTAACCCGAACCGTGAATGAACCACAAAGAGATGTGTACTTTCGGAGATTGCCAAGTTATTTGATCCCGTAGGAAGACTATCTCCCAAGATTATCGTTGCCAAAATGATAATGCAACAAATCTGGAAAGACGGTACTGATTGGGATGAGGATTTGAACCTCCGATGAATAAATAGCGCAAATTTCTCGACGATTACATCAGAATTGAAGAACTAAGAATTTCCCGTTTCATTGACTTCGACCCTTCATATAAAATTGAGTTACACGGTTTCTGTGACGCCTCGGAAAAAGCGTGTGCAGCCGCCATTTATCTGCGTTCTGAAAACCAAGGATTTGTAAGTAGTCATCTTTGAGCCGCAAAATCAAAAGTTGCCCCTGTAAAATTTGTCTCCCTACCTCGTAATGAACTTTGCGGAGCAGAATTGCTTGCTAATATGGTAGATTCTATTTTAGCTCAAATAACACTAAAGGACTATAAACTCTACCTTTGGACGGATTCCACCATCGTGCTGGCTTGGCTAGGAAAACCTGCTCACAAAAAGTAACCCCGCCGACTTGGCTTCCCGTGGTACTACTATACATGAGTTGGCATCGAGTGAATTATGGTGGTATTGGCCCGCGTGGCTAAGGGGACTCCTTTCAAACTGGCCATCAAGCAAACAAGAGTTTGCTACAGAAGAAGAAGCCAGACCAATCCGCGTGCTCACTACCTCAACACAACAGAATGACATTCTAAACAACTTTTCAAACCTACCTCGTGCATTTAGAGTCACAGCGTACATTTTCCGTTTTTATACCCGAATAAAAGCCAATATGACGGTAGAAAAGATCAGTGGAGAAGAACTTTCGCCCAAGGAAATAGCCTTCGCAAAAAACCGTTTAATCATAACGTGCCAGCAATCTCATTTTTGTGAAGAATACTCACAGTTATCTATACAAGACAACTGTCCCAAAAAAGCTCCCTTTTAATTCTTAACCCCTTTCTAGATTCTAACGGAACCATGAGAATAAATGGTCGTCTAGCTGACTCCCCTACTCTAAGTTATGACGAACGTTACCCCATTTTACTGCCTTATCATGCGCGCTTTACGAGATTATTTCTCAAGTTTTTGCACCAATACTCCCTACATGGTCAAAATGCGCTTTTATGCCGTTTGACTAGATTACGTTATTATGTCCCCAAACTCAAGACTCTCATAAAAACAACCTTATCTCAATGCGTAACATGCGTCAAACATAAAAGCCAAATCAGTCAACAAATAATGGCTGCATTACCCCCCGAGCGTTCGACTTTATCGATTTTGCGGGACCTTTTGATATAAAATCCTATGCTGGTCGTGGCTGTAAAGTGACCAAAGGATACGTGCTGGTTTTCGTATGTTTTTCAACAAAAGCGATCCATCTAGAAGCTACCGGTGATATATCCATACAAGCCTTTCTAGCCGCCTTTGCTCGTTTCTTTTCGCGACGAGGAACACCATACGCCATATACTCTGACAATGGCACCGTCTTTGTAGGCGAAGCTAACATCTTAAAAGGCGATAAACAACATTTCTTTCCATGCTACACAAAGGTCTTCTCGATCAGGATGCCTTCACTTCTGTAGAATGGTATTTTATCCCTCCTGGCGCCCCTCATATGGGTGGCCTCTTGGAAGCTGGCGTAAAAAGCTTCAAATCCCACTTCAAAAAGAGTTGTAATAGTCAAAGTTTTACGTATGAAGAATTCAGCACCATGTTAGCAAGAATTGAAGCGTGTCTAAACTCTAGACTCTTAAGTCCCATGAGCGAAACCCCAAACGACCTATGCGCTCTGACGCCAGGTCATTTTCTCATTGGAACCCCACTCTTATCTCCCCCAGAACCCGATTTATCAAGCAATTCCATCAGCCATGTCAACCGTTGGCAAAAGCTCAAAATTCTTCACCATCATTTAGCCCGTAGATGGAGGGAAGAATATTTATCCGAACTCCACAAAAGAAATAAGTGGAAATACCCCCATCGAGAATTTTAAATCGGCGATTTTGTTGTCGTCAAGTAAAACAACATACCCCCCAATCAATGGCGTCTCGGACGTATTGAGAAAATCTTCACTGGGCCCGATCATCGAGTCAGACCCATTGTCAAACTAGTTTTACTCTCCTCCCCCTTACGTCGTAACCATTTAGTTCTCCCCCTTGTTTTTTTCATCGTTACAGCAAACATGCCTCCCAGTAGACAAATCTCCACCATCGAGAAGAGAAGCCAGGCGGAGAGACTGCAACCCAAAAGCCTAGATTGCCGCCTATGCCAAAAAGGTTACCCGCTGCGTAAATGCAGTAAATTCCGGCAAATGGCTCTCTCCGCCAGGAAAGATGCAGTGGAACATCATCGGTATTGTCGCAATTGCCTCGCACACTCCCACAGATTTGCTAACTGTCGCAGCAAAGAGCGCTGTCATGACTGCAACGGTCCTCACCACACCCTTCTTCATCAGGCCAAAATAACCAGAGCCAGCTCTTACCTGAGCCGAGCAGCCAACACCACTGTCACCCCCACTGTTATCATCAGGATAAAGATAAAACATGAGTGGCACCAAATACGCGGCCTATTAGACGCATGTGCTCCCACGAGCTCCATAGCAGAATTCATTGTGGAACGATATAATATGATGCCGATAAGTGGTGCCAATTCACCTTTCGGACCAGGTTTGAGGAAGAAGAAGAAAGCTTTACGATACGAGCAAGAATTAATACCGAACTGCCCTGGGAGCGGATATCTACCCTCGCATGATCCGAAGCGGCATCCAGGTGGTAAATATTGGTCCACTAGCTCAGGACATGGTCTTAGGATGGGTCCTGATTGGGAAATTCGGTGTTTAACCACACCAACTATATCTAGATACATCATTTTGCTGTTATATAACTATTATAACATATATGTAAATATTACATCATTATAAAATTTAATTATAATTGTTATTTTCATACTTATATTTTTTGTATTTGAATTATATTGAATTATACACCTACATATACTTACCTTATTTACTTAAAAATTGAATTATACATATATTTACCTTATTTACCTAAAAAAGAAAACAAAGTTTTTGAATTATACATATACTTACCCTATTTACCCCTGAATTGAATTCTAATTGTATGTATAATTGCCATTACATTTACCCCTTATTGAATTATATTGAATCGTATTTATACTTACCCTTGTTGAATTATATCCTAATTGTATTGATACTTACCACTTTTTATATTTGCATTGTTCATTTGTATTGAATTTATATATTGAATATTTATGGTTATTATATACTCACCCTTGCTTGTATTCTTATTATTGAATTAGTAACATATTAAACTTCTTTTTTTGAATTGTTATATAGTTATAGTATTTTAAAATTATAATAGTAATTACCTAATTATATTACAATGTAAACCCAATTGCCTGTCTGGTATGGAGATATGGGACCCTAAAAATAATTCAAATCAGTTTTGTGGTATGGTAACCCTGCAGTTGCAGGTCATGTGGCGAATAGGTTAAGGCAAAGGGATGAACACACACCATTGAGAAAGTGAGCATGTTAAGAGCAAGTCCCCGATAATTTGCCCTAATCTTCCTCTCTTTCTCATTCTCCACTTATACCAACAGGTAATTGTGGTGGTTGTTTTTAACACAACTCACATTCGAATCAAAACACTCAACAAGCCAAGTTGATTTCATTAAAATTTATACAGTGACTAATACCAAGTGCAATTTAATTTGTGACAACTATACCTAAAACCCTTCGAGCAATCGCATCACTTTTATAAAAACTTTTTTTTTACCACATCATATAAGTACTTCTTAGTGAACATATATATGTACATAAAAATACATAAACCCATTAACAACTTCCAAGAACAAATAAAAGTGAGTTTTTATAAATAAAGGCAATCTAAGCCTAGACATACAATAACAAATAAATAACAGTAATTTTTATAAATAAAACTAAATACAGTCGTACCTCGATTATCCGTGATGGACGGGGTCAGACGCATTACGGATAATCGATTTCCACGGTTAATCGAATTACAATTTTGATTATACAGTTTTTAAATATTTTTATTATTTAACATTGATGTACGTACATACATATTTATATTAAAACAAATTAATTCTTCTTAAAACTTTGTAATTTTGAGCTAGCATTTTAAAACTCACATTATTTTTGAATGCTCGGTAATTATTTTGACTTTATTTTCAATATTTAAAATGTTTCTTTGTCTTTTTACAACTGGTAACGATGCCATACTAAATATATTTACATAGATCTAATCACCCGTACTTCCCAAATTTCAAATTTAAACTAATCACTTTGAAATGTTTCCGACTAATAGTATGCAAACAAGAGAATTCCCCGTTTTCATGTTTATTATATTGTACTTATGAATTTGAAGTTAAAAAAAAAATCTGCCATCACGGATATTAGAGGTAATCACGGTTACTCGAAGCAAACAATTTGAAAACATTGCAAACAAAAAAGAATAGACTGATATTTTTCCATCGCGGTTAATCGGGGTTACCGGTTAACCGAATCACGGATAATCGGGGCCCGACTGTACCTATGAACCTAAAATAAATAAAAGTAATTGTTCTAAATAAATTAAACATACAACTAAGAATAAATAAAAGCAATTTTTCATCAATAAATTAAATTAAAACTGTTGAAGAATGTGTTTTTTTTGTGAACAAGTGAAATTTGGGGAAATTATTAACTGATAAAAAAGAACAACAAAGCCAAAAAAACCCCAAGCCGATTGAACACTACAGGATCCACAACAATTGTGTAAACCGCATTCCAAAGAAGAAAAAAAGGGAATAACCAGCAACAGGTGGACAAGGCCGAAGACATCATTTCATCAATTTCTCCACTATTATTCACATCATTTGGGAATCAAAACAACATCATCAACTGTACCCTTACTCACATTACCAACCTCACCACATATCCCAAGGAATAAGGTGATCCATCAACATCATCACCATCATCCCCCTTCTCCAGGAATAAAGGTAACAACCATTTCATCATCACCCACATTCACCCTACAGTCAGCACAACAAACGACAGAAACCGTAAACCCCCAATATTATTACATATACATCTTATTACACGGGGTACCCATACAATAAGGATCCAGAATATATATACTTTATAGGGTCGAAAAATTATATTATGGAAATTACAAACGGAATGACAAACTTATATATACCCTTCTCATGAAGATGAAGGGTATAAAAAGCGATTAACAAATTTCAAAGTTTGAGATAAACGATTATCAAAACCAGCCAAAAATATAATTTTCAATAAATAACTAAACTTTTTAAATTTTTGGTTAAACCTGAAGTTACTTCATTTCAATTTCTATACTTTTTTCCCTTAAGCATAGTACTCTGTTCAAAATTTCAAGTGGAATGCTGTCAAAATACATGTTAAAAAAATAAACATGAAATTGAAATTGTGAAAAACATGTTAAATGTATCTGGCAACATTATATTTTCACAGCGGAATAATTAAAGTAGCAATTGTTTCACGTGGAATTTTTATCCAAAAGCTCTTCTGTCGCAACAACAATATCTATTACTTGTTGTTCTACTGCACAAGCGGCTAGTAATATTTGTTTATTCATTTTATTCAACACTAATTTATTCATTTTTATTTAAAGATTTCGATTCAACACAGATTTTTTAATATTTTAACTTTTATTTATTTTCGATTTAAATTCACAAAAAAACAAAACATATGTGTTTTGTTTACATAAGTAAAACAATGTGGCGTACTTTCAATTAAAAAAACGTCAAATTATGTAAATTCGCGTGATAGGCAACATTGGCTATACGTCAAATTTTCCGTATGAAATAATTAATGTTGCTCAACATTTTTCCCAAATTTGAACAGAGTACTAGGCTTTACCAATAGCAAAAAGTTAATATTGATGTTTATAAACATTAATTTGTCAACATTGTTGCGTTATGGTTAGTGTTATGCTACAGCTATTTATTATTATATCAGCAAAAGTTATCAGATAGTTTACTATTAGGTATTTTATATTTTACATATAAATTTAATTATTTATTTCCTAAAGCAATAATTACTAAATAAAAAAAAAATAATTTAGTATTATTTTTCTAAATATGATTTGTGGTTGATGTAAATGGTTCTTTACTAGGATGAAATTATCGGCTACAGTAGTAGTAAAGACAGAGTCGCATTCTGTGGTTCTAGACTTCAATTTGACATTTGACAACATACTTAAAAACAAGGTTTCAGACAGAACTGTCATTATAATGGACAATTGATTGATACTCCCTTTTCCTTCCGACTTTCAAGCTGTTAACATCGATAGCGGACTAAAACAGAATTTTTGTAATCCTACAATTATTATAAAACCCGCGTGGGAAATATGGAATTTTGATTCACATTTTATAATATCCAGCAGAATTTTGTGGTCAGGAAAATATAGAAACCTCCTGATAATACACGAATGTCCATAATCTTGCAACTTTAATAACAAGTACAATCATTCCTACATATACATTCGAGAGAAGGTAAATCTCGCATAAATAATTTTTTTTTTTGAAAATAATGTAAATAACGTAAACTTCTTTATTATAAATTTTAAGGAGTTTCCTTCAGGGTAATTTGGTCAAATGTTTGTTTCCAAACGTAAATAAAAAACTTGTTCGATTTTTATTTTATTTACCCAACGTTTCGTTAGTTTTATTCTAACTTCTTCAGGGGTCTCGTTCTAAATAATCTAGTGACAAAATTTATTGTTTTATTACACAGCTTTAACTTATGAACTTATTATATAGTTTTACTTACAGCTTTAATGTTTTTTAATATTGGATATTAATTTTTATTATTAATTAGTTACTAAAATACTAAAAAACGGGACATCACGAACAGAATTTTGGTATAAATAATCAAATAATTAATAAAAATATAATATACAATAAACGACCACAAAACTTAAGTCAAGTTTAACTTAAAGCTAATATCACAGAACTGATTTAATTAGTAATTGCAGAGGAGTATTGAAGTTTCGTGTTGTCTTTGTCTTCTTTCGTGTTCATTGTTGTTTTTATTTTTTGTTGTATACGTAAACTCTCCTTTTGTTTTCCTTCCTTTCTATATCTAATATTTTAACATTATCAAAATCTGCAACATGATTGCACTCTTTTACGTGCTGGGAAAGTGCCGTCGATATTTTTCCATTTCTTATATCTGTTTTATGTTCGTTGATTCCTGTACCCAGCATTCTTTTTGTTGTGCCAATATACACCAAATTGCACAACTTCTTTTATTCAGGCTTTTGGAAGTATTCCAAACCCAAAAACTATATAAGTTCGAGTACTACAAGAGACCTTCTCTCAAAAGATTTGGCAAAATCTCATGAAATTTTTCATAACCAAATGTAATTTTAACCCAAGATCCCAAACGATGTCCATAAATTTACTTCAATCAACGTCTTACATATGCTGCTTCTTAACCTAAGTTTCAACATCTCAACATAAAGTTTAATTTACCTTCGCCCCAAACATATCAACTCGATTACCATTTAAAATCTTCGAAAAGTCTAGAAGCAAACCCAATAAAGATTCAGTAGCAGTAAACAACAAAATAGAATAACCTTCAAAATTCAACCTAAAAAATAAAAAAATTTAAATTAAACATCAACAAAAGTAATCCAAATAAGTCATTAAATTAGTTATGAACAAAATAATTGAAAAAACATAACAGCCAAACGGATGCATATCAAAGAGAGGCTAGTGATAAAATTAAAGGAAATCGTAAAAACGAACGTGAGATAAAAGCAATAAAAATCAATAATAAAAAGTGCAAGAAAAGAAAGTCAAAACTATAACGATAGACGTGGAAGGAGAAAAGCGAGATAATAATAAGTTTAGCGAATATATAAATAATTATTAAATTAAAAAGTTAAAAATTATAAAAAAAAATAGTAAGAATAGTATGAATAGTATAGCAGGGATAAGTGATTATTTTTTAATTTGTTTATACAATTTTCTAAAATAATTATTTTAGACTAAATTAAAGTAATTATTCTAAGTTATAATTTAGTAACTAAATTAGCGATTAAAATTAAATAAAGTGTGTACAAAATCTAAAAAAAAAAATAATAGAAAGCAAGAAAATTTTTTTTTTCACCCTACACTACACATTTTTCAACACAACACATACACTACACATTTTTTTTCAACACAACACACACACAACACTTAAAATATTAAAAACACACAATACACCTTTCTTCACATAATACACAAAAATACAATCAATGAGAGAAAAACAATTATACTATTTACAATAACACCATTATAGCGTCATACATCTTTAATCGAACTTCATCTGGTTCGAAGAGGCCTCATCGATCATCTGGATAAAGTTTGGTAAGTTAATATTATTTTTATATTGTAATTCTCTCATACAATTTTAATTTGTTATCCAATCTATTATCGATATATCGTTATGTAAAAGTTATCGGGAAAGTAAAATCAACGGTTTAATAAATTGTGTTTTTGGTAGATAGTGATGTGAAAATTATTACGATAAGAGTAAGCAAATAATTAGCAAATCAATAGCTTTATTTACTAAGCATAATATATAATAGTAATGTTAAGTTGCAGAAATTAAAAACATATTTTTTTGAAGAAAATCGTTAGCCAGAAAAGAAAAAAATCTTTAGAAAAGAAAATTTAATTGTATAAAAAGTATAAGTACATTTTTCTTATTATTTTTTTTTTCTTCACAAAATTTCTAGTTATTATTAATAAAAATTATATTATTCTATGATACGTGTTCTTTATATTCTAACATAATTGGATTAAACATTTTTCTCTTTTTATATACAACATTTTCTATAAATTTTCGTTATAAATTTAAATGGGTTGAAATAAAGATTTCTAAATAATCATAATGGAGTATTAATTAAAGATCAATCAATTGTTTTTGTTTATTATGTTTTTTGTACACTTTTGTACAACATGTAAACATTATGGGTTGTGTAAATTCAACAACCCAGGTTCGATCCCCAGTCAAGAAAAATTATCAAACATTTTTAATAATAAATTTTTCAAATTGTAATTCCTAACTTCAGTAAAAATAATTTAATGAAAATTAAATTTAATGAACTCGAATATTAATCTTCTTTGAAATATCGACTCCTATAAAAATATGGTTAAAGTTTAAAAATACCATCAAATGAAATTTATTCTTTGGATAAATATGTTTGTTAAGGGAAGAATTTTAAAATTGGAATATTACAAAATGGCGCCCAACGTGTTGCGAGATTGTTCTCAAAATTTTTGGGTGCATTTTCGTTTCTGAATCCTTTGTTTAATTTTTAAAAGTTCATTAACTGCTTAGTGGTAAATGTCCCTTTAATTTTATGAAATCTTTTCATTTGAATAAATGTATAAGTTTTCAGGAATTTTGGATACTTGAGCGTTCGGGTAATTTAACCGTTTACTATATATATATTCTTTTCAAAGCAATTACTAAATTATATTAAAACGAAATTTTTCACTTTGCACAAATCCTGTAGATAGTGCGTTTATATTTTCTTTTTTTTGATATTAATACCGATATATTATAGGTACATGGATTTATATTATATGGCAATTAGCAATTTAATATCCGGTAGTTATAAATATAGTTGAGACAGATATTGAAAAGTGGGTTATTCCAAAGTTTTATAAACAGGTTTCTACAAGATTTTCCAATATCCTAGTTTTTTTTTTTTTTTGATCAAGCTTGCCATATTTATTTTACCCTAAATAAGCATTATATTGTGAGAAAACCGATAGTTTAGTTAAGATAATTATCGTTTAAAACAATTTAATATTTTTTTTGTTTGTATAGGAATAACTTATAAACTTAAATTTTTTTATTATTATTTAAAAGGAAAAAAAAACAAAATTTCTTAAACAAAGAGCTTAAGTTTTTTTGTTAAATTCTTAAAGTAATTGAGCGTTCCAATTAAATTAATCTGTAAGACAAGAATTATTATGTTAGGTCATACGCCAATAAAAAACCCTGTAGTACCGGCAGGACTGTCACCTTCTATTCCAGCTGTGGAACAGAACCTGCCAAGTACAAGTGATATATGTATCTTATGCAGCGAACGTAAAGATGATAAAAATAAATGTTTAATTATTGAAAAGTGCAATTATGTTTTTCATCGAGCTTGCACTGAAAATTTTCTTTCAAACAATGATGCATGCCCAGTTTGTCATCTGTCATGCTAACTGTCAGACTTTAAAAGATTTACGTTTTCTGTAAAGCCAAGTAAACATAAAGGAAAATCTCGTGGAGCTCATGCTGGTCATCAATACACAATACGTAGTGTAGCTCAAAATTTATTTCAAGATCCACATACTGGTGGTTCAATGGCTAATGCAAGAAATGTAAATGCACCAAGTACTTCTAAAAATAATCTTAAGAAAATTGAAGAAAGTTATTTTCAGAATGTTGCTCCAAATTCCGCTAACGAAACTGCTCATTCTGTCACTGAAAATAGTGATTTACAAATTACTACTCAGCCCATGGTTGACTACAGACAAATTAATAAAATGATAGAAATTAATCTATGCAGAGCTTTAAAAAATTTTAATAATATCCCACAACATAACTTAGCACCAACAATAGATTACATACAATAGAATCAATACAATGATTGAAACAAATATTTCAACATTTTTTCAAAACTTCAATTTAATCTCAAATTCACAGCAAAATCAGTTGTTTCTAATTTAGCAGTAAATACAACACAGGATCAAGTTACTAATCGAGTTGTAAATAGTGAACATTTTAATATTTCACATACGCAACAAAACCAAAACGTCCATACGACCACTTCTAATTCGCTTAACCAACATCATGTACTGTAATGGACGTTTATGTCCAGAAACAAAGTGTACACTTACTCGATTTTCTGGCAAATAGTCTCTTACTAAATTTAATTTCTTTACCATCTCTTTGCTTATATTAATATTAATTCTTAAATGTAATTATTGCAAAAAATAAAATTTTCTTTATAACTAACGCGTTGGTGCTCATCGTCATATGGTTTTAATTATACTGTTTTGTTTTGGTTTGTATTTTCGTGTAGGTGGTGATTGAGTAAAAACTGATCAAGTATAAGAGTTTTGTCTGAACTAAACGAAAATTGGGAATGGGAAAATTTATTCAGGCATACTAAGTTGAGTCATTAACAAGCGGATTAAAATTAATTATAAACTTTGCAAGTTTGCAGAATAATCTTAAAATAACATTTAAGATTATATATAAAATTTAATTAGTTAATTAATAAAAAGATGGGTTTTGGAAATTTCATTTCCATTTCATTTCATTTCATATTTTTTCTGCATGAAGAGATGAATCAGTATGCATGAACATGATTTAAGTCTTGTGTTATCTGGTAACATTAATATTTCTATAAAAAAATGACAATTAAATTTCAAGTTTATTAAGTTTTATTGGACCAAAGGTTTCTTTTGTCAAAGATAAAGTTTTTGAAGATCCTTTTCCTGTGGTAGCCGAATCGACAAGTTAAGATCTTTAATTTATCGGATAAAAATCAATTTTATTCAACAACATCCTTTTATCATTGGTTAAAAGAACTAATGGAATTTCGCTAAATAAATCTAAATTGTTTAGCTACAGGTTAATTTAAACTAATTAAACCAATTTAGATAATTGACTTTGAACTTTTAAAACTAAAGGAAAAGATTACACGCACAACGAAACTGGTACATTTAGAAAATTTTGTTTAAACTTCTGAATATCATTGCTAAATTGATGACCATAAATGCATATGATTCGAAGACTATTTAGAAGAAAGAGGTCACTCAATTCTTTTAAGTACTTTCCCACAAAACTTGTCTGGAAATCCTCTTCCAGGGGATTCCTCTTGTTACTGATGCGTCACCAGACAAGCATGCTTCTTTATACTGCAACTAATATGCTTCTTCAAACTCAACTTGATCAACACCAACAATAACATCAACAATGTAATTAATTACCCTGCAAGAAATGTATGACTGAAACTAATACATACAAAATATTTTTACAAATACATTTATATTATAACAAACATATGATTGTCATTGATGACAGAAAAATTCATCAACGTTGACCAATAGGGTTGCATTTTTTACATATTTATCATAATTATTTTTGTAGTGTAAGTAATTTCTGTAAATCCCCGAAAATGGCATATATTGTTTGTTTGAAATTGAAAACAGAGCAAAAATTTTCTTAAGTAAATAAAATTAAAAAAAACCTAATAAATCCTAAAAAAAGTGCTTTTAAAAAAGATAAGTGTTTATTTATTTACACGAAATAAAAAAAATTAATAAAAGGCATTTTGAAAACTGACTGTCAAAGGAAAAAAGGACATATGGGTCCAATATAAAAAAATATAAAAAATTAATGGAAAAGTGTTTTGGTGAAAATAGTGATGAATGTCCAAAAAAAATAGAGTCAGTGCCTATTGTATCCACATCCGCAGGTTTGTTTGCTGATGAGGTTGCAAGTGTGAATGATGATAGGAATAGTGTTCAAAGCGAGTCAGTGCATAACACATCCTCTTTTGTAGAAGTATCGGGGAATAGCGAAGATAAGACAAAATGTAAAGAGATCAAATCGTGGGCTCTTAGGAATAAAATATCCCAACACGCGTTAGAGGATTTGCTGCATACATTGAAAAGGGTAGGTGTGGAAGACTTGCCGCTGTCTGCCAAAACTCTCTTAGGTACGAGTACAAAAAAGGTTGCAATATCTACTATTCCAGGTGGCGAATTCTTATACTTAGGTATACAAAAGCATTTTCTTTCGGGCCCATTCGAATATTTAGCTGAAAAAGATGAAATTTTAATCGACGTCGGAATTGATGGGTTAAAACTATTCAAAAGTTCGAACAGGGTGTTGTGGCCTATTCTCGGGGCAGTCGTAGGCTTTTCGAACGTTAGTCCATTCGTAATCGGCTGCTTTTCAGGATTTACAAAGCCAAAAAATTTGGATGCCTTCATGAAAGATTTTTGTGAAGAGGTGAAAGTGCTTAAAGAAAATGGTGTAAAAGTTGGTTCTAATGAAAGGCTTGTGCGGTTCAATGTTCGGTTGTTTGTTTGTGATTCTCCAGCTAGGGCGTTCGTCACAGGTGTAGTGTCTCATAATGGGAAGAATGGTTGTTCCAAATGTTGCCAAGAAGGGCTATACAAGGAGAGAAGGGTGTGTTTTTTGAAAGAAGTTGGCCTTCCAAGAACAGATGTAACATTTCAATCTCGATGTAATCCGTCTCATCACAGGGAAGAATATAAAATCAGAAGAAGTGTGGTAGAAGATTGTGGTTTTGGAATGGTTTCTCAGTTTCCCATAGATAGCATGCATTTGGTTGACCTAGGAGTTACTAAAAAATTGCTTAAACTTTTGATTTGCAAATCGAATATAAATAAAATTAATGAAAAAATTAATTTAATTGCCAAACATGTGCCATCGGAGTTTCGCCGTGCACCTAGAAGTTTAGATGAATTATGTAATTGGAAATCTACTGAGTTAAGGCAGTTTTTGTTATACACTGGTATTTTTATTCTAAAAGATTGTGTATCTAGTGACCAATATTACCATTTTTTATTATTACACTGTGCTATAAGGTTTTTGTCTAATGAAAGGTCGCATAGTATAGAGGCAGATACGTCCCAAAACCTATTAGAAGATTTTGTAAAATTTTTCGGCGTATTATATGGAGACGAGCTAGTCAGTTTTAATGTCCATGGGTTACTACACTTAGCAGATTGTGTCAAACAATTTGGGCAGCTGGATTCTTTTTCTGCATATAAATTCGAGAACTACATGCAATTTATTAAAAAAATTGTCAAGAAACCCAATTAAATTTTGGAGCAGATATCTCGAAGGCTGAAAGAAAGACGAAATCAGAAATCTGAATCACTAAATAAGTTAAGTTTGCAAAGCTTTTCTATTAATTTCAAAAAGGAAAAGAATAGTTTTTACTTAAGCAAAAAATATGGGCCCATGAAAGTCATCAACAGAGGAAATGCATCCGAAACGGAAACATTTATATGCAAGGTTTTCGGAAAAACTGAAAATTTTTTTGAGCAACCCTTTCAATCCATTAGGGACTTAGGAATCGTTGTTGCAAGTGGCTTAAGTAGTGAAACCACACTAATTAAAAGGGAAGATATAGATTATAAATATTTTTGTATTCCACACGATGATAAGTTTCTTCTCATACCCCTCTTACATAACCTTTTCCATGAATTTTCATAATAATAAAAATAATAAAAATAATAATAATAATAATAATAAAAATAATTATAATAATAATAATAGATTAAAGAAAAAAATTAATTTGTTTCTTTAATCTATTACCAAAGAGCCGTTGTCGTAAAAACAAAAGGACTCTCATAATAAGTCTAAATAATAATATATTTTATTATACATGAGTGATTCAGGCAGTGTGTTATTTAATTCGGAAGATTTCAGCGGAGAGATAAGCGCTGCCCAACCAGTACTCCCAAGAACTTCGTATTCGTTGGGAGACGTTAAATTCTCACCAAAAAATGAAGGTAAATTTTTTTAAAGATTTTTTGTAAATCGAATTTACTGACAACTTTTCCATTTTAGGCATTATGGGACTTCTGCAGGAGGGTCAAAAAACGTTGCAATCGAAGTTGGACAAAATAGAAAATGCCCAAATAACCCTAACAAAGAGTGTGGAACAAATTATTAGCAATCAGGCCATATTAAGCAATGGACAGGTTATTCTCACAGACAACCAGGAAAATATTGCTAACAAGTTGCACTTGATGGAGCTGACTGTAAGTATTTAACAGATTGAGAAATGCTTATATTTAGTCTTCAAAAATAAATGCTTACAGGGTGCAACAAGAGCAGAAATGATGGCACAGTCCAAAGTAATGATGGAGTGCAAAGCGGCCGCCAAAAGAGTCCAGGACTCGATTTGCCGTATGACTGGGGAAACGTGCGACAAAACGTTGGACGAGGTTGCCAGTTTGCTCCCCTTGAGGACCATTGAAGGCGTGAAGGAAGTAGAGGAGAAGCTGGACTCCTCTGATTTCGCTCAGGCAATGGTAACAAAAATACGCAATTTAATATACTATATATGTATTTAATTTCTTATTTAACACTTCACAGAATTCCTTCTTCATAAAATTCAAAGGCCTTTCAGATGATGTCGGCAGCGTTATCCGTGCAACATTTACGGATGACCTGTTAGAGCGATACAATTGGGATGGAAGGTGGGAAAAACTTTCCTTGGCAAGCCTCATGCTTGTAAACAAAGTTTTAAGAGGTATATACATGCATGCATATATTTTAAACGCTATAATATTTAATATGTTTCAATATTTTTTAAAAATTCCAGCTGTTTTCCAAAAGCAAGGTGCTCTGGAATTTGAGAGAAGTATGAAGAAGGCGGTGGAGCGTGCCCACCATAGAAATAAACAAAAAAAATATTTAAAATCAAGAAAATAGTTTTAAGTTATTTAATTTTCATATTTTTTACTTTGTTTTTTACTCTTGTTTTCTTTTTAAATTTCAATTTGTTTTCTTTTTAAATTTCAATTTGTTTTCTTTTTAAATTTCAATTTGTTTTCTTTTTAAATTTCAATTTGTTTTCTTTTTAAATTTCAATTTGTTTTCTTTTTAAATTTCAATTTGTTTTCTTTTTAAATTTCAATTTGTTTTCTTTTTAAACTTCAATTTGTTTTCTTTTTAAATTTTTATATTTAAATTTCTTTATTTTTATTTATAATTACATTTATTTATTTTCTTATTTAATCTATTTTATTTATTACTTTATTATTTTATTTATTTACTTTATTATAATAAACACATGACTGAATTGAAAAAAGTGTGTTTTATTTCCATCAACGTTGACGAATAAATTCATCACGTTTGATATGTCAGCGATGACCGATATATCCGTCAAGTTTGACAAGTCAGCGATGACCGATATATCCATCATTGTTGTTTAATCAAATGTGACCAATATTTCTATCAACGCTGATCAGTAAATAGTATTAGAGTGAGCAGTTCAGACATATGTTCTATATACGGTTAAACTTGTTAGTTAGACAGGGATGCAAGATCACACGTACACAAAAGTTTCCATCATTTTTTTCATATTGGCCTTAAGAAAATGATAGAAACTTTGTTCTTCGAGATGACCGATATATCTGTCAGCATTTGACCGGTCAAATGACCGTCACATTTCTTGCAGGGTACAAACAAAACCAAACCATCGTCCAACTCTCTTTACTCAACTAACGAAATGAAATAACCAAAACAGAATTCCCCAACAGTGATACCCACATACAACTATCTAAATCCATGACATGTGATTAGTGGCAAACGTTCTGTGAAAAGGTGATAACAGAACCTAGCAAATCTTTATACACCCACTTCTTAAAACATAAATTATGAAATTTACAAAAAAAAAACAAAAAAAAAATACAAAATCAAATTTTAGTTAATATTTCAAAATATTATTTCAATAATCTAAGATTAAGAACAAAAGAAAATTTGCAACGAAAAGTTTGTTAGCAAAAAAAGCTCAAATGGTAAAACTTGTTTAAAATCAGTATGCGAAAATTTTTTGAAAGAAAACAACCACACCCTTTTGGTATTATCGGTTTTAGATAAAATTAAAAAAAAAAAACAAAAGTATAATACAAAAAAAAAAAAAACTAGTAAATTCAGATCAACCGAAAATCTAAATATCTAAAACATAAAAAAAAGAACATGCAAATGAAACCCATTAAATAACCTAATAATATCCAAACAATAAGGCAAGGACATATTGCAAGAAAATATTTTACTTTCCAGCCTATAGCGCACCTCGAATTCATGGAGAAGGCCTTCTACAGTTTTTCGATTGGTGAGTAACCTTGAAATTTCCTATTAATTCTTGCAATATTATCAACCACCAAACAACTGCAAAAACCAATTTCGTAGAGAAAGATCAAACATGTTGTGACTTAGTATTATGTCTAACAACAGTAGTAATAAGAGATCAAACAGATTGTCATTTGTTTATTCTCTACTTGTTCCCCCATACATGTCGTGACCTACTTTTGATTACAACCAGCGATCATATTTACACAAACATGTATAAAATGATCAGCTGTTAATAAGTCAATAAGTTCAATAAATTTTACTAAATTTTTTTTGCAATTGTCTCTTTGTTCTTTTCGTTGAAATTTGCACCATGGGTCAAAATACTTATATTTAGGAAAATTTGATTTTGTTTATTAAATGAATTAAGGATTTTTTTCATACAACAAAAACCAGAAAAAAAAACTAAACTTTCTTATATGTCATGTAATTATACAATTAGTATTCTACATATCCAATCGCTCGTAGTATGTATAATTTGAATTTTAGAGTAATAAATATATTCATTATGACTGGATAAATTTGTTTGTTTGGTCTTCTTATTTGTGAAATGTGAGGAAAATAATATTCAAAGGACAACGTAGGGGTTCTAAAAAAATTTAATGTGCCAGTAGAACTATGGCTGGTGAGGGTTTTGAGGCAGACGTATCCAAAGACATCCGGATGACGTATATTTTTAGGCATAGATGATCTATTATATATTTGTGTATTTAAATTCTTACAATTATAACTCAATTTGGGGCTTGTTTTTTTATTTGATTTAGTTATATTAAGCCAGTAATAATTTTAGTTTTTTTAGTTTTACAGACTCCCGGTAGTATAATAATAGAGCATGTAAAATGTATCAGAGTGAGTAAAATCGGACACGTACTCCCCCACCCGACTGTTAGCTAGTATATCAATGGCTCCCATCGTCCTGAGTGAGCTAGCTTCTGTTAAACCTAGGACTCATAAAAGAAATAAGAAAAATTTATTGAGAACAGATTTGCTTTAGGGTAAACTTTAAATCTAGTAAGAAAGTAGTATTACTTTCATTATAGATTTTCCCCATGCAGATTCACACAGTATCCTTATATATTTTCTTTGAGTTTAGTTTATACTAATCGCACGCATTTGCGTTTTGATTTCTGTCACATTGCAACATTACAGTACAAAATCAAAATAATTCACAGCAATCACAACGAAATATACACAATCCAATTCAGAATATCAAGGTTAGACATTAATTCTCAAAATATTAGTTCTAATATGCGTCAGCCTATACTTTTCAATTTAATTAATGAAAGCCAAACTCAAACACAAGACTTTTTACAACCAAAACAAAGCGCTAATGCTACAGGAAAAGTTTCTAGTTTTCATAATAGCATTCCATTGTTTCCAAGTAGTTTTCCTTCAAACTCAAGTTTTAATTCAAATAAAGTAACTTCGGTTATTCAGAACTGGGGTTTAAAATTTGATGGTACAGAAAATGGTCTTTATGTAGAAGAATTTTTGTATCGTCTGCGTTCTCTTATCAATGACTACTTTAACGGCGATTTTAATGTTATTCGCCCAAATCTGCATATAGTTTTATCAGGTAAAGCCAAGAATTGGTTTTGGTCATATCACAAAAGGGCACAACCAATTATGTGGGAAAATATATGACACGTAGACAAGTTTCTGAAATAGAAGTAGAGAATTCCGATCTTAATCTAAATCAAGAATCTTCTGTGGATGCTGTCCATAAGCCTGAAATAACACCTCGATGCTGGAATTATGACCAGCTTGGACATTTCTATGAGAATTGTTTATTGGACAGAACTGTATTTTGCTATGGCTGTGGGGCCAAGAATACATACAAGCCGCAATGTTCAAAATGCTTAAACCGTAAAGTACCAAAAAACTCCAAGCTTCAAGGTAGAGTTAACAGATCAATCGAAACCATTAACGGCTTTCACGGTTCCTGGTAGACCCCTCTATCAATTCGTGGTGATGCCATTTGGTATTTGCACTGCTCCTCAGACCATGTGTCGTTTAATTGACGAAATCATACCACCAGACCTCAAGACCATGGTATTCGGTTACTTGGATGATCTGCTAGTAGTTTCTGAAAGTTTTGAAAAACATCTATCTGTTTTAGTTCGTTTAGCAGAACAATTTAAGAAAAATAATCTTACGCTAAACATTTCGAAAAGCCATTTTTGTGTCACTAAGGTTAAACATCTCGGATTCATAATTGGAGACGGCGGTATAGCGAATGATTCAGAGAAAGTAAGTGCGATTAAAGATTGGCCTATGCCAAAGAATCTCAAACAAGTTAGAGGATTTTTAGGACTTGCAGGTTGGTATAGGAGGTTCATTCAGAATTTTTCTAGTATTGTTTTTCCTATCACCGAAACCATATCAACAAAGAAAAAATTTTTATGGACTAAAGAAGCACAAGAAGCATTTGAACAAATTAAATCTCTTTTAACTTCAACTCCAGTTCTCACAAATCCAAATTTTAAGCGAAAATTCTACTTACACTGCGACGCAAGTGATTTTGCTATCGGTGCAGTTTTGGTTCAACTAGATGAGGATAATTGTCAAAAACCCATAGCTTATATGAGGAAAAAATTAAACTCAGCTCAACGAAACTATAGCGTTACGGAGCGTGAATGTCTCGCAGAGTTAGAAGCCATTCAACGTTTTCGATGCTATTTGGAACTTCAAGAGTTTGAGGTAATCACGGATCACGCAAGTCTCGTATGGTTAATGCGGCAGCCAAATTTAAGTGGCCGATTAGCGAGATGTTTACTGAAACTTCAAGGATATCAGTTTACTATTAGTCATCGTAAAGGCAAGGAAAATATAGTCCCTGATGCATTGTCTAGAATTCCTTGTAATGAAATTCATTCTATAGAATTTAAAGGTCCGGAAATAGATTTATCTTCTCCTTACTTTAAAGATGCTGGTTATAATACAATTAAAACAAAAGTACTTGAAAACCAAAAAAATATCCAGATATACAAGTTGTAGATGATTTTATTTACATAAGAGGATAACGAACGAAATTCCTGGAAACTGTGGATCCCAGAAGGTTCAAGAGCAGAATTAATTAACAGATTTCATAACCCTACAACAACCATAGATGTCCTCAAACGTAATTTGTTCTGCCCAGGGTTAGTTAAAGAAGTTAGAGATTTTATTCAAAACTGTGAAACTTGCAAAACAACTAAAGCACCAAACTTCATAATGAAACCTGAAATGGGGAAACAAGTTGTATCTGTCCGTCCGTTTCAGCGTTTATACATTGATCTTTTAGGTCCATATCCCCGTAGTAAATCAGGCCATATTGGAATATTAATAGTTTTAGACCATCTAACTAAGTTTCATTGGTTGCATCCGTTAAGAAAATTTATTTCAGCTGTCTTTAAGGATTATATGTAAAAACAAATATTTCACACTTATGGTATCCTGAATTTATCGTAAGCGATAACGGCTAATGATCTAAACGCCTATTTCACTTCATTAGGAATCAACCACATTTATACTGCATACTACTCACCGCAGGCTAACGCCTCAGGAAGGGTTAATCGTTCATTAATAGCAGGTATCCGTTCATACTTGAAGTCAGATCACACTATGTGGGATGAGCATCTGAGTGCCATTAGTTGCGCACTCCGGAATGCATGCCACCAAGCAATTGGCAAATCTCCGTACCATGCCCTCTTCGGCCTTGATATGGTAACCCATGGTTCGACATATGCTCTGTTGAGAAATCTTAAACTCTTAGAAGAACCATCATATCGGTTAAGTCGTGACGATAGTTTACAGCTAATACGGAAAGAGCTTCAAAAACACATCAAAACGGCATATGAACAAAATAAATATTATTACAATTTACGTACTAGACCACAATCCTACTCGGCTGGTCAAGAAGTTTTACGTCGCAATTTCATACAGAGCAATGCAGCTGATCGTTTTAATGCGAAATTTGCACCCCTTTTTGTAAAACCTAAGGTAAAGGCTAGGAAGGTAGGAAGTTCTTACTATCAACTTGAAGACCTAGAAGGAAAGCAAATTGGAACATTTTACGCTAAAGATATTCGGGTGTAATCTTTATTTCCAGCTAATATTGTCACTCACTGAGTCAATATTATCCGGTTTTGTGATATACGATTATCAAAACCAGCCAAAAATATAATTTTCAATAAATAACTAAAATTTTTAAATTTTTGGTTAAACCTGAAGTTACTTCATTTCTATACTTTTTTCCCTTACCAATAGCAAAAAGCTAATATTGATGTTTATAAACATTAATTTGTCAACACTGTTGCGTTATGATTAGTGTTATGCTACTATTTATTATTATATCAGCAAAAGTTATCAGATAGTTTACTATTAGGTATTTTATATTTTACATATAAATTTAATTATTTAT
Source organism: Bellardia bayeri (assembly GCA_950370525.1). NCBI lineage: Eukaryota > Metazoa > Arthropoda > Insecta > Diptera > Calliphoridae > Bellardia > Bellardia bayeri. The sequence goes on along the minus strand of OX493264.1, from coordinate 52,395,804 downwards.
TTCCTAAAGCAATAATAATTTAGTATTATTTTTATAAATATGATTTGTGGTTGATGTAAATGGTTTTTTACTAGGATGAAATTATCGGCTACAATAGTAGTAAAGACAGAGTCGCATTCTGTGGTACTAGACTTCGATTTGACATTTGACAACATACTTACCACAAGGTTTCAGACAGAACTGTCATTATAATGGACAATTGATTGATACTTCATTTTCCTTCTGACTTTCAAGCTGTTAACATCGATCGCGGACTAAAACAGAATTTTTGTAATCCTACAATTATTATAAACCGCGCGTGGGAAATATGGAATTTTGATTCACATTTTATAATATCCATCAGAATTTTGTGGTCAGGAAAATATAGAAACCTCCTGATAACACACGAATGTCCATAATCTTGCAACTTTAATAGCAAGTACAATCATTTCTACATATACATTCGATTCACATAGTGTTGCTTGAACTGGTCGGACGTGTTATTTTTAGTGCGGCTGAATATTAGTAATAGGTGAAAAAAAAAAAAAAAACTTGTAATAAGTGAAAAAAAAAAATATATATATATATATAAAAAAAAGATATCGTAATAGGTGGAAAAATATCTATAGTGGTTTTTCTGTAATTTAAAAATCGCATAACAACTGCATGAGTGTCCCGCTCAGATGTAATTCTGAGAAAGAGCTAAGCTACAGTAGAAAAAATTTATGGATCTCTGAGGAACTCCAAGTCGTTCTAAAGGGTATATACCCATGTGTTGATCCTGCGGAGATAAAGAACGGATTAATGGACAAAGGGTTCAAAATCAAGAGCGTAGTGAATATTAGAAACCGTGAAAAGATTCCTCAACCCATGTTCAGGGTAGAATTGGAACCTGGAGATGTTGCCTTAAAGAAAAACGAGTCCCATCCATTCTGCATCGTAGAATTGCCGTGGAGGAACCGCATAAGCATAAGTGTTGGACCCGTCCAGTGTCTTAATTGTCAAGAATTTGGTCACACCAAAGCGTATTGTAAATTGCCGTCTGTTTGTGTTGCATGTGGGGAACTACATGCAACTGCTCAATGTAATAAGTCCAAAACGGACTTAAAAATAAAAAAATGCAGTAACTGTGGAGGAAATCATACCGCTAATTATAGAGGTTGTCCAGTTTATACTTATTTGAAGGGCATAAGGACCAATAAGTCGCCAGTATTACCTGACCATCCTCAACAACCTAATTTCACGTCGAGTAAGAATTTTCCTCAAATTGTACGACCAACTACTCACGTAAACGCTCCTAATTCTAGACAAGTTTCTTACGCAAACGTGGTCAAATCTAATATGCCAGGTCTGGAGCAGGAACCTATATCGCAATATTCTGAGCCACATATCAACAATCTAGAGACAACATTGCAGACACTTGTCCAAACTATGAACACTTTTACGACCACCATGACATCCATGATGCAGGAAATGCTGAAAATGCAATCCACTATCTTGCAAGCCATTTTAAAGAAATGATTTATTTAAAAATTTATTTTTGGAACGCGAACGGCCTCCGCCAACATAAAAACGAACTGGAATACTTCCTGATGGATAAGCAGATTGATGTTATGATGATTGCTGAAACTCACTTGACGTCGACAGGGTACTTCAAAATTAATGGCTACGTGTTGTACGATACTAAAGATCCCCGCGGAAGAGCTTGTGGAGGTTCGGCAATTCTTATAAAGAACAGAATAAAACATTATCTAATGAATAACATAAGTGAGGATTACCTCCAAGCAACAAACATTTGCATTGCATTCTGTCAATACAAATTTGTTTTATCATCGATTTATTCTCCGCCTCGATTCTCAATAAAAGAACACCAATACCATAACTTCTTTAATTTCCTTGGAGCTAGATTTTTAGTTGCTGGCGACTTTAACGCCAAACATACATTTTGGGGTTCACGTCTGGTAACCCCAAAGGGTCGCGTACTCTTCAACACCATTGCTCAAATGGGCTTAGATGTACTCTCAAGCGGACATCCCACCTACTGGCCGACGGACCGACGGAAGATTCCCGATGTTATTGACTTTGGAGTAGTGAAAAATATCCCTGTAGAATGGATGCAAGTGGATCCTTCATTAGACTTGTCCTCAGATCACTCTCCTACTATCATTTCAATGCATTTCCCTCAAGTGTGTGGCTCTCCATTTAGAAACATGACTAAGACCCGAGTAAGCTGGATAAAATACATTGCACGGAAAATATTGTGTTGAGAACTACCGACGATATCGATGAGTCGATTGGCAACTTTACCGAGGACCTTCGACGAGCTGTGCATCACGCTTCCACTTATCACGTTGAATGTAGAAATAGGACAAACAGAACTTCTTTATCTGAACTCGAACATCTCCTATCAGAAAAAAGAAGAATGAGAAGAGAGTGACAACTTCACAGGTCTCCTGAACTGAAAGCTAGGCTACGGGTATGCAGAGATATACTAAGACATTTCTTAGAAACCCAAAGAACGGCTTCACTTACATCCTACTTGGAGGGTCTTGATAGTACCCCACAATCTGACTACTCGTTATGGAGGGCGGCAAGAGGTTTAAAAAGACCAGTGAGAGGAAAACCTCCTTTGCGAAATCCGACTGGTGACTGGGCTATCATGATTCCGAGAAAGGGACATTATTTGTTAACCATTTAAGAAATGTGTTTACTAAAAACAACTCAAATAACGTATCTGATTTGCCACCACTCGTAATTAGACCTCCTGTACCTCTAAGACTAAACTTTGGTGATGTCCAAAGCGCTATTGGTACTCTGAACCTTAGAAAGGCTCCAGGTATGGATAAAATCAGCAATAAAATGCTTGTGGAGTTACCTCGTGTAGCTAGAAGAATTATCCTCTTTATCTTCAACGCTATTTTACGCCTAGAATACTATCCTGCAGATTGGAAGGTGTCTATGATCACTATGATTCCTAAGTCAGGGAAGGATCAGAGTCATATAGGCCAATTAGCCTATTGCCGACAATTTCTAAACTGTTCGAAAAATTGTTAATGACTAAGTTGATTCCAATTCTGAACGACACTGAATGCATTCCTAATCATCAATTCGGCTTCAGAGCTAAACACAGCACCATCGAACAAACACACAGATTGGTAAATGTGATAAGAGGGTCGTTTGAAGACAAAAAATACTGCTCCGCCCTTTTCATTGATGTGTCCCAAGCGTTCGACAAAGTTTGGCATGACGGTTTAATGCACAAAATAAAATTAACTCTGCCTGCTAACACCCATAAACTTATGGAAAGCTATTTATACGGTCGCAAATTTAAAATCAAAGAAGGCAATTTTTTAAGCCCCGCTCAGCCAATTGAAATAGGTGTGCCACAGGGTAGCATACTGGGTCCTACTTTATATTTGATTTATGCCTCCGACATGCCGTCAGACCCCAAAATCCACACGTCAACTTTCGCAGACGATACAGCCTTTATCAGCGTTCATAAGGACCACCAAGTAGCATCACAGAATTTGCAGAATTATGTTTATAAACTAGAGAATTGGCTAGAGCTTTGGAAAATCAGGGTTAATGAACAGAAATGTATTCATATCACTTTCACATTGCGAAAAGAAACTTGCTCGTTCATCAAAATAAATAATCAAATTATTCCTCAACATAATGAAGTCAAATACCTCGGCATTCACCTCGACCGCCGTTTAACTTGGAAGTCTCATATTGAAGCGAAACTTACACAGATGAGATTAAAAGCAGTGCAACTTAATTGGCTAATTGGCAGAAATTCTTCACTAAAGTTGGACTGCAAACTATTGTTGTACAATGCAATTCTAAAGCCAATCTGGTGCTATGGAATTCAATTATGGGGTACTGCCTCAGCATCAAACATTGAAAAAATTCAAAGGGGTCAAAATAAAATTCTACGTATAATTACTGCAGCTCCATGGTATGTTAAAAATTCTCGAATTCACAAAGATCTATGCGTGCCATTAGTAAAAGTTGAATTTACAAAACACGCGTCAAAGTATGTCAGCAAACTTGAACACCACCCAAACCCACTTGCACGAGACATCCTTAACTTTAGTGGCCATAATCGGTTGAGAAGGAGGGATACCCTTGCTTTAACTCAAGCGCAAAATAGATGACTGGATCAGTTGATGTGAAATATTTTTAGTATCATAAAATTTTTGTCTAGCACTGGCTGGGCTTATTATTTTCTTTTTAGTATTAAGATTTTAATACTTATTGTCATTTCATTATATGAAGATTCAATAAATAAATAAAGGCTATAAAAAAAAAAAAAAAAAAAAAATAAAAAAAAGAGAAGGTAAATCTCGCATAAATAATTTTTTTTTGAATATAATGTAAATAACATAAACTTTTTTTATTCAGGCTTTTGGAAGTACTCCAAACCCAAAAACTATATAAGTTCGAGTACTACAAGAGACCTTCTCTCAAAAGATTTGACAAAATCTCATGAAATTTTTCATAACCAAATGTAATTTTAACCCAAGATCCCAAACGATGTCCATAAATTTACTTCAATCAACGTCTTACATATGCTGCTTCTTAACCTAAGTTTCAACATCTCAACATAAATTTTAATTTACCTTCGCCCCAAACATATCAACTCGATTACCATTTAAAATCTTCGAAAAGTCTAGAAGCAAACCCAATAAAGATTCAGTAGCAGTAAACAACAAAATAGCATAACCTTCAAAATTCAACCTAAAAAATAAAAAAATTTAAATTAAAAGTAATCCAAATAAGTCATTAAATTAGTTATGAACAAAATAGTGAAAAAACATAACAGCCAAACGAAATCGTAAAAACGAACGTGAGATAAAAGCAATCAAAATCAATAATAAGAAGTGCAAGAAAAGAAAGTCAAAATAATAACGATAGACGTGGAAATTAAAAAGTTAAAAATTATAAAAAAAATAGTAAGAATAGTATGAATAGTGTAGGAGGGATAAGTGATTATTTTTTAATTTGTTTATACAATTTCCTAAAATAATTATTTCAGACTAAATTAAACTAATTATTCTAAGTTATAATTTAGTAACTAAATTAGCGATTAAAATTAAATAAAGTGTGTACAAAATCTAAAAAAAAAAATAATAGAAAGCAAGAAATTTTTTTTTCACCCTACACTACACATTTTTTCAACACAACACATACACTACACATTTTTTTTCAACACAACACACACGCTACACAACACTTAAAATATTAAAAACACACAATACACCTTTCTTCACATAATACACAAAAATACAATCAATGAGAGAAAAACAATTATAGTATTTACAATAACACCATTATAGCGTCATACATCTTTAATCGAACTTCATCTGGTTCGAAGAGGCCTCATCGATCATCTGGATAAAGTTTGGTAAGTTAATATTATTTTTATATTGTAATTCTCTCATACAATTTTAATTTGTTATCCAATCTATTATCGATATATCGTTATGTAAAAGTTATCGGGAAAGTAAAATCAACGGTTTAAGAAATTGTGTTTTTGGTAGATAGTGATGTGAAAATTATTACGATAAGAGTAAGCAAATAATCAGCAAATCAATAGCTTTATTTACTAAGCATAATATATAATAGTAATGTTAAGTTACAGAAATTAAAAACATATTTTTTTGAAGAAAATCGTTAGCCAGAAAAAAAAAACTTTAGAAAAGAAAATTTAATTGTATAAAAAGTATAAGTAAATTTTTCTTATTAATTTTTTTTCTTTACAAAATTTCTAGTTATTATTAATAAAAATTATATTATTCTATGATACGTGTTCTTTATATTCTAACATAATTGGATTAAACATTTTTCTCTTTTTATATACAAAATTTTCTATAAATTTTCGTTATAAATTTAAATGGGTTGAAATAAAGATTTCTAAATAATCATAATGGAGTATTAATTAAAGATCAATCGGTTTTCAATCATATAATGGAAGTATAGGGTAACTATACGTGGGATTCTACTTATTATTTACGCCAGTAGAATCATGGTAGGGTGGGTTATGAAGTGAACGTTCCCATTGTCATCAGGGATGCATTTTATAGGTAGCTGATCAATACTATTTTTTTAAGGGGGTATACATATTGTTTGTTTTTAACCCATGTAAAGTTAGAGTATCCGTAACAACTAGGGAGTCTAAAATAAATAAATATTTTTGTAACCAAACTGAGGTAGGCTGAAAGAGGACACGAACTCCCCCAACCCCGGCTGAAAGCTAGCGTTTAAATTGCTCCCGCCGTTCTCTTTTTCCCCTATACTTTCCTACGAACTTAGGCCTTTATTTATTGTGCTTCCTACCATTGTTCAATAAGATCTAGTGACGTAACAAAATATTAATTTTCTTTGAAATATCGACGCCTATAAAGAAATGGTTAAAGTTTAAGAAATACCATCAAATGAAATTTATTCTTTGGATAAATATGTTTGTTAAGGAAAGAAATTTAAAATTAGAATATTACAAGTTATAAAAAATCAACTATACGAGTTAAGTTATTAAAACGACTATGTAATTCAACGATTATTAATAGACTGTGTATATGGCAAAACAACGATTCGCCAAAATACAACAACAAAATTTATATTTTACGCAAATTGACGAAGAAGCTTAACGTAAAAGATAATAAATGATGACATTGCGCCTATAGATGTCCTCTGGCATCACCCTAAAGGTAAAACAGTCCAAAAAAAGGAAAACCCAAAGATGGGAGTACCAACGCCATTCATCCAAAGTTGAACATCCCGGCGGCCTTGCAGTATTGCAACAAAAGATAGCTAATAAAAAATAAAATAAAGAAAAAAAATTCCAAAAAACTTAATTCTTATTTAAATTTTTAAATGTTGCAAAATGCAAACGCAAATCATGTTGAATCAAAAAACATACTATTAGTACATAGTGTATGAAGGGAAAACAACGAATTGTATTTCAACCTTAAGTTGAAATTAGTCACACCAAATGTTAATGAATAAAAACAATTATGAATACCCATAAACAAAAACATACTAAAGGGTTTCATGTTACATTGTTTGTAGTACTGACCATTGTCAAGTATTATTGTTTGTTAATAACAGAACACACACAGTTCAAGTACAACATATGATATCATAGTACATATGATACTTTGAAGTTCAACGACTGCAGCAATCTGGAATGCAGATGTGTGAAGTGTGTCAATATTTGTTTTTTATTTCATTGTTTCCCCTTTGTCACCATACAAATAATTTTAGTATATAAGTCGATATAAAATTAGAAATAAGTTAGTATTAAAAAGTTAGTATAAAAGAGAGTATTATAAAGAGTATTAAACATAGTGTTAAGCAAAAATGTTAAACAGAGTGTAAAAACGTGAACTGCTTTATTTTAATAAAATAAATTTTAAAAAACAGTAATCAAAAAGAAAAATACCGAGTATCATTACATGGCGATCCTGCTCCTACCGAACTGACGCTGACCCTGTCAAATAAAGATGACAAAAAAAATGATCCTGCCAAACCGAAGATGATCCTGCCAACTCGGACCACCACAATTTTATATCCTGCCAATTCGGACCAATAATTGAAAAAAACAAAAAAAAAATCATATATGGAGCAAGAAATCCAAGAAATTTTTGAACGTTGGGAAAAATATTTAGCTGAACAATATAACCCACAACCACAACTAACAATCCTGATCCTGCCCATACCGAACTGACCCGGATTTTGCCCCTAAGTGACGACTGAAGGCAGTCCTGCTCCTGCAGGCTCCTGTAATGGTATCTCATTACATAACATAATTTTATCACTACAGAGTATTAAGTGCGTTACATAAATACTACTGTACAAAAACTAAGTCTTGAGAAATGAATAAGAAAAGTCTAAAAGAAATATTAAAAGAAATAGATATAGCAAAAGAAGAAAAGAAAAACCAGAAATTTTAACAGTAGGGCCAAAATATTTATTTAAATATAAAAAACAAAAGGAACCAGTCTACCCAATTTTCCCAGTTCAAGAGACAAGAACAAAATGGAAAAATTATAAGGGTGAAAGAAAGATAAAACTACTGCAAATTAAAGCCTATTAACAGAAAAACGAAGAAAGAAATCATTTAAAGAAAAGATTAATAGAATTAAAAGAAGAATTTGATACAACATTAAAGGAAATAAGAGAATATAAGAAACTAGAAAAGGCTAAAACTAAAAACAGAAAGAAAAACAAGGATTAAAATCTTAATAAACATTGAATAAATAATATATTAAAATAAATAAGAAAAATTTTAGAAACAAAGAAAGATATGTTAAGAACCACATTATCAATAGCAACAGTAGCGAAAATTATAAGTATAATATTATTATTTATTCATATAAAATTACTATAACAAACTCAGCTTTAGAACAAATAGATAATGTAAAAGAGTACATTTTAAAAAAAGCAAATGAATTGCAAATAGAAAACAAAGTCAATTCCATGAAAGAGAAAGTAGATGAATTTAAGGTTATGGATAAAATTACATCCATTAAGGATTACTGGAATAAATTAAAAGATTGAAAAAAAAATATTAAATGTTTTAACGTAAATTATAAATAATAATTTTGTTCCGATTAGAGTTAATATTTATTAGAAACAATAAAATCTAAAAGAGAACAGATAGAGAAATTACAAATAGACGCAAACACAACCTTAAACATTTTGAAGCTAACGGAAATAGATAAGAATAAACATATAGAGAAATTTGATAAATTAAAAAGAGAAGTTTTGGACATACTTCAGGCATACGAAGACAAGACACGACAAACAGATAGTAATAACACAGAAGAAGAGAATAGCGAAACCAACACAATGACAACTAACATTTTGAATACTACAGAGTTAGCATCAATTTCCAAATAATTACCAACTTTCGATGGTACTAAAAACAATCTCGAATCTTTCATTGCAAATTTGGAAATTATAAAAGAATCGATTTCCCCGGAGAAACAAAATTCATTTTTTAATTTTAACAACGAAAGTACAGAACAGAGTAAGACAGGTAATAGTACCGACTAATATAGAAACTCTTCCGAGTTCTTTAAAAAAGGCATATTCCATAAAAAAAAGTCCCCCAATGTGATTCTAAACTAATTAACTAGAATGGTACAGTCAGAAACGATAAGAAATTTTGCTTACAGAATAGAGACTCTAACAATGGAGTTGAACGAGCTTCAAATAGACACACTTGGTGAAGCTAGTAGAGAAACCATTAGCAACACAAATGCTGTGATACCGTTCAATACATTTAAAAACGGTCTAAAGAATAGGGGAATAGTCAGAACAATTAAAGCAAGTCGAACAAAAACTCTCCATGAAGCTATCGAAATAGCTTTAGAGGCTTCGTCTGACATAAGACAAGGCCAAGTTATGTTTCAAAAAGCACAAACAAAAAACACATACGCTCGAAACGAGAATAGAAATGGTAACCTATGTGGAAAATGTGGCGGCAGACATGTTGACGGTAAGAACTGCAGCAAATGTGGTAAGATGAACCATTTTGCTAAAATGTGCAAGTCGAACGGAAATAACCAGAATAGTAATAATAATAATGATTATAACAGAAACAACAACAATAGTTACAACGGTTATCAAAATATTCAGAGTAACGCCAATAAAAGAGGTAATAACAGAAATAACGGAAACTTTAGGAATAATAATAATAATAACCGTAATAATAGTGGAAGTTATAACAACAATAGAAACTACAATGTACGTCATATACAGGAACCGGGAAACTCCTAGTATCCGGAGATTCTAGAGTACCAGGAATCTTCAGAACAGAATCAATAAACACCAAACACATATTTAGCATCGCATCTAATCTTAAAAATTATGTAAAACTAAATGTACAAGGCACATTTAACATTTTTAATTGACACAGGAGCCGATGTCTCTTTATGCAAAGAAGATGTATTACATGATAAGGAAGATGCAGATGATTATTGTTACCTAACGGGTATATCGAAAGAGGAAATAAAATCATTAGGTTCCACTAACTTAACTATACAACTTGATGAGACGATAATTGATCATAAGGTACAACTGGTCAAATATAATTTTCCAATTTATACCGATGGTATATTGGGAAGAGATTTTCTCTGTAGATACAATTGTAATATCGATTATGACAAGTTCATATTAACAGTTAACACCGGAAATAAAATTATAACTCTCCCAATACATGATAATTCATTTAATATAACTTTCGTGAAAATTCCACCAAGAAGTGAGGTGATCTTACCATTTGATTTGAACATTGAAGAAGATGCAGTAATATGCAGTCGTGAGATTGCACATAGAATATTCCTAGCATATACCATAGTCCTAAAGGATGGAAATAAACATATAAAACTATTAAATGTACTAGACAAGACCACGATAATAAGAAATTCAAATATAAAAACACTACGGCTAAAGAATTATGAAATTTATAGAACTAATAGGGAGACAACTCATACTCAATATAATGATGAGCGATTCAATAGACTATTAAGTGAATTAAATCTAGACGTCGATGACGATAATGCCAAGAATGAATTAATTGAAATATTGATGAAATATCAATCCATTTTTCATCTAGAAGGTGAACATCTGACAACAAACAATTTTTATAGTCAAACTATACAATTCAAAGAATTATCGCTTACCTCAGACACATACGGAAGAGATAAATAGACAAGTAAAGGGACTATTGGAACAAAATATAATAGAACCAATCATAAGCCCTTATAATGCTTCACTTTTATTAGTTCCTAAAAAAGAACATAGCGAGCTGAGCAAATGGAGACTAGTAGTCGATTTTAGAAAACTTAATGACAAGATAATTAATGATAAATTGACGACATTTTGGATAAGTTAGGAAGGGCAAAGTATTTTTCTACGTTGGATATGACAAGTTCATTCCATCAGATAGAGTTTAATAAAAACTCAAGACCTTTTACAGCCTTTTCAACCCCTAATGGACATTATCAATACACTAGATTACCATTTGGTTTAAAAATATCCTCAAATAGTTTCCAAATAATGCTAACTATAGCACTGTCTGGATTAGAATCTGAACCATTTTTATATGTTGTTTTCGGATGTAGTTTAAAAAATCACAATGAAAATTTAATGAACGTTTCTACTAGATTATCGACGTATAATCTCAAGTTAATGCGAATAAGTGTTGTTTTCATAGATCTGAAGTTGCATATTTGGGACATTTGATCACAGCAAGTGGTATCAAACCAGGCCCAAACAAGTATGAAGCAATTTCTAAAAAATTCCAATTCTAAAAAATTCCGATGATGTCAGAAGATTTGTAGCTTTTTGTAACTATTATCGCAGATTCATAAACAATTTTGCATTAACTGCAGACTGTCTAAACAAACTATTGAAGAAAAACACGAAGTTTGAGTGGACTGAAAAATGCCAATCGGCATTTGAGGCTTTGAAAAATAGTCTAAACAGCCCTTCAGTTTTGCAATATCCTGATTTTGACAAAACGTTCGTATTAACAACGGACGCATCGGATTTCCCTTTGGGTGCAGTCTTGTCTCAAGGTCCAATAGATGATGATTTACCCATATCTTACGCGAGTAGATCACTTAACAAGCACGAGAGAAATAAACCCGTGATTGAAAAGGAACTAAAGGGTGGTTAAATTGTAAGGGCCGATGTTAAATGTAAACCACACCTAAACGCCAAGCTTTTTTCCTAATTTTATTTGACATTTTTCTATTTCAGACTTACTCAATTTGAACCATGGAGAGATACACAATCCAACAACGTGTTAAAGTTATCCAGACTTATTATGAAAATGGGCGTTCAAATCAAAATGCATATCGTGCACTTCGTGATTTTTTTGGTCAATTTGATCATCCAAATGTGCGTACAATCGCAAAAATCGTGGAAAAATTCGAGCAAACCGGGTCTGTAGAAGATGTGAGAACACCAGTGCATGCTCGTACAGCTCGTACTGCAGAAAATATTGCTCCTGTTCGCGATAGTGTGGCTGAAGAGCCGTCCACCTCAACTCGTCGTCGTGCCCAACAATTGCACATCTCACTCTCGTCGTTGATGAACATTATGCATAAAGACTTGCATTTACACGCTTACAAGGTGCAATTGGCTCAAGAACTAAAGCCTCTTGACCATTCCAAATGTCGTGAATGGGCAGAATGGTGGCGAGAAATGGCAACAGTGGATGATCAATTTTCGAAGAAAATCATCTTCAGTGATTTGGGCGAATGAGAATTCAAGAGTGATTGTCGAAAAACCAATGCACCCACAAAGAGTGACTGTTTGGTGCGGTTTATGGGCTGGCGGCATCATCGGGCCGTATTTTTTCCAAAATGAGGCCGGTCCGGCAGTTACTGTGAATGGTGTTCGCTATCGTGAGATGATAACAAACTTTTTATGGCCCGAATTGGAAGATATGGATGTGGACGATATGTGGTTTCAGCAGGACGGTGCCACTTGCCACACAGCTAACGAAACAATGGCTCTTTTGCGCAACTAATTCAATGGCCGTGTTATCTCACGTAATGGCGATGTCAATTGGCCGCCAATATCATGTGATTTGACACCGTTGGACTTTTTTCTTTGGGGTTATTTGAAAGAAAAGGTGTACGTCGATAAGCCAGCAACAATTCAAGAGCTAAAGGATGAGATAATTCGGCACATAAACGGAATAGAACCTCCATTATGCCTCAGGGTCATCGAAAATTTGGACCATCGGATGGAGGTGTGCCGCCGCGGTCGCGGCGCCCATTTGGCCGATATTTTGTTCCATACATAATTGAGTAATACCAATATATCATAATAAAATAAAATTACAATAATTTCCTAAATAGTTTGTGTTTTATTCCAAATCAACATCGGCCCTTGAAATATAACCACCCGTTATTAGGAATTTATTGGGGTATACAATTTTTCAGACCTTATTTGTTTGGAAGAAAATTTACTGTGGTGACGGACCACCGACCATTAGTATCGTTATTTTCTCATAAGAATCCGAGTTCAAAACTAACACGGATACGTTTGGAACTTTCTGATTATGATTTTGACATCATATATATTGAAATACTTTGTAAAACTTGTTTTATAAACACTCTTCAATATGTAAATTATGTTTTCATTGATATTTGTTATATTTTTGTATTTAGAGAAAAATATATTTATTCATTCTATTTGTAACATTCAAACATTCAAATACATAATTATTAAATAAATAATTACAATAGGTTATGGGCGACCAACGTAAGGAAGTTCCTCATGGAATAGTTCAATTTAATGGAACAGGGTACGAAAACTGGAGTTTTCGGGCAAAAATGTATTTGGATTCAATTGATGTATTAGAAGCAGTTGAAGCAAGTGTACCAGAAAATGCAAATGAAACTCAAATAATAAAATTTATGGAGAAAGATAAAAAGGCGAAATCGGTTCTTGTAAGCTGCATATCCGATGATTATCTGGATTATGCTCGTGATAAATCTACATGAAAAGAAATGTAGAATGCCTTGAAGGATGTATTTGCGGTGAAGTCGTCAACAAGTCAAACGATCATACGAAAGCAATTAGCAAGACTAAAATTATCGGATGATACAAAAATGAAAGATCACTTCATTGAATTTGATAGCCTGGTAAGACAACTGAAATCGGCTGGTGCAGAATTAGCTAAAAGCGATTTGGTGTCGCAGCTATTTGTAAGTCTTCCTGATAGCTATGACCCTTTGGTAACGGCTTTAGAGAATATAAAAGAAGAAGAATTGACTCTTCAACTAGTGAAACAACGATTGCTAGCAGAAGAGAGAAAAAGGTATGACCGTAATGAAAGCAAATTGTCGATTCAAAAGAGAAGCTAATATGGTTAACAATGCTAATAACAATCATCAAGATGCTAAGATTGTTGAAATTGAAGAAGATGATCCTGTATGCTTTATGGTCAATAATAATATAAATGAAGATTATTATATGTGTTTTATTTTGGATTTTGAATTCGGGATCGAGTGATCATTTGGTTAATGATCGAAAGTTATTCAACAAAAGTACTATCTTGAAAAATCCAATAAAGATAAATGTGGCCAAGGATAATGAAACACTTATTGCTCATGAAGTTGGAGATATTACTGTATACACACAATTTGGAAACAAAGTGAATTTGAAGGATGTTTTGTACGTGCCAAATCTAAGGGAGAACCTGTTATCTGTTAGAAGATTAACGAAACCTGGTTTTGAAGTAGTTTTTAAAGAAAATAGAGCAACCATTTTGTATAGAGGTAGTATATTAGCTTTTGCAGATTTGAAAGGTAATGTTTTTGAAATTAAATTTAGTAAATCTCGATCTGTAAATGTATGTACTCGTGATGAAGGAAAATTATGGCATAGTAGATTAGGTCATATTAGTCAACAAAGTCTTGATTTAATGAGTCGTAATGGGATGGTTTTGGATATCGGTAATGTAAAGTAATTTGGTTTATGTGACATATGTATAAAAGGAAAACAATGTCGTGATCCATTTGACGATTTACATTATCGTTCTAATCGTATTCTTGAAAGAATTCACAGAATTGTCGAAATATAAAGCTCGATTAGTAGCAAAAGGTTTCTTACAGAAACACGGAATAGATTACGAAGAAACTTTTGCATTAGTTGCTAAACTAATGGATGTAAAAACTGCCTTTCTTCATGGCGATCTTAAAGAAGATATTTATATGCAAGTACCAGAAGGTGTAGATGTGAAAGAAAATTATGTTTGTAAACTAAATAAATCCTTATATGGTCTGAAACAAAGTCCCAGGTGTTGGAATGAAAAAATTCATAATTATTTAATTCAAATTGGTTTCAGCATGACTACTGTTTGTATATAAGAAATAAGAATTCTAGCATCATATATTTATTACTCTATGTAGACGATTTACTAATTGCAGGCAAACATTTATCTGAAATATCAACTTTAAAATTTGAATTGAAAAAGCGATTTGAAATGTTAGACTGTGGAGAGTTAAAGTTCTTTTTGGGAATAAAAATTGAATACAATCGTGAAGATGGTATAATGGAACTATCTCAAGAATCAAATATTAATAACATTTTGAAGAAGTTTGATATGGAGCAATGTAAACCTGCTACGACACCAATGGAAAAAAGGTCAGACCTACCTAAATCTGAAATTACTAATAAACCATATCGTGAGTTATTAGGTAGCTTAATGTATTTAATGCTTTGTGTTCGTCCTGATATTTGCTATCATATTGGATACATGGGTCGTTTTCAACAAAACCCTACAGAAATTAATTGGAAAATGCTTAAAAGGATTCTCAGATATGTTAGTGGAACTAAACGTTTTAAGTTGCAAATAAAACGAAATGGTAATACTGAACCGTTAATTGGATATACAGATGCAGATTGGGCATCTGATCATATTGATAGAAAATCAGTTAGTGGTTACATATTTCAAGTTTATGGTAATACTATATCTTGGTCAAGTAAGAAACAAGCAACGGTAGCAACATCTTCATCTGAATCTGAATATATAGCTCTAAGTGCTGCTACATCTGAAGCTATATGGTTAAAAGGAATCTTGAACGACTTAGGAATTATAAATAAAAGTTATTCCGTAACAATATATGCGGACAACCAAGGATGTATTTTTATGTCGAAAAACACAGAATGCAAGAGATCCAAACATATCGATATCAAATACCATTTCATTCGAGATCATTTGGGTCAAGGTAATATAAATGTAATATATATTAAAGCAAATGATCAACTTGCAGATATTTGTACCAAAGTTTTAGGAATTGTCAATTATCAAATTTTTAGAAACAAATTACAATTGTCAGAGTGAGAGAGGGTATTGAAATACTTTGTAAAACTTGTTTTATAAACACTCTTCAATATGTAAATTATGTTTTCATTGATATTTGTTATATTTTTGTATTTAGAGAAAAATATATTTATTCATTCTATTTTTAACATTCAAACATTCAAATACATAATTATTAAATAAATAATTACAATAATATATAACAAGTAAGAGTGCTATATTCGGCTGTGCCGAATCTTAAATACCCTCCACCTAAACGTAATAAGAAATACAAAAACTACACTGATTATAGGACTCGAATATCCTTATTCTGTGTTTTCTATTCAGTCTTAGTGCAAATTTAATTATTATATTATATATTGTTTGAAAGACAATTTTACGAACAAAATAATTTATGTTAAATATTTTGAAATTTTGTCTAATTTTCACCATTTTTAATTGATTTAATTACCAATTCTTACCATAATTTACAGAGTTTGTCTGATGTTCATAATAATCTTGAGTGTAATTTAACACACAGAGTATAAAAAAGGGGAACAATTCGGTTTTAGTGACTTTGCTCAAAAAAAAAAAAAACTAACCTCACCAAATAGGACTTTTAGAGGAGATGCCAGCAAAAAAAAAATTTGTTGTCGGTCACGCCTATTTTCGAGGGGGCGGGTGTATGATAATTTGTAATACATTGAATAAAAGGTATTAAAAATACCTTTCCAACGATATATATCATGATTATAAAATATGGGCCGAATATGGGTAAAATCCGAAAAGAATATTTTTTGACCCGAATTTTTTTGTTTTTTTGGAAATTTTTATATGGCAGCTATGACAAAATATGGGCCGATCTTCTTACATTTTGGAACAGTGATTCTCATGCATATGAGGATATTTCACGTCGAATTTCAACATAATAACGGTATATTTAAGATATATATTAGTATTAGCATGGATTTCGGAAGTGGACTTTATGTGGGGGACTAGTCAAATATGGACCGATATTCTCAAAATCCTGCAGTTTAATTTAGGCATGTATGTAAATGATCCGTGTAAAATTTTGGATTGGTACTCTTATTTATAAGAGATTTATGAGTATTAAAGTGATTTTCGGAAGAGGGCTTTATATGGGGCATACGGTTAAAAATAGACCGAAATTCACAAAATTTTGTGGGATGATTTTTGTATATATGTAAATGATTTGTGTAAAGTTTTGAGTCAGTACCGATATTTATACAATATGTATAGAGATAAATGTCTTTTTCAGATGTGGTCCTTGTATGGGAGCTATGACCAATTCTGGGCCGACCACCTTAAAATTTAGTACAACAATTTATTTGCCTATACAGATTATTCATGTCAAATTTTAGCCTTTTAACATTATTTATATCTGTTTTATACGTATTTAAGTGAATTTTGGAAGTGGACTTTATATGGGGGCTATAGTCAAACATGGACCGAACTAAAAAGAATTTCGTTTTGCGATTTATTTTTGCATAAAACTTATTTTTGCTTAATTTTGTCTTGATATTCCAATTTTATATGCATTTATGTATAATTGAGTAATATTTCGGGAAGATTTTTGTATGGGGGCTATGAGAAATCATGGATTCATACTATTTTCCTCACACCTTCTTCTATTATCATAAAAACAACGTATATAAAATTGCATGGCATTATCTGTAATATATTTCAAAATATTGCAATAAAATAGACAAAAAATATCAATTTTTTATGGAGGTTGTCTCACATATTGGTCCATAACTCTGGTTGGCCTAAACCGATTTTGCTGATTTTAAATAGCTAACTTCTCGAAAGCATGTCTGACAGAACTGTTGGAGATTTGGATCTCGAAGATATCTGTGGACTTCAGAAAACTGATTTCAACATCCAGACAGACGGACATGGCTTAATCGACTCCGCTATCTATAAGAATCCAGAATATATATACTTTACAGGGTCGGAAAATTATATTGTGGAAATTACAAACGGAATGACAAACTTCATGAATGTGAAGGGTATAAAAAAGGATCCAACAATACAAATGCGGATGCATTATCAAGGATACAATTAGATTCGACAATTTTGAAGAGTATGATACCATCAGAGAACGATGAAAATATCAAGAAAGCGCTAGTAGTAACAAGAGGAAAGAATAAAGAGTCATCAGTTAGTAATAATATCAGTAGCAAGTCCCATAGTGAGTCTGATCAACTACATATGTGGGATTGCACTTCCATCAATGATATAAAACATGCATGTAAATTAAAATTTGTACTAGAGAAAAGGCCAAAAGAAGATATATGTAGATATATTACAGAAAATGATAAGAGTAATAATGAAATGCGCACTAGGTGTTGTAGAATTATTCAAATGCACACGTTCACGGTTATAATGAGACTGCAATTTTATTTAATATATCTTTTAACTAACTTTTATAGGGATGTAACTTTAAGGAATAAACATAAGGGTTGTATTATTTATGATTAAGTACGTTTAATTAATATGGAGTAAATTCAAATGATACGAATTAATTCAAATATATTACATTACTTCACCCCAAAATTTTCAAGATAATAATTCAAATTATAAAATTTAAAAATGCATGTAGACTATTTAAAGCTAACTTACAGTTAAAAAAAAAATAAAAGGATGATTCAGAGTTCTATATAATTTTTGTTAGTAACATGAAACATAACATTTCAATGTTTCCGGAAATCATCAGACTGATAACGTGATACTCCTCGACGATTTCTTAAGGATCTGCGGACTTGCAGATCTTGGTAATTGTCTCTCGAGTCATCTTGGTTGGTTGGTTGGTCGGTTGTACTGCTTGTAGGAGTGGACACATTGACTTCAGTATTGCTGGAATCCACTTCTTCCCTTTACCATAGTATCTGATGTAGACATTATCATTTATTTTAAATTTACTTGAATGTGACGCATTTTGCTGAAGATGTTTTGAAGATTCTAACAGCTAAGACCAGACCGTACGTACAGGTCTACCACGCATTAGTTCTGCAGGAGATTTGCCTTCGGAATTCGGCATGAATCGATAGGTTGAGAGGAATTTTTTGTACAGCATCTTTTATAGACAGGTCATCATCGATGTTTTTTCTTACAGAAGTTTTGAATGTTCTACCGAAACGTTCCGCCAATCCATTTGAGGCGGGATGAAAGGGTGTTGTTTTGCTATGTCGAATACCAACTTTTATGCAAAATTGTTCGAATTTTTCTGAGCTAAGTTGCGGACCATTATCACTTACGATTGTATTTGGTATACCTTAAATTGAAAATATAGCTAAAAGAGCGGAAATGGTATCCTCTGTTGTGGTATTTTTCATTGGAGAAACGTAGGGAAATTGTGAGTAAGAATCGACACAAACGAGCCACATTGAGTTAAAATTAGGACCAGCAAAATCTATGTGTTGATTTGTTGATTTTGGCCAGCTTTCATATTCCTTAGCAGGGGCTTGATTCTGGATTTTACATATTTCACAATCAGAAGCTATTTTTGTGATGTCATCGTCGATATTGTTCCACCATACATATTGTCTAGCGAGTTGTTTCATTTTAACAACGCCCCAATGTCCATCATGTAGCATCTTTAAAGTTTGATTCTTTAAAGCATCAGGTATGATGACACGAATATAATTTGTTTGTAAACAAAGCAAATTGTTGTAGATTGTTACGTTGTTTCTGTGGTTAAATAATTGTTTTATTGTTGATTGCTCTGGTGGAATCTGTGCAGGCCAACCATTTTTTACGTGATTGTAGACCGCTTGCAATGTCTTGTCGGCTTTGGAGTATTTTTGGATATCGGCTTTTATCGGAAAATCATCAAAAGAAATTTGGAAACATGATTCCTCGTCCTTATCAAAATTTTCGTCTGTTGAAAGAGGAAGACGCGAAAGCGCATCCGCGTTACCATGATCGGCAGTTTTGCGATATCTTATCTCAAATTGATAAGCCATGAGCATCACGGCCCAGCGTTGTATACGAAGTCCTGTCATAGTTGGTAAGTGTTTACTAGGATTAAAAATGCTAACAAGTGGTTTGTGGTCGGTAATGAGTATAAACTTTCGGCCATATAAATTTTTTTTTTTTTTTTTAGCCTTTATTTATTTATTGAATCTTCATATAATGAAATGACAATAAGTATTCAAATCTTAATACTAAAAAGAAAATAATAAGCCCAGCCAGTGCTAGACAAAAATTTTATGATACTAAAAAAATTTCACATCAACTGATCCAGTCATCTATTTTGCGCTTGAGTTAAAGCAAGGGTATCCCTCCTTCTCAACCGATTATGGCCACTAAAGTTAAGGATGTCTCGTGCAAGTGGGTTTGGGTGGTGTTCAAGTTTGCTGACGTAATTTGACGCGTGTTTTGTAAATTCAACTTTTACTAATGGCACGCATAGATCTTTGTGAATTCGAGAATTTTTAACATACCATGGAGCTGCAGTAATTATACGTAGAATTTTATTTTGACCCCTTTGAATTTTTTCAATGTTTGATGCTGAGGCAGTACCCCATAATTGAATTCCATAGCACCAGATTGGCTTTAGAATTGCATTGTACAACAAAAGTTTGCAATCCAACTTTAATGTAGAATTTCTGCCGATTATCCAATTAAGTTGCACTGCTTTTAATCTCATCTGTGTAAGTTTCGCTTCAATATGAGGCTTCCAAGTTAAACGGCGGTCGAGGTGAATGCCGAGGTATTTGACTTCATTATGTTGAGGAATAATTTGATTATTTATTTTGATGAACGAGCAAGTTTCTTTTCGCAATGTGAAAGTGATATGAATACATTTCTGTTCATTAACCCTGATTTTCCAAAGCTCTAGCCAATTCTCTAGTTTATAAACATAATTCTGCAAATTCTGTGATGCTACTTGTTTCAATTGGCTGAGCGGGGCTTAAAAAATTGCCTTCTTTGATTTTAATTTCTTAAATGGTTAACAAATAATGTCCCTTTCTCGGAATCATTTCTAGCCCAGTCACCAGTCGGATTTCGCAAAGGAGGTTTTCCTCTCACTGGTCTTTTTAAACCTCTTGCCGCCCTCCATAACGAGTAGTCAGATTGTGGGGTACTATCAAGACCCTCCAAGTAGGATCTAAGTGAAGCCGTTCTTTGGGTTTCTAAGTGTCTAAACTTGCGTTTAGACAATAATTAAATAAAACCATTTAACATTAATAAAATAAAAATGAATTAACTAATTAATGAATCAAACCCAAATGTTAAATGATAATTGTATGTAGATATGTTTGTATTATTGTATTATTTATATTGTGAATAAGATTATGAATTGTAACGAAGAACTATTGTTAATAGGATTATGAATTGTAACGAATAATTATGGTGAATAACAAAAATGAAAAATGTTATAAATTATCTAAATTAAATTGTTGTTGTAAACTTTTAATATGTTAAGTTTCAATTTTATCGTATAAATAAGAAAACACCACTCTATTTTCATCCATCAACATATAAACATCAGAATTAACCATTTACACATTAAACATCAATTTTGTACATACAACATTTACACAGTAAAAACCAAAAATACCTAAACACAATAAAACAATTTGAAATTAAAATCTAAAAAAAAAATAACACTCTACTTTATTTAAATTAAAACCACACTCACATCTCATACAGCATACACACAAGGTGAGCTCACATCCCTACACATTAATTCATAACCACACACCCTTTATAAACCCGTATAATTATAAAATTTCTTATAATTAAATTTCTTTATTTCAAATCCCTAACTCGTATAATTTCTCATGATGGTGAGAAATTATACTTTCTAAGATATTTGGTGTTTTTTCCTAACCAGGTAACAGTCCAAAACCCCCAAAAACACGCCAAATAACTTCATGGTCCTTCAACCGTTAAAATAAGATCCAGTTGACATCACTTTTCCATATTGAAGTTCTCACCACAAAAATGAGGTAAATGCTAAAAATTATTTTATTAAAGAAGAAGATAAGAAAAAATTATTAAAAAGAACAAACATATATGTAAGTACCTACTACGAAGTGTGATCTAATTGTGAAAATGTGAAAAAATGTGGTAATAACAAAAAACGAATTAAATAAATAAAAAGTTGGAAAAAGAACAATAATTAAAAAGGCTAAATTACAGCAAGAGCATACATATGCAAATTAAATGAAAAGTTTAAGTAGTCCGGGTAATTAAAAATAACAAGAAGAAACTTGCCATTATTTAAAAGTTATGTTAAGTATGTGTGAATGTTTTGAGTACCAATTAATGAAAATTGGTTTGTTTAATTTAAATTTTACATACATACATACCTATGTACTATGTAATTAAAATAAAGAAACAAAAAATTACATAGTGAAATTCAAAAAAAGTAATCCCGTTAAAATAAAGAAACAAAAAAAAATTACATAGTGAAATTCAAAAAAAAGTAATCCCGTTAAAATAAAGAAACAAAAAATTACATAGTGAAATTCAAAAAAAAGTAATCCCGTTAAAATAAAGAAACAAAAAATTACATAGTGAAATTCAGAAAAAGTAATCCCGTTAAAATAAAGAAACAAAAAATTACATAGTGAAATTCAGAAAAAAGTAATCCCGTTAAAATAAGGAAACGGGAAATTACATACAGAAAAGTGAAATTCCAAAGGTGATCCCGTTAATAAACATGTAAGGAAAACAAGAAGACAAAGAACAGAGAAAGATAAACGGAATACATATGTATATACAAGTACAGACGGTATGTATAAAAATAATTATTTATATGATTAGTCTCAATTACATGAAAATAAACCAGAGAACAATTTTAATCAAAAAAAATTTCATACCAGAAAACATTAATTTCAAACACAATTTAATACATACACATAAATTCACGAAAAGTACCTAAATAAATTACACAATCAGATTTCAACCAAATTATTCACACATACACACATACACACATACACATACAACAATTATTCCACGCATAACAATTTAATTTACATATGTATAAAGAAAAATTATATAAAAATATTCAAAAGGAAAACGAAAATTTAAAAAGTAATACCAATTGGTTGTTGGGTGAACATAAGAACTAGAATATAAAGAAAAGAAAACAAATTTAGCAAGGAAACCCAACAAACAGTTTATATAAAAAATTTATATAATTTTCACAACACAATTTACATAAACAAAATAAATACACATAAGTTACACACAATTCTCAAAAAAAAACACCATATTTACATAAAAGTTCCATATCAAATACAAAAAAAAAAAAAAAAAAAATTTTCACACATCTAAAATTAAATGAAATTAAACATAAATCTATATCACATACAAAATTTTCACACACACAAATAAAAATTTAAAGAATAATAATTGCACAATTCATTACACGAAAAATACTAACTATAAACAATTTATATATATACAAATTTTCACATAAAACTCGCACATATATATAAATATCATATTAATATTTCACACAGATAAATAAATGAAAATTATACATAATCATATACAATCAAAATTAAATGTTTGGTGGGTAAGAAAATATAAATGAAAAGAGAAAATTTCCCAATGAGGTTAATTTACACAAAATGAGAACATGAAAAATACCAACCAACATTTATATAAATAAAACTTAAATACTAGTTACACAACAATTAACATCCATACAAACATATATAAATATACAATAAATTGAGAACGTACAGTTTCAACCCTAAAGAATTATTCTCTCATAGAATTTCTTAACTTTTAAAAACGCTGTGTTATTTACTCTTTGTTTGTACTTGCATATAAATGCAATACAAGGAAAGCGAAAATAGCAAAGAAGAGAAAATTAAGAAATAACAACACATCGGTACACTACACTTGGAATTGTAGGTATGTACAGTTCAGTAAAAGATAAGTGTGGCGCTTGCGACAGTGGTTCTTATTTTATTTAAAATAAAATGAGATTAAAAGTAATTGTATGAAAATACATTTACAGCCACATAAGGCCACGGCTGGTCGAAATTATAGAATAAAAAATTATTAAAAGGAGCGAAAGTTTACGGTAACATACTGTGTAGTACTTGCGATAGTGGTTCTTATTTTATACAGAATAAAATAAGATTAAAAGTAAATGTAGAGAATACATTTACAGCCACATATACTCACAGCTGATTGAAGTTTAGGATCAATCATTGCGTTGATTATTGGTTTTTTTTAATTAACACTAACATATCTCTTACTCACTAACCACTAAACACTCAATTATACTTGAAAAGATTATACTCTTGATATTCTTATCCACTAAAAGCTAGTCTCACGAACTACATGAAAATTTATAGTCACTCTATATAAATCGCGAATACCGGTGGTAAAAATAAGTGCGCTCGATTTAATATTAAACGTCTTGCGAAAATTCTCTTATTTAAGTAAAATATCAATAAAGTTACGCTTATAATTATTAGCCAGACGACTTAAGAGAAATAAACACAACGGCTCTTCGTGTTTATTTTTTGGTCATTACGTGTACCCTATGAATTAAAGCGAAGTACAATTGATCGGAAGATTAATATAATACAAAATGCAAATTTGATGGTTAAAATCAAATATAGTTTAATGAAACGCATTAATAGCCCCGAATCCCAAAGATAACTTTAAATAGATAAATACAAAATCTATTCCTATTTCTCAAATAGCCCCAAATCTACGAAAAACATTTAACTCGATTGCTATGTCCCACATAGTACATAAATAAAATTGAAACTAGATATTACAAATCTAGTGCTATTTCTCTAATAGCCCCAATATACCATTAATATTAAAACTAGATCGTAAAATCTAGTGCTAATTCTCAAATAGCCCCAAATATATAAATACCATTGAAACTAGATATTACAAATCTAGTGCTATGTAGCTAATAGCCCCAACTAGATACCCATATCTAGTAAAATCTCTAAATCACTCTTTTTTTTTAACCAAACTTAAGCTAGTGTATCATACCTATTGCTAAGTTCCCATTGGTTAAATACTTAACTAGATCCACGTATTTAGTAAAATACCAGTCTTGAACAGTCTTGAAAATTTGAAATTAACTTGCAATTTAAAAAACTCAATAACGTTCTTTATTACCCAATCCACATTCAAAAATGCCTTCCGTAACTGAAGAATCTGTCACAGCCTTTAATCCGCTGTATAAAGAGCAGTTTCTGTTTGATTGTGGTCACTTGCTTGAGATCTGTGATACATTCAATAGTAATACGTTAGAAGAACCCAATGAATCAATTCTTGAATTAAAATTAAAAGAGCTAGACTCAGAGTGGGTAAATTTAAAGGATTCATATCGCAAAGTAATGGTTTCACGAGACGGATCAGTTGAAACTGAATTTAAAACAAAGGCAAAAGAGGATTATAATGCTTGCTCAGAAGCATATTACCACTGCCATTCTCAAATCAACGATATGCTAAAATTTAGCAGAGTAAATACGTCTCCAATTCCAATGCTCCAATCCACATCTCGTTATCCCGTCCCAAATCCCACCTTTATCGCTGAGAACTCTAGCAATTGCACTATAAAGTTACCTCCTTGTGATACAGAGATTTTTCATGGCAGTTTCGAGGAATGGCCATCATTTCGTGATATTTTCACAGCTGTGTACATTAATCATACAAAACTGTCACCTGTAACTAAATTATATCATCTTCGCAATAAAACTAGAGGAGAAGCAGGCTCAATAGTAAAGAGATACAACTTATCAAATGAAAACTTTAATCTAGCATGGAATGCTCTCAAAACTCGTTATGAAAATAAACGAGTTCTTGTAGACAATCAGCTAAAATTACTTTTTGATATCCCTTCAGCTATCAATGAAGATAGTGAATCTATAAGGATAATTCAGTCCTCAGTAAATGACTGCTTAGCCACTCTGAAAACCCTTGAAGTTGAAGTCAACAGTTGGGACCCTATTCTTATTCGCTTAATTTCCACTAAATTGCCAGACACAACACTTTCTCTTTGGGAACAGTCACTCACATCTCCACGTAAACTTCCGAAATGGTCCCAAATGTCTCAGTTTCTCGTCGATAGATATGAGGTAGTAGAACGTCTCGCTAATATTAGAGTCTCAAAAGATAGTTTCAACATGTCTAATAATATACACGATCCCAATATTCAAACGTATGTGTCACAAGAAAAATTGAAATTTTCTTGTAAATTATGTTCTGAAAATCACAATCTAAGGAATTGTCCCAAATTTCGAACATTCACTGTACAACAAAGAATCGATTTTGTCTTTAAGAACAAGTTTTGCAATAATTGTTTAGCTACTTCTCATTTTAAAACAAACTGCAAAAGTAAAAACACATGTCTCCATTGTAAAAAACATCATCACACTTTACTTCATATGAAACAAATGTTTAAAAATCCCATTCAAACTACAGAACATACCAGAAATAATGAAGAGCCAAAAGAAAATGACAATAATCCTCGAAATAATTTGTCAAAAACAGCTCAACCTCATCTGAACAGAAATCAAATTGAACTACCTTCAACTTCAAATCAAATTCAGTCTAATTGCTCTATGAGTAATGAAAATATTCTCTTGCGTACTGCTTTAGTACAAATTGATCATCAAGGTCAACTATTTACAGTTAGAGCCTTAATTGATCCCGGTTCTCAACGAACATTTTTAACAGAAAAAGTGCGAAATCGTCTACAACTCCCTTATCAAAATTCTCATTTTGAAATTGTTGGTATTGGCGGGCAAAAGCAGTCAGCAAACAAAGAGTGTGAATTCGTTATATATGCTAAAAGATATGAATTAAAAGTTCCAGTTAAAGCTATAGTTTTGCCGAAGGTTACTAAATGGCTCCCTACATATTCATTTGAAATTCCTCACTCATTAAAGCTTGCTGAATTAGATCTCGCAGATCCAAATTTCAATAAATCAGCTCAAATTGATTTAATTATAGGAAACGATTATGAACACTTTTTGAATTTAGAAGGTATAAAAAAGAATATTTGTGGTCAAACATCTGCGTACAGGACAGTATTTGGCTGGGTTCTTAGTGGTTCTATTAAAACTCAAACGATTCAAACGTTTACTACTTCAGTTGCATCATATGAGACTTCTGAATTAAATGAAACGTTAAAAAAGTTTTGGGAGCAGGAAGAAATCCCTACTACCAACGCAACCTCTATGGAACATGAAATGTGTGAAAAGTTTTATACACAAACTACTACTCGTCAGGAGAATGGTAAGTACATCGTAAGACTACCATTCAAAACTGAATTTCCGGACAAAGTTTTCCTAGGCTCTTCTAGATTTATTGCTTTAGCCCAATATTCCAGAATGGAAAAAACACTCGCAAAAGACCCAGAACTTCAGGCTCAATATAAAGCGGTTCTGAATGAATACATAACTCTAAATCATATGGAAGAAACTCATTCCTATGAAACTATATCTCAAGAAAAGCATTACTCATTTTATTTACCACACCATGCAGTTGTTCGCCCGGAACACAAAACTACGAAAGTAAGAGTCGTTTTTAATGCTTCTAGAAAGTCAAAATCCCAATTTTCTCTCAATGACATTCTATATACAGGTCCCACTCTACAAAATGAATTAGTCACTATAATTCTTAATTGGAGAAAGTACCAATATGTGTTTAGTGGTGACATACAAGAAATGTATCGCCAAATACTCGTTCACCCTGCTGACAGACCGTTTCAACGAATTTTATTCCAAAATGAACATGATGGTCCAGTCAAAGATTATCAACTCAAAACTGTCACTTTTGGTGTAAACTGTGCCCCGTATCTTGCGATTCGGACCCTACTTCAACTCGCATCCGATTCTGAATCTGCATACCCTAAAGCAGCATCAATACTGCGCACAGAAACATATGTTGATGACATTCTCTCAGGAGGTCATACTATTGAAGAAGCACGTTCTGCTCAAACTCAGCTGATTGAAACATTAAACTCAGCGGGACTCCCATTAAAGAAAATTACTGCAAATTACCCAGAAATACTTGCTCATTTACCCAAATAAGATCTATATGACTCAGACTTTCTACGTTTTCACGAAGTAAGCTCTACTAAAACACTTGGCATTAAATGGAATGCAATTACAGACACATTCTCATACAGTTTTTCTGCCCTTGATGAATCCCAAAGAATAACCAAACGCCAAATTCTCTCGTCAGCAGCAAAACTTTTTGATCCAGCTGGATGGCTTGCACCTATAGTCATCAGAGCAAAAATGCTAATGCAGCAGCTGTGGTTAGAAGGTTTAGAATGGGATGAAGATGTTTCTGTTGAATCTCTTCAAAAATGGAATAATCTTGTTCGAGATTTATTCCAAGTGGAAACAATCTCTATTCCACGCTGGCTACAGTATAATCCATCTGACCATATTCAAATTCATGGCTTCTCAGATGCCTCTAAAACTGCATATTGTGCCACAATTTACATTCGATGTAAAACACAAACTTATAATACTTTCGTCAATTTACTAGTAGCAAAATGTAAAGTAGCACCAATTCAAACTGTTTGTCTTCCCAGATTAGAATTAAATGGTGCAGTATTGCTGGCAAAATTAGTAAACTACGTAATCACATCTCTGAATTTCAATACCCAAGAAATTTTCCTTTGGACCGCCTCGTCCATAGTGTTAGGTTGGCTCTCGAAACACCCCTCTTCATGGGAAACATATGTGGCAAATCGCATCGCAGAAGTTCACCGTATGACACCAAACGCAACATGGAAACATGTCCCAACTCATGACAATCCAGCAGATTTAGGAACTCGAGGTTGTAAACCGCAAGATCTCTTACACAATTCTCTTTGGTGGAATGGCCCATCATGGCTAAATAAACCCTCGTCTGAGTGGCCTAACCGTAACCCATTAAAAACTCCTGAAAGTTCTAAGAAAGTAATAGCAATGCATTCCGAAATTCAACATACAGATATTCTAGATAGATTCTCGTCTTACAGCAAAGCTCTACGTGTTATCTGTTATGTTTACAGATTTATTAATAAATGCAGAAATATTATTTGCAGTAATCAAAACACTTTAACTCAAGAAGAAATGAAAATTGCAAAAACTAAACTCATGATACTCGCTCAAAAAACATTCTATTTCGAAGAATATGAATGTTGCCTAAAAACCAAAGTTTTACCCAATCAAAGTTCGTTAAAAGCTCTTAACCCATTTCTTGATTCAAACTCAGTTTTACGTGTAAATGGCAGACTATCTCAATCATCTCTTCCCTATAGAGAACGGTATCCCATAATTCTACACGGTAATTCAAAATTCTGCAAACTGTATCTCAAATATTTGCACGAATTTTTATCTCATGCCGAATGCAGTCTAATGTGCCGAATGGTGCAAACTGAATTTTATGTGTTCAGACTCAAACCTCGTGTAAAAAACATAATACGACACTGTAAACCTTGTATAATTTACAAACAACAACCGTGTACACAGATAATGGCTCCACTACCTCCTACCCGATGTAATTTATCTCTACCCTTTCAAATAACAGGACCTTTTGAACTTAAAGCTTCATCTTTGAGAAAATCTATATTGGTCAAAAGTTATGTTAGCGTTTTTGTTTGCTTTAGTACGAAAGCCGTTCATTTAGAAGTATGTTCAGATCTGTCCTCAGCGGCATTTCAAGCTGCATTTGCTCGTTTCGTTGGGAGGCGAGGACTACCCCAAAGGGTAGTATCTGATAACGGCAGGAACTTTTTAGGCGCAAGCAGAGAACTTTTGCGTGAATTTTCATCTTTCATAAAAAACACATCACAAGATATAGCTCAAAAATACATAACTCACGGATTTGAGTGGAAATTCATACCCCCACACGCTCCTCATATGGGCGGCTTATGGGAAGCCGCCGTGAAAAGTTTCAAGTTTCATTTGAAACGAATTACTGGTGCTCAAAAATACACTTTTGAAGAATTTTCAACAATTTTGACTCGAATTGAAGGTGTTCTAAACTCTCGCCCAATATCAGCTCTATCTGAAGATCCATCAGATTTAACGGCACTAACTCCAGGACATTTCCTCAGAGGCGTCCCTATAATGGCTCTCCCAGAACAAGGATTTGAAAATATGTCGCTAATTAACCGCTGGGAAAAACTGAAAGCTATTCATCATCAATTTTCTATACGATGGAAAAACGATTATCTTAAGACTCTACACAACCGCTACAAATGGAAAAACACTACGTCAAACCTTAAAATCGGAGATCTTGTCGTTGTAATGGACGATCTTCAGGCGCCTTACGAATGGCGATTGGGAAGAATCGAGAAAACGTATTTGGGATCAGATAATAACGTACGAGTTGCCGACATACGCATAAGCTCAGGAATTATTACTCGACCTATAGTAAAATTATGTTATCTTCCTTTCCTAAACGAAGAAACCCCTGATTAAAATTCAATTGTATACTTTCTAAATTAACACATTTACTGAACATTAATACCCATTAACAGCTATACTAACTCCATAAAACCATATCATTCATTTCACATTACCACATATCTCTAAATCCTCATACTTATAACGATTTATATATTCTCCAGCAGGTCAAATCGAAGACTAACCGCTACTAGAGTGCCTGACTCCAATAATAGCCGTAGCCAAAATGTCAGCGACCACCACCCCCCAAGAGATTTAGAAGTGTACAAATGCATCATATGCGATAAATTTCATGGATTGAAGTTCTGCCGCAGATTTCTTAGAATGACGCCTCTAAAACGACGAGAAGTGGTCGGAAATTTAGGCTATTGCATGAATTGCAATTGCAGTAGGAATTCTACGTCCACCACCAGAGGACAACCCCATCGCCACAGAATATATCAGCGGAGACAACATCATCAACAGCAGCGGAGACAACATCATCAACATCAGCAGAGACAACATCATCATCATCAACAAAATCAACGTCAGCAACATAATCGGCAGAAACATCAACATCGTCAACCAAAACAACAACCTACTGCACAACCAACTGTAGCATCAACAATGCAACCATCAGCACTATCATCAGCACAACCGATTCCATTATTCTGGCTCAAGCAATTAAATCGTTGGCTGACGTTTTGTTGGCCAGTAACAGTGCCGCATCTGTTGGCTAAGCCAAGGCCGGCGCCATGTCTAAACTTGCGTTTAGACAATAATTAAATAAAACCATTTAACATTAATAAAATAAAAATGAATTAACTAATTAGTGAATCAAACCCAAATGTTAAATGATTAATTGTATGTAGATATGTTTGTATTATTGTATTATTTATATTGTGAATAAGATTATGAATTGTAACGAAGAACTATTGTGAATAGGATTATGAATTGTAACGAATAATTATGGTGAATAACAAAAATGAAAAATGTTATAAATTATCTAAATTAAATTGTTGTTGTAAACTTTTAATATGTTAAATTTCAATTTTATCGTATAAATAAGAAAACACCACTCTATTTTCATCCATCAACATATAAACATCAGAATTAACCATTTACACATTAAACATCAATTTTGTACATACAACATTTACACAGTAAAAACCAAAAATACCTAAACACAATAAAACAATTTAAAATTAAAATCTAAAAAAAAATAACACTCTAGTTTATTTAAATTAAAACCACACTCACATCTCATACAGCATACACACAAGGTGAGCTCACATCCCTACACATTAATTCATAACCACACACCATTTATAAACCCGTATAATTATAAAATTTCTTATAATTAAATTTCTTTATTTCAAATCCCTAACTCGTATAATTTCTCATGATGGTGAGAAATTATACTTTCTAAGATATTTGGTGTTTTTTCCTAACCAGGTAACAGTCCAAAACCCAAAATCCCCAAAAACACGCCAAATAACTTCACTAAGAAATGTCTTAGTATATCTCTGCATACCCGTAGCCTAGCTTTCAGTTCAGGAGACCTGTGAGGTTGCCGCTCTCTTCTCATTCTTCTTTTTTCTGATAGGAGATGTTCGAGTTCAGATAAATAAGTTCTGTTTGTCCTATTTTTACATTCAACGTGATAAGTGGAAGCGTGATGCACAGCTCGTCGAAGGTCCTCGGTAAAGTTGCCAATCGACTGATCGATATCGTCGGTAGTTCTCAACACAATATTTTCCGTGCAATGAGAACTTAAATACTTTTTGTATTTTATCCAGCTTACTCGGGTCTTAGTCATGTTTCTAAATGGAGAGCCACACACTTGAGGGAAATGCATTGAAATGATAGTAGGAGAGTGATCTGAGGACAAGTCTAATGAAGGATCCACTTGCATCCATTCTACAGGGATATTTTTCACTACTCCAAAGTCAATAACATCGGGAATCTTCCGTCGGTCCGTCGGCCAGTAGGTGGGATGTCCGCTTGAGAGTACATCTAAGCCCATTTGAGCAATGGTGTTGAAGAGTACGCGACCCTTTGGGGTTACCAGACGTGAACCCCAAAATGTATGTTTGGCGTTAAAGTCGCCAGCAACTAAAAATCTAGCTCCAAGGAAATTAAAGAAGTTATGGTATTGGTGTTCTTTTATTGAGAATCGAGGCGGAGAATAAATCGATGATAAAACAAATTTGTATTGACAGAATGCAATGCAAATGTTTGTTGCTTGGAGGTAATCCTCACTTATGTTATTCATTAGATAATGTTTTATTCTGTTCTTTATAAGAATTGCCGAACCTCCACAAGCTCTTCCGCGGGGATCTTTAGTATCGTACAACACGTAGCCATTAATTTTGAAGTACCCTGTCGACGTCAAGTGAGTTTCAGCAATCATCATAACATCAATCTGCTTATCCATCAGGAAGTATTCCAGTTCGTTTTTATGTTGGCGGAGGCCGTTCGCGTTCCAAAAACAAATTTTTAAATAAATCATTTCTTTAAAATGGCTTGCAAGATAGTGGATTGCATTTTCAGCATTTCCTGCATCATGGATGTCATGGTGGTCGTAAAAGTGTTCATAGTTTGGACAAGTGTCTGCAATGTTGTCTCTAGATTGTTGATATGTGGCTCAGAATATTGCGATATAGGTTCCTGCTCCAGACCTGGCATATTAGATTTGACCACGTTTGCGTAAGAAACTTGTCTAGAATTAGGAGCGTTTACGTGAGTAGTTGGTCGTACAATTTGAGGAAAATTCTTACTCGACGTGAAATTAGGTTGTTGAGGATGGTCAGGTAATACTGGCGACTTATTGGTCCTTATGCCCTTCAAATAAGTATAAACTGGACAACCTCTATAATTAGCGGTATGATTTCCTCCACAGTTACTGCATTTTTTTATTTTTAAGTCCGTTTTGGACTTATTACATTGAGCAGTTGCATGTAGTTCCCCACATGCAACACAAACAGACGGCAATTTACAATACGCTTTGGTGTGACCAAATTCTTGACAATTAAGACACTGGACGGGTCCAACACGCTTATGCGATTCCTCCACGGTAATTCTACGATGCAGAAGATAAATAAGATTGTAAATTGGATGGGACTCGTTTTTCTTTAAGGCAACATCTCCAGGTTCCAATTCTACCCTGAACATGGGCTGAGGAATCTTTTCACGGTTTATATTATTCACTACGCTCTTGATTTTGAACCCTTTGTCCATTAATCCGTTCTTTATCTCCGCAGGATCAACACATGGGTCTATACCCTTTAGAACGACTTGGAGTCCTTTTGCGCTTTTGAGCTGATAGGTATAGAAATCCCTGGTCTCCCTCTCCAACTGGTTGGACAATTTTCGAAAATCATCTTCCCTATTCACTTGGATCTTTGTCTCGCTGATTTTTCCATGTTTAATTGAGGTTACGCTAAACATGTTCTCACCTATTACAGCAACAATTCCTTGTACCAGTTTATTGGAAGTGGGCTCTCTCAGGTAAATTGGTGGGGGCTTAAACGTCTTTTTCGGTATTTCTGGGTCATCCGTCTGAAGTAGAGCAAATCTGTTTTGATCATTTGGCTTATCACTGCTGACGGTCTTAGGAACTTTATTGGAATTGGAAGACATTTGAGCAGATGTCGGGCTCCTCTGTCGCTTGAGAACGGTGATGTACTTATCCATACCTACTTGTTTTTTGGGTTTGACTGCACTATTTGATGAAGATGATGATTTCTCATCGGATGAGATAACTATATTGGGCGAACAGGAACGGCGCTGTATTTCGGCTTTTGTAGTGAGAAGAGACTCCACGGATTTTCTTAAGGATTCTTCCTCAGAGATCCATAAATTTTTTCTACTGTAGCTTAGCTCTTTCTCAGAATTACATCTGAGCGGGACACTCATGCAGTTGTTATGCGATTTTTAAATTACCGAAAAACCACTATGGATATTTTCCAACTATTACGATATCTTTTTTTTATATATATATATATTTTTTTTTTTTTCACTTATTAAAAGATTTTTTTTATTTTTTTTTTCCCCCTATTACGAAAATTCAGCCGCACTAAAAATAACACGTCCGACCAGTTCAAGCAACACTATGTGCCATATAAATACTGATGAAAACGTTTAACACCAAATATTATAAGACCCTCCTTTTCTATTTGGCTGTAATTTGACTGGGCTTTGTCAAGAGTCTTTGAGGCAAATGCGATAGGCCTTTCGGATCCGTCAGGATAAACGTGAGAAATAACAGCGCCGATACCGTATGGCGAAGCATCGGTAGCAAGAACGGCAAATTGTCTTGAAAATGAGCTAGTTGTGTTGCGTTGGCAATATACGATTTGAGGTCATTGAAAGATTTTTGCTGTTCTTTCCCCCAACGAAAAGGAAAATCTTTTCTACGTAACTTGTTGATTGGAGCTGCTACATTCGAAAAGTTTGGCACAAAGTTATGGTAATAATTGGCTTTACCCATGAACGCTTCAAGTTGTTTGATGTCTTTAGGAGGTTTCAAGTTTTTAACCGCTATAACGCCCGATTCGTCAGGTAATATACCTTCTGAACTAATTTGACGGCCTAAGTATGTGATTTTGTTTTGCAAAAATTCACATTTGTCTCTCTTGCAACGAATGCCATTAGCTAATAATATTGAAAGTACCTTTTCAAGTCGTTTAAGATGTTCTTGTAAAGTTTGTGCTGATATTATGATGTCATCAAGGTAGTTTGCACAACCTTCTACACCATGAAGAAGTTGCTCAACATACTACATAAGGTAAACGTTGATATTGAAATAATCCAAGCGGTGTATTGATAACCATAATTTGTTTCGATGTATCATCCAACTCCATCTGAAGATATGCATCTTTTAGGTCAATTTTTGAAAAATATTTACCGTCACGAATAGTATGAAATAAACTTTCACGAGTAGGAAGCGGATACTGTTCTATGTCAATTTGCGAATTAACAGCTAATTTGAAATCACCACATAAACGAATTGAATTATTCGGCTTTTTTGCTAAAACGATGGGTGAGGCCCAATCGCTGAATTTAATTGGCATGATGATTTTTTGTGAAATAAGTCTCTCTATTTCATCTTTAAATTGTGGCATTTGAGCGAACGGAATTTGACGGCTTCTAAAAAATTTCGGTTGCGCGTTTTCTTTAAGTCGAATATTTGCTTTAAAGTCTTTCACCGTACCGAGAGATGGTTCAAAAACCATACGAAATCTTTCACAAATATCACTCACATTTTTATTGATCTCATTGGATATTGAATTAATTTGTTTAATTTGAAAACCGAATTTTTTGTATAAATCATAGCCAAATAAGTTTTCATCTTCATTTGTATTAACTACGATTAATGTAACACTTTTTTCACTGTGACCACATTTCAAATTTGTGTGTAGTTCACCTAGGATTGGAATTGCTTTTTTGCCAAATCCATACAAAATTCTGTTTGATTTCACAAGTTTCGGCTTTTTTAATAATTCGTATGTTTTTAAATTAATTATTGAAATTGACGCGCCAGAATCCATTTGAAAGTTAACGCACTGTTCATTAATTTCAACATCGATTACACTCTTTGAATTTTCTGTTTTTACTACGCCACTTATATCAAACACTGTCTCAACTACATCAATATTATTCTTTTGCTTTTTGTTTTTGTACCACTTCTTATTTTCATTGTTATTGTTGCTTTTTGACATACATACGGGGGCAATGTGTCCATTTTTTCCACATTTATTACAAACTGCGTTTTAAAATTTGCACTCTTCTCTACTGTGAGAATTAAAACAACCCGAACACGATTTTAATGTTTGTTTTTGATTGTCTTTTTTAACGAACGATTGCTTTTTTACAAAATTTACGTCGATTGTTTTTTCGCTAGAAGTTTCTTTTATGGCAGCAACAGTTCTTGTTGTTGCTTCATACGATTCTGCTATTAACAAAACGTCTGTGAGAGTCGCGCTTTGTTTTTGCAACTCGGCAGAGCGAACTGCGTCGTGTGGAGTGTTTAAAATTATGTAGTCGCGTATCATATCATCAACGTAGCTGCTTGCGCATGTATTTCAACTGCAAACGAACCTACAGGCTCTAGCTAAACCACGAAGGTCTGCCACCCATTCTTTATATAATTGAGTATTTTTCATTTGCTTTTTGAAAAATTTGTAACGTGCTGCTACTATGTGTTGGCTAACTGCGAAATGTTCAGTCAACTTTTCTGTCAACTCTTTGTACGTTTGAATCTCAAGGTCTTGCACCCCGAACAAATTCCTTAACAAATCAAATACTTCTGCGCCACACCATGATAAGAAAAACGATTTTTGTTTTTCGGCTGACGTAACTGAGTATGCTATAAAATGCTGCTCTAGTTGCTGTAGATATGAGTCCCATTGTTGATGTTCTTTGTTGAATTTGTGGAACGCTGGTACCATCAAATGGTCACCACTGGTTCTTTGAACCAGAGTCTCGTCTTTTTTGTCCAATACCGACTGCATCCACAATTGCTGCTGCGTCAGCAATTTTTGTCTAAACTCTTGTTGCTCTCTTAAAAGCAATTCAAAACCATTTAAATTGGTTGCCATTATTTATATAAAAAGAACCGCACGAATTGTTTTTATCACTCGTCGCCAATTGTAGAATTATTAAAATGCACACGTTCACGGTTATAATGAGACTGCCATTTTATTTAATATATCTTTTAACTAACTTTTACAGGGAATAAACATAAGGGTTGTATTATTTATGATTAAGTACGTTTAATTAATATGGAGTAAATTCAAATGATACGAATTAATTCAAATATATTACAGGTGTAGTGATAATCCAAAGTGCTTAGGTACTCTATTGGAGAAGCTTTCATCTTATTTGAAAAGAAGTAAAAATAAAAAATTTGCCTTCGCCAGAGATGTTGCAATATTTAGTATGATTCCTGCAGAAGAATTTAAGGCCAAATATAATAATTTGAATAAATCAAATAAAGATGACGTGAGAATAATGTTGTATAATAAACCTCAAAAGATACTAGATGAAAACAGGAACTAATAAGAATATATCATAATACCCCACAGGGAGGACATTTTGGCGTGAGAAAAACAACGCTAAAATTGAAACAGAAATACTCATGGATGTCTAAAATGGTGAAAGAATATGTTACAAAATGTGACCTTTACCAAATAAATAAACGGATAAGACATACGAAAGAACCATTCGAAATAACGAATACACCATCACATAGTTTCAATACAATAGTAATTGATACAGTTGGTCCACTACGACCTACGAACAATTTCAGATATATATTGACAATGCAATGTGAATTGACAATATATCTAATTGCTTGTCCAATGGAAGCAAAGTTCATAGCAAAGGCTTTAGTATAAAATGCGATATTAAAGTATGGTTCATTTAATATACTCAAATCGGATAGAGGAACGGAATTTACAAACGAGTTAATGAAGGAAATATGCGAATTATTGAAAATTGAACAACGATTTTCAACTCCTTACCATCATGAAACGCTAGGGTTTGAAACGAATATTTTTTATCTTTTGTGGAATGTGATGAATGGGACAAATGGATTTCATATTATGCGTATAATATAACTCCTCATGTGGACACTGAATACTCTCCATTTGAATTGATATTTGGAAGATTACCATGTTTACCAGGTGATGAAAATTATGCTAACGAATAAAAAACACGACTAAAATATTGACTAGACTATGCGAAGAAATTGACAGACAAAATAAAAAGGAATAGACAATTAGAATCAAACAATAAGGCAAATAGTATTAATTTAGAAATAGGAGACTTAGTACTAGTTAGAATAGAAAGTAGAAGAAAGGCCGAAGCATCATATAAAGGTCCATATAACATAATAGGAATAAATGGTATGAACGTATCAATTAAGATAGGAAATAATATTAAGATATACCACAAAAACTTATTAAAAAAATATAATTCTTAAGCACAATATTGTAAATACATAAATGAAAAATCAAAATAAACAAATTTTAAGACTAAGTATGTAAATACATATATAACAAATATTTAAATAATAAAAATGTAATATTATGGGTATGCACAAAGGACAACACACTTATGTAAAGCCTCCAATTTCTGTTGATTTTCTTTTACAGTGTGCATACTATTAGTACATAGTGTATGATGGAAAAACAACGAATTGTATTTCAACCTTAAGTTGAAATTAGTCACACCAAATGTTAATGAATAAAAACAATTATGAATACCCATAAACAAAAACATACTAAAGGGTTTCATGTTACATTGTTTGTAGTACTGACCATTGTCAAGTATTATTGTTTGTTAATAACAGAACACACACAGTTCAAGTACAACATATGATATCATAGTACATATGATACTTTGAAGTTCAACGACTGCAGCAATCTGGCATGCAGATGTGTGAAGTGTGTCAATATTTGTTTTTTATTTCATTGTTTCCCCTTTGTCACCATACAAATAATTTTAGTATATAAGTCGATATAAAATTAGAAATAAGTTAGTATTAAAAAGTTAGTATAAAAAAGAGTATTATAAAGAGTATTTTAAAGAGTGTTAAACATAGTGTTAAGCAAAAATGTTAAACAGAGTGTAAAAACGTGAACTGCTTTATTTTAATAAAATAAATTTTAAAAAACAGTAATAAAAAAGAAAAATACCGAGTATCATTACACAGTACTCCAGGGATCCAAATAAAAGATGTACTGCCAATTATACCAAAGAAGTATAAAACGAGGTAGTTATGTATCATGATCTAATATAAAAAGCTGTTTCTCGCACCAATAGGAATTACAGCTTGAGACGAACGAGGTTTCACTAAACAGGCCACTAGGCGTACGAGGTCATCTGGCGAATGATTGGAACGAACGAGGTTCCTTTCTTTCTTACTAGGACGAACTAGGTCCTTCAAAAACGTTTAGTTATCTTATGGGCCAACGAACTAGGTATCATACCCGAATAATGATCATCCATATCACTAACGTTTAAATTTGTCATCACTTCGATAAGTAAGCCAGGTGTGGTCAATGTTTTGCTTTAATCAACTTCCTTCAAAATTCAGATGTTTGTCATTATAATACATAACAAATGATAATTACAGCAAAAACTTCGAACTACCAGAACTAACACTGGTTAAGGATTGATGTTTGTCTGTTGGCTGACCGGCACCGCAGTGGTACAGGTGGTAGAACGCAAAGAATTCTGATGAGAGAAAGTGGGATTTCTCGAAACATATGTAAATTCAACAACCCAGCTTCGATCCCCAGTCAAGAAAAATTATCAAAAAAATTTTAATAATAAATTTTTCAAGTTGTAATTCCTAACTTCAGTAAAAATAATTTAATGAAAATTAAATTTAATGAACTCGAGCCTAACTAAAATTTATCAAGAAATTTGCAGAAAGTATTAAATTTAGAAAAATTATGCAAAACACTGACGAATCGATTGAAAATTTCACTCTGCGATTGAAACAAGGTGCCACGCATTGTGGTTATGATGAATTTCTGGATCGAATGCTCATAGAGCAATTTCTTTGTGGAATGAAATCACGCGAAATATGCAATGCAATTGTGGGGAAAAAACCAGATACGTTTTCAGCAGCCTATGAAATTGCCAATAATATGGGCAAGTATAGAAATAAACCCTGTGGAGCACAACCAATCTGAAGAAGTTCATAAGTTAAACCCATATCAAAACCAGAACAAACGAGTATACAAAGGTGGTGTTGAAAAACATGGAGCAAATAGAGCTACAGACTTGCAATAATATCCATGCTATGGTTGTGGTGGTAACCACACAAGGAGCGAATGCAAATTTAGAAAGGCAAAATGCTATAAATGTGGAAAAATAGGTCATATTGCAAAAAATGTGTCGAAGTACTGTTAATAATATTTTAGAATCTGCGGGAGAAGAACCCGCTGTAGATGATGTATTTAAACTGAATAAAATTGAGGTAGTAAACTCGGTAAAACACGATGAAAAAATAATAATAGCAGTGAAAATTGCCGGTAAGGATGTAGATCTGGAGTTAGACTCTGGTTCGCGCTGCTCTATAATGAGTAAGAATAAACTACGTGCGATTAAACCGTATTTGAAATTGCAGCCAACTGCTCGTCATTTCACAAGCTATACTCGCCATAATCTCAACTGTATAGGACGGTTACCGGTAAACGTAACAATTGGTAATTCCTCGGATAGAGGAACGGAATTTACAAACGAGTTAATGAAGGAAATATGCGAATTATTGAAAATTGAACAACGATTTTCAACTCCTTACCATCATGAAACGCTAGGGTTTGAAACGAATATTTTTTATCTTTTGTGGAATGTGATGAATGGGACAAATGGATTTCATATTATGCGTATAATATAACTCCTCATGTGGACACTGAATACTCTCCATTTGAATTGATATTTGGAAGATTACCATGTTTACCAGGTGATGAAAATTATGCTAACGAATAAAAAACACGACTAAAATATTGACTAGACTATGCGAAGAAATTGACAGACAAAATAAAAAGGAATAGACAATTAGAATCAAACAATAAGGCAAATAGTATTAATTTAGAAATAGGAGACTTAGTACTAGTTAGAATAGAAAGTAGAAGAAAGGCCGAAGCATCATATAAAGGTCCATATAACATAATAGGAATAAATGGTATGAACGTATCAATTAAGATAGGAAATAATATTAAGATATACCACAAAAACTTATTAAAAAAATATAATTCTTAAGCACAATATTGTAAATACATAAATGAAAAATCAAAATAAACAAATTTTAAGACTAAGTATGTAAATACATATATAACAAATATTTAAATAATAAAAATGTAATATTATGGGTATGCACAAAGGACAACACACTTATGTAAAGCCTCCAATTTCTGTTGATTTTCTTTTACAGAAATTTGATGATTTCTCTTGAGGATGTAGTGTGCATACTATTAGTACATAGTGTATGATGGAAAAACAACGAATTGTATTTCAACCTTAAGTTGAAATTAGTCACACCAAATGTTAATGAATAAAAACAATTATGAATACCCATAAACAAAAACATACTAAAGGGTTTCATGTTACATTGTTTGTAGTACTGACCATTGTCAAGTATTATTGTTTGTTAATAACAGAACACACACAGTTCAAGTACAACATATGATATCATAGTACATATGATACTTTGAAGTTCAACGACTGCAGCAATCTGGCATGCAGATGTGTGAAGTGTGTCAATATTTGTTTTTTATTTCATTGTTTCCCCTTTGTCACCATACAAATAATTTTAGTATATAAGTCGATATAAAATTAGAAATAAGTTAGTATTAAAAAGTTAGTATAAAAAAGAGTATTATAAAGAGTATTTTAAAGAGTGTTAAACATAGTGTTAAGCAAAAATGTTAAACAGAGTGTAAAAACGTGAACTGCTTTATTTTAATAAAATAAATTTTAAAAAACAGTAATAAAAAAGAAAAATACCGAGTATCATTACACAGTACTCCAGGGATCCAAATAAAAGATGTACTGCCAATTATACCAAAGAAGTATAAAACGAGGTAGTTATGTATCATGATCTAATATAAAAAGCTGTTTCTCGCACCAATAGGAATTACAGCTTGAGACGAACGAGGTTTCACTAAACAGGCCACTAGGCGTACGAGGTCATCTGGCGAATGATTGGAACGAACGAGGTTCCTTTCTTTCTTACTAGGACGAACTAGGTCCTTCAAAAACGTTTAGTTATCTTATGGGCCAACGAACTAGGTATCATACCCGAATAATGATCATCCATATCACTAACGTTTAAATTTGTCATCACTTCGATAAGTAAGCCAGGTGTGGTCAATGTTTTGCTTTAATCAACTTCCTTCAAAATTCAGATGTTTGTCATTATAATACATAACAAATGATAATTACAGCAAAAACTTCGAACTACCAGAACTAACACTGGTTAAGGATTGATGTTTGTCTGTTGGCTGACCGGCACCGCAGTGGTACAGGTGGTAGAACGCAAAGAATTCTGATGAGAGAAAGTGGGATTTCTCGAAACATATGTAAATTCAACAACCCAGCTTCGATCCCCAGTCAAGAAAAATTATCAAAAAAATTTTAATAATAAATTTTTCAAGTTGTAATTCCTAACTTCAGTAAAAATAATTTAATGAAAATTAAATTTAATGAACTCGAGCCTAACTAAAATTTATCAAGAAATTTGCAGAAAGTATTAAATTTAGAAAAATTATGCAAAACACTGACGAATCGATTGAAAATTTCACTCTGCGATTGAAACAAGGTGCCACGCATTGTGGTTATGATGAATTTCTGGATCGAATGCTCATAGAGCAATTTCTTTGTGGAATGAAATCACGCGAAATATGCAATGCAATTGTGGGGAAAAAACCAGATACGTTTTCAGCAGCCTATGAAATTGCCAATAATATGGGCAAGTATAGAAATAAACCCTGTGGAGCACAACCAATCTG
This sequence comes from Bellardia bayeri, assembly GCA_950370525.1. Lineage (NCBI taxonomy): Eukaryota > Metazoa > Arthropoda > Insecta > Diptera > Calliphoridae > Bellardia > Bellardia bayeri. The sequence goes on along the minus strand of OX493264.1, from coordinate 52,353,052 downwards.
AAGAAGTTCATAAGTTAAACCCATATCAAAACCAGAACAAACGAGTATACAAAGGTGGTGTTGAAAAACATGGAGCAAATAGAGCTACAGACTTGCAATAATATCCATGCTATGGTTGTGGTGGTAACCACACAAGGAGCGAATGCAAATTTAGAAAGGCAAAATGCTATAAATGTGGAAAAATAGGTCATATTGCAAAAAATGTGTCGAAGTACTGTTAATAATATTTTAGAATCTGCGGGAGAAGAACCCGCTGTAGATGATGTATTTAAACTGAATAAAATTGAGGTAGTAAACTCGGTAAAACACGATGAAAAAATAATAATAGCAGTGAAAATTGCCGGTAAGGATGTAGATCTGGAGTTAGACTCTGGTTCGCGCTGCTCTATAATGAGTAAGAATAAACTACGTGCGATTAAACCGTATTTGAAATTGCAGCCAACTGCTCGTCATTTCACAAGCTATACTCGCCATAATCTCAACTGTATAGGACGGTTACCGGTAAACGTAACAATTGGTAATTCCTCGGATAGAGGAACGGAATTTACAAACGAGTTAATGAAGGAAATATGCGAATTATTGAAAATTGAACAACGATTTTCAACTCCTTACCATCATGAAACGCTAGGGTTTGAAACGAATATTTTTTATCTTTTGTGGAATGTGATGAATGGGACAAATGGATTTCATATTATGCGTATAATATAACTCCTCATGTGGACACTGAATACTCTCCATTTGAATTGATATTTGGAAGATTACCATGTTTACCAGGTGATGAAAATTATGCTAACGAATAAAAAACACGACTAAAATATTGACTAGACTATGCGAAGAAATTGACAGACAAAATAAAAAGGAATAGACAATTAGAATCAAACAATAAGGCAAATAGTATTAATTTAGAAATAGGAGACTTAGTACTAGTTAGAATAGAAAGTAGAAGAAAGGCCGAAGCATCATATAAAGGTCCATATAACATAATAGGAATAAATGGTATGAACGTATCAATTAAGATAGGAAATAATATTAAGATATACCACAAAAACTTATTAAAAAAATATAATTCTTAAGCACAATATTGTAAATACATAAATGAAAAATCAAAATAAACAAATTTTAAGACTAAGTATGTAAATACATATATAACAAATATTTAAATAATAAAAATGTAATATTATGGGTATGCACAAAGGACAACACACTTATGTAAAGCCTCCAATTTCTGTTGATTTTCTTTTACAGAAATTTGATGATTTCTCTTGAGGATGTAGTGTGCATACTATTAGTACATAGTGTATGATGGAAAAACAACGAATTGTATTTCAACCTTAAGTTGAAATTAGTCACACCAAATGTTAATGAATAAAAACAATTATGAATACCCATAAACAAAAACATACTAAAGGGTTTCATGTTACATTGTTTGTAGTACTGACCATTGTCAAGTATTATTGTTTGTTAATAACAGAACACACACAGTTCAAGTACAACATATGATATCATAGTACATATGATACTTTGAAGTTCAACGACTGCAGCAATCTGGCATGCAGATGTGTGAAGTGTGTCAATATTTGTTTTTTATTTCATTGTTTCCCCTTTGTCACCATACAAATAATTTTAGTATATAAGTCGATATAAAATTAGAAATAAGTTAGTATTAAAAAGTTAGTATAAAAAAGAGTATTATAAAGAGTATTTTAAAGAGTGTTAAACATAGTGTTAAGCAAAAATGTTAAACAGAGTGTAAAAACGTGAACTGCTTTATTTTAATAAAATAAATTTTAAAAAACAGTAATAAAAAAGAAAAATACCGAGTATCATTACACAGTACTCCAGGGATCCAAATAAAAGATGTACTGCCAATTATACTAAAGAAGTATAAAACGAGGTAGTTATGTATCATGATCTAATATAAAAAGCTGTTTCTCGCACCAATAGGAATTACAGCTTGAGACGAACGAGGTTTCACTAAACAGGCCACTAGGCGTACGAGGTCATCTGGCGAATGATTGGAACGAACGAGGTTCCTTTCTTTCTTACTAGGACGAACTAGGTCCTTCAAAAACGTTTAGTTATCTTATGGGCCAACGAACTAGGTATCATACCCGAATAATGATCATCCATATCACTAACGTTTAAATTTGTCATCACTTCGATAAGTAAGCCAGGTGTGGTCAATGTTTTGCTTTAATCAACTTCCTTCAAAATTCAGATGTTTGTCATTATAATACATAACAAATGATAATTACAGCAAAAACTTCGAACTACCAGAACTAACACTGGTTAAGGATTGATGTTTGTCTGTTGGCTGACCGGCACCGCAGTGGTACAGGTGGTAGAACGCAAAGAATTCTGATGAGAGAAAGTGGGATTTCTCGAAACATATGTAAATTCAACAACCCAGCTTCGATCCCCAGTCAAGAAAAATTATCAAAAAAATTTTAATAATAAATTTTTCAAGTTGTAATTCCTAACTTCAGTAAAAATAATTTAATGAAAATTAAATTTAATGAACTCGAGCCTAACTAAAATTTATCAAGAAATTTGCAGAAAGTATTAAATTTAGAAAAATTATGCAAAACACTGACGAATCGATTGAAAATTTCACTCTGCGATTGAAACAAGGTGCCACGCATTGTGGTTATGATGAATTTCTGGATCGAATGCTCATAGAGCAATTTCTTTGTGGAATGAAATCACGCGAAATATGCAATGCAATTGTGGGGAAAAAACCAGATACGTTTTCAGCAGCCTATGAAATTGCCAATAATATGGGCAAGTATAGAAATAAACCCTGTGGAGCACAACCAATCTGAAGAAGTTCATAAGTTAAACCCATATCAAAACCAGAACAAACGAGTATACAAAGGTGGTGTTGAAAAACATGGAGCAAATAGAGCTACAGACTTGCAATAATATCCATGCTATGGTTGTGGTGGTAACCACACAAGGAGCGAATGCAAATTTAGAAAGGCAAAATGCTATAAATGTGGAAAAATAGGTCATATTGCAAAAAATGTGTCGAAGTACTGTTAATAATATTTTAGAATCTGCGGGAGAAGAACCCGCTGTAGATGATGTATTTAAACTGAATAAAATTGAGGTAGTAAACTCGGTAAAACACGATGAAAAAATAATAATAGCAGTGAAAATTGCCGGTAAAGATGTAGATCTGGAGTTAGACTCTGGTTCGCGCTGCTCTATAATGAGTAAGAATAAACTACGTGCGATTAAACCGTATTTGAAATTGCAGCCAACTGCTCGTCATTTCACAAGCTATACTCGCCATAATCTCAACTGTATAGGACGGTTACCGGTAAACGTAACAATTGGTAATTCCTCTTGCAGATTGAATCTTTATATTGTTGAGAAGAATTATGACACATTATTAGGGAAGAATTGGATTTCAAAATTTACAAATGAAATTGATTTTGTAAAATTATTTACGCCCAATAATAAAATCAACAATATAAAAACTACGCCCTTTAATCTATCGTCGCTTGAAAATAAAAGATTAAATCAAGTACTTGATAAATATGAGTGTATTTTCAGTAATGTTGCAGGGAAATTGGTTGGCCCGCCTGCTCAACAATTTTCTGTCATTTAGATGTTACGGACGCGTATTCTCATTTGACTATCGATGAAGAATTTTCTCACATCCTTACTCTAAACACAACTACACATGGATTGATCCGACCGATACGGGCGGTTTATGGCGCAGCGAATATTCCTGCTATATGGCAAAGACGGATGGACAGTCTACTGAAAGACGTTCCCAACGTATTAAGTTTCTTTGATGATATCTTGGTATGCGCTAATTCTTTTGAGCAAATGATTAACAGTCTCGAGTTAATACTTAATAAAATGAAGGAACAAGGCCTTCATCTAAATCGCAATAAATGTGTTTTTGCTACTTCCAATATCGAATTTCTAGGACATAGAATTGATTGCCAACCCATCCACAAATCGAACAAGTACATTGAAGCTATTGAAAAAGCACTTAAACCAACAACACCCGAAGAACTTCAACTTTTCCTTGGTAAAGCCCACATACTACAATTCTTTTATACCAGACTTAGCAACAAAGACGAGACCGCTGAGAGATATGCTGCTACCAAAAGAGTTAAAATGGAATGATAACGCAAGTAAGGCTTATATCGAAATAAAACAGATTCTAGTTTCTCCACAAGTTCTAGTTTCTCCCGTACGACCCATCGCTTCCCGTAATTTTGGCTACTGATGCCAGTAAAGTAGGTTTAGGGGCAGTCTTATCGCTTAGACTTCCGGGAGGATTAGAAAGACCGATTGCAGACGCCAGTCGGGCAATGACTTCAATTGAAGTAAGATATCCGCAGATCAATAAAGAAGCATTGGCGATTGTATGGGCGATTAAAAACTTTTTCAAATATTTGTGTGCCAGGCATTTCACACTGATAACGGATCACAAACCATTGTCTCAAATTATACATCCAACGAAAGGACTATCTGCATTATGCATAGTCGAATGGCTAATTACGCCGATTTCTTAAGTAATTTTGATTACGAGGTAGTATATAAACCAACAAAAGAAAATACAAATGCTGATTACTGCTCTCGCATAACACAACCACTTGAAAATTTCAACATAAATCACACATCCATTATATACGATGAAGATAATTTACAAGATGATTTCGATGGATTTATGATCAAGCAAATAAATCAGTTTGGGGGAGTTTGGGAGTGTGTAAAGCAAAATGGTTAAAGCGTTCCTTAGTAAGACTTGTCATCTTTAAAACTGACAAGTAGAAGGTAAAGTGTTCCAACTATCCTTAGTATGTCACTCCAAGTCGACTCGTACTTCAGCTTGCTGAGCCCATTGCTACGGCAGTGGCCTCCTCGTGGTACTCCCTGGGGACCACCTCTGTTGAGGTGGAAGCGAATTCGAGCGGCGGTCTCTAGCATGTCCGAATGGTCTTAAAAGATGACGTCTCGGGAAGTAGGCATATATCAGTTTGCTATTGACTTTTTTCGAGCCAGGCTGGTGGCTAAGCTGGCAACCCCAGAACCAGTCTAAGAGAGCTATTGGCCAATCACTTATTCTCTCTGAAATCAAACTGATTATTGAAACCTATACAAATGTAAATGATAACAGCAATAATAATTCGAACCCCCCGTTGACGACTATTGTAATGAAAAAAAGGACACGATTTGGATCTTGGAACGTTCGAAGCATGCTAGAGACTTCAAAGCTCGAGCAAATCGAGAACGAGTTCAACAACTACAACATTCTTATTATGGGACTAAGCGAGATACGTTGGCCAGATAGCGGTGAACATGTAGCATCTAGCAGTCTAACATTAGTTTATTCGGGCAAAGCATCCGGTCAACCTAGAGCAAGTGGTGTTGGTTTTCTTTTCTCGAAAGAGGCAAAGAACGCTCTCATTGAATGGAAAACACACACGGACAGAATAATTGTTTCAAGGTTTAGAATACGTGCAAGAAACCTGAGCTGCATTCAATGCTATGCTTCAACAAAGGGCGCGGAAAATGAAGAAAAAGATAGCTTTTACAGTATGTTGACAAATTTGATTAACGGTATCAAGCACGGTGATATTAAAATTCTAATGGGTGATTTCAACGCACAGGTTGGTTGCGACAACACAAGCAGAGAAAGCGTAATGGGCAAGCATGGTATCGGCCGCATGACAGACAACGGAGAAAGGCTTGTTGAAATATGTGATAACTTTAACTTGGTTTTGGGTGGTACGCTATTCCCCCACAAGAATATCCATAAAGTTACTTGGGTGTCCCCAGATAACATAACCGAAAATCAGATCGATCACTTTGTGATAAGCAGGATGTGGAGAGCATCACTTCAGGACGTGAGAAACAAGAGAGGCGCAGATGTTGGTAGTGATCATAACCTAATGGTAGCTGAAGCCCGATTTAAACTAAAAGCAGTAAAACGTAAGCCAGCCCTCAGCAGAAGAGGATTTGACCTACGAAAATTTGAGAACCCTGAGGTCTCCCTCCGGTTTTCGATTGCTTTGAGGAACAGGACAGCTAATCTATCAATTTCTCCCCAACAAAATATAGACGTGTATTGGAAATATGTAAAGTCAACACTTATTGAGGCGGCAGAAAGTGAAATTGGTGACGCTAAAGAAACCAACAAGCCATGGATCTCTGATAATACATGGCAAAAAATAGAATCTAGAAAGCAAAAACTAAAGTTAAGGATGCTAAAACTCCACAATCTAAACAAGATGAACAACGTAAATACCAAGAAGAGAACAGAAAAGTTAAACGAAGTGCAAGGGAAGATAAGCGAAAGTGGGCTGATAATTTACCCAAAGACGCACAAATCGCCAGTCAAACAGTTCGATCCAAAGACCTGTATCGTATTACGAAGGAGATTTCCGGCCATAGCCACCACAATATAAAACCCCTGAGGAATGATCAGGGCGAATTGATCTATACCAAAGATCAACAATTGGAGCTGTGGGAGAATTATTACACTAAACTTAATCCGACAGAATATACTACAATATGTGATTGCGAGCCAATGCATGTGAATAACATACGAAACGATATAAACATCGCAAACCCCTCATCTGAAGAAATAATAGCTGCAATTAAACGTCTGAAGAGAATACCTCCAGAGATTTTGAAAATAGACATCACCCTAACAATCACGCTATTAAAACCCCTAATTTCAAATTTTTGGTTAAATGAGAAAATTCCTGATGATCTTGGAGAAGGACTTATAATTAAACTTTCAAAGAAAGGAGACTTGCAAGATTGCTCCAATTGGAGGGGTATTACTCTTTTGAATATCGTAAATAAAATCATAGCCCACATCCTGCACAACCGCATTTCATCCGTTATTGAACCACAGCTAAGACGAGAACAAGCGGGCTTCAGGCCAAACAAGTCATGTATCGATCATATCAATAGCTTGAGGGTAATTGTGGAACAGTCAGTTGAATGGCGCTCACCTCTGTACTTAGTATTTGTTGACTTCAAACGTGCGTTTGACACATTACAACACTATGCAATATGGGAAGCTCTAAGATGCAAAGGAGTTCCCGGAAAGCTAATCAATCTCATCAAGAAGCTATACAACAACGCAGTGTGTTCCATACTTCATGAGGGTTCAGCAAGCAAGCCCATTAGAGTAAACGTAGGAGTGCGTCAAGGCTGTGTTTTGTCTCCACTACTGTTTAACATAGTACTTGATATAGTTATGAACCACTGTATGGATAGGCATCATGGTATTTCCTGGGGCCTTCATGATAGGTTAGATGATATTGATTATGCAGATGATGTTTGTCTTCTCTAGCATGCAATCCAATATTGAAGCCTTTGCTACACGTGCTGCAAAAGCGGGCTTACAAATGCAATATGAAGTTTCAGCTTTCGGGTGAAACCATTGACGATATTGAAAACTTTTGCTATTTGGTAAGTATAATTTCAAAAAGCGGGGGCAGCAAAGAAGATATACAGAATAGACTGTGTAAGGCGAAACAAGCTTATGGCACGCTTAATAAATTCTGGAGATAGTAAAATGTCTCAAATCACACCAAAATTAAAGTTTTTAATAGCAACGTGAAATCTGTGCTTCTATATGGCTGTGAAACCTGGAATATTTCGAGTCGGGAAATAAGATGTATGCAAGCTTTTGTAAACCGATGCCTCAGGCGGGATATTCTGGCCTGTCACAATATCCAATCAGGACCTGTGGAACTTAACCAATCAAGTCCCTTTAAACGTGAATATCCGATTACGTAAATTCAACTGGCTGGGACACACAATGATAAACCCAGTTTAACAATTAACTCGACAGTCCGTTGAATATAACCCCCAAGGATCCAGAAGACCTGGCAGACCTGCAAATACTTGGAGACGCCAAATTGAGAACGAGCATGAGGTGTCTTGGAGTGAAATGAAAACGATGTCTACTGATAGAAAACAATGGAGAACATTTGTTGCGGCCCTATGTTCCACTGGTAATTAAAGGACTAAATATATATAAATAAATCAGTGGCCAATTACAGCAGCTGACAACAAACCCGGAAAGATCAACACCTAGGAAAAATAATACAAAGTTTAGAAACTGGACGCTGTTTAAAGAAAGAAGGTTATTCCTCACCTGAAGAAAATTAACGACTCGCAGCAGGATGTTTAATTTTTGAACACAGAGTTGTAATTCCTATTTCGTTACGTGAGGCTATATTAGCCCGCTTGACGAATTGACAGCGATGTAGAAAAGGTGGCAAGGTCGTGTCTCGAGTGTGCAGTCTTACTGAACAAGCCGGCAAAGTTTATCGATTATGCCGGCCCATTTTTGGGGGTAATGCTTCTTGTTGTTACCGACGCATTCAGTAAACGGTTAGAAGTAAAAAATAACAACATCAACAACAGCTGGTGCCACAATTAAGCTAATGGATGAGCTATTCACGGCGTACGGTTGCAAAAAAATTGTTGTGTCAGACAATGGTACGAATTTTTCAGCAGAGGAGTTCCGAAACTTTTTAAAAATAAGTGGCGTCGTATATCATAAACAAACCGCTCCATATCACCCATCAACGAATGGACAGGCGGAGAGAAGTGTACAGACAATAAAAAATGCCTTAAAAGCAATGGAATCAACAAAAGCAACAATACAAGAGAATTTAAATCAGTTTTTAAGGTATTATAAAAACGCCCCACATGCTACCACAGGCCAAGCACCTTGATTTTTGTTCTTGGGTCGACTGTTGCGTACGCACTTAGATCTCGTCCGACCAGATAATACTAAGGATCGAAATCGAAAAAAACTTTATTACCTTCGACCCTAACTACCGCATATTACACCCCAAACAACTAGTTTATTTCCTGTCTGGTAATCCAAGAATGGATAAATGGATACAGGGCGTCGTTTCAAAATGTATTGGCGACTTGCACTATGAAATACGATTTCGCGAGAAAGAAATAAAACGACATATCGATCAGATCCGTTCTGCTGGGAATGATGGCAAGAGGCAGAAACAGCGCAATCCAGTTGAACACAGTCTACATAATACTACCTATAACCACACATCTGAACAACTGCCTCAACGGTCAGCTGATGAGAACTTAAATAGAACGCCCTCAGCAAATGAAAGTGCGGAGAAAATACAACCTCAGGTATTGGAAGAAACAGAACATTTGGAACTACCACCTGCGAATCCTATGACACCTTATAGCAGTGGAGCCAATGGTACTGTAGGAGACCCATTAGCAGCTCCTAGACGGTCTACCAGACAAAGGCGACCCCGTGTATTATTTTCTCCTTAAAACAATTATGCGTGGGAAGAAATGTTATATACTCACCCTCAACCTAACACAACATTTTGTTACTTTTCAATTATACTGTTGACAACTTTACATTTTGTGATAACACGATATGGATTGTTAAACACACATGCAATCACCATTTTGTATTATAACTTCCCAATATGCATTGAAAAATTATTTCTCCAATGTTAGAGAAAAGCTTAATTCTCAAGTTGAATTCTAATGTAATTCTCAACTTATGTTGAAACATTTTTGCTTTTTTGTTTTCAACTTGACATCAATTTGAGATTTAATATTTTATCCAAACTTTGAGAAAAATTTTAATTCTCAAGTGGATATCACTTCTCCACTTGAGACCAAACATTTTTTGAACTTGAATACGATTTGAGATAAATTTGAGATTTTTTTCCCATTTTTTTATTCTCGTATGGCAGCGCTGTTTTGTGCAATCGCTTACAGATCTGGTAGCGTTTAAAAAACACATGTTGCAGCTGCATTTATTCATTTATTACAAATGTGAAAGAAGTGAAAATAGTGAAAAAAAGCAAGTGTTGAAAAATATAAATAAATAGAAGTGCATTTAAGTGAAGGAAAGACAATTAAAGGTAAGAAAAGTTTAAATATTTAATATAAAAATGAATATATCAAAGAAAGTTGAAATCTCCTGTTAAAATAATCCAATATCTTCGTGCCGCCGATGGAATCAAAAGGAAAAAAATGTTGAAATTCCAATACCACATGTTGTTCAGCAATATAATCGTTTCATGGAAGGTGTAGACTTAGCAGATATGCTCTGTGAATTATATAGGATAAATCACCGATCCCGAAAATATTATATGCGAATTTTTTTTGGCTGCTTAACTCTGCAGTTGGCTATTAGATATATAGGCGTCACTGTCAGCTTACAAAAGTCAGCGATAAAAAAACGCTTACTCTAATACAAATCCAATCCAACATTTCATCTGGCCTTATATATGCAAACACTTTTGGTCCGAGGAAGCGTGGTAGACCATCATATTCTTCACAAATGTCTAAATCAACTTCAAAGTGTAGTACTCCCTCAATTCAAGTTAAAGATGTCAGGTACGATGGTATTGACCATTTACCGTGTTGCAAACCAAAACAGTCTCATTGCAAATTTTGTAAAAATGGCTTTACAACTGTCTCGTATACTAAAAGTAATATAGCAATTTGTTTTACCCCTAAAAAACTGCTTCAGAGATTACCATTAAAAATAATTAATTCTAAGTATCATTTTCAAACAAAATATAATTTTCTAATAATTCTAATGTGCGTGAAGATAAATTTGAAATTTAACTCCCTAGACACAAACCTTTTATGTTAACAGAGTCATGTTAACTATTTAACAGAGACAATGTTAAAGTTTCAAAATTCGATATATAACTTTATTAATGATATTTTAACACAAAAACAGTCCGACAAAATTCAAAAAAATCAGAATCTATAAAAAATGTCTCAGAAAATTTAAATAGGTAAAAATATTGCACTAAAAAATTTTTTTTATAAAGATTTTTGGAAAAAATAACATGAAAATTGAAAAAGGAAAAAAAGTATTGGGAGCGATTCCTGGTATGGTCTAGATAAATGCCCTATACTCAGAAGTTCTAACAGTTTGTTTTTTTTGGAATTTATAACGGTTTTTCGAAAAAATCACCTTATAAATTTGAAAAAGGACTTTGCTCCTTTTCTAACAATTCTTTGAGAGTGGGCGGAAAAAAAGTATTGGGAGCGATTCCTGGTATGGTCTAGATAAATGCCCTATACTCAGAAGTTCTAACAATTTGTTTTTATCTAGACCATACCAGGAATTATTAGACTAAATAAAAATATTTGCGAAAACATTTTCCAGTTGATTTTTTTACAATTTGATTTATTTGCTTTCTAAAACTGATGTATTTATACAAATTTTTATGTTAAATAAGTCTATTTATTTTATAAATTATTTATTTGTTTGATAAATTAAAATAGTTTGAATAAATTATCAGACAATTGATGGTATTGTGTGTTTTAGCAATTATAATAAATTGTTACTAATATGACAAATATGTTAATAATTTGCTAAAATTATTAAATTATAACAAATAATCAGATTCTAAATGTTATTATTAAATCAGTAAACCATGATACTGGTTATTTCAATTTTCTTTAAATTGCCTGAAATAATAGATACAATGTGTAGGGATTCCCGTACCACTTGCCGTCAATATGGCAACCAATACAGCAATTGATATGGCAACGCTATTAGTGTTGTGACGACGGTTCTAATAATCAACGTACGCCGATGACACAAATAGATAGAGACGCAACTTTAGCACGTTGATATAAGACAAGAATAAAAGGAAACTTAAATAAAAGACTGAACATAATCAAATAAAAACCTTGTTTTATTGTAAACGCTAAAGTGGTGACCCCGACGATAGAAATGAACAACGAAGACGTGGCTGGCGCACAGGTGTCCCGAGTTTCTGCGAAACCACCACCATTTTGGAAGCCTTACCCGGAGCTTTGGTTTTTGCAGGAGGAAGCACAATTTGTTCGGGCACAAATTACAACAGACGACACAAAATACTACACAATTGTAGCGGAAATCGACTCTTCAATATTACAATGCGCATCCGACATTATTTCAGCCCCGCCCGAGCAGAATAAATATGAAACACTTAAGGCAAGACTTATCGCTGAAGTTGGTGAATCGGATGAAAGTAGATTCAAACGCCTGTTCGAGGATTTATCAGTGGAAGGAAAAAAACCTTCTGCGTTGCTTAGGGAGATAATGTGCTTTCCAAAAACAAGTTGGATGGTGATATTCTGAAATCTATGTGGCTGCGTCACCTACCGACACATGTGCAGCAAATTGGCAACAACGGAAGGTGGGATAGAAGTGTTGGCAAAAAAGGACGTAAGTATAATGGGGTACAGAATACACCACGATTGAACTATGTGGCTAACGAGAATACGGATTTACATGGTGCCATCATGGAATTAACAAGAAAATTTTAACGTTTGGAACGTGATCAAAGGGGCCAGCGGGCATCACACGACTCCTACGAGCAGCGACGATCGCAAACGCGTAGAGGCTCGCCGCGCCCACGGGCAAGATCATCATCCATGGATACTTGTTGGTATCATCGTACGTTTAAGGAAAGAGCCACCAAATGCCATGCACCGTGCAATTTCCGTCCATGTCTTTCGGAAAACTAGTCAGTCCTTCGTTTTCGGCGACGAAACGGGAGGGGCAATATACAACCAACACACGTCGCCTTTACATTAAGGACAGGAACTCGAATATACAGTTCCTAATAGATACGGGTGCGGAAATATCCGTAATCCCAAAACCAACGAAAACGAATTTACAACCATCTTTAATCAAATTACTAGCAGCGAATAACACTGAAATCAACACATACACAACACAGAAATTTAACATTTTGGTAGATATGAAAGGCAAATCGTTAGTGGATGGTAACACTCAATTGCGTCGCATCTGTCAATTGACAGAGTGTTCATCAACGTACATGACAGGGCTCAGGTCGGACAATGCCTTTCATGAACTTTTCACACAGTTTATTGATCTGACAGACGACGCAGATACCCTGGTCAAACGACCATCTGAAGTTTTACATATTATTGAAACTAAGGGACCCCCAATATCTCAAAAGGTGCGAGGCTATCTCCGAAGAAATTGGAAATCGCAAGGAAGGAGTTCGACTATCTGCTGGATCGCGGAATATGTGTGCGATCTAAAAGTCAATGGGCCAGCCCTTTATACTTGGCGAGGAAGCCCAATGGATCGTGGCGTCCATGCGGCGACTTTAGACACCTCAATGCGAAGACCATACACGACAGCTATCCTGTCCGTCACATTCTGGATTTTGCAAATGAATTGGAGGGTAGGAAAATATTTTCTGTGATTGATTGTAAAAAGCCTACCACCAAATCGCAGTAAACCCAGACGACGTCGAGAAATTCGGCCTGTTCGAGTTTAGGTATATGACATTTGGCTTAAGGAACGCCGCCCAGACATTCCAGCGCTTTATGGATGATACGATGAAAGGACTTGATTTTGTTTTTCCTTATCTGGACGATGTGCTCGTGGCGTCAACATCGGTAGAGGAACATTTACATCACTTAAAGAAACTATTCCAACGTTATAGAGAGAAGGGCCTGGTCATTAACGCTAATAAATGCCAGTTGGGACTGCCAGAAGTCGAGTTTCTCGGTCATATAATTACGGAGAATGGCATTAGACCACATTCCCGAAAAGTAGATATAATTATGAGTCGTAAGAGGCCCGTGGAGGTACAGGACTTACGTAGTTTTTTAGGTGATAGCACGCCATCCAAAGACCTATACAATACTAGTTTGAACCAGACCAAAGACGGTATCTATTGACAGGTTAAAGCCAGCGCACGTACCAGTCGAAATTACGGAATTAGTGGAAGCAGACTACGGGCAGCGCAAGGTGAGGTTTCTGGACCAACAACCCTTTTTCAACGAACTATGATTCTGGAAGGGGGGTGGTGTAGGGATTCCCATACCACTTGCCGTCAATATGGCAACCAATACGGCAATTGATATGGCAACGCTATTAGCGTTGTGACGACGGTTATAATAATCAACGTACGCCGATGACACAAAAAGATAGAGACGCAACTTTACACGTTGATATAAGACAAGAATAAAAGGAAACTTAAATAAAAGACTGAACATAATCAAATAAAAACCTTGTTTTATTGTAAACGCTAAAGTGGTGACCCCGACGATAGAAATGAACACCGAAGACGTGGCTGGCGCACAGGTGTCCCGAGTTTCTGCGAAACCACCACCATTTTGGAAGCCTTACCCGGAGCTTTGGTTTTTGCAGGAGGAAGCACAATTTGTTCGGGCACAAATTACAACAGACGACACAAAATACTACACAATTGTAGCGGAAATCGACTCTTCAATATTACAATGCGCATCCGACATTATTTCAGCCCCGCCCGAGCAGAATAAATATGAAACACTTAAGGCAAGACTTATCGCTGAAGTTGGTGAATCGGATGAAAGTAGATTCAAACGCCTGTTCGTGGATTTATCAGTGGAAGGAAAAAAACCTTCTGCGTTGCTTAGGGAGATAATGTGCTTTCCAAAAACAAGTTGGATGGTGATATTCTGAAATCTATGTGGCTGCGTCACCTACCGACACATGTGCAGTAAATTGACAACAACGGAAGGTGGGATAGAAGTGTTGGCAAAAAAGGACGTAAGTATAATGGGGTACAGAATACACCACGATTGAACTATGTGGCTAATGAGAATACGGATTTACATGGTGCCATCATGGAATTAACAAGAAAATGTTAACGTTTGGAACGTGATCAAAGGGGCCAGCGGGCATCACACGACTCCTACGAACAGCGACGATCGCAAACGCGTAGAGGCTCGCCGCGCCCACGGGCAAGATCATCATCCATGGATACTTGTTGGTATCATCGTACGTTTAAGGAAAGAGCCACCAAATGCCATGCACCGTGCAATTTCCGTCCATGTCTTTCGGAAAACTAGTCAGTCCTTCGTTTTCGGCGACGAAACGGGAGGGGCAATATACAACCAACACACGTCGCCTTTACCTTAAGGACAGGAACTCGAATATACAGTTCCTAATAGATACGGGTGCGGAAATATCCGTAATCCCAAAACCAACGAAAACGAATTTACAACCATCTTTAATCAAATTACTAGCAGCGAATAACACTGAAATCAACACATACACAACACAGAAATTTAACATTTTGGTAGATATGAAAGGCAAATCGTTAGTGGATGGTAACACTCAATTGCGTCGCATCTGTCAATTGACAGAGTGTTCATCAACGTACATGACAGGGCTCAGGTCGGACAATGCCTTTCATGAACTTTTCACACAGTTTATTGATCTGACAGACGACGCAGATACCCTGGTCAAACGACCATCTGAAGTTTTACATATTATTGAAACTAAGGGACCCCCAATATCTCAAAAGGTGCGAGGCTATCTCCGAAGAAATTGGAAATCGCAAGGAAGGAGTTCGACTATCTGCTGGATCGCGGAATATGTGTGCGATCTAAAAGTCAATGGGCCAGCCCTTTATACTTGGCGAGGAAGCCCAATGGATCGTGGCGTCCATGCGGCGACTTTAGACACCTCAATGCGAAGACCATACACGACAGCTATCCTGTCCGTCACATTCTGGATTTTGCAAATGAATTGGAGGGTAGGAAAATATTTTCTGTGATTGATTGTAAAAAGCCTACCACCAAATCGCAGTAAACCCAGACGACGTCGAGAAATTCGGCCTGTTCGAGTTTAGGTATATGACATTTGGCTTAAGGAACGCCGCCCAGACATTCCAGCGCTTTATGGATGATACGATGAAAGGACTTGATTTTGTTTTTCCTTATCTGGTCGATGTGCTCGTGGCGTCAACATCGGTAGAGGAACATTTACATCACTTAAAGAAACTATTCCAACGTTATAGAGAGAAGGGCCTGGTCATTAACGCTAATAAATGCCAGTTGGGACTGCCAGAAGTCGAGTTTCTCGGTCATATAATTACGGAGAATGGCATTAGACCACATTCCCGAAAAGTAGATATAATTATGAGTCGTAAGAGGCCCGTGGAGGTACAGGACTTACGTAGTTTTTTAGGTGATAGCACGCCATCCAAAGACCTATACAATACTAGTTTGAACCAGACCAAAGACGGTATCTATTGACAGGTTAAAGCCAGCGCACGTACCAGTCGAAATTACGGAATTAGTGGAAGCAGACTACGGGCAGCGCAAGGTGAGGTTTCTGGACCAACAACCCTTTTTCAACGAACTATGATTCTGGAAGGGGGGTGGTGTAGGGATTCCCATACCACTTGCCGTCAATATGGCAACCAATACGGCAATTGATATGGCAACGCTATTAGCGTTGTGACGACGGTTATAATAATCAACGTACGCCGATGACACAAAAAGATAGAGACGCAACTTTACACGTTGATATAAGACAAGAATAAAAGGAAACTTAAATAAAAGACTGAACATAATCAAATAAAAACCTTGTTTTATTGTAAACGCTAAAGTGGTGA
Organism: Bellardia bayeri; assembly: GCA_950370525.1. Lineage (NCBI taxonomy): Eukaryota > Metazoa > Arthropoda > Insecta > Diptera > Calliphoridae > Bellardia > Bellardia bayeri. Next base: position 52,336,625 of record OX493264.1, on the reverse strand, counting down.
CCCCGACGATAGAAATGAACACCGAAGACGTGGCTGGCGCACAGGTGTCCCGAGTTTCTGCGAAACCACCACCATTTTGGAAGCCTTACCCGGAGCTTTGGTTTTTGCAGGAGGAAGCACAATTTGTTCGGGCACAAATTACAACAGACGACACAAAATACTACACAATTGTAGCGGAAATCGACTCTTCAATATTACAATGCGCATCCGACATTATTTCAGCCCCGCCCGAGCAGAATAAATATGAAACACTTAAGGCAAGACTTATCGCTGAAGTTGGTGAATCGGATGAAAGTAGATTCAAACGCCTGTTCGTGGATTTATCAGTGGAAGGAAAAAAACCTTCTGCGTTGCTTAGGGAGATAATGTGCTTTCCAAAAACAAGTTGGATGGTGATATTCTGAAATCTATGTGGCTGCGTCACCTACCGACACATGTGCAGTAAATTGGCAACAACGGAAGGTGGGATAGAAGTGTTGGCAAAAAAGGACGTAAGTATAATGGGGTACAGAATACACCACGATTGAACTATGTGGCTAACGAGAATACGGATTTACATGGTGCCATAATGGAATTAACAAGAAAATGTTAACGTTTGGAACGTGATCAAAGGGGCCAGCGGGCATCACACGACTCCTACGAGCAGCGACGATCGCAAACGCGTAGAGGCTCGCCGCGCCCACGGGCAAGATCATCATCCATGGATACTTGTTGGTGTCATCGTACGTTTAAGGAAAGAGCCACCAAATGCCATGCACCGTGCAATTTCCGTCCATGTCTTTCGGAAAACTAGTCAGTCCTTCGTTTTCGGCGACGAAACGGGAGGGGCAATATACAACCAACACACGTCGCCTTTACATTAAGGACAGGAACTCGAATATACAGTTCCTAATAGATACGGGTGCGCGGAAATATCCGTAATCCCAATACCAACGAAAACGAATTTACAACCATCTTTAATCAAATTACTAGCAGCGAATAACACTGAAATCAACACATACACAACACAGAAATTTAACATTTTGGTAGATATGAAAGGCAAATCGTTAGTGGATGGTAACACTCAATTGCGTCGCATCTGTCAATTGACAGAGTGTTCATCAACGTACATGACAGGGCTCAGGTCGGACAATGCCTTTCATGAACTTTTCACACAGTTTATTGATCTGACAGACGACGCAGATACCCTGGTCAAACGACCATCTGAAGTTTTACATATTATTGAAACTAAGGGACCCCCAATATCTCAAAAGGTGCGAGGCTATCTCCGAAGAAATTGGAAATCGCAAGGAAGGAGTTCGACTATCTGCTGGATCGCGGAATATGTGTGCGATCTAAAAGTCAATGGGCCAGCCCTTTATACTTGGCGAGGAAGCCCAATGGATCGTGGCGTCCATGCGGCGACTTTAGACACCTCAATGCGAAGACCATACACGACAGCTATCCTGTCCGTCACATTCTGGATTTTGCAAATGAATTGGAGGGTAGGAAAATATTTTCTGTGATTGATTGTAAAAAGCCTACCACCAAATCGCAGTAAACCCAGACGACGTCGAGAAATTCGGCCTGTTCGAGTTTAGGTATATGACATTTGGCTTAAGGAACGCCGCCCAGACATTCCAGCGCTTTATGGATGATACGATGAAAGGACTTGATTTTGTTTTTCCTTATCTGGACGATGTGCTCGTGGCGTCAACATCGGTAGAGGAACATTTACATCACTTAAAGAAACTATTCCAACGTTATAGAGAGAAGGGCCTGGTCATTAACGCTAATAAATGTCAGTTGGGACTGCCAGAAGTCGAGTTTCTCGGTCATATAATTACGGAGAATGGCATTAGACCACATTCCCGAAAAGTAGATATAATTATGAGTCGTAAGAGGCCCGTGGAGGTACAGGACTTACGTAGTTTTTTAGGTGTTAGAGCGCCATCCAAAGACCTATACAATACTAGTTTGAACCAGACCAAAGACGGTATCTATTGACAGGTTAAAGCCAGCGCACGTACCAGTCGAAATTACGGAATTAGTGGAAGCAGACTACGGGCAGAGCAAGGTGAGGTTTCTGGACCAACAACCCTTTTTCAACGAACTATGATTCTGGAAGGGGGGTGGTGTAGGGATTCCCATACCACTTGCCGTCAATATGGCAACCACTACGGCAATTGATATGGCAACGCTATTAGCGTTGTGACGACGGTTATAATAATCAACGTACGCCGATGACACAAATAGATAGAGACGCAACTTTACACGTTGATATAAGACAAGAATAAAAGGAAACTTAAATAAAAGACTGAACATAATCAAATAAAAACCTTGTTTTATTGTAAACGCTAAAGTGGTGACCCCGACGATAGAAATGAACACCGAAGACGTGGCTGGCGCACAGGTGTCCCGAGTTTCTGCGAAACCACCACCATTTTGGAAGCCTTACCCGGAGCTTTGGTTTTTGCAGGAGGAAGCACAATTTGTTCGGGCACAAATTACAACAGACGACACAAAATACTACACAATTGTAGCGGAAATCGACTCTTCAATATTACAATGCGCATCCGACATTATTTCAGCCCCGCCCGAGCAGAATAAATATGAAACACTTAAGGCAAGACTTATCGCTGAAGTTGGTGAATCGGATGAAAGTAGATTCAAACGCCTGTTCGTGGATTTATCAGTGGAAGGAAAAAAACCTTCTGCGTTGCTTAGGGAGATAATGTGCTTTCCAAAAACAAGTTGGATGGTGATATTCTGAAATCTATGTGGCTGCGTCACCTACCGACACATGTGCAGTAAATTGGCAACAACGGAAGGTGGGATAGAAGTGTTGGCAAAAAAGGACGTAAGTATAATGGGGTACAGAATACACCACGATTGAACTATGTGGCTAACGAGAATACGGATTTACATGGTGCCATCATGGAATTAACAAGAAAATGTTAACGTTTGGAACGTGATCAAAGGGGCCAGCGGGCATCACACGACTCCTACGAGCAGCGACGATCGCAAACGCGTAGAGGCTCGCCGCGCCCACGGGCAAGATCATCATCCATGGATACTTGTTGGTATCATCGTACGTTTAAGGAAAGAGCCACCAAATGCCATGCACCGTGCAATTTCCGTCCATGTCTTTCGGAAAACTAGTCAGTCCTTCGTTTTCGGCGACGAAACGGGAGGGGCAATATACAACCAACACACGTCGCCTTTACATTAAGGACAGGAACTCGAATATACAGTTCCTAATAGATACGGGTGCGGAAATATCCGTAATCCCAATACCAACGAAAACGAATTTACAACCATCTTTAATCAAATTACTAGCAGCGAATAACACTGAAATCAACACATACACAACACAGAAATTTAACATTTTGGTAGATATGAAAGGCAAATCGTTAGTGGATGGTAACACTCAATTGCGTCGCATCTGTCAATTGACAGAGTGTTCATCAACGTACATGACAGGGCTCAGGTCGGACAATGCCTTTCATGAACTTTTCACACAGTTTATTGATCTGACAGACGACGCAGATACCCTGGTCAAACGACCATCTGAAGTTTTACATATTATTGAAACTAAGGGACCCCCAATATCTCAAAAGGTGCGAGGCTATCCCCGAAGAAATTGGAAATCGCAAGGAAGGAGTTCGACTATCTGCTGGATCGCGGAATATGTGTGCGATCTAAAAGTCAATGGGCCAGCCCTTTATACTTGGCGAGTAAGCCCAATGGATCGTGGCGTCCATGCGGCGACTTTAGACACCTCAATGCGAAGACCATACACGACAGCTATCCTGTCCGTCACATTCTGGATTTTGCAAATGAATTGGAGGGTAGGAAAATATTTTCTGTGATTGATTGTAAAAAGCCTACCACCAAATCGCAGTAAACCCAGACGACGTCGAGAAATTCGGCCTGTTCGAGTTTAGGTATATGACATTTGGCTTAAGGAACGCCGCCAAGACATTCCAGCGCTTTATGGATGATACGATGAAAGGACTTGATTTTGTTTTTCCTTATCTGGACGATGTGCTCGTGGCGTCAACATCGGTAGAGGAACATTTACATCACTTAAAGAAACTATTCCAACGTTATAGAGAGAAGGGCCTGGTCATTAACGCTAATAAATGCCAGTTGGGACTGCCAGAAGTCGAGTTTCTCGGTCATATAATTACGGAGAATGGCATTAGACCACATTCCCGAAAAGTAGATATAATTATGAGTCGTAAGAGGCCCGTGGAGGTACAGGACTTACGTAGTTTTTTAGGTGTTAGAGCGCCATCCAAAGACCTATACAATACTAGTTTGAACCAGACCAAAGACGGTATCTATTGACAGGTTAAAGCCAGCGCACGTACCAGTCGAAATTACGGAATTAGTGTAAGCAGACTACGGGCAGCGCAAGGTGAGGTTTCTGGACCAACAACCCTTTTTCAACGAACTATGATTCTGGAAGGGGGGTGGTGTAGGGATTCCCATACCACTTGCCGTCAATATGGCAACCAATACGGCAATTGATATGGCAACGCTATTAGCGTTGTGACGACGGTTATAATAATCAACGTACGCCGATGACACAAATAGATAGAGACGCAACTTTACACGTTGATATAAGACAAGAATAAAAGGAAACTTAAATAAAAGACTGAACATAATCAAATAAAAACCTTGTTTTATTGTAAACGCTAAAGTGGTGACCCCGACGATAGAAATGAACACCGAAGACGTGGCTGGCGCACAGGTGTCCCGAGTTTCTGCGAAACCACCACCATTTTGGAAGCCTTACCCGGAGCTTTGGTTTTTGCAGGAGGAAGCACAATTTGTTCGGGCACAAATTACAACAGACGACACAAAATACTACACAATTGTAGCGGAAATCGACTCTTCAATATTACAATGCGCATCCGACATTATTTCAGCCCCACCCGAGCAGAATAAATATGAAACACTTAAGGCAAGACTTATCGCTGAATTTGGTGAATCGGATGAAAGTAGATTCAAACGCCTGTTCGAGGATTTATCAGTGGAAGGAAAAAAACCTTCTGCGTTGCTTAGGGAGATAATGTGCTTTCCAAAAACAAGTTGGATGGTGATATTCTGAAATCTATGTGGCTGCGTCACCTACCGACACATGTGCAGCAAATTGGCAACAACGGAAGGTGGGATAGAAGTGTTGGCAAAAAAGTACGTAAATATAATGGGGCACAGAATACACCACGATTGAACTATGTGGCTAACGAGAATACGGATTTACATGGTGCCATCATGGAATTAACAAGAAAATTTTAACGTTTGGAACGTGATCAAAGGGGCCAGCGGGCATCACACGACTCCTACGAGCAGCGACGATCGCAAACGCGTAGAGGCTCGCCGCGCCCACGGGCAAGATCATCATCCATGGATACTTGTTGGTATCATCGTACGTTTAAGGAAAGAGCCACCAAATGCCATGCACCGTGCAATTTCCGTCCATGTCTTTCGGAAAACTAGTCAGTCCTTCGTTTTCGGCGACGAAACGGGAGGGGCAATATACAACCAACACACGTCGCCTTTACATTAAGGACAGGAACTCGAATATACAGTTCCTAATAGATACGGGTGCGGAAATATCCGTAATCCCAAAACCAACGAAAACGAATTTACAACCATCTTTAATCAAATTACTAGCAGCGAATAACACTGAAATCAACACATACACAACACAGAAATTTAACATTTTGGTAGATATGAAAGGCAAATCGTTAGTGGATGGTAACACTCAATTGCGTCGCATCTGTCAATTGACAGAGTGTTCATCAACGTACATGACAGGGCTCAGGTCGGACAATGCCTTTCATGAACTTTTCACACAGTTTATTGATCTGACAGACGACGCAGATACCCTGGTCAAACGACCATCTGAAGTTTTACATATTATTGAAACTAAGGGACCCCCAATATCTCAAAAGGTGCGAGGCTATCCCCGAAGAAATTGGAAATCGCAAGGAAGGAGTTCGACTATCTGCTGGATCGCGGAATATGTGTGTGATCTAAAAGTCAATGGGCCAGCCCTTTACACTTGGCGAGGAAGCCCAATGGATCGTGGCGTCCATGCGGCGACTTTAGACGCCTCAATGCGAAGACCATACACGACAGCTATCCTGTCCGTCACATTCTGGATTTTGCAAATGAATTGGAGGGTAGGAAAATATTTTCTGTGATTGATTGTAAAAAGCCTACCACCAAATCGCAGTAAACCCAGACGACGTCGAGAAATTCGGCCTGTTCGAGTTTAGGTATATGACATTTGGCTTAAGGAACGCCGCCCAGACATTCCAGCGCTTTATGGATGATACGATGAAAGGACTTGATTTTGTTTTTCCTTATCTGGACGATGTGCTCGTGGCGTCAACATCGGTAGAGGAACATTTACATCACTTAAAGAAACTATTCCAACGTTATAGAGAGAAGGGCCTGGTCATTAACGCTAATAAATGTCAGTTGGGACTGCCAGAAGTCGAGTTTCTCGGTCATATAATTACGGAGAATGGCATTAGACCACATTCCCGAAAAGTAGATATAATTATGAGTCGTAAGAGGCCCGTGGAGGTACAGGACTTACGTAGTTTTTTAGGTGTTAGAGCGCCATCCAAAGACCTATACAATACTAGTTTGAACCAGACCAAAGACGGTATCTATTGACAGGTTAAAGCCAGCGCACGTACCAGTCGAAATTACGGAATGAGTGGAAGCAGACTACGGGCAGCGCAAGGTGAGGTTTCTGGACCAACAACCCTTTTTCAACGAACTATGATTCTGGAAGGGGGGTGGTGTAGGGATTCCCATACCACTTGCCGTCAATATGGCAACCAATACGGCAATTGATATGGCAACGCTATTAGCGTTGTGACGACGGTTATAATAATCAACGTACGCCGATGACACAAATAGATAGAGACGCAACTTTACACGTTGATATAAGACAAGAATAAAAGGAAACTTAAATAAAAGACTGAACATAATCAAATAAAAACCTTGTTTTATTGTAAACGCTAAAGTGGTGACCCCGACGATAGAAATGAACACCGAAGACGTGGCTGGCGCACAGGTGTCCCGAGTTTCTGCGAAACCACCACCATTTTGGAAGCCTTACCCGGAGCTTTGGTTTTTGCAGGAGGAAGCACAATTTGTTCGGGCACAAATTACAACAGACGACACAAAATACTACACAATTGTAGCGGAAATCGACTCTTCAATATTACAATGCGCATCCGACATTATTTCAGCCCCGCCCGAGCAGAATAAATATGAAACACTTAAGGCAAGACTTATCGCTGAAGTTGGTGAATCGGATGAAAGTAGATTCAAACGCCTGTTCGTGGATTTATCAGTGGAAGGAAAAAAACCTTCTGCGTTGCTTAGGGAGATAATGTGCTTTCCAAAAACAAGTTGGATGGTGATATTCTGAAATCTATGTGGCTGCGTCACCTACCGACACATGTGCAGTAAATTGGCAACAACGGAAGGTGGGATAGAAGTGTTGGCAAAAAAGGACGTAAGTATAATGGGGTACAGAATACACCACGATTGAACTATGTGGCTAACGAGAATACGGATTTACATGGTGCCATCATGGAATTAACAAGAAAATGTTAACGTTTGGAACGTGATCAAAGGGGCCAGCGGGCATCACACGACTCCTACGAGCAGCGACGATCGCAAACGCGTAGAGGCTCGCCGCGCCCACGGGCAAGATCATCATCCATGGATACTTGTTGGTGTCATCGTACGTTTAAGGAAAGAGCCACCAAATGCCATGCACCGTGCAATTTCCGTCCATGTCTTTCGGAAAACTAGTCAGTCCTTCGTTTTCGGCGACGAAACGGGAGGGGCAATATACAACCAACACACGTCGCCTTTACATTAAGGACAGGAACTCGAATATACAGTTCCTAATAGATACGGGTGCGCGGAAATATCCGTAATCCCAATACCAACGAAAATGAATTTACAACCATCTTTAATCAAATTACTAGCAGCGAATAACACTGAAATCAACACATACACAACACAGAAATTTAACATTTTGGTAGATATGAAAGGCAAATCGTTAGTGGATGGTAACACTCAATTGCGTCGCATCTGTCAATTGACAGAGTGTTCATCAACGTACATGACAGGGCTCAGGTCGGACAATGCCTTTCATGAACTTTTCACACAGTTTATTGATCTGACAGACGACGCAGATACCCTGGTCAAACGACCATCTGAAGTTTTACATATTATTGAAACTAAGGGACCCCCAATATCTCAAAAGGTGCGAGGCTATCTCCGAAGAAATTGGAAATCGCAAGGAAGGAGTTCGACTATCTGCTGGATCGCGGAATATGTGTGCGATCTAAAAGTCAATGGGCCAGCCCTTTATACTTGGCGAGGAAGCATAATGGATCGTGGCGTCCATGCGGCGACTTTAGACACCTCAATGCGAAGACCATACACGACAGCTATCCTGTCCGTCACATTCTGGATTTTGCAAATGAATTGGAGGGTAGGAAAATATTTTCTGTGATTGATTGTAAAAAGCCTACCACCAAATCGCAGTAAACCCAGACGACGTCGAGAAATTCGGCCTGTTCGAGTTTAGGTATATGACATTTGGCTTAAGGAACGCCGCCCAGACATTCCAGCGCTTTATGGATGATACGATGAAAGGACTTGATTTTGTTTTTCCTTATCTGGACGATGTGCTCGTGGCGTCAACATCGGTAGAGGAACATTTACATCACTTAAAGAAACTATTCCAACGTTATAGAGAGAAGGGCCTGGTCATTAACGCTAATAAATGTCAGTTGGGACTGCCAGAAGTCGAGTTTCTCGGTCATATAATTACGGAGAATGGCATTAGACCACATTCCCGAAAAGTAGATATAATTATGAGTCGTAAGAGGCCCGTGGAGGTACAGGACTTACGTAGTTTTTTAGGTGTTAGAGCGCCATCCAAAGACCTATACAATACTAGTTTGAACCAGACCAAAGACGGTATCTATTGACAGGTTAAAGCCAGCGCACGTACCAGTCGAAATTACGGAATTAGTGGAAGCAGACTACGGGCAGCGCAAGGTGAGGTTTCTGGACCAACAACCCTTTTTCAACGAACTATGATTCTGGAAGGGGGGTGGTGTAGGGATTCCCATACCACTTGCCGTCAATATGGCAACCAATACGGCAATTGATATGGCAACGCTATTAGCGTTGTGACGACGGTTATAATAATCAACGTACGCCGATGACACAAATAGATAGAGACGCAACTTTACACGTTGATATAAGACAAGAATAAAAGGAAACTTAAATAAAAGACTGAACATAATCAAATAAAAACCTTGTTTTATTGTAAACGCTAAAGTGGTGACCCCGACGATAGAAATGAACACCGAAGACGTGGCTGGCGCACAGGTGTCCCGAGTTTCTGCGAAACCACCACCATTTTGGAAGCCTTACCCGGAGCTTTGGTTTTTGCAGGAGGAAGCACAATTTGTTCGGGCACAAATTACAACAGACGACACAAAATACTACACAATTGTAGCGGAAATCGACTCTTCAATATTACAATGCGCATCCGACATTATTTCAGCCCCGCCCGAGCAGAATAAATATGAAACACTTAAGGCAAGACTTATCGCTGAAGTTGGTGAATCGGATGAAAGTAGATTCAAACGCCTGTTCGTGGATTTATCAGTGGAAGGAAAAAAACCTTCTGCGTTGCTTAGGGAGATAATGTGCTTTCCAAAAACAAGTTGGATGGTGATATTCTGAAATCTATGTGGCTGCGTCACCTACCGACACATGTGCAGTAAATTGGCAACAACGGAAGGTGGGATAGAAGTGTTGGCAAAAAAGGACGTAAGTATAATGGGGTACAGAATACACCACGATTGAACTATGTGGCTAACGAGAATACGGATTTACATGGTGCCATCATGGAATTAACAAGAAAATGTTAACATTTGGAACGTGACCAAAGGGGCCAGCGGGCATCACACGACTCCTACGAGCAGCGACGATCGCAAACGCGTAGAGGCTCGCCGCGCCCACGGGCAAGATCATCATCCATGGATACTTGTTGGTATCATCGTACGTTTAAGGAAAGAGCCACCAAATGCCATGCACCGTGCAATTTCCGTCCATGTCTTTCGGAAAACTAGTCAGTCCTTCGTTTTCGGCGACGAAACGGGAGGGGCAATATACAACCAACACACGTCGCCTTTACATTAAGGACAGGAACTCGAATATACAGTTCCTAATAGATACGGGTGCGGAAATATCCGTAATCCCAATACCAACGAAAACGAATTTACAACCATCTTTAATCAAATTACTAGCAGCGAATAACACTGAAATCAACACATACACAACACAGAAATTTAACATTTTGGTAGATATGAAAGGCAAATCGTTAGTGGATGGTAACACTCAATTGCGTCGCATCTGTCAATTGACAGAGTGTTCATCAACGTACATGACAGGGCTCAGGTCGGACAATGCCTTTCATGAACTTTATTGATCTGACAGACGACGCAGATACCCTGGTCAAACGACCATCTGAAGTTTTACATATTATTGAAACTAAGGGACCCCCAATATCTCAAAAGGTGCGAGGCTATCCCCGAAAAAATTGGAAATCGCAAGGAAGGAGTTCGACTATCTGCTGGATCGCGGAATATGTGTGCGATCTAAAAGTCAATGGGCCAGCCCTTTATACTTGGCGAGTAAGCCCAATGGATCGTGGCGTCCATGCGGCGACTTTAGACACCTCAATGCGAAGACCATACACGACAGCTATCCTGTCCGTCACATTCTGGATTTTGCAAATGAATTGGAGGGTAGGAAAATATTTTCTGTGATTGATTGTAAAAAGCCTACCACCAAATCGCAGTAAACCCAGACGACGTCGAGAAATTCGGCCTGTTCGAGTTTAGGTATATGACATTTGGCTTAAGGAACGCCGCCAAGACATTCCAGCGCTTTATGGATGATACGATGAAAGGACTTGATTTTGTTTTTCCTTATCTGGACGATGTGCTCGTGGCGTCAACATCGGTAGAGGAACATTTACATCACTTAAAGAAACTATTCCAACGTTATAGAGAGAAGGGCCTGGTCATTAACGCTAATAAATGCCAGTTGGGACTGCCAGAAGTCGAGTTTCTCGGTCATATAATTACGGAGAATGGCATTAGACCACATTCCCGAAAAGTAGATATAATTATGAGTCGTAAGAGGCCCGTGGAGGTACAGGACTTACGTAGTTTTTTAGGTGTTAGAGCGCCATCCAAAGACCTATACAATACTAGTTTGAACCAGACCAAAGACGGTATCTATTGACAGGTTAAAGCCAGCGCACGTACCAGTCGAAATTACGGAATTAGTGGAAGCAGACTACGGGCAGCGCAAGGTGAGGTTTCTGGACCAACAACCCTTTTTCAACGAACTATGATTCTGGAAGGGGGGTGGTGTAGGGATTCCCATACCACTTGCCGTCAATATGGCAACCAATACGGCAATTGATATGGCAACGCTATTAGCGTTGTGACGACGGTTATAATAATCAACGTACGCCGATGACACAAATAGATAGAGACGCAACTTTACACGTTGATATAAGACAAGAATAAAAGGAAACTTAAATAAAAGACTGAACATAATCAAATAAAAACCTTGTTTTATTGTAAACGCTAAAGTGGTGACCCCGACGATAGAAATGAACACCGAAGACGTGGCTGGCGCACAGGTGTCCCGAGTTTCTGCGAAACCACCACCATTTTGGAAGCCTTACCCGGAGCTTTGGTTTTTGCAGGAGGAAGCACAATTTGTTCGGGCACAAATTACAACAGACGACACAAAATACTACACAATTGTAGCGGAAATCGACTCTTCAATATTACAATGCGCATCCGACATTATTTCAGCCCCACCCGAGCAGAATAAATATGAAACACTTAAGGCAAGACTTATCGCTGAATTTGGTGAATCGGATGAAAGTAGATTCAAACGCCTGTTCGAGGATTTATCAGTGGAAGGAAAAAAACCTTCTGCGTTGCTTAGGGAGATAATGTGCTTTCCAAAAACAAGTTGGATGGTGATATTCTGAAATCTATGTGGCTGCGTCACCTACCGACACATGTGCAGCAAATTGGCAACAACGGAAGGTGGGATAGAAGTGTTGGCAAAAAAGTACGTAAATATAATGGGGCACAGAATACACCACGATTGAACTATGTGGCTAACGAGAATACGGATTTACATGGTGCCATCATGGAATTAACAAGAAAATTTTAACGTTTGGAACGTGATCAAAGGGGCCAGCGGGCATCACACGACTCCTACGAGCAGCGACGATCGCAAACGCGTAGAGGCTCGCCGCGCCCACGGGCAAGATCATCATCCATGGATACTTGTTGGTATCATCGTACGTTTAAGGAAAGAGCCACCAAATGCCATGCACCGTGCAATTTCCGTCCATGTCTTTCGGAAAACTAGTCAGTCCTTCGTTTTCGGCGACGAAACGGGAGGGGCAATATACAACCAACACACGTCGCCTTTACATTAAGGACAGGAACTCGAATATACAGTTCCTAATAGATACGGGTGCGGAAATATCCGTAATCCCAAAACCAACGAAAACGAATTTACAACCATCTTTAATCAAATTACTAGCAGCGAATAACACTGAAATCAACACATACACAACACAGAAATTTAACATTTTGGTAGATATGAAAGGCAAATCGTTAGTGGATGGTAACACTCAATTGCGTCGCATCTGTCAATTCACAGAGTGTTCATCAACGTACATGACAGGGCTCAGGTCGGACAATGCCTTTCATGAACTTTTCACACAGTTTATTGATCTGACAGACGACGCAGATACCCTGGTCAAACGACCATCTGAAGTTTTACATATTATTGAAACTAAGGGACCCCCAATATCTCAAAAGGTGCGAGGCTATCCCCGAAGAAATTGGAAATCGCAAGGAAGGAGTTCGACTATCTGCTGGATCGCGGAATATGTGTGTGATCTAAAAGTCAATGGGCCAGCCCTTTACACTTGGCGAGGAAGCCCAATGGATCGTGGCGTCCATGCGGCGACTTTAGACGCCTCAATGCGAAGACCATACACGACAGCTATCCTGTCCGTCACATTCTGGATTTTGCAAATGAATTGGAGGGTAGGAAAATATTTTCTGTGATTGATTGTAAAAAGCCTACCACCAAATCGCAGTAAACCCAGACGACGTCGAGAAATTCGGCCTGTTCGAGTTTAGGTATATGACATTTGGCTTAAGGAACGCCGCCCAGACATTCCAGCGCTTTATGGATGATACGATGAAAGGACTTGATTTTGTTTTTCCTTATCTGGACGATGTGCTCGTGGCGTCAACATCGGTAGAGGAACATTTACATCACTTAAAGAAACTATTCCAACGTTATAGAGAGAAGGGCCTGGTCATTAACGCTAATAAATGTCAGTTGGGACTGCCAGAAGTCGAGTTTCTCGGTCATATAATTACGGAGAATGGCATTAGACCACATTCCCGAAAAGTAGATATAATTATGAGTCGTAAGAGGCCCGTGGAGGTACAGGACTTACGTAGTTTTTTAGGTGTTAGAGCGCCATCCAAAGACCTATACAATACTAGTTTGAACCAGACCAAAGACGGTATCTATTGACAGGTTAAAGCCAGCGCACGTACCAGTCGAAATTACGGAATGAGTGGAAGCAGACTACGGGCAGCGCAAGGTGAGGTTTCTGGACCAACAACCCTTTTTCAACGAACTATGATTCTGGAAGGGGGGTGGTGTAGGGATTCCCATACCACTTGCCGTCAATATGGCAACCAATACGGCAATTGATATGGCAACGCTATTAGCGTTGTGACGACGGTTATAATAATCAACGTACGCCGATGACACAAATAGATAGAGACGCAACTTTACACGTTGATATAAGACAAGAATAAAAGGAAACTTAAATAAAAGACTGAACATAATCAAATAAAAACCTTGTTTTATTGTAAACGCTAAAGTGGTGACCCCGACGATAGAAATGAACACCGAAGACGTGGCTGGCGCACAGGTGTCCCGAGTTTCTGCGAAACCACCACCATTTTGGAAGCCTTACCCGGAGCTTTGGTTTTTGCAGGAGGAAGCACAATTTGTTCGGGCACAAATTACAACAGACGACACAAAATACTACACAATTGCAGCGGAAATCGACTCTTCAATATTACAATGCGCATCCGACATTATTTCAGCCCCGCCCGAGCAGAATAAATATGAAACACTTAAGGCAAGACTTATCGCTGAAGTTGGTGAATCGGATGAAAGTAGATTCAAACGCCTGTTCGAGGATTTATCAGTGGAAGGAAAAAAACCTTCTGCGTTGCTTAGGGAGCTAATGTGCTTTCCAAAAACAAGTTGGATGGTGATATTCTGAAATCTATGTGGCTGCGTCACCTACCGACACATGTGCAGTAAATTGGCAACAACGGAAGGTGGGATAGAAGTGTTGGCAAAAAAGGACGTAAGTATAATGGGGTACAGAATACACCACGATTGAACTATGTGGCTAACGAGAATACGGATTTACATGGTGCCATCATGGAATTAACAAGAAAATTTTAACGTTTGGAACGTGATCAAAGGGGCCAGCGGGCATCACACGACTCCTACGAACAGCGACGATCGCAAACGCGTAGAGGCTCGCCGCGCCCACGGGCAAGATCATCATCCATGGATACTTGTTGGTATCATCGTACGTTTAAGGAAAGAGCCACCAAATGCCATGCACCGTGCAATTTCCGTCCATGTCTTTCGGAAAACTAGTCAGTCCTTCGTTTTCGGCGACGAAACGGGAGGGGCAATATACAACCAACACACGTCGCCTTTACCTTAAGGACAGGAACTCGAATATACAGTTCCTAATAGATACGGGTGCGGAAATATCCGTAATCCCAAAACCAACGAAAACGAATTTACAACCATCTTTAATCAAATTACTAGCAGCGAATAACACTGAAATCAACACATACACAACACAGAAATTTAACATTTTGGTAGATATGAAAGGCAAATCGTTAGTGGATGGTAACACTCAATTGCGTCGCATCTGTCAATTGACAGAGTGTTAATCAACGTACATGACAGGGCTCAGGTCGGACAATGCCTTTCATGAACTTTTCACACAGTTTATTGATCTGACAGACGACGCAGATACCCTGGTCAAACGACCATCTGAAGTTTTACATATTATTGAAACTAAGGGACCCCCAATATCTCAAAAGGTGCGAGGCTATCTCCGAAGAAATTGGAAATCGCAAGGAAGGAGTTCGACTATCTGCTGGATCGCGGAATATGTGTGCGATCTAAAAGTCAATGGGCCAGCCCTTTATACTTGGCGAGGAAGCCCAATGGATCGTGGCGTCCATGCGGCGACTTTAGACACCTCAATGCGAAGACCATACACGACAGCTATCCTGTCCGTCACATTCTGGATTTTGCAAATGAATTGGAGGGTAGGAAAATATTTTCTGTGATTGATTGTAAAAAGCCTACCACCAAATCGCAGTAAACCCAGACGACGTCGAGAAATTCGGCCTGTTCGAGTTTAGGTATATGACATTTGGCTTAAGGAACGCCGCCCAGACATTCCAGCGCTTTATGGATGATACGATGAAAGGACTTGATTTTGTTTTTCCTTATCTGGACGATGTGCTCGTGGCGTCAACATCGGTAGAGGAACATTTACATCACTTAAAGAAACTATTCCAACGTTATAGAGAGAAGGGCCTGGTCATTAACGCTAATAAATGTCAGTTGGGACTGCCAGAAGTCGAGTTTCTCGGTCATATAATTACGGAGAATGGCATTAGACCACATTCCCGAAAAGTAGATATAATTATGAGTCGTAAGAGGCCCGTGGAGGTACAGGACTTACGTAGTTTTTTAGGTGTTAGAGCGCCATCCAAAGACCTATACAATACTAGTTTGAACCAGACCAAAGACGGTATCTATTGACAGGTTAAAGCCAGCGCACGTACCAGTCGAAATTACGGAATTAGTGGAAGCAGACTACGGGCAGCGCAAGGTGAGGTTTCTGGACCAACAACCCTTTTTCAACGAACTATGATTCTGGAAGGGGGGTGGTGTAGGGATTCCCATACCACTTGCCGTCAATATGGCAACCAATACGGCAATTGATATGGCAACGCTATTAGCGTTGTGACGACGGTTATAATAATCAACGTACGCCGATGACACAAATAGATAGAGACGCAACTTTACACGTTGATATAAGACAAGAATAAAAGGAAACTTAAATAAAAGACTGAACATAATCAAATAAAAACCTTGTTTTATTGTAAACGCTAAAGTGGTGACCCCGACGATAGAAATGAACACCGAAGACGTGGCTGGCGCACAGGTGTCCCGAGTTTCTGCGAAACCACCACCATTTTGGAAGCCTTACCCGGAGCTTTGGTTTTTGCAGGAGGAAGCACAATTTGTTCGGGCACAAATTACAACAGACGACACAAAATACTACACAATTGTAGCGGAAATCGACTCTTCAATATTACAATGCGCATCCGACATTATTTCAGCCCCGCCCGAGCAGAATAAATATGAAACACTTAAGGCAAGACTTATCGCTGAAGTTGGTGAATCGGATGAAAGTAGATTCAAACGCCTGTTCGAGGATTTATCAGTGGAAGGAAAAAAACCTTCTGCGTTGCTTAGGGAGATAATGTGCTTTCGCCACGACAGACTAGACACCTGAATTTTATAAGTCAATTTTGCGTAGATATCCAGCACATTAGTGGCTCGCAGAACATTGTAGCAGATGCCCTTTCACGTTTGGAGGCAATCCAGATGCGGCAGCAATCGATTATCAATTGTTGAGGGAGGAACAGGCCAAATGCACGGAACTACAGAATCTTATGCAGTCAAATTCAACATCGCTGAATTTACAGAAAATCAGAATACCCGAATTCAACGGCGAAATTGTATGCGATACTTCCACGGGTAGCTTGCGTCCATATATCCCGGACACTTTACGCGCTTTGGTGATCGAAACTCTGCATGGTTTATCGCACCCAGGTGTCAAAGCGTCAATTAAGTTGATTTCTAAAGGCTTTGTGTGGAATAAGATGAATAGTGAGATAAGGACATTCGTAAAAAATTGTCAGCAGTGCCAACGATGTAAAATTTCAAGACATACGAAAAGCGAGTTACAAGAATTTTCGGTCCCGGATAAGAGGTCTGAACACATAAATATCGATTTGGTTGGCCCGCTACCGATGTCAAATAATTGCTCATACTGCCTAACATGTGTTGATAGATATTCACGATGGATCGAAGTTATTCCCATGGCAGATATTACGGCCGAGACCGTAGCAAAGGCATTACTCGGCGGATGGATAAGTCGATTTGGTGTGCCAAAGTACATAACAACGGACCAAGGCCGGCAATTTGAAAGTGACCTTTTCAATCACTTTTCGAAAACGCTGGGCATTAAGCATATCAGAACAACAGCATATCATCCACAGGCAAATGGCCTAATAGAGCGTTGGCACCGTGTATTAAAAGCGTCTTTGAAGTGTCACGAAGCTGATACAAATTGGACGGAAGTGCTACCCATAGTAATGTTGGGTCTAAGAACAGCAGTAAAGGAAGATTTAGGTGTGTCGGTAGCGGAAATGGTGTACGGGCAAGCTATCAGACTTCCTGGTGAGTTTTTAATGGAGGGATCAGGTTCACGGCTCAGCGAAAATGAATTTTTGGTAAGGTTACAGGAACATTTTGAAAACTTACGCCCAAGTGCAGCAACACAACATGGGAAAAGAACGGTGTACGTTCCCAAGGATCTACGTTTTTGCGATCATGTATTCCTTCGAGATGACACAGTACGAGCTCCATTAAAGGCACCATACGACGGGCCATACAAGGTGTTAGAGCGTCATCCAAAGACCTATACAATACTAGTTTGAACCAGACCAAAGACGGTATCTATTGACAGGTTAAAGCCAGCGCACGTACCAGTCGAAATTACGGAATTACTGGAATCAGACTACGGGCAGCGCAAGGTGAGGTTTCTGGACCAACAACCCTTTTTCAACGAACTATGATTCTGGAAGGGGGGTGGTGTAGGGATTCCCGTACCACTTGCCGTCAATATGGCAACCAATACGGCAATTGATATTGCAACGCTATTAGTGTTGTGACGACGGTTATAATAATCAACGTACGCCGATGACACTGTAGTGCATGTGTTATAAACATGCATACGCAAACAAACAAACATGTGTAGAATAAGTTAAAAGAAAAGTAATTAATAGAACCCAAACAAAATTGCATAGTCAAGTGTTAGCTGAAGTGGGTCACTTGAGTGCATTAGTATGGTAATTTAAGTTTTAAATAAATATGAACAAATAAGTAGGAGAAATAAATAAGTATATAATAAACATAGAAATTATTGATTATAAGTAGGAGAAAAGACTATTCTTTTAGAAAAACAAAGAATAAGAAATAGTATATAAGCTAGGGTAAATTGTAAATAAAAACAGAAATAAATCTGACTTTAAACGAGAGAGTTGTTTTATTTCTCAGTAACAAACTTCGGCAATTAACGTTGCCATCTTATAGAGTCGCCTACTACTTTAAGGCTCTTTTTAATAAAATAAGAGTACTATAGGAAACGGAAAAACAAACCCTTACATGGCGATCCTGCCAAATTAATTGAAAAGTTGAAAGTTTTTTTGAACGGTTGGCATCTGTTTCAAGTCTTGACGCGTAACACCCAGATGAGCGTGGAAGAAGAGTTAGAAACAACCAGGCTGGAAATAGACAATCTTTTTAAGAAGTGGGAACAACTATTAGAAAAAGAATATGTACCTACACCTATAGTTCCTATCCCAGAAGTCCCCAATTCCATCTTACCGGCAACAAGGCCGAGAAATCGAGATTGCTAAAGGAGATTCGGTCTATAAAGGAAAATTACAAAAAAAAAATATATATATATATATAAATAAATAACAGCAATAATGGGAGGTTGGTTTTCAAAAGAAGACATTATTGTGAACGAAAACAATAAAGAGGTCATGACGGTGACTCAAGACAATATGCAGATGATAATCCTGATTCTTTTAGTTGCATTAGTAATAATTAAGTTAAATGAGTATTACAAAGAATATATGAAAAAAAAACAATCAAATTCGCTAATAGAATAGAAAATGTGTAAATGGATAGACTAATAAGTATTTATAAAAATTTAAAAAAAAGTCCAAACAGAAAATATACAGAAGATTATGTAATAAAAACATTAAAATTAATTGAGGAGTTGAAATTTATTGCATTAAATGAGGGCTATCCTTTAGAAAATATTAATGAAATTGAAGGAAAAATCTTAAATTATTTAAAACTAAAAGAAAAAATAGAAATAACAGCCATGGCATCATTTGGCATTCTAGATGCATCCAAAATAATACCAGAGTTCAATGGTGACTTCGGACAAATTAGTAATTTTTTAGGTATAATAGAGTTCTATTCTGACACACTCAAAGATGAAACAGAAGTTGCTAGATTAATAAAATTCGTTTTAGCCACTAAATTAACAGACAAAGTAAGGAATAAGTTAATTGCAGAAGAAACACCGAACTCGCTAGAAACTTTCAAACGTACACTTAAGAAAGTATTTTCCCCCAAGAAATCACTCTCTTCAGTACATACCGAATTAGCAAAACAGATGCAAGGAAATAGTTCAGTAACACAATTCGCCAACAAAGTTGAATCACTTGTAGCTTCTCTTAATGAATTGCAGATCTCAGAACTGGGATCACAAAACAGGGAAACGATTATTAAAATGAATGATCAAGTTGCGCTTAGTATTTTCAAGAATGGTTTAAATGAACCACACAGAACTACAGTTTTAGCTGCTAGACCCAAAAGCCTAAATGAAGCAATCCATATAGCTTCAGAAGTAAATTCACAAACGAATTATGTAATGCATTTTAATAGGAACACAAATTCTTCTTATAATAGCAGATTTCGAAATAATCATAACGTAAATAATAGAAACAATCATGGTAATCATTTTAGAAATAATAATTTCCATGGTACTAACCTACCACGAGATAACAACAATTGGAATAACCAGAGAAATAGTAATAATTACAATAATAATAACAGAAATGGTAATTTTAGAAATAACAACCAGAGAAATGGTAATAATCGCAATAATAACAATATCAGAAATGGTGATTTTGTGGATGGGAACCAAAGAAGAATATATATAAGAATAGGAGATAAAGTATTTTTAAGAAAAGAAACCGCAAAGAAAAATGAAAACCAATATACCGGTCCTTTTGAAATAATAAACACCCAAGACGTAAATGTCACAATTATAATAAATAATAAACCTATGACTATACATAAGAATAGAATAAAATTATGTTAAGTAATATCTTGTAATTTCAACAAAAAAAAAAAAAAATTTTTATTTCATTCAAAAATTTTTTTTTCCTTTTAAACTGTAAGGGTGTAGTGCATGTGTTATAAACATGCATACGCAAACAAACAAACATGTGTAGAATAAGTTAAAAGAAAAGTAATTAATAGAACCAAAACAAAATTGCATAGTCAAGTGTTAACTGAAGTGGGTCACTTGAGTGCATTAGTATGGTAATTTAAGTTTTAAATAAATATGAACAAATAAGTAGGAGAAATAAATAAGTATATAATAAACATAGAAATTATTGATTATAAGTAGGAGAAAAGACTATATTTTTATAACTTTGAAATTTGTTAATCGCTTTTTTAATATTGAATTGTGGTTTTTTTTTATATAAATTGTAAAATTTATTTTGTAAACTAATTCGAAAATAAAAACGAAAGTGATATCGTTCACTATTTATTTTGAATTAAAATAAATATCGTTCACTATTTATTTTGAATTAAAATAAAACTAATTTTCTTTCTTTTGTGGAGCCATTTTGGTTTAGTCACCTGTGTTGTTTTCTCTAGCCAAGTAATAGGAAACTTGGCCGCCAGCGATTTCACATTGGATAAAACCATATCGGTGGTTTGTTATTGGTCCTTCGAGCCGGATTTTTGGACATTTGGTGGACAAAGGAGTCTTGGAAAGCAACACCAGGTAAATTTGTTTTGTCTTGTACAATTTTGTTTGTTTCATACAATATATTACAATACATACATTTGTGATAAAAGATAATACAAAAAAAAATAATGGTTTTTTTGTCGAATATTTGCTTTTTTTTTTTTGTTTGTTTCACATAAAAGTAGCTTAACTTTTTTTTATCCTTAACTTACAAAATTAAAAAAGTTTTTTCGTGTTTATAGTTATGCATTTTTAGCGTTTACAATAAAACAAGGTTTTTATTTGATTATGTTCAGTCTTTTATTTAAGATTCTTTTTATTCTTGTCTTATATCAACGTCCTAAAGTTGCGTCTCTATCTATTTGTGTCATCGGCGTACGTTGATTATTATAACCGTCGTCACAACACTAATAGCGTTGCAATATCAATTGCCGTATTGGTTGCCATATTGACGGCAAGTGGTACGGGAATCCCTACACCACCCCCCTTCCAGAATCATAGTTCGTTGAAAAAGGGTTGTTGGTCCAGAAACCTCACCTTGCGCTGCCCGTAGTCTGCTTCCACTAATTCCGTAATTTCGACTGGTACGTGCGCTGGCTTTAACCTGTCAATAGATACCGTCTTTGGTCTGGTTCAAACTAGTATTGTATAGGTCTTTGGATGGCGCTCTAACACCTTGTATGGCCCGTCGTATGGTGCCTTTAATGGAGCTCGTACTGTGTCATCTCGAAGGAATACATGATCGCCAAAACGTAGATCCTTTGGAACGTACACCGTTCTTTTCCCATGTTGGGTTGCTGCACTTGGGCGTAAGTTTTCAAAATGTTCCTGTAACCTTACCAAAAATTCATTTTCGCTGAGCCGTGAACCTGATCCCTCCATTTAAAACTCACCAGGAAGTCTGTTAGCTTGCCCGTACACCATTTCCGCTACCGACACACCTAAATCTTCCTTTACTGCTGTTCTTAGACCCAACATTACTATGGGTAGCACTTCCGTCCAATTTGTATCGGCTTCGTGACACTTCAAAGACGCTTTTAATACACGGTGCCAACGCTCTATTAGGCCATTTGCCTGTGGATGATATGCTGTTGTTCTGATATGCTTAATGCCCAGCGTTTTCGAAAAGTGATTGAAAAGGTCACTTTCAAATTGGCGGCCTTGGTCCGTGACCCCGACGATAGAAATGAACAACGAAGACGTGGCTGGCGCACAGGTGTCCCGAGTTTCTGCGAAACCACCACCATTTTGGAAGCCTTACCCGGAGCTTTGGTTTTTGCAGGAGGAAGCACAATTTGTTCGGGCACAAATTACAACAGACGACACAAAATACTACACAATTGTAGCGGAAATCGACTCTTCAATATTACAATGCGCATCCGACATTATTTCAGCCCCGCCCGAGCAGAATAAATATGAAACACTTAAGGCAAGACTTATCGCTGAAGTTGGTGAATCGGATGAAAGTAGATTCAAACGCCTGTTCGAGGATTTATCAGTGGAAGGAAAAAAACCTTCTGCGTTGCTTAGGGAGATAATGTGCTTTCCAAAAACAAGTTGGATGGTGATATTCTGAAATCTATGTGGCTGCGTCACCTACCGACACATGTGCAGCAAATTGGCAACAACGGAAGGTGGGATAGAAGTGTTGGCAAAAAAGTACGTAAATATAATGGGGCACAGAATACACCACGATTGAACTATGTGGCTAACGAGAATACGGATTTACATGGTGCCATCATGGAATTAACAAGAAAATTTTAACGTTTGGAACGTGATCAAAGGGGCCAGCGGGCATCACACGACTCCTACGAGCAGCGACGATCGCAAACGCGTAGAGGCTCGCCGCGCCCACGGGCATGATCATCATCCATGGATACTTGTTGGTATCATCGTACGTTTAAGGAAAGAGCCACCAAATGCCATGCACCGTGCAATTTCCGTCCATGTCTTTCGGATAACTAGTCAGCCCTTCGTTTTCGGCGACCAAACGGGAGGGGCAATATACAACCAACACACGTCGCCTTTACATTAAGGACAGGAACTCGAATATACAGTTCCTAATAGATATGGGTGCGGAAATATCCGTAATCCCAAAAACAACGAAAACGAATTTACAACCATCTTTAATCAAATTACTAGCAGCGATTAACACTGAAATCAACACATACACAACACAGAAATTTAACATTTTGGTAGATATGAAAGGCAAATCGTTAGTGGATGGTAACACTCAATTGCGTCGCATCTGTCAATTGACAGAGTGTTCATCAACGTACATGACAGGGCTCAGGTCGGACAATGCCTTTCATGAACTTTTCACACAGTTTATTGATCTGACAGACGACGCAGATACCCTGGTCAAACGACCATCTGAAGTTTTACATTTTATTGAAACTAAGGGACCCCCAATATCTCAAAAGGTGCGAGGCTATCCCCAAAGAAATTGGAAATCGCAAGGAAGGAGTTCGACTATCTGCTGGATCGCGGAATATGTGTGCGATCTAAAAGTCAATGGGCCAGCCCTTTACACTTGGCGAGGAAGCCCAATGGATCGTGGCGTCCATGCGGCGACTTTAGACGCCTCAATGCGAAGACCATACACGACAGCTATCCTGTCCGTCACATTCTGGATTTTGCAAATGAATTGGAGGGTAGGAAAATATTTTCTGTGATTGATTGTAAAAAGCCTACCACCAAATCGCAGTAAACCCAGACGACGTCGAGAAATTCGGCCTGTTCGAATTTAGGTATATGACATTTAGCTTAAGGAACGCCGCCCAGACATTCCAGCTCTTTATGGATGATACGATGAAAGGACTTGATTTTGTTTTTCCTTATCTGGACGATGTGCTCGTGGCGTCAACATCGGTAGAGGAACATTTACATCACTTAAAGAAACTATTCCAACATTATAGAGAGAAGGGCCTGGTCATTAACGCTGATAAATGCCAGTTGGGACTGCCAGAAGTCGAGTTTCTCGGTCATATAATTACGGAGAATGGCATTAGACCACATTCCCGAAAAGTAGATATAATTATGAGTCGTAAGAAGCCCGTAGAGGTACAGGACTTACGTAGTTTTTTAGGCGCCGTAAATTTTTACCGAAAATTCATACCGCACGCTGCCGAAATTGAGTTACCACTACAAAAGATGATGGGTCCGTGCAAAAAGCGTGATCGAACCAAGTTGAAATGGACCCCGGAAACAGAAGGCGCCTTTGAGAGAATTAAAGCAGAACTCGCGAACACAACATTACTAACATTCCCCCGGAAGGCCGCTACGGTGGCACTCATGACAGATGCATCAGATAAGGCAATGGGAGCGGCACTTCAGCAACAAGTCGACGGGTATTGGCAACCATTGGGTTTTTTCTCAAAAAAGTTAACCACAGCAGAACAGCTTTATAGTACATACGATCGTGAACTTATGGCAATATACTCAGCAATTCGGTACTATTTAGAAGGTACACAATTTATTATTTTTACGGACCATAAACCGCTAGTACAGGCTTTTGAGCAGAAATGGGAACGTTTGTCGCCACGACAGACTAGACACCTGAATTTTATAAGTCAATTTTGCGTAGATATCCAGCACATTAGTGGCTCGCAGAACATTGTAGCAGATGCCCTTTCACGTTTGGAGGCAATCCAGATGCCGGCAGCAATCGATTATCAATTGTTGAGGAAGGAACAGGCCAAATGCACGGAACTACAGAATCTTATGCAGTCAAATTCAACATCGCTGAATTTACAGAAAATCAGAATACCCGAATTCAACGGCGAAATTGTATGCGATACTTCCACGGGTAGCTTGCGTCCATATATCCCGGACACTTTACGCGCTTTGGTGATCGAAACTCTGCATGGTTTATCGCACCCGGGTGTCAAAGCGTCAATTAAGTTGATTTCTAAAGGCTTTGTGTGGAATAAGATGAATAGTGAGATAAAGACATTCGTAAAAAATTGTCAGCAGTGCCAACGATGTAAAATTTCAAGACATACGAAAGCGAGTTACAAGAATTTTCGGTCCCGGATAAGAGGTTTGAACACATAAATATCGATTTGGTTGGCCCGCTACCGATGTCAAATAATTGCTCATACTGCTTAACATGTGTTGATAGATATTTACGATGGATCGAAGTTATTCCCATGGCAGATATTACGGCCGAGACCGTAGCAAAGGCATTACTCGGCGGATGGATAAGTCGATTTGGTGTGCCAAAGGCCGGCAATTTGAAAGTGACCTTTTCAATCACTTTTCGAAAACGCTGGGCATTAAGCATATCAGAACAACAGCATATCATCCACAGGCAAATGGCCTAATAGAGCGTTGGCACCGTGTATTAAAAGCGTCTTTGAAGTGTCACGAAGCCGATACAAATTGGACGGAAGTGCTACCCATAGTAATGTTGGGTCTAAGAACAGCAGTAAAGGAAGATTTAGGTGTGTCGGTAGCGGAAATGGTGTACGGACAAGCTATCAGACTTCCTGGTGAGTTTTAAATGGAGGGATCAGGTTCACGGCTCAGCGAAAATGAATTTTTGGTAAGGTTACAGGAACATTTTGAAAACTTACGCCCAAGTGCAGCAACACAACATGGGAAAAGAACGGTGTACGTTCCAAAGGATCTACGTTTTTGCGATCATGTATTCCTTCGAGATGACACAGTACGAGCTCCATTAAAGGCACCATACGACGGGCCATACAAGGTGTTAGAGCGTCATCCAAAGACCTATACAATACTAGTTTGAACCAGACCAAAGACGGTATCTATTGACAGGTTAAAGCCAGCGCACGTACCAGTCGAAATTACGGAATTAGTGGAATCAGACTACGGGCAGCGCAAGGTGAGGTTTCTGGACCAACAACCCTTTTTCAACGAACTATGATTCTGGAAGGGGGGTGGTGTAGGGATTCCCGTACCACTTGCCGTCAATATGGCAACCAATACGGCAATTGATATTGCAACGCTATTAGTGTTGTGACGACGGTTATAATAATCAACGTACGCCGATGACACTGTAGTGCATGTGTTATAAACATGCATACGCAAACAAACAAACATGTGTAGAATAAGTTAAAAGAAAAGTAATTAATAGAACCCAAACAAAATTGCATAGTCAAGTGTTAGCTGAAGTGGGTCACTTGAGTGCATTAGTATGGTAATTTAAGTTTTAAATAAATATGAACAAATAAGTAGGAGAAATAAATAAGTATATAATAAACATAGAAATTATTGATTATAAGTAGGAGAAAAGACTATTCTTTTAGAAAAACAAAGAATAAGAAATAGTATATAAGCTAGGGTAAATTGTAAATAAAAACAGAAATAAATCTGACTTTAAACGAGAGAGTTGTTTTATTTCTCAGTAACAAACTTCGGCAATTAACGTTGCCATCTTATAGAGTCGCCTACTACTTTAAGGCTCTTTTTAATAAAATAAGAGTACTATAGGAAACGGAAAAACAAACCCTTACATGGCGATCCTGCCAAATTAATTGAAAAGTTGAAAGTTTTTTTGAACGGTTGGCATCTGTTTCAAGTCTTGACGCGTAACACCCAGATGAGCGTGGAAGAAGAGTTAGAAACAACCAGGCTGGAAATAGACAATCTTTTTAAGAAGTGGGAACAACTATTAGAAAAAGAATATGTACCTACACCTATAGTTCCTATCCCAGAAGTCCCCAATTCCATCTTACCGGCAACAAGGCCGAGAAATCGAGATTGCTAAAGGAGATTCGGTCTATAAAGGAAAATTACAAAAAAAAATATATATATATATATAAATAAATAACAGCAATAATGGGAGGTTGGTTTTCAAAAGAAGACATTATTGTGAACGAAAACAATAAAGAGGTCATGACGGTGACTCAAGACAATATGCAGATGATAATCCTGATTCTTTTAGTTGCATTAGTAATAATTAAGTTAAATGAGTATTACAAAGAATATATGAAAAAAAAACAATCAAATTCGCTAATAGAATAGAAAATGTGTAAATGGATAGACTAATAAGTATTTATAAAAATTTAAAAAAAAGTCCAAACAGAAAATATACAGAAGATTATGTAATAAAAACATTAAAATTAATTGAGGAGTTGAAATTTATTGCATTAAATGAGGGCTATCCTTTAGAAAATATTAATGAAATTGAAGGAAAAATCTTAAATTATTTAAAACTAAAAGAAAAAATAGAAATAACAGCCATGGCATCATTTGGCATTCTAGATGCATCCAAAATAATACCAGAGTTCAATGGTGACTTCGGACAAATTAGTAATTTTTTAGGTATAATAGAGTTCTATTCTGACACACTCAAAGATGAAACAGAAGTTGCTAGATTAATAAAATTCGTTTTAGCCACTAAATTAACAGACAAAGTAAGGAATAAGTTAATTGCAGAAGAAACACCGAACTCGCTAGAAACTTTCAAACGTACACTTAAGAAAGTATTTTCCCCCAAGAAATCACTCTCTTCAGTACATACCGAATTAGCAAAACAGATGCAAGGAAATAGTTCAGTAACACAATTCGCCAACAAAGTTGAATCACTTGTAGCTTCTCTTAATGAATTGCAGATCTCAGAACTGGGATCACAAAACAGGGAAACGATTATTAAAATGAATGATCAAGTTGCGCTTAGTATTTTCAAGAATGGTTTAAATGAACCACACAGAACTACAGTTTTAGCTGCTAGACCCAAAAGCCTAAATGAAGCAATCCATATAGCTTCAGAAGTAAATTCACAAACGAATTATGTAATGCATTTTAATAGGAACACAAATTCTTCTTATAATAGCAGATTTCGAAATAATCATAACGTAAATAATAGAAACAATCATGGTAATCATTTTAGAAATAATAATTTCCATGGTACTAACCTACCACGAGATAACAACAATTGGAATAACCAGAGAAATAGTAATAATTACAATAATAATAACAGAAATGGTAATTTTAGAAATAACAACCAGAGAAATGGTAATAATCGCAATAATAACAATATCAGAAATGGTGATTTTGTGGATGGGAACCAAAGAAGAATATATATAAGAATAGGAGATAAAGTATTTTTAAGAAAAGAAACCGCAAAGAAAAATGAAAACCAATATACCGGTCCTTTTGAAATAATAAACACCCAAGACGTAAATGTCACAATTATAATAAATAATAAACCTATGACTATACATAAGAATAGAATAAAATTATGTTAAGTAATATCTTGTAATTTCAACAAAAAAAAAAAAAAATTTTTATTTCATTCAAAAAATTTTTTTTCCTTTTAAACTGTAAGGGTGTAGTGCATGTGTTATAAACATGCATACGCAAACAAACAAACATGTGTAGAATAAGTTAAAAGAAAAGTAATTAATAGAACCAAAACAAAATTGCATAGTCAAGTGTTAACTGAAGTGGGTCACTTGAGTGCATTAGTATGGTAATTTAAGTTTTAAATAAATATGAACAAATAAGTAGGAGAAATAAATAAGTATATAATAAACATAGAAATTATTGATTATAAGTAGGAGAAAAGACTATATTTTTATAACTTTGAAATTTGTTAATCGCTTTTTTAATATTGAATTGTGGTTTTTTTTTATATAAATTGTAAAATTTATTTTGTAAACTAATTCGAAAATAAAAACGAAAGTGATATCGTTCACTATTTATTTTGAATTAAAATAAATATCGTTCACTATTTATTTTGAATTAAAATAAAACTAATTTTCTTTCTTTTGTGGAGCCATTTTGGTTTAGTCACCTGTGTTGTTTTCTCTAGCCAAGTAATAGGAAACTTGGCCGCCAGCGATTTCACATTGGATAAAACCATATCGGTGGTTTGTTATTGGTCCTTCGAGCCGGATTTTTGGACATTTGGTGGACAAAGGAGTCTTGGAAAGCAACACCAGGTAAATTTGTTTTGTCTTGTACAATTTTGTTTGTTTCATACAATATATTACAATACATACATTTGTGATAAAAGATAATACAAAAAAAAATAATGGTTTTTTTGTCGAATATTTGCTTTTTTTTTTTGTTTGTTTCACATAAATGTAGCTTAACTTTTTTTTATCCTTAACTTACAAAATTAAAAAAGTTTTTTCGTGTTTATAGTTATGCATTTTTAGCGTTTACAATAAAACAAGGTTTTTATTTGATTATGTTCAGTCTTTTATTTAAGATTCTTTTTATTCTTGTCTTATATCAACGTCCTAAAGTTGCGTCTCTATCTATTTGTGTCATCGGCGTACGTTGATTATTATAACCGTCGTCACAACACTAATAGCGTTGCAATATCAATTGCCGTATTGGTTGCCATATTGACGGCAAGTGGTACGGGAATCCCTACACCACCCCCCTTCCAGAATCATAGTTCGTTGAAAAAGGGTTGTTGGTCCAGAAACCTCACCTTGCGCTGCCCGTAGTCTGCTTCCACTAATTCCGTAATTTCGACTGGTACGTGCGCTGGCTTTAACCTGTCAATAGATACCGTCTTTGGTCTGGTTCAAACTAGTATTGTATAGGTCTTTGGATGGCGCTCTAACACCTTGTATGGCCCGTCGTATGGTGCCTTTAATGGAGCTCGTACTGTGTCATCTCGAAGGAATACATGATCGCCAAAACGTAGATCCTTTGGAACGTACACCGTTCTTTTCCCATGTTGGGTTGCTGCACTTGGGCGTAAGTTTTCAAAATGTTCCTGTAACCTTACCAAAAATTCATTTTCGCTGAGCCGTGAACCTGATCCCTCCATTTAAAACTCACCAGGAAGTCTGATAGCTTGCCCGTACACCATTTCCGCTACCGACACACCTAAATCTTCCTTTACTGCTGTTCTTAGACCCAACATTACTATGGGTAGCACTTCCGTCCAATTTGTATCGGCTTCGTGACACTTCAAAGACGCTTTTAATACACGGTGCCAACGCTCTATTAGGCCATTTGCCTGTGGATGATATGCTGTTGTTCTGATATGCTTAATGCCCAGCGTTTTCGAAAAGTGATTGAAAAGGTCACTTTCAAATTGGCGGCCTTGGTCCGTGACCCCGACGATAGAAATGAACAACGAAGACGTGGCTGGCGCACAGGTGTCCCGAGTTTCTGCGAAACCACCACCATTTTGGAAGCCTTACCCGGAGCTTTGGTTTTTGCAGGAGGAAGCACAATTTGTTCGGGCACAAATTACAACAGACGACACAAAATACTACACAATTGTAGCGGAAATCGACTCTTCAATATTACAATGCGCATCCGACATTATTTCAGCCCCGCCCGAGCAGAATAAATATGAAACACTTAAGGCAAGACTTATCGCTGAAGTTGGTGAATCGGATGAAAGTAGATTCAAACGCCTGTTCGAGGATTTATCAGTGGAAGGAAAAAAACCTTCTGCGTTGCTTAGGGAGATAATGTGCTTTCCAAAAACAAGTTGGATGGTGATATTCTGAAATCTATGTGGCTGCGTCACCTACCGACACATGTGCAGCAAATTGGCAACAACGGAAGGTGGGATAGAAGTGTTGGCAAAAAAGTACGTAAATATAATGGGGCACAGAATACACCACGATTGAACTATGTGGCTAACGAGAATACGGATTTACATGGTGCCATCATGGAATTAACAAGAAAATTTTAACGTTTGGAACGTGATCAAAGGGGCCAGCGGGCATCACACGACTCCTACGAGCAGCGACGATCGCAAACGCGTAGAGGCTCGCCGCGCCCACGGGCATGATCATCATCCATGGATACTTGTTGGTATCATCGTACGTTTAAGGAAAGAGCCACCAAATGCCATGCACCGTGCAATTTCCGTCCATGTCTTTCGGATAACTAGTCAGCCCTTCGTTTTCGGCGACCAAACGGGAGGGGCAATATACAACCAACACACGTCGCCTTTACATTAAGGACAGGAACTCGAATATACAGTTCCTAATAGATATGGGTGCGGAAATATCCGTAATCCCAAAAACAACGAAAACGAATTTACAACCATCTTTAATCAAATTACTAGCAGCGATTAACACTGAAATCAACACATACACAACACAGAAATTTAACATTTTGGTAGATATGAAAGGCAAATCGTTAGTGGATGGTAACACTCAATTGCGTCGCATCTGTCAATTGACAGAGTGTTCATCAACGTACATGACAGGGCTCAGGTCGGACAATGCCTTTCATGAACTTTTCACACAGTTTATTGATCTGACAGACGACGCAGATACCCTGGTCAAACGACCATCTGAAGTTTTACATTTTATTGAAACTAAGGGACCCCCAATATCTCAAAAGGTGCGAGGCTATCCCCAAAGAAATTGGAAATCGCAAGGAAGGAGTTCGACTATCTGCTGGATCGCGGAATATGTGTGCGATCTAAAAGTCAATGGGCCAGCCCTTTACACTTGGCGAGGAAGCCCAATGGATCGTGGCGTCCATGCGGCGACTTTAGACGCCTCAATGCGAAGACCATACACGACAGCTATCCTGTCCGTCACATTCTGGATTTTGCAAATGAATTGGAGGGTAGGAAAATATTTTCTGTGATTGATTGTAAAAAGCCTACCACCAAATCGCAGTAAACCCAGACGACGTCGAGAAATTCGGCCTGTTCGAATTTAGGTATATGACATTTGGCTTAAGGAACGCCGCCCAGACATTCCAGCGCTTTATGGATGATACGATGAAAGGACTTGATTTTGTTTTTCCTTATCTGGACGATGTGCTCGTGGCGTCAACATCGGTAGAGGAACATTTACATCACTTAAAGAAACTATTCCAACGTTATAGAGAGAAGGGCCTGGTCATTAACGCTGATAAATGCCAGTTGGGACTGCCAGAAGTCGAGTTTCTCGGTCATATAATTACGGAGAATGGCATTAGACCACATTCCCGAAAAGTAGATATAATTATGAGTCGTAAGAAGCCCGTAGAGGTACAGGACTTACGTAGTTTTTTAGGCGCCGTAAATTTTTACCGAAAATTCATACCGCACGCTGCCGAAATTGAGTTACCACTACAAAAGATGATGGGTCCGTGCAAAAAGCGTGATTGAACCAAGTTGAAATGGACCCCGGAAACAGAAGGCGCCTTTGAGAGAATTAAAGCAGAACTCGCGAACACAACATTACTAACATTCCCCCGGAAGGCCGCTACGGTGGCACTCATGACAGATGCATCAGATAAGGCAATGGGAGCGGCACTTCAGCAACAAGTCGACGGGTATTGGCAACCATTGGGTTTTTTCTCAAAAAAGTTAACCACAGCAGAACAGCTTTATAGTACATACGATCGTGAACTTATGGCAATATACTCAGCAATTCGGTACTATTTAGAAGGTACACAATTTATTATTTTTACGGACCATAAACCGCTAGTACAGGCTTTTGAGCAGAAATGGGAACGTTTGTCGCCACGACAGACTAGACACCTGAATTTTATAAGTCAATTTTGCGTAGATATCCAGCACATTAGTGGCTCGCAGAACATTGTAGCAGATGCCCTTTCACGTTTGGAGGCAATCCAGATGCCGGCAGCAATCGATTATCAATTGTTGAGGGAGGAACAGGCCAAATGCACGGAACTACAGAATCTTATGCAGTCAAATTCAACATCGCTGAATTTACAGAAAATCAGAATACCCGAATTCAACGGCGAAATTGTATGCGATACTTCCACGGGTAGCTTGCGTCCATATATCCCGGACACTTTACGCGCTTTGGTGATCGAAACTCTGCATGGTTTATCGCACCCGGGTGTCAAAGCGTCAATTAAGTTGATTTCTAAAGGCTTTGTGTGGAATAAGATGAATAGTGAGATAAAGACATTCGTAAAAAATTGTCAGCAGTGCCAACGATGTAAAATTTCAAGACATACGAAAGCGAGTTACAAGAATTTTCGGTCCCGGATAAGAGGTTTGAACACATAAATATCGATTTGGTTGGCCCGCTACCGATGTCAAATAATTGCTCATACTGCCTAACATGTGTTGATAGATATTTACGATGGATCGAAGTTATTCCCATGGCAGATATTACGGCCGAGACCGTAGCAAAGGCATTACTCGGCGGATGGATAAGTCGATTTGGTGTGCCAAAGGCCGGCAATTTGAAAGTGACCTTTTCAATCACTTTTCGAAAACGCTGGGCATTAAGCATATCAGAACAACAGCATATCATCCACAGGCAAATGGCCTAATAGAGCGTTGGCACCGTGTATTAAAAGCGTCTTTGAAGTGTCACGAAGCCGATACAAATTGGACGGAAGTGCTACCCATAGTAATGTTGGGTCTAAGAACAGCAGTAAAGGAAGATTTAGGTGTGTCGGTAGCGGAAATGGTGTACGGACAAGCTATCAGACTTCCTGGTGAGTTTTAAATGGAGGGATCAGGTTCACGGCTCAGCGAAAATGAATTTTTGGTAAGGTTACAGGAACATTTTGAAAACTTACGCCCAAGTGCAGCAACCCAACATGGGAAAAGAACGGTGTACGTTCCAAAGGATCTACGTCGTACTTGGCGATCATGTATTCATACGACGGGCCATACAAGGTGTTAGAGCGCCATCCAAAGACATATACAATACTAGTTTGAACCAGACCAAAGACGGTATCTATTGACAGGTTAAAGCCAGCGCACGTACCAGTCGAAATTACGGAATTAGTGGAAGCAGACTACGGGCAGCGCAAGGTGAGGTTTCTGGACCAACAACCCTTTTTCAACGAACTATGATTCTGGAAGGGGGGTGGTGTAGGGATTCCCGTACCACTTGCCGTCAATATGGCAACCAATACGGCAATTGATATTGCAACGCTATTAGTGTTGTGACGACGGTTATAATAATCAACGTACGCCGATGACACAAATAGATAGAGACGCAACTTTAGGACGTTGATATAAGACAAGAATAAAAAGAAACTTAAATAAAAGACTGAACATAATCAAATAAAAACCTTGTTTTATTGTAAACGCTAAAAATGCATAACTATAAACACGCAAAAACCTTTTTAATTTTGTAAGTTAAGGATAAAAAAAAGTTAAGCTACATTTATGTGAAACAAACAAAAAAAAAAGCAAATATTCGACAAAAAAAATCATTATTTTTTTTGTATTATCTTTTATCACAAATGTATGTGTGTGTGCCTTGTAATATATTGTATGAAACAAACAAAATTGTACAAGACAAAACAAATTTACCTGGTGTTGCTTTCCAAGACTCCTTTGTCCACCAAATGTCCAAAAATCCGGCTCGAAGGACCAATAACAAACCACCGATATGGTTTTATCCAATGTGGAATCACTGGCGGCCAAGTTTCCTATTACTTGGCTAGAGAAAACAACACAGGTGCCTAACCCAAAATGGCTCCACAAAAGAAAGAAAATTAGTTTTATTTTAATTCAAAATAAATAGTGAACGATATTTATTTTAATTCAAAATAAATAGTGAACGATATTTATTTTAATTCAAAATAAATAGTGAACGATATTTATTTTAATTCAAAATAAATAGTGAACGATATCACTTTCGTTTTTATTTTCGAATTAGTTTACAAAATAAATTTTACAATTTATATAAAAAAAAAACACAATTCAATGTTAAAAAAGCGATTAACAAATTTCAAAGTTATAAAAAATCAACTATACGATTTAAGTTATTAAAACGACTATGTAATTCAAAGATTATTAATAGACTGTGTATATGGCAAACAAACGATCCGACAAAATACAACAACAAAATTTATATTTTATGCAAATTGGCGAAGAAGTTTAACTAAAAAGATAATAAATGATGACATTGCACCTATAGATGTCCCCGCCAATACCCTTAAGGTAAAACGGTCCAAAAAAGGAAAAGCCAAAGATGGGAGTACCAACACCATTCATCTAAAGTTGAACAACAATAAAGGTAACATTATCTTAAATCTAAATAATTAATTGTACTAAGGTGTCAAAATATATACCTATATATGTATGTAATATTGTAAATGGTCTGAAGGATTTTATCCATAGACTAAATAAATAAAAGATGAGCAGGCATAGCTACATTGTATTTGAATTTTATAAGGGCCCGGAATATACTTTTTGGTTCTACGAATTATATTTCTATTATACAAACATAATGGCTAACTTAATTGGCCCGATTACCATTCGCAACACTAAGTATTTTGATGTTGTATGTTGTAAACTGCGATTACGATTCACAACACTCATCGTCTTAATCGCAAAGAAATGCATGTTATGTTGTAGTCGAGACAACACAACATTTTAGTGTTGTGAACGATAATCGGGGCCAATATACCATTATTCTTGGTAGTGACTATAGAAATGACTCCCAATTCATATAGCCGGCATATTAAAATACTTACATTGATTTACATTTAAATTTGTTGTTGCAAGTTAGGGTTTTTCTTTAAATAACGATTACACACATTAAATAAATATTTGTTTAAATAGGCAATTTTTATTTATGGAAAAAGATTTTAAAAGTTTATTTTGTGAATTTATCACAATGAATAATCTTAAAAACATTTAAAATTGGCTTAATATCATTAAGCATATACTTCACGTTGTGCCTTTTCCCACGCAGCCATAGGTCCATGTTCTGGCCTGTATTTTACGTTGCAACCATCTTGTTCAAAACGATTATCATCTCGCAATTCTTCATAACGTTCTCGGTCGTACTTGGTGAATCCCCATTTTTTAGAGACATAAATCTAAAAAAAAAAAAATATCGTAAATAATCAGATTCCGTAAATTGAGTCTTT
Source organism: Bellardia bayeri (assembly GCA_950370525.1). NCBI lineage: Eukaryota > Metazoa > Arthropoda > Insecta > Diptera > Calliphoridae > Bellardia > Bellardia bayeri. The sequence goes on along the minus strand of OX493264.1, from coordinate 52,300,711 downwards.
AGAGAACGAAAAACGAATTTTTTTTTCGGAATGAAACCACTTTAGATTTCTAAAGTGGAATTGTTATTTTATACTGAAAAAAAAAAAAAAAAATACTAAAATGTTAAAAATTTCAAAGTTGGTGTCAGCAACAAGAAAACTTTTGTCGTTTTCAGACGCATCCCTTAAATTTCTTCTTTGTAGATTTTCAACTGCGTTTTGATGTCTTTATTCGTTTAACCCATTTGATCCCACTGTACTCGCTTGAGTACAAAAAATTGCTCATTTTTTTTACTCCGTAACTATATTAAATTTTTTTATTTTTTAAGAATTATTGTTTCTAAATATTACTTAAGAGTCTAAACAACAAATATGCGTCAATAGTGAGCTAAAAATGTCTAAGGGTAAATTATCATTGTCTTTTTCTTAAACACTGTTTTTAATTTTTTCAATATTTGTTACTTATCAATACAGTTTGGTTTATATACTTTTTGTGTTAAGCTTAGGGCAAATAAGTTTTTGTGAAAATTAAAGTTAATATAATAAGCTTTAAAAATAATACAAAGATTTTTTTCAAAAAGTTTTAAAAAGTTGTTTTTGGTAAGCATAAAAATTGGTGTACTCGTACGAGTACAATGGGATAATGCATGTAAAATTTTTGTACATAATTTTTTAGTATCTTGCGATGGATGTAAAAATGTTTTATGGAAAAAAATTTTAAAACATTACTGCCGCACTTGATTATGCTAGTGATAATGGTCGAGAAAATTATGATTTCATCATAATTCCTCCTAATGCCGACCGAAAAACAGATGAGGAAGAAATTGATGAAGGAAATTTATTACGGAATGATTTTCCAAACGATATTCCAGGGGAGTTGGAATTGCTAGAAGAAAGCGACAGTGAAAAAGACAACTCGGAACTAGATTTAAGCGATAGGATGGCGAAAATCAGACCATTATCAAAAATTTTGTGTGAAAAGTTTTGTCAATTCGGCTACACACACCAAAATCTCTCGATCGATGAGTCAATGGTCAAATACTTCGGAAGCCATTCAGCCAAACAATTTATTAGAGGAAAGCCTGTTAGGGTTGGTTTTAAGAATTGGATGCTTACCAGTAGCTGTGGCTATCTTTATCAGTTTGACACTTATTATGGAGCCAAGATGGTTGACAGAGAATGCCAACATTTACCATTAGGTTCGAGAGTTGTTCTCGATCTTGTAAAAAATATTCCCTATCCTACGGACCATATTTTGTTTTTTTTACAACTTTTTTACATCGTTTGATATTTTGAGCCTTCTTAAACAAAAAGGAATTAGAGCAACAGGAACTGTCCGAGATCGAAGAACCAAAAATTGTCCTCTAGTTTCAAAAAAAGTAATGCAAAAAGAAGAGCGTGGTAAATTTGATTATAGGCAAGTAATTACGAATATATTTCTGTCATTTTTGTACGAAGTTCTAGTCATGAAAACAGGTATAGCGATTCTTGAATTCTTTTTGTAAAATGGAACGATAACAGTGTGGTGACTCTCGGAACGAATTTTGATGCGATTGAGCCTTTACATTCAGTAAGACGATGGTCAAAAGCTAATAAAAGCAAAATTAGTGTTCAGCAACACAAACTTATTGCAGAATACAATGCTGGAATGGGAGGAGTGGATCTTCATGATCAAGCAATTAATGCTTATAATATAAAATTCAGGAGCAAGAAATGGTGGTGGCCTATTTTAACGTCTATGATTAATTCAGTCGTAGTGAATTCTTGGAAGCTTTACAAAAGCGCAAATAATAGCCAAATAGATATTTTAAATTTCCAACGAGAAATAGTACGGTTCTATCTAAGAAATTATACGGTTGGTGTGGTAGAACCAAGGCGTTCAACTACATCTTCAATTGCAACATCGGCAGGAAATCACTTCCCAAAACGCATTTCCAATCAAATAAGATGCAAGGTTTGTCACAGTAGAATTCGATGGATTTGTGAGCTTTGCAACATTGCACTTTGCGTAGAAAAAGAGTGCTTCAAAAACTTTCATATCCAAACCCACACAAATAAATAAAATTTATAATAAATTTGTCTTTTAATCTTATATTTCAATAAAAAAAAAACCTTTAAATGTGAACGAAAAGCGTTTTAAATAAAATTAATTATATCTATGTATTACGCACCCTTACTGTCCCATTGTACTCGCACGAGTACAGCTCAAAAAACACCATTCAAGCAATTTTTTTTTTATTTTTATTAATTTTATTATTTAATTGATAGCTAATAAGTAAGATTTTAATGAAAAACATAACAATTTCTAATTTTAAAGGTGCTTGGGATCTAATGGGTTAAAACAGCAACAATTTAAATTTCGGGCATTTTTGAAAAATTTTGTTCACTTTTATTTAAAATTTCTTTGTTAGCGCTCTTTCTGTTCGCTTTTGTTATACTTATTACAAAAATCATATTTTTTTTGTTTTAGTTACACAACGTTACCATATTAAAGTTAAAAAACGAGATTAAAATTTTTTTTTGGGAATAAACAAAATCGATCGGAATCTAGAGAACGCAAAGTAAAAACGATCGATTTGCGCATACGGAATTGAAACCATTCCGATCGATTTCTGTGACATGCCTGTGTAGTTTTTTTTTATCTATTTGTAAAATATATTTTTATTTGAAGAATAAAGAGTATGTTTTAAATAAATTTTTCTTTAGTGTTCACGAAATGAGTTCCTGACAGTATCATACTTTTTGCTTTAATTTTTTTTATGCATGGTAAAAAAGCACGAACAGCAAAAAGACCAAAACTAGAAAAGTTGTAGAGTTCTAAATACACATGTGGATAGAAAACTAGTTGCGAATTTTTATTTTTTCTAAAATATGGCAGAATTTAAATAATGCAATATAAGGTATAGAAGGTGTCTACTAGACATTTATATGAATGCAAAAAAAATCACCTATGAGACACCCACAAAAATTAATGGCACGTTTTCATTTGCAATGAGATACTTGAGTTGTTTAAAGTATGAAAACATCGAACTCGTTCAATGTGCAGCATTCACACAACCCACGATTCAGACTCGGCACAAGTTCGGTAAGCATGGAATATGGTTGCTTCGGTATGAATGTATGTTGGCACATATGAGAAAAGTAGGTGTACGACTATTTAACGCTTTTTTAAAAATTGAACCGATCGTGCAGGCTACTGCATGGCCAGCCGAGGCAGCCAATTGAATCAAATATTTTCCATTATTAACCGAAAGGATTGTACTATCAAATAAAAAAAAGAAATTCTATAATTACTTTTTTTTAAGCAAATAGGTCACTTTTAATATTTATATAAAAATGTTCTATATAGAACAATTATTATTTTATTTGAACTGTTAAATTTAATTTTCATTAAATTATTTTTACTGAAGGTAGGAATTATTTTACAAACTTGAAAAATTTGTATTATTAAAAATTTTCCATAATTTTCTTGTTTCGAGAAACACCACTTTCTCTCATCAGAATTTATTAATAAACTTTGTTTGAGTTTTTTTTTCTCATATCTCCGTTATTTATAGACGGATTTTGCTGATTTTAAATAGCAAACTTCTCGAAAGCATGTCTGACAGAATTATTGAAGATTTGGATCCCGAAGATATCTGGGGACTTTAGAAAATTGATTTCAACAGACATACAGACGGGCATGGCTTAATAGACTCCGCTATCTATAAGGATCCAGAATATATATACTTTATAGGCTCGGAAAATTATATTGTGGAAATTACAAACGGAATGACAAACTTATATATACCTTTCTCAGGAAGGTGAAGGGTATAAAAAAAAAGATTTTTAATTTATATTTTAGTCGAATATATTTAAATAGTTTTAGGTTTCGAATTTTTTCTTATTTTGAACTATGTATAAGAATTTGAATTAACAGTAAAAAGTATTTAATAAAAACAAACCCTGAAAATCTTTTAATTTAATTTTTTGTTTCTCTCTACTAAATATAAAAAAAACTTTTACATTAGCTTTAAAACCCAAGATATTTTTAGAAAAACACATGTACCATATTCACCTGGGTTCTACATTTGTAAAATGAAATGGAAGTGAAATTTTCATTAGTTTTGTGTTCTAGATTTTGTGAAAATGATTTGAAAAGTAAAATATCACTTTCAGTTTCGTTCATTTTAGTTAAAAGTTTCACCTCGTTTTCTAGAACACCGTGAAATTGTCCATGTGGAATTGAAAACGATTTAGTTTCACTTCGTAGTGGAATATAGAACATAGGCGATTATTTCTTCCTTGGCTGTACATACATAAATAACAAATATACACCTGGGTTCTACATTTGTAAAATGAAGTGGAAGTGAAATTTTCATTAATTTTGTGTTCTAAATTTTGTGAAAATGATTTGAAAAGTAAAATATCACTTTCAGTTTCGTTCATTTTAGTTAAAAGTTTCACCTCGTTTTCTAGAACACCGTGAAATTGTCCATGTGGAATTGAAAACGATTTAGTTTCACTTCGTAGTGGAATATAGACAATAGGCGATTATTTCTTCCTTGGCTGTACATACATAAATAACAAATATACACCTGGGTTCTACATTTGTAAAATGAAGTGGAAGTGAAATTTTCATTAATTTTGTGTTCTAAATTTTGTGAAAATGATTTGAAAAGTAAAATATCACTTTCAGTTTCGTTCATTTTAGTTAAAAGTTTCACCTCGTTTTCTAGAACACCGTGAAATTGTCCATGTGGAATTGAAAACGATTTAGTTTCACTTCGTAGTGGAATATAGAACATAGGCGATAGTTTTTTATATAAAAATCTAATATTTATGACTTTTTCGTATTTTTTAACAAAATAAATATTAAGTGGAAATTTTTGTAACGTAACGCCAGATCTTTTTTCCTAAAAGAAAAATAAGGAAAAAAGATTTGTTCATTTGATAACTTGAAAAATAAATGATTAAAAAGACTTGCAAAATTCGCAGAGTTAAACAATTCAAAGTCAAATCGCACTATGTTATAAAAGTCAAATCACACTATCAGCCATGTCACAGAATTTAATTCCGTTTGGAAATGGAATTAATTCCGTATTTTGCTCTTATAAAAAAAAGTAAAACGAAAATTTTTTTCGGAATGAAACCTAGAAATGCTTAAAATTACAATTCCCCATAGCAAATTAAAAGTAGTTTCATTCCGAACAAAAAAATGTTCCTTGTACTTTTTCTATAGAATCAATAAACAGAATTAATTCCACTTCCGAACGAAATTAAATTTTGTGACATGGGTCTATACTTCAAGAGTATATCTTGAAATCCTTAGGATCGATTATATGCACCAATCACTTCTCGAATGTGAGAAAAAAAAAACTTTTTTAATTCCGTTTTTTGTAACGTAATGCCAGATCATTTTTTGAGTATATCTTGAAATCCTTAGGCTCGATTATATGCACCAACACTTCTCGAATGTGAGAAAAAAAAACTTTTTTTAATTCTGGTTAAGTTTTTTTTTCAACATATTGCCGTACAAAAGCAACGTAAGGCCGAAATGGAAACGCCCATATAGAATTTATAAAAATCTTCAAAATACTTCTATTTTTTTAATTGGCCAAATAAAGAAAATAAATAATTTTTGAAAACAACTTCGAACATTATGCAATGGGTGGTACTATTGATTCCGCACGGAAAGGAAAATTGTGCGGAAAAAAATATCGGTCGCATATCGAAATTGCAATTATTCATTCCTGCGGTATACAGTTTCCGCGAAGCAAATTTAACATCTCTGTTTTAATTAATTACGAGTTGATTTTGTGTCAGCTGACGAAAGAAAAATACATTTCAAGAAAAAAAAAGTGTGAAAAGAAAAAAAAGTGTTTTTAGTAAATTATATGTGAAATTTTAAAATGCAGTTAATATAAAATTAAAATATGGATACAATTGCCTTTTTTAATGATAGTAGTGACGATGATTACTTGGACGGACATGCGGTTAGAAAGAAGAGTTTTACGCTATAAATCTGAAGATGTTTAAAAATAAAAAATATCAGGAAAACTATTATTTATAATTTTCCTTTAAATTAATTTATTTCACAGCTTTCAAAAAAATGTTCGCTTAAATAAAGCAGCGTTTAAATTTGTTTTGTCTGAGCTGGAGTCTGCAAAACCTGGAAGAGGTCGTCAAGGATCACTTTCTGCTTGTTTGAGGTTTTTTGCAGAAGGCAGCTACCAGCATTGTGTCGGTAAGGATTTCAATATCAACATTGTCTAATTAACATTTTGCAAAGTGCTGGATGAGGTTTTGAACAAGCTAGACAATTTGTTGTGCAGGAAATGGATATAAATAAGCATGAATGGATATGAAGAAAGAATAGCAAAAATGACTTCCCAGAATTTTTTTACTTCAGCTGGATTGCGTTGACTAAAACCACAAGCAATGTCTTGATTTTTTTTTTCATTAAATCAAACATTGCTTCTATTTGCAATTTACTTAAGTATTTTTCTCTTTTACTCCTATAAAAATATAAAAGAAAGCAAAATATTAATATTTAAAACAATTTTTCTTAAAAATTTTAAAAATCTTTACATTTTTGTTCTTTCCGTTAGCTTTTCGTTATACAATTTGAGCGTAAGCAAAATGAAGAAATATATGGGTCTACATTTCGGAAACAATAATATGGCAATACCGTCAATGTAGAGATGATACCACAACAACGGAAGGATGCCGCAGAAACGGAATGAATAATTGCAAACTTTGCTTTCGCACAAAAAATGCCTTCCGCAATTGCGGAACGGAATGAATAATTAGACCCAATAAGTTAGAAAGCAATAGTTCTAAATAACGAATTTCAACAATATAACTCAATCAAGAAACATTTATTTTCTACTATATTTAAACGCTCGAGAACCTGATATTAATTTCCTTATTTAAATCATTCACCCCTATCGTGAATAAAAGTTCCACGTGAAATTTGTTCACTTTTATTTTTTTAACATTGAATTTAAATAGGAAAAATGTGAAAAGTGAACAAATTTCACGTGGAATTTTTATTTACAATAGGGGTGATTATTATTACTTGTTCTTATTATTACACGCACTTTAAAACATCTAGTAATATCTTATTTTTTATTTTACATATTTTAGACTTACTTTTTGACGACCGGGAAACTTGAATTTAGCACGACGAAGAGCTTCAACAACTTGAGCTTTATATCTGTCACTTGAACGAACAGACATTATAGGTTGTCCAATACGAACTCTTGCGACAGTACCTTGAGGTTTGCCGAAAGCACCACGCATTCCAGTTTGCAGCCTAAAAGAAAAGATAATAATTAATATCAAAAAAATCGCCTATATTTAATTATAGAAATATTTCGACATAATCTCAGATTATTAGTCAAAGAAATATGTAATCATAATATTTCATATCCCAGTGCTCTAGGCAATTTCATCACATATACATACATACATCTTCACCTTAAAATGCAAAAGAGTTCTAACATTAAACGAGTTAGAGTGTTATATTCGGCTGTGCCGAATCTTTAATACCCTCGACCTAAACGTAATAAGCAGGGAAACCGAAATATGCAAATGCATGTTTTTTCTGGTGAGTCTAATGGGCACATGGATAAGATATTTACACGTTTCAGAACTTTTAAAGAATTTTCGCATCGATTTGTTAGTACATATTTTACCCTTAAATGCATATTTTTGCATATATTTGTTTTAAGAGCATATTTATGTCATATTTTTGCGTTTTTAGAGCATAATTTATTGTTTAATAGAGCTGTGTCGTTCATGAACGAACGGGTTAAAATGAACGGATCACTTCATTGAACGGAATGAGCCGGTTTTCGTTCAATAGTGTATGGATAAATTTCGTTCAGCTGCTGTTTATCAAAAGACAAGAAGAAAATCACATTCAATAAGGGTTGTATTCATTCGTTCAAAGTGAACGAATTGAATGAACGATTGAACGAATTGAATGAACGAATCAGTCTTGGATAAATGAACGAAAATGACCGGTCACTAAAATGAACGACCGGGCACAACTCTACTGTTTAATAGCATATTTTAAAACAAATTTTGTCTTACTTATTTTTCGCTGTTGGGTTACAGGTTTTTACTTCCTATGTTTAAAATTCAAAAATAGATGGCTTTTTTTTAATATAAAATAAGCACTATTTTAATAATAGCGCCATCTAAATATCAAATTTAAGTTCTAATTCAAACTTAACCGTTCTTTAATATTAAGAGAATGTACAATAGCACAATATATAAAATATAATATGAGAAACAAAGACAGCAATATTCACATTAAAATTATAACTTCCATTGTGAATATTGTGTTCAATGTGTCAATGTAATTTGATAAATTTAATAAGGCGTAGTCACTAAAACAATAGCTGCTTGCTTTTATATGTGACTGTTTACTGTAAAGTTAGTACGAAAAAAATATCCGCCGCTTTGTTTACTACTTTTTACCAACTGTGCCATAGATTAAGACACTGTGCCTTTGTAATATTCACAATATTTTTGCTTCATATTCAATAGAAACGCGTAAAACAATACTTCAGTGCAAAAGTTCTAACTGCAATTTAAATGGAAATACCATTATCTATTTTGCTTTAAAACAAAAATAATTGGGAAAATTATAGAGGAATACTGTGTTTATTAAAAATTTAAAAAAGTGAGTAAGAATGAAATATATTTCTTTTTAAAAGTGATTTATTATTGACATTTTTTAATTGTAGAAAATGCCTAAGGTAAAGCTGTCCACAGCATCTAAATTAATAGCAATTTGTAAAGAATACCCTATTTTACGGGCAGAGGGCGACATTTTGTTTTGTACTGTGTGCAGTAAGGTGGTATGCGCTGAAAAAATATTTTTAGTAAAACAGCATTTGGACAGCGCCAAACATAATAAATTAAAAGAATGCCAAAGTCAAAAAACTACACAATTGTTTATACCACCACAATGTTTCCAATTAGCTAAACAAACACAATTTGAAGAAAAATTGTGCAAAGCATTTATAAATTAAGGAACGAGCAGATCAGACATTTTTTTTAATGAATATATACCTTATAAAGTACCATCTGAGACGTGTCTACGTACGAAATGCGTTAAAAATCTCTATCAAAATTGTTTAGATAATATACGAAACTGCATAAAAAAATCAGTACATTTGGATATCAATTGATGAGACTACTAGGAATTTTGCATACGGGCAGCGAAATTTCAAAACAAAAGTTTTTAATACAGATTGCAGTTTTGAGCAAAACGAATCATTCTACGATTGCTCAGCTATTCGTGGATCCTAATTTTAACAAAAACATGGTTTTGCTTTTCGTTACCGACGCTGCACCGTATATGGTTAAGGCAGGTAAAGCTATTATGGTTTTTTATCCCAAGGTTATACATGTCACATGCATTGCGCATGGTTTTCATCACTTGTGTGAACGTATAAGGGAATCCTACAAAGACGTAAACAAGGTGATTGCAAATGTGAAAAAGGTATTTTTAAAAGCCCCAAATAGGATTGATACATTAAAAGAAATGTATCCTGCTCTGGAATTGCCACCAGAGCCTGTTGTAACTCGCTGGGGAACATGGCTTTCAGCTGTTAATTATTACGCCAACAATTTTGAAAAAATTTGTGAAGTTATCAATGCTTTAAATGCTGAGGAGTCTCAGTTTATTAACATTGCTAAAGATGCTTTAAATACACATACAATAAAAAATGACTTAATTTTTATAACGTCAAATTTTGGATTTATTGAAACATTTATTAAAAAACTTCAAACAGCTGGGCTTACAATGACCGAACAGTATAATTTAGTGGAACAAACATTTAAAAATATTGATAAAATACCAAATTGTAGTGTTAAAACTAATATTAAAATAAAATTTGAACAAATAATAGGAAAAAATGGAGGATTAAAAATTATAGAAAGCATTTGTAAACAGTTTAAAGGACTTTCCTCAACACAAGTTTTAAAATTAAGTATTAAAGAAATATTATCTTTTAAATTTGCTCCTATAACATCAGTTGATGTCGAAAGAACATTTTCTATGTATAAAAATGTTTTCAGATCCAATAGACAACGATTTTCATTTGAAAATTTAAGTCAACATTTTGTAATTTATTGCAATAATAACATTAATTGAAGAAGTGACTTTATATTTATATAAAATATCATCAAAAAATACCTCCTATTGTTTTTATGTTGTATTTATTTTTTGTTATAGAGCAATTCCATATGAAAACGATCAAAATTGGCAAATTTTTGGACGACGATTGTAAAATAAATAGTCTCAATCGATTGCCCAGCAAAAAATAATGTACCTACATATTTTTTTTTTTTATAGTGACCGGTTTAGTAGTGGTGTACCCACTGTCACTGACAAAATTGAAGAATTCTTCATAAGGGACCTCATTGAAAGTTGTTTTAAAAAAAAACTACTAAAGCGATCGCAACGAGTGATAGCTCGTTGGAAAGGTATTGAATCGGGCTTTAATTGAAAAATAAAAGTTTCCTAATTTTTCTTAGAAATTAACCTTTAAATTTTCTTATGAAAATTAAATTTTCCGATTTTCCACAGAAGCTCCTAAATTTTCCGGCTAATTTTTTTTTTTGGATTCCTCATAATTTTTGCTTTAAGAATCAGCAATAAAAAAATGGGCCCCGACTCCTTGTTTGGACAGGAGAAGAGCATTTAAGAGATCACCTTGTGAAAAATACATTTTAAAAATTATTTTACAGTTAAAAATACATTTATGAAGAAAAAATCTTTCTTATTTTGCTGCTTATACTTAATTACAATATTTATTAAAAATTTCAATTGTCTTGGCATCATTATAAAATTAAAGTAACTTTAAATTTAGCACGTCGGCAGACGAAGAGTACCGCTTTACATTAATTGACATATCAGAAATATTTGGTATGAAGCAATGAAACTTTTGCGTTCCAGTTATAGTTTTGACATTATTATATCTGTTTTGAATTCGTCGCTCCATGGCATCGTGTTCTTTTTGAGTGCATAAAACTGTGTTAATGGCAATTTCCTTAAGATCTGGTCAGTATATGGCCTTTGCAAACTTGCCTTAGTTGCCCTTACCTTACCGTGGGACGTCGCGAAAAAGTGCCACTCGACCTTGCAGTTTTGTTCTTCTTCAATTATGCAAAGATTGTAAAATTTTTTTTTATTCTTGTACTGAGAAGCCCCGCCGTCTGAGAAAAACGTTACTTTGTCGATTGCATCGAATTTTGATCTTAAGAATTCAAACAGTTTCATTTGAAATAAATAAACGGACACATAATTATGTGCTAAACTCTCCGCGACAACAACAAGGCTTACGGTCTGTAGTTCGTTTTTGAAATAAATGCAAAAAGGATGCACCGTGCACTGGTCGTTTGCCCAGTGATAAGCCTGAATTTCATCCTGAACGAGAAAAGTGTAATTCTCGGCAAAGTCGCTTATCACAATGAATTCATTTTGGGCTAATTTCTCCTTACTTTCCTTTAGAAATTTCGATTGCATCTCGGATATGAAATGGTGCGCCTTCAGTTCATTCAACTTGAATCCGAATTCCTCGATGAATTCCGGAATCTGCTTTACCACGGTCTCAAGGGAACATCTGCCGCTGCTAATTATCCACTGTTTGAAATGCACCTCCTGAATTAACAGCTGTTCAAACTTTTCCGCCAAATATTGCTCTAGCTCGTCAATCTTCGGACAATTGTCGCATTTGGACAGATGATAATTTTCCGTGGGGTATGCGCACAACGACTTCGACAGGAGGTCCCTATATGTTTCAATTTCACCGTGAAATACTTTCAATTTCTTGCATGGAAAGAAAATTAATTTGATGTTTTGATGAAACATGCAAACGCAGACTGAATGCGTTCCGTGCCTGTCTAATGCCAGCACGCATTCTTTTGGTCGTAGGATGGCAAACTTAGAAAATCCCACTTTTTCTGCTGGGTATTTCTCATTGAACTGATGGTAGGTATGCTTCGGATAGATTACATAATAATAATCTGCGCTGCTTGTGTACTTTTTCTCCATCTTCACGTGTGATAACATAGTTACGTGTACCTGGGCAGGCGCGGCTGTTGTCATCATTGCAGTAAAAATCTTGAATCAATTTCACCGTTGCTTCGCTGAGGGTCCTTGAGCCAAATTTCTTGGTGGGAGTCGCCAATATGTCTGTCGAACTAATTCTTTGCTTCTTCTCGCGATGTAAAAAGATGTTTGAAACTGTTCAGAAATCTTGCGTATAGACCATGATTGAGGCAGCACAGATAAAATGAGATATTTCTCCGGAAAAGTGGTCGCTAAATTGAATTTTCTTTTCAACTGCTCAATCACTTGTTTGCCGTCATCAACGTCATCTGCTTGACTGCATTCGTTATCAGAGCCTTCATCAAATATTGTCGCGATTGCACTCACAACCTTGCCTTTTTTCTCTTTCCTGTATGTTTCACTTCGCAACTTTCTTTTTCTAATAGGCGTTTCACCTATAGTGGTAATAGCCTCATTCAGATGGTGGCAGGCAGACCATATTCACTACACACTCAACTTGGGGCTCTTAAAAAAAATTGGTTTTTTCTTCATAAATGTATTTTTAACTGTAAAATAATTTTTAAAATGTATTTTTAACAAGGTGGTCTCTTAAATGCTCTTCTCCTGTCCAAACAAGGAGTCGGGGCCCATTTTTTTTATTGCTGATTCTTAAAGCAAAAATTATGAGGAATCAAAAAAAAAATTAGGCGGAAAATTTAGGAGCGTCTGTGGAAAATCGGAAAATTAATTTTCATGGGAAAATTCAAAGGTAAATTTCTAAGAAAAATTAGGAAAATTGTATTTTTCAATTAAAGCCTGATTTAATACCTTTCCAACGAGCTATCACTCGTTGCGATCGCTTTAGTAGTTTCTTTTTAAAACAATTTTCAATGTCCCTTATGAAGAATTCTTCAATTTTGTCACTTACAGTGGTGTACACCACCACTAAACCAGTCACTATAAAAAAAAAAAAAATATATGGGTACATTATTTTTTGCTGGGCAATCGTTTGAGACTATTTATTTTAAAATCGGAGAGGGGTCGTCCAAAAGGTGATCGCTTTCATATGGAATTGCTCTATACTTCTTTTAGTTCTTGTTATTTTTGTTTATTTTATGTTACTTTACCTTTTTAGAAATGAATTGTAATAAAAGTATATTTTTTGGTTAACAATTATGTAAAAGTTGTTTTTTTAAGAGCATATTTTTTAAATTTTAAGAGGATATTTTAAAGTTTTTACTGCATATTTAAAGCGCTTAAAACGGGTTTTTGGAGCATATTTCCCGTTTCCCTGGTAATAAGAAATACAAAAACTACACTGGTTGTAGGACTAGAATACTCTTATTCTGTGTTTTCTATTCTGTTTTAGTGCAAATTGTATTATTATTTTATATATTGTTTGAAAGACAATTTTAAGAGCAACAGAATTTATGTTAAATATTTTGAAATTTTATCTAATTTTGACCATTTATAATTGATGTAATTACCGATTCTTACTGTAATTTACAGAGTTTGTCTGATTTTCGTAATAATCTTGTGTAATTTAACAATTTATAAAATTAAAAGAACATTTTTCCATATTAACAAGAAGTTAAGAAACAAAGTATAAAAAAGGATAAAATATAGCCCCGGTTTACATTACGATTTTAATGACGTCGTTTTTTAGACGTTGCTTTTGGTTTGGTGGCGAGCGGTGTAGAGAAGCAAGCGGGGTAGAAAAAAAGACACGATTTCTGTTTTCATGTTGTTTTTTCATATTTCTCTTTACACTCATTTCTGTTTCTGTTGTTCCGTTTTATTCTTGTTCTTATTTTTAGTTGAAAGGTTCGTTTAGAAATTCAACATGTAAAAATAAAATAAATAAATAAGGTGAATATTTTTGTAAACAAGAAAAATACAGTACTTTTCGCTTATAGTCACGTCGCTTATAGTCCATTTAGCGATATAGTCCAAAATGCACGTTTTTACAGCGCTATATAAGTCAAATTCATACAAAGTATTAACGATATAATCCATGAGCGATACAATCACATTTGACATATATGCCACCTATGTGTGGTTATTTAAAGCTTACTTATATGCAAATTATTTAGGGTATTGTGACATACATTTAGATAATACATATCTATTACATAGCAATTTAAGCTACAAAGCAATAAAATGTATTAAAAATCAAATGGTAAAATACAACAGCAATTTTAACATTTTTGTCTTTTAACGATATTTAATCAATATATAAGTAGTGCCTTTTACCGCACAAAGTATGTATTTATGTATTTGTTTATAATACATATGCATATGTATGTACATACTATACTATATGTACATCCCTGCAAAAATCTGTGGCGTACGTGGTCCATTGTAGCTAAAATGTAGTGACTACATCATGGTCCTATGTAATGCACTCATGGACCATTTCATTTACAAAGCAGAACTTCTTGTTACACGACAAGTCGTTTTAACGACTGTAATCGTTGTTGTAAAACATTTGAAGTAGTTACAAGGAGTAGTTTCGGGACTAGTCCCGTGTTATGCAAAGCTGGATTATATGGTCCAGTCCTAGGACATCGTAATGTTAAATGGACTAGTTTTTTTTATGCTCCTGGTCCATACACGCATGTATGGACTACTCGCATTTTTTGCAGGGATATATAAATGAAATAAATCTGTTTTTTTTATAATCACATAAGTTGTTTATATCCGATTTTGTTTATATGCCATATTGTGGCATATAAAAAATTAGTCTTATATTCACATTAGCGATATAGTCACAACATTGCGTGCAACTCAGCGATGTGACTATAAGCGAAAAGTACTGTAGTCATTTCTGTAATTATTTATATATGTGTGATTTTTTTAGTGCGTACATTGTGTCGATAATTTAAAATTATTTGTTAAAAGATAGAGAAAATTAAATTAAATTTGTTTGTTGGAGAAAAGTTGTTTTAATGTATTCGTCGATGTGTGTGCAATCATAAATTTGTCCTTATTATAAATTTCAGAATTCTTTATTCTTTCTGCGATAAGTGGTACATACGTCATTGATTTATATATTTTCTTATCCTCTTTATGTGCCCTAGGTGGGTTTTTTCCATAGTTTTCAATTAAAGTATTTATTATATTTTCAGGGAAAGAGTTTCTTTTAAGAATACATTTAATTTTTTCTTTATTGTGAGAATGGAATGACTCATCGGTTTTTGGTACCGACGGCTTCAGGGAGAATTGTAAATTTCCATTCTTGTCAACCAAAGAAGATAATAATGAATACGGCCAAGAATCTGATCAACAGGGTTTTTTCCATTAGCGATGAGTCATTCCATTCTCACAATAAAGAAAAAATTAAATGTATTCTTACCGACGGCTTCAGGGAGAATTGTAAATTTCCATTCTTGTCAACCAAAGAAGATAATAATGAATACGGCCAAGAATCTGATCAACAGGGTTTTTTCCATTAGCGATGAGTCATTCCATTCTCACAATAAAGAAAAAATTAAATGTATTCTTAAAAGAAACTCTCCCTGAAAATATAATAAATACTTTAATTGAAAACTATGGAAAAAACCCACCTAGGGAACATAAAGAGGATAAGAAAATATATAAATCAATGACGTATGTACCACTTATCGCAGAAAGAATAAAGAATTCTGAAATTTATAATAAGGACAAATTTATGATTGCACACACATCGACGAATACATTAAAACAACTTTTCTCCAACACCAAATGTAAACTTGACAAATTAGACAATAATAACGTAATATATAAGATTAGTTGCACAGGAAATGATCAGGACATATGCGATCAAGTTTATGTCGGTACTACAGGAAATAAACTTAGGACACGTATAGCTGGACATAAATCAGATTTTAAAAACATTAATAAAACATCAACACAAAAAACTGCACTCACATCCCATTGTGCAGAGAGACAACATAAACCAAACCTGGAAAATGTGGAGATATTACAAAGAGAGGAGAAATATAATAAACGATATACTTTAGAGATGCTCCATATAATTAACATATCAAAGGAGAGGAGAATGAATTATAAGACAGACACAGAGAACTGCGCCAATAGCTATAGACACATAATTAAAAAGAAAAGTAAATAGTTAAGTTAGTTCATTATTGAAGGTGGAGACAATAATACGTCTCTTATAAAAATATAATTGTAACTCATTGTAAGTGTTTTGTTTTTCTTTTCTGTTTTTACTTTTTGTTATTATGTTTTTGTTTTTTATTTTTATTTAAAACACAGTCATTGTTAATATTTTTCGTACATTTGTGTTTTTCTTTTATTGTTACTACAGCCTTGATAATGATATCCGAAGGATATCGAAATATTGGAAGAAATAATTTAATAAATAATATACACATTTTTTGCAAATAATTGGCCTCGAGCTCGAAGATAGAGAAAATTTTTTAATACGAACAATAAACTAAAGAAGATTCACCAAGAAAATCAACCCTGACTACAAAAAAATTAAAAAAAAAAAAAAAAAAAAAAAAACGACGTCGAAAAAACAACGCAGTGTAAATGCAAACAAATTTTCGTAGCATCTTCAAAAGAGAATTAATAAAAAACGACGTCGTAAAAATCGTAATGTAAACCGGGTCATAGGCTGTTTTCATAAACGCAAGACTGCATTGCATAGAGTTCACAAACGTCATTGCCTTTTTTTGACAATGCAGTAAATTCATTAATGCATCACAACGCTTTTGAATGCGCAACAGTTGTCAAATTTGTGCAGTGTTTTTATTTGTGATGCTTTACGATTTTTCAACAATTGAAATGGCGGACATAACGTAAGTTAAAATTTAACATAATTTTTATACAAATATGATTCATTTAAGTTTTTTTTTTTCAATAAATGTACACATTAATTTGTGCGATTCATATAACAATTATTTTTATTAAATGCCCGAAAGAAACATACGAAAAGCAGTATTAGCATTCATAAACGTTTCAAAATGTAATTGCATTATTTGACAACGCAGTGCTTCCATGAAGTATTGCTTTGCGTTGTAAACGCATATGTTTGCAGTATTGCATTGCATACTGCGTTTATGAAAACACCCTATATTTCCAGAAAATTGTGGCTATTTTCATAAACGCAGTATGCAATGCAACACTACAAACATATGCGTTTACAAATCAAAGCAATTCTTCATGCCAATGTACAAAAAAAGACAATGACGTTTATGAACTCTGTGCAATGCAGTGCTGCATTGCATACTGTGTTTATGAAAACAGCCTGTATGTTGGTCTGTAATTGGTCTTATCTTTCATTTTAACATTTAATTTACAATATAAACATATACAGGCATGTTCTGAAAATCACTTTTTCGTAAAGTGATTTGAAATCACTAAAAAGGTGTTCTGTGCACAAAAATTATTGAAATCTCGTGAGTTGAAACTGATCATCTAACAGCCTAAAGTCACATTTGGCAAATATTTGCCGAAAAATACGTAAACACTAAATAACATATATTTGAACTCGTTTATTTATACAAAAAAACTTTTCTTATTTAGGCCAAAGCAAAACAAATATTTAGTTTTAATTTATTAGATGCTGTTTGATCTTGCAACTCTTGTAAGAGTCAAACAAAATTTGTGCTAAAACAAGTAGTGGTTACGCTTTTTTGAGTAAATTGTTGCCAAATGTGACCGTACCTTAATGATTTCAAATCACTGAAGAGTTTTTCAAACATTTTTCATTGAACTCTTGTAATAAAATTATCACATACACTTAAAATCCATTTGATCTTTATTTGTTTTTAAAATAAAACTAAATATTTTACACAGAAAAAAACTTAAATTTTACAAATTTAGTAAGACGTTCTATTTTTTGCGGACCCTTTTTTAGATTTGTTTACATTTTTCGTGAACGATTTTGAAATCACGGTTGGAATATTTTCGTGTTCAGAAAATCACGAGATTTTTAATAGTAATTTTGATTGTTCTAAATCACGAGCTAACAGCTGATTTTCTTTGTGTTGACTACTAAAAAGTAAATCACGAAAAATGTAAACAAATCTAATGGCGTTTTCTTTTCTGGCAAAAATGTTACATATATGTTACACTTTTTACCCATTTCCCATATAAAAAAGGAAAAAAAGTGTAAAAACTTTGCCAGAAAATAAAACGCCATAAAAAAGGGGTCAGCAAAAAATAGAACGTCTTACTAAATTTTAAGTTTTTTCTGTGTAAAATAGTTTTATTTCAAAAACAAGTAAAGAACAAATGATTTTAAGTGTAAGTGATAATTTTATTACAAGAGTTCAATGAAAACTGCTTAAAAAACTCGTAAGTGATTTGAAATCATTAGGCTGTTAGATGACCGGTTTTAATCACGAGATTCCAATAATTTTTGTGCACAGTTCATTATTGAAGGTGGGGACAATATACGTCTCTTAAAAATATAATTGTAACTCATTCATTGATAATGATATCCGAAGGATATCGAAATATTGAAAGAAATAATTCAATAAATAATATATACATTTTGTACAAATAATTGGCCTCGAGCTCGAAAAAACTTTTTATTTTATCAAAAGAAAGTCGAAAAAATCAAAATTTAATTTAATGTATGTGATAATTTTATTACAAGAGTTCAATGCAAAATGCCCAAAAAAAAAAACCAAGTGTTTTGAAATCATTAGGCTGTTAGATGACCGGTTTTAAATCAAGAACTATTGTGAACAGAACCCCTTTTCATTGATTTCAAATCACTTTACGAAAAAGTGATTTTCAGAACATGCCTGTATAAATGCATTTAAATGTATTTCCAAAACTGATTCGTTTTCGATGTTCATCAAGCTAAGTATAGACGATATGTTGAATCAGCATATATATGCTGACAGCCATGATTAAAATTAGCAGCAAAATCCTATGTCATATGTTAGACGTTTACACGATATGTTGAAAGTAGCAAATTTTTTGATGTCAGCATATGTCAACAAATGAAATGTCAACATAAGAGTTAGCATACGATTTTTGTGTTTATACGATATGTTGAATTGCATGTGGTGCTACATATGCTGAGTCGTATAAACATTTGTTTGTGAAATTATTCAGTTTGACAACATTTTTTAATTATTATTCAACTTCTGTATTTTATTTGTAATTTTTGAAATAAAATTTAATAAAAAATATCAATAAAAAAAAAACATAAACGATGACGTGGGAGGAAATTGGTCTAGCTATTGCTTGTACAGTGCTGATTTTGGATGACGATGAAGTTAAATTAAAAGCAAAAAGACGCAGAGTTTAGCAAAAGAAATGGGTAGAACGACGAGAGGAAGAAAGTTATTGTGTAAAATTATACAAGGAATTGATATAAAATATAGAGCATATTTTATTGTAAAAAAAACAGCAATAAGAATAAAATATTGCAGAACTTACCAACAAAATCGAGCTAAATTATACACTAAATATGCAAATAATGCACGAAAACATTTATAATTGTTTATTTCCAGAGACCTGTGTCGATTAATTTGAACAATGCCGCCGGGCCACTATATTGAATTTTGGGTTCTTGTGTGTGTATGTTTGTAGGTACATATGCAACAAGAAAAAAAAAAACTATCGGCGGCTGGGCTTAAAGGTCGTGATACACTATCCTACACAATAGTACGATTCATTCACTGGAATATCTGACCGATTTCTATCACTAAAAAAAAAAAATAAATCGCAACAAAGGATGTCATAGGTGCCACACTAGTACACAAAAAAGGTGCAAAAACATACGTTTTTGTTAATGTAAACAAACGCAGTTTTCCGCCATTCAAATAAATATTTGTGTTCAATTATTGTGTAGATATATGTGAATATAATAAATTGCATAAACTATACAAACAATTAAACATTTTAAACGAAGCCGCCATTGTTGTTTTCATATCAGCTTTATTAGAAAATACAACTCTGATCGCATAGACACTATCGCATATGCATTTGCCATATGCTGAAAAGCTTGCATACGCTTTTCAACAAATACCACATCTGTCAACATACGCAGAAAATTTGTCAAACACTGATAATATGCTGTTTACACGATATGCTAAAATTACCAACATACGTTTGTTGGCATTGTTAACAAAGAGTTAGCAAATGTTGTTAAACATACCTATGCTGAAAAAATTTTGCGTTTACACGATATGTAAGCACTTGTAACAAATTTTTCAGCATAAATATGCTGATTCAACATATCGTCTATACTTAGCTTCACATGCCTGCCAGATTTTAATTTAGTCAGCCTCAAAATTATTTAATGTAAATTAATATGTCAAAGGCTCGATAATTGAACCAAAAATGTCTTGTAATACTCATTTATGGATTCATATTTAAAGATCAAATTGAAAATGTTCATGAAATTTAATAAAATCTCTTTTGCACAAATTTTTTTAGTCACAATTTTTTGCATTTTAAATGTGCAAGCGCTAATTATTGAATATACATATACATACCTATCAGCTCCGGCACACGACAACATCTTGTTAATGCGAATGACATGGAAAGGGTGCAAACGCATTCGGATATGGAACTGATCTTTACCACAATATTTCACTAAATACTTATTACAGCAAATACGTCCAGCTTCCAAAGCTTCACTACTCAGTTGTTCATATTCATCAGAAACCAAATGAACGCAAAGCGGAAAATCTTCTACAGTAGCCTTCTTTCTGCCTAAATCAAAAATACGAATTTTGGGATCGGGTACACCACGGCAGAAACGAGATTTTGGATATGGCTTGTTTTTGCAATAACGATAGCTTAATACAATAAAAAAAAAACATATATTACAAATATAAAAACTTCAATTCAATGCTACCTACCATCTCGCTGGACGACGACCCATTTTAATTCCTAAAATTAAAATAAGTACAAAAATATAACATTAATCGTATCATTATACATGTTTGCAATCAGAAAAACATAAATAATATATACAAATATATAAAATAAACATGATGTTTTTAGATCAAGAACTTCAACACATACCTTAGTCAAGGAGGCCACAAAAAGAAAGACCCAACCGCAGTAGGAAATTACTAAACAGACTCTAGGAAGTGTTTTTAAACAAATTATATCTTGACATCGGTTGCCGTCTACACATGCTATAAATTCTAGTCTAGACGTTGTCAATATTAGGCCCGGTTTACATGATGATTTTTACGACGTCGTTTTTTTTAATTCTCTTTTGAAGATTCGACGAAAATTTTTTTTTGCATTTATACGACGTTGTTTTTTAGGCGTCGTTTTTTTACAATTTTAATTTTTGTTGTAGTCAGGGTTGATTTTCATGTTGAATCTTCTTTACTTTAAATTGTTCTTTCTCTTTTAATAAATAATTTTAAATTATGGACACGCACTAAAAAAACCCACATATAAAGAAATAATTACAGAAATCCAAACAAAATAATTATTTTTCTTGTTTACAAAAATATTCACCTTTGAACCAATTCAAAATAAGAACAAGAATAAAACGGAACGACAGAAACAGAAATTAATGTAAAGAGAAATATGAAAAAAAAACATGAAAACAGAAATTATGTCTTTTTTCTACCCCGCTTGCTTCACTATACCGGTCGCTAACAACCCAGAAGCAACATCTAAAAAACAACGTCGTAAAAATCATCATTTAAAGCGGAGCTTATAAATGATTAATTTATTCGTTTTTATCACAAAGTATACAGAGGTGACAATTTTGAAGTTTTAAAAGTGCTATAATAAGGCTCTTAAAAAAAGAAAGAAAATATATTGTGGTTGAATTTTGTGGACAAAACAAAAGAAACAAAACTATTTGAGCTAAAATATTTAAAGCGAAATTTTGTTGATATGTTTGTGATTTCAATAAGTTACTAAATTGTATTTTAATATTCGTTATACTTTGTGGTATGCATTGTAGAGTTTGTGCATTTGTTAGAATATATAAACGCAGCTTTTTAGGATTGTGTCAAACAATACAAAAATACTCTGTACCAAAAACGAACTTTATCTCTCCAGAAAAATTAAGATTTTGGTAATTATTAACGGCCTAATTCATAAATACATTATAACAGGGTAATAGGGCAATGACAGGCAAAATACGAAAAATTGAATTCATAATGCACAATAGCTTGTTAGCTGGTTATAAGTCTCTTGTATGTTTTGATATTTTTATTGTGTTCTCTACCCAACTTTAACCATTTTATAAAGTAACACGTGTATGTTTGTTTGCAAAATATTTGAACAGATACGAGAAAATTTGTGTTTTATTTTGTATAAAAGTTAAAAAAAAGTGATTAAAGAGAAAAATATTTACAATAAATTTGGCTTAAATCGGTTTTAGTGACTTTTTTCAAATCACTTACAAAATTTTATCACTCATAGAGTTTTAAATTCTGATTAAATAAAAAAAGTTTTGACGGCCACGCCTATTTCCGAGTGGGCGGGGCTCCAAACTTTATAATATACTAGCATGTAACCCGCTACTTCGTTAGCGAAAAATTGTGGAAATAACAAAACAACTACATAAATTATTTTAAAATGTTTATTATAGAACTTTTAATTATTGTGTAAAATAAATACACCTTACAGCATGATATATGCTGTTTCCAACATTATTAAAATGTACATATATTAAAAATGCTGAATCTTGAATTACGAAATTTACAAATTATGTATTATTGTTGATCGTACATATTGCATTTGAAAACATTTGAGATCGTCCAGCGGATGCCCAATAGATAGTGCGTATCATAACTTGAATATTATTGATGTCCAATAGCCTTTAAAGTGTTTTGTACATTATAAATATTAAATGCAAAATTGGTTTAGATAATTAAAAAAAATATTTCTGCGAATGTATCTAATGTGAGCTGTAAGAAGCAAAGTTTTAAATCTACAAAATGATTTTTTAGAAATGAAATATCGGTATTTTTCTTGATTGACATTTATTGAGTTGCATTATTTGCTGCACATAATGACAACAATGTTTTTAAGCCATGATGTCAGAGAACCACCGAAGAAAATTTAGCTCAGGTTTATTTGATTAATTTTTTTTCCTTTACTGGAATATCACACATATCATCAGATTAATCCAGCGATTAATTAATGTGATACCATATAAATAAAACTAATGTTAACTTGACTAATATAATACCATTTTTTAAATGCCTTCAATGACATCGTCAAGCGCAAGTCCCAAATGATCCGTGTACTCAAATGCCTTCCCCAATATGGGTTCATAACATCTCTTAGCGGCAAAGCACTCATAAACTAAATGAATTGTAGGATTATTTGAAGAATTTTATTTTGATTCTTTAATTCACAGAAGATTCATCTAGTTAGAAGTCTATTTTGAAAGAATAAATAATTTAATAGAATAGTAAATCATATAATGTTATTAAATTTAAGTTTTTACCTATGTATTGATTATTTGTTTGAAAAAATAGTTGCTACGCCACCAATTAAAATTAATTTGAAAGAAAGGCATTACACAAATATTCAATTCATTTTGAGTAATTTTATTGATTTTGTTCGTTTTGAAAAAAGGCGGTCGGTCGAAAAAAGTATTCTTAGTCATGCCGGAGTATTAGTTATATCCCGTAACAGTTATAGTAAGATCGGTCTAGCGGTCTGACCTTCCCGGCAGGCATTGTAATTAATTAAAAAAAGTAAGCGTTTGAGTAGGCGTCTTCGTACCAACTCAGAAACCTTCCCGGGCTCATGCATAACAACTTTGCCGAAGATAATAGAATAGACTAGTAGAAATGAATTTCAAAAAAATACCAATATAAGTGTACTGAAATTTGGCCCAGAACATAGCATGTTCTGGGTTCTTTTTTGTGTGGATGGAAGAATATTTTATCTTTTTTATTTAAAATTGAATAAATAATATCAAATGTCCGTTTTACCCCGTTTTTGTCCCTTTTTTGTCACCCGTGAAAAAATAATTTTCCAAAAAGTACCTATTAGTTATCCGTAATACGTACTATTTGAAAATAATAGTTCATGGCATTTTTAGTGAGAAAATACATTTTAATAAATAAGTACCAAAAATAATACAATTTTTAAGTCATAGGAATTCGAATTTCAAAAAAGTACCAAAAAGATTTCTAGTCTTTATTGATCTGAGTCAGATGCATTTAATATATTATTTCTATGTTTATTTATGTAGGAGATATACATGTTAACGGAACGTTCTACTGGGACTATTTTTACCCCATATGGTCACTTGAATTTCGAATTTCAAAAAAGTACCAGACACCTGTCGGCTCTTTTTTCTTTGATTAAAGGCGGACGCATTTAAAATATTATTTCTAAGTTTATTTGTTTTGGAGATATAGAGGTACTGGTTTTACCCCTTTTTGCCCCATTTGTCCCCCTTAACGACCGAATTTCCAAAAATTCAATAAGTTTGCAATCAAATATTCAAAGAACCTTAGTCGCCTTGCTAGTACCACGTACCTTGCCCAGAATTTTACAGTTGATGTCATGGTTATGTCTGTGAAAAACAAAATTCAAGAAGCAAATAGTGCAACAAAAAATAAATCGTTCTTTGATCCAAAACAAAAATGGAAATGTGCTCGTTTTCGTAAAAACATGCTGAATTTTCTTAATAAATATAGAAAAAAACACACAAATTCAAACAAAGCTGAATATTTATCAGCAAAACGCAAATATTTGAATTGCTGTCGAGTCAGAAAACTAGAATTCTACAACGAAAATTTAAATAAACTTAACTCTGTTAGAAGCAGTAAAGAATGGTGGTCATTATCAAACGGTGTAAGAACGCAAAAGCGTGGAACTAGAGGTGATCTGAATTCTGAAGACTTTCGCTTACACTTTAGTTCATTATTGAAATATATAGAACAATCAACTATATTTCAATGGTGCTTTTCTCGACTCATCAATAGAATTGTGTGAACTCGTCTCGGTGCTAAAATCTTTAAAACAAACTAAGGCGCCTGGTCTTGATGAGTTTTATAAAAATGCTCCAATTTGCTTTGTAAGAGAGATTTTATCAGTTTTAAATAACATTTTCATTAAAGAAAAGATACCAACAAGTTTTAAAAAATACTTTTTGATAATTTTAGTTAGGCTCGAGTTCATTAAATTTAATTTTCATTAAATTATTTTTACAGAAGTTAGGAATTACAACTTGAAAAATTTATTATTAAAAATTTTTGATAATTTTTCTTGACTGGGGATCGAACCAGCAAAAACTACCAGAACTAACACTGGTTAAAGGATTGATGTTTGTCTGTTGGCTGACCGGCACCGCAGTGGTGCATGTGGTAGAACGCAAAGAATTCTGATGAGAGAAAGTGGGATTTCTCGAAACATATGTAAATTCAACAACCCAGGTTCGATCCCCAGTTAAGAAAAATTATCAAACATTTTTAATAATAAATTTCTCAAGTTGTAATTCCTAACTTCAGTAAAAATAATTTAATGAAAATTAAATTTAATGAACTCGAGCCTAACTAAAATTATCAAAAAGTAAAAATTAACAGTTCTATTATGAAATAATAATTATTCTATAAAATAGCTAGGGCACAAGCCATAATGTTTACATGTTGTACAAAAGTGTACAAAAAACATAACAAACAAAAACAAATGTATTCAAGTTTTCGAGACAAAGTCTTGACATGAATACGAAAAAACTGAAGAAAAAAGGAAAAAAAACAACTATGAATTAAAATTAATAAAGAATGATAATTACAGCAAAAACTTCGAACTACCAGAACTAACACTGGTTAAAGGAGTGATGTTTGTCTGTTGGCTGACCGGCACCGCAGTGGTGCATGTGGTAGAACGCAAAGAATTCTGATGAGAGAAAGTGGGATTTCTCGAAACATACGTAAATTCAACAACCCAGGTTCGATCCCCAGTCAAGAAAAATTATCAAAATTTTTAATAATAAATTTTTCAAGTTGTAATTCCTAACTTCAGTAAAAATAATTTAATGAAAATTAAATTTAATGAACTCGAGCCTAACTAAAATTATCAAAAAGTAAAAATTAACAGTTCGATTATGAATATAATAGTTTTAAAAAATCTATTTTGCTACCTCTTTTAAAGAAAGGATTCTCCAACAAATTATCGTGGAATAACATTAATTGATACCTTTTGCAAAATTTTTAATAACGTACTCCTTAATCGCCTAACAGACTGGATTGATAACTACAATATATTAAATGAATACCAGGCAAGCTTTAGGAAGCAGTACTCGACTGTTGACAACGTGTTTAATCTTGTGAATATAATTCATCTGAATAAGTTAATTGGAAATTGTACCTACGCATTTTTTGTTGATTTTTCATGTGCTTTTGATATGATACCAAGGAATTCTCTATTTTATAAACTTTCGTCAAATTTATTCGCATATTACAACTACATTATGAAAATAGTACTAGCCAAATAAGATATGGTAACGTTTATTCTAAACCTTTTTGCGTAGATCGTGGTGTAAAACAAGGCTGCATTTTAAGTCCAATTCTGTTTTCCTTATACCTGAATGATTTAGTTGATGTTTTACCTGATGGTGTAACTGTCTTGGATGTTCCTGTTAAGATACTCCTATACGCAGACGACATTGTCATTTTATCCCATTCACCAACAGATCTACAAAATATGATTGATGCTCTTTCTGGTACTAGGATATCTAAAAACCTTAAATGGAATTATGGAATCGATGACATACAGATTGTTAATAGCTACAGATACCTAGGAATTAATCTCAACTACAATTTATCGTTTAAAAACCACATTACAAATAAATTGTCTTCTTCCAAAATGGCAATTGCCTCTACTTGGTCTAGATATATAAATCATCCCAAAATATCAAACAACAACAAACTAAAAATTTTCAATGCGGCATCAAGATCGATCATGTTTTATGGGGCACAAATTTGGGGTTTTGTGAAATACGATGATGTTGAAAAACTTTTTAGATTTTTCATTAAAAAAATGCTTCTTTTACCAAAAAACACTCCTAACTACATGCTCTACTTAGAAACTGGTTTAAGCTCCTTATACTGCGAAACTTTAAAGTTTCACTTCGACTACGTTAGTGGAGCTCTGCGTATACCGGGTAACAGATTACCTCGTATTGTTGCTGAAAAGATTATTGCAAAAAAGACTTATTGGGCTGAAGAATGGTCAAATATATGTGAAAAAATGAGCTTTGTCCCTGAAAATACAATAAATCCTTTATGTCTCTACTCAACATCAGTTTAAATATCTTTAAAACAAAAGGAATTAAAAGACTTAGTTGATGATGCAAAAAGTTCACAATTCCACGATTTATACTCGGAACTAAATTATTGTATGAAACCCATTTCGGATCCAAATTTTTCGTCTCGAGCTACAAGTTTGATAATAAAAGCTAGAGGTGGATTATTAGATCTCAATGCTAGGTGCTTCAGAAACTCTTCTATAGGCTTATATACACTATGTAACCTAGATGCAATTGAAAATACTTTTCACTTCGTTGGAATCTGTCCAATTTATAACGAGTTCAGGATTAAATACTTTGGTATAACCACACTAATTTTAAGTGAAGTTGTAAATATACTAAATGGTACGGATTATTATAAAGTTATATAAATACATAGAAATTTATTTAAAATATAGAAAATTAATAATTAATGAATTTGTTTAGATGTTTTGTATTATAAAACAATATCTAATGTGATATATGTGCAAATTTTTTAAATAATCAAAACTTTGTTAAAAAGAAATAAATTTTTAAATAAAATTAAACGTAAATATATATATGAAGTTGATTAAAATAATGTGAAATTTAAAAATACTTCAAATGCAGTTTTAAATGCCAATCTGGCTCTCAACTATTTAGTTATGCCAAACATAGGTAATTAAGAATATTTAATCATTAAGATTGTAATATATTTTTATTATATCTATTAATAAATAAGGAAATAAATATATATAGACTAGCATGCAACCCGCTACTTCGTTAGCGAAAAAAATGGGGAAATAACAAAACAACTACATAAATTATTTTAAACTGTTTATTATAGAACTTTTAATTACTGTGTAAAATAAATACACCTTACAGCATGATATATGCTGTTTCCAACATTATTAAAATGTATATTAAAAATGCTGAATCTTGAATTACGAAATTTACAAATTATTATTGTTGATCGTACATATTGCATTTGAAAACATTTGAGATCGTCCAGCGGATGCCCAATAGAAAGTGCGTATCATAACTTGAATATCATTCATGTCCAATAGCCTTTAAAGTATTTTGAAATGCAGAATTGGTTTAGATAATTAAAAAAAAATAGTTCTGCGAATGTATCTCACGTGAGCTGTAAAGTTTTAAATCTCTTTTTGATTAAAGGCGGACGCATTTAAAATATTATTGTTAAGTTTATTTGTTTTGGAGATATAGAGGTACTGGTTTTACCCGGTTTTGCCCCATTTGTCCCCCTTAACGACCGAATTTCCAAAAATCCCTTCTTAGTTGCTCTACATGTTGTAAAAGAATGCCATTACCCGAATTTCAAATTTATAGCTTTAGCGGTTTGGGCTGTGCGATGATGAATCAGGCAGGCAGTCACATTACTCTTTTATATATATAGATTTAGATATATCTTGAAAACTACATTTCTTTATTAGACGATATATATAAGTTAACGCGATAGACTAATTTCTAAACTGCACTCGTATTGTGGCGAGCCTGTTTATTTTCCACTACAATTATGCTTAGCTAGCGTCACGGACGTGATATTTTTCATGTAAGTTGATCCACACACCAAGTGCAGTGTCAACTCTGAATGCAGTAGTCGTTGGCTACTTTACTTTAACCCATATCGTTCCAGCGAATATTTTTTGTTAATAAATTTATAAAACTTGGTAGTTGTAAGGTAATTTGGGACCAGAAACCACGAATTTGAAGTCGAAATTTTTTTCAGATTTTCTGTTTTTGAGAAAAATGGTGTTCGATTAATCGAACACTGGGCACTATTTGGCATATTTTTTTATTTTTGTTCCTATATATTGTGAATAACAAACAAACAACTTTTTTCATTAACTCAAACCAATTTATTTAATTCATTAAAGAAAAATAGGGGAAATCATTTATTTAAATTACAAATATGTATTACTTGTTTCATGATATGCTTCAAAACAATGTGTATGAAGTGCAAAAATGCACTTTTTGCATAAAAAAGAACTTGGTTTATGGCATTTATTAAACCTCCACTTTTTATTTTGCTCTATTTTAATAATAAGATGCTTACTTTTTCTTATAGGAAGACTATTTGTTGAAAGCCTTGGTGAGTCAACAACACTGTCATCGCTCGTTGAATCAATATCTTCTTGTTGCACCATTAAAGAATACGCAAAGTCTACTCGAAAATCCTTTTGCGATTTAATTTTTTAGTTTTGTTGACGACGAAGACAACAGTCAAGTTTCCAAGCGTTTACCAACGAAGAATTTAAAGTAGCGATCCATAAAGGCCAGTACCACTTTTTTGCTCGAATTGCAACACTATAATTTTGTACAGCATTGTCATGCATTGTTGTAGTTTTTCAATAGATGGGGTTGATTATAATTAACAAAACGACCGTGTTCTATTATACTGTCATCATTATTTTTCTTTTGCTTTTTCCATCTTTTAACAGGAACAGTAGAATTGATTATATCAAAATTGGTGGCCACTGTTACTTCTTTATTGTCCTGCCAACGGCAAATTAAAATTTTGTTTTTGCTGTCAAACTGAAAATCATGATCGCCACTCTCCAAAGATTTTCCGGTTTTCAGCTCAGCTCCTCCAATTCTATTTGCTCGCACAGTACCTGTTGCACACAATCTTCTTTCAATCAGTAGGCACATGAGGTAATAAGAAGTGAAAAAGTTGCCAAAATACACGGTATGCCTATCTGCAAACTCTACATTTCCTAATAAGCGAAGAACTACATCGGCTCCTAAGCCAACTTCCTTGTTGTAGTTGTCCGCCGACCCGGCATAAGGTATGCAGTTGAAAAGATATTCAGTTGAAGAGCAGAGGCACCATAACTTATATCCAAACCGAATTGGCTTACCGCGTACAAATATTTTGCAAGAGTGCCGTCCAAAATATGGCACCATTTGCCCATCAACCGACAAATCTGCATCCCAAATTCCGAACTTTTGTTTATCAGCTCGTACAAAGGGCGTATCTTATATGAAATAAATATAATACAAATTTAAATATACTCATAAAAAATAACATCGTTTGAATTGAACAATACCTTTGCCATTTTGTCGTTCTTGTCTAAGTTAAAGTTGTTGATGAAGTGAATAAACTTTTTAATATCCAAGAACTTATTTCTTGACATACATGACTTCACAGCAGGGACACCTAAAGTGGTATGATTTGACCAATAATCGCGTGCAGCAGACACAGTGTGATATCCTGATAACACCAAAATGCCAAGGAATCGAAGCATAATGTTGTCTAGTACAATAGAAAAATTCTGCTGTTGAGCGTAGCGATTTGTTTCCTCTATTATCATACCTAAAACCTCATCATCAAAATAAAAGTCTGAACAAGTCTAACGGCGATTTTCCGCATAGGTTATTGGCCAGTTTTTCCTCAACAACATTAAGTGGTTCATTTATTGGAGAAATTTCATATTCGAACTTGCCTTCGCGATTTCTGTTTTTGGTCCTTGGCTTATCAAATTCTGATAATTTTTTATATTTTACATTTTCTCACTTGGAGTTTCAATTCGACTTCTTTTTGATTTTGAGGGAGCCATAGAGAGAAAGTTAACATTATTATTCTTAACAGGGTCATTAAGCTCATAGGTTTCTCCTGAAGGTTTCTAATGGCTTCCACCTCAAAAGTTCCACCACATTCCAATATATTATCTAACTGTTTACAAAACTTTTCTGTTATGTCCATGAAATAATTTCAGTTATAAGCTACTTACATCGTCGTCAAAGTCTTCTTCGTCTGTATTTTCATCTACTTTATCTGGAGGTATAATACAAATTTTGTCAACTTATGCCTCCTAATCACTCCAGCTATCACGAATTACCTCAAGTTCATATTTTGTAAGAGCTCGTTTTGATCCTACGTGATTTTTCATTTTTAAAAAATGTTGTAAAAAAATTTTTGCACTCTAAAATTTACACTGACCACGTTGAAAAGTCGACACAAACTGAATTTGTAAGAAAAAACAAAAGTACTAAATAGTGCCCAGTGTTCGATTAATCGAACACTACTTTTTGAAATCAAATCATGAAAACACAAGTGAAAATCTTATCATTATTAAAAGTTTAACTCTTTTTCAATTAAATTACATTTTCCTTTTTTTTATTTTTTATTATTTTACATATAGTTTTAAATTTTTAAAATAATGCTAAAATTCATGTTTTTTTGTTCCCCCTTGTAAAAAAAGGGGGCGTGCTGTAGGTACGATCTTTAATTTTTATATTTGTAGCTAAGCTCCTACAATATGTTATTGTGAAAAAAGAAAGTTCTAAGTCTTTCCTAAAAAGAGAAAAAAATATTTAAAAACGATTGAAATTTGCTGTTCGAAAAATTGAACATCGGGACGATATTGGTTAAGTTAGTTTTGTAAGTTTTCAGTTTTAAATAAAGAATCAAGCTGATAAGCAGCAACTCAAAAATACAAACAATAATTATTTTAATTGGCGCCCAACGTGGGGCACGAATTTATAAAAAACAAAAAAGAAAATAAAAG
Organism: Bellardia bayeri; assembly: GCA_950370525.1. NCBI lineage: Eukaryota > Metazoa > Arthropoda > Insecta > Diptera > Calliphoridae > Bellardia > Bellardia bayeri. The sequence continues at coordinate 52,268,967 of OX493264.1, read as the reverse complement.
ATCCACTAAGGGTAAATGTAAAATAAAATCCGTAAAGGATAAATATAGTGAAAAAATTAATTAAGGAACTAAAAACCCGCAAAGGACAAATATTGTGAAAATACCCACAAACATTGTGATCAAAAAACCTGTAAAAGTTAGAAGAAGTGAAGAATCCAAAATCCAGGAAGAAGTGAAGAATCCAAAAAGAAGTGAGAAAGCCAAAAAGAAGTGAAAAAGCCGAAGAGAGAGGAAACACCCTACTACCAAACAACATCTTCAGACATGTTATATTCGTAAGCAAAAATAAAAATTAGTAAAATTACTGAATCGTCAATGTAAACAAGATTTGTTCTCAACATTAGATTTATTCTTGTATTATTTATTGACAAATAAGCTAATATTAATTTCAAGTGTAAATCTTTGCACTGGTGAAGCTAGCATCTGTTCTTTTCTAAAATAAATAACATAATGGCGACCGCGACACCAGAGCAGCTAAGAGCAATTGTGGAGGTTGCCATCGTCACAGCTCTGAAATCACAGAAAACCACTTTTGATAGGGAAATAGAAAACATTAGGAAACGATTTGAAGAGTGCGTGATTCAAACCCCAAGGTCGAAACGTATGAAGACGTAAAAATAGAACAAGGACGTCAATGTGATGAGTCACTTACCAGATTTTGAGGGTAAGCCAGAAACTTACATTTCATGGCGTCAGGCGGCGCATAATGCCTACAGACCTTTTGAGAGCTACAATGGTAGTTCTAAACACTTTCAGGCTGTGGCCATCGTTCGAAACAAAATAAAAGGGCCAGCCGATATGGTGCTTTCCTCATTCAATACTGTACTGAATTTTAAGGCAATCATTGCCCGCTTAGATTTTACTTATTCGGATAAACGACCAATTTATTTGATAGAACAAGAGCTATCAATCCTCTGTCAAGGAAACATGACACTTCTGCAATTTTACGACGAGATTGAAAAGAAACTGACTTTATTGACAAATAAGACTATTATGACATATGATGAGGCCATCGCGCAGACAATTAATGAGAAATATAGAATGGACGCACTTAGAGTGTTCATATCGGGTACTAAAAAGGGTTTGAGTAATGTACTTTTTTTGGCTCAGCCGAAGGACTTGCCCTCGGCTCTGGCATTGGCCCAAGAGGTGGAGGCTAACCATGAACGGTATTTATTTGCCAACAATTATGCTAGAGAACAAAAAGGTGAATTTAAGTCTCGAAATAGAACGATGAATGCCAGAAACCAGACAAGTAGGAATCCCCATTTTTTCAAACGGTTAGGTTTTAACAATGAGGCCCATCAAGAAGACCAACAAGTCGTACCAATGGAAGTGGACGAGTCATCTCGCTTCAGACAGTCCACAAGATTCCAATCTGGAAGTAATGGTCCCCATTCTTCCCATTTCTATAATAACCAAGCTCCTGGTAGGGCACTGAAGCGTCAGAAAGAAGGTTCCGCTAGGTTTACAGGACCGAAACAGCAAAGAGTTAACCACATTTCTCAGCAAACTACAGAACAAGAAGAATACAAACAACAGGCAAATTCAGTCACATTTGAAATCGAAGACGAAAGTGAATTTGACCAGATCAATTTTTTAGACAAAGCTCCCTGCTACCATTCATAGAAAGGGTAGTTGCGGGGAGAACCATTAGGTTACTGATAGACACTGGAGCCTCAAAAAACTACATTAAACCCATATTAGAACTAATTAATGTGACTCCAGTCGAGAACCCTTTTTTAGTTAAATCTATCCATGGTTTCAATACCATTGATAAAAAATGTATCATTAATATATTTAATACAAATACTACTTTTTTTATTTTGCCATCGCTTTCTATATTCGATGCTATAATCGGTCTCGATTTGCTAACGCAATTAAGCGCAAAATTGGATTTTCAAAGCAAAGAAATCCAAACTCAAAACGGATCAGAAAAAATACAATTTTTAAAGTGTGCAAATGTAAATTACACGCAAATGGAGGATATAGTGGTACCCTAATCGATTACAGAAAAATTTCAAAATATGATTAAAAGCCTTTTAGGAGTTTTTGCAAGCCCTAATTAATCACTACCCTTTAATACGAATATTGTCCCCACTATCCGGACGGATAATAATGATCCGATTTACTCAAAACGTTACCCCTACCCGATGGGTGTGGCTGACTTCGTCAACAATGAAATACGCAATTTATTAAAGAATGGTATAATTAGGCCTTCTAGGTCCCCTTATAACAATCCTATCTGGGTTGTTCACAAGAGGGGCAAGGATGAACATGGAAACATTAATAAAAGGCTCGTTATGGACTTCAGGAAACTGAACCAGAAGACTGTTGATGACAAATATCCTATCCCAGATGTTTCAGTGATTCTATCAAATCTGGGTAAAGCCAGATATTTTACTACGCTTGATCTCAAATCAGGCTTTTATCAAATATCACTTACAGAGCAGGATAGGGAAAAAACAGCTTTCTCGGTTGGAAATGGAAAGTACGAATTTTGCAGGCTTCCTTTCGGTCTCAAAAATGCTCCCAGCATTTTTCAAAGAGCCATTGATGATGTGCTAAGGGAGCAGATAGGAAAAACATGCTATGTTTATGTGGATGATGTAATAATTTTCTCAGAAAGCGAAAAGGATCATGTTAACCACATTGCGTAGGTTTTGCAAAGGCTTTATAATGCGAATATGAGAGTCTCACGTGAGAAGTCACACTTTTTTAAGGAGAGTGTTGAGTATCTGGGTTTTGTCGTGTCCAGAAATGGCAGTAAAACAAGCCTTGATAAAATAAAGGCGATCCGTGACTACGAGCAGCCCTCCTCCCTGTTCAATGTCAGATCTTTTTTGGGACTCGCAAGTTACTACAGATGTTTTATTAGGGGTTTTGCTTCAATAGCAAAAGCATTGACCGATATTCTGAAAGGCGACAATGGTAGGATAAGTGCCCACCAGTCAAAGAAGACTAAAATTGATTTCAATGAAAACCAGGTTCAGGCCTTTGAAAAGTTGAAGGCCATATTATCCTCAGAAGAGGTTATGTTTCTCTACCCAGACTTTAAGAAGCCATTCGATCTAACGACGGATGCTTCCTCGTTGGGTTTAAGGGCAGTCCTATCACAAGGTGGTCGACCGATTACTATGATCTCCAGAACTTTGAAAGATAGAGAATTAAATTTCGCAACTAACGAACGTGAGTTGCTAGCTATAGTATGCGCTCTGCAGAAGCTTAGAAACTATCTCTATGGTGTGAGAAATTTAAATATTTACACAGATCACCAACCGCTTACATTTGCGGTTTCCAACAGAAACCCTAACGCTAAAATAAAACGGTGGAAATCTTTTATTGACGAACACAATGCTAAGATTTTTCACAAACCCGGTAAAGAGAATTATGTTGCCGACGCCTTGTCACGACAAAACATTCACGTTTTAGAGGAAGAAGTTGTCTCGGATGTGGCCACAGTTCATAGTGTACACCATTGAAGCAACAGACAACCCACTCAATTGCTTCCGAAACCAAATAGTTTTAGAAGAGGCAAGTTTTGCTCATAAACAGAATTTCATACTCTTCACTGAAAAAACTCGTCACAGGATTTAATTCACAGATAAGAGCATGCTTATCGATGAAGTGAAACTCGCAGTAAACCCAGGCGTGGTGAACGCAATACACTGCGATTTACCAACACTAGCTTCTATTCAGCATGAATTGGTTAGGTCCTTTCCAGCAACCAAATTTTGGTATCGTAGAAATATGGTGTTGGATGTTTTTGGTAAGAGTGAACAAGTGGAGATAGTTAATACGGAACATAATCGTGCCCATAGGGCGGCTCAAGAGAACGTAAAACAGATTTTCGACGACTATTATTTCCCAAAGATGACCAGATTGGCTAAATTGTTGCTAACTGCAAGATCTGTACAAGAGACAAATATGATAGACATCCGCGTATTCAGGAGATGGGCGAAACCCCAATACCATCTTACGCAGGAGAGATGCTACATATCGACATATTCTCCATAGACAAAAAATACTTCCTAACCTGCGTGGACAAATTTTCAAAATTCGCTGTGGTCCAACCAATACCATCTCGTACCATCGTTGACTTAAAAATCCCAATCATGCAACTAATGAATTTTTTTTCGCATACAGAGAGCATATACTGTGACAATGAGCCGTCACTTAAATCCGAAACCATTACTTCTATGTTGAGAAACCAATTCTGTGTCAAAATGGCAAATGCGCCTCCACTCCATAGCACTTCAAACGGCCAGGTAGAACGATTTCATAGAGATTGCTAGGTGTTTAAAACTCGAGACGAAAATTGACGGTACAATTGAGCTCATGGTCTTGGCTACTGCTAGATACAATAGAACTATTCAGTCGACGACAAACAGACAGCCCATAGACGTTATTCATAGTTCGACAGTCGAAGGTGGAAAAGAGATAAAAGATAAAATTATTAAGGCTCAGCGGGACCAAATGGGCATAACGCTTCCAGACAAAATAAAGTCTTTGACGTGGGCGACCGCGTGCTCGTGAGAAACAATAGGAGATTGGGGAACAAGTTGACGCCTTTGTATACGGAGGAGAGAATAGTGGCAGATTTGGGAACCACAGTTCTTATTAGAGGGAGGGTAGTCCATAAGGACAACCTAAGGTAGGAGCTCCTCGCTCATTGAGAGAGGATTACATTCTAAAAATTCTTTCGGTTGGTCACATTTGCTGAAGTCTCTGTTTTATTGCTTTCTTGTAGGATTTTTCTTGTTTTGCTCACACTTTGGACAGTGTCGTCAAGGTTAATGAATTATTCTAATTCAGGCTACATTCCTATTGCGGACGGGGGCGTATTCATATGGCAAGACTTCGACTATCTACAACATGTATCCAACTTGACGACGTTCTCCGAAATTGCTGATAAAACCAAACAAATGACAAGCCATTTCCCTTCATCTCTCATGGTTAAGATTTTGTATTCTGACATAACTCGAATCAGAACCATTCTGGCTTCATTTAACATTTATCACCGACACGCTAGAAGCATAAATATTTTGGGTACTGCTTTAAAGGTCGTTGGTTGGTACGCCGGATTTTGATGATTTCGAAAAAGTCAGATTTAAACAGCGGGAACTAATAGAGTCGGAGAACAGGCAAATCGATATTAACACAAAAACGCAAGCCCAAATAAATCATTTAACAGAAACAGTTAACGTAATAATTAAAAATTCTAAAAACAAACAAATTGACACCGGCCATTTATATGAAACCCTACTCGCGAGAAACAGAATGATAATTTCTGAGCTGGAAATATTGACGCTGGCTGTCACTCTTGCAAAGATAGCGATAATTAACCCTGCTCTCTTAGACTCTGAAGATCTGAACGGGATTATAAATATTAAGCGCTTTACAAATGTGACTGTAACTGACTTGATGAAGGTATCCTATGTAAGAGTCCTATTGTACGAAAATTATTTAGTTTTTTTTATTAAGTATCCTAAGAATAAGTTAGAATGAAAGAAAACTATTATACTTCCTGTTCAGCATAATGAAAGGATACTGCACCTCGGTGTGGACAACAATATAGCTGAGTGTGGAAGCAGGATAGTTGCTATTGGGAATTGTAGTACAACCCTTACATCAACATTCTGTAGGGAATTATTGCACCATACGTGTGCCCAACAACTCAACTCCGGAAGCATAGCCCACTGCAGCACAAGACCTAGCCACCTGAAACCTCTGGTTGTGATTGACGACGGTATAATCGTTATCAATAATGTCACTGCAGTGATAGAGGATATTCGGAGTCCAGAAAAACTAGTTGCGGGAACTTTTCTTCTCACGTTTGATCACGAGATCTATGTGAATGGATCCGTCTATAAAAATTTAATAGGCCAACTTAAAATGATACCGAAACCAGCAGCCACCCCAATCTTAAACATTACTGGCCACCAAGAAATATTAAGCCTTCCATACCTTCGAAGAATGGGCATTGTAAACTTGCGTTATATTTCCCAAGTTGAGGACAAGCTTGTTGTGGGACCGAGTGTCTCCACTTTTGTCGTTGTTGGTGTTCTACTCGCTTGTTGCTTGATACTGAAGTTGCGGCAGAGGGGAAAGAGGAAATCTCAGGGTCTTAGCATACAGGCTGCCATAGATGGTCTTAGGAGTTTCGAGGACGGATCTCAATTGGGTGGAGGAGGAGTTAACGCGATAGACTAATTTCTAAACTGCACTCGTATTGTGGCGAGTCTGTTGATTTTCCACTACAATTATGCTTAGCTTGCGTCTGCTGCAATGGACGTGATATTTTTCATGTAAGTTGATCCACACACCAGTGCAGTGTCAGCTCTGAATGTAGTAGTCGTTGGCTACTTTACTTTAAGTTAGTTTTGTAAGTTTTCAGTTTTAAATAGACTCAAGCTGATAAGCAGCAACTCAAAAATACAAACAATAATTCTTTTAATTTATATATTAAATGACCTTTCTAACGATATATTGTTATGTTATACTTGTTATTATAATATTTGTAATTTTATAATTGTATTTCAATCACATATGTTGTTATTTTTATTATAAAAAAAAACTCAAATATTTCCTTTAGTTGATTATAACAAATATCATATTGAAAACTATATTTTTTCAATAAAACTTTATTCTTAAATAAATATCTGCGTTCTCTAAATCTAATAGGTTATGGGCGATAGCAAGCGCGATTTATCTCATGGAATCTTACAATTCCGTGGAGATAATTTTGAAAATTGGAGTTTTCGTGTACAGATGTACTTAGATTCTTTGAATCTGTTGGATGCTATCAACGATGTTCCGCCAGCTGAGCCTTCTTCAGGCGAATCTTTTATTGTAAAAGATAAGAAAGCTAAAGCGGCTTTGGTCAGTTTAATTGCTGATGAATATTTAGAAACTGTGCGAGACAAAAATACAGCTAAGGAGATGTGGTCTGCTATGCAAGAAACATTTGCAAAGAAGTCCATTACCAGTCAGACCTTGTTGAGAAAACAATTGGCTTTATTAAGAATGAAGTCAGATGATGATCTCCGTAAACATCTTTTAATGTTTGACGACATTATGAGAAAATTAAAAACTCATGGTGCTCAATTATCTGAAAATGATATTGTGGCCCAACTTTTTGGTACACTACCAGATAGTTTTGACCCGGTAGTGACTGCATTGGAAAATATGAAGGAATCCGATTGAACTATTGAAATAGTGAAACAGAGGTTGCTTGCTGAAGATGCAAAGAGGCAAGATCGTTTTGATTCCGAAATTACGAAGGCAGCAGCGTTTAGTGGTGAAAAGAAGAATAAGAAATTTGATGGTACATGTTTTCGATGTAAGAAAAAGGGACATAAACAAAAGGATTGTCGTGTTCGTATAGAGACAAATAACAGAAAAGCCAGTACAGCGTCGACATCAAAATCAATTTGTTTTATGACTGGAGCTTTAAGCAAAATTCCATCAAGTTCTGAAAACATTTTAAAATTCAAAATAGACTCTGGTGCAACGGATCACATGTGCAAATTTAAATGGGGTTTTGATAATTTGGAAAAACTTAAAAATCCTATATGTATAAATGTTGCCAAAACTCAAGAAAATATGGTAGCTCATTATAGCGGTGTTATTACTGGATACTCCAGTAATGTATTTGTGAATATAAAAGAAGTTTTATATGTTCAAGGTCTCCGGGATAATTTATTGTCTGTTCCAAAACTAACTATGAATGGGTTAAGTGTCGAATTTTATGAAGAAGTAGCTGTCATCAAGAAAGATAATAATGTCCTTATGAAAGCCTATAAGAATGGTAATTTATATGAAATAAAAATCAGAATTGCAAACAACAGAGAAGCAAATGCAAAAAAAAACTCCAAAAAAATAGTAATATAAAGAAAACAAAAATGAAGTTCTCAAAAAACGACAAGTATAAAACTTCATTATCTTTCTTTCGTGACACCTCTGTTTATCCTGTGGTTTTTAATCCCTTCACCATAATAAGTGGCGAATGAGGGTATATATAAGTTTGTTATTCCGTGAGAATACTCATCTGAGACCAACAATGTATTGTACAAAGTAGATTTGTACATTGTTAAATAATTCGGATATGTAAATATTACTCAAAATCTTAATTATTGTTCCAATTTATTTACTGAATTCTTTACTTGATTTATATAAACTCACCACAACTAATCTCGTAGATTTAATGTTTTCATGTCTGAAGGATGGTATTGGTGTTTCCATCTCTGTCCTGTTGGGAGATGATGTTACCATAAACAATATAAAAAAACGCTGCTATTATATATTTTAACTTTAAGTTAGTTTACGTTACATTTTATTTTAATATTATGTTAGATTTTCGAGCCATTTTGTTTATTTAATCGTTGTTTAGACTTCAAGGAATTCAGTAATTTAATATTAAACTTTTTGATTTTTGTATCGAGCCCTTCACTTTGAGTTGTTAAATAAAACATCATTTTGTACAACCACACTATCGAAAAAAGTTAAAGGAAAGTGTTTTTTTTTTCATTTTCAATAAAAGCTAAAATTTGCAGTAATTAAAAACAAACCAAGTTGTTTTGAAACTTGGTTAACACATTTGTAGGTCCCACAAAACCATTTATACCCACACTTGGTGAGTTATCATTTGGTCCTTCGAACCGGATACTTTGGTGGGACAAATTTTGCAGATAAAAATTTTAATTTTATTGTTTTTAATATATTGGTTAGAATATAAAATTCTACCAAAAACTTTTTTGATAATTTTTAGTTGGCTCGAGTTCATTAAATTTAATTTTCATTAAATTATTTTTACTGAAGTTAGGAATTACAACTTGAAAATTTATTATTAAAAATTTTGATAATTTTTCTTGACTGGGGATCAAACCTGGGTTGTTGAATTTACATATGTTTCGAGAAATCCCACTTTCTCTCATCAGAATTCTTTGCTTTCTACCACCTGCACCACTGCGGTGCCGGTCAGCCAACAGACAAACATCAATCCTTTAACCAGTGTTAGTTCTGGTAGTTCGAAGTTTTTGCTGTAATTATCATTCTTTATTAATTTCTATTCGTAGTTGTTTTTTTCCCTTTTTTTCTTCAGTTTTTTCCGTATTCATGTCAAGAGTTTGTCTCGAAAACTTGAATACATTTGTTTTTGTAAACTTTTGTACAACATGTAAACATTATGGCTTGTGCCCTAGCTATTTTATAGAATAATTATTATTTCATAATCGAACTGTTACTTTTTACTTTTTTGATAATTTTTAGTTAGGCTCGAGTTCTTAAACATTTATTTTGTTAGCCACACATCATGAAGCTAATGTAGTGTTTTGATCTGCATTATCATTCAATGGTTTGTGTATTAGCTAAAATTACCCAGTATTTTTACTAACACTGTCGTACTGTTTTTAGCTCAACAACACTGTCTTCGTATGACAGATGTCAATACTTGACATTTTTACTTTTTTATAGACATAAAAAAAAACAAGAAACAAGAAATATCGTAGAAAAACTTGGAAAATAGTTACTCGGTGTGTTTTTTTTTATCAAAAATAAAATACAGTGTCTTTATTATTTATATACAAATAAAAAAAAACATTATTTTCATAGATAGGAAAACAGTAAATTCAAATTTTGTAGCGATTATTTGTAAGAGAAAAAAAGAAAAAATTCCAAAGAAATATCCACTGGCCTTTCGGCACAACAAGAAATGCTAATGAAATCTGGAATCAATTAAAAAAAATATTTAAAAATACCTAATTAAATCAACACGTAAATCTCAAGCAACTCAAGTTTATTTTTAATGATAACTAAAGAAAACATCTCAATCTTAAAGCCTCATTAAACTTTTGTTAAGAATGGTTTCACTTCCAAACTCAAGCCACAACTATTACATCTCTAGAAAACAACTCAAAATACACTCACTCAAGACGAAAATTTGAAACCGCTTAAACAAAGTAAAAACAAAACTTAAAAAAGTGAAAAACTTGTATTTATTCTCTAATTATTGAATTTAATATTGAAAAAGATCGAATAAAAGAAATAAATAACTTGTATTTATATGAAGTTCAATAAAGAATATTGTATAAATTAAATATTTCAAATACAAACAATAATCACAACAGCGGCATTGCTATTGGACTTATCCAGAAGGCAATTCTGCTCCAACGTACCTGCGCATGTAAACAAGTGGTAAGCGGAAAAGTTAATATATATTTAAGTCTTTTATCGACCTTTTCCTTATTCTATTATTGATTTGTTTAGAAAATTCTAAATCGGGCTTATTAAGGTCATGTATTCTATGCAAATAAAAGATTATTTCATAATTTATTTTTCCGACGTTTCGTTGGAGATTCCCAACATCATCAGGGATATTTTATTAGATCTGGTAGCATCGAAATAAATATACAATTGAAAAATAATAGTTTAATAACAACAACGATAACTTAGTTCTACAGGAATAATATTACTCACATATAATCTTTCGTCAATAGTTCTGCATTTAGAATATTTTATATACATTCTGTTTTACATAAACACAACATAAAACATAAATTTAATTAAACAAAACAAATGCAAAAATATAAATAAAAATAATATCACAGTATAATTAAATTGTATTAAACTAAGTATCACAGCAGTAAAAACAAACTAAAATATTGCGATTGTATAAATTGCATTCGTGTTGTTTTTGTCGTCTTTTGTATTTAAAGCATTCGTAGCTCTTTCCTGAATCCTCAAACTTTCCAGGGTAAATCGTTTATTTGTTCTCTTTTCCTTGTCCAATATTTTAACGTTTGTGAGATCGGGTAGATGTTTTTCTTCAACACAGTGTGTAGCCAGAGCTGTAGTCATTTTATTTTTCTTTATGTCTGTTCCGTGTTCTGATATTCTTGTACCAAGGCTTCTCTTTGTAGTACCCACGTAAACTTTACCACACTCTTCATCTTTTTTACCTAAACATGTGATTTCATACACAATATTACTTTGCTCATTTTTTTCTATTTTTGTTTTTGTTTGTGTAAATAGAGTATTGATTGTTTTGCTCGCTCTGTGCGCTAATTTTATTTCGTTGTCATTTATTATTTCACAAACGTTAAAATATTGGACAAGGAAAATAGAACAAATAAACGATTTACACTGGAAAGTTTGAGGATTCAGGAAAGAGCTACGAATGCTTTAAATACAAAAGACGACAAAAACAACACGAATGCAATTTATACAATCGCAATATTTTAGTTTGTTTTTACTGCTGTGATACTTAGTTTAATACAATTTAATTATACTGTGATATTATTTTTATTTATATTTTTGCATTTGTTTTGTTTAATTAAATTTATGTTTTATGTTGTGTTTATGTAAAACAGAATGTATATAAAATATTCTAAATGCAGAACTATTGACGAAAGATTATATGTGAGTAATATTATTCCTGTAGAACTAAGTTATCGTTGTTGTTATTAAACTATTATTTTTCAATTGTATATTTATTTCGATGCTACCAGATCTAATAAAATATCCCTGATGATGTTGGGAATCTCCAACGAAACGTCGGAAAAATAAATTATGAAATAATCTTTTATTTGCATAGAATACATGACCTTAATAAGCCCGATTTAGAATTTTCTAAACAAATCAATAAAAGTTAATAATTTTTTATAATTGATTTGTTTTTTTTTTAATTCAGAATCCCTTAACACAGGTTTATAAAATACACTTTATAAACTAGTAAGTGAACAAATTTAAAAGTTGAATCGATTCTATTTTTAAATTGATTTTATTTTTGCCTTTTTTCTTATCTTTAAAGTATAAATGTTTATGAAAATAAAAAGATATTATTGTACTTGATAAACATATTTTAATTCCGCAGGGAAATAGGTTGCACTATAAAAATATATGATTTTGTTTTGTATAAGAAACAAGTTTTGATTGTTATTGTTTGTACTTTACTGCAGATTTTTTCCTAATGAAAATTCATTAAATTTTGTTAAAATTTAACAAAATAACAATAAAATATATTTTGGAAATAAATCATAATATTTATAGTGCTGTTTATTTTAGTGCAGAATATTCTTCATTCGAACACGTTAGGAAATTTGTAAAAGATTTATTTTGGGAAATAGTTTTTATTCTTCTCATATAAAATTGCTGCGATGAGAATATTATTTCAATTTTAATATTTTTTTTGGGTTTATCAATTAATTCGTCATTTTAGGGAATTATTCCGTAGATATTTTAAGATCTTGTGAAAGAGCTACATTTATTTGTTGATTTTTTCTGAGAAAGAATCCTCTGAAAACTTTTCCATTGAAATTTTTTGAACAAAAGTTGTTTAAATTTAGGATTTTTGGATTTTTTTCTTAAATTATCTTACAATTTTCAAGCTATTTCTGGTGTTTCAAAACTATAAGCTTGAGAATATAAGTTTTTTGCTTTGGTCGTTTTAAACATTTTCTGGCAGTTTCATTTTTGAGTTTCTTTTTCATTTCGGGAGCTCAATGATAAAATGAAATCGGACCTTTTAGTAAGATTTGAAAAGCTGGCCGCTATATTTCTTGAGTTTGAAAATGACTATAATGAAATGCCACAAGAAAATCGAAGTTCTTTTAGTATTGACCTTCAAAAAGATGGATTTATGGGAAAAGGTAAAAACATGTTACGAGGCTTTCGCTATTAACAACACGGTTCAAGATTCAGATGAAGATTGTGATCAGGCAAAACATTTGTATAAAGAATGTAGATTAGCCTACATAACTATTGCGGCTTTAATGGGTGAACTGTCTCAATCTTTTATAAACAAGCCAGTTTTGAGTTCAACTCGTATGTGGGAACAGTGGAAACTCAGCTACTATGGTGAATCGCACTTTCAGCCATCATATGAATTTGCCACCTTGCACTATGGAAGTTTTTAAGGGCGATTATGGTTCGTGGCCTTCTTTTAGAGACATGTTCACCGCGGTTTATACCAACTGTGAGGAACTATCGGGTGTGGAAAAATTGTTTTACTTAAGGCAATTTACATCTGATGAGGCTCTTGAAATTGTTAAAGATTCGCCTTTGACAAATCAAGGGTTTCAAAATGCTTGGTCTAACGTAAGTAGGGCTTATGAGAACAAACGAATTTTGGTAAATAGTCAACTTAAGATTTTGTTAAATTTTTTGACGGTAAAACCTGAGTCCGCCAGAGATATTAAAAGTCTCCAAAGGAACATTAATAATTGCATTTCGGTCTTGAACTTACATGAGATAGATATCTCTACTTGGGACCCTATTTTTGTATATTTGTGCTCCATTAAATTATCGGTCCTTTGTTGTTGTGGGAACAGAGTGTGAAAAATAAGAAAGAGATACCGAAATGGCGAGAATTGGACACTTTTATAACATCCCGATTTAAATTTTTGCAAACAGTGTTCGACATTCGTAATTTTAGGTTTGAGTGGAACACAACAGTCTGATTCGGAGGATACTGTCAACCCTACGGGAAATAGGCAAAATGTAAACAGATTTACGTTCAAGAATAAGTCTAGTTTTGGCAGTAATGCATTATCTGGAGGAAAATTTAAGACTTTTCAGGCCAAGGTGATACTAAAGTAATTTATGTTCAAAAGACCATTTGTTGAGATTTTGCTTGAAATTCTTGTAAATGAATCCCGGAGAAAGATTTTTAATCGTAAAGAGAAACAATCTTTGCATTAATTGTTTAAGTACCAGACACAAGTTAGATACTTGTACGAGCAAATATAGTTGCTCAATATGTAAATTGAAACACCATTCTATCTTACATCGGAAGGTAATATAAACCTCTACAGATATTAATAAGAGCTCAGATAGGCCAACTACCAGTCAGGCAGTTGTACAAACTCAGACCGTACAAAATTGTTTTGTAACTGCAAGATAACAAGTTTTGTTAGGAACTACTTTAGTAAATATTATAGCGACGTGGTTACTGCAAGGGCACTTATAGATTCAGGGTCACAGGCCACTTTCATTTCGGAAAGATTACAGAGGAAACTTGATTTGCCTATTAAGAGTATTTGTGCTAAGGTTTCAGGTTTGAATGGTGCGTTAGCAGGGTCTGTTCAAAAGCATTTCGAGAAGTAGTCAAGTTGATATATTGATTGGGGGCGATAACTATCCTAAGATCATGCTGGTATGGTGGTATTAGAAAAAATGTCTTTGGAAACTTGATGGCGCAGGAAACACATTTTGGATGGATTTTGACCACTTCTTAACCCGAATAAAGAAGTTTTCACAACAAGTGTTTCATGTTTTACTGATGTTAGTTTGGACAAGCCACTCGAGAAATTATGGACCTTGGAAGAACCGCCGCAACATTCCCGACTCACACCAGAAGATGAATATTATGAAGAACATTTTAAGAATACAGTTAAGGGAAATTCTGAAGGTCGTCATGTTGTCTCACTACCTTTCAAACCGCAGTATTCGACTGATAGGTGTTTAGGACATTCGCGTGAAAAAGCCAGGAAACAGTTTTTGCAAAAACGTTATAAATGGCAATATGTGCGGAAAGACATGCAGATCGGGGATATGGTAGTCACTCGGAAGGATGTGACTACCATATCAGGTAAAAGTGTAAATAAAACTCAGATTTAATTCAAGTTTAAAGATAACAACTTTTGTTTTGTTTTAATTCTCAAAAAAGGGCGTTTTGCCGCTCGGTTATATCGGCTGGTGAGCTTTGAACAAAACCCAACCCGTACAACCTGACTATAAATACAAATTAGACTTTACATGGCGATCCTGCCAAATTAACATTTTTTGAGATCCTGCTAAATAAAAACTTTTAAGATCCTATAAGATTTTTTTAAACTTTTTTAAATGAGCGACAAAGAAGAAATAGATAGAATTTTTAAAAAATGGGAAGACTTAGTCTACATACCAAGCACTTCCACTAGTAACGAGGACATCCCAATCTATGTACCAACACCAAAATCAGCAGGTCCAAAACCTATTACAATAGAAGAACTAAAGGAAAAATTACAGTAGAAGAAAAGCCTAAACCGAAAAAGAAGAAGAGAGGAGGAAGAAAGAGACGCTTCGAAAATGGATACCATATTTTACATTTACATTCAATACAACTCCCAATGTCGATACAGATTATTCACCATATGAGTTAATATTTGGTAAACTTCCACGTTTACCAGGTGAAGAATTATCAAATTCTACAAAAATTTACAATTATGATAATTATTCCAACGAACTAGTCATTCATTAAATAGAGCTAGAGAAATAATTCTAGATGTAAAAAGAAAAAGAAAAAGAAAATTAGTATCAGAAAATAAGAAAAATTGTGTAGATCTTAAAGTAGGTGATTTAGTCTTAGTAAGAGTAGAAAATAGAAGAAAATATGAACCTCCTTACAAAGGCCCATATAAAATTTTAGATATAGTTGACTTAAACATAATAATAGAAATAGATAAATCTAAAATAAAATGTGTACACAAGAACAATCTTAATATTTACATGAATACATTTTTAGACATCATTTAATATTTTATTTAACACTAAAAATCAAAATATTTCATAAGTACTTTTTGTAAAGCAATAAATTTGTAACACATAATCTAAATTTATTAACTATAAGAATCAAATGTTTTATTTTTAATAATACCCAAACTAAAAAGGGTGAGGGTGTAGTGTGCGTGCTGTAATTGTACACATCATTGTAGATGCTACAATTATGCACATCATTATACACGCGCAAAGGAAATATGTAGCATTAAAATAAACAAAAAAGAAAACAAAATAAATGAACCAATGTTAAAATGAAATAATGCTATCATTGCAACTTTGCATAGGTAGAATAATAATAATAATGTTGTTCAATTTTATTGTAAACTTAGCAAATATCACTCAGTACATTCACACTTAAGTTAAACCAAGGGTAAATGAAGAAAGTGATATTTGCTGATCATAAATTAATTTAGTATATAAGTCAGGTAAAATTGTAAATAAAACTCAGATTTAATTCAAGTTCAAAGATAACAACTTTTGTCTTGTTTTAATTCTCAAAAATGGGCGTTTTGCCGCTCGGTTCTATCGGCTGGTGAGCTTTGAACAAAATACAACCCGTACAACCTGACTATAAATACAAATTGGACTTTACACCAGTTCGTCGAGAAGCTCTACCAGGGAACTTAGATTAACCAATGGTCATGAGAGCGAGAGACTTAGTATAATATGTTTGGTCTTCTTAATTAATTAAAAAAACGATGTTCTTGTTTTAAGTCTAGATTAATTCTTTATTCAAAAATTTATATCTTATATCTAAAATTTACAAACTGAAGATTGAGTAGTTTCTATAACCCACTCAATAACTTATTCTATAACTTACATTAACTACTTCATTCTCATTTACATGCTGTTTGGTGCAGTGAGCCAAAAGAGAAGAAACCGCACAAATACTCTTCTACTCACTTAATGCAATCACAACACAATTGGTTGACCCAATTGATCGATTGCTTTGTTTTGGTTGCTGTGTTTTTGTGTCAGCAAAATTAAGTAAGGCAATGTTTGTAACTTACACCAAACAGCTTGTATAGGTGGCATTGGGTTTTGTTGTACAATTATAAGTGCACACTACACCCTCACCCTTTAGAAAAAATATTATGGAATCTTTTGTTTATGCAAAGACTGCAGAATTTTTTATAATAACAAAGCATGTCGTAGTTCTATATTTACAATTTCTGTTTATATTTTATATTTGTTTATTTATTTTTAAAGTTAAGTACAAAGAATGATTTGCTTATATTATTATTTTGTTCTTATGTATACATTGGTTTCATTTTACATTTTTGGTTTATTATTATTATACTTAAATTTAACAAAAGTATGTTTATATATGTATATATATATATTTTTTTTTTGTATAAAAGTATAAAAGTTGTCTTAGGTTAGTTATCAATACGCTTACTTTTAGTTTTGTTTAATTCTTATATTTTTTTTAGTAGATTCTTATGAAAAATTTTGTTTTTGTTGTTTCCATGTACTGTTATATTTAGGTCATCTATTGCTATAATTTTATATGGTCCATTATAAGGTGGCGCATTCTTTTTTCTATTTTCTACTTTAACTAAAACTAAATCTCCTATTGTTAAATATATTCTATTTATATCCTTATATGAATCTAATTGTCTCTTAGTTGTTATCTTATCTATCATATTCTTAGCGTTTTCTAATGAATATTTTAAGCTGGCTTTTAGTTCATTGGCATAATTTTCAAAATTGTATACCTTTGACTTCATCTCCAGGTAAGTTTGGTAATTTGCCAAAAACTAGTTTAAAAGGCGAGTACTCAGTATCTACGTGAGGAGTTGTATTATATGCAAATGTATAATAAGGAATCCATTGTTCCCTATGTTCGTCTTCTACGAACGATAAGAAATATTCGTTCAATACCCTGTGATTTCTCTCAACAGTTCCCAGTGTCTCATGGTGGTATGGTGTCGAAAATCTTTGTTCTATCTTTAACAATTTGCATATCTCTCTCATTAGTTCGTTTGTGAATTCTTTTCCTCTGTCCGATTTGAGTATTCGAAATAGTCCGTAAATCAGTATAACATTTTTTACTAGTGCTTTTGCTATTGACTTGGCCTCTTTTGTCTCCATTGGAGAGGCTATGACATATTTTGTCAATTCGCATTGCATTGTTAGTATATATCTTTGGTTATTAGTTGGACGTAGTGGACCAATTGTGTCTATCACTATTGTGTTGAAGCTATTTGAAGGTGTTTCTGTAATTTTAAGTGGTCCCTTCGTGTGTCTGATTTGTTTATTTTTTTGACATAATTTGCATTTAGATACGTATTCTTTGATAGTTTTATTCATTCCTTTCCATATGTATTTTTGTTGGGGTGTATCATGATATAATTTTATTAATTCCAGTTTTGTGTGTTCGTTTAGTATCTTTTGAGGTTTTGTATACAATAATATTACTATGTCATCTTTATTCTTTTTACAATTTTCATTGTATTTGACCTTAAAGTCATCCGCGGGAATTATACTAAATATTGCATCATTACTTTCGATTGCAAATTTCTTATTTTTCATGTTTCTTACTTTCTTTAAATATGATGATAGTTTCTCCATAAGAGTATTTAAATACAATGGATTATCGCTACATCTAACACGTGTTTCATTATTTTCAATATCACACTCTATTGTGTGTTCATACAATTTTTTAACATTGTTTATTAGCCTCTTTTCTAATATAAATTCTAATTTGTTTGCGCGCTTGATATCATTGATGGACGTTGATCAGACTCGTTATGAGATCCGCTTATGATATTATTATTTTCTGATGACTTTTTTCTCATACCTCTTGTTACAACTAGTGTTTTTTTTTGTTTTCTCATCATTTTCTGATAGTATCATGCTTTTCAATATGTCAGAATTTGTATTATTTACCCCTTTTTATAAACTATTTCTCTATTGCATATTACTGTATCTTCCTCAATGTCCATGTCAATTTATAATCTCACTTCTTGGTGGAATTTTCACAAATTTTATATCAAATCTTTTGTCATATATTGGTTGTTTAAAAGTTTCTTCTCCTACTTTAACCGTTAGTATATATGTTTTATAATCCATGTTGCAATTGCAATTTAGTAAAATCATGTCATATTACGTCATATGTATTCTATGTTTAAAAACTATTTCATCAATTTTTATTGATATTTCTGTGGATGCTAATGATCTTATTTCTTCTGTTGTAACTCCCGTTAAACAGCAGTAGTCATCTGGATGTTCATCGTGTTCTGGTAGTAAATCTTCTTTGCACAGAGAGACATCTGCACCTGTGTCTATCAGAAAAGTCAGAATACGGGGTGTGTTCAATACATTTATTTTTATATAGTTTTTAATATCAGATGAAATGCTAAATATTTGATTGGTATTTATACGTTTTGATCCGGAGATGTCTGTTGGTATGATACCTCCGGATATGACTCGTTTCCCTGGTTTTGTACATGATATGCATTTCGTCCTCTATTGTTATTATTATAATTGTTATTATTGTTCCTATTGTAGTATCTGTTGTTGGAGTTGTTGTTATTATTGTTTCTATTGTAGTCTCTGTTGTTGGAGTTGTTATTATTATTGTTTCTATTATTGTTATTATTATAGTTGTTACTATGGTTTGTTCTATTATTATAACCGTGTCCGTTATAACCGTTATTTTTAAATCTGTTGTTATTGTTATTTCTATATCTATTTCCATAGCTATTGTTGTTTTGGTTGTTATTATTTCTGTAATTTCTGGAATTGTTTGACTGTTGTGCTGAATGGAACAAGATTTGGTTTTGTCTTATGTCAGTAGAGACTTCCGTTGCTATTTCGATGGCTTCACTGAGTTTCTTTACTCTACTTGGTTCTATTGTTCTAGTTATTTTTTTAAGAAAAATTGTTTGAGCTCGAGTCCAGTTTATGTAAAATTCTTTACTGCTGATATTTCGCTACACTTCGTATAGCATTTTCAAAGCTTATTTTCTAAACAAAAACAAAAAGTGTATGAACATCAATAATAATAAGAAAATGACAAAATAAAATACAAAAGTAAAATTTTTTATGTAAAGCACAAACAAAATCACAAATAAAAAATATTAAATGTAAAAAACAACAATAACAATTTTTACCGAAAAAGTTTACATTAAAACAAAAACAAAAAATACATTTAATTTTTTTTTGCGCTTAAACAGTGAGTGTCTTCTTCATCGTCTAATGTTACACTGATCTTAAAAATAATTATATTATTGCACTATCCTTCGTTTTCCTTTGTAAATTAAATGACGATAACTTTGCGCTACACTTTCAGTGTCGGCTTTGTAGTTTATCCTCTCGTTTGTCGGTGTATTGATTATATGAAGCATTTCGAGCATATAGCGGCGTTTATAATTGTTTTCACTGTCAATAATTTGTACTTTGTAAAAATCGGGGGAATGATTTTTCTTCGCACAATGGGCCACCAAAGCTGTTTTTTTGTGTAACTTCCGTATTGTTTTTCATCTTTTGATCTGATTTGTGTCCAGCTAATCTTGTTTTCAATTTGTTCTTTGTTGTGCCTATGTAAATTTTATTACAAATATCCACAGGCTTGCCATTGCACGGTATTCTGTAAACCACATTTGATTTTTCTAATTTATTTATCCTATCCTTAGTCTTGCTGAATAATCTACCCACTGTTTGTTCAGTTTTATGAGCCATTCGGTATTTTTCCTTGTCAAAAAGATTTGAATTTTGAATTCTTTCTGATATTTCTGGGATATATAATAGTGATTTATATACTTTTCCATCTGTATTCTCTAGTTGTCTGTTATTATTGGGTTTTTGGTTATCTCTTATTAGTTTTTCGGTTAATTTTTGGGGGAAATTGTTGTTAAATAAAATGTTTCTTATTTTCTTATATTTTTATTGTGAAATTCGGTATCGCTTATCCTTAGTATTCTATTTATTAAGTTATTAGCAGTATTTATTATCATTCTCTTAGGGTGTCTTGAATTGAAGTTTATAATTCTACCAGATGCAGTAGGTTTTTGGTACCAGTCAACTTTTATTTTATTTTTCTCCCTTATCACTATCGTATCCAAATATGGAAGTTTGGAGTTTATTTCCCTTTCCATTGTAAACTTAATATTATTGTTAAAACTATTCAAATTCGTCATTATTTCCTCTATTGCATTCTCTCTAACTATACCAAACAAATCATCTACATATTTCGTCATATTGTGGGTTTTGTTGTTAATTTTCCAATACAGGTGTCAAGTAGTTCTTCCATTACGATGTCAGCTACAATCGGAGATGCTGGTGAACCCATAGGGAGACCTTTTTTCTGCGTATAGATCTTCTCATTATATTTAAAATAGCGGTTGTCCTTGATACAAAATTTCAGGATACGTCAAAATTAGCCCTTTGTCATGTTAGTGTGTTGTGATAATTCGCCCTATTTATTTTCTATGATTCTTAGTGCTAAGTCAACAGGAATACTCGGAAATAACGACACAACATCAAATGAAATTAATTTTTCATCTTCCTGTATCGTCAAGTTTTTAATCTTATCCCTAAATTGCACTGATTCCCTTACATTATATTTTGAATTCTCCGTAATTTTCCTGAGTGTATTTGTCATATATTTACATAATTCGCTGTATGGGGCATTAATGCATGAACAAATGGGTCGAAGTGGATATCCTTCCTTGTGGATCTTAGGGAGACCATATATCCTAGGTAAATAAGCTACTTCCGTTTTTAGCTTCTTTTTCTCTATCGCGGTTATTGTTTGATTTTTAAAAAGTTCTTCCAAAAAGTTCTTTACGTTACCCTTATCCGAATTCAATATTAAAATATGTTTGTTCTTTTTCAAAAAATGTTCTGCTTGTTTGACTATATTTAAAGTGAATTTGTCCCTATCATCCAATTTCATCTTGTTTACATGATTATCCACTATTGAGGTAAATTTTGTTCTCGCCATTTCCTGTTCATTTTTGTCCAACAAAGTTTGAACAAAATCCTCTCCACATGTTATAAATCTTAGCATAGGAAACTGTTTTCTCATAAGTGGTAAAGCGTGTTTTTTCCCCAGTGAGAGAATCCATTGTACGTCGTCTGGTATATTGTTATTAGTTTTAATAACAAACCAATTTTTATTAATTTTATCCCAAGTTCTTGTCTTTGTTTATCCCTAAGTTTTTCAAATTTCCTTTTCTGAATGTCTTTTATTTTCGTGTTCATAGATTCTGTTAATATCCTTTCACTTCTCTAAAATTCAATTCCATCTTCCTCTGTTAAGTGAAAATTAATCTGTTCTATTATTTCCTTATTTTCTTCGTCGTTAAGTTTCAAAAGCTCATGTTTCTGTCTTAGAAGTAAGTTAAGGATTTTATTATGAAAGTTTTCCATGTATTTTAAGAGTGTTTGAGTAATCGTCGATCCTATAAGTGTATTTGCATTGAAAATGCTGTGTATGTGTTTGGTAGAGTTCCTAATAAATGTTGGTATAATACCCATCTTTCTGCATCTCACCTAAAAAGTTATAGATGATTTTAATTTTAAATGTTTGTTTCTTATTGACTTATATCTATTGATGTTTCTCCGGATGTTTTCGTTGGTTTTTATCCTTTTGTAGACCATTTTGATGTTGATTTACGGCGTGCTCTCCGTTTAGATTAAATTAGTGTTGTTTTTATCCGACCTTTCAGTTATAATTTTTAAGAAATAAAATTGTTTGAGCTCGAGGTCAAGTTTATGTAAAATTCTTTATTGCTGATATTTCGCTACACTTCGTATAGCATTTTCAAAGCTTATTTTCTAAATAAAAACAAAAAACAAAAAGTGTATGAACATCAATAATAATAAGAAAATGACAAAATAAAATACAAAAGTAAAATTTTTTATGTAAAGCACAAACAAAATCACAAATAAAAAATATTAAATGTAAAAAACAACAATAACAATTATTACCGAAAAAGTTTACATTAAAACAAAAACAAAAAATACATTTAATTTTTTTTTGCGCTTAAACAGTGAGTGTCTTCTTCATCGTCTAATGTTACACTGATCTTAAAAATAATTATAATATTGCACTATCCTTCGTTTTCCTTTGTAAATTAAAGGACGAAAATGCTATACGAAGTGTAGCGAAATATCAGCAATAAAGAATTTTACATAAACTTGACCTCGAGCTCAAAACATCAATATATGCAATATTATAATTATTTTTAAGATCAGTGTAACATTAGACGATGAAGAAGACACTCACTGTTTAAGCGCAAAAAAAAATTAAATGTATTTTTTGTTTTTGTTTTAATGTAAACTTTTTCGGTAATAATTGTTATTGTTGTTTTTTACATTTAATATTTTTTATTTGTGATTTTGTTTGTGCTTTACTAAAAAATTTTACTTTTGTATTTTATTTTGTCATTTTCTTATTATTATTGATGTTCATACACTTTTTGTTTTTTGTTTTTATTTAGAAAATAAGCTTTGAAAATGCTATACGAAGTGTAGCGAAATATCAGCAATAAAGAATTTTACATAAACTTGACCTCGAGGTCAAACAATTTTATTTCTTAAAAATTTAATTCTTCCTTTGTGCCTGTAAAAATTGTAATAAGTTTAGAAATTGATGCCAATTCATTGGCGTTTAAATGTTCTTCAGTCATATTTGTAGAGTTTTCTTGTACAGTCTGAGTACTACCACTTTGTGCTAGTTTATCTTCGTGTAATTTTAGTATTTGTAGTGCTTCTTGTTTAATTTTTTTTTAAATTGTGAAGTTTGTTGTAATATTTCCTCTTGGGATAATTTACTCTTATCTAATACTTTTATTATATATTCTTCTAATAGTTTTAATTCATTCTTCTTTGTTTCTATGGTCTCTATAGTATAACCCTTGCTTAAAGACTTTTTCGCATTGGTAATCAAATTCTTTATGCTTTCATAGATGTTATCCATCTAGTTTCAAATTAATTACTTCCTATTACAGAATTCAACAATAAAAAAATGTTTCTATTAGTTTCTTTAATATGTTCTTACTTATTCATAATATTTATTTTTAATTTCTACTTATATATCATATATACTCAATTATATTTAATTTGTTATAATGTGTTTTTATATATTTGTTTATACTAAACATTGTTAATAGCATTGTTGATAGCGTTTTGGTTTCTATATTTATTTACATATTGTTTAAAATGTTTATTTATTTTATATAATATGAATAGAATTAATAATACTATTATTAGTGTTTTTAGGTATTCTGGAATGAATTCCAAAGAGTTGCTGGCATTGCCATTTTGTACAATATTCTCTTGGATTTCGACCTTGCTTTGAGGTTTTCCCATATTGCTATTTTTGTTTCCCCAGGTAGGACCTACCATGTAATTTATTTTATAAAAGTTATTTTATGTGTCAATGTTGAATGTTTTATTTTTGTTTTATCTCTTCTAAAGGTTGTAATACTGACATTTGCGGCTTATCTGTTTTTAATTTAATATTTTGTGTATTTTATTTATTGTTTGTAATTGCAATTTATGTGCTTCTTATAGTTAATGTGATAAATCTTTTCATCCTTAACTTCTGGTGAAATATTGGCATTACATACAACAAAAGGTACAGTTTGAAAGACATTTTTATTTATTGGTTATTATAACATTATGTATTATTACAGATGTGCAACTGCACTTTCTGTGTTAATTTTTGATATGCTAGACGTGCTTTAGCACTTTCTGCACTTTCAAAAATTATTTATTTATTCCCAGACATGCCCATGCACTTTCTGGTTTTTTGTTTTTATTTATTATTATTTTTTTTATATATTGATTTGCCAGACATGCCCATGCACTTTCTGGTCAAATTATTATTTTTTTATTATTATTATTCAGGATCAGGATCTGCTATGTCGGCAGGATCGTCTATGTCGGCAGGATCTTCTATGTCGGCAGGATCGCCATATAATAAGTTTGGTCTTCTTAATTAATTAAAAAAACGATGTTCTTGTTTTAAGTATAGATTAATAATTAATTCTTTATTCAAAAATTTATATCTTTATCTAAAATTTACAAACTAAAGATTGAGTGGTTTCTATAACCCACTCAATAACTTATTCTATAACTTACATTAACTACTTCATTCTCATTTACATGCTGTTTGGTGCAGTGAGCCAAAAGAGAAGAAAGAGCACAAATACTCTTCTACTCACTTAATGCAATCACAACACAATTGGTTGACCCAATTGATCGATTGCTTTGTTTTGGTTGCTGTGTTTTTGTGTCAGCAAAATTAAGTAAAGCAATGTTTGTAACTTACACCAAACAGCTTGTATGGGTGGCATTGGGTTTTGTTGTACAATTATAAGTGCACACTACACTAGCACGTCTCAAGCCCTTGTTTTAAGAAAAAACAAGGACCGTAACGCCCGCCGCAGACGTAATCGTAGGACAAGAAATGCGTTAACAAGGAGCACCGTCGCAGGGACCGTGATGGGACCACCAATTAATGTAAGCGGATCAGTATTGTTGAAGCCAATGGCTCTGGTAAACGTAGAAGCGAGTGGCCGTTTCGTTAGTGAACGCGCCATGATAGACGCTAACTCGGAGGTTTCCATTATTTCGGACGAAGTGGCACGCAAAATTTCTGCTCGAAGAATTATCGTGGGTGACAAAGAGAAGTGCCTCATTAGAATTGGTGGTAACCACGGTTCCAGCACCATAATTGAGGTTTACACTGAAATCAAGCGGACGCTGAACATAATGGCACCACCGAGATTAGTCGATGGTCACATTTTTGACGAATTTCCAGGGCTGCAATTGCAGATCCGCATTTTAACACAGAGTTTGTATGGAATTACATTAGTCGTTATTTTTTAAAATTTTTAAATAATTAACAAGAAGTAAAATTTTATATTTTACTCCTTTTTTAGTTTTCTTATTTGTTTACTTTTTGGTCTTTGGATGGCTTCAGAAACTTGGATTACTATGGAGTCATCACATTTAAATATTTACTACTTTAGCTTGGAATAAATGGACTTTTTGAAGTTTTTGGTTGCTCTTTTTTCTATTTTATTAGCTTCAGTTTTCCTACAACTGGCTTTTGCTGTACAGCAAGGGCGCCGGAATGTTCATGTCTGTCCTGTTGGGAGATGTTGTTACCATCAACAATATAAAGAAACGACAAAATATAGAGCGCTGCCATTTTGTTTATTTAATCGTTGTTTAGACTTCAAGGAATTCAGTAATTTAATATTAAAATTTTTAAGCTTTTATTTTGTGTTGCCTCTTTAAATCCAATAAAATAAAAAAATTATTGTATAAAAGCTTAATAATATAATTTGATCCAGCAATACAAAATATTAATCAATAATTAAAATTTTTGATATTTGTATCGAGCCCTTCACTTTGAGTTGTTAAATAAAACATAATTTTGTACAACCACACTATCGAAAAAAGTTAAAGAAAAGTGTTTTTTTTTCATTTTCAATAAAAGCTAAAATTTGCAGTAATTAAAAACAATCCCCTTTTTTATTAAAACAAACCAAGTTGTTTTGAAACTTGGTTAACACATTTGCAGGTCCCACAAAACCATTTATACCAACAATTGGTGGGTTATCATAATGAAAGTTGCCTACCCTGAAACCTAACACTCGCTATAGTCTTTCCATTTGTCATTGGTAAAGAATTTTCGCTAAGTAATTACGCATGGTGCAAATATACAAGGTGAGTGCAGTAGCCCAGCTGACTGACTTTGTTTACAATTTACTTATGTCAAAAGTAATACTTTTTCAAGTATTTTTGACAGTAGTACATTATTGTACACATATAAAATGCCTGTTGTTTCTGTTTTGTGTTGTATTTGTTGTCGATTTGCACTCACCTTGTGTTGTTGCACCATGTAATTACGTTTGTAAGCTATATATATTGTTGATCTAGCGAGCGCACACACTTGCTTTTTAACAAGAGATCACTAAACACGTTAAAGTAGAATGTAAGACAACCTCCATAAAAATTATTATTTTTAAACATTTTTCTTGCTATATTTTTAAATATATTGCAGATATCATATATCACTACTAAATTCAGCAGGAATAAGTTTCATGCAAAAAGAAATCGCAAAACTAATTTTTTTGTAGTTCAGTCCATTTTTGACTATAGACCCCATAAAGACCACTTCCAAAATTCACTTAAATATGTATAAAACTGATAAATTTTATGATGGTCGGCCCATAATTGGTCATAGCTCCCACACAAGGACCACATCCGAAAAAGCCATTTGTCTTTACTTATATATTTGGTACATGTACTCAAAACTTTGCACATATCACATACTATATATACGAAAATCATCCCACAAAATTTTGTGAATTTCAGTTAATTTTTAACTGTATCCCCGATATAAAGCCCTCTTCCGAAAATCACTTCAATACTCATAAATCTCTTATAAATAACGGTACAGATCGAAAATTTTACACGCATCATTTACATACATGCCAAAATCAATATTGAGAATATCGGTCCATATTTGACTATATACCCCATATAAGGCACACTTCCGAAATTCACTTTAATGTCATGTTTCTAGATAATAAGTGACTCAAATTTTTCGCCCAAATGAGTACAAAAATTAGTTTTGGGTTTTTAGAACACAAGTGTCAATTCTCTTGAGTGAAAACGTAAGACTATCTTTTTTTATGGTTTCTACATTGCAATTTCAATTGTCCTACTGTCAAACACAGACAAGTAGAAATAAGTGCTTGTGTGCATCACAAAACAATATTTTCTATATCATTTCATATATTTCTACAGCAAACTGTTGTCCACTACCTTAACTTTCAATTTCAATGTTAATTGCGATAAATGAAAACATTTTTCATTAAATTTATTACAAAATTAAAAAATTCATAGCAATTTCAATTCACATAAATTATTTTTGAATTGTAAATAAAACACAGCTGTTTTTATTTTGGTTTCTAGGGTTACCCCTAAAAATTAAAATATTGAATATTAACATGGGAAAAAGTAAACAATATATCTAATTAAATAATTTGGCAATAATGCAATTTAACAACTCAATATTACCAAGGTAACTAACTATTAAATAATTTGTAAGCTTGAGGTCACTAGTTTTTTATAAAATATTTTTTAGTTTTATTTATAAACCTGCGTGCGTTGCTACGCCATCAATTGAAATAAATTTGTAAAAAAAGACGGTACACAAATATTCAATTCGTTTTGAGTAATAACCCCGCCTAGAGTAAGATATATATTCCATTTAAAGTAACTCGTGTAGTTATAACACGTGTATAATCAATTATACAATTACTCAAAAAAGTAGGCGGTCGAAAATAATTTTCTTATATTATATATTAATTTTGATTAATGTTTTTTTATTACGGGTAAGTTTAAAAACGACCTCTTTTAAATGATAACAGGTTACAGGTAAAAAAAATAAAAATGAGAATAATAAATAAACTATTAAATGATAAGAAGTACAAACATAATTAAGAGAACAATTATTATTTTTTTTTCGAACTGTTAATTTTAAATTTCTTGATATTTATTTAGTCGGGCTCGAGTTCATTAGATTTAATTTTCATTAAATTAAATTAAAAAATTAAATTATTATACACATAGTGTTGTTGAACTGTTCGGACGTGTTATTTTTAGTGCGGCTGAATTTTCGGTGAAAAAATCGTAATAGGTGAAAAAGTGTAATAGGTCGAAATAAAACAAAAAGTTAAAAAATAATTCGTAATAGGTAAAAATACCTACGGTAAAAAAAAAAAAAAAAAAAAAAAAATAAAAAACATTAAAAAATAAAAAACATTAAAAAAAAAATAATAAAAAACATTAAAAATCGCATAAAAACTGTATGAGTGTTCCTCTCAGATGTAATTCTGAGAAAGAGCTTAGCTCGACTAGAAAATCTTTATGGATCTCTGAGGAAGAATCCTTAAAAAAATCTGTGGAGAATCTTCTCACTACAAGAGCCGTAGAACGGCGCCGTTCCTGTTCGCCCAATATAGTGATTTCATCAGATGATAAAACATCAATATCTTCTACATCAAATAGTGCAGTCAAACCTAGAAAACAAGTAGGTATGGATAAATACGTCACAGTTCTTAAGCGACAGAGGAGCCCGACATCTGCTCAAACGTCATCAAATTCAAAAGCTCCCAAGACCGTGAGTATTGACAATCCAAATGATCAAAACAGGTTTGCTCTCCTCCAGACGGATGATCCAGAACTTCCTAAAAAAACGTTTAAGCCCCCACCAATTTATCTGAGAGAGCCCACTTCCAGTAAATTGGTACAAGGAATTGTTTCGGTAATAGGTGAAAATATGTTTAGCGTAACCTCAATTAAACATGGAAATATCAGCGAAACCAAAATTCAAGTGAAAAAGGAAGATGACTTTCGAAAATTGTCCAACCAGTTGGAGAGGGAGAGTAGGGATTTCTATACCTACCAGCTGAAAAGCGCAAAAGGACTCCAAGTCGTTCTAAAGGGTATAGAGCCAGATGTTGATCCTGCCGAGATAAAGACTAGTTTAATGGAAAATGGCTTCAAAATTAAGAACATAACGAATATTAGAAACCGTGAAAAGATTCCTCAGCCTATGTTCAGGGTGGAATTGGAACCCGGAGATATAGTCTTAAAGAAAAACGAGTCCCATCCCATCTACAATCTGATTTACCTTCTGCATCGTAGAATCACCGTGGAAGAACCGCATAAGCGTCAGGGACCCGTCCAGTGTCTTAATTGTCAAGAATTTGGTCACACTAAAGCATATTGTAAATTGCCGTCAGTTTGTGTTGCGTGTGGGGAACTACATACAACTGCTCAATGTGATAAGTCGAAAACCGACTCAAAAATCAAAAAATGCAGTAACTGCGGAGGTAATCATACCGCAAATTATAGAGGTTGTCCAGTTTACACTCATTTGAAAGGCATAAGGACCAACAAGACGTCAGTATTACCTGTTCATCCACAACAGCCTAATTTTGCATCGAGTAACAATTTTCCTCAATTGTTACGGCCCACTAGTCATGAAAACGCGCCTAGTTCTAGACAAGTTTCTTACGCTAACGTGGTTAAATCTAATATGCCAGGTTTGGAGCAGGAACCTAAATCTCAATATTACGAGCCTAATATTAATACTCTAGAGACTACTTTGCAGACACTTGTCCAAACTATGAACACTTTTACGACCACTATGACATCCATGATGCAGGAAATGCTGAAAATGCAATCCACTATCTTACAAGCAATTTTAAAGAAATGATTTGTTTAAAAATTTGTTTTTGGAACGCGAACGGCCTCCGCCAACATAAAAACGAACTGGAACACTTCCTGATGGATAAGCAGATTGATGTCATGATGATTGCTGAAACTCACTTGACGGCGACAGGGTACTTCAAAATTAATGGATACGTGTTGTATGATACTAAAGATCCCCGCGGAAGAGCATGTGGAGGTTCGGCAATTCTTATAAAGAACAGAATAAAACATTATTTAATGAACAACATATGTGAGGATTACCTACAAGCAACAAACATTTGTATTGAATTCTGTCAATACAACTTTGTTTTATCATCAATTTATTCGCCGCCTCGATTTTCAATAAAAGAACATCAATACTACAGCTTCTTCAATTCCCTTGGAGCTAGATTTTTGGTTGCTGGTGACTTTAACGCCAAACACACATTTTGGGGTTCACGTCTAGTGACCCCGAAGGGTCGTGAACTCTTCAACACCATTGCCAAAATGGGCTTAGATGTACTCTCAAGCGGGCATCCCACCTACTGGCCGACGGACCGACGGAAGATTCCCGATATTATTGACTTCGGAGTAGTGAAAAATATCCCTGTAGAATCGATACAAGTGGAGCCTTCATTAGACTTGTCTTCAGATCACTCTCCTTCTATTATTTCAATGCGTTTCCTTCAAGGGTATGGCTCTCCATTTCGGGACATGTCTAAATCCAGAGTAAGTTGGATAAAGTATAAAAAGTATTTAAGTTCCCACTGCACGGAAAATGTAGTGTTGAGAACTACCGAGGATATTGATGGGTCGATTGGCAAGTTTACTGAGGACATACGAAGAGCTGTGCATCACGCTTCCACATATGACGTTGAATGCAGAAATAGGACAAACAGAACTTATTTCGCTGAACTCGAACATCTCCTGACAGAAAAAAGAAGAGTTAGAAGAGAGTGGCAAATTCACAGGTCTCCTCAACTGAAAGCTAGGCTACGGGAATGCAGAGATATACTAAGAAATTTCGTAGAAACCCAAAGAATGGCTTCACTTAAATCATACTTGGAGGGAATTGACAGTTCCCCACAATCTGACTATTCGTTATGGAAGGCGGCACGAGGTTTAAAAAGACCAGTTAGAGGAAAGCCTCCTTTGCGAAATCCGATTGGTGACTGGGCTAGAAACGATTCCGAGAAAGGGACTTTATTTGTTAACCATTTGAGAAATGTGTTTACTATAAACAACTCAAATAATGCAACTGAATTGCCACCACTCGTTATTAGACCTCCTGTACCTCTAAGACTTAGCTTTAATGATATTCAAAGCGCTATTGGTACTCTGAACCTTAAAAAAGCTCCAGGTATGGATAAAATCAGCAACAAAATGCTCGTGGAGTTACCTCGTGTAGCTAGAAGAATTATTCTCTTTATCTTCAATGCTATTTTACGCCTAGAATACTATCCTGCAGATTGGAAGGTATCTATGATTACCATGATTCCTAAGCCAGGGAAGGACCTCACCAAAGTAGAGTCATATAGGCCAATTAGCCTACTGCCGACAATTTCAAAACTGTTTGAAAAATTGTTAATGGCTAAGTTGATTCCAATTCTGAACGACACTCAATGTATTCCAAATCATCAATTCGGGTTCAGAGCTAAACACAGTACCATCGAACAAACACACAGATTAGTAAATGTGATAAGACGGTCGTTTGAAGAGAAAAAATACTGTTCCGCGCTTTTCATTGATGTTTCCCAAGCGTTCGACAAAGTCTGGCATGAAGGTTTAATGCACAAAATAAAATTAGCTCTGCCTGCTAACACCCACAAACTTATGAAAAGTTATTTATATGGTCGCAAATTTACAATCAAAGAAGGCGATTTTTTAAGCCCCGCTCAGCCAATTGAAGCAGGAGTACCCCAGGGTAGCATACTGGGTCCTACTTTATATTTGATTTATGCATCCGATATGCCGTCAGACCCCAATATACATACTTCAACTTTTGCTGACGATACAGCCTTTATTAGCGTTCATAAGGACCATCAAATAGCATCACAGAATTTGCAGAATTATATTTATAAACTAGAGAATTGGCTTGAGCTTTGGAAAATCAGGGTTAACGAACAGAAATGTATTCATATAACTTTCACATTGCGAAAAGATACCTGCTCGTCCATCAGAATAAATAACCAAATTATTCCGCAACACAATGAAGTCAAATACCTCGGAATCCACCTCGATCGTCGTTTAACCTGGAAGTCTCATATTGACGCAAAACTTACACAGATGAGATTAAAAGCAGTGCAACTTAATTGGCTAATCGGCAGAAATTCTACATTAAAGTTGGATTGTAAACTTTTGTTGTACAATGCAATTCTAAAGCCAATATGGTGTTATGGAATTCAATTATGGGGTACTAATAACCCCGCCTAGAGTAAGATATATATTCCATTTAAAGTAACTCGTGTAGTTATAACACGTGTATAATCAATTATACAATTACTCAAAAAAGTAGGCGGTCGAAAATAATTTTCTTATATTATATATTAATTTTGATTAATGTTTTTTTATTACGGGTAAGTTTAAAAACGACCTCTTTTAAATGATAACAGGTTACAGGTAAAAAAAATAAAAATGAGAATAATAAATAAACTATTAAATGATAAGAAGTACAAACATAATTAAGAGAACAATTATTATTTTTTTTTCGAACTGTTAATTTTAAATTTCTTGATATTTATTTAGTCGGGCTCGAGTTCATTAGATTTAATTTTCATTAAATTAAATTAAAAAATTAAATTATTATACACATAGTGTTGTTGAACTGTTCGGACGTGTTATTTTTAGTGCGGCTGAATTTTCGGTGAAAAAATCGTAATAGGTGAAAAAGTGTAATAGGTCGAAATAAAACAAAAAGTTAAAAAATAATTCGTAATAGGAAAAAATACCTACGGTAAAAAAAAAAAAAAAAAAAAAAATAAAAAACATTAAAAAATAAAAAACATTAAAAAAAAAATAATAAAAAACATTAAAAATCGCATAAAAACTGTATGAGTGTTCCTCTCAGATGTAATTCTGAGAAAGAGCTTAGCTCGACTAGAAAATCTTTATGGATCTCTGAGGAAGAATCCTTAAAAAAATCTGTGGAGAATCTTCTCACTACAAGAGCCGTAGAACGGCGCCGTTCCTGTTCGCCCAATATAGTGATTTCATCAGATGATAAAACATCAATATCTTCTACATCAAATAGTGCAGTCAAACCTAGAAAACAAGTAGGTATGGATAAATACGTCACAGTTCTTAAGCGACAGAGGAGCCCGACATCTGCTCAAACGTCATCAAATTCAAAAGCTCCCAAGACCGTGAGTATTGACAATCCAAATGATCAAAACAGGTTTGCTCTCCTCCAGACGGATGATCCAGAACTTCCTAAAAAAACGTTTAAGCCCCCACCAATTTATCTGAGAGAGCCCACTTCCAGTAAATTGGTACAAGGAATTGTTTCGGTAATAGGTGAAAATATGTTTAGCGTAACCTCAATTAAACATGGAAATATCAGCGAAACCAAAATTCAAGTGAAAAAGGAAGATGACTTTCGAAAATTGTCCAACCAGTTGGAGAGGGAGAGTAGGGATTTCTATACCTACCAGCTGAAAAGCGCAAAAGGACTCCAAGTCGTTCTAAAGGGTATAGAGCCAGATGTTGATCCTGCCGAGATAAAGACTAGTTTAATGGAAAATGGCTTCAAAATTAAGAACATAACGAATATTAGAAACCGTGAAAAGATTCCTCAGCCTATGTTCAGGGTGGAATTGGAACCCGGAGATATAGTCTTAAAGAAAAACGAGTCCCATCCCATCTACAATCTGATTTACCTTCTGCATCGTAGAATCACCGTGGAAGAACCGCATAAGCGTCAGGGACCCGTCCAGTGTCTTAATTGTCAAGAATTTGGTCACACTAAAGCATATTGTAAATTGCCGTCAGTTTGTGTTGCGTGTGGGGAACTACATACAACTGCTCAATGTGATAAGTCGAAAACCGACTCAAAAATCAAAAAATGCAGTAACTGCGGAGGTAATCATACCGCAAATTATAGAGGTTGTCCAGTTTACACTCATTTGAAAGGCATAAGGACCAACAAGACGTCAGTATTACCTGTTCATCCACAACAGCCTAATTTTGCATCGAGTAACAATTTTCCTCAATTGTTACGGCCCACTAGTCATGAAAACGCGCCTAGTTCTAGACAAGTTTCTTACGCTAACGTGGTTAAATCTAATATGCCAGGTTTGGAGCAGGAACCTAAATCTCAATATTACGAGCCTAATATTAATACTCTAGAGACTACTTTGCAGACACTTGTCCAAACTATGAACACTTTTACGACCACTATGACATCCATGATGCAGGAAATGCTGAAAATGCAATCCACTATCTTACAAGCAATTTTAAAGAAATGATTTGTTTAAAAATTTGTTTTTGGAACGCGAACGGCCTCCGCCAACATAAAAACGAACTGGAACACTTCCTGATGGATAAGCAGATTGATGTCATGATGATTGCTGAAACTCACTTGACGGCGACAGGGTACTTCAAAATTAATGGATACGTGTTGTATGATACTAAAGATCCCCGCGGAAGAGCATGTGGAGGTTCGGCAATTCTTATAAAGAACAGAATAAAACATTATTTAATGAACAACATATGTGAGGATTACCTACAAGCAACAAACATTTGTATTGAATTCTGTCAATACAACTTTGTTTTATCATCAATTTATTCGCCGCCTCGATTTTCAATAAAAGAACATCAATACTACAGCTTCTTCAATTCCCTTGGAGCTAGATTTTTGGTTGCTGGTGACTTTAACGCCAAACACACATTTTGGGGTTCACGTCTAGTGACCCCGAAGGGTCGTGAACTCTTCAACACCATTGCCAAAATGGGCTTAGATGTACTCTCAAGCGGGCATCCCACCTACTGGCCGACGGACCGACGGAAGATTCCCGATATTATTGACTTCGGAGTAGTGAAAAATATCCCTGTAGAATCGATACAAGTGGAGCCTTCATTAGACTTGTCTTCAGATCACTCTCCTTCT
Organism: Bellardia bayeri; assembly: GCA_950370525.1. Taxonomy (NCBI): domain Eukaryota; kingdom Metazoa; phylum Arthropoda; class Insecta; order Diptera; family Calliphoridae; genus Bellardia; species Bellardia bayeri. The sequence continues at coordinate 52,234,094 of OX493264.1, read as the reverse complement.
ATTATTTCAATGCGTTTCCTTCAAGGGTATGGCTCTCCATTTCGGGACATGTCTAAATCCAGAGTAAGTTGGATAAAGTATAAAAAGTATTTAAGTTCCCACTGCACGGAAAATGTAGTGTTGAGAACTACCGAGGATATTGATGGGTCGATTGGCAAGTTTACTGAGGACATACGAAGAGCTGTGCATCACGCTTCCACATATGACGTTGAATGCAGAAATAGGACAAACAGAACTTATTTCGCTGAACTCGAACATCTCCTGACAGAAAAAAGAAGAGTTAGAAGAGAGTGGCAAATTCACAGGTCTCCTCAACTGAAAGCTAGGCTACGGGAATGCAGAGATATACTAAGAAATTTCGTAGAAACCCAAAGAATGGCTTCACTTAAATCATACTTGGAGGGAATTGACAGTTCCCCACAATCTGACTATTCGTTATGGAAGGCGGCACGAGGTTTAAAAAGACCAGTTAGAGGAAAGCCTCCTTTGCGAAATCCGATTGGTGACTGGGCTAGAAACGATTCCGAGAAAGGGACTTTATTTGTTAACCATTTGAGAAATGTGTTTACTATAAACAACTCAAATAATGCAACTGAATTGCCACCACTCGTTATTAGACCTCCTGTACCTCTAAGACTTAGCTTTAATGATATTCAAAGCGCTATTGGTACTCTGAACCTTAAAAAAGCTCCAGGTATGGATAAAATCAGCAACAAAATGCTCGTGGAGTTACCTCGTGTAGCTAGAAGAATTATTCTCTTTATCTTCAATGCTATTTTACGCCTAGAATACTATCCTGCAGATTGGAAGGTATCTATGATTACCATGATTCCTAAGCCAGGGAAGGACCTCACCAAAGTAGAGTCATATAGGCCAATTAGCCTACTGCCGACAATTTCAAAACTGTTTGAAAAATTGTTAATGGCTAAGTTGATTCCAATTCTGAACGACACTCAATGTATTCCAAATCATCAATTCGGGTTCAGAGCTAAACACAGTACCATCGAACAAACACACAGATTAGTAAATGTGATAAGACGGTCGTTTGAAGAGAAAAAATACTGTTCCGCGCTTTTCATTGATGTTTCCCAAGCGTTCGACAAAGTCTGGCATGAAGGTTTAATGCACAAAATAAAATTAGCTCTGCCTGCTAACACCCACAAACTTATGAAAAGTTATTTATATGGTCGCAAATTTACAATCAAAGAAGGCGATTTTTTAAGCCCCGCTCAGCCAATTGAAGCAGGAGTACCCCAGGGTAGCATACTGGGTCCTACTTTATATTTGATTTATGCATCCGATATGCCGTCAGACCCCAATATACATACTTCAACTTTTGCTGACGATACAGCCTTTATTAGCGTTCATAAGGACCATCAAATAGCATCACAGAATTTGCAGAATTATATTTATAAACTAGAGAATTGGCTTGAGCTTTGGAAAATCAGGGTTAACGAACAGAAATGTATTCATATAACTTTCACATTGCGAAAAGATACCTGCTCGTCCATCAGAATAAATAACCAAATTATTCCGCAACACAATGAAGTCAAATACCTCGGAATCCACCTCGATCGTCGTTTAACCTGGAAGTCTCATATTGACGCAAAACTTACACAGATGAGATTAAAAGCAGTGCAACTTAATTGGCTAATCGGCAGAAATTCTACATTAAAGTTGGATTGTAAACTTTTGTTGTACAATGCAATTCTAAAGCCAATATGGTGTTATGGAATTCAATTATGGGGTACTAATAACCCCGCCTAGAGTAAGATATATATTCCATTTAAAGTAACTCGTGTAGTTATAACACGTGTATAATCAATTATACAATTACTCAAAAAAGTAGGCGGTCGAAAATAATTTTCTTATATTATATATTAATTTTGATTAATGTTTTTTTATTACGGGTAAGTTTAAAAACGACCTCTTTTAAATGATAACAGGTTACAGGTAAAAAAAATAAAAATGAGAATAATAAATAAACTATTAAATGATAAGAAGTACAAACATAATTAAGAGAACAATTATTATTTTTTTTTCGAACTGTTAATTTTAAATTTCTTGATATTTATTTAGTCGGGCTCGAGTTCATTAGATTTAATTTTCATTAAATTAAATTAAAAAATTAAATTATTATACACATAGTGTTGTTGAACTGTTCGGACGTGTTATTTTTAGTGCGGCTGAATTTTCGGTGAAAAAATCGTAATAGGTGAAAAAGTGTAATAGGTCGAAATAAAACAAAAAGTTAAAAAATAATTCGTAATAGGAAAAAATACCTACGGTAAAAAAAAAAAAAAAAAAAAAAATAAAAAACATTAAAAAATAAAAAACATTAAAAAAAAAATAATAAAAAACATTAAAAATCGCATAAAAACTGTATGAGTGTTCCTCTCAGATGTAATTCTGAGAAAGAGCTTAGCTCGACTAGAAAATCTTTATGGATCTCTGAGGAAGAATCCTTAAAAAAATCTGTGGAGAATCTTCTCACTACAAGAGCCGTAGAACGGCGCCGTTCCTGTTCGCCCAATATAGTGATTTCATCAGATGATAAAACATCAATATCTTCTACATCAAATAGTGCAGTCAAACCTAGAAAACAAGTAGGTATGGATAAATACGTCACAGTTCTTAAGCGACAGAGGAGCCCGACATCTGCTCAAACGTCATCAAATTCAAAAGCTTCCAAGACCGTGAGTATTGACAATCCAAATGATCAAAACAGGTTTGCTCTCCTCCAGACGGATGATCCAGAACTTCCTAAAAAAACGTTTAAGCCCCCACCAATTTATCTGAGAGAGCCCACTTCCAGTAAATTGGTACAAGGAATTGTTTCGGTAATAGGTGAAAATATGTTTAGCGTAACCTCAATTAAACATGGAAATATCAGCGAAACCAAAATTCAAGTGAAAAAGGAAGATGACTTTCGAAAATTGTCCAACCAGTTGGAGAGGGAGAGTAGGGATTTCTATACCTACCAGCTGAAAAGCGCAAAAGGACTCCAAGTCGTTCTAAAGGGTATAGAGCCAGATGTTGATCCTGCCGAGATAAAGACTAGTTTAATGGAAAATGGCTTCAAAATTAAGAACATAACGAATATTAGAAACCGTGAAAAGATTCCTCAGCCTATGTTCAGGGTGGAATTGGAACCCGGAGATATAGTCTTAAAGAAAAACGAGTCCCATCCCATCTACAATCTGATTTACCTTCTGCATCGTAGAATCACCGTGGAAGAACCGCATAAGCGTCAGGGACCCGTCCAGTGTCTTAATTGTCAAGAATTTGGTCACACTAAAGCATATTGTAAATTGCCGTCAGTTTGTGTTGCGTGTGGGGAACTACATACAACTGCTCAATGTGATAAGTCGAAAACCGACTCAAAAATCAAAAAATGCAGTAACTGCGGAGGTAATCATACCGCAAATTATAGAGGTTGTCCAGTTTACACTCATTTGAAAGGCATAAGGACCAACAAGACGTCAGTATTACCTGTTCATCCACAACAGCCTAATTTTGCATCGAGTAACAATTTTCCTCAATTGTTACGGCCCACTAGTCATGAAAACGCGCCTAGTTCTAGACAAGTTTCTTACGCTAACGTGGTTAAATCTAATATGCCAGGTTTGGAGCAGGAACCTAAATCTCAATATTACGAGCCTAATATTAATACTCTAGAGACTACTTTGCAGACACTTGTCCAAACTATGAACACTTTTACGACCACTATGACATCCATGATGCAGGAAATGCTGAAAATGCAATCCACTATCTTACAAGCAATTTTAAAGAAATGATTTGTTTAAAAATTTGTTTTTGGAACGCGAACGGCCTCCGCCAACATAAAAACGAACTGGAACACTTCCTGATGGATAAGCAGATTGATGTCATGATGATTGCTGAAACTCACTTGACGGCGACAGGGTACTTCAAAATTAATGGATACGTGTTGTATGATACTAAAGATCCCCGCGGAAGAGCATGTGGAGGTTCGGCAATTCTTATAAAGAACAGAATAAAACATTATTTAATGAACAACATATGTGAGGATTACCTACAAGCAACAAACATTTGTATTGAATTCTGTCAATACAACTTTGTTTTATCATCAATTTATTCACCGCCTCGATTTTCAATAAAAGAACATCAATACTACAGCTTCTTCAATTCCCTTGGAGCTAGATTTTTGGTTGCTGGTGACTTTAACGCCAAACACACATTTTGGGGTTCACGTCTAGTGACCCCGAAGGGTCGTGAACTCTTCAACACCATTGCCAAAATGGGCTTAGATGTACTCTCAAGCGGGCATCCCACCTACTGGCCGACGGACCGACGGAAGATTCCCGATATTATTGACTTCGGAGTAGTGAAAAATATCCCTGTAGAATCGATACAAGTGGAGCCTTCATTAGACTTGTCTTCAGATCACTCTCCTTCTATTATTTCAATGCGTTTCCTTCAAGGGTATGGCTCTCCATTTCGGGACATGTCTAAATCCAGAGTAAGTTGGATAAAGTATAAAAAGTATTTAAGTTCCCACTGCACGGAAAATGTAGTGTTGAGAACTACCGAGGATATTGATGGGTCGATTGGCAAGTTTACTGAGGACATACGAAGAGCTGTGCATCACGCTTCCACATATGACGTTGAATGCAGAAATAGGACAAACAGAACTTATTTCGCTGAACTCGAACATCTCCTGACAGAAAAAAGAAGAGTTAGAAGAGAGTGGCAAATTCACAGGTCTCCTCAACTGAAAGCTAGGCTACGGGAATGCAGAGATATACTAAGAAATTTCTTAGAAACCCAAAGAATGGCTTCACTTAAATCATACTTGGAGGGAATTGACAGTTCCCCACAATCTGACTATTCGTTATGGAAGGCGGCACGAGGTTTAAAAAGACCAGTTAGAGGAAAGCCTCCTTTGCGAAATCCGATTGGTGACTGGGCTAGAAACGATTCCGAGAAAGGGACTTTATTTGTTAACCATTTGAGAAATGTGTTTACTATAAACAACTCAAATAATGCAACTGAATTGCCACCACTCGTTATTAGACCTCCTGTACCTCTAAGACTTAGCTTTAATGATATTCAAAGCGCTATTGGTACTCTGAACCTTAAAAAAGCTCCAGGTATGGATAAAATCAGCAACAAAATGCTCGTGGAGTTACCTCGTGTAGCTAGAAGAATTATTCTCTTTATCTTCAATGCTATTTTACGCCTAGAATACTATCCTGCAGATTGGAAGGTATCTATGATTACCATGATTCCTAAGCCAGGGAAGGACCTCACCAAAGTAGAGTCATATAGGCCAATTAGCCTACTGCCGACAATTTCAAAACTGTTTGAAAAATTGTTAATGGCTAAGTTGATTCCAATTCTGAACGACACTCAATGTATTCCAAATCATCAATTCGGGTTCAGAGCTAAACACAGTACCATAGAACAAACACACAGATTAGTAAATGTGATAAGACGGTCGTTTGAAGAGAAAAAATACTGTTCCGCGCTTTTCATTGATGTTTCCCAAGCGTTCGACAAAGTCTGGCATGAAGGTTTAATGCACAAAATAAAATTAGCTCTGCCTGCTAACACCCACAAACTTATGAAAAGTTATTTATATGGTCGCAAATTTACAATCAAAGAAGGCGATTTTTTAAGCCCCGCTCAGCCAATTGAAGCAGGAGTACCCCAGGGTAGCATACTGGGTCCTACTTTATATTTGATTTATGCATCCGATATGCCGTCAGACCCCCAATATACATACTTCAACTTTTGCTGACGATACAGCCTTTATTAGCGTTCATAAGGACCATCAAATAGCATCACAGAATTTGCAGAATTATATTTATAAACTAGAGAATTGGCTTGAGCTTTGGAAAATCAGGGTTAACGAACAGAAATGTATTCATATAACTTTCACATTGCGAAAAGATACCTGCTCGTCCATCAGAATAAATAACCAAATTATTCCGCAACACAATGAAGTCAAATACCTCGGAATCCACCTCGATCGTCGTTTAACCTGGAAGTCTCATATTGACGCAAAACTTACACAGATGAGATTAAAAGCAGTGCAACTTAATTGGCTAATCGGCAGAAATTCTACATTAAAGTTGGATTGTAAACTTTTGTTGTACAATGCAATTCTAAAGCCAATATGGTGTTATGGAATTCAATTATGGGGTACTAATAACCCCGCCTAGAGTAAGATATATATTCCATTTAAAGTAACTCGTGTAGTTATAACACGTGTATAATCAATTATACAATTACTCAAAAAAGTAGGCGGTCGAAAATAATTTTCTTATATTATATATTAATTTTGATTAATGTTTTTTTATTACGGGTAAGTTTAAAAACGACCTCTTTTAAATGATAACAGGTTACAGGTAAAAAAAATAAAAATGAGAATAATAAATAAACTATTAAATGATAAGAAGTACAAACATAATTAAGAGAACAATTATTATTTTTTTTTCGAACTGTTAATTTTAAATTTCTTGATATTTATTTAGTCGGGCTCGAGTTCATTAGATTTAATTTTCATTAAATTAAATTAAAAAATTAAATTATTATACACATAGTGTTGTTGAACTGTTCGGACGTGTTATTTTTAGTGCGGCTGAATTTTCGGTGAAAAAATCGTAATAGGTGAAAAAGTGTAATAGGTCGAAATAAAACAAAAAGTTAAAAAATAATTCGTAATAGGAAAAAATACCTACGGTAAAAAAAAAAAAAAAAAAAAAAAATAAAAAACATTAAAAAATAAAAAACATTAAAAAAAAAATAATAAAAAACATTAAAAATCGCATAAAAACTGTATGAGTGTTCCTCTCAGATGTAATTCTGAGAAAGAGCTTAGCTCGACTAGAAAATCTTTATGGATCTCTGAGGAAGAATCCTTAAAAAAATCTGTGGAGAATCTTCTCACTACAAGAGCCGTAGAACGGCGCCGTTCCTGTTCGCCCAATATAGTGATTTCATCAGATGATAAAACATCAATATCTTCTACATCAAATAGTGCAGTCAAACCTAGAAAACAAGTAGGTATGGATAAATACGTCACAGTTCTTAAGCGACAGAGGAGCCCGACATCTGCTCAAACGTCATCAAATTGAAAGCTTCCAAGACCGTGAGTATTGACAATCCAAATGATCAAAACAGGTTTGCTCTCCTCCAGACGGATGATCCAGAACTTCCTAAAAAAACGTTTAAGCCCCCACCAATTTATCTGAGAGAGCCCACTTCCAGTAAATTGGTACAAGGAATTGTTTCGGTAATAGGTGAAAATATGTTTAGCGTAACCTCAATTAAACATGGAAATATCAGCGAAACCAAAATTCAAGTGAAAAAGGAAGATGACTTTCGAAAATTGTCCAACCAGTTGGAGAGGGAGAGTAGGGATTTCTATACCTACCAGCTGAAAAGCGCAAAAGGACTCCAAGTCGTTCTAAAGGGTATAGAGCCAGATGTTGATCCTGCCGAGATAAAGACTAGTTTAATGGAAAATGGCTTCAAAATTAAGAACATAACGAATATTAGAAACCGTGAAAAGATTCCTCAGCCTATGTTCAGGGTGGAATTGGAACCCGGAGATATAGTCTTAAAGAAAAACGAGTCCCATCCCATCTACAATCTGATTTACCTTCTGCATCGTAGAATCACCGTGGAAGAACCGCATAAGCGTCAGGGACCCGTCCAGTGTCTTAATTGTCAAGAATTTGGTCACACTAAAGCATATTGTAAATTGCCGTCAGTTTGTGTTGCGTGTGGGGAACTACATACAACTGCTCAATGTGATAAGTCGAAAACCGACTCAAAAATCAAAAAATGCAGTAACTGCGGAGGTAATCATACCGCAAATTATAGAGGTTGTCCAGTTTACACTCATTTGAAAGGCATAAGGACCAACAAGACGTCAGTATTACCTGTTCATCCACAACAGCCTAATTTTGCATCGAGTAACAATTTTCCTCAATTGTTACGGCCCACTAGTCATGAAAACGCGCCTAGTTCTAGACAAGTTTCTTACGCTAACGTGGTTAAATCTAATATGCCAGGTTTGGAGCAGGAACCTAAATCTCAATATTACGAGCCTAATATTAATACTCTAGAGACTACTTTGCAGACACTTGTCCAAACTATGAACACTTTTACGACCACTATGACATCCATGATGCAGGAAATGCTGAAAATGCAATCCACTATCTTACAAGCAATTTTAAAGAAATGATTTGTTTAAAAATTTGTTTTTAGAACGCGAACGGCCTCCGCCAACATAATAACGAACTGGAACACTTCCTGATGGATAAGCAGATTGATGTCATGATGATTGCTGAAACTCACTTGACGGCGACAGGGTACTTCAAAATTAATGGATACGTGTTGTATGATACTAAAGATCCCCGCGGAAGAGCATGTGGAGGTTCGGCAATTCTTATAAAGAACAGAATAAAACATTATTTAATGAACAACATATGTGAGGATTACCTACAAGCAACAAACATTTGTATTGAATTCTGTCAATACAACTTTGTTTTATCATCAATTTATTCGCCGCCTCGATTTTCAATAAAAGAACATCAATACTACAGCTTCTTCAATTCCCTTGGAGCTAGATTTTTGGTTGCTGGTGACTTTAACGCCAAACACACATTTTGGGGTTCACGTCTAGTGACCCCGAAGGGTCGTGAACTCTTCAACACCATTGCCAAAATGGGCTTAGATGTACTCTCAAGCGGGCATCCCACCTACTGGCCGACGGACCGACGGAAGATTCCCGATATTATTGACTTCGGAGTAGTGAAAAATATCCCTGTAGAATCGATACAAGTGGAGCCTTCATTAGACTTGTCTTCAGATCACTCTCCTTCTATTATTTCAATGCGTTTCCTTCAAGGGTATGGCTCTCCATTTCGGGACATGTCTAAATCCAGAGTAAGTTGGATAAAGTATAAAAAGTATTTAAGTTCCCACTGCACGGAAAATGTAGTGTTGAGAACTACCGAGGATATTGATGGGTCGATTGGCAAGTTTACTGAGGACATACGAAGAGCTGTGCATCACGCTTCCACATATGACGTTGAATGCAGAAATAGGACAAACAGAACTTATTTCGCTGAACTCGAACATCTCCTGACAGAAAAAAGAAGAGTTAGAAGAGAGTGGCAAATTCACAGGTCTCCTCAACTGAAAGCTAGGCTACGGGAATGCAGAGATATACTAAAAAATTTCTTAGAAACCCAAAGAATGGCTTCACTTAAATCATACTTGGAGGGAATTGACAGTTCCCCACAATCTGACTATTCGTTATGGAAGGCGGCACGAGGTTTAAAAAGACCAGTTAGAGGAAAGCCTCCTTTGCGAAATCCGATTGGTGACTGGGCTAGAAACGATTCCGAGAAAGGGACTTTATTTGTTAACCATTTGAGAAATGTGTTTACTATAAACAACTCAAATAATGCAACTGAATTGCCACCACTCGTTATTAGACCTCCTGTACCTCTAAGACTTAGCTTTAATGATATTCAAAGCGCTATTGGTACTCTGAACCTTAAAAAAGCTCCAGGTATGGATAAAATCAGCAACAAAATGCTCGTGGAGTTACCTCGTGTAGCTAGAAGAATTATTCTCTTTATCTTCAATGCTATTTTACGCCTAGAATACTATCCTGCAGATTGGAAGGTATCTATGATTACCATGATTCCTAAGCCAGGGAAGGACCTCACCAAAGTAGAGTCATATAGGCCAATTAGCCTACTGCCGACAATTTCAAAACTGTTTGAAAAATTGTTAATGGCTAAGTTGATTCCAATTCTGAACGACACTCAATGTATTCCAAATCATCAATTCGGGTTCAGAGCTAAACACAGTACCATAGAACAAACACACAGATTAGTAAATGTGATAAGACGGTCGTTTGAAGAGAAAAAATACTGTTCCGCGCTTTTCATTGATGTTTCCCAAGCGTTCGACAAAGTCTGGCATGAAGGTTTAATGCACAAAATAAAATTAGCTCTGCCTGCTAACACCCACAAACTTATGAAAAGTTATTTATATGGTCGCAAATTTACAATCAAAGAAGGCGATTTTTTAAGCCCCGCTCAGCCAATTGAAGCAGGAGTACCCCAGGGTAGCATACTGGGTCCTACTTTATATTTGATTTATGCATCCGATATGCCGTCAGACCCCAATATACATACTTCAACTTTTGCTGACGATACAGCCTTTATTAGCGTTCATAAGGACCATCAAATAGCATCACAGAATTTGCAGAATTATATTTATAAACTAGAGAATTGGCTTGAGCTTTGGAAAATCAGGGTTAACGAACAGAAATGTATTCATATAACTTTCACATTGCGAAAAGATACCTGCTCGTCCATCAGAATAAATAACCAAATTATTCCGCAACACAATGAAGTCAAATACCTCGGAATCCACCTCGATCGTCGTTTAACCTGGAAGTCTCATATTGACGCAAAACTTACACAGATGAGATTAAAAGCAGTGCAACTTAATTGGCTAATCGGCAGAAATTCTACATTAAAGTTGGATTGTAAACTTTTGTTGTACAATGCAATTCTAAAGCCAATATGGTGTTATGGAATTCAATTATGGGGTACTAATAACCCCGCCTAGAGTAAGATATATATTCCATTTAAAGTAACTCGTGTAGTTATAACACGTGTATAATCAATTATACAATTACTCAAAAAAGTAGGCGGTCGAAAATAATTTTCTTATATTATATATTAATTTTGATTAATGTTTTTTTATTACGGGTAAGTTTAAAAACGACCTCTTTTAAATGATAACAGGTTACAGGTAAAAAAAATAAAAATGAGAATAATAAATAAACTATTAAATGATAAGAAGTACAAACATAATTAAGAGAACAATTATTATTTTTTTTTCGAACTGTTAATTTTAAATTTCTTGATATTTATTTAGTCGGGCTCGAGTTCATTAGATTTAATTTTCATTAAATTAAATTAAAAAATTAAATTATTATACACATAGTGTTGTTGAACTGTTCGGACGTGTTATTTTTAGTGCGGCTGAATTTTCGGTGAAAAAATCGTAATAGGTGAAAAAGTGTAATAGGTCGAAATAAAACAAAAAGTTAAAAAATAATTCGTAATAGGAAAAAATACCTACGGTAAAAAAAAAAAAAAAATAAAAAACATTAAAAAATAAAAAACATTAAAAAAAAAATAATAAAAAACATTAAAAATCGCATAAAAACTGTATGAGTGTTCCTCTCAGATGTAATTCTGAGAAAGAGCTTAGCTCGACTAGAAAATCTTTATGGATCTCTGAGGAAGAATCCTTAAAAAAATCTGTGGAGAATCTTCTCACTACAAGAGCCGTAGAACGGCGCCGTTCCTGTTCGCCCAATATAGTGATTTCATCAGATGATAAAACATCAATATCTTCTACATCAAATAGTGCAGTCAAACCTAGAAAACAAGTAGGTATGGATAAATACGTCACAGTTCTTAAGCGACAGAGGAGCCCGACATCTGCTCAAACGTCATCAAATTCAAAAGCTTCCAAGACCGTGAGTATTGACAATCCAAATGATCAAAACAGGTTTGCTCTCCTCCAGACGGATGATCCAGAACTTCCTAAAAAAACGTTTAAGCCCCCACCAATTTATCTGAGAGAGCCCACTTCCAGTAAATTGGTACAAGGAATTGTTTCGGTAATAGGTGAAAATATGTTTAGCGTAACCTCAATTAAACATGGAAATATCAGCGAAACCAAAATTCAAGTGAAAAAGGAAGATGACTTTCGAAAATTGTCCAACCAGTTGGAGAGGGAGAGTAGGGATTTCTATACCTACCAGCTGAAAAGCGCAAAAGGACTCCAAGTCGTTCTAAAGGGTATAGAGCCAGATGTTGATCCTGCCGAGATAAAGACTAGTTTAATGGAAAATGGCTTCAAAATTAAGAACATAACGAATATTAGAAACCGTGAAAAGATTCCTCAGCCTATGTTCAGGGTGGAATTGGAACCCGGAGATATAGTCTTAAAGAAAAACGAGTCCCATCCCATCTACAATCTGATTTACCTTCTGCATCGTAGAATCACCGTGGAAGAACCGCATAAGCGTCAGGGACCCGTCCAGTGTCTTAATTGTCAAGAATTTGGTCACACTAAAGCATATTGTAAATTGCCGTCAGTTTGTGTTGCGTGTGGGGAACTACATACAACTGCTCAATGTGATAAGTCGAAAACCGACTCAAAAATCAAAAAATGCAGTAACTGCGGAGGTAATCATACCGCAAATTATAGAGGTTGTCCAGTTTACACTCATTTGAAAGGCATAAGGACCAACAAGACGTCAGTATTACCTGTTCATCCACAACAGCCTAATTTTGCATCGAGTAACAATTTTCCTCAATTGTTACGGCCCACTAGTCATGAAAACGCGCCTAGTTCTAGACAAGTTTCTTACGCTAACGTGGTTAAATCTAATATGCCAGGTTTGGAGCAGGAACCTAAATCTCAATATTACGAGCCTAATATTAATACTCTAGAGACTACTTTGCAGACACTTGTCCAAACTATGAACACTTTTACGACCACTATGACATCCATGATGCAGGAAATGCTGAAAATGCAATCCACTATCTTACAAGCAATTTTAAAGAAATGATTTGTTTAAAAATTTGTTTTTGGAACGCGAACGGCCTCCGCCAACATAAAAACGAACTGGAACACTTCCTGATGGATAAGCAGATTGATGTCATGATGATTGCTGAAACTCACTTGACGGCGACAGGGTACTTCAAAATTAATGGATACGTGTTGTATGATACTAAAGATCCCCGCGGAAGAGCATGTGGAGGTTCGGCAATTCTTATAAAGAACAGAATAAAACATTATTTAATGAACAACATATGTGAGGATTACCTACAAGCAACAAACATTTGTATTGAATTCTGTCAATACAACTTTGTTTTATCATCAATTTATTCGCCGCCTCGATTTTCAATAAAAGAACATCAATACTACAGCTTCTTCAATTCCCTTGGAGCTAGATTTTTGGTTGCTGGTGACTTTAACGCCAAACACACATTTTGGGGTTCACGTCTAGTGACCCCGAAGGGTCGTGAACTCTTCAACACCATTGCCAAAATGGGCTTAGATGTACTCTCAAGCGGGCATCCCACCTACTGGCCGACGGACCGACGGAAGATTCCCGATATTATTGACTTCGGAGTAGTGAAAAATATCCCTGTAGAATCGATACAAGTGGAGCCTTCATTAGACTTGTCTTCAGATCACTCTCCTTCCATTATTTCAATGCGTTTCCTTCAAGGGTATGGCTCTCCATTTCGGGACATGTCTAAATCCAGAGTAAGTTGGATAAAGTATAAAAAGTATTTAAGTTCCCACTGCACGGAAAATGTAGTGTTGAGAACTACCGAGGATATTGATGGGTCGATTGGCAAGTTTACTGAGGACATACGAAGAGCTGTGCATCACGCTTCCACATATGACGTTGAATGCAGAAATAGGACAAACAGAACTTATTTCGCTGAACTCGAACATCTCCTGACAGAAAAAAGAAGAGTTAGAAGAGAGTGGCAAATTCACAGGTCTCCTCAACTGAAAGCTAGGCTACGGGAATGCAGAGATATACTAAGAAATTTCTTAGAAACCCAAAGAATGGCTTCACTTAAATCATACTTGGAGGGAATTGACAGTTCCCCACAATCTGACTATTCGTTATGGAAGGCGGCACGAGGTTTAAAAAGACCAGTTAGAGGAAAGCCTCCTTTGCGAAATCCGATTGGTGACTGGGCTAGAAACGATTCCGAGAAAGGGACTTTATTTGTTAACCATTTGAGAAATGTGTTTACTATAAACAACTCAAATAATGCAACTGAATTGCCACCACTCGTTATTAGACCTCCTGTACCTCTAAGACTTAGCTTTAATGATATTCAAAGCGCTATTGGTACTCTGAACCTTAAAAAAGCTCCAGGTATGGATAAAATCAGCAACAAAATGCTCGTGGAGTTACCTCGTGTAGCTAGAAGAATTATTCTCTTTATCTTCAATGCTATTTTACGCCTAGAATACTATCCTGCAGATTGGAAGGTATCTATGATTACCATGATTCCTAAGCCAGGGAAGGACCTCACCAAAGTAGAGTCATATAGGCCAATTAGCCTACTGCCGACAATTTCAAAACTGTTTGAAAAATTGTTAATGGCTAAGTTGATTCCAATTCTGAACGACACTCAATGTATTCCAAATCATCAATTCGGGTTCAGAGCTAAACACAGTACCATAGAACAAACACACAGATTAGTAAATGTGATAAGACGGTCGTTTGAAGAGAAAAAATACTGTTCCGCGCTTTTCATTGATGTTTCCCAAGCGTTCGACAAAGTCTGGCATGAAGGTTTAATGCACAAAATAAAATTAGCTCTGCCTGCTAACACCCACAAACTTATGAAAAGTTATTTATATGGTCGCAAATTTACAATCAAAGAAGGCGATTTTTTAAGCCCCGCTCAGCCAATTGAAGCAGGAGTACCCCAGGGTAGCATACTGGGTCCTACTTTATATTTGATTTATGCATCCGATATGCCGTCAGACCCCCAATATACATACTTCAACTTTTGCTGACGATACAGCCTTTATTAGCGTTCATAAGGACCATCAAATAGCATCACAGAATTTGCAGAATTATATTTATAAACTAGAGAATTGGCTTGAGCTTTGGAAAATCAGGGTTAACGAACAGAAATGTATTCATATAACTTTCACATTGCGAAAAGATACCTGCTCGTCCATCAGAATAAATAACCAAATTATTCCGCAACACAATGAAGTCAAATACCTCGGAATCCACCTCGATCGTCGTTTAACCTGGAAGTCTCATATTGACGCAAAACTTACACAGATGAGATTAAAAGCAGTGCAACTTAATTGGCTAATCGGCAGAAATTCTACATTAAAGTTGGATTGTAAACTTTTGTTGTACAATGCAATTCTGAAGCCAATATGGTGTTATGGAATTCAATTATGGGGTACTAATAACCCCGCCTAGAGTAAGATATATATTCCATTTAAAGTAACTCGTGTAGTTATAACACGTGTATAATCAATTATACAATTACTCAAAAAAGTAGGCGGTCGAAAATAATTTTCTTATATTATATATTAATTTTGATTAATGTTTTTTTATTACGGGTAAGTTTAAAAACGACCTCTTTTAAATGATAACAGGTTACAGGTAAAAAAAATAAAAATGAGAATAATAAATAAACTATTAAATGATAAGAAGTACAAACATAATTAAGAGAACAATTATTATTTTTTTTTCGAACTGTTAATTTTAAATTTCTTGATATTTATTTAGTCGGGCTCGAGTTCATTAGATTTAATTTTCATTAAATTAAATTAAAAAATTAAATTATTATACACATAGTGTTGTTGAACTGTTCGGACGTGTTATTTTTAGTGCGGCTGAATTTTCGGTGAAAAAATCGTAATAGGTGAAAAAGTGTAATAGGTCGAAATAAAACAAAAAGTTAAAAAATAATTCGTAATAGGAAAAAATACCTACGGTAAAAAAAAAAAAAAAAAAAAAAAATAAAAAACATTAAAAAATAAAAAACATTAAAAAAAAAATAATAAAAAACATTAAAAATCGCATAAAAACTGTATGAGTGTTCCTCTCAGATGTAATTCTGAGAAAGAGCTTAGCTCGACTAGAAAATCTTTATGGATCTCTGAGGAAGAATCCTTAAAAAAATCTGTGGAGAATCTTCTCACTACAAGAGCCGTAGAACGGCGCCGTTCCTGTTCGCCCAATATAGTGATTTCATCAGATGATAAAACATCAATATCTTCTACATCAAATAGTGCAGTCAAACCTAGAAAACAAGTAGGTATGGATAAATACGTCACAGTTCTTAAGCGACAGAGGAGCCCGACATCTGCTCAAACGTCATCAAATTCAAAAGCTCCCAAGACCGTGAGTATTGACAATCCAAATGATCAAAACAGGTTTGCTCTCCTCCAGACGGATGATCCAGAACTTCCTAAAAAAACGTTTAAGCCCCCACCAATTTATCTGAGAGAGCCCACTTCCAGTAAATTGGTACAAGGAATTGTTTCGGTAATAGGTGAAAATATGTTTAGCGTAACCTCAATTAAACATGGAAATATCAGCGAAACCAAAATTCAAGTGAAAAAGGAAGATGACTTTCGAAAATTGTCCAACCAGTTGGAGAGGGAGAGTAGGGATTTCTATACCTACCAGCTGAAAAGCGCAAAAGGACTCCAAGTCGTTCTAAAGGGTATAGAGCCAGATGTTGATCCTGCCGAGATAAAGACTAGTTTAATGGAAAATGGCTTCAAAATTAAGAACATAACGAATATTAGAAACCGTGAAAAGATTCCTCAGCCTATGTTCAGGGTGGAATTGGAACCCGGAGATATAGTCTTAAAGAAAAACGAGTCCCATCCCATCTACAATCTGATTTACCTTCTGCATCGTAGAATCACCGTGGAAGAACCGCATAAGCGTCAGGGACCCGTCCAGTGTCTTAATTGTCAAGAATTTGGTCACACTAAAGCATATTGTAAATTGCCGTCAGTTTGTGTTGCGTGTGGGGAACTACATACAACTGCTCAATGTGATAAGTCGAAAACCGACTCAAAAATCAAAAAATGCAGTAACTGCGGAGGTAATCATACCGCAAATTATAGAGGTTGTCCAGTTTACACTCATTTGAAAGGCATAAGGACCAACAAGACGTCAGTATTACCTGTTCATCCACAACAGCCTAATTTTGCATCGAGTAACAATTTTCCTCAATTGTTACGGCCCACTAGTCATGAAAACGCGCCTAGTTCTAGACAAGTTTCTTACGCTAACGTGGTTAAATCTAATATGCCAGGTTTGGAGCAGGAACCTAAATCTCAATATTACGAGCCTAATATTAATACTCTAGAGACTACTTTGCAGACACTTGTCCAAACTATGAACACTTTTACGACCACTATGACATCCATGATGCAGGAAATGCTGAAAATGCAATCCACTATCTTACAAGCAATTTTAAAGAAATGATTTGTTTAAAAATTTGTTTTTGGAACGCGAACGGCCTCCGCCAACATAAAAACGAACTGGAACACTTCCTGATGGATAAGCAGATTGATGTCATGATGATTGCTGAAACTCACTTGACGGCGACAGGGTACTTCAAAATTAATGGATACGTGTTGTATGATACTAAAGATCCCCGCGGAAGAGCATGTGGAGGTTCGGCAATTCTTATAAAGAACAGAATAAAACATTATTTAATGAACAACATATGTGAGGATTACCTACAAGCAACAAACATTTGTATTGAATTCTGTCAATACAACTTTGTTTTATCATCAATTTATTCGCCGCCTCGATTTTCAATAAAAGAACATCAATACTACAGCTTCTTCAATTCCCTTGGAGCTAGATTTTTGGTTGCTGGTGACTTTAACGCCAAACACACATTTTGGGGTTCACGTCTAGTGACCCCGAAGGGTCGTGAACTCTTCAACACCATTGCCAAAATGGGCTTAGATGTACTCTCAAGCGGGCATCCCACCTACTGGCCGACGGACCGACGGAAGATTCCCGATATTATTGACTTCGGAGTAGTGAAAAATATCCCTGTAGAATCGATACAAGTGGAGCCTTCATTAGACTTGTCTTCAGATCACTCTCCTTCTATTATTTCAATGCGTTTCCTTCAAGGGTATGGCTCTCCATTTCGGGACATGTCTAAATCCAGAGTAAGTTGGATAAAGTATAAAAAGTATTTAAGTTCCCACTGCACGGAAAATGTAGTGTTGAGAACTACCGAGGATATTGATGGGTCGATTGGCAAGTTTACTGAGGACATACGAAGAGCTGTGCATCACGCTTCCACATATGACGTTGAATGCAGAAATAGGACAAACAGAACTTATTTCGCTGAACTCGAACATCTCCTGACAGAAAAAAGAAGAGTTAGAAGAGAGTGGCAAATTCACAGGTCTCCTCAACTGAAAGCTAGGCTACGGGAATGCAGAGATATACTAAAAAATTTCTTAGAAACCCAAAGAATGGCTTCACTTAAATCATACTTGGAGGGAATTGACAGTTCCCCACAATCTGACTATTCGTTATGGAAGGCGGCACGAGGTTTAAAAAGACCAGTTAGAGGAAAGCCTCCTTTGCGAAATCCGATTGGTGACTGGGCTAGAAACGATTCCGAGAAAGGGACTTTATTTGTTAACCATTTGAGAAATGTGTTTACTATAAACAACTCAAATAATGCAACTGAATTGCCACCACTCGTTATTAGACCTCCTGTACCTCTAAGACTTAGCTTTAATGATATTCAAAGCGCTATTGGTACTCTGAACCTTAAAAAAGCTCCAGGTATGGATAAAATCAGCAACAAAATGCTCGTGGAGTTACCTCGTGTAGCTAGAAGAATTATTCTCTTTATCTTCAATGCTATTTTACGCCTAGAATACTATCCTGCAGATTGGAAGGTATCTATGATTACCATGATTCCTAAGCCAGGGAAGGACCTCACCAAAGTAGAGTCATATAGGCCAATTAGCCTACTGCCGACAATTTCAAAACTGTTTGAAAAATTGTTAATGGCTAAGTTGATTCCAATTCTGAACGACACTCAATGTATTCCAAATCATCAATTCGGGTTCAGAGCTAAACACAGTACCATCGAACAAACATACAGATTAGTAAATGTGATAAGACGGTCGTTTGAAGAGAAAAAATACTGTTCCGCGCTTTTCATTGATGTTTCCCAAGCGTTCGACAAAGTCTGGCATGAAGGTTTAATGCACAAAATAAAATTAGCTCTGCCTGCTAACACCCACAAACTTATGAAAAGTTATTTATATGGTCGCAAATTTACAATCAAAGAAGGCGATTTTTTAAGCCCCGCTCAGCCAATTGAAGCAGGAGTACCCCAGGGTAGCATACTGGGTCCTACTTTATATTTGATTTATGCATCCGATATGCCGTCAGACCCCCAATATACATACTTCAACTTTTGCTGACGATACAGCCTTTATTAGCGTTCATAAGGACCATCAAATAGCATCACAGAATTTGCAGAATTATATTTATAAACTAGAGAATTGGCTTGAGCTTTGGAAAATCAGGGTTAACGAACAGAAATGTATTCATATAACTTTCACATTGCGAAAAGATACCTGCTCGTCCATCAGAATAAATAACCAAATTATTCCGCAACACAATGAAGTCAAATACCTCGGAATCCACCTCGATCGTCGTTTAACCTGGAAGTCTCATATTGACGCAAAACTTACACAGATGAGATTAAAAGCAGTGCAACTTAATTGGCTAATCGGCAGAAATTCTACATTAAAGTTGGATTGTAAACTTTTGTTGTACAATGCAATTCTAAAGCCAATATGGTGTTATGGAATTCAATTATGGGGTACTGCCTCAGCATCCAACATTGAAAAAATTCAAAGAGGTCAAAATAAAATTCTACGTATAATTACTGCAGCTCCATGGTACGTTAAAAATTCTCGAATTCACAAAGATCTAGGCATTCCTTTGGTGAAAGACGAATTTACAAAATACGCCTCAAAATATGTCAGCAAACTTGAACACCATCCAAACCCACTTGCACGAGACATCCTTAACTTTAGTGGCCATGTTCGGTTGAGAAGGAGGGATACCCTTGCTTTAACTCAAACGCAAAACAGATGACTGGATCAGTGGATGTAAATTTTTTTGTAGTATCATAATATTTTGTCTAGCACTGGCTGGACTTATTATTTTCTTTTAGTATTAAGATTCGAAAACTTATTGTCATTTCAATATCTGAAGATTCAATAAATAAATATAATGTATTATAAAAAAAAAAAAAAAATTAAATTATTTTTACTGAAAGAATTGTTTTACAACATGAAATCTATATTAAAATTTATTGATAATTTTTTTTTGGTTTGAACCTGGGTTGAATTTACATGTTTCGAGAATCACCACATTCTCTCATCAGAATTCTTTGCTAGCTAGCCAACAGACAAACATCAATCTTTTAACCAGTGTTACCGGTGGTTCGAAATTTGCTGTAATTATCATTTTTCAATTTTATTTATTTACATGTTGCCTCCATTTTCTTCAGTTTTTTCGTTTTCTTTTTGTCAAGACTTTCTCTTGAAACCCTGAATACATTTGTTTTTTTGTTATATTTGTTGTCCATTTTCGTCGACATTTTTTGTGTACACGAAATACAATGGCAAACATTAGCTGGTGCCCTAGCTATTTGAAGAACAATTATTATTTTTTATTCGAACTGTTAATTTTAAATTTCTTGATATTTATTTAGTCGGGCTCGAGTTCATTAAATTTTCATTAAATTATTTTTACTGAAAGAATTGTTTTACAACATGAAATAGTCTGGTGGGTTATAGATTATTTTAAATCTTCCAAAGTTGAGGAAATTGGAAGATTATAATTTTAATTACTTGAAAATGAAAAGAGAGGGGTTAATAAATTCTTTTCAACGTTATAATATTATTTATTGATCGACAATGTTTACCTTTTAATCTGAGTTACAGTTGTTACGGTGATTATGTGTTTTATATGTAGGTATTTGAATGTAGATATATAATGTTATATGTATAAATACAATGGATTTTGAGTGTAGATGTAAGAATATAAGGATACCAAAATTAAAGGGAAATTTTAAACTAAACTACTATGTTGCTAGCAACATCAAATTTGGTTACATTATTAAGGTAATACATATTAGTTTCTGTTAACACTTCATATACATAAGATTCATTAGATATTAAGTTTAGTAAATAGTACATTTGAACTTCATAAATGGGATTGTAATTCATAATGATAATTATATAAATTTTAACTTAAATACTACAATTTTTCAATTCAAATTTAATTATAAAATTCATTTAATATTTTATTGTCTAAACTTGAGTTTAGACATGGCGCCGGCCTCGAAGTTTGGCATTATTATTATTATTTATTGCTAGTGACTCACAACACGTTGGCCAGTGACTTTATGGCATCTGGCTGTTGTACAGTTGATGGTTGTGATGTTAGTTGTTGACGCTTCTGCTGCTGATGATGTTGTCGTTGTTGTTGACAATGTTGTTGATGATGACGATGTTGTTGATGATGACTCTGCTGACGCTAGTGCTGACGTTGCTGACGCTGGTCTTGTTGATTCTGGTGCTGATGGTGTTGAGGATGTGGTCTTGCTTGTATGTTAGTTGTTGGCGTCTGACTTCTGCTACGTCTTTGGGTTGCTCACGCCGTTGACTTCGTTGTTGGTGAGGTAGATGTAGCAGTGTGTGATGCAGTTGGGCACACTTTCTGCATGCACCAAGCGTTCAGGTTATGGCTTCTTGTCAAACTATTAAAGCAATAGCCTAAATTGCCCACTATCTCTAGCCTCCTCTCTACCGTCATATTGGCAAACTTACGGCAGAATCTCAACCCGTGATAACCATATTACGTAGTAAAAGACCTCTAGGTCACGAGGCTGTTGGTTGTGACTGCCGATGGGGTTACGGCTTGGGCTGGTTATCCTTGTAGCCGTTAGTCTGCGGTTGGATCTGTGACTGATAAATGGGATATAGCGGAAAAGACAAACAATTTAATTAGTTGAGGTAAAATTTAATTGGAATCTGGAAAGGAGTACATTTATGTTATTAGTGGGAGATCGGGTTAGAGTTGGGTTATAAATATGAGTTATACTTAATAATGATAAGAGATAAGTGTACTATTACAAAGTAATGTTAAATTTAAACCATCATTTTCGCTCAAAAAGGGTAGGTAGCATAATTTTATTATAGGTCGAGTAATAATTCCTGAAGAGATTTTAACGTCTACTGTTCGAACATTTGAGTCTGAACCGGGATAGACCTTTTCTACTCTTCCTAATCTCCATTCATAACGTGGTTGTAAATCATCTATTACTACGACAAGATCTCCAATTTCTAAATTAGGAATTGAATTTCGCCACTTATATCTTTTATGCAATGATTTTAAGTAATCTTCTTTCCATCGAATAGAGAATTGATGGTGAAGGGCTTTCAATTTTTCCCATCTATTTATTAGGGACATATTTTGTAAATTTTGTTCTGGGAGAGCCATTAAAGGAGCACCACGTAAAAAGTGACCTGGAGTAAGGGCAGACATATCTGATGGATCTTCGGAAAGAGCAGAAATTGGACGAGAATTTAGTACACCCTCTATACGAATAAGAAGTGTTGAAAACTCTTCAAATGTGAATTTTTGAGCACCAGCTATTCGTTTCAAGTGGATTTGAAACTTTTCACAGCGGCTTCCCATAATCCGCCCATATGAGGAGTGTGGAGAGCGATGAATTTGCACTCAAACCCGTGTGTAACGTATTTTTGAAATACATCTTTGGCAGTGTTTTTTACGAATGAAGTGAATTCACGTTCAAGGATTCTACTTGCACTTAGAAAATTTCTACCATTGTCGGTTACTACCCTTTGGAGGAGCCCCCGCCTCCTAACGAAACGAGCGAATGCGGCTTGGAATGCGGATGAGGTCAAATCGGAACAGAGTTCCAAATGAACAGCTTTTGTGCTGAAACAAACAAAGACGCTAACATATGCCTTTACGGTAGAAGATTTTCGTAACGATGATGTTTTTAAATCGAATGGGCCAGCGAAATCAATACCTGTGATCTGAAATGGGAGAGATAAATTACGTCTTTCTGGTGGTAAAGGAGCCATTGTCTGCGAACATGATTTTTATTTGTAAATAATACATTGTTTGCAACGATGAATTATACCTTTTACTCTTGGTTTGAGTCGAGGAATATAAAATTCAGTTTGAATCATTCTACACATCAATGAGCTTTCAGCGTAAAATAGAATCTGGTGTAAATTTTTTAGATAAAGCTGGCAAAATCGAGAATTGCCTGGTAATATTATGGGGTATCGCTCATTATAGGAAAGAGATGACAACGATAATCCCCATTCACTCTAAGCAGTGCGTTTGTATCTAGAAATGGATTTAGAGAAATTATTGTACTTTTATTGGGAATACTACGGCTGTTAGATAAACATTCATATTCTTCAGAGTAGAAATGTTTCTGCGCTAAAAGTATATGGTTTTCACAAATGCTATTTCGGTTTGAGTTAAATTGTTTTCATTACATGAACGAATATTTTTAGAGGAGTTGTTAAAAAATCTGTAAATAAAAATCTGTAAGTATATCTTCGTTTTCGATTTCTGAATGCAGAACTTGTCTTTCAATAGGTGTTTTGTCCATTTTCAAAGGATTTCTTTTAGGCCATTCAGTAGATGGTTTATTTAACCATGATGGTCCATGCCACCATAGATTATTGATTGCAAGCTCTTGTGGTTTACATCCTCGGGTTCCTAGGTCTGCTGGGTTATCGGGTGTTGGAACGTGTCTCCATGTAACATCTGGTACTAATCGATGTATTTCTGCTATACGACAGCCAACCAAAAACTATCGACGAATCAGTCCACAAGTGCATTTCTGTATTAGAAAAATTTAAAGATGGTAAAACGTAGTTTACGAGATTTGCTAACAGAACAGCTCCATTGAGTTCCAGTCGAGGTAGACAAACCGTTTATATAGGAGCCACTTTGGATTTTGCCACTAACAAATTTGAAAATGTATTGTGTGTTTCGGTCTCACATCGAATATATACAGTAGCACAATATGCAGATTTTGAGGCATCAGCGAATTCATGTATTTGAATCAAATCTGTAGGAGTGTATTGTATCCAACGAGGAATCGAGATCGTTTCTATTTGAGATAAGTCTAAAACGAGATTATTCCAATTTTGAAGAGAATCTTGTGTAACTTCTTCATCCCAATCTAAACTTCTAACCAGAGTTGTTGCATAAGTATTTTCCCTCTGATGACCATCCAGCAGGTTCAAAAAGTTTTGCTACTGAGGATAATATTTGACGTTTTGTAATTTTGATTGATTGGTCGATTGGTGAGAAGCTGTATGAAAATGTATCTTCGAGTGCATTCCATCTTATACTTAGGGTTTTAGTGGAACTTGCTTCGTGAAATCGAAGAAAATCTTGATCATATAAATCATCTTTTAGGATATGAGAAAGTAATTGTGAGTCATTTTCAGATATCTTTTTAAGAGGCAATCCAGCAGAATTTAAGGTTTTAATAAGTTGATTTTGCGCCATAATGGTTTCTTCAACTGATAATCCGCCAGAAAGTATATCGTCCACATACGTTTCGTTGCGTACAGTTGAAGCAGCTTTAGGATATTTAGTTTCCGAATCAGATGCGAGTTGAAATAAAGTGCGAGTCGCGAGGTAAGGGGCGCAATTAACTCCAAAGGTTACTGTTTTTAACTGGTAATCTTTAATAGGTCCATTATGTTCGTTTTGAAATAGAATTTTCTGAAGTGGTCTATCCGATGGATGTACTAAGATTTGACGATACATTTTCTGTATATCGCCACTAAAAACATACTTATATTTTCTCCAATTCAATATTATTGTTATTAAATCGTTTTGTAGAGTGGGACCAGTATAAAACACTTCGTTGAGTGAAAACTGAGATTCTGTTTTTCTTGACGCGTTGAATACGACTCTTACTTTTGTGGTCTGGGCGTATAACGGCATGGTGTGGCAAATAAAAAGACTCATATTTACCTTCAGAAATGATTTCATGGGATGGAGTTTCTTCCATGTGGTCAAGTGTTAAATATTCATTCAAAACTGTTTTATATTGAGACTGTAGCTCGGGATCTTTAGCTAATGTCTTCTCCATTCTCGAGTACTGAGCTAAGGCAATAAAGCGAGAAGAGCCAAGGAAGACGTTGTCGGGATATTCTTCTTTGAAGGGTAATCTTATCATGTATCGACCATTTTCTTGCCGAATAGTTGTTTGGGAGTAAAAACCTTCACAGATTTCGTCATCCCTTGAGCTTAGGCGAGCTGCTGGAATTTCCTTTTATTCCCAAAACATTTTTAAGAGAATATTTAGTTGGGATGTATCGGATGAGAGAACCGATGTTGAAAAAGTTTGAATTGCTTGCATTGTCATAGGACCACTAAGTACCCATCCAAAGACTGTATTATAAGCCGAAGTGCGGCCATGTTTTTCTTGATACCATCGAGATTTATAAAATGCTCGTAGTCATTGCCAAGAATATGATCTATTTGAGATGATTTATTAAACGTTGGATCTGCTAGATCAAGTTCAGGTGACTTTGGGATTGAAAAAGTGCAAGAAGGGAGTTGCTTTGTAACTTTTGACTTTAATGGGAATTCTTAGATCATACTTTTTTGCATATAAAACGAACTCACACTCTTTGTCATCCTCTTGTCTTTGGCCACCAATGCCAACAATTTCAAAATGAGACTTTTGGTATGGTAATTGTAGACGATTTCTTATCCTTTCGCTCAAAAATGTTCTTTGAGATCCGGGATCTATCAATGCTCGAATTGTAAAATATTCCCCTTTAAATTCTATCTGCATTAACGAAGTTCTTAGCAGAATATTTTTGTTGCTGGTGGAACAGTTAGCTTGAATTTGCCTTGATGTGTGAGGACGTTCTTCCTGACGTCTATCAGAATGTTCGGTATTATGAATGCTTCTGCTGTTTGAATTTTGATTATGGTTATTATTTTCATTATTTTGAAAGTTATCGTTCTAGTGTGTGGCTTTTTGCACTGAAGGTATATAAATTTACTTTTGCAATTTGCCTTTAAATGAGAAGACGCTAAACGTTACTGCAAATTTAATTACGAAAAACATAATCTGATCTTTGTTGTACGGAAAACCATTTAAATTTGAGACATGATCTTAATGAATGGTTCTCATTACAAAGTTTACAAAGATGTTCGTTAATATCCTCTTGAGAGACATTGGGTCGATTACTATTAGATAGATTGAAACAATCTTTAGAGATTCTCAAATTGGGACATTTGAGACCACTTTAGAAGTTCTCCAGGGGATGTTAGAGACTGCTCCCATAGAGATATGGTTAAGTTTGGCAATTTAGTAGATATCAGTCGCACTAGTATAGGGTCCCAGCTATCTACTTCAACACCAAGCATTCTAAGAGTAGCAAGGGAATCGTTGACAGAAGATTGAATTTTCCTAATGGATTCACTATCTTCTTTTGTAGCTGGAGGAATATCAAACAAGAGTTTTATTTGATTATCAACAAGTACACGTTTGTTTTCGTATCGGGTTGTGAGTGCGTTCTAAGCTAGCTCGAAATTGTCGTGAGAGATTGGATATCTTCTGACTATTTCCCCTGCTTCACCTTTCGTTTTGTTTCGAATATGATATAATTTTGTGACCGGAGATAGCTTAGTGTGATTAATGTATACAGCTGTGAACATGTCACGGAATGATGGCCAATTCTCATAGCTGCCCTTAAAAATTTCTCTGCCGAATGGTGGGAGTTTTATGCAGGAACTATCCGCTGCATAATTTTGAGTGGAAGCCTGCTGAGGCAAAGAAAATCGAACTGAGGAATTGAAGCCTTGTGTCTGAGAGGTATCGAGTCGTAATGACTTTACCAAATCGTTTATTTGCGAGTTACAGTCATAATACTCCTCAATACAAGCATCGAAACCGGCTTTAGCACTTTTCTTAAATTCTGAGTCTAGTAAATCTGCAGAAGATGTCATAATCTTTTGATAGGAAGCGTCTAGCTTCGCCCATCTCGATTCCAAATCTCTCAATTTCACCTCGAGAACCGATTCAGTTTGGTCCTCGATATTAATTGCATGAAATTTTTCACAGAATTGTAGTAAATGATCACAGTTAAATACAAAGTGATCCTTTAGAGCAGAATTGGTAGTGTTTTGCTCTTGGGTAGCCATTTTAATCAGTTTGACAATACGAAATATCAGTCGATTCTTTAATTTATAGTTTCAATACTAGGTATAATTTCGGAGTTATTAGAGAAATAGCACTAGAATTTTTATATATAATTTAATTATTGTTTATATATTATATATATTTTACGATTTAGTTTTAATATTAAGTATATTTTTGGGGCTATTTTCGAAATAGCACTAGAATTTTCTATCTAGTTTCAACAGTTAGTATAATTTGGGGCTATTATAGAAATAGCACTAGATTTTTAATATCTAGTTTCAATGTTATTTATATAGTTGGGGCTATTTGAGAAATAGCACTAGATTTTTAATATCTACTGTCTATGTTATTTATGTAGTTGGGGCTATTCGAGAAATAGCACTAGATTGACGATCTAGTTTTAATATTAAGTGTTTATTGGGGCTATTAGAAAAATAGCACTAGATTTGTAGTATCTAGTTTCAAAGTTGTTTATATAGATGGGGCTATTTGAGAAATAGCACTAGATTTTGCGATCTAGTTTTAATGTTATGTATGTATGTATTTATATAGTTGGGGGCTATTTGAGAAATAGCAATAGATTTTGTTATCTATTTAAATTTATTTTTGGGATTCGGGGCTATTTGAGAAATAGCAATAGATTTTGTTATCTATTTAAATTTATTTTTTTGGGATTTGGTTCTGTTTGAGAAATAGCAATAGATTTTGTTATCTATTTAAATTTATTTTTTGGGATTTGGGGCTATTTGAGAAATAGCAATAGATTTTGTTATCTATTTAAATTTATATTTTGGGATTTGGGGATATTTGAGAAATATCAATAGATTTTACGATCTAGTTTTAGTATTAGGTGTTTATATAAATTTTCCGATCAATATTACCTTCCAAAAGTTTATAGGGTACACGTAATGACAAAAATAAACACGAAGAGCCGTTGTGTTTATTTTCTCTTAAGTTATATGGCTAACAAATTATAAGAATGATTTTATTAATATTTTTCCTTAAATAAGAGAATTTCTGCTAAACGTTTAATATCAAACCGAGCGCACTTATTTTATCACAAGTAATCGCAATTTTATGCAATGATCAAATTTTCATGTATTAACTTTGTTGTTAGTGAATAAGTGAATAATATTAAGAGAATAATATCTTCAAGTGTAGTTGAGTGTTTAGTGGTTAGTGAATAAAAGATATATATCAGTGTTAATTTAAAAAACAAATAATCAACGCAATTATAAGAACAAGTTTTCAATCAGCTGTGTGTATATGTGGCTGTAAATGTATTCCATACAATTACTTTTAATCTGATTTTATTTTGTATAAAATAAGAACTACTATGGCAAGTACTACACAGTATGTTACCGTAAACTTTCGATTTTTCATGTACTTAATGTTCTATAAAATCCGACCAGCTGTGGCTTTATGTGGCTGTAAATGTATTCTCATATAATTACTTTTAATCTTATTTTATTTTAAATAAAATAAAAACCACTACCTCAAGCACCATACAGTATATTAAAACCTATTCTGTAACGAATCGTACATGCCTACAATTCCAAGTGTAGTGAATTGTATGTGTTTATATTTTTTAATTTTCTCTTCTTTGCTATTTTCGCTTTCCTTGTATTGCATTGATATGCAAAGTACAAACAAAGAGTAAATAACACAGCGTATACAAAAGTTCAGAAATTCGATAAGAGTAAATTATAAGTAAACAGAAAAATTCTTCCGCGTTGAAACTTCACCTTCTCAATTTTGTATATTTATATTAAATACGTGCACAGTTCTATCTGTTAGACCAGTTTCTCTTAGTTTGCTACTTCTGGTATGTATTGGTAAATATTTTCTTGTTTCTGGTATTGGTAAGTACTGTTATTGTACAAAATACTTACTGTGTGAGTAAATAAAGAGAGAATGAGAGTAACATATTTACTTTTATTTGTTTGCATAAAACAGATATGAACAAATACTTATGTTAATAACATGGTTATTTGTGATACTCGGGCAAATTGTTATAACATGATAAGCAAACAAATTATTATTTTTGTAAAATAAGTGTGCATTTTTTCTATAAAAGTTATTATCTTACATGATAGGATTAAAGGAACAAAGTATATAAAACTACTTATATACAATAGTTTCTTACTGATTTTTTTAAAACTTACCTCGAAATTTTATAATTTCAAAATAAAAGTAATATGTATAGTTTTTATTTTCAGCAATATATTTTATTTGATATACTTATATTTGTGTACATATGTATGTATGCACATAATAAAACAAAAGAAACAATTCAAAATTTTCAAATTAACATAAAAAAATAATAAAAAAATAAAATAAAAATAATTCAACATTTGCGCAATTAAATTAATCTTTGGAATTCATAGTCACTAATAAAATTTCATTAAATGAATTTTCATTACAACCTATTTTTGATCGCTTATCCGTTATTAGAGCCCGAGCAACTAAAAAGACCCTCTCTGAAGGAGCGCTAGATGCTGATATAGCAAGTATTCTGCAGATTAGTCGATACAATAACGGAAGCTCAACTTTTCTATTATTCCACCATTTCAAAATATTGAAATCATTTTGAATTCATTCATTTTCAGTTATGGATTGATTGGAGTTGGCTTGCTCTATTGGCTGTACATAATTTTCGGAAAGTGCATATATTTTTGAAGAAATGTTTTCAATGGGTGGGGTCGGAACACTTATATCACTTAAATAAGTCGTGTTTCACACTCATCAGTTCTGAACGTCAAGTATTTTTCAATGGGAAGGAAAAAGATAATTTTCTATAGCGGGTGTTCATTGTCACCATGACCATACCTTCTATACGATCATGATAGCGTCGCAAAGGTGTCTTTGTTACCCCATCCGTAAGCTATACGACACTTATCATAAACACAAGCTCACTGCTTTAATTTACATTATTGCAGTGTAAACATTCTCTCACGCTTTGGTGACAGGTATATGTGAAATACTTATGTTTGGCTGTATATGCCCTACATGATTGTTTGCAAATACCAAATAATTATGTCTGTGGTGTTAGGCAATGCACCTTGCTGAAAAGTATGTGTTCTGCTTACTCAGCATTTTCCCACAGACAATAAGAATAATATTTAAGTTAGATTTAAAATAGATTTAAGAATTAAAATTAATTAATAAAGAACAATCAAAAGGGACAGTCGCACTAGCGAATGTCCCCAAACAAATAAAAAGTATTTTAAATAAATTAAACTTATTACATGGCGAACCTGCCAGCTCGGCATTATGAAAAATTCTAAAATATGAATGAAGTGAACAATTTGAACAGAGATAATAAAACATTAAAAACAATTTGTTTTTTGATAACTTATAAAGCGTGTGTAAAAGGAAAAAAAATATATACATATGTGAAATTAAAATATGGATGTTTATGAGACTAAACGAGTGATGCAAAGCTTTAAATGTTCAATGAGTTACAAAGCATAAAGAAGATAAATTTTGAACATAAATAAACTTAAAAAGTATAAATAACTTTAAACAAAGTGACAATCATATTTAACACTAAGTCCAGGTTTTAAATAAATTTAATGAAACAAGTGTTTAAAATATAATAGAAAGTCATTAAAGTGAAAAGGAAAATGCTTAAACAAAAACACAATAAATAACTAAAGTAAACATTGTATTTATAAAATATAGGATTGAACTTAAAAACAAAAACAACTAAGTGAAACTTAAATTAAATTTTACATGAAACAAACAACAAACATTTTAAAACTAAACAAAGTTCGTAAAAATTTAATTTAAATTAACGTTTAACAAATCAATACAATCAAAATGTATAACCACAACAACAAACAAATCAAAAAATGTGAAGTTTTACAACAACATTAGCTACAACAACATAACAATTTCATTGATAGAACGTATACAAGTACGTGTAAGAAGAAAAGAAACTAAAAAGGATAACATTCCCAGTTGCCCGAAGGAAGACGCTGGTGCGGCCGAAGCACCATCCAAAATTAGAACAACCACAACGAAAACAACAGAAACAACATGAGCTGCAACAACAGCTACAGCAACATGAGTGACAACAACATGAACTACAATAACATGATCATCTGCAGCAACCCCAATCATGATGAAAGGTCCCTGAACAACGCAAATTAACAAAAAGAAGATGACATCTATCAATTACCATCAGGTTTAATAATTTCTAATAAAATAGATTTTGAAAAACTATGCTTTTTTATTATTATGATTTAATTTAATAATTTTGTTTAATTTAATTACTTACATTAAGATCAATTATTATCTATTAACAATAACATTTAATGCTACGATACTTACGAGTCCCTCTAGTATTCCATATTTATAAAATTAACCCTTTACTCTAACACAGTAATGCTACGATACTTACGAGTCCCTCTAGCATTACCACGCTAATATTACATTATTATTAAGGGAACACAATTTTGTTTTTGACACAACTACAGATGAAGAAAGGGGCATGGAAGGATTTTTAATATGGTTAACACAGCTATGGAAAGAGATGGGAATTGCTAGAGTCCCAACTATGTAGAAAGTAGAGAAACGATAGAGCAGGAAACGATTCATGATAAAAAAATGGGGTCGTTAAAGATAGAAAAAAAGGATAATTTTGTGATCCTTTATATTGAACAGTAGAAAGGAATAAACAATAGGAAATTTTTTTTCTCATAATGGGCAAGCCACAATCTAAAATCATGGTTAATAAAGTAGAAATAATTGATCATAAAGATGAAATTAATTCATTATGGACACTTACACTAATTCTAATAATAATAGCGGCTGTAGATCTTTTATTAAAAAATTATATCCTACATAAACATTCACTTAAGAAAAAATATGCAAGTAGACCTTGATAAGGTTTAAAACTGATAGACTGGAAAGATATTCTTGAACGTTGTAGAAACATCAGATCAGAATTTGAAAAATCATACAAGTGTCTTAACATAGACAGACCAATAAAGGACGACACTGTCCACAAACATGTGAAAATCCTTTTAAATTGTTTAGAGGAAGTTAGAGTACTTTTAAACGTTAACTACAATAGTCTTACAGTAAACCATAAAACAGCCGCAGAAGCCTTCTACCAGGACATAAGATATAAATTACTTAACATAACAAACGAAAAGGAATTCGATATAAAAATTCCAAATAATCTCCATGAAAGAATATAGATCGAAAAATCTTTGTCACAGGTAGAAACAAAAGAAGTAACAATGTCCCAAACAATAGTAGAATTCCTCAACAAGGCTTCCAAACTTATAACCGACTTTGACGGAAAAGCCGAAAATCTGCAATCATTTATTGACTCATTGCTACTTGTGGATTTAATAAAGGGTCCACATGAAGCTATAGCAATAACTTTAATTAAAACCAAATTAAAAGGAAATGCTAGAAACTTAATAGACAATGAATCTACAATAGTAGAAATTGTTAATAAATTAAAGAAAACTATTAAGGGTGAATATGTTGAAGTTTTATCAGCAAAAATTATTAATACAAAGCAAAGCAATAAGACAGCAAATGCTTTTTGTACCGAGATCGAATCCCTTACAAAATCACTAACAAACGCATATATATCAGACGGGTTATCAAATGATTTAGCAAACAAATATTCCACACAGGTAGCTGTAAAAGCACTTACCAAAAACTGCAACATTGATAAGGTCAAAGTTATCATGGAAGCAGGCCAATTTCGTGACATGAACGAAGCCGTCACTAAATTTGTAAATAGTTGCACTGAAGCAACAGGGCAACAAAACGCCGTACTATATTTCGGGCAAAAACCAAGTTATTATCGTGGGAGGAACAATTACCCACGAAACAATAACAATAGCAATTTTAATAACAACGGAAATAACGATTACAATACATGTACCACAAAGTGGATAAAATTTTAGACTCTGCAAAGATAAAAAGGATTTAAAAAAAACAATTAAGTGTGCAGATGGTGTTTACCTTCATTTAAGGATTCAGCTTGAGCCAATTTTTTGCCAACGAATGAGCACGAAATTTTCGTTTTTAATTATTTTAGTATGTGAGCAATTCCATATGAAAGCGATCACCTTTTGGACGACCCCTCTCCGATTTTAAAATAAATAGTCTCAATCGATTGCCCAGCAAAAAATAATGTACCTATATATTTTTTTTTTTTACAGTGACTGGTTTAGTGGTGGTGTACACCACTGTCATGTGACAAAATTGAAGAATTCTTCATAAGGGACCTCATTGAAAGTTGTTTAAAAAAAAAACTACTAAAGCGATCGCAACGAGTGATAGCTCGTTGGAAAGGTATTGAATCAGGCTTTAATTGAAAAATAAAATTTTCCTAATTTTTCTTAGAAATTTACCTTTAAATTTTCCCATGCAAATTAAATTTTCCGATTTTCCACAGAAGCTCTTAATTTTCCGGCTAATTTTTTTTTTTGGATTCCTTATAATTTTTGCTTTAAGAATCAGCAATAAAAAAATGGGCCCCGACTCCTTGTTTGGACAGGAGAAGAGCATTTAAGAGACCACCTTGTTAAAAATACATTTTAAAAATTATTTTACAGTTAAAAATACATTTATGAAGAAAAAATCTTTCTTATTTTGCTGCTTATACTTAATTACAATATTTATTAAAAATTTCAATTGTCTTGGCATCATTATAAAATTAAAGTAACTTTAAATTTAGCACGTCGGCAGACGAAGAGTACCGCTTTACATTAATTGACATATCAGAAATATTTGGTATGAAGCAATGAAACTTTTGCGTTCCAGTTATAGTTTTGACATTATTATATCTGTTTTGAATTCGTCGCTCCATGGCATCGTGGTCTTTTTGAGTGCATAAAACTGTGTTAATGGCAATTTCCTTGCTTTGAATCCACGAAAACAAATGTTGTACATTTAAGATCTGGTCAGTATATGGCCTTTGCAAACTTGCCTTAGTCGCCATGCGTTTTAGGGTTCCCCCTAACGCATCGCATGGGCCCTTACATTGGGACGTCGCGAAAAAGTGGCACTCGACCTTGCAGTTTTGTTCTTCTTCAATTATGCAAATATTGTAAAAATTTTTTTTATTCTTGTACTGAGAAGCCGCGACGTCGGAGAAAAACGTTACTTTGTCGATTGCATCGAATTTTGATCTTAAGAATTCAAACAGTTTCATTTGAAATAAATAAACGGACACATAATTATGAGCTAAACTCTCCGCGACAACAACAAGGCTTACGGTCTGTAGTTCGTTATGTTCGTTTTTGAAATAAATGCAAAAAGGATGCACCGTGCACTGGTCGTTTGCCCAGTGATAAGTCTGAATTTCATCCTGAATGAGAAAAGTGTAATTCTCGGCAAAGTCGCTTATCACAATGAATTCATTTTGGGCTAATTTCTCCTTACTTTCCTTTAGAAATTTCGATTGCATCTCGGATATGAAATGGTGCGCCTTCAGTTCATTCAACTTGAATCCGAATTCCTCGATTAATTCCGGAATCTGCTTTACCACGGTCTCAAGGGAACATCTGCCGCTGCTAATTATCCACTGTTTGAAATGCACCTCCTGAATTAACAGGTGTTCAAACTTTTCCGCCAAATATTGCTCTAGCTTGTCAATCTTCGGACAATTGTCGCATTTGGACAGATGACAATTTTCCGTGGGGTATGCGCACAACGACTTCGACAGGAGGTCCCTATATGTTTCAATTTCACCGTGAAATACTTTCAATTTCTTGCATGGAAAGAAAATTAATTTGATGTTTTGATGAAACATGCAAACGCAGACTGAATGCGTTCCGTGCCTGTCTAATGCCAGCACGCATTCTTTTGGTCGTAGGATGGCAAACTTAGAAAATCCCACTTTTTCTGCTTGGTATTTCTCATTGAACTGATGGTATGCTTCGGATAGATTACATAATAATAATCTGCGCTGCTTGTGTACTTTTTCTCCATCTTCACGTGTGATAACATAGTCACGTGTACCTGGGCAGGCGCGGCTGTTGTCATCATTGCAGTAAAAATCTTGAACCAATTTCACCGTTGCTTCGCTGAGGGTCCTTGAGCCAAATTTCTTGGTGGGAGTCGCCAATATGCCCTTCTGTCGAACTAATTCTTTGCGTCTTCTCGCGATGTAAAAAGATGTTTGAAACTGTTCAGAAATCTTGCGTATAGACCATGATTGAGGCAGCACAGATAAAATGATATATTTCTCCGGAAAAGTGAATTTTCTTTTCAACTGCTCAATCATTTGTTAACCGTCATCAACGTCATCTGCTTGACTGCATTCGTTATCAGAGCCTTCATCAAATATTGTTTGATTTTTTCTTCATAAATGTATTTTTAACTGTAAAATAATTTTTAAAATGTATTTTTAATAAGGTGGTCTCTTAAATGCTCTTCTCCTGTCCAAACAAGGAGTCGGGGCCCATTTTTTTATTGCTGATTCTTAAAGCAAAAATTATGAGGAATCCAAAAAAAAAATTAGCCGGAAAATTTAGGAGCTTCTGTGGAAAATCGGAAAAATCTAAGAAAAATTAGGAAAATTTTATTTTTCAATTAAAGCCTGATTCAATACCTTTCCATCGAGCTATCACTCGTTGCGATCGCTTTAGTAGTTTTTTTTTTAAAACAACTTTCAATGAGGTCCCTTATGAAGAATTCTTCAATTTTGTCACTTACAGTGGTGTACACCACCACTAAACCAGTCACTATAAAAAAAAAAAAAAATATGTAGGTACATTATTTTTTGCTGGGCAATCGATTGAGACTATTTATTTTAAAATCGGAGAGGGGTCGTCCAAAAATTTGCCAATTTTGATCGTTTTCATATGGAATTGCTCTATAAGCTTTTTACTTCTTGTACATTTTTTTCACATAGTTTTTGAATTTTGTCTATTTTTCTAAATCTTTCATCATACCGTTTTTCTATAGCTTCTAATAGCTTTTTAATCTCATTTTCGTTCTGTTTGAGTGAGCTTTCGAATTCGTTTTTGTATTCTAATAGTGCAATTTTATTTCTATCAACACCATCTTGAATTTCTCTTAGTACCAGATCTACATTCTGAATATATTGCATGCAATCTCCACAAATAAATCGAACAAAATTATCTTCATCCATTATTTTTGCAGTATACTGATCAATTCCAGCGCATTTTTTTGTAAAATGATACACCTTATCACATACACCATTACATGTAATTCCGCTTTCGCCTCTAATTGCTGAATTGCATTTACTGCAATCAGCCATATTATTTTGTTTTTAACAAATATTTTATTAATTATTAATATCACACTTTATATTTTCTGTATTCTTATGTTTTAATAGTCACTGTCAAAATCATCAAAATCAATGATATTTTTATTTTTTTATTAATTAAAGAATTAATTTTCTAGAGCTTCACTTTTACACTTCTTAGCATTCGTTGTAAGGATAAAACAGTAAAATTAGATAAATCCAATATTGTTTATAAAATACCGTGTAGGGGTAAAAATAATGAAAAATGTATGTAGTGTACCTACTAAAAACAAATTGAAAACTAGATTAGCTGGACATAAATCTGACCATAAACACAAACATACTTCTTCTCAAAAAACTGCATTAACATCACATTGTTACAATTTAGATCATTATCCAGATTTTGAAAATACCACTATATTAAATACAGAAACAAATTATAAAAGACGATTTATGTTAGAAATGTTACAGATTATTAAGGTACCGATAGAAAAGAGAATTGATTTTAAAACAGATACAGACAATGTAGCTCAAAATTACAGACATTTAATTTATAAGAATAAGTTTAGAAACTAAAAATATTACATATATAATTTTTCATTTACTATTCCAAACAAGTTTTATATACATATATATA
Organism: Bellardia bayeri; assembly: GCA_950370525.1. Taxonomy (NCBI): domain Eukaryota; kingdom Metazoa; phylum Arthropoda; class Insecta; order Diptera; family Calliphoridae; genus Bellardia; species Bellardia bayeri. The sequence continues at coordinate 52,197,298 of OX493264.1, read as the reverse complement.
TCATAACTGTATATCATAATTATAAGCTTTTCATTTTCTGTTAAAAAATTTTTTCATTTTTATACATACTTCAATTATTATTTTATTGTAATTCAAAACTTATATTATCCCTGAAGAAGCTATCCATTGTGATAGCGATATATTGGAAATTAATATATATAAATAAATTAAATATTTTTATATAAAATTCAATTGACCTTATTGCTTGAAAGAAGAAGAAACTATTAAGTAAAAAAATAATATGAATTAATAAAAAATATATACTTAAATATAAACTAAACAATTTTTTCTTTTTATTTCATTTTTAAATTATATTTATTACACAAAAACTTTAATCAATTTTTTTTATTTTAAATTATATTTATTATACAAAAACTTTAAACACAAGTGACCACAATTAAATGTATAGAATTGTTGTTTTTGTTCATAATTATATTCAATAGGTAATTTTAAATAGTTGACGATTTCTAGTGGTGGTTGCAAGGCTCCAAAGCTGTCAAAATATTCTTTGTAATTATGATTTTTATAATATGCTACCCAATGTGTTCCATCACCTTTTACGTCATCTAAATTAACAATACTACATTCTTGTTTTAATGGAATTTTAGGTAAAGAATTCCGCATAAAAACACCTCTGAAATGTTTAAATTGTTTACAGTATTTTCTTAGATCTAAATCCGTTAGAAGGCGATTGGGTACTTTTTAAAAGTTTTTTGGAGCCGGACTATAATATAATCCACATCCAGTTTTATATGGTTTTAGATAGAGTCCTTTTCCCATAGCAATTGATTCCATATGTCTATTATGACGAGTAGCTTCTGCTAGCTGTTCTTTTCCATTTTTTACGCTATTTATAGCTTATACTATAGTTGATCCACCTGTAGCTAAACCACCTAGTGCTGATAATGCTGTCAAGACAGGAATTAATGGCAGAAATCCACCAATTTTAGGTAATGGTATTACCCTCGGTACACTAATAGTAGATCTCCTCTTGCCTTTGAAATTAGTATGAATAGCTTTCTTCGCAATTTTAATAGCATCATGAATATTACTCGGATTTTCTTCTTTCAATTGTTTTAATGTATTTTTAACGGTGTTTGAAAATAGTTTTTTATTACACACCTTTCGACTCTTTCTTTTTACATTTTTCTTCTTCGATTTACTTTTTTTTAGTTTTAGTTGTTTGCGTTGGATTCATACCTAATCCAAATTTAACTTTAGTCTTCATTGCATTCGTAACAAACCAAGCGTTTGCTCGTTCTTTAAAATCACTATCTTTAGCTTTTTCAGCTAATATTTTATCAGCCTTATGTCTTTCATTTAAATCTTTTGATTGTGATTTTTGCATGCAGCGTCTAACAAAATTTATTCCTTTATCTCCTCTTGCCAAGCGTTCTTGAAGTTTCGTACCAGGCCCACAATACTGATATCCAGGTAAGTGTAATTCAAAAGGTAATTTATTTATTAACGTGTTTACCAAACCACTTCCAGTTATAGACTGATTACTATTCTTGTTTTTATAGTTTTTTAGTACCATTCTTCGTCTATGAATGGTAACCGATTAATAAAAAGCTAAAAGTGTTTATCTCTTATATATACATGATATATAAGGTTAGTTTTACTTAAAATTCATCAGTCATTAAAATGCGGTTAATTAAACAGTCTAAACAAATCGTAATTAGAAATGTTGATAATGAAGAGCAAAAAATAGATAGAAGCCGACATAGTACTCTATTACCTAATTTAATACAAGCATTAATTCTGGGACCATCAAATTGTGGCAAGGCTAATGTTATGATTAGTCTCATAGAGAGTCCTAATGGACTTTGCTTTAAAAATATATACATATATTCAAAATCTTTATATCAACCAAAATATTGATATCTTAAGAGATTGATTGAACCAATCAAAGATATAAATCTATTTATATTCTCGGAAAATGATAAAGTTTTAAGTTCAGAAAAAGCAAACCCATATTCAATAATAATATTCGATATTGTAATTTGTGGTAAACAAGATAATATACGAGAGTATTTTTGTATGGGTAGACATAAACAAATAGATTGTTTTTACTTGTGTCTAACATATACGAAAATTCCAAAACATTTAATACGTGATAATGCAAACATGATTATTGCATTTAAACAAGATGAAATGAATTTACGACACATTTATAATGATCACGTTATCGGTGATATGTCATTTAATAAATTTATAACGATTTGCAGTGAATGCTGGAAAGATAAATATGGTTTTTTAACCATAAGTAAGGATGATATAGTCAATAAAGGACGTTATAGAAACGGTTTTGATAGTTTTATTCAATTGGAAGGTAATGCTAGATATAAAGCTGATCAAAAGCAGATCAGAAACAGTTATAAAGCTGATCAGAACCAGATCAGAAGCAGATAAAGCTGATCAAAATCATATAAAAAACATATAAAAAGCAGATAAAACTGATCAAAAGCAGATAAAAAACAGATCAGAATCAGATAAAAAGCAGATCAAAAACAGATAAAAACATAATCATGAAGAAAAAACTAATGAAAGAAAGTATTAAAGGAAAAATTAAAAAATATTAAATTAAATGAAATTTGAAAAAGTTAATCTGTTAGAAGATACATTTCAACCTATAACTAAACCTTTAAAAAATATAATTAATAAACTAGATGATTATCATTCCTTAAAGAAAAATAAAAAATTTAAATCAACTTTAAATTCATTATATCCATCTTTATATTCACAACAATTAATGACAACAACAACAGATAATGATAGTATGAACGATAAAACCGATTTTATTGGTGTAAATAGCGATATGGATTATGAAGAAAATATATCTAGTTTTTCTAATCCTAAAAATCATATGTTAACAACTTCAACACCCTTAAATTTGAAATTCAGATCAAAATACAGATCTTCCATTATCATTTCATATTGGTGGTCCTACTAGTTCTGATCAAAATAAAATTAAATCTTATAATGCTATGGATTATGAGAGTATTGATGATGATGGAAGAGAAAACCTTAAAAGAAATAGATTAATACTGAATAGTCCTACATATAATAACAAAACCCAGCGTATACTAAAATCATCATCATCGTATATAAACGAAAAACCTTCAAATTCATCACAAGCAAAACAAAGATATATATCTAATACAAAGAATAAAAGTAAACTAAAATTGTCATCATATATAGAACCTTTATCTGCTTCACATTTAATTCAAAATGATTCTAATTTTCAAAAACAAAATCTTACAAACCATACACATAATACGAGCGTTGGAAATGATTCAGTAAAGATGTTAAGAAGACCCAAACGAAAAAACTCTTCTAGCCCATTAAACGGATTCGATGAAAATAATATTAAAAAAAATAAAAACACTCATTTATTTTCAAAACGAAAGAGTCAATCACAACTAAATAAGAATAAAAAAAGAATAAAAATCAATAGTAATAACACAAATAAATCTTCACTTATTGATAACATAAAAGTATTAATGAAAAATGTTAGATAAAGTTTATGGATTTAATATAGATCAAACTGGAAACTGGCGATATGGAGCAAATAAATTAAAATTTAGTAAAAATAACAACTCTTTATATATAGGAGGTGAAAGAATAAGAATTACACCAGGATTATTTGAATTATTATTTCACTCCTTTACATTATACTAAAATCGATTTAAAAAAATATACAAATGTACACAAACGTAACTATCCATCAAATAAACAAATTAAAGGTACAAAAGCATTTAAATATCAACGTGTTATAAAAAAATTATTTAATGAAACAAAAGGTAGTGGATTATTAAAATCAGTAGACAATATAAAATCCAACTATATATATTGGGATCATCCTAATGAATTAGTCAACAGACTACGTTTATTTATTGCATCGACAGGTGCTGGTCATAATAATCATAAAAACGAAATAATTTCTATTATTGAGGAACTAAAAGAAGCTAATATAATTTGCTAATAACAAACGGAAAATGAGTTATATTAATAAATTTGGAAAATGTTTAAATAAATGTCGAAAAGAAACCGTTAATGATAAATTAAATATCGATCTATTTAAAGTACTTTGAGTGTTTTGATCTTAATAAAAAAATAATTTGTAATTTGCTAGAACCTATTGATTCTAAAGATGCCGTTACAAAAGCGTATTTAAATAGTACAATTAATATCATAAATAATACACATACAGCTGATATAGAAGAGGTGAAGCATACAGTTAATAACACATTAACTAATAATCAACAAAACGTATACAAGCATATTAAAGATCACCAAACTTCCATTATACAGTTAAAAGAGTTGCATAACGAAATAGAAAATATAAATACTATACATACAACTGATATAAAACAATTGAAAAATGATCTCAGTGAATTACTGAATAATAATCTTAGAAAGGCTCATACGGATATAGAAAATGTTAGCAAATCTATTCAAAATCATATAAGCAAACAAGATAAAACAATTGAACAAACTATTAAAAAACATATACTGAACGCAAATAAGGAATATACGAATAAAATCGAAGAAAGATTTAACAAAATTGAAGAATATATTTTTAAATGGGTTGCAGCCGAAGAAAGATTAAATAATATTGAAGATTACCTTTACAAAAATATTATTGGAAGACCGCAGAAACAATAATGAATTCAAGTGTAGATAAAAGAGAAATTGTTAATGAGCTACATAGACAAGTGAGAAAAAATTTTAAGAGAAGGAGAGTTATCGTCAAGGGAATTGATGATTTATGGCAAGCAGATTTAGTGGAAATGAATAATTATGCTGATTATAATAATGGTTATCGATATCTTTTAACTGTAATAGATACATTTTCGAAAAATGCGTGGGCACTTGCAGTAAAAAATAAAACTGCTCAAAGCATTGCAAACGCTATGAAAACAATATTTGATGAGAGTCATAGAAAACCAAAAAACCTACAAACTGATGACGGTAAAGAATTTTTCAATAGTCAATTTCGTCAACTGATACAATCGAAAGAAATTAATCACTATTCAACATATAGTGTCTTAAAGGCGTCCATTGTTGAACGTTTTAATAGAACACTAAAAGGATTAATGTGGAAAGAGTTTAGCTATATGGATTCATATATATAAAAATCTTTTAGATATATATAATAACACATATCATAGAACTATAAAGATGACACCAAATCAAGTAAATTCATCAAACGAAAAATCATTATTGAATACAGTCTACAGCAAATTAAAAGTTTTTCAAAAGCCCAAGTTTAAAGTTGGTGACAATGTTCGAATAAGTAAATATAAACATTTATTTGAAAAGGGTTATACGCCAAATTGGACTACGGAAATCTTTAAAGTTAAGACTGTAAGAAATACAAACCCCAACACATATATATTACAAGATTATCAAGATCATGAAATTAAGGGTGGTTTTTATGATTACGAACTCACGAAAACTAAATATCCTGATATATATTTAATTGAAAAAGTAAGGATTTTCAACAGAACACAACTCTTGGATTAACAGTTCATCTGTATAAAATACATTAGAACATTTATATATCGAGTTATTATTAAATCAACTGCAACTATGTCAATTACATTAACAATAAACGGCAATAGTTCAATATTATCAGCAAACTACTTTCCACCGATTCAACTAAGTGAAAATTATGTATGTGGATTAATAAGCTTCGATACATATCACTCAATACCAAATGTTGATATAGGAAGCAATCTGTTTCATATAGGAGATCATGAAATTGAAATATCTGTGGGTTCATATGAATTTTCTGATATTAATGATTTGCTTACAACAAAATATAAAAAAATAAATTCAAATGGAAATCTTATCATTAAGGCTAATTATAATACTATACAAACATATATAAGAAGTTCTATAGATCCAGTATATTTTAATAAGAAACGATCAATCGGTTCGCTGTTGGGATTTAGTGAAAAAATTTTAAAACAGGGTGAAGATCATTATTCTGATAAAACTATAGAAATAAGTACAATACAAATTCATTGTAATATTATTAGCGGATCTTTTATAAATATTGAGACACCGTCTAATGTAATTTATTTACCAGTTAATATTAGAACAATACATTCAGTAGTTTTAAAAATTACCGATCAGGATGGTAATTTAATAAATTTTCGTGGAGAGAAAATAACAATAAAACTACATTTAAAACCATATTAATAAAATGATTGTCTACAATAACAACAAAAACAATATAGCAAATAGATATATAATCAACTTGAATAGTGAATCATCATTCAGTCTTGCACCATCAACATCGAAAGTAAGAGGAAAATCAACAGCAACAACATCAACATTAAAACCATCATCACTAACTAAAAGTAATCAAGAGTTTTTAGAAAAATTAGGATTTCGATTAAAATGAGTGATATTATAAACGTTTTACAAAAACCACATATTGATAATTCTATTATTAAAAAAGAATATCATAGCTATACATCATATTTACAATCTTTTAAAAATAATGATGAAATTCGTATATCAATTCAGAATCAAGATTTATACGTTCTTCCACACGAAAGCCTTCTATACATTGAGGGATATGCAACGAAGGAAGATTCAACATTATCAACAAATATACAACTCTTAAACAATTGTGTAGCACATCTATTTGATGAAATTCGATGAGCTTAATGGTATAGAAATTAATCGTACACGACATTTAGGAATCGCAACAGAAATAAAAACCTATGTCTCGCTAAATAAACTAAAAAGATAGAATCTTTTAAATGCTGGTTGGGCACCATTGAATGAAGATGATCTATCTCTTGTAAGAGGATATTTCAATTTTTGTATACCACTAAAGCATTTACTTGAATTTGCAGAAGATTTCAATAAGATAATAGTTAATTCCAAACATGAATTAATACTTTACGTGCCAAAGATGATAAACAAGTTTTAAAGTCTAGCGTTACAGCCGCAAATCCTAAGTTATCTATTCTTAATATAACATGGAAAGTTCCACATGTTCAACATGATGACACTTACAAACTACAAATTTTTAAAATAATCAACAATCGTCAACCATTAAATATATCATTTAGAAGTTGGGATATGTACTATTATCCTACACTTCCAACAAATACAACCGTCTTGTGGAATGTTAAACTAACCAACGAAAACGAAAGACCACGTTTTCTGCTTTTAGGTTTTCGAAATCGTGAAAACAAATTCATACATTGTGATCTGTCTGACATAAAAGCATACCTAAATTCAGAAACTTATCCATATGATGATCTAAATCTTAAATTTGATAGAAATCGGTTTGCTATATTATACGATATGTATTTAAAATTTCAACAAAGCTATTATTGAGCAATTCCATATGAAAGCGATCACCTTTTGGACGACCCCTCTCCGATTTTAAAATAAATAGTCTCAATCGATTGCCCAGCAAAAAATAATGTACCTACATATTTTTTTTTTTTATAGTGACTGGTTTAGTGGTGGTGTACACCACTGTCATGTGACAAAATTGAAGAATTCTTCATAAGGGACCTCATTGAAAGTTGTTTTAAAAAAAACTACTATAGCGATCGCAACGAGTGCTAGCTCGTTGGAAAGGTATTGAATCAGGCTTTAATTCAAAAATAAAATTTTCCTAATTTTTCTTAGAAATTTCCCTTTAAATTTTCCCATGAAAATTAAATTTTCCCATGAAAATTAAATTTTCCGATTTCCACAGAAGCTCCTAAATTGTCCGGCTAATTTTTTTTTTTTTGGATTCCTCATAATTTTTGCTTTAAGAATCAGCAATAAAAAAATGGGCCCCGACTCCTTGTTTGGACAGGAGAAGAGCATTTAAGAGACCACCTTGTTAAAAATACATTTACATAATACATAAATCCATGGATAATAGCAGCAGTGGCTTGTAATGGCACACCAAACCCGACTGAGGCTACAGGTCATAAAATGTTTTGTAAATTTTTTAAATTACCAGGTAATAAATATTTAAATTACCAGGTAATAAATATTTCGCCTAAAATGACACGTGCAGAAACAAGTCATAAAACACGGATTTTCCATAAATATGGGGAAATATTTATTACCTGGTAATTTAAAAAATTTACAAAAGATTTTATGACCTGTGGTCGGCTTATTGGCAGTAACCAATTAAGTCCCTCTTTAAAAAACATTTTATGACCAGTAGTTCACGCAAATTTTCCTATTAAAGAAAAGCAAATATCGCTTATTTTTTTTACCTATTTTTTACTAAACGTGAAAGTGTTAAAGTGTTTTTTTTTTTGTAAAGTAAAGAGTGAAGCTGTAAAGACAATTTAAAGTAAAATGAACGAGTGGACATCGTTCGAAAAAGATAAAAGTATTAAAATTAACTGGTGTTTCGAAGCGATACATGAATGAATTAAATATACAATACGGTGAAGAAGCAGAATTCATTTGCCCCAAGTGTAAAATCGATTTGTCTCAACAAGCAAATGCATTGAAACAAATGCAGCCACAATCCGAGAGTGAAATGACAAGTGAACAAAATGTTTCATATGATAGTGAGGCAGACATTCCGATGGTCAATATGTCTTTGAGTCCTTTGAATGAGGCTATTACCACTTTAGGTGAAACGCCTATTAGAAAAAGAAAGTTGCGAAGTGAAACATACAGGAAAGAGAAAAAAGGCAAGGTTGTGAGTGCAATCGCGACAATATTTGATGAAGGCTCTGATAACGAATGCAGTCAAGCAGATGACGTTGATGACGGCAAACAAATGATTGAGCAGTTGAAAAGAAAATTCACTTTTCCGGAGAAATATATCATTTTATTTGTGCTGCCTCAATCATGGTCTATACGCAAGATTTCTGAACAGTTTCAAACATCTTTTTACATCGCGAGAAGACGCAAAGAATTAGTTCGACAGAAGGGCATATTGGCGACTCCCACCAAGAAATTTGGCTCAAGGACCCTCAGCGAAGCAACGGTGAAATTGGTTCAAGATTTTTACTGCAATGATGACAACAGCCGCGCCTGCCCAGGTACACGTGACTATGTTATCACACGTGAAGATGGAGAAAAAGTACACAAGCAGCGCAGATTATTATTATGTAATCTATCCGAAGCATACCATCAGTTCAATGAGAAATACCAAGCAGAAAAAGTGGGATTTTCTAAGTTTGCCATCCTACGACCAAAAGAATGCGTGCTGGCATTAGACAGGCACGGAACGCATTCAGTCTGCGTTTGCATGTTTCATCAAAACATCAAATTAATTTTCTTTCCATGCAAGAAATTGAAAGTATTTCACGGTGAAATTTAAACATATAGGAACCTCCTGTCGAAGTCGTTGTGCGCATACCCCACGGAAAATTGTCATCTGTCCAAATGCGACAATTGTCCGAAGATTGACAAGCTAGAGCAATATTTGGCGGAAAAGTTTGAACAGCTGTTAATTCAGGAGGTGCATTTCAAACAGTGGATAATTAGCAGCGGCAGATGTTCCCTTGAGACCGTGGTAAAGCAGATTCCGGAATTAATCGAGGAATTCGGATTCAAGTTGAATTAACTGAAGGCGCACCATTTCATATCCGAGATGCAATCGAAATTTCTATAGGAAAGTAAGGAGAAATTAGCCCAAAATGAATTCATTGTGATAAGCGACTTTGCCGAGAATTACACTTTTCTCATTCAGGATGAAATTCAGACTTATCACTGGGCAAACGACCAGTGCACGGTGCATCCTTTTTGCATTTATTTCAAAAACGAACATAACGAACTACAGACCGTAAGCCTTGTTGTTGTCGCGGAGAGTTTAGCTCATAATTATGTGTCCGTTTATTTATTTCAAATGAAACTGTTTGAATTCTTAAGATCAAAATTCGATGCAATCGACAAAGTAACGTTTTTCTCCGACGTCGCGGCTTCTCAGTACAAGAATAAAAAAAATTTTTACAATATTTGCATAATTGAAGAAGAACAAAACTGCAAGGTCGAGTGCCACTTTTTCGCGACGTCCCAATGTAAGGGCCCATGCGATGCGTTAGGGGGAACCCTAAAACGCATGGCGACTAAGGCAAGTTTGCAAAGGCCATATACTGACCAGATCTTAAATGTACAACATTTGTTTTCGTGGATTCAAAGCAAGGAAATTGCCATTAACACAGTTTTATGCACTCAAAAAGAACACGATGCCATGGAGCGACGAATTCAAAACAGATATAATAATGTCAAAACTATTACTGGAACGCAAAAGTTTCATTGCTTCATACCAAATATTTCTGATATGTCAATTAATGTAAAGCGGTACTCTTCGTCTGCCGACGTGCTAAATTTAAAGTTACTTTAATTTTATAATGATGCCAAGACAATTGAAATTTTTAATAAATATTGTAATTAAGTATAAGCAGCAAAATAAGAAAGATTTTTTCTTTATAAATGTATTTTTAACTATAAAATAAATTTTAAAATGTATTTTTAACAAGGTGGTCTCTTAAATGCTCTTCTCCTGTCCAAACAAGGAGTTGCTGATTCTTAAAGCAAAAATTATGAGGAATCCCAAAAAAAAAATTAGCCGGAAAATTTAGGAGCTTCTGTGGAAAATCGGAAAATTTAATTTTCATGGGAAAATTTAAAGGTAAATTTCTAAGAAAAATTAGGAAAATTTTATTTTTCAATTAAAGCCTGATTCAATACCTTTCCAACGAGCTATCACTCGTTGCGATCGCTTTAGTAGTTTTTTTTTAAACAACTTTCAATGAGGTCCCTTATGAAGAATTCTTCAATGACAGTGGTGTACACCACCACTAAACCAGTCACTATAAAAAAAAAAAAAATATGTAGGTACATTATTTTTTGCTGGGCAATCGATTCAGACTATTTATTTTAAAATCGGAGAGGGGTCGTCCAAAAATTTGCCAATTTTGATCGGTTTCATATGGAATTGCTCTATTTTCGTAATCCTCAACCATTGTTGACACGCGAAAAATTTAAAACGTTGGCGCCATTAATAGTTCTGGATGTGACTCATCAAAATGAAACGGTTAAAACAGGACCAATAGATATACGTATTGAGATTAAAACTCTAAAAAATATACCAGAGGATACATCTGCATATTGCATAATTATACATTATAAAATGTTTCAATACATTCCTCTCACAAATGAAGTAAAAAAACTATTGTAAAAACTCTAACATATACATATATAAAACTTTTGTTCCAATGAAATATTAATTTTTTCTTTAAACAAAAAATACATTGTTTTTCTAATTATCTTTAATTTTTAGTAGTGGTAAGGTATTAATTTAATTACACAATATTGTGAAATTAAACAGTTAATATAGTAACTATTACTATTTCAAACTTAATACTTACTGTTTTGAATATAAACTTTTATTTAAAGAGATGCACTATACTTTAATGGTAGAGGAACAAGTGAAGCGTATAAAACAAGTCTATTATTTCGGGAAGGATTATCAATTTCTTCTCTAAACATCCAAAACGGATTATAATAAATACTGCCAATAACATGATACGGAGGGTATTAGAACTTAGTGATGTGGAATTTCACAAACATAATAAGAAGAAAATCCAAAACATATTATCTGACAACAATTTTCCAAAAAAGCTGACAAACAAACTGATTAAAGACTATAACAAAGACAAGAAAGAGAGGACTAAATCAGGTGAAGAACCTAAAATATATAAATCATTGACATATGTTCCTGAAATGTCCGAGAGATTTGAAAAATCAAAATTGTTTAATGGAGACAACATTAAAATAGCGCACAAGACTCAACAAAATCTTGGAATAATTTTCAGCAAAACCAAAGACAAAATTCCAAATATGGAAAAAGCAAATGTGGTTTATCATATCCCCTGTATGGGTAACGAAAATGAAACTTGTAAGAAAGTTTATGTTGGAACAACTAAAAACAAATTAAAGACTAGAATTACAGGACATAAATCAGATCAAAAACAACGTTTAAACAAATTTATTCAAAAAACGGCATTAACAACCCACTGTGTTGAGAATAAACATTTCCCAGATTTTGAGAAAGTACGAGTATTAGAGAGCGAACAAAATTATAAACGACGTTACATGCTAGAGATGCTACACATCATTAATATACCAACAACAAAAATGAATTTTAAGATCGATGTGGAGAACTGTTCCCAAAGCTACAAACATTTAATCAACAAAGGGAAGAGTGTAGGCAATATTTAGTTTTTAAGTTTAGTTGAACAACAGACGATAAAAAGAAATGTACATTAATTTTACGTGGTCCATATAAATTATTATTTATTTAGTAAGTTTACGTATTATTGTTTACATGTATTTTTATTGTTGTTTTTTCTATGTGTTTATTATGATTGTTATTTATGGTATGAGTTCTAAATTATACCTATATTTATAGACAAGCCCAGATGATGATACTCAAAGAGCATCGAAATATCGGCAGATAAAATAAAATAAAATTTAACTGACCTCGAGCTTGAAATAAAGGAATTTTTATTTATTATTACAAGTCTATTATTTGAATTATCATCAAATAATATAAATAATATTAGAACAACTAACATTAAAGATTATTCGCAAACAGTACACATTAGTATACAGTAATAAAACGTATAGTCATCAACATGCTACTAAAAGATAAGTTCTTAAAAACATTTTATCATTTAATTTCGGAGCAGGATAAAACTAAACTTCTAAACATTCAATCACAACTAGAATATATACAAAATTTGTTAATAATAACTAACAAACATGGTGAACATTTTAAAGATTGTGCATGGGCTGATGAAAATACAACATGTGGACCGGATACTTGTCGATGTAACAACTATAAACATAGAAAGAGGGAAGCAGAAGAAGAAGCTAAAAAAATTATAAATTTTTACTATTTAATAAAATGTAAAAATTGCACTTTTAATAAAATTTAAATAAAACACAAAACAAAATTTTTTAAATATAAAAACATTTTTATTCTATATCACATTCTGTAAATGATTTAAACAAAATATAATATTTGATATTATCAAACAGTACTCCATCTTCTTGGAGGCTTATATGCCCCCAAGTGCTCTCTTCCCCGGCATTTTTATCTTAATTTCTTTCATACTGGAATCCCATTCCATCCATACGTTTTCAATATGAGGCTCTAGTTTTTCAACTAGAACATCATTTATTAGGATTTCCTCAAAAATTATTTTAATACCACCCTCCTCTCACACCCCATACTCGCACCCTCCTACTCAAACACATTTTACACTATTTCATTTTAACAATCACATACTCCCATCCAACAAACACTCACTAATACTTATCACAATTATATCCAGGGATGGAAACATCAACACAATACCACATTCACCAAACACATTTTACAATAAGAAATTCATTTTAACAATTACATACTCCCATCCAGGCATGATCCCAAATTTGAATGGAAAAAGTCTGCGCGAACCGGCATAAACATACTACTAAAACTCCCGCGGAATTTTTATTAATGATTGGGCTGTGTATGTATATACGAATTTCTTCTTCTTTTTCTAGGCTAAGGAAAACAAATTTTACCCTCTGGGCAACTAACCATACGATGACTGAAAGGCTTGAGCTTAGCCCCTATAGAACGCGCATCTGGGCAAAAACACAATCAGGGACTGACTTTACAGGTAAAATAAAAACTCTGTTTTCCCTCTTCAAAAAAAAAAACACATATATATATACATAAATAATTTATATCTTGTCCGTTTCAACTGTCCGTCGTAAATGTCTAGGTTCAAATTGGCACGATACCTGACCCTGGAACAGGAGTTGTTGTGCTGAAGATCTGATGTTAGTTGTTCCCACGGTGAATGGAGTACGGGATGGCGGGGCCTTGGCGGGTTTTGTTTTAATATTTAAATTTTTAGATTGTATAAATTTTTATTAATTTAATTGCTTTGTTTTGTGTAACTGATTTTGTTAATATTACTTTTTAATTTTATAATTTAATTAATTTGTCCTTTTATTTAAACTTTGTAATTTCAAATTGTTTATATTTAAATTGTATTAAACGTTCTTTTTTTTTCTTTGTTAAATAAAAGCACTCAAATAGTGTTTTACAAATTTTTGGTTTCACTTATATTGTTGGAATTTAGTTTCAACGTTGGCCACTTACTCCACCGACATCTTGATGTCGCCAAAAATAAAAAAAGGCCGACATTTTTCTCTTTGGTGGCCAAGAAACCTCGGTCGTCAAAATGTTGGATTCGTTCATCAGACCATTTTTCAGCAATTTTTTTAAATTAAGTTTTTTTAAGAGACTTTTTTTTTCTTTTACAATCGAAAGGTTAACATTAACCCAATGACAGTTTACAGATGTTTCTTAGAACTATATTCGTCTTATTCTAATACACGATAATTGTATAAGCTACAAGCTAAAAACTTAAAATGACTATCATAAGATGTATATGTTTATGTGAATATTAAATATTAATGCTTGCTCATGACATTTATTTTAGCGAGCCATAGTCTGTAAAATTCATAAAAATTAAATAACATCTAAAACTACATAACGAACGATATGTAAGAAAAAATAACATTCTAGACATTGTTAACAATAATTAACAGGGATGTTTCAAACATATTGTAGACAACTGGAAACCGAACACATACATATATACAAAAACATAGATACATAGAGTGGGTGGCCAAATTATTAGTTACACTATAGTTTTTCTTATTAATTAAGATTCAACCGCTTTTAATACGTATATAAATCTGTTTCTTGTACCAAATGTTTTCGTATTTTAATTCTGGTAATACTGTTAAATATTTTGTGCAGTGTCAACAATGATTGGTAACATTAGAGTGCAGTTGTAGATCATTCTGCTCTGAAGTGTGAAATATGCAATTTTGAGGTTATACAAACAAAATCTTATAAAGGCATTGATTAAAGTCTGGCATCACGATGAAGAACTAAAAAAAATTTTTCAAAAATGCATTCAGAGCATGCCAAAAAGGGTGCAAGCTGTAATTGATGCCAAAGGAGGTTCTACGAAATATTAAGATTTTTTTTTCAAAAAATTTATTTTCCTCAAATATATATTTTTAAAACAAAATAATTTATTTTTAATTGAAATAGAAACACTTAATTTACCTAAAAGAACAAATAAAATGATAAATTTTCACTATTTTAAAATGTAATAATTTTAAAATAATAATAAAGCTATTACTTTGAATTTATTTTAAGAGCTAAAAATAAAACAATATTAGGCTATTATTGTTAATATAATAGTAAATTTTCAGAAGAAATAAGGAAAATATGACAGAGGTAAGATTTCCAATAGATATTCTAATGTTAGTCTATGTCTATATCTAATATATATATTGACAATTCTTAAAGATAGTATCACAGGAGAATGTTGTCTAGTCCCTATCGGAGCCTGGTGCAGATTGGGAGAAAAATTCCAGGTAGATGTTGGCATCAATGGTCGTGTTGAGGATACCAATGGGAGACAGGTATGTTGAGTTGTTCCAATCAGTATATCTTTCCCTTTCAGAGATTTCACTCATTAGATGATTCTCATAAGAATCAAGATGCTCAACAAAACGCCTCTGTTGAGTGAGCGCATATGTGCAGAATGGTATTATATCCGACTTTTCGTGGAGAAGCGTTTAGTTAGATTTCGAAAGTTCTTGCCCACACACTTTCTCAGTATGGACCTCTCAATAATTTCGAGCTTCTTCGCGACGACCGGGGAAATGGCGAACCAAATGGGAAAAGCACATTTGAGTATTGGCCTGATTGCAACCTTATAAAAAAGTAGTTTACTTTTCTGAGCTAGAAATTCGCTGTTCATTACATTTGAAAACATTCCTGGAATTTTTTGTTTGCCTTAGATAAAATTGATCTGCCATGACTGTTAAATTTCATTAGTTGATTAAAGTGTACACCAAGATATTTGATTGCTGATTTAAAGGGTATCTCGCAACCTTCCAGGGTGAGTGAAAGAATTTTGCTTTGCGGTGCAACAAATCGATGACATTTTCCAGAGGCATTTCTGATACAAATCGCTTCAGTTTTGGCTGCATTTATTCGGATACCCCATTTTTTGTAGTAGTTGTTGATGATGGTAAGGTGTGCCGTGACTTCAGTCAAAGTCCTAAGAGGATATTCGTCATGCGCATAAATCATGCAGTCATCAGCATACAAAATTGCCTTTGAGCCAGCAATAGAATGTGGAGTCATTGAGAAAAATATTGAATAAGAGAGGAGCCAAAACGCTGCCCTGTGACACACCACTATTGACGCTTCCAAATGATGAAGGCGAATTGTTAATTTCCACACAGAATTCACGGTCGATAAAATAGTTTGGAAAAATTTTCACCAAGAATGGGTCGACGCCTAGATCAGCTAGTTTGTATAAAATTCCTTTGTGACAGGCAGAATCAAAGGCTTTTTGTATATCCAAGGATATAGCTACTGTACATCGTTTCGCCCGTAGGTTGTTTGTCACATCTGTGTTGAATTTCAGCAATGCATGCTGGGTAGAATGATGTCGCTTAAATCCAAATTGATAAGGTGAAAGAGGACAGAACACAAATTCATTTTCCAATTTTCTTTTAAGGACGTGCTCGAATTTTTTTCCAATATTTGACAATAAAGAGATGGGCCTGAAGTCATCAATCTGTATGCTGTTATTTTTCTTTTTTATTGGGATGATTTTAGAAGTCTTCCAGGCCTTTGGAAAGTAACAATTTTTCAGGCAATTGTTGAACAGAATCGTCATGAGTCGAAGGGAGCTGTCAGGTAATTTCTTAATTAAAAACTTAGAAATATTATCAACGTCACTGGACTTCTTGTTGTTGATGTTTTTTATTATTTCCTTTATTTCAGCAAGGCCTGTGAAATGGTAGCTGTCGTCATTCTGTATGGAATTGAACGTGTAAATGTGACACGGAACTTCTGCGATATATGAAGTGGCCTTTTCATTGAGGTCCACATCAGGACGTTCAGGTAAGTTCTCACTGTAAACAGACGAGTAATATGTGCGGAACGATTCACTTATTTCAGGGCTATTAGAAATCGTTAAGCCGTTAATGTTGATTTGTTGAGCGAATACAGATTTTCTCTTTCCCACCATGCGATAAATCTCTTTGAAAGCAGATGTTCCTGGTTTTATTTTTTCAAGCTTACCGTTGAATTTGTGGGCTTGATCAATACTGACCAGATCTTTTAATATTATTCTCAAGACTTCAATTTGTTTTGAGAGGATGTTATATTCCCTGCTCGACCTATCGCCGGTACGGTGGTATATTTTTTTGAGTTATTTTTGCCACTGATACTTTACACGGAACATTTTTCGAATATTTTCAGGTAATGGGGATTTATTCGGCTTCAATTCAATCTTCTCTGAATGCCTGTTAGCGGTTGAATTTACGCTCCCATTAAATTTGTTAATAACTGTATCAATTTCATTGTTTTCGAGGTTCCTATATTCAGGAGGCATAATATGAATCGAGTCAACGTCAATATCTCGTCTAAAGCAATTCCAGTTCGTGTTTTTGTATGAGGTATAAAAGCTTGGAAATCTTAGAGAAAACACAGTCTTCCAAACTCAGTTCCAATTTCAGAGGGAAATGGTCCGAAAATGAAGGCAAGCCGTTTATCTTAAAATTTGGACATTCTTTATTAATCAAGTGGGAGCTGAGAAGAAAGTGGTCCAAATAGGAGTTACCATTGGGGTAAGAAGGCTTACTGTCGCAGAGGCGAGTGATATCAAGAGTATGGGCTTGGAACCAGTTGTATAAGGATTTTCCATTTATATTTTCAGAAATATCACCCCACGAAGTATTTTTGGCATTGAAATCACCACCCAGGATCACGGCAGCAAAGCTACAGGCAGTCTCTCAAATGGTATTGAGACCAGTACCCAAAGAATCTCGAGGAAGGTTTGAGGGAACGTAAATGGATCCGACTAAAATTTTTTTATGACTGGTGCTTTTATTAATTTAAATTTGAATAAAATTGGGGTTAAATTGGGAGACGTCAATAAATACTCTTTTAAATGAGATTGTATTTTTCAATAAAATGGCCACTCCTAGGGGATTTATCATAGAAGAAATTATATCCGCCTATAGTTGCATGCGTGTTGGCACTCTTGAATAAAAGCAATGTCAATTTTATAAAAGTGTAGAACACTAGAAAGTTCAAATTGCCGGCTTCTGCCTATCAGCGACCGAACATTAAATGTCATGAAGTTAAGGTTTCTATGGAACATTTTTAATTTTATTGTAAAGACGCACAAATTCTGCCTTCGCATCTGATTTTGACATTAAGCGGTATTCTTTGAGAAGTTTTTCAATTTCTTGCTCTACAGTATTTCGGGTTCCATAAAGAGGTTGGCCAGTTTAAGGAATTCATCAACAATTGATTTCTTCTCGGTGGAGATGTTAGTATTATTCTGAAATAGGCTAGCAAACGACTTACGGGGAGAAACATAAGAGGTTGCGGTTCTTCTAACATTGTGTCTAGCAATTTCTTTATCTTCCTGTGCTTTTATAATTCTTTTCCGTTTCGATTGAACGTATTTCTTGTAGGCGGTACATCCCCTGAGAGTCATCTCATCTCTTGCAGTTTCCAGGTTCATGACTATGGTCGCAGTTCACACATTTAAATTCTGCATTACAATTCTTTGCTATGTTGACATCGACGACATTGTATTTCCTTTTGTTTATTGTTATACTTTTCCCACGAGATAACCTGGCTTGCCACGATTTTGATGTGCTTAACATCATCTTATTTTTCCCAGGATGTAGCGTTACTAGGAATAGGCTAGTCTCATAATTATTTTTAGTCGAATGTGGTGTATTGAAATTGGATACCTTAGCCACCACTCCGGGTATGGCTCTGTCAAATATTGTCTTTATTTCTTCAGCTGAGGTTCTATAGTCGAGGCCACGCAGGACCAGCGACAATTGTTTGAATTCCTTCGGAGTGAAAGAATATGAGTTCACTCTTTTTTCTCAGAGAATCGCCATCATTTCAGCTGCATCGGTAAAATAAATTTTGCTTTTACGACGATTAACGTTTTTTATTTTTAAAATAATCTTTGGTGTTCTCGCCTCCAGTTGAGCAGCCAGATCCTTAATGTTCTGGTCAAAAAGAAAAATCGGCTGTCAAAACTTTTTTCTGGCAGGTGCCGAAGAAATGTTAACTTCAGCTGGCATGTCATGGTTGCTTTTTCTGCTATTCCCCAATGGCAGGTTTTGGAAATTCAGATCTCCCAGAATAGTACATCGATTTTGGTTGTTAACATCAAAAGATGTCACGTCTAGATCCTCCTCATCATGTCTCTTCTTCTTCCCACTTCCATCATAATAAATCATTATTTTATTTTCTTTTTTTATTTTTGTTTTATTATAGATTTTAAAGATTGGCTTAAAAAGTAATCTTCGTGTCAGTTCTCCTTATGTTTTTTTTTCTTTTCAGCAATTACTTTTATAATTGTTTGTTTGTTTGTTTACTTCTTTTTTTTTTCTTTATACTTCTTCCCTATTTATTAATATTTAATTCTCTCTTTCTACTTCTAGTGTTGTCCCCAGCGTTGTCAGTTTAGGGGATTTATCCCCAAATTGAGGATTTTTTTCGTGATTTGGGATAAAAATTTCCTCTTGGGGATCCAGGGATTTGTTGGGGATGACATCAATTTTAGGGGATTTTATTTATAACTGGCAAGTCTAAAAATGTGTGTTATTATTTATAGAAGAAGTATGTAAATATTTATAAAAAAGTATATTTTTTACTGTTTAAAATGGCTGCAAATACTAATTTTATTAAAAAAAATCATAATGCTTCTTGGGAACCCGAAGATTCGGCAAAAAGTTTGAAAAAAGCATATATGTACATAATTTATTTGAAAATTCACCATAAAATACACAATTCATTTTACTAAAATTTAAAAACAAAAACAATTCGCAATAATTATATTGTGAAGAAATACGAGTATATTTTTAAAGTGTAACGCTTGCGTTGAACGCGTTTTTTCAATAATGAATACTACCAAAACAAAAATACGTAACAAAATGCAATATGAATTATTGGATGCATTTCTCAGAATAAACACATACTTTAAAAATAATTCAATTTTGTGAGAAATGTAATCCATCTGCTGAAATGCTAAATTTTTTTAATACAAGCAATATGTACAACAACATTTCTGAGACTGATGAATCAGAAGATTTTTATTCTGAAGTTTTGGAAATGCTAAACTCTGGTAAATAATTTTTTATACTTCTATATATTAAATTATGTGTAATTTTTTCTTTACAAGATTTATAATTACAAATCGAATTAGTTTGAATATTAATATATGTAGCTATCGATAAAAATTAATTTTATTAAATAAATATGTTATTTTTTTAAATAAAATAAAAATTTTACAAAAAAAAAAATTAAATCAAAAAAAATCAGTTTGGGGATTTTTGGCGATAAGCTCTAAAAAAATACTGGCAGCACTGGTTGTCCCTTTTTTTTCTTCCAATGCTGGTGTTGCCAACCAGTAAGGCTTAATCCTTTACGACAGCATAATATTATTATAGTATAAGAAGAAAACTAATATTTATTATATCATTTCTTTGTGTCCTTAAAAGGATGATAAGATAAAAATTTTAAAGGAATTGTGAACTAAATTAAAGAAAAGGAGGAATCACTTGGTTGTAGAAATTCTTCGTTAAAAATAATAAAAAAATCTGAACGTTAATTTAAAATATTAATAGAAACATTGTTTGTTTCAAGAAGATAAAGCCTTAGGAAAATAAACCATAAATTTCAAATATATTTTTTTATTAAAAGAACATTTTGTTAATAATATTGAGTTAGTAAAAGAAATAAATAGGAATATAATATAGACTTAAGTTTATGTACGTATGTTAAATATTAATGTTTTATTTGTAATAAATATGTAAAAGAAAATTTATTCTAATATGTGTTACTAATTGTTTTTAAAAGTTACAGGTACAGTAGGCCGTATATAGAAAAGTAGAAATATGAAATGGTGAGTGGTTGGTAGAGTATGTTTTAGGGGTCATTGAAGAACGTAATGACCACGGTTGGGTGGGCAACGACGGCAAGGTAAAACATCTATCCCGACAATTATGATGTTTAAGAAGGAAATAAATTATTAATCTTGTTAAAGTTTTGTGGTTCAGTATCGTATTTTAAATAGTTGAATTATTTATTTTTTATGTCGTAACCGGGATGAGTTGATGCGGGTTGAGTTCCTACGCCATAGATGAACTAATCGAGGTGGCATCCATACTCACCAAATAACAACAGAAGGTTTCGGAACACGTTTTGTATATTAAGTTGTAGACAAACCATTACGGTCAGAACATTCATATAAAACCACATGAATTTCAATTTCATAATTTCCTATATTAAACAGATTGTTTCCTATATCAACATTTGGTATTGAGTCATATGTATCGAAGTTCACATAACACATACATAATTTTCACTGAACTAGTTATTTCCGTTTATTGTTAATTGGGATAGTTACAGTTGATTTAATAATAACTCGATTTATAAATGTTATAGTGTTTTTTATACAGACGACCATGATAATGAATTATTAATCCAAGAGTTGTGTTTTGATGAAAATCGCAAACATTTCACATACACTTATTACTTTTTTAATTAAATACTATCATATCAGGATATTTAGTTTTCATGAGTTCGTTATCATTAAACCCAGCTTTAATTTCACATCCTTGATAATCTTGTAATATATATGTGTTAGGGTTTGTATATCTTACAGTCTTAACTTTAAAGATTTCCGTCGTCCAATATGGTGTGTAACCCTTTTCAAATAAATGATTATATTTACTCGTACTTATTCGAATATTATCTTCAACTTTAAACTTGGGCTTTTAAAAGACTTTTAATTTGTTGTAGACTGTATTCAATGGCGATTTTTCGTTTGGTGAATTTGGTGTCATCTTTATAGTTCTATGATATGAGTAATTATATGTACGAGTATCTAAAAATTTTGATATTTATGAATCCATTTGTATGTTCTTTGATAGCTAAACTATTTCCACATTAATCTTCTTAATGTTCTATTGAAACGTTCAAAAATAGACACTATATGTTGAATAGTTTTGCTTGCATTATACTTCATTGGGCACACACTACCAACTACATTTAATAAACTTGCTCTAAATATTGTTAACATAAAAAATCAATATAAGAGAAAAAACTCACTCACTCACGGTCAGGAATAAAAGATAACAAATCCCCGGGCAACGCCAGTGTATTTATAAAATACTAATAAAATTTTCGCTAAAACTGAATAAGAAATACTTAATAATGATATTCTGGTCCTAGCAACAACAGCGTAGTATTTGTAATTCTCATTGTATTATAAGATTCGGAACTCTAACTTGTTTCAAAAACATTTAACCATTTCTCGTTGTGGAGTTTTTCTAGATGTTTTTTTAAGCCGTTTATAGCTTGGTTTTTGGGCTCCATAATTCCTAAAATTAACAATTTGGAGCACAACGTGCCTTTGGGACTTCTTTTTTTAAAGTAGTCCCAAACGGGATTGATAGACTTTTCGTGTACTATATTTAAGGTGGATTCACCCATTCGTTCTTAACAAAAAATTTGTTCGAACAATTTTTTTTTTATATGAAGTTTGACGTCTGTCTCTCTTTTTTAAAGAGAGAAAGTATTTTCTACGAACTTAAATTGGTTTAATTATACCCTACACCATCATAGTGGGGAGGGTATATTGTTTGTAACACCCAGAAATATTGGTCCAACACCCACCTTAAAGTATACAACTTAACGATGTCCGTCCGTCCCTGTGTCAGGTCGCAATTTTGAAGACATTTCGATGAAATTTGGTACGTGATATTTTTTCAGCCCAAGGATAGATGGGATTAAAACTGGTGAAAATCGGTCCATTATTTCACCTGGCCCCCATACAAATGTCCTCCCGAAATTGGGGTTTACCGATCATAAATGTTTTAATTATGCAAGTATCCAAACAAATTTCAATACAAATGAGTGGTAAATGAAGCCAAATCATATCTACAACTGTTTTGCAGATCGGTCCATAATTAGTCGTAGCTCCCATATAAGGCCCACTTCCGAAAATTACTATAAAGAGCATAACTCCCTCAAAAATGTTCATATCCATATAATATTAAACGCAAATATATTTTATATGTATGTATATAAACAATACGATACATTATTATTGTGATCGGTCCATAATTAGTTGTAGCTCGCATATAAGGCCCACTTTCGAAAATCACTTTAAAGAGCATAACTCACTTAAAAATGTTGGTATCCAAATAAAATTAAACAAGTTTCATATATACAGAAGTAATGGTCGGTCCATAATTAGTTCACACACCAATATAAGACCTAATACGTAATTCACTTTTACTTCCATAAATTTTTAAGAGTATTTATATCGAGATAAAGTATAACATACATAATATTTATATTCACGGAAGTCATGGTACAAAATTTTTGGATGATCGGACCATAATAGGCAACATTTCCCATATAGCGCCTATTTCTGAAAAACTGTTTTAACATATTCTGGGTGTAGGGTCGGGCTTGACCGACTATACTTTCTTATAAATCCACATTTTGTGGGGTTAATTGTTTTTGAGATATGTATGTATAAGGTATAAATGTTTTATTCGTTTTTTTTTTATTTTTGCTATTTATCCTTCTTAAATTTGAATTTCAAATTTTCATTTTTAGTGGTTTCGGCTGGGCGAAGAAGTCTTTAGACTGACTTATGTAAGAACTCCTTCAAGACTAATAGAAAAACACTAATGGATGTTAGCTTTTTTCGCAATACGTTTAGATGTGTTATATTCACCTTCCCAAAATTATAAAATTAATAAAAAAAAAAACTGCGATCTTATATCTTTTTTTTTTATGTCAACATTATATTATAAAATGCAAGCACATGATAATAAAATTGTCTTTCACTCCATCGTCTTTATATCCCATTATGATAGACGGCAATCAATCCGATACTTCATCTAGTCCTGAATATTTATTTGAAGATTTCACAACCTAGAAAATAAAATAAAAATTGCTTAGTCATTTATAAAACATTTTTATTCGAAGTTTTACTTCAAGTTAAATATACAAATTGTTTGAAAACAATTGTATACACTACAATTTATTTTTGTATATCCTTGTTATATGTTTCACATAGTTTTCCGTTGGAAAACATAAATGTAAAATCATACAAAAATATACAAACAGACACTAGCAAAATGTAATGCATTTTCTGGCCTGCTAAAGCCGTCATCAGCATTCTTTGTGTCTAATAGTGTTTATTTTCAAACCTTGTATATTTAACTTTTTTTATATATTAAATGAGAATTATTCCTCTTGCGAGTATTTGAAAATTTTAAAACATTTTTATTCGAAGTTTTACTTCAAGTTAAATATACAAATTGTTTGAAAACAATTGTATACACTACAATTTATTTTTGTATATCCTTGTTATATGTTTCACATAGTTTTCCGTTGGAAAACATAAATGTAAAATCATACAAAAATATACAAACAGACACTAGCAAAATGTAATGCATTTTCTGGCCTGCTAAAGCCGTCATCAGCATTCTTTGTGTCTAATAGTGTTTATTTTCAAACCTTGTATATTTAACTTTTTTTATATATTAAATGAGAATTATTCCTCTTGCGAGTATTTGAAAATTTTAAAACATTTTTATTCGAAGTTTTACTTCAAGTTAAATATACAAATTGTTTGAAAACAATTGTATACACTACAATTTATTTTTGTATATCCTTGTTATATGTTTCACATAGTTTTCCGTTGGAAAACATAAATGTAAAATCATACAAAAATATACAAACAGACACTAGCAAAATGTAATGCATTTTCTGGCCTGCTAAAGCCGTCATCAGCATTCTTTGTGTCTAATAGTGTTTATTTTCAAACCTTGTATATTTAACTTTTTTTATATATTAAATGAGAATTATTCCTCTTGCGAGTATTTGAAAATTTTAAAACATTTTTATTCGAAGTTTTACTTCAAGTTAAATATACAAATTGTTTGAAAACAATTGTATACACTACAATTTATTTTTGTATATCCTTGTTATATGTTTCACATAGTTTTCCGTTGGAAAACATAAATGTAAAATCATACAAAAATATACAAACAGACACTAGCAAAATGTAATGCATTTTCTGGCCTGCTAAAGCCGTCATCAGCATTCTTTGTGTCTAATAGTGTTTATTTTCAAACCTTGTATATTTAACTCTTTTTATATATTAAAGATGATTTTACATTTATGTTTTCCAACGGAAAACTATGTGAAACATATAACAAGGATATACAAAAATAAATTGTAGTGTATACAATTGTTTTCAAACAATTTGTATATTTAACTTGAAGTAAAACTTCGAATAAAAATGTTTTAAAATTTTGAAATACTCGCAAGAGGAATAATTCTCATTTAATATATAAAAAAAGTTAAATATACAAGGTTTGAAAATAAACACTATTAGACACAAAGAATGCTGATGACGGCTTTAGCAGGCCAGAAAATGCATTACATTTTGCTAGTGTCTGTTTGTATATTTTTGTATGATTTTACATTTATGTTTTCCAACGGAAAACTATGTGAAACATATAACAAGGATATACAAAAATAAATTGTAGTGTATACAATTGTTTTCAAACAATTTGTATATTTAACTTGAAGTAAAACTTCGAATAAAAATGTTTTAAAATTTTCAAATACTCGCAAGAGGAATAATTCTCATTTAGTCATTTATATAAAATTTATGCTTAATTTGTTAAATAGTATATAAATTTTTACTTCTGATCAACAATAAAAAACTGCATATTCTATACAAAATTCCATATTTTCGACCCAGTCTGGATTTTTAACAACAAATGAGTAATGTTAAGGGTATAAAAACTTCGGAACGAGTCATGCGAGTTTAACAATGTTTTATTAAAAATATATATTTTCCATATGATATCGAGTTCGATTTATACTTCATAAAATAAGCATTAAGATAAGCTTAAATTTTATCAAAATCAAAATGGAGAAAAATTTTGGAATTATCCAATGATAGCTTTACTAATTGTACGCGAATTAGTAAAGGTTTAAAAATGCACAGAATGTTTTTCAAACTTGTTGGTTTAAGAATACATATTTTTTTTATTTATTTCCATAATATTAATTATACTAGCTGACCTAACCGCCCGGCTTCGCTCGGTATTTACTAATGATTTGTATTTCATATAGAATTAAAAATTAAGACACAAACATTTCGGTAAAAGAAAAAATAACAAAAATTTGTATCAATTTATTGCTTCAAAATTCGATTATTATTATATGCAACAGCAATTGAAACAATTATTAATTAAAAAACAAAAAAAAAAAAAAAATTTTAAAGCTTGATGGTAAACAATGTTTTTTGTTTTTCTATTGGGGCAGAAAATGAATAGTCCTGACGGTGTACCGACTCTCGAGCACGAAACATACAATTGACCGTGGGAAAAACATTGGGATTCTAGATTTAACCCACACACTTTTAAAGATTGTCCTTGAGATTTATTTTAAAACTAAATTGTAGTTTCATAGGTATCCTGGGAAAAGCTATAATTGTCCTATAATTATCTTTGCTTTAATAGTGTTTGGTATAAGCGTTTTAACAACTAATATAATCTTTCGATATTATTAAACACGACTAAATTATATCACAGATCAAACACATATATCACACATTAGGAACTTTCTAAAGTTTAGGCGTAGGTTAAGTAAAACAATTGAGTAGTGAAAAGGAGGCAGTGTTGTTAGCTCTTCCAGTTCCTCCAAAAAATTTCGCTTATTAAAAAAAATGAGAAGTGAAAAGGAGCCAGAAAAATTTAGTTTATTGAGTTTTCATAAAACTGCCTCATACTTAAAAAAATGAGAAGTGAAAAGGAGGCAACCATCTCCTGAGAATTTCGAATCAAATAAGAAAAATCAGCCAAATCGCTCACGTGATGCCATTAAATACATATACCATTTCATTTTTATTTTATATATATAGATAATTATAATTATATATATATACATTTGTCTTAGAAGGTAAAGAGTTTAGAAGTAACGCTCCTTTTCTTAGTAGTGCATTTTAAATTACAATATAGACATATTTATATATCGCGTTTTTCAATAAGAGCGCTAAAAAAGTTTTTTTTTTTAATAAAACAAAAACGGTTTTGGATATCATATCAATGAAATTCTTTATTCCTGTGAAAGTACGTTCGATGCCATTATGTATGGAACCGTGGCCACCACGGGCACGCTTGCAGAAGTCCAGATTGCTGAACCCAATTTTCGACGGTTTTCAAGCATAAATCGGCCGATACTGCTGCAATTTCAAGTTCGATATTCGTACGAAGTTCATCAATCGTCGCTGGCTTGTTGGCATACACAAAAGACTTGACGTCGCACGAGCGAGGCGGCCAATCGACTGAACCATTTCGTGAGATAACACGTTCTCCAAACTTGGTTTCCAATAAATTGATTGTGACATTCGCTGTGTGGCTTGTGGCGCCGTCCCGTTGGAACCACATGTCCTCCAAATCCATATCATCCATTCACAGTAATGTGCCGGTCTTGATCATCACGATCATAAACCGCACCAAACCGTAATTTTTTTCGGGATGCAATGATGACTCATGGAGTACGTGCGGATTGCTGTCAAACCAATAACGCATATTTTGCTTATTGACAAAGCCATTCAGCCAGGAATGAGCCTCATCGCTTTTGCTCAGCCCAATTCACGAACATACGATGCTTCTAGTGGTCAAGCGGGTTCAGTTCTTGTGTCAATTTGATCTTGTAAGCATGTAGGCCAAGGTCTTTTCGAAAAATTTGCCACAATGACGTCACAGACAACGCTTGAGAACGACGTGAGAGAGACACATTTGGGCTTTCTTCAACTGAAGCCTCAGTGCCTGAGGACTGAAATTTTTCCACTAGACGCTCAATTTTTGATCTGGTAGGACGATTATGACGACCATAAATTGGACGTAGCGCTCTTAACGTTGAGGCTACTGACTCCCAATTTCGGTAGTAAATTTTAATAATTTCGACTCGTTGTTGGCTCGTATATCTTTCCATCATGAAATGACAAACCACACTGAAGAGAAATGTCAAAAGAGCGGCAAAAAATATGGCGTCGTTTGCTCGGTCTACTTTTGTAGCGTCCCTGTTGAAAAACGCTTTACATATTTGTAGTTTGTCTTATTATTTAATATGAAGATTTTGCAAAAACTTGTGTAAAGCAGATTAAGATAAAAAAACAAGTAAGAAAGTATAGTCGGTCAAGCCCGACCATATAATACCCTACACCCAGTATGTGGTCCTATGTGGTCTCAAATAAAATTCAAAAATTGTGTGCCATAACTTCTCTGAGTATTAATATTATGTATGTAAAACGATATAAATACTTTAAAAATTTTTTTTGGAGGAATTACGGAGAGGGTATTATATGGGAGATTTGAGTAATTATGGACCGACCATTATAAAATTATGTGTCCTAATTTCTGTATATGTTGAATTTTATTTGGATACCAACATTTTTATGAGATTTATGACCGTTAAAGTGATTTTCGGAAGTGGGCCTTATATGGGAGCTATGACTAATTATGAACCGATCATAATAAAATTGTAGGATATTATTTGTATATATGTATATGAAACATATTTGTGTTCAATGTTATTTTGATACCAATATTTTTGAGAGAGTTATGCGGGCCATATATGGGAGCTTTGATCATTTATTGACCAATCTGCACAAAATTTGTAGATGAGATTTGGCCACTCATTTATGGTGAAATTTGTGTGGATACTTTAATAATTCGAACATTTATAATCGTTAAGCCCCTATTTCGGGAGCACATTTGTATAGGGACCAGATAATAATTGATTTCCACCAGTTTTAATCCCATCCGTCCACCATGTGCCAAATTTTATCGAAATATATTTAAAATTGTGACCTGTACTCTGCGCACAAGCTTTACATGGACAGCCAGATAGACGGACATCATTAAATCGACTCAGAAAGTGATTCTAATGCTTGGTTTTCACTATGTGGTTTTTGTTGTCAAATTGTTGACAATTGTACGAAAACGGGTTGTCTATGGGGTCTAATGAGATTGCATTCATGATTGCAAACACAGATGACAACCCGCTTTCATACAATAGCCAACAATTTGGACAATTTGACAACAAAAATGACATAGTGAAAACTAAGCATAAGTCAATCGGTATAATTTAAGGTGGATGTTGTACCAATATTTATGGGCGTTACAAACATCAGGGGTCTAATGACCGCATACAATATTGATCGAAATTTTCCATTTTGGCATCATGACATTTGATATCGTATTAAATGTATCGTAATTTGATATGATAGCATTAGATGTCGAGTAACCAAACAAATTACATCTCTCGAAATGTCATTTGATACGTCAGTGTCTATCGTAACAGAAAAAAACAATTGGATTAAGCGCCAAAGGTGTTTTATATATTGAAAATAAATAAATAAATATAAAGAAATATGTAAGTAAGCTCATTATATTTGTATGTATACTCTGTGTAATAAGGTTATTTATTTATATTATATAGGACGAATGCAAACAAAATTAATGGAAAGCAAAAAGACATTATGGCAGAATTTATGGCTCGTGGAGAAAAGTAAGTACATATATGTTTATTTACAGATAGTGGTTTTATAAGCTTTGCATTCAATCAGCACTCAGGGGATGAGCCCTACTTATGCAATGCATTGTGTTGGAACTAGGAAAATAGGTTATTTGAGGGAGGATAGAGAGAATAGTGTTTGTGAACATTTGACTTGAATTTTCCTATATTGAAAGTGGCAGGGAATACTTCTGCTGGTAGTTTGTTCCACATACGGATAGTACGGCTAAAGAACGAATTTTCTCTGTAGTGTGTTGTGCGATCCACTGTCCAGTCGACCACAAATGGATGATCCCTGACTGAAGAACGTGTATTACGTAAAAAACTGCGTGTTTCAGGGACAAGTTCCCTGATTTCAGCAGAACACATTCCATTATAGTATCGATAGAACAGTGAAACACAACCCACATTGCGACGATGCTCCAATGAATGAATAGAGTTGGATACCCTACTGTCACCGATAAGCATCTTCGCCCTCTCCTGTACGTGGTCGAGTAACTCCTTCTAGACTTCGAAGCACCGGCCCATACATGTGAGTTGTATTCCATTTTCGGTCGAATATAGGTGGTGTAAATAGTATGAAGATCAGATGGAGTGAAGTATTTTCTACACCCTTTTAAAAAACCAAGGAGCGCTTCTTTCGACACTTGAAAAATGTGTTTGGTCCAGCGGATTCTCATGCCTAGAACGTCAAGAGCGTCTGATTCCTTAATATTTACACCGCCCATAAAAACAGATGAAGCAACATGATCTGTTGTGCGTTAATAAACAACACTGAGTCTTACGTGCGTTAAAATCGACTCTATTCGCACAACCCTATTCCGAGATTGTTTCAAGATCTCGGTTCAGCGTATCATTCATATTCCGTCTCATTTCACCAATCTCCAAAGCGTTTGGTCTATGGTTAAATGAGTATGAATGGCAAATGTTGCTATCATCTGCACAAGAATAGGGTTTGAAGTTTGACAAAGAAGGTCATTTATAAAGATGAGAAATAAAGTGGGAGAAAGAACGGAGCCTTGCGGTACCCCTGAATTAATCTTGAACTCGTCTGATGAGATCCCATCTATAACAACTCGTATAGTGCGATTTCTGAGGAAACTCGATATAAATCTAGATAATTTATCACCGACTCCAAAAGCAATAAGTTTCGGCAAGAGAGCACCATGCCAGACTATGTCGAACGCCTTAGAAATATCTAGAGCTACCACTTTACTTTCGCCAAAACGATGTATGGAACGACACCATTTTTCCGATAGGAAGGCCAGAACGTCACCGTCCTCTACGGAATCCGTACTGGTGGTCGCTAAGTAAATTGTTGGACTCCAGATATTTCACAAGATGGTTATTTACCATACTTTCCATGACTTTGGAAAGTGCAGAACAGATTGCAATTGGGCGATAATTTTCAGGATTTGTAGCCTCTCCCTTTTTAGGAATTGGCGTTACATTAACAACCATTAACATACCATCTGGTCCAGGAGACTTATTTATGTTAAGATCCGCTAAAACCATTTTAACTGCGCGCGTGCGAAAGAATATATTTGGCATAGTTACTGATACTCTTTCGAGCACGGATTGGTTGATTGCTTTTCGGTAAGTTTGAATTATTTGCAAAAAATTCATCCAAAAGGTTAGCTTTGTCAACCGGGTATGTGAATAGTTGGTCATTCTTTAAAAGAGTAGTAATTGAAGAACTAGCATTATTATTTATTCTTTTAACGAATGACCAAAAACTTTTACTG
The DNA here is from genome assembly GCA_950370525.1 of Bellardia bayeri. NCBI lineage: Eukaryota > Metazoa > Arthropoda > Insecta > Diptera > Calliphoridae > Bellardia > Bellardia bayeri. The sequence goes on along the minus strand of OX493264.1, from coordinate 52,165,795 downwards.
GACCGGGGAGCAGTAAGAACTTTTGCACGGAGGCGTAGCTCGTGTATAGATTTTTCACGCCTCAGCAATTTGGCACACAAAGACCTCGCTCGTTTGCGTACCGAATCAGTTTCGGCGTTTTTTTTTTTTTTTTATTTCGCCAAATTCTGAATGCTTCCTCTCTGGATCTGATTGCAATTTTGCACTTCTGATTAAACCAAGATGTTTCTTTAGAATTAATCGAAATTTTTTTTGATGGTATACATTTTTTCATCCCCATCATAATTATATTTTCGACCATATTCGCCATGGCATTGACATTATGTCTAAGAAACAAAGTTTCCAACTGAAATGCCGGAAGAATTCGTTGAGCTCAGCCCAACGAGCCACAAAGAATGCTGATGACGGCTTTAGCAGGCCAGAAAATGCAATACATTTTGTTAGTGTCTCTCTTTGTATATTTTTGTATGATTTTACATTTATGTTTTCCAACGGAAAGCTATGTGAAACATATAACAGAAATATACAAAAATAAATTGTAGTGTATATAATTGTTTTCAAACAGTTTGTATATTTAACTTGAAGAAAAACTTCGAATAAATTTTTTTTTAAATTTTCAAATACTCGCAAGAGGAATAATTCTCATTTAGTAAGAATATTTCGGAAAAACTAAAAATTGTATTAAATATGTTTGTTTGCCTTTTGAAAATTCATAAAAAATACAAAAACAACATATATCCAATTTTATATTCATTATCATGCATCCTATCAAATAGTTAATAAAAATAGTCACTATCTTTTGATTTCCTTCAAAATTTAGTAAAACAGCTGATAAAATCGTTTTTTTTTCTATACAACCGAAAATGTTTGAAATTTAAAATTTTTTCAAATAATTTGTATTTGTTTAAGGTTACAAAATTTCATGCAACATTTGTAGGCACAAAAAAAATGAAAAGCTTCAAATATTTTACTGTTCTCAATACATTTTGTACTTTTACGAATTTTTAAGACCGAAACATTAAAATTTTTAATAATGTAGTACTTCGCACGAGTTTTTATTAAAAAAGAAAAAGGAAGTCACAACATACAAAATTAAGTTAGATGCATTTTATCGTTAAGTTGGCTGCAGTTCGACGGTGTTGCCAGGTCGCATAATATTGACATCACTACGATCATTACATTCTCGGCCGACCTGACAATACAATCGACCTCGATTGTCAACCACTTTTACAAATATATAAAGCTAAGTAGTTTAGACGATATGTTGAATCAGCATATATATGCTGACAGCCATATGATTAATATTAGCAGCAAATTCCTATGTCATATGTTAGACGTTTACACGATATGTTGAAAGTAGCAAATTTTTCGATGTCAGCATATGTCAGCAAATGAAATGTCAACATAAGAGTTAGCATACGATTTTTGTGTTTATACGATATGTTGAATTGTATGTGGTGCTACATATGCTGAGTCGTATAAACATTTGTTTGTGAAATTATTCAGTTTGACTACATTTTTTAATTATTATTCTGTATTTTATGTGTTATTTTTGAAATAAAATTAAATAATAAAAATAATATCAATAAAAAAAAAACATAAATGATGACGTGGGAGGAAATTGGTCTTGCTATTGCTTGTACAGTGCTGATTTTGGATGACGATGAAGTGGAATTAAAAGCAAAAAGACGCAGAGTTTGGCAAAAGAAATGGGTAGAACGACGAGAGGAAGAAAGTTATTGTGTAAAATTATACAAGGAATTGGTATAAAAAATAGAGCATATTTTATTTTAAAAAACAGCAATAATAATAAATGATAAAATATTGCAGAACTTACCAACAAAATCGAGCTAAATTATACACTAAATATGCAAATAATGCACGAAAACATTTATAATTGTTTATTTCCAGAGACCTATGTCGATTAATTTGAACAATGCCGCCGGCCACTATATTGCGTTTTGTGTTCTTGTGTGTGTATGTTTGTAGGTACATATGCAACAAGAAGTGTATTTACATAAAAAAAACTATCGGCGGCTGGGCTTAAAGGTCGTGATACACTATCCTACACAATTGGAAAATCTGACCGATTTCTATCACACTAAAAAAAAAAATCGCAACAAAGTATGTCATAGGTGCCACACTAGTACACAAAAAAGATGCAAAAACATATGTTTTTATTAATGTAAACAACGCAGTTTTCCGCCATTCAAATAAATATTTGTGTTCAATTATTGTGTTGATATATGTGAATATAATAAATTGTATAAACTATACAAACAATTAAAAAATTTTAAACGTCTGTTCTTTAGATTATAATTTGTTATTTAAATCAATGAAGCCGACATTGTTGTTTTCTTATCAGCTTTATTAGAAAATACAACTCTGATCGCACAGACACTATCGCATATGCATATAAATTTGCCATATGCTAAAAAGCTTGCATACGCTTTTCAACAAATAACATATCTGTCAACATACGCAGAAAATTTGTCAAACACTAATAATATGCTGTTTACACGATATGCTAAAATTACCAACATACGTTTGTTGGCATTATTAAAAAAGTGTTAGCAAATGTTGTCAAACATACGTATGCTGAAAAAATTTTGCGTTTACACGATATGTAAGCACTTGTAACAAATTTTTTAGCATAAATATGCTGATCCAACATATCGTCTATACTTAGCTTAATACTACTAATTCTAAAATTCATCGTCTAAAAATTCATAATCTTCGTATTCCGAAGTGTTGCCTTCAGAGTCCGGAAATTGTTCTGCTATTTCCTGCCTCGGTTCCAGCCACTTTTTTAATCTACTTGCATCAACAATCCCTACGTATGACATTTGAGTGATTTGATAATTTTCCACATCCAAAATTCCATAACGCTCGTTTCCGAGTTCTTTCCGAATAATGTATGGTCCACGATATTTGGATATAAATTTTTTGTTTGTCCCTGCGGTTGTGTCGACATTCCTCACTACTACATATTTCCCTACACTAAACACTCTAGCTGGTTTATGATGCCGATTGAAATGACAGAATCTATGTCCGAAAGTTCACTATTATATCTTTCCTGTAGGTATTTGGTTAACTCATCCAGGACCTCGCCCCTCTGTTCTGTACCAAATAGCAACCTGCTAGGTGACTGTTTCGTAGTACAATGAATCGTATTGTTCATTCCACTTGTGACAATTTGTCCACCCAGTCACTATGTTCAAAAGGTTCAGTTAATTTGGCCAATATAGCCCTCAAGTCCCGGTTGGTCCTTTCCACCTGACCGTTCGACTGCGGCGAGCCTACAGAACCCTTAATACCGTGTTTAGATGCGAATTCTGTAAGTTCGTTCGATGTGAAACATGGGCCTCTATCACTAATTATCCGTCTGGGTCTACTATAATATTCAAAGTACTTCCGGAGCGCACAGTACACTTCCTTTGTCCCTGGGGAGTTTACTGCGTACAATTTCGTGAACTTAGTAAACGCATCAATAACCACCGAAATGTGTTTCCATTTTGATTTTATAGAAGGTAGAGGACCATAGTGGTCAATATGTAATGTATCGAATGGAACCGGCTTCTTCTCAATATTATATAGGTTCCTTTCGTTTTTTCCTTGCGGAGTTGAATAGTATATGCACTTTAGGCAATTTCTTATAAATTTTCCTAACTTATCCCTCATATTCACATGTACATTTCTCTATACCTACGTGGCCATGTTTCTCGTGAACCAGTCGCATAATATTCTCCTCTAGTTCAAATGGCACATACAATTGCTTGTGTCCCTGCGGTCCACATCTGATAACTAAACCATTATCTAATTGGTATCCGTCTACCTGCCCTATTTCAAGTCTGTCCCGAATATCCCTGAATATATTTATGTCTATATCACATTGTTCAACGGTAGCCACGAGGGGCATTGGGCTCAGTGCATCGACATGAGACATGGGTTCACCCCTCCTATGCCTGACTCTGTACTCGTAATTCTCCAACTCTAACGCCCAACGAGCTATCCTCGGGTTCATTATCCGTTTTTCCAATGTCAAAGCCAATGAGTTACAGTCCGTTACTATCGTAAATGTAATTCCTTCCAAATACACGCGGAACCTTCTCAGAGCGTATATTATTGCAAGGGTCTCCAGTTCAAAACTGTGATATCTTGACTCTGCAGCATTAGTGCATTTCGAATAATATGCTATCTGGTGGAATTTACCATCGCCCTGTTTCTGTAAAAGAACTGATCCAAAGCCCCTAGTACTAGCATCCGTGTGCAGTTCCGTCTCAAGTGCCGGGTTATATACCGCCAGAACTGGTGCATTGACCAGTTTATCCTTCAAATTCGAAAACGCGTGTGTACACTCGTCTGTCCAATTAAACTCCTTTCTCAAGTTAGACAAAGGTCGAGCGATCCTTGAAAAATTCGGGACAAAACGTCTAAAGAAAGAAAATAATCCTATACACCTCTGGAGTTCAGCAAAGTCAGTGGGCATGGGATATTCCTGGATTGTGTTAATATGCTCCTCATTCGGTCGTATACCATTACTGTTTACCCGATATCCCAAGTAGTCTAGTTCATAGTAGGCAAACTTGCATTTCCCCAGGTTGAATTTTAAGCCGGCCTTCCTTAAAGTGCACAGTACATCTCCGAGGATATTCAAATGTTCCTCAAAAGTTTCGGTGGCTACACTTATATTGTCCAAATAGACTACGATCTTTCCTGCTTCCAAAAATTTCTTCAAAATTCCGGTTATAAAACGCTGAAATACAGACCCTGCGTTCTTCAGGCCGAATGGCATATAGCAGTATTCAAACTGACCTAAAGGTGTAACAAACGCCGTATACTCAATGGACTTCTCGTACATTGGCACCTGATGAAAGCTGTTCTCCAAGTCCAGTGTAGAAAAATATTTTTTGTTACCTAAGTAGTCTAGTCAGTCCTCTATAATCGGAAGGGGGTAGTTGTCCTTTAACGTAATTCTATTCAATGCTCGATAATCTACACACATCCTTAAGTCACCAGTCTTCCTTCTGACCAATACAATCGGGGACGCATAGGCCGATTCACTATGTCTGATTATGCCCTTTCGTAACAGTTCGTACAACTTCAACTTTACCTCATCACGCTCGCGATATGAAAGTCGTCTTGGGCCGCAATATATATATACACCGCTAGTCAATCTAATGTTCATACTAAAATCCGTCGGTACCACTGAGTCGTCCGTAATCTTAAAGTAATTTTCCTTAATAACTGACTCTAGCAATAAGGCATCCCCTGGGCCCAGGTCAGTATTAACATTTAGCCCGGTATTATCTCCTATAGTGCAAGCTACCTGGACTATCTCTCCGCATTCCTCATCGATCACTTCTAATCCCTGTATAATATCCCCGATAGACACATCCACTTCGGAAAGAACCGGACTAACTACATTCGCCGAAATTTCGCTTTTAGCCTCATTTGCGGTTTCTTCATTATGTTCAACATAACAATCTACGTCATACATTGTGGCCGACAAAATGTTCGATGCATTAGAATCTCCGAAAGTGACTGAAGCCGTATTTAAACCTAGCGGGTCTCTGTATATTCCAAAAATACAAGCGCACTCATAATTTTTTTTATAGGTTTATTATTTAAATTCAAATTCATGTTTATTAAAATGTTTTTTTTATAACTTAAGATTTTCTTCTGGTATAAACTGATATTTATTTTCTTTAAAAGATCACGTCCTACTAGGAGCGGTACCACCGACTCTTCGTCAGGTAAAATAGAGGAATTGTGAATTAATTTTAAATTACCAAAGCTGATTTCACATTTAACTAGACCAAGCTTACTTAATTTATGATTTCCCACACCGCGGAATTATGGATTTTTTTTATGAAGCTAATAGGGCTACCCGTATCAAATAAAGAACAAATATCAGTTACTATGGTGCGCTTATATTTATTGACGAAGGCAACACTTACCGATTGATAGGCATCTAAGGCTTCGGTGGATTCATCAACTACTGTAGCCGCGACTTTTTTCTTCTTTGGGCAGTTCTGGTGAAAGTGGCCCATTTCAGCACATATAAAGCACGAGTTTGATGGTAGTTTTGGCTTGGGGTAGTTGCTCTGGAAATGGCCGAACTGTGAGCAGTTGAAGCACCTTACATCAGCGTCGGAAGTTTTGGTGTCACTATTTCTTGTTGCTGCTCTTTATTTACTTTGCATTGAGGCATTAGCTGGTTTGGTAATTTTGTACCGCATCTCATGTCGCCGATGTTCATACCGGTCCAAACGCTTGATTAGTTCATCGATAGTGTCAGCACTGTAGAGATATGTAGCGGCTAAGTTGTCCTCCGGCATTCCATCTACTACAAAGTCGATAATCTCCCGCTCCTCCATCTGTGTCTGCGAAGCAATAGCTTGCATTGCCACCAGGTAGCTTAAATAGGACTCATTGGGCTGCAGTGTACGAGCTCGAAGTTGTCGGTATATAATCTGCCGTGAAACAGTGCGCTTAAACATCTTTCCTAAACTTCTTTTTAGCTGATCATAGCACAGTAGGCCTATGTTTACAGCATGCTTCTCTGCTGTTCCCTCTAACCTGCGGCGGACAGCTACGCACTTTTTCTTGTCGGAATAACAACATGCCTCTGCGTAATCCTCGAACTGGGCAAACCACTTGCTAATATCATAGTGGTCGTCTCCCGAAAACGGCGGTACGGCGGCATCAAGTTCCGACAAATCGGAGGCATCAATGATCGCAGAGTTTTTATCAGCGTCAAGTTGCATATTATCTTCGGGCTTACCGACCTCAAATAGGGTACCATCAACCTCCAGTGTTTCAATCATAGCAGTGGCCCCATCATTTTCCAGCTCCACTAAGGCTGTGTGGTTCTTTAAGTTGAGGGCGTCAGACAAATTTTTCAGCTAAGTCAGTGAGGCTGATTCCGGAAAATCAACCCCGGCGGCGACTAAGGCTGCCATTAATGACTGGAGTGTATGCCGCGGTCGCAAATCCATTATTAATTTTTTTTTTTTAATTTTGGGTGTAGAAATTTCGAAGTCGTACCCCACACCCGAAATTGTAGTACTTCGCACGAGTTTTTATTAAAAAAGAAAAAGGAAGTCAGAACATAGAAAATGAAGTTAGATGCATTTTATCGTTAGCTTGGCTGCAGTTCGACAGTGTTGCCAGGTCGCATAATATTGACATCACTACGATCATTACATTCATTACAATAAAATTTTTAATTTTTCTGAATCTACTAGGCACATCAAGGAACAATATTTTCATGATTAAAAGATAATTGTGGTATAGGATTTTTTTGTTTCACTCACAAATTTTGCCGATATAGGTATGTACATCGTACAAGTGCCCTTATTTAAAATATAACGATCAGATTCAAATATGCGACTTCGAATTCAGAAGATCAGTCACAAAACTTTATGAAAAAAAAATATATATATACTTAAATTTGTTTGTTTATTGACCCTTTAACATTAGAATCAGTTAAAGTTTATTTTTTGAAAGTTCATAAAATTTTTAGAAGTTTTGTTAATTGTCTTTAATCTTTATGTTAATAATAAAAATCAACGCAATGTTAAAAAAATAAAAAACCGAGTTTTGTGTAATTTTTCGAATTTTGTGTAATTCTGAGGGCTTCACCGTGTAAAATTCATTTGCGCTTCCGGTAACACTGGATGAAACAGAACACGACCGCAACTTCAACCAAAAACGACTCTCAGAGAAAACAGGCCCATAATTGAAACGACGGCTGCAACTTCACGAACTGTCATTTAATGTTTTTATACTTCTTCTGTGTACCAACGTGTAATGCCGACGGCTTTTCCAATTTTTGTGCACAAATCTTGTTTTAAATAAAAATTTTTCTACAATAGCGACTGCAAATTATATATGCAATCATGCTTTTATACTTCTTCAATTATTTTTTCTATACTATCACTTATGTTCTTTTAAATTACAAAAATCTCACTTTTAAACGTTTCTTTAATTTTCTTTTGTTTTTATTTTTCTTGTGCCACAGATGCAAAAACATATGGTCTTGTTTACAAAATGTATAAAATTTAATAAAAGTATGGTAATATTGTTGAGAGCATTTGTGTTTTAAAGTGAAAGCATGTCAAAATAAAATAGATTCTATTTTCACGACCGCATTCTCTGGCATAATTTTATGTCAAACTGTATGGAATAAAACGTTCAGCCTCAGTTCAGGTTTATATTAAGCTTGCGTTGTGATTTTAGTTATTTTTATTGTTGTATTTATTTTGTGCACTTGTTGAATTTGTTTTATTATTTATGGTTTGTTTTCCGTTAAATTATTATTGTTAGTTTATATTGGACTTTTTTCACAATTTTAGTTTTGTTTATTATCGAATTTGTGGTGTATATTTTTTGGATTTATTTTATTATTGTAAGTAAAAGTTTATTTTTTTCCCGGACACTCGCACATAAGACAATTAAAACATATTTTTAGAAAAAGACGGAACACGAACTTTAGGACAAACTAGAAAAAAAACGCGTGTGTACGAGGTAAACGACAGAACACAACAGTTAGGGGATTTCCTCAATTGAATTTGATATTCAGAAAATTTAAGATTTTTTATCAAGTGAAAATATTGAAAATGAGAACGTAGATGATATAACATTGGGCAACGAAAAAAAATTTAAGACTAACTGTGAAAGTGCGCAGAAGGAGTTTTTGAAAGTAAATAAAAAATCTACCAAAAATGAAAATAAATTAAACCTTCTCAAGTCTAATATAGAAAAATTTGAAGAATCACAAGAAATGTTAAATAGTAAATTCGATCGGTTGCTGAAATTAAAGGTAGAATTAGCCGAACGTCTACGTCCCGTACTGTACTGTAACGAAACAGCTGAGCCCGTTTTGTTATTTAAAATCAATGTAAATGCTTACCGAATATTAATATCACGTTGACGGAATGTCTCAACCTGTATAAAATAGAAATTCCTTACGTTCTTACGTGACATTTGTACAGGTATGATGGGCTGCTTGTATGTTAAATTGTATTGGGGTAAATTCGCCCTATTTTTTGGTACTTTTCTTTAATAATAATGTTTGTGGAAATTGAGCAACACGTTTTATATAATACACATCTGCATATATGAATATGTTTATATGTATATAATAAAAAAAACAATCACATATAATACATTTTCCAATTTTTCCTATTCAAATTCAATGTTAAAAAAATAAAAAGTGAAAAAACTCCCTCGGAATTTTTATTCATGATTGGGCTGTATTATAAAAATAACAAATTTAATGCATACATTTAATTATCAAATTAAATTATTAAATTAAATAACTATCAAAGTGCTAGATTATGTATGTATGTAAATGCGCACACACACACAATTTTACTCCTATTAAAGCCATTTTGGTACTTTTTCAAGCAAGCATGTACGAAAAGAAGCTTTACAATGACAATCACAGTTTCGTACTGTTTATTTATTGTATGTTTTGTTTTTTTTTTCCTGGGCATATTTAGTAATTGTAAAAACATTAAATCAGTAAATAAATCCTCCTAATCAATTATAATCGAGATTAATTGACTTTTAAAATATATAATTTAAACTGATGTAGAAAACAAACAATTAGATACAAAATACAATATGTTGTACCATGTGTAGTTTATATTTTTTTGTTTGTCGTACGGCACGTATTTAAGTGTTCTATAATCGCACAAACGTGATTACAGTACGGTACGTTATAGTAGGGAGACATGGACGTTCGGCTAATTCTACCCTAATGGAGAGATCTAACAAACTTAAAGAAAAATCAATCAATATGAAAGAAGAGGAACACATTACAAACTTGGAAGTCAAAAATATTGATCTTGAGATTAAGACAATGGAATTAGAAATGCTAAAGCAACGAATTTAGTATATTTATCTTTTAAAGATACATACATAAAATTTAATGTGAAAAGATATTTTATTTAATCCTTAAAGTACAAACCTTTGCTTTTGTTAAGAATACTCTAAGACTTGAATTACATTTTTTTTAATTTTATTTTTTTATACAAAAAGTATTTAGTAAATAGTAATATATGTATGTATATATATAAGTTTAGTAAATAAACATATGCAATACTTAAAAAAGTTTCTTAAAACAAAAATTAGTTTGATTTATTTCGCCATAAAGATAATTTTATATTTTATAGAGCAATTCCATATGAAAGCGATCACCTTTTGGACGACCCCTCTCCGATTTTAAAATAAATAGTCTCAATCGATTGCCCAGCAAAAAATAATGTACCTACATATTTTTTTTTTTTTTATAGTGACTGGTTTAGTGGTGGTGTACACAATGAAACTTTTGCGTTCCAGTTATAGTTTTGACATTATTATATCTGTTTTGAATTCGTCGCTCCATGGCATCGTGTTCTTTTTGAGTGCATAAAACTGTGTTAATGGCAATTTCCTTGATTTGAATCCACGAAAACAAATGTTGTACATTTAAGATCTGGTCAGTATGTGGCCTTTGCAAACTTGCCTTAGTCTCCATACGTTTTAGGGTTCCCCCTAACGCATCGCAGGGGCCCTTACATTGGGACGTCGCGAAAAAGTGCCACTCGACCTTGCAGTTTTGTTCTTCTTCAATTATGCAAAGATTGTAAAATTTTTTTATTCTTGTACTGAGAAGCCGCGACGTCTGAGAAAAACGTTACTTTGTCGATTGCATCGAATTTTGATCTTAAGAATTCAAACAGTTTCATTTGAAATAAATAAACGGACACATAATTATGAGCTAAACTCTCCGCGACAACAACAAGGCTTACGGTCTGTAGTTCGTTATGTTCGTTTTTGAAATAAATGCAAAAAGGATGCACCGTGCACTGGTCGTTTGCCCAGTGATAAGTCTGAATTTCATCCTGAATGAGAAAAGTGTAATTCTCGGCAAAGTCGCTTATCACAATGAATTCATTTTGGGCTAATTTCTCCTTACTTTCCTATAGAAATTTCGATTGCATCTCGGATATGAAATGGTGCGCCTTCAGTTAATTCAACTTGAATCCGAATTCCTCGATTAATTCCGGAATCTGCTTTACCACGGTCTCAAGGGAACATCTGCCGCTGCTAATTATCCACTGTTTGAAATGCACCTCCTGAATTAACAGCTGTTCAAACTTTTCCGCCAAATATTGCTCTAGCTTGTCAATCTTCGGACAATTGTCGCATTTGGACAGATGACAATTTTCCGTGGGGTATGCGCACAACGACTTCGACAGGAGGTTCCTATATGTTTCAATTTCACCGTGAAATACTTTCAATTTCTTGCATGGAAAGAAAATTAATTTGATGTTTTGATGAAACATGCAAACGCAGACTGAATGCGTTCCGTGCCTGTCTAATGCCAGCACGCATTCTTTTGGTCGTAGGATGGCAAACTTAGAAAATCCCACTTTTTCTGCTTGGTATTTCTCATTGAACTGATGGTATGCTTCGGATAGATTACATAATAATAATCTGCGCTGCTTGTGTACTTTTTCTCCATCTTCACGTGTGATAACATAGTCACGTGTACCTGGGCAGGCGCGGCTGTTGTCATCATTGCAGTAAAAATCTTGAACCAATTTCACCGTTGCTTCGCTGAGGGTCCTTGAGCCAAATTTCTTGGTGGGAGTCGCCAATATGCCCTTCTGTCGAACTAATTCTTTGCGTCTTCTCGCGATGTAAAAAGATGTTTGAAACTGTTCAGAAATCTTGCGTATAGACCATGATTGAGGCAGCACAAATAAAATGATATATTTCTCCGGAAAAGTGAATTTTCTTTTCAACTGCTCAATCATTTGTTTGCCGTCATCAACGTCATCTGCTTGACTGCATTCGTTATCAGAGCCTTCATCAAATATTGTCGCGATTGCACTCACAACCTTGCCTTTTTTCTCTTTCCTGTATGTTTCACTTCGCAACTTTCTTTTTCTAATAGGCGTTTCACCTAAAGTGGTAATAGCCTCATTCAAAGGACTCAAAGACATATTGACCATCGGAATGTCTGCCTCACTATCATATGAAACATTTTGTTCATTTGTCATTTCACTCTCGGATTGTGGCTGCATTTGTTTCAATGCATTTGCTTGTTGAGACAAATCGATTTTACACTTGGGGCAAATGAATTCTGCTTCTTCACCGTATTGTATATTTAATTCATTCATGTATCGCTTCGAAACACCAGTTAATTTTAATACTTTTATCTTTTTCGAACGATGTCCACTCTTGTTAAACGGATTGCAGCAAAATTTATTCATTTTACTTTAAATTGTCTTTACAGCTTCACTCTTTACTTTACAAAAAAAAAACACTTTAACACTTTCACGTTTAGTATTCAACTGAAATTTGACTCAGAGTGTGTGAAGTATTTATATTTATGTTTTGTTAAAAAATAGGTAAAAAAAATAAGCGATATTTGCTTTTCTTTAATAGGAAAATTTGCGTGAACTACTGGTCATAAAATGTTCTTTAAAGAGGGACTTAATTGGTTACTGCCAATAAGCCGACCACAGGTCATAAAATGTTTTGTAAATTTTTTAAATTAACAGGTAATAAATATTTCCCCATATTTATGGAAAATCCGTGTTTTATGACTTGTTTCTGCACGTGTCATTTTAGGCGAAATATTTATTACCTGGTAATTTAAAAATTTTTTTTTTTTTTTTTTTTTTTATTTATTTTTTTTTAGCCTTTATTTATTTATTGAATCTTCATATAATGAAATGACAATAAGTATTCAAATCTTAATACTAAAAAGAAAATAATAAGCCCAGCCAGTGCTAGACAAAAATTTTATGATACTAAAAAAATTGTACATCAACTGATCCAGTCATCTATTTTGCGCTTGAGTTAAAGCAAGGGTATCCCTCCTTCTCAACCGATTATGGCCACTAAAGTTAAGGATGTCTCGTGCAAGTGGGTTTGGGTGGTGTTCAAGTTTGCTGACATACTTTGACGCGTGTTTTGTAAATTCAACTTTTACTAATGGCACGCATAGATCTTTGTGAATTCGAGAATTTTTAACATACCATGGAGCTGCAGTAATTATACGTAGAATTTTATTTTGACCCCTTTGAATTTTTTCAATGTTTGATGCTGAGGCAGTACCCCATAATTGAATTCCATAGCACCAGATTGGCTTTAGAATTGCATTGTACAACAATAGTTTGCAGTCCAACTTTAGTGAAGAATTTCTGCCAATTAGCCAATTAAGTTGCACTGCTTTTAATCTCATCTGTGTAAGTTTCGCTTCAATATGAGACTTCCAAGTTAAACGGCGGTCGAGGTGAATGCCGAGGTATTTGACTTCATTATGTTGAGGAATAATTTGATTATTTATTTTGATGAACGAGCAAGTTTCTTTTCGCAATGTGAAAGTGATATGAATACATTTCTGTTCATTAACCCTGATTTTCCAAAGCTCTAGCCAATTCTCTAGTTTATAAACATAATTCTGCAAATTCTGTGATGCTACTTGGTGGTCCTTATGAACGCTGATAAAGGCTGTATCGTCTGCGAAAGTTCACGTGTGGATTTTGGGGTCTGACGGCATGTCGGAGGCATAAATCAAATATAAAGTAGGACCCACTATGCTACCCTGTGGCACACCTGTTTCAATTGGCTGAGCGGGGCTTACAAAATTGCCTTCTTTGATTTTAAATTTGCGACCGTATAAATAGCTTTCCATAAGTTTATGGGTGTTAGCAGGCAGAGTTAATTTTATTTTGTGCATTAAACCGTCATGCCAAACTTTGTCGAACGCTTGGGACACATCAATGAAAAGGGCGGAGCAGTATTTTTTGTCTTCAAACGACCCTCTTATCACATTTACCAATCTGTGTGTTTGTTCGATGGTGCTGTGTTTAGCTCTGAAGCCGAATTGATGATTAGGAATGCATTCAGTGTCGTTCAGAATTGGAATCAACTTAGTCATTAACAATTTTTCAAACAGTTTAGAAATTGTCGGCAGTAGGCTAATTGGCCTATATGACTCTACTTTGGTGTGATCCTTCCCTGACTTAGGAATCATAGTGATCATAGACACCTTCCAATCTGCAGGATAGTATTCTAGGCGTAAAATAGCGTTGAAGATAAAGAGGATAATTCTTCTAGCTACACGAGGTAACTCCACAAGCATTTTATTGCTGATTTTATCCATACCTGGAGCCTTTCTAAGGTTCAGAGTACCAATAGCGCTTTGGACATCACCAAAGTTTAGTCTTAGAGGTACAGGAGGTCTAATAACGAGTGGTGGCAAATCAGATACGTTATTTGAGTTGTTTTTATGAAACACATTTCTTAAATGGTTAACAAATAATGTCCCTTTCTCGGAATCATTTCTAGACCAGTCACCAGTCGGATTTCGCAAAGGAGGTTTTCCTCTCACTGGTCTTTTTAAACCTCTTGCCGCCCTCCATAACGAGTAGTCAGATTGTGGGGTACTATCAAGACCCTCCAAGTAGGATCTAAGTGAAGCCGTTCTTTGGGTTTCTAAGAAATGTCTTAGTATATCTCTGCATACCCGTAGCCTAGGTTTCAGTTCAGGAGACCTGTGAAGTTGCCACTCTCTTCTCATTCTTCTTTTTTCTGATAGGAGATGTTCGAGTTCAGATAAATAAGTTCTGTTTGTCCTAGTTTTACATTCAACGTGATAAGTGGAAGCGTGATGCACAGCTCGTCGAAGGTCCTCGGTAAAGTTGCCAATCGACTGATCGATATCGTCGGTCAACACAATATTTTCCGTGCAATGAGAACTTAAATACTTTTTGTATTTTATCCAGCTTACTCGGGTCTTAGTCATGTTTCTAAATGGAGAGCCACACACTTGAGGGAAATGCATTGAAATGATAGTAGGAGAGTGATCCGAGGACAAGTCTAATGTAGGATCCACTTGCATCCATTCTACAGGGATATTTTTCACTACTCCAAAGTCAATAACATCGGGAATCTTCCGTCGGTCCGTCGGCCAGTAGGTGGGATGTCCGCTTGAGAGTACATCTAAGCCCATTTGAGCAATGGTGTTGAAGAGTACGCGACCCTTTGGGGTTACCAGACGTGAACCCCAAAATGTATGTTTGGCGTTAAAGTCGCCAGCAACTAAAAATCTAGCTCCAAGGGAATTAAAGAAGTTATGGTATTGGTGTTCTTTTATTGAGAATCGAGGCGGAGAATAAATCGATGATAAAACAAATTTGTATTGACAGAATTCAATGCAAATGTTTGTTGCTTGGAGGTAATCCTCACTTATGTTATTCATTAGATAATGTTTTATTCTGTTCTTTATAAGAATTGCCGAACCTCCACAAGCTCTTCCGCGGGGATCTTTAGTATCATACAACACGTAGCCATTAATTTTGAAGTACCCTGTCGACGTCAAGTGAGTTTCAGCAATCATCATAACATCAATCTGCTTATCCATCAGGAAGTATTCCAGTTCGTTTTTATGTTGGCGGAGGCCGTTCGCGTTCCAAAAACAAATTTTTAAATAAATCATTTCTTTAAAATGGCTTGCAAGATAGTGGATTGCATTTTCAGCATTTCCTGCATCATGGATGTCATGTGGTCGTAAAAGTGTTCATAGTTTGGACAAGTGTCTGCAATGTTGTCTCTAGATTGTTGATATGTGGCTCAGAATATTGCGATATAGGTTCCTGCTCCAGACCTGGCATATTAGATTTGACCACGTTTGCGTAAGAAACTTGTCTAGAATTAGGAGCGTTTACGTGAGTAGTTGGTCGTACAATTTGAAGAAAATTCTTACTCGACGTGAAATTAGGTTGTTGAGGATGGTCAGGTAATACTGGCGACTTATTGGTCCTTATGCCCTTCAAATAAGTATAAACTGGACAACCTCTATAATTAGCGGTATGATTTCCTCCACAGTTACTGCATTTTTTTATTTTTAAGTCGGCAATTTACAATACGCTTTGGTGTGACCAAATTCTTGACAATTAAGACACTGGACGGGTCCAACACGCTTATGCGGTTCCTCCACGGTAATTCTACGATGCAGAAGATAAATAAGATTGTAAATTGGATGGGACTCGTTTTTCTTTAAGGCAACATCTCCAGGTTCCAATTCTACCCTGAACATGGGCTGAGGAATCTTTTCACGGTTTCTAATATTTACTACGCTCTTGATTTTGAACCCTTTGTCCATTAATCCGTTCTTTATCTCCGCAGGATCAACACATGGGTCTATACCCTTTAGAACGACTTGGAGTCCTTTTGCGCTTTTGAGCTGATAGGTATAGAAATCCCTGGTCTCCCTCTCCAACTGGTTGGACAATTTTCGAAAATCATCTTCCCTATTCACTTGGATCTTTGTCTCGCTGATTTTGCATGTTTAATTGAGGTTACGCTAAACATGTTCTCACCTATTACAGCAACAATTCCTTGTACCAGTTTATTGGAAGTGGGCTCTCTCAGGTAAATTGGTGGGGGCTTAAACGTCTTTTTCGGTATTTCTGGGTCATCCGTCTGAAGTAGAGCAAATCTGTTTTCATCATTTGGCTTATCACTGCTGACGGTCTTAGGAACTTTAGAATTGGAAGACATTTGAGGAGATGTCGGGCTCCTCTGTCGCTTGAGAACGGTGATGTACTTATCCATACCTACTTGTTTTTTGGGTTTGACTGCACTATTTGATGAAGATGATGATTTCTCATCGGATGAGATAACTATATTGGGCGAACAGGAACGGCGCCATATTTCGGCTTTTGTAGTGAGAAGAGACTCCACGGATTTTCTTAAGGATTCTTCCTCAGAGATCCATAAATTTTTCCTACTGTAGCTTAGCTCTTTCTCAGAATTACATCTGAGCGGGACACTCATGCAGTTGTTATGCGATTTTTAAATTACCGAAAAACCACTATAGATATTTTTCCACCTATTACGATATCTTTTTTTTATATATATATATATATTTTTTTTTTCACTTATTACAAGTTTTTTTTTTTTTTTTTTATTTTTTTTTTCACCTATTACGAAAATTCAGCCGCACTAAAAATAACACGTCCGACCAGTTCAAGCAACACTATGTAAAAAATTTACAAAACATTTTATGACCTGTAGCCTCAGTCCGGTTTTGTGTGCTATTACATGCCACTGCTGCTATTATTCATGGATTTATGGCCGATCTTGTGAAGCCAGGCAGACCATATTCACTACACACTCAACTTGGGGCTCTTAAAAATAAGAAAGATTTTTTCTTCATAAATGTATTTTTAACTGTAAAATAATTTTTAAAATGTATTTTAACAAGGTGGTCTCTTAAATGCTCTTCTCCTGTCCAAACAAGGAGTCGGGGCCCATTTTTTTATTGCTGATTCTGAAAGCAAAAATTATGAGGAATCCAAAAAAAAAAAATAGCCGGAAAATATAGGAGCTTCTGTGGAAAATCGGAAAATTTAATTTTCATGGGAAAATTTAAAGGTAAATTTCTAAGAAAAATTAGGAAAATTTTATTTTTCAATTAAAGCCTTTCCAACGAGCTATCACTTGTTGCGATCGCTATAGTAGTTTTTTTTTAAAACAACTTTCAATGAGGTCCCTGATGAAGAATTCTTCAATTTTGTCACATGACAGTGGTGTACACCACCACTAAATCAGTCACTGTAAAAAAAAAAAATATGTAGGTACATTATTTTTTGCTGGGCAATCGATTGAGACTATTTATTTTAAAATCGGAGAGGGGTCGTCCAAAAATTTGCCAATTTTGATCGTTTTCATATGGAATTGCTCTATATGAGAAAATATGTTATTCTCTCTGACAATCTGCGTTTCTGTCGCACGGCACAATACATGTAGGTTTAAATATTAAACGTCCAACTCAAATCACTCATTCAATCATGCCGCAAACACTTGTTGAATTTATAAACACTGCCTCCAGGCTAATACCTGAGTTTGCTGGAACCTCCGAAAATTTACAGAGTTTTATTGACGCCATCAACCTAGTAGATTCAATAAAAGAAACTCATGAATCAGTACCGGTAAACCTAATAAAGACCAAATTGAAAGGAACCGCTAGGAATTTAATTTTCTCAGAATCTAGCTTGGCAGAGATAGTCTTAAAACTAAAGAACTCAGTAAAAGGAGACTCCGTAGACGTTCTGACCGCCAAATTAATGAGCGTTAGGCAAAACGGCAAAAATGTTAATTCCTATACCAAAGAAATGGAGGAATTAACGAAAAAACTCGAGACCGACTACATCAGAGATGGTTTACCTCATGAGGTAGCCAACAAATATGCGACACGTTCAGCTACTACAGTCATTACCAAAAATAGTATCAATGAAAGAGTCAAACTGATCATGGAATCAGCGACCTTCAATAATATGAATGAAGTTTCGACTAAATTCATAACTAGTTGCACAGAAACATCTGGCCAAGAAAACTCAATTCTTACATACAGAAACAATAATAATAACAACAATAATGGCTCCTATCGTAATAATAATAATGGTAGCAATCGTAACAATAACAATAATAATTATTAATTTCATAATCGAACTGTTAATTTTTACTTCTTGATAAATTTTTAGTTAGGCTCGAGTTCATTAAATTTAATTTTCATTAAATTATTTTTACTGAATTTAGGAATTACAACGATATAAAGGGTTTTCCAATAAGGACTTGACAACTTTTTTTTTAAATAAAACGCAAACCGTTTGAGATATTTCCAAAACTTTATTACCGACTTGAAATACATTCAAAACATTTATGAATGGAACTCGACTTCGTTCATATGGGCACCGCGGCCACGTCGACAGTGGTCGATTCGTTGGACCCAATTTTGGATGACTCGGTCACACATTTCGGCCGGAATGGCCGCTATTTCGCGTTCAATGTTGGCTCTAAGTTCTTCCAACGTTGTCGGCTTGTTGGCATAGACCAATGATTTGACGTAGCCCCAAAGAAAAAAATCTAGAGGCGTTAAATCGCAAGAACGAGGCGGCCAATTGACTGGTCCATTTCTTGAGATAACACGCTCGTCAAACTTACTCTTCAGTAAATCGATTGTAACGTGTGCTGTGTGGCTTGTGGCACCGTCTTGTTGAAACCACATGTCATCCAAGTCCATGTGTTCCAATTCGGGCCAAAAATAATCGCTAATCATTGCGCGAATAAAATAATTATAATGGTTCATACCGCAATAACAACGGTAACAGAAACCGTAATGACTATCAAAATAGAAATATTAATCTAACTGCAGAAAACGACTCGGGAAACGGGCAAGCACCCCTAAATACTCAATAGAAACTAAAACTTACAATATCAATCTAAATTTATGTAGCTACTTACGCTGTAGTACTAATAGATACCGGCGCTGATATTTCAATTATCAAGCACAACCAAATTTTAAATGAATCTATAAATGTATTTAACAGAAAAAATCTTAATGATATAGGCCAAGGTATAATTTCAACACTAGGTAGTGTTCAATGTGAACTAAAAATAGATAAATACCTAATAAAACGTACATTTCACGTAGTTGAGGATGATTTCAAAATTCAACCAGATGGAATTATTGGAATGGATTTCACACGAAAGTATAATTGTATACTAGAATATTCCAATGATAGAGACTTAATAATTATTCGTTCAAATGAAATTGGTCATGACATTGGAATACCAATTAGAAATGGTCCCACTGTAAATTCCATATCAATACCAGCAAGATGTGAAGTAATAATCAGTACCTATAAATTCATCCGAACAAAATGTTTTGATACCATATCAAACAATCCAAAACGGCGTTGACGTCGCAAATACAATACCATCTACGTCAAACCTATTAGAAAAAAGAGTTAACACAACTGACAATGATTTGATAATCCACGATATCAAACTCGTTACAGAAAATCGAACCGATTACAACATTGTCACTCAGGATTTTATACCGGCCAAATCCAAAGAAAAATTGGAAAGACTTTCAAGAAACTTTCCATCATTTGTAGAAAAAGATTTAAAACTTTTATGTAAAGAATTCATAGATATTTTTGCGTTAGAATCTGAAAATATATCGGTCAATAATTTTTACAAACAAAAGCTTAAAATCAATAATACTCAACCTGATTACATAAAAAACTATAGAATTCCTCATTCTCAAAAGGAAGAAGTAAACAATCAGGTTGATAAGATAATTAAAACCGATATTGTTGAACCATATATTTCAGATCACAATAGCCCAGTTCTCTTAGTACCATAGGAACCGCTACCCGGTACCACTCAGAAGAGATGGAGATTAGTAGTAGACTACAGAGCGGTTAACAAAAATTTAGTGGCTGATAAATTCCATTTACCTCGTATAGACGATATTCTTGATCAATTAGGTAGAGCTAAATTCTTCTCTTGTCTTGATCTGATGTCAGGTTTTCACCAAATAGAACTTGAAGAAGAATCTAGAGATATATCATCCTTTTCAACAGATAAAAAATCTTTCAGATTTAAAAGATTGCCGTATGGTATTAAAATAGCCCCTAACTATTTCCAACGTATGATGTCATTAACATTTTCAGGTCTGTCTCCAGCACAAGCATTCGTGTATATGGACGATCTAGTAGTAATTGGTTGTTCTAAGGAGCACATGTTACGTAATTTAAAAAACGTATTTGAATTATGCAGAAAATATAATCTAAAATTACACCCAGATAAATGTGTATTTTTCTGCACCCACGTTACATTTTTAGGCGACAAATGTACCGATCAAGGTATATTGCCTGATGATAGCAAATTTTCTAGAGGACTAAACTATCCAACGCCAAAAAATGGTGATGAAGCTAAACGTTTTGTAGCCTTTTGTAATTATTACCGAAGGTTCATACCAAATTTTGCTGAGTCATCAAGACACATAACCAGATTGTCTAGAAAAAATTTACCTTTTGAATGGAACCAGGGGCCAAATTACCGCATTCGTGATTGAATGAGCTATCGTATCGAAATATGATTTCGATACCGAAATTATGATAAAATGTACTAAATTTTTTGCTCGATATCGAATGCATTAATCTCACATAAGAAAATTACGAGCAATTTTACTCTGGTAATTTGGCCCCAGGATTGTGAAAATTCCTTACAGTATTTGAAAACCCAATTACTAAGCCCTACAATTCTACAATACCCTGATTTTTCTAAAAAATTTTATATAACAACAGACGCAATCAAACAAGCTTGTGTAGCTGTGCTTAGCCAAGAAAAACAAGGTACACTAATGCCAATTTCATACGCCTCAAGATCCTTCACTAAAGGTGAAAGTAATAAATCTACAATAGAGCAGGAATTAACTTCGATACATTGGGCAATAAAACATTTTAGACCATATATTTACGGTAAAAAATTCATCATTCAAAGTGATCACAGACCACTTACCTACCTATTTCCTCTAAAGAACCCGTCCCCAAAGCTCATGCGTATGAGACTTAACCTCGAGGAATACGACTTTGTAGTCGAGTATATTAAGGGTCGGAAAAATACAGTGGCAGACGCGCTGTCACGAATAGAATTTCAGGATATTAACAATATTGACGTCAATAAAGGTCTGAAGGTTACAACCAGACTTCAGTCTAAAACAAGCGGATAAGTACGAATAAAATCTCTACACCGCATACAGAATCAAATAAATTTAATGTATATGAGGCTATAAATGCCCATGAGCACCGTAAAGTACCTCGATTAAGAGAAAAGTTTTTATTCAGGCTAGTAGTTCGAAAATTTATATTAAAGAATACTATTGTAACGTATTCATCAGTCATCAGCAATCTTCATTGTACATTATCAATCTGTAAATATCATCTATTAAACTCACCGTTTTTTGAGAAATAGAATATGAGAATTATCATATTTCTTTTTTACGTGTTTTTGTGAGTCAGAACGACAATTACGTACGTTTAGAATGTATGTGTATTCTTTATATGTTATTCTATTTATAGAATTTGTATTATTACAAATTTGTTTTTGCTTTTCTTGCTGCGTCTACTTTTTTGGTAGATCAATAACAGCAATGTATGTATGTTTTTGTTGTCATTTCTCCTCTTTTTCTTTTGGTGGATTATGTTATTTTTTGTAACTACGAAACACCGGAGATGGGATGATGACTACATACTCGATTATATTTTACTAAGGATAAAGTAATTGTCCATAAAGGAAAGCAAGTACTTTCTGATTTTAAGTTGAAGGACTTTGTTATTAATATAAATGTCGACCTAGGTCACCTCTTTCTAAAGCTTGAAAAAATAGCTAATAATATTGGTCTAGAAATAGATGACAGTATGCTTATTTACCTAGGAACAAATTTTGAAACCTTTAAATGTAAATGTAATGAAATCTTGCAAGATTCCAATTTAACAATTGTGGTCGTACCGAACCTTACTAAAGTTTCTGAAAAACTGCGAATTATGCAAAAATACCATGATGATCCTATCACGGGAGGACATCCAGGCATCACTCGCATGATAAAGAAAATTAGACTTCATTACCATTGGAAAGGCATGACTAGAGACATAACAAAATACGTGAAAAAATGTCAATCATGCTCAATGAATAAAACTGTTGTCAAAGGAAAAGAACCTCTTCTTCTTACACCTACACCTGCGAAAGCGTTTGATATTGTTATTATTGAATACGCAGTGACAATTATGTGCAATTTAACCGATATTGACACTATCGGTCCGCTACCAAATCAGAGTCATAAAATGAATACGCAGTGACAATTATGTGCGATTTAACTAAATATTTAGTTACTATCCCTGTACCTAACAAATCAGCCAAATCGTCGCTAAAGCCATTTTGGAAAACTTCATCCTAATATGTAGCTCAATGGCGAAAATAGTCACAGAGTATATGAATCAGACTTTACAAGAATTATGCTCACTAATGAAGACAGAGAAACTAAATTCTACAACATATTATCATGAGACTTTGGGAACAGTAGAAAGATCCCACAGAACGTTCAACGAATATATAAGAGCATATATTTCCTCAGACAAATCCGATTGGGACATGTGGCTAAAATATTTTACATATTGCTACAATACCACACCGTGCACCGCTCACGGATATTGTTCTTTTGAACTAGTCTATGGAAAAATACCACCTTCACTAGACTTCTTGAAGGAAAACAAAGTTGAACCACTGTATAATGTCGATTCATACGAAAAAGAAGTTAAGTTAAGTTGCACAACGCAGAGCAGCAAGCCTCCTAGAACAAGCCAAGCTGAAAAGACAACAAATTGCCAACACCACCCAAAATATATCCATTAATGATCTCGTTATGGTCCGCAATGAAGCTGGACACACGTTAGACGCCACCTATAAAGGATCTTATCAAGTGATAAGTCTCGATGACCACAACAATGTCGCGCTCCGTGATAAAGACAATAGTACCTTCAAGGTACATAATAATAGAATAAAAAAGCTGAATGCGTCATAACTTTCTGATTAATGAACTTGCCAAATATACACATTTTCCCAGAGTAATATTTGATATTTTTTTGTCTGGAGTATTTCTTTAAATTTTTTACTTTAAAGTCCCAAGCTTACCGAAGCATTGGACACTGTTTATACAAGGGTTGTAAATTCAACCATTTAACAATGTAATTTGTATTTATTTTTTCTTTTTCATTACTATAAAATTGATTTTAATATAAATTTATAACTATATTTATATATACTTTTAAAATTTAATTTCTCATGAAATTAATGAAAATAAATGAAATTATATTTTTTTCTTTTCATAAATAAAAACATATTCAGGGGTGTCATAGAAACCAATATTGTCAGAATTGGTTTTAAAACCTACAAAAAAATGCTTTGGTGTCATAGGGCACTGCTACACGTTCAATAAATATCGAGATATTTCTAGTATCATGATATTTATACTGAAGGTAGGAATTGTTTTACAACTTGAAAAATTTTGTATTATTAAATTTTTTTTGATAATTTTCTTGGCTGGGATTCGAACCTGGGTTGTTGAATTTACATATGTTTCGAGAAACACCACTTTCTCTCATCAGAATTCTTTGCGTTCTAACCTCTGCACCACTGCGGTGCCTGCTAGCCCACAGTCAAACATCAATCTTTTAGCCAGTGTTACCGGTGGTTCGAAATTTGCTGTGATTATCATTTTTCAATTTTATTTATTTACATTCACATAGTGTTGCTTGAACTGGTCGGACGTGTTATTTTTAGTGCGGCTGAATTTTCGTAATAGGTGAAAAAAAAAATAAACAAAAAAAAAAAAAAAAAAAAAACTTGTAATAAGTGAAAAAAAAATATATATATATATATAAAAAAAGATATCGTAATAGGTGGAAAAATATCTATAGTGGTTTTTCGGTAATTTAAAAATCGCATAACAACTGCATGAGTGTCCCGCTCAGATGTAATTCTGAGAAAGAGCTAAGCTACAGTAGAAAAAATTTATGGATCTCTGAGGAAGAATCCTTAAGAAAATCCGTGGAGTCTCTTCTCACTACAAAAGCCGAAATACGGCGCCGTTCCTGTTCGCCCAATATAGTTATCTCATCCGATGAGAAATCATCATCTTCATTAAATAGTGCAGTCAAACCCAAAAAACAAGTAGGCATGGATAAGTACATCACCGTTCTCAAGCGACAGAGGAGCCCGACATCTCCTCAAATGTCTTCCAATTCTAAAGTTCCTAAGACCGTCAGCAGTGATAAGCCAAATGATCAAAACAGATTTGCTCTACTTCAGACGGATGACCCAGAAATACCGAAAAAGACGTTTAAGCCACCACCAATTTACCTGAGAGAGCCCACTTCCAATAAACTGGTACAAGGAATTGTTGCTGTAATAGGTGAGAACATGTTTAGCGTAACCTCAATTAAACATGGAAAAATCAGCGAGACAAAGATCCAAGTGAATAGGGAAGATGATTTTCGAAAATTGTCCAACCAGTTGGAGAGGGAGACCAGGGATTTCTATACCTATCAGCTCAAAAGCGCAAAAGGACTCCAAGTCGTTCTAAAGGGTATAGACCCATGTGTTGATCCTGCGGAGATAAAGAACGGATTAATGGACAAAGGGTTCAAAATCAAGAGCGTAGTGAATATTAGAAACCGTGAAAAGATTCCTCAGCCCATGTTCAGGGTAGAATTGGAACCTGGAGATGTTGCCTTAAAGAAAAACGAGTCCCATCCAATTTACAATCTTATTTATCTTCTGCATCGTAGAATTACCGTGGAGGAACCGCATAAGCGTGTTGGACCCGTCCAGTGTCTTAATTGTCAAGAATTTGGTCACACCAAAGCGTATTGTAAATTGCCGTCTGTTTGTGTTGCATGTGGGGAACTACATGCAACTGCTCAATGTAATAAGTCCAAAACGGACGTAAAAATAAAAAAATGCAGTAACTGTGGAGGAAATCATACCGCTAATTATAGAGGTTGTCCAGTTTATACTTATTTGAAGGGCATAAGGACCAATAAGTCGCCAGTATTACCTGACCATCCTCAACAACCTAATTTCACGTCGAGTAAGAATTTTCCTCAAATTGTACGACCAACTACTCACGTAAACGCTCCTAATTCTAGACAAGTTTCTTACGCAAACGTGGTTAAATCTAATATGCCAGGTCTGGAGCAGGAACCTATATCGCAATATTCTGAGCCACATATCAACAATCTAGAGACAACATTGCAGACACTTGTCCAAACTATGAACACTTTTACGACCACCATGACATCCATGATGCAGGAAATGCTGAAAATGCAATCCACTATCTTGCAAGCCATTTTAAAGAAATGATTTATTTAAAAATTTGTTTTTGGAACGCGAACGGCCTCCGCCAACATAAAAACGAACTGGAATACTTCCTGATGGATAAGCAGATTGATGTTATGATGATTGCTGAAACTCACTTGACGTCGACAGGGTACTTCAAAATTAATGGCTACGTGTTGTACGATACTAAAGATCCCCGCGGAAGAGCTTGTGGAGGTTCGGCAATTCTTATAAAGAACAGAATAAAACATTATCTAATGAATAACATAAGTGAGGATTACCTCCAAGCAACAAACATTTGCATTGAATTCTGTCAATACAAATTTGTTTTATCATCGATTTATTCTCCGCCTCGATTCTCAATAAAAGAACACCAATACCATAACTTCTTTAATTCCCTTGGAGCTAGATTTTTAGTTGCTGGCGACTTTAACGCCAAACACACATTTTGGGGTTCACGTCTGGTAACCCCAAAGGGTCGCGTACTCTTCAACACCATTGCTCAAATGGGCTTAGATGTACTCTCAAGCGGACATCCCACCTACTGGCCGACGGACCGACGGAAGATTCCCGATGTTATTGACTTTGGAGTAGTGAAAAATATCCCTGTAGAATGGATGCAAGTGGATCCTTCATTAGACTTGTCCTCAGATCACTCTCCTACTATCATTTCAATGCATTTCCCTCAAGTGTGTGGCTCTCCATTTAGAAACATGACTAAGACCCGAGTAAGCTGGATAAAATACAAAAAGTATTTAAGTTCTCATTGCACGGAAAATATTGTGTTGAGAACTACCGACGATATCGATCAGTCGATTGGCAACTTTACCGAGGACCTTCGACGAGCTGTGCATCACGCTTCCACTTATCACGTTGAATGTAGAAATAGGACAAACAGAACTTATTTATCTGAACTCGAACATCTCCTATCAGAAAAAAGAAGAATGAGAAGAGAGTGGCAACTTCACAGGTCTCCTGAACTGAAAGCTAGACTACGGGTATGCAGAGATATACTAAGACATTTCTTAGAAACCCAAAGAACGGCTTCACTTAGATCCTACTTGGAGGGTCTTGATAGTACCCCACAATCTGACTACTCGTTATGGAGGGCGGCAAGAGGTTTAAAAAGACCAGTGAGAGGAAAACCTCCTTTGCGAAATCCGACTGGTGACTGGGCTAGAAACGATTCCGAGAAGGGGACTTTATTTGTTAACCATTTGAGAAATGTGTTTACTATAAACAACTCAAATAATGCAACTGATTTGCCACCACTCGTTATTAGACCTCCTGTACCTCTAAGACTTAGCTTTAATGATATTCAAAGCGCTATTGGTACTCTGAACCTTAAAAAAGCTCCAGGTATGGATAAAATCAGCAATAAAATGCTTGTGGAGTTACCTCGTGTAGCTAGAAGAATTATCCTCTTTATCTTCAACGCTATTTTACGCCTAGAATACTATCCTGCAGATTGGAAGGTGTCTATGATCAGTATGATTCCTAAGTCAGGGAAGGATCACACCAAAGTAGAGTCATATAGGCCAATTAGCCTACTGCCGACAATTTCTAAACTGTTCGAAAAATTGTTAATGACTAAGTTGATTCCAATTCTGAACGACACTGAATGCATTCCTAATCATCAATTCGGCTTCAGAGCTAAACACAGCACCATCGAACAAACACACAGATTGGTAAATGTGATAAGAGGGTCGTTTGAAGACAAAAAATACTGCTCCGCCCTTTTCATTGATGTGTCCCAAGCGTTCGACAAAGTTTGGCATGACGGTTTAATGCACAAAATAAAATTAACTCTGCCTGCTAACACCCATAAACTTATGGAAAGCTATTTATACGGTCGCAAATTTAAAATCAAAGAAGGTAATTTTTTAAGCCCCGCTCAGCCAATTGAAACAGGTGTGCCACAGGGTAGCATACTGGGTCCTACTTTATATTTGATTTATGCCTCCGACATGCCGTCAGACCCCAAAATCCACACGTCAACTTTCGCAGACGATACAGCCTTTATCAGCGTTCATAAGGACCACCAAGTAGCATCACAGAATTTGCAGAATTATGTTTATAAACTAGAGAATTGGCTAGAGCTTTGGAAAATCAGGGTTAATGAACAGAAATGTATTCATATCACTTTCACATTGCGAAAAGAAACTTGCTCGTTCATCAAAATAAATAATCAAATTATTCCTCAACATAATGAAGTCAAATACCTCGGGATTCACCTCGACCGCCGTTTAACTTGGAAGTCTCATATTGAAGCGAAACTTACACAGATGAGATTAAAAGCAGTGCAACTTAATTGGCTAATTGGCAGAAATTCTTCACTAAAGTTGGACTGCAAACTATTGTTGTACAATGCAATTCTAAAGCCAATCTGGTGCTATGGAATTCAATTATGGGGTACTGCCTCAGCATCAAACATTGAAAAAATTCAAAGGGGTCAAAATAAAATTCTACGTATAATTACTGCAGCTCCATGGTATGTTAAAAATTCTCGAATTCACAAAGATCTATGCGTGCCATTAGTAAAAGTTGAATTTACAAAACACGCGTCAAAGTATGTCAGCAAACTTGAACACCACCCAAACCCACTTGCACGAGACATCCTTAACTTTAGTGGCCATAATCGGTTGAGAAGGAGGGATACCCTTGCTTTAACTCAAGCGCAAAATAGATGACTGGATCAGTTGATGTAAAATTTTTTTAGTATCATAAAATTTTTGTCTAGCACTGGCTGGGCTTATTATTTTCTTTTAGTATTAAGATTCGAAAACTTATTGTCATTTCATTATATGAAGATTCAATAAATAAATAAAGGCTAAAAAAAAAAAAAAAAAAAAAAAAAAAAAAAAAATTTATTTACATGTTGCCGCCTTGTGAATATAAACCCTAATTTTATTACAAAAATCAATAAAAACACATCGTACTTAATACAAAATAACATTTAAAGTGAATTCTCTACAAATAACATAGACAAAATAGGCAAGTGATTTCAAATCGTCAGTCATTTAGCTGGCCGATTTTAAATCACGTGATTTCAATATTTTTTGTGCGCAGAACACCTTTTGCGTGATTTGAAATCACTTTGACAAAATGTGATTTTCAAACTTTCTTTTGATTGTTCTTTTTGGTAAAAAGGGAGGTGTAGTGTATTTGACTAGTCGAAGTTATCATACCTTCTGTATGTAACTTAATGGGCCTCATGCATAAAACGTGACTCGATTTGAGTAAAAGATGCTTGTCGTATGCATAATAAAATTTTATCTATCTGTTTTTACTCACTGCTCACGTTTGATCTCGTCTTGCTCAGTTTGAAGTAAGTTAGACGAGCTTGTGCTCATTTCATAAAAAGGAAACATGGCTGAATATTTTGTGCCACAAAGAAATACAAAATGTTATCAAAAGCGTAAAACAAATTTATCAATTGAGGATAAAAAATTATACAGGTTTGTATTATTAATTATTTTTTTATAATTAATAATAAAATGTTAAATACATAGGTTTGGGCAATTGAAGCAAAGATTTTCGATACCTCAATACAAAATTCGTGTATAGACACAGTTAGTGCCCTATGTAATAGCCAGTTGTTTCATTTTGCATAACATATGTAGCTAAATTTTTAAAAGACGATTATATCCTTATCAATGACGATTACAACAATAATGATGTATGGAAATTAGAAAATAATATCAAACAACAAACAGTAAAAAATTCAGAAGCTGGAAAAAACAAACTGAGGATGATCGCAAATTTGTTATCAAATTAGTTTATAGTGGTTTATAAAAATAATAAACGTAAATACAATTAACTTTTTTATACATTTTTTTTTATTTTGAATGCATGGTAATTGACTCTTTTCTATTAAATATTTATTTTGTTTTATTTTTTCTACTAAAAATTTGGAAATGTCATCAGTTTCTATTTTATTATTATTTAATTCTACTTCACTTTCACTGGACGAGATGTTTCCACTTCAATAACAATTAGGCATTTGATCCCCCTTTGCTCAAGTAATTGCAATTGTTTTGAACTCATTTTTATGCATACGAAATTGAGCAAAAGCTGTTGCTATTTGATCGAACTCGACTTACGAGCAATTGCTCACCTGCATCGACTCAGCGCTTTTACTCGTTTTTATGCATGAGACCCATTATCAACACTTTGTTGATATTATTGTCCACATAAATGCGGACAGCGTGTGTTATGCTGTCTCAGCATATTCCCACGTAGTTTTGTAGTTTATGTATATTATATTTAAGTTCGTTTTAAGTATAGAGATAAGAAAAATTGAAATTATGAAAGAGACTTCGAACTGAACAGTCGCTCAAGCGGCTGTTCTTAATAAAATAAAAAAAGTGTTCATTATTAAAAATAATACATATTACAGTGGTTTGCGTTTTCTTGTAAAATAAATTGCTTGTTTTGTGTGGGTTTATCATAATATTTCTTCAAACCATCAAGAGCATACTGCAACTTATAAATAATATCCGTAGAATAAATTTCGGAGCACAAAATCGAAGTATCTTCCACAAATATTGGCATTATGTAGGAGACATCTGCAGTGAAGATGTTGTAAAGGACGACGAAGTTTTACCCAAAAAAGTTTGAAGAATCTGTGGTGTAGGAAATTTTGTATAATTTTTATAATCTCAATAGGAAAGTTAAATTTTTGAATTTGAAAATTGAGCCATGTTGCCATACTGAATCGTAAGCAGCCTTTATATCGACTAGTATAATATCTGTTGATTTACTAACATTGAAATGATTTTTTTTAATTTTTCTAATTTTTATTAATGACTGTGAAGTATTATGTACTTCTGAATCCAAATTGATGAGGAGGTAAAAGAAAGCAAACTTAACACCGTCGATTAAATGCACTTGTTAACTAATTAACTAACATAAGCAAAATACCAAACGTACCTGATAATTAATATTATTTTGTTTGCTCAGTATTATTAAGCATAAAAAATCACCAATAGAAAATTAATGGGAATGAAAAATAAATAAATAAAACACCAAGAACTAGAATTTTGGAATTAGGAAAAAAAGGAAATCTTTATTTATTTATTTTAGGTCTACGGAATAAATCCATACAGATCAATTATAAAAATTTATATAATATACAAAATAACAAAAAATTTAGACAGCCATTTAATTATACTGATTAAGGTACAAAGTAATATTACGTTTAATGACATTAACATTAACAGAAAAATCAATTAGAAAATAAAAATCATTATAATGTTTACACAATTATAGGAATATTACAATTTTGTTACCTCTCTGCACCTCAAAAAGGTGCCACGGTCGGGAATGTCAGGTCAACTCAGTTCACATCAGAAGGGAAATCAGGTAATCGCAAACAACACTCTTCTAAAACCCCCAAAATAGGTGCTTGTAAGAGGATGAGGTCTGGCGATGACCAGAAATCCCCGGCGGCAAAGAGGACTGATCAATCTACAGCTTCTCCTAAGATTATCCGTAAGGATAATACTAGAAGGTCTGCCGCTGGAGATGATCAGCCCTCTATGTCGAAGGCGTCGAAGCAAGGACGGTATTCTGGCGGCTGTCATTAATCGGACTGATCCTGATGGTAGCTAGAAGACAAACTGCTCGACGAAATCTTCAATGCAAAAGGAAGGACTGCCGAGGTGGCGTTTAAAGGGGCCGACTGGGTAAGAGGTGTCAAGACCATCAGTTGCGGTAATCAAAAAACCCTGGAGTTTTTGAGAATCGCAATTGGCAGTTGTGGCAAAGCTTTCTCAGAAGCCAGGATGGACGTCATACTAGCGTCAGACCTACCATTGAGGCCAGTAATCACGGTATGGATACCTCCACCGGTGAAACCAGAGGAAACCATACTAGGATTGCTGGCTAATCAAAATGAGGGTCTCAATACAAGCCAGTGGAAGCTGATAGCTTCACTGGGCTGTAAAGAGAACCACGGGAGGGACTTTAGGTTCGCAATAGACCAGGAGTCTCTAAAAAGGCTGAAGGATATGAGAGGGGTTGTTACATTCGGGTTAGGGGCTATCAGATTTAGGTTCCCTAAAAATGATAGACCCTAAGAGGATCAAGGTGGTGCAAATCAATCTGCACCACTGCGAAGCAGCCTCAACCGAATTAATAACCCACCTCATTGACTCCAATGTTGACGTGGCCGTAATCCAAGAGCCCTGGGTAAATAATAACCGGGTAGTAGGATTAAAGGCCGCGGGATATACGTTGTTCGTAGCATATACATTGGAAAGGGTACGAACATGTATATTAGCTAGAACTGAATTAAAACTTATGTTTTTGAATACTTTTAGTGATGGAGACCTAAAGGTTGTGACAGGAGAGGCCAAGGACAGTATAGTCCTGGCAGCGGTATACTTACCCTATGAGGCTACCGATCCACCTGGTGATAAGATAAAGGAGTTGGTGGTTTACTCAAGCAAGAAGAGCTTGAAATTGGTACTGGGGTGTGACGCCAATGCACACCACACCCAATGCGGCAGTGTTGACATCAACAAAAGAGGTGAGTCTATGTTTGATTTCATAATAGCCAGTGGTCTTTGTAATAGGGGGAATACACCGACTTTCAAAAATAGAGACAAACAGGCTGTGATTGACATAACACTAACAAACTGCAGGGAACTAATAGAGGATTGGAGGGTGGCTTTGGATTTTTCCTTCTCGGACCATAGTCGCATATCCTTTAATCTTGTATTGGTAAGAAAGAAAAGGTGTCCTTATAGGAATCCAAGGACGAATTGGGATTCCTTCTCGGGTCTTGTGGATGGTAACCCTAGGGTTAGACACAATTGGAGGTAAAGTCCTACCGGTGTTGGTAAGGGTGCCTACCAGCCCTTACGAGGGTGATGACCGAAAGTTACGAACGATCTTGTCCGATGAGCTATCCGGGAAAGCGCAAGCAACCAGGAGCTGAAAGCCCAAATATCCACGGTCAGGAAGTTGTTTAATAGAGCGAAAAGCACGCGAAGGGATGAGGACTGGAACGACTTTAGGAACAGTCTTAGTATGTACAAGAGGGACATTAGGAGGGCAAAAAGGGACTCGTAGTTAAAATTTAGCGAGTCAGTCGATTCCGTAAACGAGATGCCCAGGTTTAGAAGAATACTATCCAATGACCCAGTAGTCCCGTGTTTTATTCAGAGACCAGATAACTCGTGGACGGAATCTCTCTGCTTGTTAATGGAAACTCACATCCCGGGGTGTATCGATCCAGGGTCGGAGGGTCAGATCATTAGTGCCCCTTCTCTGAATCGTGCACGGTGGAAGAAGTTATGGAAGTGGTGAATGATATGATCACTTGAGAGAAGGTAACATGGGCAGTTAATACTTTTGGGTCCTACAAATCGGTAGGACCAGATGGTATCTTCCCGGCAATGTTACAGAATATTCGGGGAACAACGCTTCTGTTACTAGTTGTTTTTTTTTTATTTTTTTTTTTATTTTTTTTTTTTTATTCTTAATGTATTAATTTATTAACAAATTAATTTACATTAGGCCTCAGCGTCAAAGTGACATTATTGAGGCAAGTTGGCAAAAGTTAATTAACAATTCTAATCGTTCAGAAATTAATGGAATATAAGTTAGAGATTTATACATTTTAGGTTCAGAATTTATATTTGTATTATTATTTATTGGTCTTTTATATTGTCTTATTAATTTATTAATTAGTTCATTTGGAAAACTATTATCTTAATAAGACAATATAAAAGACCAATAAATAATAATACAAATATAAATTCTGAAACTAAAATGTATAAATCTCTAACTTATATTCCATTAATTTCTGAACGATTAGAAAATTCAAAATTTTATGACAGGAATAATTATAAGATAGCCCATAAGACTTATAACACATTAAATAGAGTATATAGTAAAATAAAAGATAAAACAGTAAAATTAGATAAATCCAATATTGTTTATAAAATACCGTGTAAGGGTAAACATAATGAAAAATGTAATAAAATATATGTAGGTACAACTAAGAACAAATTGAAAACTAGATTAGCTGGACATAAATCTGACCAAAACCACAAACATACTTCTCAAAAAACTGCATTAACATCACATTGTTACAATTTAGATCATTCTCCAGATTTTGAAAATACCACCATATTAAATACAGAAACAAATTATAAAAGACGATTTATGTTAGAAGTGTTACAGATTATTAATGTACCGATAGAAAAGAGAATTAATTTTAAAACAGATACAGACAATGTAGCTCAAAATTACAGACATTTAATTTATAAGAATAAGTTTAGAAACTAAAAATATTACATATATAATTTTTCATTTACTATTCCAAACAAGTTTTATATACATATATATATCATAACTGTATATCATAATTATAAGCTTTTCATTTTCTGTTAAAAAATTTTTTCATTTTTATACATACTTCAATTATTATTTTATTGTAATTCAAAACTTATATTATTCCTGAAGAAGCTATCCATTGTGATAGCGAAATATTGGAAATAAATATATAGAAATAAATCAAATATTTTTATATAAAATTAAAATGACCTAATTGCTTGTAAAAAGAAACTATTAAATATTAAAAAAAGGTCAAATAAACGAACTAAATATTATATAATAGTTATTATATTTTCTGTTTAAAGTAAATATATTAAGAAGATGTTACACTAGAAGCATTTCAAGATTTTGTAACAAATATTTTCCTAAATTTGTTTTAAATAACGAAATTCTCTGAATACTTTTTAAATCAGTTGGTAATTTATTAAATTCAAAACCACCAATATATTAAATTTTTTGTTTAGTAGTTTCTAATCTACACCTTGAAACACATAAATTAGAGCTATTCCTTGTATTAAATATATTTAGATTCCTGGGGAAAGTAATTGTATTGTGACCAATATTGTATAGTAAATTAAAAACAAAAATAAGTAGTTGATATATATGCATACCCCTTACAGGTAAGACATTTTTCGCAACATCTTGATATATGGACAATGTTGAATACCGTAATGGCAAATTAAACACAACTTTCAGTGCTTTATTCTGAATTCTTTGCAAAGATTTTAGTGCTACGGTATTTTTACAACCGTAAATTAGAGCTAAGTAATTTAGCTGGCTTTGAACCAACGCTTGATAGAGCATAGTTTTAGTTTTTACATTAAACTTGTTTTTAAATTTGTATAGAACACCGATTACATGAGATATTTTTGATTTTAGTGATTCAATGTGTATATCCCACGAAAGATTGCTTTGTATATTGACCCCTAAATATCTTATTGACTGGCTTTCAAAAATTTCATTTCCATTAACAAAAATACTAAATTCTCCGCAATCTCTAGTTAAATGAGGACGGAACTTGAGTAGTTTTGTTTTCTTTGAGTTTATAACTAATTTATTAAGTCTTGCAAATTCAAAAATTAGAGCTGCATCTCTCTCCATATATGCTTTGAGTGCAGTTTCATGTTTATATGGATACAGTACACAGATATCATCTGCATACATGTATATTTTTCCATATAGACCAAGATTAACAATGTCATTTACACATATAGTAAACAATAGTGGACCCAAAACACTGCCCTGCGGCACACCATGTTCCACAGTTACCAATGAACTTTTGTAGCCATTCAATTCAACATATTGTTTTCTGTTACTCAAGTAGCTTTTAAAAAGATTAAGTTCACTACTCCTTATCCCATAGTACTGAAGCTTCTGAAACAAGATTGCATGATCTACTAGGTCAAACGCTTTTGAAAAGTCATAGAAGATTCCTGCTACTCCTTTGAATCCTTGATCTAAACCGTTACATAGGTAATTTACAACATTCGTAACCGCATTCTCTGTTCCACTTCCCTTTCTAAAACCGTACTGGCACTCATATATTAGTTTATTATTTTCCAAGTATGTTAGTAGTTGCATGTGTATTATTTTTTCAAAAATTTTATCAACAATTGATAGTAAAGAAATAGGCCTGTACTTTTCTTCCGTATTAGCAGCTGATTCCTTCGGAATTGGAATAATTTTTTAAATTTTTAAAATATCAGGGTATTCCGACGACTCTACTATACTATTAAATATATTTACCAATGATGGCAATATTTCTTTCTTACATTCAAAAAGTATTTTTGGGGATAATTTATCATGACCACAGCTCTTTTTACTAGCGAGATCAGAAATAATTTACATAATTTCATCAACAGTTGAGCTTTTAAGATGAAAGTAGTTTGTGTTATTACTAAGAGTCCTTAGACTATTACATGTATCGCCACTAAAAACTGTGATCTGTTGTTTTAAAATTTTGGGTACTTGCAAAAAATACTTATTAAATAACTCACATTTTACAGAGTCTTCTGAAATTAAATCACCATTTGAATTCTTTAAACAAACTTTCATTTTCGTACTTCTACCCATCGTCTCATTAAGGAATCGCCAACATTTTTTTGGATCATGTTGTATACTAATTATATTATTATGATAATAATTATTCATAGATTCATTATATGCTTTTTTTATGACCTTGCTATGTCTTTTTAGACTATTCTGTACATCCATATTATTGGGTCTTCTTCGTCTTATCTTTAGCAAATGTTTTTTAATGACATCAAATTTTGTAAATTTTCATTAAACCATGGTGCAATTTCATTCTTTACTAACTTTGATTTTTTTATAATAGATACATAGTTATCGTATGCGTTTACCAAACAATTTATTAAATTTGAAGTATCATCTGATGGATTATTACCAGTATATAAATTCTGTAAATTGTTTCGAATATTTTCTCTTAATCTATTATAATCACAGCACTTTACTTCAAAATTAAAATGTTCGAAATTCTGGACACAATCTTCCAGTTTACAGCAAATTATATTATGATCAGACATATCACACTCAACAGAGTCTATAGATAAAATATTTGAAATATTGCTAAAGAAATTATCAATAGATTTTCCAGACGATGGACGTGTCACTAATGTATGACAGGATTTTAAATCATAATGTAGAAGTAAATTTGAAAAATCATTAGATTTTCTTCCAAGAAAGTCAATATTTGAATCGCCGATGGCTATGCATGGACATCTCCCATTTATATTAATAAAGTTCTCAATATTTGAAAATTTAGTAATGCCACATTTCTGAGATCTATAGGGTTTTCCAATAAGGACTTGACAACTCAAACTTACTCTTCAGTAAATCGATTGTAACGTGTGCTGTGTGGCTTGTGGCACCGTCTTGTTGAAACCACATGTCATCCAAGTCCATGTGTTCCAATTCGGGCCAAAAATAATCGCTAATCATTGCGCGATAACGATCGCCATTCACAGTAACGTGACGATCGTTATTGTCGACGAAAAAATATGGCCCAATGACGCCGCCGGCATGCAAAGCGCACCAAACAGTAATTTTTTGTGGATGAAGTGGTGATTCGTGAAGCACATGTGGATTTTCAGCAGACCAATAACGCATATTTTGCTTATTGACGAACCCATTGAGCCAAAAATGAGCTTCGTCACTGAAGATGATTTTGCGATGAAATTCATCATCTTGGTGCATCTTCTCCAGAGCCCAATCGGAGAACGTACGTCGACTCAAATGGTCCATCGGCTTCAATTCTTGAGTCAGCTTAATCTTGTATGGGTGTAAACCCAGATCCTTACGCAAAATTCGCCATAAAGTGGTCTTGGGGATGCCCAGTTCTTGAGAACGCCGCGGAATCGACTGATTTGAATCGTTTGCTACGGACGCCTGAACGGCAGCGATATTTTCGGAACTTCGACCAGGCCGTTGTCTCACTGGCACGACAGCATCACACAATGAATATGTAGACTCAAATTTTTGCACTAAACTTGTTATTGCTTGTCTACTAGGGCGATAATTACGACCGAAAATTGGAGTTAACGCTCTTAAAGTTGCGGTCACCGACTCCGAATTTCGGTAGTACATTTTTATAATTTCCAAACGTTGTTCCTTCGTGTACTTTACCATAACGAAAATGTTAAGTTTACTGAAAAAAAAGAAAGCAACAATTAGATGATCAGTGAAATAGTGCGTTCACAATTTAAATTCAGAGTTGTCAAGTAGCTATTAGAAAACCCTATATAAAAAGACATCACCCTAAGTGGGGCACCTTGAATTTTATAATTTATAATTTTGTTTGTTTTAATGTTTTGTTTCACAAATCTCTACAGTGTATATAAAATCTTCCCGTATGTAAAAAGAAGTACCACCATAGCAATCACCTCTACAGCAATGAACACAATTATAGCCAGGAATGTCATATATTTGAACTATATTTGAATTGAACCAGGTTTCATGAATAGCAATAATACAAGGTAGACTTGGAAAACTAGCAATTAGTGACTTAAATCTATTAAATTTGTTGACGGAAGAAATGCTTCTAATATTGACAGAGATAATATTAAAATTTGAATAATTTTTTAAGGAATTACTAAAATTATCAAAATCAGAAAAATAATTATTATTGATCATAAAATAAAGAATAAAAAATTAATATGAAACACATTTATATAAAAAAAAAATTAATAATTGTGAGTTTTACGCTGGAGACAAAAATTCAGAATGATTGCCATCAGATTCATCATTGCCGGCCGGAGGTCTATTAAACGATTTACGTTTTGTACCGTAAGTAGCAGCTTCTGTTAAGATTTGATCAACTTCTTCTTCAGTTTTAATATATATTGGCTTCGATATTTCACTTCTCTTAACGTATACTCTGCCACCAGATGTGTACACAAAATTATATCCAATGGCTTTTAAAGACTTGGCATGATTAAAAAGTTGGAGAGTTTCTCTACTCAAAAAACCATTAATGTAGACTGACTTCATGGAATCCATCTCTTTAAGTTTAGGCTTCGACTTCATAAGTTTGTCCTTTGAACTCTTATTGCTAAATATAACAACCATTGTTTTTTTATCGTTCTTATCATTTCTACCTTTCTTGAAAAAATAAGCTTCATCAATATTCTCCTCTTTTATTTCAATTCCTACTTTTTTTGAAATATCCAGTACGGTATCAATTGCACTTGCATCATTTTTTACTTCAACACCTTTTGTTTAGAGTGTGTGTGCTGAAAAGGTACATACCAAGGGGGTAGAAAGAGATCAAGGTTATTTTCATACCCAATGCAGGGAAGATCGGTCACTCGAAACCCAGAGACTTTAGACCAATCAGCCTATCGTCTTTTCTATTGAAGACATTAGAAAGACTGGTTGATACGCATCTGCGGATGAGGATTGACACCGGCATTATAAGCGGCTCTCAACATGCCTACCTCAAGGGTAGATCTGTTGAGAGTGCGCTTCATGATGTGGTGGGGTATATAGAGCGAGGTTTGCGAACCAGGGAGTACACTTTGGCGGCATTTCTCGATATAGAGGGTGCCTTTAATAATCTGAAAGTAGAGGCTATTACACAGTCACTAGTGGATTTGAAGGTTCCGCTCAGAGTACGGAAACAAACAAAATGAAACGTTTGCTTTTGTTTTGTTCTTTGCAGTGAGTAAAACAAAAACCAAACATAATCAATGAGAATGATTGTGTCATTTTGTTTTGTATTGTTTTTGCTCATGAGCGCAAAAAGTACATTAATATAAACGTACACAGCTAGAAAAGAGTAAGAGCAATTATTGATTTGTTTAGAAAATTCTAAATCGGGCTTATTAAGGTCATGTATTCTATGCAAATAAACAATATTGAAACATTCTGAGAAAAAACGTTTCGCAAACGTTTGGTAATTGATTTAGTCATTATAGAGAATGAACTATACTCTAGCTACTAGAGTGATGTATACAAAACTCTTGTTTCTAAGTGAAATAAAAAGAGAGGTTTAAAGGTTGGTTTTAAGGTTTTTTGTTTTTATTGATGATTATTGAAAACAAAAAAACAAAAAATTGGATCCATTTTAAAAATAAAAATATTACTCATATATAAACTCGGCATTCGACTTTACTAGCAAAATATGCTCTAAATTTTTGGAGCTTAACGTATTACGCTGATCGGCTAGTATGTACATATGTATTTAAGAGCCGAAAATAGTCTCTCAACACTTACTTGAGTACATGGTATTCCTAATATTACGTGAGCTAATTCGGTTAAATTATTTTTCTGTTTGCTCCAAAAATCTATAATATTTTCCTTGATACCCAATCGGCTTTGCCTCTCATATATTAAAAGATCTTGTTCAATTTGATGGTCTGTTGTTAGTATTTCCTTGTTAAAAACTTCATCGAAAGACTTGAAATATTCCTCAAGCGCATCCTCTATACTGTTGGATGAAGGAGAGATGGATATGAAACTGACAGTGTTGTGCTATCATTTGTGCCTGTCGATTGCATTGTGGTATTTGTATTATGTTCATAAACACTACTGGGAGAAATTTTTAAATGTCGCTCCAAGCTTCCAGCATGTTTACTTAATAATTTATTATTACAATTTTAATTTTTGCAAATAACATGTTTATCATCTACAACCTCAAAAAAAGTCCGTAACAAATCATTTTTTGGACGAGGCATTGTGGATTGTGCTCTTGATGTTACACTAAAACAACCAAACAAGAACTAAATCAATTACTCAAAAAAATACGTTTCTCTATTTGTTTTGTACTCAAATGTACGATTGTAACGGTAAATTAAATAATGCAGATGAGTGAAAAGCCAATTGTTTTGTTTTCTATCTTTGTCATTTGAAAAGTTTTTGTTTTTGTTCATGTACAATACAATTTAAACATTTTGATTTGTTTTGTACATTTTGCAAACGTTTGCGAAAGGTTTTGTTTGTTTTCATACTCCGCTATTCTTGGTCGAGTGTAGAATCCTGATGCTCAGCAGCAGGTGGTCCACTCGGACTGGGGAGGGGAACGTCTAAGGAAGCTAGTGACCAGCGGAACCCCACAGGGAGGAGTTCTCTCTCCTTTACTGTGGCTTTTGGCTGTCAATGTCATTCTGAGACATTTTGATAGTGTAGGACAGAAGGTCGTGGCCTATGCAGATGACGTAGTTATATTGATTTCAGGCAAGTTTCTCCCGACAATTAGCGAAATCATGCAGAGGGCGCACTGTCAGTTTGGGCTACGGATAAAGGTTTAGGGGTAAATCCGGAGAAGACAGAATTGGTTCTTTTTACAAGGAGGTATAAGGTTGAAGCCTTTAGGCTACCGATACTAGGAGATGTAGAGGTGGGCTATCTGACAGTATCTAGGAGTATTCCTCGACAGTAAGCTGTCCTGGAAGAGGAACACGCAGGAGAGGCTTAAGAGAGGTCTCAATGCCTACTATGCTTGCAGATCATCGATAGGTAGGAGTTGGGGTCTACGGCCGTCAGTTGTTGGATGGCTCTACACTTCGGTGGTTAGACCCATTCTTACTTATGGATGCTGTGTTTGGTGGGAGACATTGCGATTATTAAGTCGTAGGAACCTTCTGTCTAAGGCTCAGAGCTGTGCTTCGATCGACATCACAGGGGCCATGGGGTGTTATGAAATATTTATGAAACTACTATATTTTTCTGAAATTTAAACTTTAGTGGAATAGAACTTCTAGAGAACAAGAAACGTATACCACCCGAAGAAAGGTGAAAGTGTCTTCTTTAACCCTATATATACTTTTGCACCCGCCACGACCCGCGGGTAGAACACTTTTTTAATTTTAATAAAATTACTCTAAAAAAATTCAAATTACGATAATTTAAACAGCCCTATAATTACTCGTATACAATGGTGTACTAAATTTTCACTTTTTCGCCTAAAGGTTTATGTTTTTTTACTTTAGACTACGTAAAAGTACAATAATTAAATATAATACCTGTCAAAGGGTTTTATGGCTTTGTTTTGATCAGCAAAAAAATAAGTCATAAAAATATATTGTGATATTCTACAATAAACATATGATCTCTTTCCAATATACCTGTTATCAACTGTTAGGGTCAACAACAAAAGTCATAAACAATTTTATAATAATAATCGCGACATTAAACCACGAAAGAAAAAAAAACCCATATTGGCGAGATACTAATTAGTTTTACCTGATATTAAGGTCTGGATAACAAGCGCAGTTTTGTTCAATTTAAGTACTACCTGCTATGAAATTGAAGATCAATGTGTGAATAACATGTATCTAAAAATGTATAAAACTACGGATTCGATAAGAGATTACTCAATAATAAGTTAATCCTTGACGTGTACGGACGTATATTTGCAAGTGATAAAACATAACAGACGCAAATAAAAATATTCAGAAAAATATGGAGAGCTTCAGTTATAAAGAACTGGCCGAGGAGTATTTTAGAAATAAAAACCAGGAAGATGTTCTTAGTTACGTTAAAATAAAATTAAACTTAAATTCGTGTAGCACCGAAATACAAGAGCAATTATCTAATTTTGTAAAAGTACTAAAAAAACGCTACAAAGAAGTTAGCTACAGTAAACAAAAGTTTTATATGAAAAGTGAAAACTGGTTAGAAGGCCAACTTACTGTCGCTGCAGAAACAGAAAAGCAAGATAAGGTTTGAAGACCACGCAAATCATTGGACAACTGCAGCGATAGATCTAAGAGGCGGAAACTTAAAGATGTTAATGATGCAATTGGTTGTACAAATATAAAAGAATCTTTCCTACATCA
The DNA here is from genome assembly GCA_950370525.1 of Bellardia bayeri. Classification (NCBI taxonomy): domain Eukaryota; kingdom Metazoa; phylum Arthropoda; class Insecta; order Diptera; family Calliphoridae; genus Bellardia; species Bellardia bayeri. The sequence goes on along the minus strand of OX493264.1, from coordinate 52,123,418 downwards.
ATTACGATCACAGAACCAATTAACAAAAGCGGATATCATTGAAAAAGTTATTAAAGCTAGTCCAGTGAGAACAACACGAATTCTTAAAAGTATACCAACTCCGAACGATGCAAAACAGTACACAAATGAGGAGGCATTAGCCTTATTTCTGGATTTGAAATTAACAAAACAGCAATATATTAAGCTCAGATTGCGTGCGATTGAAAAGGGTTCAAATATCTATCCAGCATATCATCACATAACCGCTGCTAAAATGGACTGTTTGCCATCAATGGACACTATTACAATCACACCAATTTCGGCAGAGGTACAACTACAATCTCTACTTGATAACACAGCCGAACGCTTGCTACAATCAATACCAGGAAATGCGCTAAAGAAATATGGAAACACAAAGCTAATTCTTTTTTGCAAATGGGGATGTGATGGTTCTTCGGGACAAATACAATACAAACAAGTTGTATGTGAAAATATTTCGGACTCAGATATGTTCATGGTATCATTTGTACCATTGCGATTGAAAAAGATTTTGGAAGATTCAGAGCCTTCGAACAATGGATATTTGGAAAAATGAGACACCATCTTCTACGAAATACTGCAGGCCAATCAAATTTGAATTCAAAAAAGAAACTCGTGATGCCATTAACAAAGAAATTAGTGATATCAAGGCCCAAATTGCAACACTACAGCCATTACGATTACAGTTAGATGGGCAGCAAATTGAAGTAAGCTACCAATTAGTCCTTAAAATGATAGATGGAAAAGTAGGTCAGGCTTTGACTAACACGAAGGCTGCATCCAGCTGCATTATATGCCAAGCAACATCAACCCAATTAAACCAAGTTCCGACAAAATCATTAGATAATACCGATGCTTATGAATTTGGATTATCACCACTACATGCAAGAATACGACTTATGGAACATATACTAAAAATCAGTTATGATTTGGATTTCGGGTTTTCAGGATCCATAAGAAACAATGAAACCAACAAAGAGTTAAGAAGTTCAAAAAAGAAACTGTTCAAGATGAATATCGCAAATTTGGATTAATTATAGATCAGCCAAAACAAGGGTCAGGCAATACAAATGATGGCAATACCGAACGAAGATTCTTTTCAGATCCAGAAACAGCATCTGAAATAACAGGAGTGGATTTAAACCTTATTTTCAGATTTAAAATAATCCTAGAAGTACTTGCGTGCAATGAAGAAATTGACGCTAGATAATTTGGAGATTATGCTAAGGAAACTGCAAAAATATATACAACCAACTACCCATGGAGAAATATCTCTGCAACAGTTCACAAAATCCTTTATCATGAAGAAGATATCATTAAATGTCATTTGGTGCCACTTGGAGATCTATCAGAGGAGGCTCAGGAAAAAAGGAACAAGGATTACAGATTTTATAGAGAGCACAATACTAGAAAAATTTCACGAAATTCCACAAATGAAGATCTATTTAATATATTATTGGCAACATCAGATCCGTTCATCTCCAATATTCGAAATCAATGGAAAGTGGAACATCGGGATTTAGATGAAGAAGCCAAAAAACTACTAAAGAACAGAAATAGCGCAGAACAAAATATAGAATATTTGCAAATGAATAATAATTATAATTGCCTTCATTGTTATTTAAGTACGAAAAACATAGTATTAGTAAATAATTTAAAAAAAAAAAACCGACTTCAAAATTTCGGCCAAATAAAATGTTGGATTAATTTTCAAAAATGTTGAATAGAACTAATGTTGTTGCACTTTTTGATTGAAAGAAAGAATTTTGAAAATCTTGTTAATCTTCTAAAAAATCGGTTTATGCTAAATATATAATACTTTCCCATTACCAGAGCTAAATTTTGACACCCATATTCGATATATTCTTAAAAATCGGTTTATGCTATATATCCCCGATATATCTCAATCAATTTCTGGATTTTTCATTTTTTTACCTTAAATATATTTTTCTGCAAGCCATATCTTCCAAATAAAATTTTTTTAATTGATTTAATTGATTTTTAAAATTAATTCATAAATCACGAAGTTATTCAACAATTTATAAAAGAAGCACAGCAAAAAATATAGATACCGGTATATAAAAAACCGTATGTCCGTCCGATCTTCATAAAAATTAAATGGGACCCACCTGCAAGCAAACCTTTTCAAACAGAAAAAGAATTTTTAAAATTGGTTCAGAAATGGCGGAGTTATCGTGGAACAAACATAAAAAAAAGCAACATACCATTCGAATTGATAACCTCCTCCTTTTTGAAGTCGGTTAAAAATAATAATAAATAGAACCTACTATTGTTACAAATGCTAATAAAATCTATTGCAGTTTTATTTTTAAAATTATCAAATAAATATCAAATAAATATCATAAATTTTAAAATATTTGATCACTCGAGAGTGTTTGATAGAACAACATTTTTTAGGAATACCAATCAATGTCAAATACGGAAAAAATTATTAATTTAAAATGATCAGCGGTCAGGAATAAAAGATAACAAATCCCCGGGCAACGCCAATGTATTTATAAAATACTAATAAAATTTGCGCTAAAACTGAATAAGAAATACTTAATAATGATATTCTGGTCCTAACAACAACAGCGTAGTATTTGTAATTCTCATTGTATTATAAGATTCGGAACTCTAACTTTTTCACAAACATTTAACCATTTCTCGTTGTGGAGTTTTTCTAGGTGTTTTTTTAAGCCGTTTATAGTTTGGTGTTTGGGCTCCATAATTCCTAAAGATAACAATTTGGAGCACAACGTGCACTTGGCCTTTGGGCCTTCTTTTTTGAAGTAGTTCGAAACGGGATATAAAAATATAAAATTAAACCAATTTAAGTTCATAAAAAATACATTCTCTCTTTCAAAAAGCGAGACAGACGTCAAACTTCATATAAAATAAAATTGTTCGAACAAATTTTTTGTTAAGAACAAATGGGTGAATCCACCTTAAGCGTATTGGTCCAGCATCCACCTCAAAGTATACCGATCGACTCAGAATCCTGAGTCGATTTAACGATGTCCGTCCGTCAGGATGTCCATGTAAAATGTGTGCGCAGTCGCAGTTTTGAAGATATTTCAATAAAATTTGGTACGTGATATTTTTTCGGCCCAAGCACGTATGGGATTGAAACTGGTGGAAATCGGTCAATTATTTGAAATAGGAGTTTAACGATCATAAATGTTTGAATTATGCAAGTATCCAAACAGATTTCAACACAAATGAGTAGTAAATGAAGCAGAATCACATCTACAAATTTTGTTAAAATCGGTCCATAATTGATCACAGCTCCCATATGAATCCCACTTCCGAAAATCACTTTAAAAAGCATAACTCTCTCAAAAATGTTGGTATCCAACTAATATTTAACGAAAATATATTTTATATGTATACAAATAATACGGTACAATTTTATTATGATCGGTCCATAATTAGTGGTAGCTCACATATAGCCCACTTCCGAAAATCACTTTAAAGAACATAACTCTGTCAAAAATGATGGTATTCAAATAATATTGAAAGCAAATATATTTCATATGCATAAAACAATACGGTACAATTTTATTATGATCGGTCCATAATTAGTCGTACCTCCCATATATAAGGCCCACTTCCGAAAATCACTTTAAAGACTCTCTCAAAAATGTTGGTATCCAAATAATATTCAACCCAAAGATATTGCATATGTATAAAAATAATACGGTACAATTTTATTATGATCGGTCCATAATTAGTGGTAGCTCCCATATAAGGCCCACTTTCGAAATTCACTTTATCGATCATAAATTTCTTAAAAATGTTGGTATCCAAATAAAATTTGACACAAATAAGTTTCTTATATACAGAAATAATAACACCTAGTTTTATAATGGTCGGTCCATAATTAGTCGAAACTCCCATATAAGACCGTAATTCAATTTAAGCTATATAAATCTTTTAAAATTATTTATATCGAAATAAAGTTTAACAAATATAATATCACATCATGACACAACATTTTTGGATGATCGGTCCGCAATAGGTTATATATCCCATATAACGCCCACTTCTGAAAAACTGTTTTATACATATGCTGGGTGTAGGGTATGATATGGTGGGGCTTGACCGACTATACTTTCTTACTTGTTTTTTTTAGATGTATAGACTTTGCAATTGATTAAAACAAAAATAATTTTTTAAATTGACATGAAATTTACTTTATTCTACAGATAATCTGGAATTATAATTTAACCTTCCGATGAGTGACAGTTCTTAACTTCACGGCCGTAGTCTAATCTAGAGGTTTAATTATCGATGAATTTTTCTAACGTTTGTGGCCGTATATAGACAATAATGCGGCGAATGTTTTTCTCCAATATCAATATATCATAATAAAATAAAATTACAATAATTTCCTAAATAGTTTGTGTTTTATTCAAAATCAAGATCGGCCCTTGAAATTTAACCACCCGTTAGTTATGTTTCTTCCCTAACCACAAAAAATTTTCAAGAACAAACTATCTAAATATACAATATAACTACATACATATGTATGTAAAATTTCTTGATATTCGGAAAATGGATTAATTTTCTGTGATTTTTTTAAATAGTAGGTATGATGTGGCCAACTTTGTAGAGCCCACTAGCCCACATTCCAACTGCGAATCCACGTAAATACAAGTGAATTCAAAAAGACCTTAGCTCTGTTTAAAATTACATATTAAGATATCTGAACCGAATTATTAAACCACTGTGTGTTTATTTAACATATCGATACTTACATGCTCACTCTGATTATGCGTGGTATTAAAAGATTGTCGGTCTACTTTTACTTCACGTTTGTTTTTAGTTAGATCTTTTCGCTTTCCGTCTCGATTCTTTTGATCTGATCTGAAAGAGAAATTCAATTTTAATTGATTTATGACATATACTATATATACAGATTTTCGAATTATATATGTTCCACATAAAATTTTAGTAAAAATATAAGATAATCAGCCTTATTATGAGTGTCGTTTTCTTTTTACGACAACAACTATTTCGTAATAGATTAAAGATAAAATTAATTTTGTTTCTTTAATCTATTACTAAACAGTCGTTGTCGTAAAAAGAAAACGACACTCATAATAGCAGAAGTAGTACTCTGTTCATTTTGTGAAAAACATATGAAATGGCAACATTATTTTTTCACAGCGAAATAATTAAAGCCTTGTACTCTGTTCAAATTTGGGAAAAATGTTGAGCAACATTAATTATTTCATACGAAAAATTTGACGTGTAGCTAAAACACATATGTTTTGCTTTTTTGTGAATTTAAATCGAAAATAAATAAGTTAAAATATTAAAAAATCTGCAAATATTACTGGCCGTTTGTGCAGCAGCACAACAAGTAATAGATATTGTTGTTGCGACAGAAGAGCTTTTGGATGAAAATTTCAACGATAAAATTTGGTACGTGATATTTTTTCGGCCCAAGGACGGCTGGGATTGAAACTGATGGAAATCGGTCCATTATTTCACCTGGCCCCCATACAAATGTCCTCCTGAAATTGGGATTTACTGATCATAAATATTTGAATTATACAAGTATCCAAACAAATTTCATCACAACTGCGTGGTAAATGAAGCCAAATCACATCTACAAATTTTGTGCAGATCGCTCCATAATTAGTCGTAGCTCCCATATAAGGCCCACTTCCGAAAATCACTTTAAAGAAAATAACTCTCTCATTTCATTTTTGTTAATGTTATAATGTATATAATTGTTGTGAATAATTGAATAATATTTATACAAAGTAGTCAGTAAGTTTATATCACTATCATATGCCATTGTATAATTTGAAGTTTTAATAAAATGGCTGTTCTTTTCTAACCCTATCAACAACAGGTTATGGGCCAAATGACGTGCGAGAATTTTCTGGAACATTTTGGTTAAATTTCAAAGCGATAATTAAATTTTAAAGTTAATTAATTAAATTTAATTGTATTGATGGTGGTTTTATTAAAATTTCTCCCGGAAATCGTTGAGTACAACAATGGCTTCAAATAATTTGTCATTTCCATTTGAAAAATTGCGTGGACGTGAAAATTTCGAAGTATGGAAACGCCATGCAAAATCTTATTTGGTACTGAAGGGTTGTTGGCATATTTTGGTAGTTGGGGCAGCTGATCCTCCCAATGCTAATGATGTTGAGAAGGACGAACGTGCACTAGCCGAGATTACTCTGATGATAGAGCCAGCCAATTTTGCTCAATAGCGACGGCGAACACTGCAAAAGAGGCTTGGAACGCACTGTTGAATGCCTTTGAAGATACTGGTTTAACCAGAAAGGTGGAACTCCTAGAGCGAAATTATCTGACTTTCAAAATGTACAGGAGTATGTAAGCGAGATAATCATGATGTCGCTTAAGGTTCAACAAACTGGCCTTAGACTCGACGATGAATTGGTGGCGTCGTTAATGCTAGCTGGATTGCCAGAGGAATTCGCACCCCTTGTAATGGCAGTCGAAAATTCGAAGGCAAAATTAAGCGTGGACATGGTGAAAAATTTGCTTCTACAGGATGTAAAGTTTAATTCATCAAAGGTAGAAGAAACGGCTTTAGTTTCTAATAAGAAATTTATCCCACGTAAGTCCGTAAAATGCTATGCATGCAAACAAGATGGGCATATTGCCAAAAATTGTACACAAAAGGCAAAGTCAAATGCAACCAAGAAGAAGCATACAGTAGAGAAATCGTCGTTAGCTGCATCATTGTTTTCATCATCGTCAGCTTTACTTTGTGACAGCTGCCCACTAGCAAGAATTCATAGGGGAATAGGATTCTTGTGTGCTTATATTTTCTTGTTTATTGTGTTTATTTGTTTTGACATTCATTTTCGACAACTCTTTTTATGCAACATGAACATATGATATGTCTCTACATATGACATATAGAGGGCGGTAACGTCAGGTGGTAATACCGTGCATGAAGGGTTGTATGAAAAGTTCAACAATATATCGAATGACAATACAAATTAACATAAAAAAACCGAAGACAAAAAGGCTAGCGGTAGGGATGGTGATCACCTCATGCACCATTAGGCCTAAAATCATTTACTCACAGCAAGACATAAAAATAACATCGTGTGAAGTGTTTAAAATAAGTGCATGTACAGGTAGTGAGACAAGTCCAACAAATAATCACTGAATTTGAAAGAATAAAAAAAAGGAAAATTGCAAAAAGATAGAAGGTAAGAGTAAAGAAAAGGGTAGTATTTATAGCCAAGAATAATTTAAGTTTCTTTATGGAATGTACATTTTATATTTATATATTTAATATATAAAATCAAACATTTCGTGAAGAAATTTAACTAGATTTTAGTTATAGATGTTGGGATAAACGAAGTATTTCGACTGATGGCAACAATGTTATTTTTAGTATTTGTTTTGACGTTTATCCTATTGTCTTTTATGTTTTTATGTTACAATGTATTTCTTGAATTGACTTTGTATTTTTTTCTTTTTTATAACTGTAACTGTTTAACTGTTTTTTAGTCTTAAGTGAACTCTACTAAATAAAGCACGCGATGCTCAATTGAATTGATATATGAAAAGTGTTTCAAAAACCCGTTTTATTCTAAAAGGTTATGGGCCCAGGGAACCTAACGCGAAAGAACTTATTAAAAAATTGAATTAGAACACTAGAGATACGGTCGAATTAATAGAAATTAAAATTATTGTCGCGAATATCGTGTCATATAAAAAATAAAGAAAAGCAAAATGTCTAATGCCATCATACGTATACAGCCGCTAAACGCGGACAATTATGATACTTGGAAACTGCAGATGAAGGCCATCCTTGTAAAGAATGACCTGTGGGCTTATGTCAGCGGAACTAAGCCAATACCACCTGAAGCATCTCCTGAAGAACATAATGCTGTCCGTGACGCCGTCAGAATTAGGGCTTATTTCAGAATGCAGCACATCATCTGATATGTGGAAAAAATTGGAGGCAACATTTCAATTAAAGGGGCCAGCCCGAAAAGCCACCCTTTTAAAGAGAGTAGCATTGGCACGCATGAAGGAAGGGGAAAATGTCAGGGAACATTTAAATGATTTCTTTGATGCTGTTGCTAAACTAAAAGAAATAAAAATTGTTATTGGTGATGATTTATTGGCCATTTTGCTGCTGTATAGTTTGCCGGAGTCCTATGAAACTTTCCGTTGTGCTTTGGAAACAAGAGATGAGCTGCCAACCCCAGCAATTTTAAGGGTAAAGATAGTAGAGGAAGACCAAGCAAGAAAAGCAAAGAACGATAGAGATAAACAAGACGCCTTGTATGTTAAACCGAAAAGACAAAATAATTACAACAAAAACAACAATGATGATACAAACACACATACAAACGAAAAGAAAAAGTTCACATGTTTTAAATGCGGTAAAGTCGGGCATTTTGCAAGAAATTGCAAATCAAAGCAGGCAAGTGCGTGTAACATTGGAGAGAGAGCGATGCATAACACAATAGAGAATGCAATGGTGTCGTCGTTTGAGAGCGGTTATTGGTACCTTGATAGTGGTAGTACGGCACACATGAGTGCAGATAAGAAGAAGATTTTAAATTTCAAACAAATAGAAAAGACGTTAAATTTAGCGAACGAGTACACAACAAAAATAACCGGTGTTGGTAACGTCAAATTATGTTTAAATGAGAAAGGTCAAGAAGAGCGTGTAAATATTGAAGAAGTTTTTTACGTTGAAGATCTAAGAGCAAACATGCTGTCAATTTCAAAAATAACCGACAAAGGTTATGAAGTTTCTTTTTATAAGGACAAAGCCCACATAAAAGAAAATAATAAAACTTTGTACACAGCAAATCGTATTGGTAATTTGTACTATTTGCAAAATTCTACAAATTTTGCTGGAGCTGTAAATGATAAAAACAACAAAATTAGTAATATCGATATGTGGCATTATAAAATGGGACATCTAAATGAACGTGATTTAAGGAATATGGTGAAAGATAATTTAGTACACGGTATGAAAGTTGACTCCACAGAAAAGATGTCGCCTTGTGAAATATGTATAAGTGAAAAGCAAGTACGTAAATCGTTTCCAAAAAGCAATGGTCATCGCACGAAAGATGTTTTGGAGATTGCCCATAGTGACGTCTGTGGGCCAATGAGACTGGCATCACATTCGGGTGCTAAATATGTCGTAACATTTACTGATGACTACTCGCGCTATGGTGAAGTTTTTGTAATCAAACAAAAATCGGATGTTTTAAATGCTTTTAAAAAGTTTAAAAATGCAGCGGAAACGTTTACTGGTAAAAGAATAAAAATGTTACAATCGGATAATGGTGGTGAATATTATAATCGCGATTTGGATAAATATTTAGAAGTGTGGAATTCGTAAGCGCCTAAGTGCTCCACACACACCACAACAAAATGGCGTATCTGAACGCAAAAACAGAACGCTTATTGAAATGGCCCGGTGCATGTTGAAGCATGCAGGAGCTCCACCTAAGTTTTGGGCAGAAGCAGTCAATACTGCCTGTTATATCAGGAACCGATGTGCGACAAAATCATTGAATGGGGAGATTCCGTATAAAATCTGGTCAGGTAAAACACCCACAGTTAAATACATAAATGTGTTTGGTTCGAAGTACGTTTTAAATAAGAGCAATTCAAAAGGTAAATTTGAATCGAGATCTGAAGCCTGTGTGTTGGTAGGATATTCCAATGAGGCGAAGGCTTATCGTTTATGGTGTCCACGTAAGAGATGTATCATAATAAGCCGTGACGTCAAAATTTTAGATAAAATGTATTTTGAAAATAAATATGAGGATATTTACGATGACGAGAGTCATGATACAAACGAATTGGAAATTTCGATTGATAATATGCCACAACGCTTGGAAGTAAATGAAATAAGTGACGACTTCGAAGGTTTTGAAGACTGTAACCTTGCAATTTGCGAAAGTCCTACGAAAATTGCTGAAGTGATGCAAGATGGTGATAAATCGTGGGTTACAGCTATCGAAGATGAATATGTAGCACAAATGCTTAACAATACCTGGGAAATTGTCGAACGTCCGAACAGCAGAAAGGTAATTGGTAATCGTTTCGTTTTTCGTACAAAGGAAGATGGTAGTAAAAAAGTTCGACTAGTAGCAAAGGGGTGCTCACAGCGTCCAGGGGAGGATTTCTCTGATACCTATTCTCCAGTTGTGCGTTCAACCTCAGTGAGATTGCTGTCAGCATTATCTGCGAAAATGGATTTAGAAATACATCAAATGGATGTAGTAACTGCTTACCTAAATGGGGAACTCGATGAAGATGTTTTTATGGAGGTTCCAGAAAGTTTAATTGAAATTCTAAAAAAGCAAATTTCTGGTGAAATAATCGGTTCTTCTAAAATGAAATCTGGAATGGTGAAAAACGTAGCAATAAAGTGGCTAGACGCATTAAAATCCTGTAAGTATCCAGTATGTAAAATAAGGAAAGCATTGTATGGTCTACGCCAGTCTGGCCTTAAATGGTATCGGAAGCTAACGAACGAATTGGAGAAACTTAATCTTAAACCGTCTAGAGAGGATCCGTGTTTATTTGTATTGAGAGAAGACGAAAATATAGTTCTCACTACCGTTTATGCTGATGATTTGTTAATCGCTTCAAATAACAAATCCTGGTTAAAGAAAATTAAGAAATCTTTAGCTGAATCTTTTGAGATGAAGGATCTTGGTCCCGTTAATCTATGTTTGGGAATAGAATTTCAGCAGAAAATTGAACATCATCAAATATTTTTAAATCAATGTGAGTATATTAAAACTATTTTGGAGAGATTTAATATGAGTGACTGTAAGCCGGTTCAAGCTCCAATGGCAATTAATTGTAAACTTGAAAAACCTAAAGATCCAGATGAAGAAGTGATGAAAAAATATCCGTATCAGAATCTTATTGGTGCTCTTATGTATTTGGCTGTAAATACTCGTCCGGATATAGCCTATTCAGTAAATTTTCTGAGTCAGTTTAATACAAATTATATCGACGAGCATTGGCAGGCAGCTAAACGTATTTTAAGATATTTGAAAGGCACCCTGGATTATGGCTTAATGTATGAAAAAGATAACGTGCAACTATATGGTGTGGTTGATGCAGATTGGGGTGCAAATATGACAGATATACGATCTTATTCTGGCTACGCTTATATATTGGCCGGTGCAGCTATTAGTTGGGAAGCACGTAAACAAAGAACCGTTTCCCTATCCAGTACTGAATCCGAATATTTGGCAATATCGGAAGCTACCAAGGAGGCACTATACCTAAAAGAAATGTTAAACGAAATCGGTTTAGAATGTAAAACTGTTCAACTATATAACGACAGTCAAAGTGCTCAGAAGCTGGAAGGTGTTGGGATAAACGAAGTATTTCGACTGATGGCAACAATGTTATTTTTAGTATTTGTTTTGACGTTTATCCTATTGTCTTTTATGTTTTTATGTTACAATGTATTTCTTGAATTGACTTTGTATTTTTTTCTTTTTTATAACTGTAACTGTTTAACTGTTTTTTAGTCTTAAGTGAACTCTACTAAATAAAGCACGCGATGCTCAATTGAATTGATATATGAAAAGTGTTTCAAAAACCCGTTTTATTCTAAAAATAGATGTATGTGTGTATGAATGCACTGTATAACCATTTTGTTCAACATTATTTACCTACTATAGATATTCGTATCATATGTGCGAGTCAGAAAAGATGGAAAGAAATAGCCCAACCACAAACAAAGAAAAAATCACCACTCTACATCTCAACTAATTATAGCAACAGGGACGAGAACCTTAACTAAAAAGAAAAGTCGCTATAAAACCCTGCACTGGGAGTAACAACAGATAAGTAAAATCTCTGCAAAAAAAAACAAAATTCCAATTTAAAGAAAAAAAAATATAAAAAAATTTACATACCGTTAGAAAACGGAATAAAATTTGAGACCACTAATAGAAGAACGCTACACAGACATACGTTAAGTCACGCGTTTTCCCTCACCTTTTTTTTTGACCTTCACATGACTCGAGTGACATTGTCAATAAAAGAAAATAAAAAAAAAAGACAAAACTAAATGTTAAATGTTAACTGTTCACCATGAGTTTTTTTACTATAAAATTAAATTTAAATATTATAAATAAATTAGTTATAAAAAAATAAAATTATGAGAATATATAAGAAATTAATAACATTTATACTTATGTAGATAATTATTATACTTAATTTAAAAAGGATTTAGGATTTATTGTATTATATTCTTATAGCACTATGCTCTAATATTACTTTTATACTAACTAAAATAAAAATAAAACAATTTTACAAAAAAATTATAGAAAACAACAATACTAACTAACAAATTATTATTAGTTATTTAATGAATAATTGATTCAAAATTCCGTATTTGATTTAATGAAAAAAAATTTCTTGATGTTTCATTTAAGTAACCTTATTCTAATTTAAACGAAGTTTGAGTCAATTAAACCTAGAGTAAATACATGGTATATAAACATATGACTATTAGACCATAAGAATAACTAAACCTATAATTAAAAATAAATAAATGAAATAATTAACAAACAAATCAATAAACAAATGAGTAAACAAAACAAAAACAAAAATTTCAATATAAAATAAATACAAAAATTTAGTCTTCAACACAATAATAACACATAAGTGTTAAAAAAACTTAAACTTAAAACCAAACTTAACTAATAAAAATAGAGAAAACTTAATAATAATAAAAATAATAATAATAATGATAAAATAATAACAATAATAATAAAATAATAATAAAAAAAATAATAATAAAAACAATAATAAAAATAATAATAAAAACAATAATAATATTAAAAAAAAAACAATAATAATAAGAATATCTAAGCCTAAATAATGTTAATTCATGAAAATTATGATATCATACGAAAGTAATAGTCATTTTTGGCATTATTAATTTATTTTATTGTCATCTTATATATTAATATTTTACGCATATAGTTTTTTGTATCATTTGTATTATGTTTGTATATGTATACATATTGTTAATTTGTTATAAACTTCTTATTACAAAACACTGAATTGTATTATGTATAGTATTCACTCATATTTTCAATAAACCTATGTAATTTATATACATTATGCACTAACTTCTTATTATTTGGTTGAAATGTAGCTAGACTAAACAAAAGAAAGAAACTATTAGGTACAGTTTTTTTAGGGACACAATTCAAAAAAAAATTTATTTCTGAAACAGGCTAGAATGGTGTCATGGACGACTCAACCAAGTCGATGAGGGAGGGCAGCCTACACAGGAACATACCACCTATTCCTCGAGTCCACTAATGTCAGTAATGTGATGTCCCCTTTTTTTTTGTTGTCCAATGTTTATATCAGCAGCTGAGACACCCAATTATAATTGATACAACCTCCGAACTTGTTCTGTTTTTCTCTTATTTTTAACTAACTACATATGGCACGAAATTTTAATTGTGAAACTTAACGGAAAAACAACCCCCCTTTTCCGGCAAGCTACAGCCGCAGCGACTACCAGCGTGCCATTTCCGTGTCCAAGAGAAAGGTATATCACAATTATGGCGCCCAACGACGTGGGACAAGTTTTCTATGAAAAAACCTAGTATGCAGTTTTATTTCAACGATATGATATGTCCCGGAAGACACACATAGTGTCATGCCTGAGTTGCGATCTATCTTGAAAAAAAAAACTAAATACTTTGGAGAGTCAAGTAGATTCAAATTAATCCTAATTCAGAACAAAATGCATGATCCGAGACCTTGTAGTTTAGAGTTCATTTGTTTTTGACCTGAATAGGAATAGATAAGTTTCTATGAAAACTTAAAACTTGCATTAGAATGAATAAGGTTTAAGATATATTTATTGGATAACAAATAGAATAATAGTAAAAAAAAAACAGCAGACATTACATATAACATTGACATTTTAAATTTATTTGATTTTCCTGAGATAAGAAAACTTATTGAATTTTATTGTTCATAATTTGGAATAAAACATTCTACTTTCTAAATTAGTTTAGAGTTATTTGAGTGCTAAGTATTCAGGAAAATGTTGGACCAGGCTCGAACAGTCTCAAAATACCTATAGTTTTTCTTTTAGCCAGCTACGAAATTTCAACCGTAATTTATCAATTTGGTATTCTGGAAAAAAAGAGAAAAATATTAAACATAAACTTATATGTATGTATATATAGAAATATAAGATTTTTTTGGTATTAACAATTATTACTAATACCATAACTTATAATTTACTAATTTGATTTGTTTTTATAAGAACAATACGCAGACCGGACAGTACCCTAATAATACATAATTCATGTATATTTGCAAACTAAAAAAAATTTAAAAAAAACAGTATTTTTTTTTGCTATAGTTCTAGGATTTAGTTTCACTGGAATTTAATTTTTGGCAGCTATCATAGATTGTTTGGTTAGTTTTATAAGATAGCTAAACCGTTTTGCATTGAATCGTTAAAAATGAGTCAGAGAAGACTTAGGTCAAGTAGAAAATCTGACGATATCATTACTTCTGAAACCCCATCAACTGCAACAACTACAACAACTTTTGAGATACCAACAGTATCAACAAACGCGATTACGCCATTAATGTCTATTACATTTCCATCTGGATTTGGACCACAAACGGATTCGTCACCGGCCAGTATTAATACCATAACTACTCCTACGTACAGCAGCTTAACGGCTAGAGAGATTAGTGGTCAGAGAAGTGACACCGTTCAAAGGAACAGTAGAGCAATGTCTCAACTAAACCAGAATATGCTACAACCTAATGAGGAATTCAACCCTAATGTAGTCAACAATGAAGAAGCGATGGCCCTCAGACGATATGTCACTGCATCAGTGAAAGCGGCACAAGCCTCGATCATGAGTGAAGTGCAAAATATGCAACTGAACGTGGAATATCCGCCGATAACCAAACCATCAGGAGCATAGGCCTTTTCAAGCATTTCTCATTTCAACCACGTACACAATCTAATCATCAGAGACCACTACAACCTCTATATGCTCAGAAACATGCTCCACAACAATATAGACCATATACTCACTTAACACAACCATTGTTCAGAAATGTTTCTCAAGATTTCACGCCTCCATACCCAGACTTTATGTCTCCACAAACAAATCAAAACTACAAACCCATTACCCCAAATCAACTAGAGAAGTGGGGATTGAAATTTGATGGTACGAACAAATCATTCACCGTAGAAGATTTTGTGTTTCGGGTGGAAGTTTTGAAAAATGACTACAATTGCCCCTGGGATGTAGTGATGAAAGGTTTCCATCATTTGATAACAGGCGCAGCCAGTACCTGGTTCTGGTCATTTAGAATGAAATATCCTGTGTGTGATTGGTATACTTTCAAACACCATATTATTAGAAAATTTAGAAACTTTGAAAGTGATTTTGAGATCCAAAGGAGAGTTATGGAACGCAGACAACTTCATAATAAATCAGCAGACACGTATATCACTGAAATAATAAAGCTAAAGAACCAGATGCGTATACATGTGCTAGAAAGTGAACTCGTAAAAATTGTAAAAGACAACCTCAAGGATGGTTTAGCGCAATTAATATTTCCGATAAAAATTGCTAATTTAGATCAACTACTCGAAGAGTGTAAGAGGGCAGAACGAAATATTGCCAAACGATCTACAAACCGGATGCCTATGCTGAACAACAGAAAGGTATATTAAATGGACATTCACAACTGCTTGGAAGAAGATGTTCAGGCACTTCAAGTAGAAGCCATTAAACAGGAAAAATTATCCGGAAAACAACTCACGTACTGGAACTGTAAGGCACCAGGTCATTCGTTTATTGAGTGTCCAGTAAAGCAGCGAAATGTTTTTTGTTACCGGTGTGGGTTCGAAGAAGTAACCAGTCCTAACTGCCCAAGATGTGCGGGAAACTACCAGCAGAACACAAGGAGAACTGGGTCAGTGTGGTCAAATCCAAACGCCAACCAGTAAACGACAACTTCATAAACTTCGTCCTGTCTGAAACAGATGAAAATAATGTTAAAACTAGAATAAGTAAAAATAACTAACACAACAGTGGACCATCTCAGACAACAAAACCCAATCCTCGAAGTGGATTTAATCCAAATTTAACCTACGAAGAGCGAGTACAAAACTACAATCAAAAACGAGCCGAAATTTTCTCAGATTTTAAACCAATCACCAGCAAAAAGATATTAAAAACTAGGGAAAGACAAGCTGAAAGAAAAATCGAAAGAAAATGTATTGCATCAACAACAATAGGTAGCCAAGATGACATCAGACCTAACATGACAGTGAAAATTAATGATATTACTTTTCAAGGGCTCTTGGATAGTGGAGCTTCAGTAAGTTGCCTAGGAAGAAACTGTATAGAAAATATAAGGAAAACGAATGAAAAGGTAATGGATTTTAAATCATCGATAAGGACTGCGGATGGTAAGCAACATTTGATTGTAGGTAAAATTCAAACCGAAATACGATATGGAAATAAGTCAGTGGAAACTGTTTTATATTTAGTACCAAATTTAAATCAAGAATTGATTCTAGGCTTCGATTTTTGGAAAAAGATTGGTCTTAAGGTTTGTTTTGAGAACAGAGATATTAACGAAATCTCAACATCCGAATTAGAAGAGCTGAAAATCCATGAGTTAACACCACAGCAGAACAAAATATTAGAAGACGTAAAACTATCTTTTCAATGTTACACACAGAAGGGACTAGGTAAAACGCATTTAGAAACCCATACTATAGACACTGGAAATGCTGCAGCCAAGAAAATGAGGCATTATCCTGTAAGTCCTGCAGTACAAAAATTTATTTTCGCCGAAATCGATAGGATGATTGAGCTCGATGTAATCGAAGTCGCTACAAATGCTGAGTGGAACAATAGGACTACGTTAGTAATAAAACAAACAAAAATAGATTGTGTTTCGATGCTACGGAGCTCAATAAAGTCACGAAGAAGGACACGCATATCCCCTCCCAAACATCGATGGATTGTTGTCAAGGTTAGGAGATACACACTTCATCTCAGCAATCGACCTGAAGGACGCCTTCTGGCAAATCCCTCTGGATGAAGCTAGCAGATCGAAGACAGCGTTTACAGTAACAGGAAGACCACAATATCAGTTCAAAAAGATGCCATTCGGACTATGTAACGCTGCCCAGAGGCTTTGTAGACTGATGGACAAAGTGGTGCCATCAGAATTCAAAGACAGAGTATTTGTGTATTTAGACGATCTACTTGTAGTGTCATCAAACTTTCAAGAACACATGAAAATGCTTAAGACTGTAGGAGAAAAGTTAACAGCTGCCGGATTAACAATAAACATGAAAAAATCAAAATTTTGCTACAAGGAAGTATTTAGGCTATATTGTTGGCGGTGGGAAATTAAAGCCCGATGAGAGTAAAGTGAAGGCAATTGTGGACATTAAACCACCACGGAATCAAAAAGAGGTTCGAAGATTTTTAGGCACAGTAGGCTGGTACCGTCGTTTCATCCCGGATTTTTCAACTTTAACCGCACCACTCACCGACACCTTAAAGAAATCCCTAAAATTCAATTTAACACCTGAAGCTATTAGATCATTCGAAGAGCTAAAAAAAACTCTTAGTTTCCAGTCCAATTTTGTCCAGTCCTGACTTTGAAAAACCATTTTTTGTTCAATGCGACGCATCAAACGTAGAAATTGGCGCTGTATTATTTCAAAAAGACGATGAAAATGGAGAAGATCCCATTGAATATTTCTCAAAAAAATTGTACAACGCCCAGAAAAACTACTCAACAACTGAGAAAGAATGTCTCGCAGTAGTGTTAGCTATAGAAAATTTTCGACAATACATCGAGCTCATAGATTTTACAGTAATCACGGACCATTCCAACCTAAAGTGGCTAATGCGCCAACAAGATTTAAATGGAAGACTTGCTCGATGGAGTTTGAAGCTGCAAAGTATTAAATTCGCTATAGAACACCGAAAGGGCACCAAAAATGTTGTACCAGATATGCTTTCTAGGTTAGAGATGGAAGAAATTGCTGCCGTTAATAGTTTAATAATCGATTTCAATTCCGATTGTTTCAAAAAAAAAAGATTACCTTATCCTTATAGAGACCATTGAACAAAATGCGGAACGATTGCCGGATTTAAAGGTCGAAGACGGTATTGTGTACAAGCGAGTAAAAACATATTCGTACACCTATTTATTCACCTCAATCAATTGCAAGTGAGCGAGTGAACCAAACAATTTTGAGTTCCATTCGGAGTTATTTGCTATCCGACCAGTCTAAATGGGATGAAAATTTATCAAAAATAGAATGCTCACTTCGATCTACAGTGCATGCTTCTACAGGCGTTACACCATATTTTGCGTTAACTGGGTACAACATGGTAACACACGCCGACGCCTACGAAATACTTCGCAAATTAGATGCAGTTGGAGATGGTGAAATGTCTATATTACCAAAGTCATTGAAAGCAAATAGTTCACCAAAAAGTAAGCGAAAGATTACATGAGGCATATGAGAGAAATGAGAGAACCTATAATCGCAAAACTAGATCTGTTAAGTACTCACCCGGTCAAGAAGTATTTAGAAAAAACTTTATTCAAAGTAATTTCACAAAAGGAATTAATTCAAAACTTTGTAAACCTTGGCTGAAGTGCAGAATCCGAAAAGCAGTAGGTAGTAGTCAATACGAAATAGAGAAACTTAAATGGCAACTCATAGGCGTAATACATGCACAACACCTTAAGCAATAATTTAGTAAGGACGGAAAAGTTTGTCTGAATGGCGACAAAAAAATGTTACTACATACATAAACAACATCTAAAGCTAAGTTTAGACGATATGTTGAATCAGCATATATATGCTGACAGCCATATGATTAAAAGTAGCAGCAAATTCCTGTCATATGTTAGACGTTTACACGATATGTTGAAAGTAGCAAATTTTCAGCATATGTCAGCAAATGAAATGTCAACATAAGAGTTAGCATACGATTTTTGTGTTTATACGATATGTTGAATTGTATGTGGTGCTACATATGCTGAGCCGTATAAACATTTGTTTGTGAAATTATTCAGTTTGGCAACATTTTTTTAATTATTATTCAACTTCTGTATTTTATGAGTAATTTTTGAAATAAAATTAAATAATCAAAATAACATCAATAAAAAAAACATAAATGATGACGTGGGAGGAAATTGTTCTAGCTATTGCTTGTACAGTGCTGATTTTGGGTGACGATGAAGTGGAATTAAAAGCAAAAAGACGCAGAGTTTGGCAAAAGAAATAGGTAGAACGACGAGAGGAAGAAAGTAATTGTGTAAAATTATACAAGGAATTGGTATAAAAAATAGAGCATATTTTATTGTAAAAACAGCAATAATAATAAATAATAAAATATTGCAGAACTTACCAACAAAATCGAGCTAAATTATACACTAAATATGTAAATAATTATACACTAAATATAAAAAATCGCAACAAAGTATGTCATAGGTGCTACACTAGTACACAAAAAAGATGCAAAAACATATGTTTTTGTTAATGTAAACAAACGCAGTTTTCCGCCATTCAAATAAATATTTGTGTTCAATTATTGTTTTGATATATGTGAATATAATAAATTGTATAAACTATACAAACAATTAAAAATTTTAAACGTCTGTTCTTTAGATTATAATTTGTGATTTAAATCAATGAAGCCGACATTGTTGTTTTCTTATCAGCTTTATTAGAAAATACAACTCTGATCGCATAGACACTATCGCATATGCATATGAATTTACCATGTGCTGAAAAGCTTGCATATGCTTTTCAACAAATAACATATTTGTCAACATACGCAGGAAATTTGTCATACACTAATAATATGCTGTTTACACGATATGCTAAAATTTTCAACATACGTTTCTTGGCATTGTTAACAAAGTGTTAGCAAATGTTGTTAAACATACCTATGCTGAAAAAATTTTGCGTTTACACTATATTTAAGCACTTGTAACAAATTTTTCAGCATAAATATGCTGATTCAACATATCGTCTATACTTCGCTTAAGGTTGACATGAATACTCACATGAACACTGAAAAAACAGGTGTAAAGCATTTTTTCCCAACTTTTTATCCTCCACTGGCTGCGGAAAAACAGCTGGCTTTGTGACAGCTGCCCACTAGCAAGAATTCATAGTTTTTATATTTATTTGCTTTATTTTTAAATGTTTTTTTTTTAAAGAAAAGGGGAATAGGATTCTTGTGTGCTTATATTTTCTTGCTTATTGTGTTTATTTGTTTTGACATTCATTTCGACAACTCTTTTTATGCAACATGAACATATGATATGTCTCTACATATGACATATAGAGGGAGGTAACGTCAGGTGGTAATACCGTGCATGAAGGGTTGTATGAAAAGTTCAACAATATATCGAATGACAATACAAATTAACATAGAAAAACCGAAGACAAAAAGGCTAGCGGTAGGGATGGTGATCACCTCATGCACCATTAAGCCTAAAATCATTTAGTCACAGCAAGACATAAAAATAACATCGTGTGAAGTGTTTAAAATAAGTGCATGTACAGGTAGTGAGACAAGTCCAACAAATAATCACTGAATTTGAAAGAATATAAAAAAGTAAAATTGCAAAAAGATAGAAGGTAAGAGTAAAGAAAAGGGTAGTATTTATAGGCAAGAATAATTTAAGTTTCTTTATGGAATGTACATTTTATATTTATGTATTTAATATATAAAATCAAACATTTCGTGAAGAAATTTAACTAGATTTTAGTTATAGATGTATGTGTGTATGAATGCACTGTATAACCATTTTGTTCAACATTATTTACCTACTATAGATATTCGTATCAGAGCCACCTACATATGTGCGATTCAGAAAAGATGGGAAGAAATAGACCAACCACAAACAAAGAAAAAACCACCACTCTACATCTCAACTAATTATAGCAACAGGGACAAGAACCTTAACTAAAAAGAAAAGTCGCTATAAAACCCTGCACTGGGAGTAACAACAGATAAGTAAAATCTCTGCAAAAAAAAAAAAAAAAATTCCAATTTAAAGAAAAAAAAAATATAAAAAAATTTACATACCGTTAGAAAACGGAATAAAATTTGAGACCACTAATAGAAGACCGCTACACATACATACGTAAAGTCACGCGTTTTCCCTCACCTTTTTTTTTTTGACCTTCACATGACTCGAGTGACATTGTCAATAAAAGAAAATAAAAAAAAGACAAAACTAAATGTTAACTGTTCACCATGAGTTGTTTTACTATAAAATTAAATTTAAATATTATAAATAAATTAGTTATAAAAAAATAAAATTATGAGAATATATAAGAAATTAATAACATTTATACTTATGTAGATAATTATTATACTTAATTTAAAAAGGATTTAGGATTTATTGTATTATATTCGTATAGGACTATGCTCTAATATTACTTTTATACTAACTAAAATAAAAATAAAACAATTTTACAAAAAAATTATAGAAAACAACAATACTAACTAACAAATTATTATTAGTTATTTAATGAATAATTGATTCAAAATTCAGTATTTGATTTAATGAAAAAAAATTTCTTGATGTTTCATTTGAGTAACCTTATTCTAATTTAAACGAAGTTTGAGTCAATTAAACCTAGAGTAAATACATGGTATTAAAACATATGACTATTAGACCATAAGAATAACTAAACCTATAATTATAAATAAATAAATGAAATAATTAACAAACAAATCAATAAACAAATGAGTAAACAAAACAAAAATTTCAATATAAAATAAATACAAAAATTTAGTCTACAACACAATATTTTTTTTTTTTTTTATAATACATTATATTTATTTATTGAATCTTCAGATATTAAAATGACAATAAGTTTTCGAATCTTAATACAAAATATTATGATACTACAGAAAATTTACATCCACTGATCCAGTCATCTGTTTTGCGTTTGAGTTAAAGCAAGGGTATCCCTCCTTCTCAACCGAACATGGCCACTAAAGTTAAGGATGTCTCGTGCAAGTGGGTTTGGATGGTGTTCAAGTTTGCTGACATATTTTGAGGCGTATTTTGTAACTTCGACTTTCACCAAAGGAATGCCTAGATCTTTGTGAATTCGAGAATTTTTAACGTACCATGGAGCTGCAGTAATTATACGTAGAATTTTATTTTGACCCCTTTGAATTTTTTCAATGTTGGATGCTGAGGCAGTACCCCATAATTGAATTCCATAACACCAGATTGGCTTTAGAATTGCATTGTACAACAAAAGTTTGCAATCCAACTTTAATGTAGAATTTCTGCCGATTAGCCAATTAAGTTGCACTGCTTTTAATCTCATCTGTGTAAGTTTTGCGTCAATATGAGATTTCCAGATTAAACGACGATCGAGGTGGATTCCGAGGTATTTGACTTCATTGTGTTGCGGAATAATTTGGTTATTTATTCTGATGGACGAGCAAGTTTCTTTTCGCAATGTGAAAGTGATATGAATACATTTCTGTTCATTAACCCTGATTTTCCAAAGCTCTAGCCAATTCTCTAGTTTATAAACATAATTCTGCAAATTCTGTGATGCTACTTGGTGGTCCTTATGAACGCTAATAAAGGCTGTATCGTCTGCGAAAGTTGACGTGTGGATTTTGGGGTCTGACGGCATGTCGGAGGCATAAATCAAATATAAAGTAGGACCCAGTATGCTACCCTGTGGCACACCTGTTTCAATTGGCTGAGCGGGGCTTAAAAAATTGCCTTCTTTGATTTTAAATTTGCGACCGTATAAATAGCTTTTCATATTTTTATGGGTGTTAGCAGGCAGAGTTAATTTTATTTTGTGCATTAAACCGTCATTCCAAACTTTGTCGAATGCTTGGGACACATCAATGCAAAGGGCGGAGCAGTATTTTTTGTCTTCAAACGACCCTCTTATCACATTTACCAATCTGTGTGTTTGTTCGATGGTGCTGTGTTTAGCTCTGAAGCCGAATTGATGATTAGGAATGCATTCAGTGTCGTTCAGAATTGGAATCAACTTAGTCATTAACAATTTTTCAAACAGTTTAGAAATTGTCGGCAGTAGGCTAATTGGCCTATATGACTCTACTTTGGTGTGATCCTTCCCTGACTTAGGAATCATAGTGATCATAGACACCTTCCAATCTGCAGGATAGTATTATAGGCGTAAAATAGCGTTGAAGATAAAGAGGATAATTCTTCTAGCTACACGAGGTAACTCCACAAGCATTTTATTGCTGATTTTATCCATACCTGGAGCCTTTCTAAGGTTCAGAGTACCAATAGCGCTTTGGACATCACCAAAGTTTAGTCTTAGAGGTACAGGTTAGAGGTAAATGGTTAGCAAATAATGTCCCTTTCTCGGAATCGTTTCTAGCCCAGTCACCAGTCGGATTTCGCAAAGGAGGTTTTCCTCTCACTGGTCTTTTTAAACCTCTTGCCGCCCTCCATAACGAGTAGTCAGATTGTGGGGTACTATCAAGACCCTCAAAGTAGGATCTAAGTGAAGCCGTTCTTTGGGTTTCTAAGAAATGTATTAGTATATCTCTGCATACCCGTAGCCTAGCTTTCAGTTCAGGAGACCTGTGAAGTTGCCACTCTCTTCTCATTCTTCTTTTTTCTGATAGGAGATGTTCGAGTTCAGATAAATAAGTTCTGTTTGTCCTATTTCTACATTCAACGTGATAAGTGGAAGCGTGATGCACAGCTCGTCGAAGGTCCTCGGTAAAGTTGCCAATCGACTCATCGATATCGTCGGTAGTTCTCAACACAATATTTTCCGTGCAATGACAACTTAAATACTTTTTGTATTTTATCCAGCTTACTCGGGTCTTAGTCATGTTTCTAAATGAAGAGCCACACACTTGAGGGAAATGCATTGAAATGATAGTAGGAGAGTGATCTGAGGACAAGTCTAATGAAGGATCCACTTGCATCCATTCTACAGGGATATTTTTCACTACTCCAAAGTCAATAACATCGGGAATCTTCCGTCGGTCCGTCGGCCAGTAGGTGGGATGTCCGCTTGAGAGTACATCTAAGCCCATTTGAGCAATGGTGTTGAAGAGTACGCGACCCTTTGGGGTTACCAGACGTGAACCCCAAAATGTGTGTTTGGCGTTAAAGTCGCCAGCAACTAAAAATCTAGCTCCAAGGGAATTAAAGAAGTTATGGTATTGGTGTTCTTTTATTGAGAATCGAGGCGGAGAATAAATCGATGATAAAACAAATTTGTATTGACAGAATTCAATGCAAATGTTTGTTGCTTGGAGGTAATCCTCACTTATGTTATTCATTAGATGATGTTTTATTCTGTTCTTTATAAGAATTGCCGAACCTCCACAAGCTCTTCCGCGGGGATCTTTAGTATCGTACAACACGTAGCCATTAATTTTGAAGTACCCTGTCGACGTCAAGTGAGTTTCAGCAATCATCATAACATCAATCTGCTTATCCATCAGGAAGTATTCCAGTTCGTTTTTATGTTGGCGGAGGCCGTTCGCGTTCCAAAAACAAATTTTTAAATAAATCATTTCTTTAAAATGGCTTGCAAGATAGTGGATTGCATTTTCAGCATTTCCTGCATCATGGATGTCATAGTGGTCGTAAAAGTGTTCATAGTTTGGACAAGTGTCTGCAAAGTAGTCTCTAGAGTGTTAATATTAGGCTCGTAATATTGTGATTTAGGTTCCTGCTCCAAACCTGGCATATTAGATTTAACCACGTTAGCGTAAGAAACTTGTCTAGAACTTGGCTCGTTTACATGACTAGTGGGCCGTAACAATTGAGGAAAATTGTTACTCGATGCAAAATTAGGCTGTTGAGGATGATCAGGTAATACTGACGTCTTGTTGGTCCTTATGCCTTTCAAATGAGTGTAAACTGGACAACCTCTATAATTTGCGGTATGATTACCTCCGCAGTTACTGCATTTTTTGATTTTTGAGTCAGTTTTCGACTTATCACATTGAGCAGTTGTATGTAGTTCCCCACACGCAACACAAACTGACGGCAATTTACAATACGCTTTGGTGTGACCAAATTCTTGACAATTAAGACACTGGACGGGTCCCTGACGCTTATGCGGTTCTTCCACGGTGATTCTCCGATGAAGAAGGTAAATCAGATTGTAGATGGGATGGGACTCGTTTTTCTTTAAGACGATATCTCCAGGTTCCAATTCCACCCTGAACATCGGCTGAGGAATCTTTTCACGGTTTCTAATATTCGTTATGCTCTTAATTTTGAAGCCATTTTCCATTAAACTAGTCTTTATCTCGGCAGGATCAACATCTGGGTCTATACCCTTTAGAACTACTTGGAGTCCTTTTGCGCTTTTCAGCTGGTAGGTATAGAAATCTCTACTCTCCCTCTCCAACTGGTTGGACAATTTTCGAAAGTCATCTTCCTTTTTCACTTGGATTTTGGTTTCGCTGATATTTCCATGTTTAATTGAGGTTACGCTAAACATATTTTCACCTATTACCGAAACAATTCCTTGTACCAATTTACTGGAAGTGGGCTCTCTCAGATAAATTGGTGGGGGCTTAAATACAGATACAATTTATGTGTTCAACAAGATCAACGTGGTGGCATACAAGGTGTCCCCGAAACGTTTGATGAGGCGATTTTTTCATCACAAGCCGATTTATGGAAAGCGGCAATGATTTCTAGAATGGAATCGTTATCAGCAAACAATACCTGGTGCCTGACTGAATTGCCAAGAGGAAAAAAGGACATCAAGTGTAAATGGGTCTACAAGACCAAAGTTGATGCAAATGGCGATGAAATATGCCAGAAGGCAAGATTGGTCGTAAAGGGCTGCAATCAACAAAAGGGCGTTGACTGCAGACTTTTGCATATGCCTAAAGTTGCCATACTATTGCATTTAAGCTGCCAATTAAGAAGATAATATGCAAATTAAAAAAACAAAAGATCTAGCATAATTTTTGAAAAATTTTCTATAAGCTAAACACATTTTGAGATCATTAAAGCTACTATTTAATATTACAATTCGATATTAAAAGTTATTTATATGTTTGTACGCAGACTTATGCTGCTTAGTGTATTATTTTCACAAGTGCATTGGCACAATCAAATTCTTATTTCTTTTGTTTATTTACTTCGATTAGCATTAAGACATATTATTTTCACAAGTGCATTGACACAATCAAATTCTTATTTCTTTTTGTTTATTTACTTCGATAAATATAATTCTGGGTAATTTTTACCACAGCACTTAAGTAGTTGAGTACTTTCAACTAAATATTAACCCACTTAAAAACCATAAAGACTTCTTTGATTTCCCTTTGAATAAGGAAATAAAAACGCTGAGTCAACATTGTTGCAACATCCAAGCTTCTCTTGTATGTTGCACAACATTGGTGTAATCAACAGTGTTGATTGGTTTCAATCAATATTGGATGGTAATAAAAATGGTCTGCTCTGAAGAACAGAGCTCAGTGTGGAAATTTAGTTGAAAGTTGAAGTTAAAAAGATCTTAAAAATAAATTAAAAATTATTATTTATAAAAAGAATTGTAAAACATGAAAATATTATTTAAGAAATTGTGAAAGATTGAAATAAGGAATTAAAAATTAATAAATTTTGTAAACAAACTTAATATCCGAAAAAAAAAATCAAATTGTTTTAAATTGAACTCCAACAATTATAAAGGACTCCCTCTCAACAATCATAACTCGGGCAAGATACCGAATTATTTCCAAAATAAAACGTTTCTAAATCACTGTGCGACATTAGTGCTGAGAGTGCATTACATGAGTTGGTTTGTTATATAGAGCAAGGACTGCACCACATATATTGGATATATTGGATAATAATGATGCTAGATAGTAGAATTATCAATTCCAACATTGGAGAAGTAGGTCTAAGAAAATGGTTACCAGAGGAACTCTACTCCGCTTCTACTGCAGCTGTTAGCGGTATTCTTAGGCGTTTTTCAAGTCATGGAAAGATGGTCATTACTTATGCGGACGATGTTGTGTTACTGGTAAAGGGTAAATTTCTACCAACTATCAGCGAAATAATGCAGTCAGCAAGAAGTGATCTTTTTTCATAGGCAAGAACGAAAATCTTGGGGTCAACTCCGAGAAAACTGAATTAGTATGATTCACCAGGAAATGCAAAGTTGTAAACTTTACACTACCGAAATTGGGTGGTATGAAACTTACAATAACTGGTGAGGCTAAGTACTTAGAAGTGTTCTTGGACACTAAATTACACTGGAACAGGAACACACAGGAGAGACTGAAAAAGGCTTGCTTTTTATTGATGATAGATAGAAAACATTGGGGGTTATGAACACACATAGTGAACTGGATGGGTGATAAGACCAATTAATACTTATGCTTGCACTGCATGGTAGAAAGCAATAAAAACAAATTGCCATAGGAAAACACTTGCAAAAGTTCAGAGATATGCCTCGATAGACTTCATAGGAGCCTCAAAAAGTACACCACAGACAGCTTTAGCATCATTCTAAACCACGATTCCTATTGAGAACTTCGTGATGGGAATGGCTACCAGAGTTTTACTTAGGATATATTATTTGAATTTATTGTCACCTTTGATTGATAGGGATTATTGTTTTGTTTTGTTCAGAAGAACCATCACTCCCCAATTGCAAAAGAGAGTTAACTTGCAGTTTCCATATTTCTTCAATTCATTATCTTTAAACGATTGTAGCAAGGCTTGAGCTGTATGATTAAGTAGATCCATCCCCTATCCCATTACCTATATTCCTATCTATATTTCATTTCCCCATATCCCCCACTTTTAATGTCAAGGTGGAAGATAGCAGTGCCGAGGACCTGAATGGCTAATTAGTGGTTAAACAAACTAGTCGCGAACAGCTTCTCTCTGACGCCGATGACAAGGGTCAGTTGTAACTCTAGCCTAGTCCGTGCAAGCCGTCACTGCACGAGGTGGTCCTTTTTTGTACGTGCATACTCGTGGGACCAAAACTGGACAAATATAAAAAAAAAAATAAAAAGGATGCGACTCAGGAGTCGGTGCGGGGAATGTCTCTGACAACTTAGCAGGTTCGGTGTCAGATCCAGACACCGCGCAGGGTGATTAATAAGTGCTAGAGAAGAAACTACTCGACGAAATCTTTAACGTTAAAGGAAGGCCGGACGAAGTATCGTTCAAAGAGGCTGACTGGGCAAGAGGTGTAAAAACTGTCAGTTGCGGCAGGTGTGGCAGCGCTTGTCCGGAAGCCAGATTGGACGTTATACTCGCGTCTGAGTTGCCACTAAAGCCAGTAGTCACAGTATGGATACCCCTACCTATAAAACCGGTGGAAATCATACTGGGGCTACTGACCAATCAAAACAAGGGACTTATTACAGCACAATGGAAGTGCTGTAATGAGAACCAAGGGAGGGACTTCAGGTTCGCAGTAGACCAGGAGTCTCTCAAGACGTTGAAATCAATGGGGGGGGGGGGGGGGGGGTTGCAGTTTTCGGGTTGGAGATTTAGTTTTAGATTTAGGTTTCCTAAAAATTATAGACCCTAAGAGGATGAAAGTGGTGCAGATAAACTTGCACCACTGTGAAGCAGCCTAAACCGAATTAGTAACCCAACTCATTGATAACAACGTAGACGTGGCTTTAATCCAAGAGCCCTGGATTAACAAAAAATTGGGTAGTTGGATTAAAGGTCACATTGTTCGTACCCCACACCGATGAGAAGGTTCGTATATTGTATATTGGCGAGAACTAAACATAAATTTATTATGTCTCATTCTTTCAGTGATTGAGACCTCACGGTCGTGACACGTAAAGCCAAGGACAAAACGGTCCTGGCACTAGCACCGGCTTATGAGGCTACCGATCCACCTGGTGATAAAGTAGACTCGGGCAGAAACTGTAGGGAATTTGTGGAGGATTGAAGGGTGGCTTTGGGATTTTCTTTCTAATGTTTGAGAAGTCAAAAACGTGTCCGTATAGGAATCCGAGAAGGACGAATTGGGATTCGTTTTCGGAATTGGTTACACACGACTGGAGGTCGACTACGACCGGTGTGGAGCAACTGGTAGGCACCTTCACGGAGGCATTGACCAGTAGCTGAGCGATCCTGTCCGCTGAACTTCCCGGGCAGACGCAAACAACCACGTTGATGGACGGACGATTTGAAGACTCAAAGGTCCACTGTCGGAAGATTGTTCAATAGGGCAAAGTATACGCGTAGGGAAGAGGATTGGAGTAACTTTAGATTGGGTTACAATAGGTATAAGGACATTAATAGTGCGAAAAGGGAGTCGTGGATCGAGTTTAGCGAGTCAGTTGAATCTGTGAATGAGATGTCCAGGTTCAGGACAATTTTATCCAGGGACACAGTGGTCCCGGAATTTATTCAGTGACCGGACGACTCGTGGACGGAATCTAGCTCTGAAACTTTATGTCTACTTATGGAGACACATTTGGGTCTTACAAATCGGCAGGCCCAGATGGTATCTTTCCGGCGACGCTACAAAATATCGGGACATCATCAGTTCGTTGGTGGAACTGTATAGGGTCTGTGTGCTGAACGGGTACATTCCTAGAGGTTGGAGAGAGGTTAGGGTCGTTTTTATACCCAAGACGGGGAAACCCGGTCACTCTAAACCCGAAGGATTTTAGACCGATCAGCTTGTCGTCTTTTCTTTTGAAGAAATTGGAAATACTGATTGATCTACATCTGAGGACGAAGATTGACGCCAGCATCATCAGCGGCGCTCAGCACTCCTATCTTAAGGGTAGATCTGTTGAGAGTGCGCTTCATGATGTGGTTGGTTATATAGAGCGGGTTGGTTATAGATCAAGGCAGCGTCTTTAACAATTTGAGGATAGAGGCTATTAGGCAGGCACTGGGTGACTTAAGGGATCCGTCGTTCTTGGTCGAATGGATAACTCTGATGCTTAGCATCAGTCATTCACTCTAACTGCGGAAACGAACGCTTAAGGAAACTGTTGATCAGAGGGACCCCACAGGGGGTGTTCTCTCTCCCTTACTGTCGCTCTAGGCTGTCAATGTCGTTCTAGGACTTTTTGACGGAATGGGTCACGAGGTCGTGGCCTAAGCGGATGATGTAGAGATATTGGTATCGGGCAAGTTTTTGCCGACAATTATCGAAGTCATGCAAGTGGCACTGGGCGAACTGTCAGCATGGGCGAGTGATAAGGGCGTTAATCCGGAGAAGACGGAATTAGTTCCGTTTACTAGGAAGTACAGGGTGGACAATTGAGGCTGCCGGTACTGGGAGGAGTGAGCTTATGCTATCAGAAAGTGCTAAGTATTTGGAAGTTTTCCTGGACAGAAAGCTGTCATGGGGAAGGAACACTCAGGAGAGGCTGAAAAAGGGTCTCAATGCCTACTATGCTTGCAGATCATCGATAGGTAAGAGCTGGGGACTTAGGCCGTCAGTGGTGGGATGGCTATACACTTCGGTGGTTAGGCCCATTCCTACGTATGGATGCTGTGTTTGGTGGGAGGCATTGAGACTGGCTAATCGAAGAAACCTTCTGTCTAAGGATCAGAGGTGTGCTTCAATCGGGGCCATGAGAAGCACTCCTCAAGCTGCTCTGGATGTCATTCTTCATCTTTTTCCCATAGAGCAGTATGTGATGGGAATGGCAGCTAGAAGCATTCTTAGACTGAGGGAGCTGGGACTGTTAAAGGGTCACTCGCAGGGTCATTCTAGGATCCTGTGTAAGATTAAGGCAGGTGGATATTGCCTAGGATCGCCTGGCTCTACAGACTATGTGAGCACTACGGTAGATTTTAGGCGGATGCCGGAGGTGAAATTATATGATGGATTTGCTATTTTCACGGACGGCTCGAAGATGAGCGGTACGGGCGCGGGGGTCTATATTGAGGATCTGGACATCAGAATGTCATATAGTCTTCCTGCCGACTGTAGTATTTTTCAGGCGGAAGTTCTGGCGATCTTGAAGGCAGTGAATGAAGGACAACATTGACAGAAGTTCGGAGGTCACGATATATTTTGACAGCCGGACGGCCCTTTTGGCCATACGGGCTGTTATGTGAACTCCAAGCTAGTTGATAGTTGTAGGAGGGTTCTAGAGGGATCCTTAGGGTGGTATACGGTTAGGCTGTGCTGGGTACCGGGTCACTCAGACATCGTCGGCAATGAGTTGGCAAGAATGGGCTCAGACATAGAGGGGAATAACAGTATGGTGGCAGTTGGACCTCCAATAGGCTTCTATTACGGAGGAATTAGGGAATGAATCCTAAGTTCGACCAATCAAGCCTGGGGGAACCGGACGGACTGCCAAGTGTCACGAACGCTGTGGCCGGTGCTTAGGAAGTCCGATTCGGAATCGCTGATGGGCAGGAGTAGTGTCTGCGTAAGGACCATGATGGACATTATCACGAGCCACTGCATGATAGGCAGGATGGCGGTGAGAATGGGATCCGAATTGTCGGATATGTGCAGATTATGCGAGGACCCGGATGAGCTGGAGACAGTTGAGCACATTCTGTGTCATTGTCCCAGGTTGAAGGGCAGTAGGATGAGGTGGCTGGGTAATAGATTCTTGGGCGAATTAGGGGATGTCTCGAGCTGTGGGCTGGAGAGTCTAATGGGATTCGTAATGGGAATGGCCTGGCTACGCGACAGTAGACTTAGTGCTGGTGGCACAAGTGGAGGACACATGCATGTCTAAATAGGTTTTTTGGTCAGGTATTTTTTCTATTCAAGGCATCACAAAGGACCATATTGGTCACTGGGTGAAGGTGTGAGGTGACTCACACCAGCCTTTCTACCTACCTACCTATCTGGGAGTTTTCCTGGACAGAAAGCTGTCATAGGGAAGGAACACTCAGGAGAGGCTGAAAAAGGGTCTCAATGCCTACTATGCTTGCAGATCATCGATAGGTAAGAGCTGGGGACTTAGGCCGTCAGTGGTGGGATGGCTATACACTTCGGTGGTTAGGCCCATTCCTACGTATGGATGCTGTGTTTGGTGGGAGGCAATGAGACTGGCTAATCGAAGAAACCTTCTGTCTAAAGCTCAGAGGTGTGCTTCAACCGGCATAACAGGGGACATGAGAAGCACTCCTCAAGCTGCTCTAGATGTCATTCTTCATCTTTTGCCCATAGAGCAGTGTGATGGGAATGGCAGCCAGAAGCATTCTTAGACTGAGGGAGCTGGGACTGTTAAAGGGCCATTCTCGAATCCTGTGTGAGATTGAGGCAGGTGGATATTGCCTGGGATCGCCTGGCTCTACAGACTATGTGAGCACTAGGGTAGATTTTAGGCGGATGCCGGAGGTGATATTACCGTCAAGGGAGAGCTGGTCGTGAAGGGTTTGCCCCTGTGACATACACAATACTTATAGCCTTTTCACACTTGCATACATTTTGAAGGAACGCATGGAAGATGTTGAAAATGTGAAACATGTGTGTGAGAGCAATTGGTAAGCTAATATGTATATCATAACAAATGTTAAAACTAATATTTCTTAATTATTGAATGATTTTTAAAAGATGGATCGCATATTAATTACAAGGGATGGCACTCTATTGTATTATTTGCGCTAGTTGATTTTTGGTAAGATTTTGAGATACATGCCCTTGAGCAATATATTTACTCCACATTAAGTTATAGATTTCTTTATGTAAACATTGGATGCCCAGGACGATGTAATGACTCACAAATTTACCGCCAATCCCAACTATTTTTTTTTTTTTTTGTTGACTATAAATGTCACTTTTGTTAGTGATGTAACTTTAATTTAATTTTCAATGTCAGTTTTGCTAGTGATGACACTAAAAATATCGGAAGATGTAAATGGGAACAAAATGATTTAGGAACATCTTGTGAAGATGTTGAAAGATGTTGATTTTCAGCTCTGTACATTTTTTATGGGAAAATTTCAACAACTTCGCAAATTGATGGTAGATATTGACAAGTGTGAAAAGGCTATTAGATGTAAACCATAATCGAAAACAAATTAGGTGTTGTGTTGTAGCTAAAACAACGCAACATTTTAGTGTTGTAAACGGTAATCGGTGCCTTATTGTTTTTTGGAACATCGGCGACTTTAGTATTAGTCGGGGAGTATATGTGGAGACACTTTGTTTTATTTTATTTATTCGAAGTTGTTTTTTATTTTTATTTTAAAAAAATTTAAAATAAATAAAATTAGTTTTTGTTAAACAATTCAAGAAAAAGAACACACATTTTATTATTCCAAACATTTGGGTCTTACAAATCGGCAGGACCAGATGGTATCTTTCCGGCGATGCTACAAAATATCGGGAGATCATCGCTCCTATTGTTGGTGGAACTGTTTAGGGTCTGTGTACTGAACGGATACATCCCCAAATGTTGGAAGGAAGTTAGGGTCGTTTTTATACCTAAACCGGGGAAAACCAGTCATTCTAAACCCATGGATTTTAGACCGACCAGCTTGTCGTCTTTTCTTTTGAAGACATTGGAAAGACTGATCGATCTATATCTGAGAACAAAGATCATCAGTGGCGCTCAACATGCCTATCTTAAGGGTAAATCTGTTGAGAGTGGGCTTAATGATGTGGTGAGTTATATAGAGAGGATTTCGAAACAAGGAATACACTTTGGCGGCATTTCTTGTTATAGAGGGCGCCTTTAACAATTTAAAAATAGAGGCTGTTAGGCAGGCACTACGTGACCTAAAAGTTCCGTCGTTTCTGGTCGAATGGATAACTCTGATGCTTAGCAGCAGAGACATTCACTCGGACTGGGGAAACGAGCGTTTAATTAAACTGGTGACCAGGGGAACCCCACAGGGGGTGTTCTCTTCCCCTTACTGTGGCTCTTGGCTGTCAATGTCGTTCTGAGACTTTTCGACAAAATGGTTCAGAAAGTTGTGCCGTACGCGGATGATGTAGTTATATTGGTGTCTGGCAAGTTTATGCCGACAATTAGCGCAGTCATGCAAGGGGTACTGGGCGAACTGTCAGCTTGGACTAGGGAGAAGGGCTTGGGAGTCAATTCGGAGAAGACAGAGTTAGTTCTGTTTACTAGGAAGTACAGGGTGGAAAATTTCAGGCTTTCGGTACTGGGAGTAGAGCTTAGGCTATCAGAAAGTGCTAAGTATCTGGGAGTTTTCCTGGACAGAAAGCTGTCAAGGGGAAGGAACACTCAGGAGAGGCTGAAAAAGGCTCTCAATGCCTACTATGCTTGCAGATCATCGATAGGTAAGAGCTGGTGACTTAGGCCGTCAGTGGTGGGATGGCTATACACTTCGGTGGTTACGCCCATTTTTACGTATGGATGCTGCGTTTGGTGGGAGGCAATGAGACTGGCTAATCGAAGAAACCTACATACTGTCTAAAGCTCAGAGGTGTGCTTCAATCGGCATAACAGGGGCCATGAGAAGCACTCCTCAAGCTGCTCTGGATTTCATTCTTCATCTTTTGCTCATAGAGCAGTGTGAGGGAGATGGCAGCCAGAAGCATTCTTAGACTGAGGAGCTGGGACTGTTAAAGGGTCACTCGCTGGCTCATTCTCGGATCCTGTGTGAGATTGAGGCAGGTGGATATTGCCTGGGATCGCCTGGCTCTACAGACTATGTGAGCACTAGGATAGATTTTAGGCGGATGCCGGAGGTGATATTACCGTCAAGGGAGAGCTGGTCGGGAAGGGGCAAATTATATGATGGATTTGCTATTTTCACGGACGGCTCGAAGATGAGCGGTACGGGCGCGGGGGTCTATATTGAGGATCTGGACATCAGAATGTCATATAGTTTTCCTGCCGACTGTAGTGTTTTTCAGGCGTAGGTTCTGGGGATCTTGAGGGCCGTGGAACTAATGCGGGACAACATTGTCACAATGGACCGTATCGGTCTCTGGGTGAGGGTGAGCCTTTCTACCTAACCTACAGCTCAACGCTTACTACAATCATTTAAAGATAATGATTTGAAGAAATATGGGAACTGCAAGTTAACTCTCTTCTGCAAATGGGGATGTAATGGTTCGTCTGGACAAAAACAATAAAAGCAATCCGTATGTGAAAATATTTTAGACACTGATATGTACCCGGTACAGTGATATTGCATAGTGTTTCTTAAAGACTACTATAAAACCAATATTATAAACAAAAAGTTTCAACACATTTGTTTTTAACAGCATACCACGCCCCAAATTGCCAATATTTTGACCCAGAGTACGGAAACAAACAAAATAAAACGTTTGCTTTCGTTTTGTTTTGTTCTTTGCAGTGAGTAAAACAAAAACCAAACATAATCAATGAGAATTTTGTTTAGTATTGTTTTTGCTCATGAGCGCAAAAAGTACATTAATATAAACGTACGCAGCTAGAAAAGAGTACGAACAATATTGAAACATTCTGAGAAAAAACGTTTCGCAAACGTTTGGTAATTGATTTATTCATTATAGAGGATGAACTATACTCTAGCTACTAGAGTGATGTATACAAAACTCTTGTTTCTAAGTGAAATAAAAAGAGAGGTTTAAAGGTTGGTTTTAAGGTTTTTTGGACCCATTTTAAAAATAAAAATATTACTCATATATAAACTCGGCATTCGACTTTACTAGCAAAATATGCTCTAAATTTTTGGAGCTTAACTTATTACGCTGATCGGCTAGTATGTACATATGTATTTAAGAGCCGAAAATAGTCTCTCAACACTTACTTGAGTACATGGTATTTCTAATATTACGTGAGCTAATTCGGTTAAATTATTTTTCTGTTTGCTCCAAAAATCTATAATATTTTCCTTGATACCCAATCAGCTTTGCCTCTCATATATTAAAAGATCTTGTTCAATTTGATGGTCTGTTGTTAGTATTTCCTTGTTAAAAACTTCATCGAAAGACTTGGAATATTCCTCAAGCGCATCCACTATACTGTTGGATGAAGGAGAGATGGATATGAAGCTGACAGTGTTGTGCTATCATTTGTCCCTGTCGATTGCATTGTGGTATTTGTATTATGTTCATAAACACTACTGGGAGAAATTTTTAAATGTCGCTCCAAGCTTCCAGCATGTTTACTTAATAATTTATTATTACAATTTTAATTTTTGCAAATAACATGTTTATCATCTACAACCTCAAAAAAAGTCAGTTACAAATCATTTTTTGGATGAGGCATTGTGGATTTTGCTCCTGATGTTACACTAAAACAACCAAACAAGAACTAAATCAATTACTCAAAAAAATACGTTTCTCTGTTTGTTTTGTACTCAAATGTACGATTGTAACGGTAAATTAAATAATGCAGATGAGTGAAAAGTTTTTGTTTTGTTTTTGCTCATGTACAATACAATTTAAAAATTTTGATTTGTTTTGTACATTTTGCAAACGTTTGCGAAAGGTTTATTTTGTTTTCATACTCTTTTTTGACCTAACTTTTTGGCTACCTTAGTTTTAATAAGTATAGAATGCCATTACAATTTTGGAAATCAGTGGTAAGAAAAAGTAAGGCTTTTCGTCGATGAAATTAAATTCTGAGCCACCGTGCGACATACGACTCTACAACATCAGATGTGAACAGGGCTGCCAGATGAATTTCGGAAAAAATCGTCAAAATCCCTATAACAAAGAAAAAAATCGTCATTTCGAATTTTAAAAATCGTCAAAAAAACATATAGTATTTTGAAATTTTTATTTAAACGAAAACATAAAAATTCAAGTTTATATAGTCGCTTGTACAATAAATATCAAAATACTTAAATTTTAACATTTTAAATACGAAATCATAAAAATATAATGTTAAACAGAACTTGTGTAATATTTATAACGTATCTTAGTCCGCTTGCAGACTCTTCAATTCTGACTCGTCAAGTATTTTTGGATGAGAAGGGAAAAGAACAGAAAAGGGGTACAAACTTGATGGTACTAGTCAATTTATTTATTTCCTTTTGTTTTTTTTTTCATGCATGCTGATTTGCATTAAAAAGTACGCCAATTGAATTGACGTGTGTATATGAAATGGCAAGTTCAAAAGAGAATTAAACAAAAACTGGTCAGCTAAAATTGAAGAGTGTGAAACAAAGACTTACAGTTTTTTATAAATAAATATCTGAATTTAGATTATTTTATTAATTCAGGTTAAATTACAATGTCAAAACAATTTAATTTATCAAATCTTAAATAACATTTTGAATATTGAATCCAATACATCCATCATATACAAGATTTCCGCATTTTTGTTATTTAAATTTATTTGGCTGAATTTTCTTTCGACGTTTTTTTAAAATATGAGAAGTTTTTGTAGAATTTCCCCCTAGAAATTCAGAAATTGTTTCCTCTAGAAATTTTAGTTCATGGAATTCAGCATTTAAAACTGCTTTTTATGTTTACAGATAAGTAATTTCTACTATTATTTGGAATTATTATACTTAAACTTAACAATTGTTAATAATTAAGAAAACACTACTATTACTTAGTTTTGTTTTTAAAATAGGTCATGTTCTTCTAAATATTTATGATATTAAATGAGAAAAATAGTTGTTGTCTCAAAAAAAGAGAGAATTTTGTAACAAACACATTAATAAAACAAACAAATGATAAACAATTTTAATAATTCATTTGATAAATATGTTTAATGACATGAATATAGACATTACGATGCATCATTATTGGCCGCGAAGGATTTCTATGTATTGAAATAAAAAATTGAATTGAAATTACTTCTTTAATACATATTTTTGTGATTGCATGCTTTATTAGATATTATAAAATTCTGTGTTATATTATTTAATCCATTACCCCAATTATCGTTAACCTTCTTGGTATATCGAAATAAGTTAGAATTATGTACAAATATATTCTGTTGTCTTTCTTTTTCAATGCTGCAGTGGTTGTAGTGTGTGATACTATAATTTGGAAATCTTGTTTTTTGAACGGGTTTTTTGATAATATATCTAGCCCTTATTTCGTGATATTCAATACTGATAAAACAGTCTGATTATTTTTAAACGTCCTAAGTTTTTACGAATTAAGAGGAAATTTGAGCTAAAAGTAATTTAAATTGCACTTACCCTTCACTCTTATCTTGATACTTTTTCCGATTATCTTTAACATTTTCGCGGTGTTTATCTGGAAAAGAAATTTTTACAATTACTTTTAAGCTTTTTTTAACAGGATGTTGAAAAATTATTAGGAGGGATAAACAAACTTATTAAATAACCTTCATTTATATATGTAGATCGTATTTCTCATTAGTTTGCCATTTTTATACCCTTCACCCTTCATTCCGCTTGTAATTTCCACAATATAATTTTCCGACCCTATAAAGTATATATATTCTGGATCCTTATAGATAGCGGAGTCTTTTAAGCCATGCCCGTCTACCTGTCTGTTGAAATCAGTTTTCTGAAGTCACCAGATATCTTCGGGATCCAAATCATCAATAATTCTCTCAGACATGCTTTCGAGAAGTTTGCTATTTAAAATCAGCAATATCGGTTTAGGCCAACCAGAGTTATGGACAAATATGTGAGACAACCTCCATAAAAATTTGATATTTTTTGTCCATTTTATTGCAATATTTTGAAATATATTGCAGATAATACCATGAAATTTTCTATACATTGTTTTGATGATAAAAGAAGAAAGTGTGCTGAAAATAGTATGAATCGGTCCATGATTTCTCATAAACTCCGCTAAGCCCCCCAACAAGGGGGCAGTTAAGAGTT
This sequence comes from Bellardia bayeri, assembly GCA_950370525.1. NCBI lineage: Eukaryota > Metazoa > Arthropoda > Insecta > Diptera > Calliphoridae > Bellardia > Bellardia bayeri. Next base: position 52,084,625 of record OX493264.1, on the reverse strand, counting down.
AGGTCTGATGATGACCAGAAATCCCCAGAGGACTGGTTAGACTGGTGTCGGCCCTCCTGTAGATTCCCGCAAGGTAATCAGTAAGAGGACTGGCTCCAGAGCTAACCAACCGTCTACGTCAAGGAAGCTAAGGGAGTCGTCGGGTAAGGACGGTATTCTGGCAGCTGTCATTGATCGTATGGATCCCGATGATAGGATCAGTGTCGAGAAGTGGTGGTGCTAGAGAACAAACTACTTGACGAAATCTATAGCGTTGAAGGAAAGCCGGACGAAGTATCGTTCAAAGGGGCTGACTGGTAAAGAGGTGTAAAAACTGTCAGTTGCGGCAATCAAAAAACCTTTGAGTTTTTAAAAGCTGCAATTGGCAGGTGTGGCAGCGCTTGTCCGGAAGCCAGATCGGACGTTATACTCGCGTCTGAGTTGCCACTAAGGCCAGTAGTCACAGTATGGATACCCCTACCTATAAAACCGGTGGGAATCATACTGGGGCTACTGACCAATCAAAACAAGGGACTTATTACAGCACAATGGATGTTAATAGCTTCAATGGGCTGTAATGAGAACCAAGGGAGGAACTTCAGGTTCGCTGTAGATCAGGAGTCTCTCAAGTCGTTGAAATCGATTGGAGGGGTTGCAGTTTTCGGGTTGGGGTCTATCAAATTTAGGTTTGATAGATCCTAAGAGGCTGAAAGTGGTGCAAATAAACTTGCATCACTGTGAAGCAGCCTCAACCGAACTAGTAACCCAACTCATTGATAACAACGTGGACGTGGCTCTAATCCAAGAGCCCTGGATTAACAAAAACCGGGTAGTTGCATTGAATGCCACGGGGTATACATTGTTTGTACCCCATACCGATGAGAAGGTACGAAGTTGTATATTGGCAAGAAATGAACATAAATTTATTATGCCTAATTCTTTCAGTGGTGGAGACCTCACGGTCGTGACAGGAGAAGCCAAGGACAGAACGGGCCTGGCACTAGCATCGGTCTACTTGCCATACGAGGCTACCGATCCACCTGGTGACAATATAAAAGAGTTGGTGGAGAATTCGGGCAGAACCGGCTCGAAGCTGGTACTGGGGTGTGACGCGAACGCACACCATACCCGATGCGGAAGTGCCGACATCAATAAAAGAGGTGAGTCTATGTTTGATTTTATTATTGCTAATAATCTCTATATCTGTAATAGGGGGAATACGCCAACATTCAGAAATAGGGACAGGGAGGCAGTAATAGATATTACGTTGACGAAGGAATTAGTGGAGGATTGGAGGGTGGCTTTGAAATTTTCCTTCTCTGACCATAGTCGTCTATCCTTTGATCTAGTGTTTGAGGGATCAAAAAGGAGTCCGTATAGGAATCCGAGAAGGACGAATTGGGATTCTTTTTCGAAATTGGTGGTAGATAACCATAGGGTTACACATGAGTGGAGGTCGACTCCGACCGGGGTGGAGCAACTGGTAGGCACCTTTACGGAGGCATTGACCAGTAGTTATGAGCGTGCCTGTCCGCTGAACTTCCCGGGCAGACGCGAACAACCACGATGGTGGACGGAGGAGTTGAAGACTCAAAGATCCACTGTAAGAAAGTTGTTCAACAGAGCGAAATATACGCGTAGGGAAGAGGATTGGAGTAACTTTAGATTGGGTTACAATAGGTGTAAGGACATTAGGAGAGCGAAAAGGGACTCGTGGATCAAGTTTAGCGAGTCAGTTGAATCTGTAAATGAGATGTCCAGGTTCAGAAGAATCTTATTCAAGGACCCAGCGGTCCCGGGATTTATTCAGAGACCGGATGACTCATGGACAGAATCTAGCTCTGAAACCTTATGCCTTCTTATGGAGACTCACTTTCCGGGGTGTGTGGACCCTGGGGCGGGGGAGCAGGTTGAGAATGAAGACCACTTCCCGGAGCCGGGCTCAGGTGATGAGGCAATGGGAGTGGGAGACATGATCTCCTTGGATAAAGTAACATGGGCGGTCAATACATACATTTGGGTCTTACAAATCGGCAGGACCAGATGGTATCTTTCCGGCGTTCTGGTGGAACTGTTTAGGGTTTGTGTACTGAACGGGTACATCCCTAAAGGTTGGAGGGAAGTTAGGGTCGTTTTTATACCCAAAACGGGGAAACCCGGTCACTCTAACCCGAAGGATTTTAGACCGATCAGCTTGTCGTCTTTTCTTTTGAAGAAATTGGAAATACTGATTGATCTACATCTGAGGACGAAGATTGACGCCAGCATCATCAGCGGCGCTCAGCACTCCTATCTTAAGGGTAGATCTGTTGAGAGTGCGCTTCATGATGTGGTTGGTTATATAGAGCGGGTTGGTTATAGATCAAGGCGGCATTCCTTGTTATAGAGAGCGTCTTTAACAATTTGAGGATAGAGGCTATTAGGCAGGCACTGGGTGACTTAAGGGATCCGTCGTTCTTGGTCGAATGGATAACTCTGATGCTTAGCATCAGTCATTCACTCGAACTGCGGAAACGAACGCTTAAGGAAACTGTTGATCAGAGGGACCCCACAGGGGGTGTTCTCTCTCCCTTACTGTCGCTCTAGGCTGTCAATGTCGTTCTAGGACTTTTTGACGGAATGGGTCACGAGGTCGTGGCCTAAGCGGATGATGTAGAGATATTGGTATCGGGCAAGTTTTTGCCGACAATTATCGAAGTCATGCAAGTGGCACTGGGCGAACTGTCAGCATGGGCGAGTGATAAGGGCGTTAATCCGGAGAAGACGGAATTAGTTCCGTTTACTAGGAAGTACAGGGTGGACAGTTGAGGCTGCCGGTACTGGGAGGAGTGAGCTTATGCTATCAGAAAGTGCTAAGTATTTGGAAGTTTTCCTGGACAGAAAGCTGTCATGGGGAAGGAACACTCAGGAGTGGCTGAAAAGGGGCCTCAATGCCTACTATGCTTGCAGATCATCGATAGGTAAGAGCTGGGGGCTTACGCCGTCAGTGGTGGGATGGCTATACACTTTGGTGGTTAGGCCCATTCTTACGTATGGATGCTGTGTTTGGTTGGAGGCTATGAGACTGGCTAATCGAAGAAACCTTCTGTCTAAGGCTCAGAGGTGTGCTTCAATCGGCATAACAGGGGCCATGAGAAGCACTCCTCAAGCTGCTCTGGATATCATTCTTCATCTTTTGCCCATAGAGCAGTATGTGATGTGAATGGCAGCTAGAAGCATTCTTAGACTGAGGGAGCTGGGACTGTTAAAGGGTCACTCGCAGGGTCATTCTAGGATCCTGTGTAAGATTAAGGCAGGTGGATATTGCCTAGGATCGCCTGGCTCTACAGACTATGTGAGCACTACGGTAGATTTTAGGCGGATGCCGGAGGTGAAATTATATGATGGATTTGCTATTTTCACGGACGGCTCGAAGATGAGCGGTACGGGCGCGGGGGTCTATATTGAGGATCTGGACATCAGAATGTCATATAGTCTTCCTGCCGACTGTAGTATTTTTCAGGCGGAAGTTCTGGCGATCTTGAAGGCAGTGAATGAAGGACAACATTGACAGAAGTTCGGAGGTCACGATATATTTTGACAGCCGGACGGCCCTTTTGGCCATACGGGCTGTTATGTGAACTCCAAGCTAGTTGATAGTTGTAGGAGGGTTCTAGAGGGATCCTTAGGGTGGTACACGGTTAGGCTGTGCTGGGTACCGGGTCACTCAGACATCGTCGGCAATGAGTTGGCAAGAATGGGCTCAGACATAGAGGGGAATAACCGTATGAAAGCAGTTGGACCTCCAATAGGCTTCCATTACGGAAGAATTAGGGAGTGGATCCTAAGTGCGACTAATCAAGCCTGCGGAAACCGGACGGACTGCCAAGTGTCACAGATGTAATAACTTATTTCAATTAAAATAAAGTTTTAATTTATTTTTATTATTTTTATTTTATCACCTCTATTATATTATTCAAAATGAAAATTATAATATAATATTTTAACAAAAAACTCAAAACTCATAAGATTCAATAATTTAATTACATTTATAAAAATCAAATATTTTCTGATTCTTTTCGATTACTCTATAAGGTCCTTCATATGGTTGTTGTAAAGATCTCTTATGAATTACACGCACAAATACGTATTTGCAGTCGTTCAGGTCTTTTGGAACATGAATTCCTGTATTTGAGTTATTGTGATGATTTAAATTAGATCAAACATTTTTAAAATTTGTTTTTAAATTATACAAAATGTCGGATGCATCAAAATCTTCTGTAGTTGTTAATATTTCTCCAAGTAACCGTAAATTTTGACCATAAACCATTTCTGGAGGAGTTGCATGTAAATCTTATTTAAATACTGAACGAATATCTAGTAAAGCAATCGGAAGTTCGTCGTGCCAATTCGACTATTTACCTTTAGCCATTAAAGTAGCTTTAAGTTGTCTATAGAATCGTTCAACCATGCCGTTAGATTGAGTATGATATGGGGAAGTTGTTATTTTGAAACATCCTAACAATTTTGTCAATTCTATAAACATTTTAGAGGTAAATTGTCCACCTTGATCAGTTGTTATATTTAAAGGAACACCAAAACGAGAAATGTAGTTTCTAATTAACGTATCTATTATATTAGATGCTGTGACATATTTTAGTGGATATGCTTCTGGCCAACGAGAATATCGGTCAATTATGGTTAATATATATCGATGTTCTCGGGATATCGGTAAAGGTCCAACAATATCTAAATGTATATGTTCGAATCTGCCTTTAGGTATCTCAATTTTTACTACTGATGATTTAGTGTGTCTAATTATTTTTGATTTTTGAAAATTAAGCCATTCTTTAATGTGTGTAATTATTTTTGATTTTTGAAAGTTAAGACATTCTTTTGACCAAACGTTAAGTTCTTTGCTCATATTTGACCAAAAATATCTTTCAGTTATTAACTTGCGTTTAGCTCTGATACCAGGATGTGAAATATTATGTAATTTTTGAAATACAATTTTTCGCATATTAAATGGTGTTTATCCAAGATTTTTTGGATATTTTTTAAAGTAATTAAATTGTAATTTAAATTTTAAAAATGGGCACTTGGTGAACTTCAATAAATAAAAACACGACCGAATGGTTTTGATTCAAATTTGCAAGTGTTTATTTTATATATGTACAAAAAAAGCATACTTTTTCTTAAAACTACTTTTCAGCAAACCCGTTACACTTTACATTGTAAGCTGTAAGGGTTTACAACTTATATTAAATTTTTATTATTTTTAAGTTTAAGATAGATATTATGAATTCATTTATTATTATTATTATTAAAATACATAAGTATATAATTAATACGACCCAACATTCCGGCCCCATTGAAGGACTGGAAGTCTTCAAAGAAGTGGTAGTTGAGCCAATTTATGGATTGGGCGTCTATATATGCCGTTTCTTGTTTTGACCTCCGCCACCCTGACCTTGCCGTCTTCGCCTTCGACGACCTTGACGACTCTCCCGGTCAGCCATTGCTGAGGTGGGTAATTGTCTTCGTGGATTATTACCACTTGACCGACTTTGAGGTTGGGCAACTCGTAGCTCCATTTCGCCTTGCCTTGAAGCCCCAGAATGTAATCGCGAGACCAAGCCTGCCAAAATGTGTGCTTGAGAGCGCAGAGCTGACGCCAGCGCTTGCATAACTTCCCCGCGCTGCCTCTCACGTCTTCTGCGGATTCTAGCGGCTGCGAACGCAGACCCTCGCCGATTAATAGGTGTGCTGGTGTCAGCGCTTCTCCGTCGCTCGGGTCTGGAGACAGCGGTGCTATTGGGCGACTGTTGAGCACCGCCTCTACTTCTGCGAGCATTGTTGCCATTTCTTCTTGGGTTAGCAATGCATTGCCCACGGCTCGCAGAAGCAGGAACTTCGCTTGCTTGACGGCGGCTTCCCAGAGCCCGCCGAAGTGGGGTGCCCGGGGTGGTATGACGCTGAACCTCACCCCGGATGACGCCGCGAACGATTCGACGGCTTGTCGACTCCTGTCGAACCCCTGGTGAAGTTCTTTGAGAACTCGTCTCGCCCCGACGAAGTTCGTCGCGTTGTCGCAATACACCGTTTGCGGTAGTCCTCTCCTGGCAGCAAACCTTTTAAAAGAAAGAAGAAAGGCATCAGTCGATAAATCAGACACTAATTCTAAATGTACCGCTTTAGAAGTGAAACACACGAAAACCGCTATATACATTTTTAAAGGGGTTCTACCTCGAATTCTCAATGAAACGTTGATAGGACCACAAAAGTCTACTCCAACCGTTAAAAATGATCGAGTGGCTCTCACTCTATTAGTGGGTAAATTTCCCATTACTTGGGACATGAGTTTTGGTTTATAGCGGAAGCAATGTACACATTGTCGAACTATTCTGTTGCACTCTTCTTTGGCATTTATGAGCCAAATGTTTTCTCGTGAAAGAGATATAAGAGCCTTTGTTCTAGCATGACAATTGTCGAAATGAAGATTTCGCAAATAGAGTGTGACAAAGCTGTTTCTTTTCGGTAATAATAGTGGGAATTTGGTATTATATTCTAAATTTGCATTTAGCAATCTCCCACCTACCCTTATTAGTGAAAACTTTCTCTTTTCATCTTCGTATGTATGTATAAATGGGGTCAATTTTTGAATATTTGAAGGCAAGACAAGAGATTTTTGCATCTTAATGATCTCCTCGAAAAAATTACATTTCTGGATTGTCTCTACAAGTCGTAAAAATGACCATTTTAACTCTTTTGCAGTAGGTACATAATCTTTATATATTTTACGTTTTTTCAGAATATCAACAAATCGGAATACAAAAAAAGTTACTCAGAGCAACTTTTTGTATGAAGAATATTTTTCCGTTAGATCCAACAAATAGTTTTGTGAATCCTCTACTGCTAGAAATACATTCATTTTCTTCTTTTCTAACATTTTTTGGTTCTCTGTTAAAGTAAAATGTATGTTAACAGGCCATTTCGAACTATCGCTTAGCAAAAACGAAGGTCCTTCAAACCAAAAGGAATTTTTTAATTCATTGACATCACATCCTCTTGATACAATATCAGCCGGATTTTGTTTAGTTGGCACATGGCGCCATGAAACTTGGTCTGAACATTCCTAGATCTCAGCAACTCGATTCGATACAAATGTTGTGAGTGAGGACGGATGTGGTTTATCCAGTGTAGTGTAATTTCTGAATCAGTCCAGAAATTAACACTCTCGATTTTAAAGCTCATCATTAACTTAATTCGAGTCCACAACTTAGCTAATAGGTGTGCAGCACACAACTCAAGTCTCGGAAGAGATTTGGTCTTGAGGGGAGCAACTTTAGATTTAGCTGTTAGCAGCCTTGATACGGTTTTGTTAGCATCAGAACTTCTAATGTATAAGCAACACCCATATGCTCGAATTGAAGCATCAGCAAATCCATGAATTTGTATTTTTGCTGTTGAAGTTGTATGTACGAATCTTGGGATTGTAATTGAATCTATTTCCATTAAATTAGATTTAAAATTTTCCCATGAAGTATTTAGTCTCATGGGAATAGATTCATCCTAGTCAAGTTTTTGAATCCAAAGTTCTTGTAATAACATTTTGGATTTAGTTATAATTGGGCATAAAAGTCCGAGAGGATCGAATAATCTAGAAGAAACCGATAAAATGTTTCTTTTTGTTGCTTTCAGATTTTGAAAATTGTCTTCCAAATGAAACTTAAATGAATCATTCTTTGGAACCCAATGAATGCCGAGAGCTTTAGCTGAATCGGAATCACTATGCAATAATTTTTCATTTTTTAACGAACTTATGAATTCCGGATGATTTGAAAACCATTTCGTAAGTTTAAAACCAGCTGAACTTAAAATGTCAGTAACCTGGCTACGAATAGTATTAAGCTCTTGGTAGCTTTCACCACCAGTTAACAAATCATCAACATAGAAATCACTGCGAATAACTTTTGAACCGACAGGCAGTCTCTTTGTACAAATCGCTTAAGTGAATCAAACTTCTGATGGCTAAAAATGGCGCAGACGCTGTGCCATATGTCACAGTGTTTAATCGATACACATTTAAATTATCAGATGGATTCTGCCTCCAAAGGATCAATTGATAATTTCTATCATTTTCGCCAACTACTACTTGACGATACATTTCCTCAATATCTGCAGTGATTGCGTATTTATGAAATCGAAAACGGATCAATGTTGAGTATAATTCTTCTTGAACTGAGGGACCAACCATTAACAAATCGTTAAGTGATACATGTAAAGAAGTTCGACATGAAGCATCAAAAACTACTCGAAGTTTAGTAGTAGTACTCTGAGGTCGCAAAACATATTGATGTGGAATGAAGTAATGAGGAAAATCTGGTAGATTGTCTACAATTGACATGAGACCTAAGTCAAAATACTCTTTTATTAATTCATGATACATTTGTCTCATAATAGTATCTTTCGAAAGTTTCCGTTCCAGCGAAAGAAATTGTTTTTTAGCGGTTTCGAAAGATGATCCTAACAATTTAGTATCAGATTTGAAATGCAGAGAGACTTCAAATCGTCCTGACGATAAACGCCGAATTGAACTTTTAAATATTTCCTCACATTCCTGCTGTTCCTCAGAATATATTTTCGTTGATTCTTTCGGAATTTCTCCAATTCCCAAAATTGTTTAACAATTGAATCAATATTGCTCTCATTTTCTATCGATGTACTTAAATGAAATACTTTATTATTGACGCTAGAGCCCTTTGATTGATTATACTTTCCAGTAACAATCCAACCAAGCGATGTTTTTTGAAGAATTGGTAGGCTCGGGCCACATTTTATTTGACCAACACTCATTAAGTCAAAGAAAACTTCTGCGCCAATTAATAAGTCTATCTTTTGCGGTTTTTGAAAGCAAGGATCAGCTAATTCGATATTCCTAGGAATATTTAAGCTAGTTGTATTTAATTTATGATCAGGTTGCATATTTGTTATTGAATTCAATACCCAGAACTTTGAAGTAAGTTGAGTAGAGTTAACCCTCGACGCGACAGTTAAATTTAAACAAGATTTTGAAAATAAATTTGTTTCGCTAATACCACTTAGATTCAATCTGCCTCCTTCTCGTTTTATTCGAAGTAGCTGTGCAAGTTCCTCAGTTATCAAGTTAGGTTGAGAACCGGAGTCTAAAAGAGCTCTTGCTGGTATAAATTGACCAGAACTATTTCTTACTCTTACCACAGCTGTTGCTAGAACAATTTTATCATCTGATGATGAATAATTCACAGAAGCATTAGAAGTTGAAGGCTGTTCGGAGTAGTTATTTATCATACTAATATTTGAACTTGAATTCGTACTGTATCTGTGTAGTAGTGAGTTATGAGAACCAATGCAAGTTCTACACTTCGATGCAGTACATTTTGCTACTGTATGTCCTTTTTTCAGACAATTTATACATGCTGGCAGAGATTTGATAAAATCAAATCTTTGAAGTACAGGTTCAGCAGTAAAGGAAGGGCAATTATTTATTAAATGCTGATTAGATTTGCAAAATAAACATTTGTCAGCAGATTGCTTTGATTTTGTACAATTTAGTGATGTTTTATTATTTCTCTTAATAGAATTTTCTGTTTTAGTTTTATTTAACCTGGGCCTTGAACTTGAAGATTCATCAGCTGCAATATGCTGATTCCGTTTGTTCAAAGCGGATTCACAGTCTGACCATAGTGGCAGCCTTTCGAAGTCAAGCTGTTCTTCCCACTTAGATTTGGTCACTGGATCTACTTTAGACATGACTAAATGTATTAAAATAGCATTTGTTATTTTCTTATCATCACCTACAGATAACAATGAATCATAGATAGCAGAAACTGTATCGATCATGCTTCGCAAAGCAGAAGCCGAAGGTTTTGCTATCTCTGGTAGATCGAAAAGTTTAGAGATATTATCAAACATTCATTATCATAAAACTTCTTCAGACTGGCCAATGCTTTGGGGCAATTTTCTTCTGAAATCTGAAATGCTTTCACTGTTCCTAAAGCTTCTTCGGACAAGCATGATATCAAATGGTTAAATTTTTCAATGTCTGTCAACGTCGGATCATTGTGGACCAAGTTCTCAAATAAGCTCATAAAGTATAAAGAATATTTTCCGCTGAATTTAGGGAGCTTCATATTTGGTAGTTTTGATTGATGTGACTGAAAACTGAAAGAAGTTTTAGGAACGCTTGTCCTTCTATTTTTAGCTAAAAGACTCAAAAACATTGATTTTGTGGTCACACAAATGTCCTCAAGCTCGGCTCTATCGTCATTATCGGGATCTAAATTATCCACTTCTGACTGAAACTTCATTGCTTGGTCAAGTCTACATTCTAATTCAATTGGATTAAAAGAAATAGTCTTTTCCGTAATAGACTGACGAATTCTTACAATATTTTGTACAACCTTTGCTTTCTTTGTTATTATTCTTCCTAAAGTTTCCGTTCTGGAAGGAGAATCTTGGCGTTTCTTGCTAGTCATACTAAATATAATTCTCAACTAATTTCTCGAAGCAGAAAAACTAATTAAATTTACCAAATCAATTTATTGGCAAAGCAAATATATGAAAAATAATTTGGATAATAAAAATTTACTTCCTTTAAAAATATTTAATTTAATAAATATCTCACCGGTTACACAATATTCGGACTATTTTTCTTATAATTTTTCTAATATTTCTTTATTATTCACAATTTAAGATAGATCAATTCCAAATTTCCAAATTAAAATTATTTTATTTAATTTCTCTTAATTTCCACTTAGTTCAGCCTTTGGTAAAAGTAAAAATATCTTAATTTATTTATTTTACCAAGAAAAATCATTTATTATTTAATAAAAGTTATAATACACTATTCAAATTTATCGTTAGCAATATGAACCCACTAGTCAGTAACTATTTTATAACAAAATACAATTAAATTTTTCGATGCTAGTGTGAACATACAAACCAATCGAATTTCTAAACTTATATGAAATTTAACTTTCCGATGCTAGTGTGAATGCACTACACTGTTAACAGCTGTTGTATATAAATTAATACAAGTGGTATAAGAACGTATGGAATGGAACACTGATCTTAGTAAATTGAAAACCAACGAATGAGACAACAAAGAAAAATTTGAGAAAATATTAATTAATTTATTTACAATAAATGAAATTAACACTCGCGAATATTTCTTGTGTAATTTTAATAGAATTAAAATTATTACAACGATAATAATACCGGCGGCAATACGAATTATAAATAAATTCTTTATTTGTCTCTCAACAACAAAAGAGACCAAATTATATGTGCGTGTGTGTGTATGTATGTTTATTAACACAATTAACACTTTCACTTCTAAGGGTGGTTTATTTTTTATAAAAATATTAAATAAACAAATTGTTTCACAAACTTTAAAAGTGTAAAAAATATTTCTTGTGTTCGACTTGCAAAGCGAATTAATAATTTTTGATTAAATTACAAAAATCTCTTAAATGTTATTAAATTAAAAATTTAAGGTTATATATAACACAAATATTTTTTACACTTGTTACCTCTGGTTCAGTTTCGGAATTACTCCCCTGGTTTCTCTCAGCTCTACAAATGATACAGCGGCAACGACGAGGCATCAGGAATGCTTTGGAGAATTGATGAATATGCCCAGTGGTCGTAGAATGTATTGTTGTTATTGTTTGTTTGTTTTTAATTTGTATGTTTATTCGTTTAGTGTTTTGTGTTTTATATGTGTGTTTTGTTTTATTTATGTTATAAAATAGTTTGTAATAACTTTTGTTTTACACAACACTTCACTTGTTTTTTATTGTTTGTTTTTTAAACAACACTTTTTTAATTGTTTTTTGATTTAAATCAACTTATTAAATCACTGTGTTTTTATTAATTTCACTAGTCCCTGCTCGGGCGCCAAAATGTTTATCCAAGATTTTTTGGATATTTTTTAAATTAATTAAATTGTAATTTAAATTTTAAAAATGGGCACTTGGTGAACTTCAAAAAATAAAAACACGACCGAATGGTTTTGATTCAAATTTGCAAGTTTATTTTATATATGTACAAAAAAAGCCTACTTTTTTTTAAAACTACTTTTCAGCAAACCCGTTACAATTTACATTGTAAGCTGTAAGGGTTTACAACTTATATTAAATTTTTATTATTTTTAAGTTTAAGATAGATATTATGAATTCATTTATTATTATTATTATTAAAATACATAAGTATATAATTAATACGACCCAACAAATGGAACATAAGGTATAGGTGTATCTAAAGTACATTCACACCAAATATCTAAGTTTAGAACTGGAATTTTCAAGAATTTTAGATTTAGATGTTTGTTCGTATCAGAAATAATTTTTAAGAGATCTTTATCTTGCTTTTGTTCATCATATAATTTTCTAAGATTATGGTCAGGGTATTTGTATGCATCAACTTCAAATGTTCTAGATAACGCATCGGATACAACATTAGCTTCACCACTAATGTCGTATTTCACTTGATTGAGAAATATATTCTAGATGCCTAGTCTGTCTTGGCCTTCTTTCGGTTTTTGATTCCAAAGCAAAAACCAAAGGTTTATGCTCTGTATACACAACAAAAGATCTACCTTCCAGCATATACTTAAAATGTTTAATATTTAGATATATTGCTAACACGATCGAATGTACTATATTTAGATTCAGAAGAAGTTAATTTTTGGAGAAAAATGGTAATAGTTCTGGAATTCCATTATAAACTTGTTGTAAAACACTCCCTACCCTACTGCTACATTTGAGGCATCTACTGTCAAGGTTAATTCTGCTTCATTATTGAAATGATTCAATAAAACACGTGATGCAAATGATTCCTGGATACAGTCAAATAAATTGAGGGCTTCTTTAGTCCATTCTAATTGTTTACTTTTCATTTTATTTGCATTGATAATTATAGCATGTATGGGATTAGTAAGTTCAGCTAACTTAGGTATGTATTTGTGGTAATAATTTACCATTCCAACAAATTTCTGAATTTGTTTAACCGTTTTTGGGAGTTCAAAGTTTTTAATTGCTAATACTTTTTCTTCAGACGGTTTAATACCAATGTTTAAGATATTGTGGCCTAGAAAATCAATATTTGAAACACCAAAAATACATTTTCCCGGTTTAAAATTTAACCCGTATTCGTCTAATCGTTCAAAAACTTTCTCTAAGTGATATAAATGTTGTTCATATATACAAATATGAAATCAAAACTAGTAAAAACTTCGTTGATAAATCTTTGAAATGTTTGTGCAGAATTTCTCAGTCCAAATGGCATTCGTTGAAATCCAAACATACCGAATGGTGTTGTTATAGCTATTTTGAATATATCTTCTTCTGCCATTGGAATTTGATGATAAGCACGAACTAAATCGATTTTTGAAAATATTTTTTTATTCCTTATATTCATATTTAAATCATGAATGTGAGGCAAAGGATATCTATCTTGAACAGTCACAACATTCAAACGTCTAAAATCTCCGCATGGACACCAATCGTTTGGATCATTTTTGGGCAATAAATGTAAAGCTGATGTTACACTAGAGTTCGATGGTCTCTGCTTTTACAAGATATTCAAACTCAGTTTTTTGCTGCCTTGTATTTAAAGGGATCTAAACGTCTAGGTTTTGGAAAGGGTAAGGGACCTTTTGTTATTTATTTATGAACGGTAGTATGTTTAATAGGTTTCATTTTCAATTTAATATATACACACATATTATATTCCCCTGATGAAGTCAACAAAGAATTGACGAAACGTTGGGAAAAAATTGTAATTAAATGTATTTTTAATTTACAATATAATAATTTAGGCCCAAGTAGCTTACGAAAATTAATACCCAATACAACAAATTACAACATATTCGCCAAAAATAAATAAATAAGATCGTGTAATCAGGTTCTGATATCAGTGAAGGGTATTTCCTCAGAATTTGTGTATATTGATTATCTACAGTAAATAATTTTGGAAGTGTCAAATTATAGCAACATGAATATGTACTAACTGACAAATTAGTAAGTGGATCAATGAGGCACTTATGTTTAATATCTATCAAAAGATCATATTTGTAGAGAAAATCGGCACCAATAAAAGGGTTGGAAATATCTGCAATTAGGAAAATGAAAGGAAATTCTCGTCGAAGACCTAAATCTACATTAAGTAATTTCTTTCCAAATGTTGCAATATTTGAGCCATTTGCTACACTTAAAATTATGTCAGATCAAAAGTTTTTTCGAGCTCGAGGCCAATTATTTGTAAAAATGTATATATTATTTATTAAATTATTTCTTCCAATATTTCGATATCCTTCAGATATTTTATCAAAAGAAAGGTCGAAAAAAATCAAAATTTAATTTAAGTATGTCAGATCTCTTATTACCATTTCTGAATTTTGAGGACGGCAAAATCGAAATGTCTGCCCCACTATCAATTAAAAACTTTATATTATTATTTTTATCAAAAATAAAAAGGCGAAGTATAATCAATATTTCCACTGTTCGTCGCTGCAACAGTGGATGATTTTAGTTTGTTGAACTTTCATTAGAAAATGAACAAGATTGCTTACATCTCCTAGCTTGATTACCAAATTTATAGTGAAAATGACATAACCAGTTCTTACTTGGTGAACGACCACGAGAGCGTGAACTACTTCTGTTATATCTTCTATAATAAGGGCGTGAAGTACGGTTTTCTAATTCCTTTTTAAGAGAATTAACATCTAGTGTTAATTTATTTATATTTTCACATAAAGAAGCAGTTAAATTTTGTACAATTTGTTTAATATTAGAAGTTCTAGAAGGTTGTCTGACACTACAGACTTCTCCGTTGTAAATAACTTCCCACAATCTATCAGCTAGTTGAATTAATTCATTATGATCACTAATATTCGATCCAGTTAAAGCTACGTTTAGTGTTTTTGGAAGTTTACGTAGCCAAAGTTTTGTTAAAACATCTTGACTAAAATTAGAACCGGAAAGAAGGGCTATAATATTCCGATGGCTTTCTATCTCCCATATCGCTATTAGAGAGTATTTTGTCTAATTTAGAAGTTTCGCTTAAGGAGTGACGTTCAATCAAAATTTTTTTTAAATTAAGATATCTTATATTTACAGTTGGATTTTGTAATATATCTAACGCTTTTATTATAACTTCTTGTGGTAAAGCAGTTATGATATATTCATATTTAGTTTGATCAGTAGTAATACCTTTGGTTGCAAATTCCATTTCAGCGTGAACAAACCATGCATCTGGACAATTAGTCCAAAATTGAGGGAGTTTAATAGAGGAGGCGCAGATGTCTAAATCAATTTGAGGTACTCTGTCGATCGGATGATTACTAGATAAATTTGAGTTTAAATTATTATTGGTATTAATTGAATTAGACTGGGAATGTGTTGACTCTTGTGTGAGTGATTTAGTACGTGTTGAAGAGCGTGTAGTCATTTTAAGAAGGTTTACAAATAAATTAAAGTTAAAAATTTAAGTTTAAAATTTTAATTAATTAATAATAAGTTATTTTTTTTTGTGTTATATATATTTAAATATGGAACAAGATTTAAGTACATATTCTGACTTTTCTTCTCCGAAGTTTAAAGTTGAATTTACGAGTATTTTGTAAAGTTTTTATTTTGATTTAATTAGTTGCTATTTTAACTGAACTCAAGTTGATATGAAACCCAAAGTAATTGATATTTAAGATTGATTTGCAGTTAATAATTGCTTTCCCAATTAGAGATATTAATATATATACAGGATTTTTAGAATTGAGATTAAATTCTTTTTATTTATTTTAATTTATTCTACTGCTCAAATTATAGATAATTTTTTTTTTAATTATTAGTTCACGGTATGTTATTTATTTCAATGCTCCAAACTGGTAGGATCGCCAATTTTGTAATAACTTATTCCAATTAAAATAAAGTTTTAATTTATTTTTATTATTTTTATTTTATTTTTCAAAATGAAAATTATATATATAATATTTTAACAAAAAACTCAAAACTCATAAGATTCAATAATTTAATTACATTTATAAAAATCAAATATTTTCTGATACATAACAAAGTATTTTATGTTTAAAGTAAACACCTACAACGGACGCTGTGGCCGGTGCTTAAGAAGTCCGATTCGGAATCGCTGATGGGCAGGAGTAGTGTCTGCGTAAGGACCATGATGGACATTATCACGGGCCACTGCATGATAGGCGGGATGGCGGTGAGAATGGGATCCGAATTGTCGGATATTGCAGATTATGCGAGGACCCGGATGAGCTGGAGACAGTTGAGCACATTCTGTGTCATTGTCCCCGGTTGCAGGGCAGTAGGATGAGGTGGCTGGGTAATAGATTCTTGGGCGAATTAGGGGATGTCTCGAGCTGTGGGCTATAGGGTCTAATGGGATTCGTAATGGGAATGGCTTGGCTACGCGACAGTAGACTTGGTGCTGGTCGCACAAGTGGAAGACATATGTATGTCTAAGTAGGTTTTGGTCAGGTTTCTCTTTTCTTTCTTCTAATATTCCTTCCTGTCTTCTACTTTAGCTTTTATTTCACTTTCTCTATCTCTTATTTTTCTATTCAAGGCTTCGCAATGGACCATATTGGTCACTGAGTGAGGGTGTGAGGTGACTCACACCAGCCTTCCTACCTACCTACCAACCTACCTAAGCTTAAAATGCCATAGGTTATACGCACCTACTTCGGGAATAGGCGATTGTTGTGTCACAATCGAAAAATCTGTTCAACTTGCAATCAAGTCAAAGAGTGGTGAGTTTTCAACATTTTTAAAGCTATGGTAGTACCCAGCATAACAGACTATCAGTCCAGTATTAACACCAATACATCAGAATGGATCCCCAAAAATATAGAGCTCGCAGATCCGTTATTCGATAAATGTTGTCGTATTGACATTTTCATTGGGGCCGAGTTATTTTTTGATTTAATGTTAATTGGACAAATAAAATTAGCTGAAAATTTGTCTGTCCTACAAAAAACATTGCTTGGTTGGGTAGTTGCTGGTGGTAGTCCTCGTTCTCATCATTCGTGGTCCTTGGACGTTGCTTTCAGTATAAAGCAGGAGGATCAGTTATGCTTTATGGTAAAAAGCTTTGGGAAGTCGAAAACAATTTTGACTCTAGCGATTCGTTTACGAGAGATTTTTTGTAAAAATCATTTTCTAAAAAATACCATTCGCCTTGATTCTGGTTCTTTTTCTGTTCGTTTACCAGAAAAAGAAGGGCACGGTACATATTTGCTTGGCGGCTCGTATCAATGTGCCTTACAACGTTTTAAAGCCTTGGAAAAGAAATTAAAAAATTATCCGGAGGTCAAAGCTCATTATGCAGAATTTATGAGTGAGTACATTTCTTTAAATCATATGTCATTAGTTTCATCACAGGTAGCCCAGAAGAAATATTTTTTTACCACATCATTGTGTACATAAACTTGATAGCACATGATGAAATCTTAGTCGAAAAATTAACAATTACTATTCAGTTGCAGAGAAATAAAAAACGCGTGGTATTCTTCTAGAAGCTTTATTTCATAATGTATAAAATTCAGTGTTGCTTCAATTACAGAGTCGTCTTAAAAATATTACTTAAATACTAGAGTTACCAGATAGTTCACATATTTATTTTTCCCTTCCAACATCCTCACTAAAAATAAATCCTTAAACTAATCCAATGTCCCTAACAAATTTAGAAAGTTTCATATTACTCAAAGAGTTAGTCAAACAGCCATGTCACAGAACTCAATTCCGATCGAAAGTGGTTTTGATTCCGTAAATTGAGTCTTTAGAAAACGAAAAACGAATTTTTTTTCGGAATGAAACCGCTTTAGATTTCTAAAGTGAAATTGTTATTTTTTATTATTTTATACTGAAAAAAAAACTCATACTACTAATTTATAATAACAATTAAACAATTAATTTTATTATAATTTTTAAGGAGTTTCCTTCAGGCTAATTTGGTCAAATGTTTGTTTCCAAACGTAAATAAAAAACTTGTTCGATTGTTCGAAGATGGACAAATTAAAAACAGACAATGTTGTGTACGAAATAAAATGTGAAGGAAACGAGGGGGAGATGTGCAATTTCTTAAGTTTAAACTCTTCTTTAAGTTCCTTAATTAACCAGTTCCTTTTTTTCCTCATTGTTATAAAAAATTATCATGTCATCTACATAAACTGCCAAAATTAAAATATTTTCATTTTCCATTTTGGCATAAATACATTGAATACTCTTTAGTTGAGTGAGACCAAGCTTCTTTAAAGTATCACTTAGCTTTATATTCCACATCCTAGATGCTTGTTTTAAGCCATATATTGGGGTAGAGACTGGATTACATGAGGACATTGAGAAACGATCCAGTAACTTTTGAATGTAAGCAGTTTGATCTATTGTCAAACTTTCATTAGGCCGATGCTTAATTTGTAGTCCAAGGAATGATTTTGCCTTACCAAGGTTCTTAAGTTTAAACTCTTCTTTAAGTTCCTTAATTAACCAGTTCCTTTTTTCCTCATTGTTATAAAAAATTATCATGTCATCTACATAAACTGCCAAAATTAAAATATTTTCATTTTCCATTTTGGCATAAATACATTGATTACTCTTTAGTTGAGTGAGACCAAGCTTCTTTAAAGTATCACTTAACTTTATATTCCACATCCTAGATGCTTGTTTTATGCCATATATTGGTCTATTCAATTTCAATATTTTACCATCTGGAATTTTAAGCCCCTCAGGTGCACCAATATAAATGTCCTCGTTCAAATCTCCTTGTAAAAAATGCCGTACAGACATCCAAATGACTAACCTGTAGATCCTTTTCAACCACAACGAAAAACAAATAGCGTAAGGAGCTATATCGCATAACTGGTGAATAGGTTTCCGTGTAATCTATAGTACACCTTTGTGCACAACCTCTTGCCACAAGTCGAGCTTTGTAACGGACCACCTTACCTTGTTCATCCTGTTTAATTTTAAAAATGCACTTTGTAGATAGTAATTTTACGTTCCCAGGCGGTTCAACAATTTTCCAGGTATTATTTTCAATTAACGATACAAACTCGTGATTAATTGCTTTTATCCACCATTTTTTTCTTCACTGTTAATAGCTTCGGAATAATTTTGTGGCTCAGTTGTATTTTCGAATACTGCATACGTAACGTAATCACTCATATCGGGAGGACGTAAAATTCTTGTTGAGCGACGGATAGTTTGGTTTTCATTCACCTCCTCACTTTCTCCTGTAGCTTCACTAGATGTAAAACCTAGAAGTTAGTCATCTTCATCAGCTGACTCGTATTCAGATAAATTTCGAATTCGTTGTTGTTCTTCATTTTCTTCATCAGAATCTTGATCATCATCACCCCTTTCAGAATGATTGGAATTTTCATCTAGTATTATTCTCACTAAATTTCTATCTTTCATAGGAACAGATTTTTCAACCAACAATTCAACGTTACGATCCTCAACAGAGACACTCTCAGAATTATCATTTTTAGAAAAATACATTTGTTCTTCAATAAATACTACATTTCTACTTACATGCATTTTTCTTAATACGGGATCATACAGTTTATATGCCTTCGAAGATTCACAGTATCCAAGCATTATACATTTTTTGGACCTTGGATCCCACTTCTTTCTAAATTGCTTTGGCGTCATTACCATTGCCACGCATCCAAAGACTCTTAAATAAATAAATTCTGTTCCAGTCCGCTCCAAACATGCTCAGGCGATTTCCATTTAACAAATAAGTTGCTGTATTTATCGTTTCAGCCCAATAAATTTTCTTTAAACCTGCATCATTTATCATAGTCCTTGCTTTTTCAACTAGTGTTCTGTTCATTCGTTCAGCTTTTCTGTTCTGTTGAGGCGTGTAGGGTGCTGACGTTTGATGTATAATACCACTACTTTCACAAATTGTCCTAATTTCCCTGTAGCAGAACTCTAAACCATTATCTGAACGGAAAATCTTCATCCTTTTGTTAGTTTGATTTTCCACCATTTCCTTAAAAACTTTAAATTTGGCCGGAACCTCTGATTTATTCTTTAATATATAAATAAATACTTTGTTGGAAGTCGAGAGTTTTACCCCTAACAAATTTTATTGAAAAAAATTCAAATAGATGTACTTAAAATAGAAAACAAAAATAATGCAAACAGTACCAAATACATATGTACTGAAATTATTAATTTTTTTTAGCAATTAGTACTTTAGTTCTGAATAGCTCGTTTATTAAAAAAGGGCTTTTACTTTTTACTATTAATCGTTTTTTTTTTTAAGTTTTATAAAGAACTAGCTGACCCGATCCGCGTTGCTGGCTCTAAGCAAACATTAGTGTTGTATTACCACACGAATAAACAAGGAATAGTTTTTTTTTTTACAAAATAACTTACATATGGTGTAGATATGGGCTCAATCAAAAAAGAAACGAATGTTTTTAAGGCAAATTGTAAATTATATTTATTTATTACTTCATCTTAAGGCCAGCGGATAGATAATGTCATTTTGTTTTTTTATTTGGTGTAAAAACGTATAAATTTTTTGGAGTGCCAACTCGGGAGCAAGCCACATACATGAAAATAACTTCTAAAATTTAAGAAGATCGGCCCATAATTTGTCATAGCTGCCATAAAGGAACCATTTCCAAAACACAAATAAACCCACAAAAATGTCCAATAAATATCTATATCGAACCAACTTTTATATGGATCAGAAATTTTAATACAGAAATCATATTAGTATCGGTTATACGGCAATTAAGCTACTGGATTTTGTAGCTGTCAGTCAATAATAGCTCCTGAATTAAGTCCACTTCCGAGCATAACAACCAACCATACAACTCTTGTAAATAACGCTATTGAGATGAAATTCAACCAATATAATCCTAAAATACATAGAAATCACATTAGTGGATACTGGATTTAGAAGCTAGCAGTCCATAATTGGTCCATTTCTTCTATGCCACCCATAAATCTTTTGTAAATAACGTTATTGAGATCAAATTCAAACAAAAAAGCCTCATCTTATATCTTATTATTTTTATACCCTTCACCTTCATGAGACGGGTATATATAAGTTTGTCATTATACCCTTCAGCTTCATGAGAAGGGTATATATAAGTTTGTCATTCCGTTTGTAATTTCCACAATATAATTTTCCGACCCTATAAAGTATATATGGTGCATTTCATGTCAAGTGACCCAATTTTAAAATCGATGTCTTCCGATTTGGATGAAATTTGCACCAAAGTTAGTACTATTGGATAGTAGGCCAGACACAAATTTTTAGCTCTATCATTCAAGAACTGCCGGAGTTAGAGGGGGTCAAAGTTGGACATTTTGGTCATGCAGGGTTTTTTTTAAATGAGTGTAACTTTTCACCTATTGGTCCTAGCAAAAATTGTCCAAAGGACTTTAGATAGCTATTTCTTCAATCATTCCAAAAATATTTTTTTTTAATTTTTAAAAAATTTTTTTTTTTAAATTTATTTTTTTTTTAAATTTTTTTTCAATTTCGGCCCTTTTTTTTTTTTTTTTTTTTTTTCTCAAAAGAAAGCTTATACAATTTACTTTAAGGCCCATATAGTCCCATAATGGGATGCGAGTGGGATATCTATCAAAAAAATTATTTTTTAACTCAAGAATAGAATTTTTCAACATTTGGCGCATGTATAATTTTCATTTTCCCCCATTTTTTTTTTTCAAAATGGAGTTTTTTTTTATTTTTCCTTAAAAGAAACTTTATACCATTTCCTTTAAGAGCTTTGTGGTCACTTAATGGGATGTAAGTGGGGTATCTATAAAAAAATTTGCAACTCAAAGAAGAAATTATTTAAATTTTTACCATATGCACTATTTTCATTTTATTTCCTATTTATTACTTATAATACTAAATTACAATAATAATAATAAATAATTTAATAAAATTAGTATATAAATTTTGAAATTACCAATCTTTCTTCCTTCTTATTTATTGCCTTTATTTTTAGCTTTTTTGCCAATCCTTTCTTGGAGTTACTAGGTTCAGCTGCTGATTTTGTTGATGCTGTCTTTTTTGGCTTTGGAAAGAAATCGCATTGAGTAGATGCCGAAAACTTTTTCAACTGGAGTCTTCCATCGATAAGTGGTATAAAAGCATGGTATTGAGATGTGCCATCAATTGTTACAGCAGCGTCGAATCTGCACTTCAATGTTTTTAATGTTTCCTCATGATCAGCTTTGCTACTAAAAACTACTTCAGTTTCTTTACAATGCTTCTTTGCCCATCGGAATAAAGAGTTCGCATCTAAGATGCGATCTTGATGAGAGCACTGCAGGCTATACCTCGCTGCATTGCTTTTGATATTTGCTCCAATGCCATCACATGCTCCTTTGCCATGTGCAGTTGGATGAAAATGCCATTCAGCTGGAATTCCAAAATCTTTTTCGTGAGATATAAGATTTGCGAAGCTATTTTTGTTTTTAAAATGTTGACGAGCTCCATCCGAAACGTAGTATACCTTCTCCACTATAAATTTAGATTTTAGATAATTTAGAATTATCTTCTGGTATTCATAAACTGTAGCGGTATCATGTTTTAAATCACTTAAAAATGACCATTGCTGTTTGACTAAAAAGTTATGGGTTCTCAAATTTTGCAAACCTTTGCATATTTCTATGTCTGTTAACTTCTATGTCTCCATTTGCTTTATTATAATGCTACCTCATTTGTACTTTGTTATTTTGCCAGTATAGGCCCTAATAAAGGATTTTAGACTCTTTCATAAAAACGTACTACCTAAATGATCTTTTGATCGAGCATGTATTGATGAGATAAAATTTGAATCTTGGCTTCAGACTGAAAGATGTACCTTAAAAACAGTAATTTTAAATGTGGATGATTTTGTGGAAGAAATATGCAAAGGTTTGCTACATTTGAGAACCCATGACATTTTAGTCAAACAGCAATGTCATTTGTGAATGATTTGAAGACAAATTTGAAGTCTGGTGAATTCGTGATTTCATATGATTTCGCAGAGAGCTATAAATATGTTATTCAGGATGCCATACAAGGATTCCACTTCAATAATGACCAAGCAACTATATTCACAGTTGTTATTTACTACATAGAAGATGAAAAACTGGAACACAAAAGTATGGCAATCATATCCGATGATTTAAAACATGATACCGCTACAGTTTATGAATACCAGAAGATAATTCTAAATTATCTAAAATCTAAATTTATAGTGGAGAAGGTATACTACGTTTCGGATGGAGCTCGTCAACATTTTAAAAACAAAAATAGCTTCGCAAATCTTATAGCTCACGAAAAAGATTTTGGAATTCTAGCTGAATGGCATTTTCATCCATGTGAGCATGTGATGGTATTGGAGCAAATATCAAAAGAAATGCAGCGAGGTATAGCCTGCAGTGCTCTCATCAAGATCGCATCTTAGATGCGAACGCTATATTCCGATGGGCAAAAAAGCATTGTAAAGAAACTGAAGTAGTTTTTAGTAGCAAAGCTGATCATGAGGAAACATTAAAAACATTGAAGTGCAGATTCGACGCTGCTGTAACAATTGATGGCACATCTCAATACCATGCTTTTATACCACTTATCGATGGAAGACTCCAGTTGAAAAAGTTTTCGGCATCTACTCAATGCGATTTCTTTCCAAAGCCAAAAAAGACAGCATCAACAAAATCAGCAGCTGAACCTAGTAACTCCAAGAAAGGATTGGCAAAAAAAGCTAAAAATAAAGGCAATAAATAAGAAGGAAGAAAGATTGGTAATTTCAAAATTTATATACTAATTTTATTAAATTATTTATTATTATTATTGTAATTTAGTATTATAAGTAATAAATAGGAAATAAAATGAAAATAGTGCATATGGTAAAAATTTAAATAATTTCTTCTTTGAGTTGCAAATTTTTTTATAGATACCCCACTTACATCCCATTAAGTGACCACAAAGCTCTTAAAGGAAATGGTATAAAGTTTCTTTTAAGGAAAAATAAAAAAAAACTCCATTTTGAAAAAAAAAAATGGGGGAAAATGAAAATTATACATGCGCCAAATGTTGAAAAATTCTATTCTTGAGTTAAAAAATAATTTTTTTGATAGATATCCCACTCGCATCCCATTATGGGACTATATGCGCCTTAAAGTAAATTGTATAAGCTTTCTTTTGAGAAAAAAAAAAAAAAAAAAAAAGGGCCGAAATTGAAAAAAAATTTAAAAAAAAAATAAATTTAAAAAAAAAAAATTTAAAAAAAATTTTTTAAAAATTAAAAAAAAATATTTTTGGAATGATTGAAGAAATAGCTATCTAAAGTCCTTTGGACAATTTTTGCTAGGACCAATAGGTGAAAAGTTACACTCATTTAAAAAAAACCCTGCATGACCAAAATGTCCAACTTTGACCCCCTCTAACTCCGGCAGTTCTTGAATGATAGAGCTAAAAATTTGTGTCTGGCCTACTATCCAATAGTACTAACTTTGGTGCAAATTTCATCCAAATCGGAAGACATCGATTTTAAAATTGGGTCACTTGACATGAAATGCACCATATGTATATTCTGACCCTTTGGATAGAAAAATTGACTTCTAAAACTCATTTGTTTTCGTTTTCCATCACATGCCTGAATATTTGGAAATTGCATTGAGCATTCGTACTTATTTTCAAAAACACGAATTTCTATTGCCGTTTTTATTTTTGTATAAAAATGACCTACAACATTTTGATGGGAACATAACAATATGAGATGCGAAAAATATTGCTAATATACAACTGCAACTCAATTGCGGCCTATGTTAATATAAACTAATTTAATAATATATATAATGTTTACCTGTTTTTAAACTTTTCTTGTCTCCATTGTTGTAAGTTTCCTCGTTTGAACTTTGACGTCTCCAGTTTTGATCAAGGCTTGTTACTTTTTCATTTTTTGAAAAGTTTAATTCATTCAAATCATGTGTAGTTTTTATAACTTCCTTGCGTAAGTTGTCTTGGCGGCGGACATCTGCTAAACGCTCTTCAATTTCTAAATCTCTTGCTGTAGTATCAACTGGTTTTGCCGAACCAAAAACTTTTTCCGTCGATGTGCCAGTAAATTTTGGAGCCTTATCATTAATATTGGATTCAACCGTGATTTTTAATTGGACATCGAGTTCTGGGAGTGGCAGTGTACGGGGCTTAAGCATTAGCTTTGGCCGTTCTGATGTATTATTCTTTTCTTCCTGACATACATCTCGATCTTTTTGATGAAATTGTTCAACAGAAGATAATATTGTAGAATTAGATGCATGTTTTAGACGCCATGAACCAGGTGAATTGTAATCGTCAGACGTAGACTTTTGATCCCTATTGGAGCTTCTTTCCACACCAAAGTTATATGAATCTCTCTTTTGATTACTGTCGCGCCTCCAATTAGTTGATTCTCTGCCTTCTATATTATTACTCCCTGAATCATACCCTCTCCTCGCCGCTCGCTGTCTTGAATTTTGTTCATTTTCATTAGACAAGTCAATTCTGACTCTTCTTCCCTTAATTGTTGGATCTGGTATACCTAGAGATTGTATTAAATCATCTCTGCTTTCAAATTCCACATAACCAAATCCTCGAACTCTGCCTGTTTCACCGTCTTCTCGTGGAAGTCTTACCGACACAACATGATTTGCATTAAAATATTCATATATATCTTCCTCTTTAACATCAAATGGCAAATTAGTGACATAGGCAATAAATGGTGGTTTATGAGGTATAGAATTATCATCAAATATTCTGTTTGCACGAGGTGCAGTAGGAAGTTGGCAAACCACTGTAAGAACATTTCCTTCATCGTCACTGTCTTCCCCATCAACATTTCTAATATTTTTTGCCACCTGAGTTGTACCTGCTGGAACATCACCATTCGACAAAAATGATTGTAAAGATATAACGGTACCTTTATTTTTTTTTCCTTTTCTTCCTGAAAATTATAATTATATAAATTTTATTTTTAATTATTAATTTTAAGCATAGCGATTGAATGATATATGTAACTTAAAATTTCTTAAACTTCTGTAAGGTTTCAAGTTGGACATTCATTTGTTATGTACCAAGTAGTGTGAGAAACATTTTCCTATAAATCCATATTAATAATAATTTAACCAACAAATGTTATGTGAGAAAGATTATAAAGTACACAAATAATATTTATCAGGGTTTAATATTTAGCAAAACATTTTTTTCAACTGACTATTAACTGCGCAATAAATATGTAGCACTTCCATATTTATATGTAAAAATACTAAAAATATACAAACTATTAACCAACGAAATATATTCACTAGCTTCATGGTAGAAATATTTCTAGTAGTAATTTTGCCATACAAAATATTTCTAGTAGCAACCAGCACACAAAATGAAAATTTTTTATTTGCAATATATTTACTACTAGAACACACGCATACTTTTTATAGTTTACTACCGAACCATAAACCATGCAAAGAAATAGTAACTTGAAAAACCACTAACAGCCAGCAATATGCGAAAACGAAAAAACAAACTAAACAACTATGGTACATGAAAAGTAAAAACTGGCAAACATACGAAGTTTAAATATGTAAAAAATGAAATTGTCCGCAGTTGAAAATGTTAAAAACAAAAATGTGCATACATAAAGCTAAGTTTAGACGATATGTTGAATCAGCATATATATGCTGACAGCCATATGATTAAAATTAGCAGCAAATTCCTATGTCATATGTTAGACGTTTACACGATATGTTGAAAGTAGCAAATTTTTTGATGTCAGCATATGTCAGCAAATGAAATGTCAACATAAGAGTTAGCATACGATTTTTGTGTTTATACGATATGTTGAATTGTATGTGTATGTATAAACATTTGTTTGTGAAATTATTCAGTTTGACATTTTTTAATTATTATTCAACTTCTGTATTTTATGTGTAATTTTTGGAATAAAATTAAATACTAAAAATAATATCAATAAAAAAACATAAACTATGACGTGGGAGGAAATTGGTCTAGTATTGCTTGTACAGTGCTGATTTTGGATGACGATGAAGTGGAATTAAAAGCAAAAAGACGCAGAGTTTGGCAAAAGAAATGGGTAGAACGACGAGAGGAAGAAAGTTATTGTGTAAAATTATACAAGGAATTGGTATGAAAAATAGAAAATATTTTATTGTAAAAAACAGCATTAATAATAAAATATTGCACAACTTACCAACAAAATCGAGCTAAATTATACACTAAATATGTATGCAAATAATGCACGAAACATGTAACACATTTATAAAAATTTATTGTTTATTTCCGACACAGGTCGATTAATTTGAACAATGCCGCCGGCCTCTATATTGCGTTTTGTGTTCTTGTGTGTGTATGTTTGTAGGTACATATGCAACAAGAAGTGTATTTACATAAAAAAAAACTATCGGCGGTTGGGCTTAAAGGTCGTGGTACACTATCCTACACAATCGTACGATTCATTCACTGGAAAATCTGACCGATTTCTAACACACTCAAAAAAAAAATCGTATGTCATAGGTGCCCCACTAGTACACAAAAAAGATGCAAAAACATATGTTTTTGTTGATGTAATAATTCAAATAAATATTTGTGTTCAATTATTGTGTTGATATATGTGAATATAATAAATTGTATAAACTATACAAAAAATTACAAAATTTTAAACGTCTGTTCTTTAGATTATAATTTGTGATTTAAATCAATGAAGCCGACATTGTTGTTTTCTTATCAGCTTTATTAGAAAATACAACTCTGATCGCATAGACACTATCGCATATGCATATGAATTTACCATGTGCTGAAAAGCTTGCAGACGCTTTTCAACAAATAACATATCTGTCAACATACGCAGGAAATTTTTCAAACACTAATAATATGCTGTTTACACGATATGCTAAAATTACTAACATACGTTTGTTGGCATTGTTAACAAAGTGTTAGCAAATGTTGTTATGCTGAAAAAAATTTTGCGTTTACACGATATGTAAGCACTTGTAACAAATTCTTCAGCATAAATATGCTGATTCAACATATCGTCTATACTTAGCTTAAGATTTCTTCGCCGCATGAATATACTATTTTCGTCGCATATGTGGAATATTTACGCCGCATATATGCAATGTGCAGAAAACTGGAAAAAAAAACTAGAAATAAGAAAAGGTTCATACATACATACAGTATACGTTGATTTGTGTGTATAAAATAATAATTTGTATAGAATTGTGTGTTATTAAGATAAGGAATTAAAGTACATGAAAATATAAGGTGCTTTTTCAAGCTAATGATTTATTTTTTTTTGTAAATTTATGATTTTTAATAACGATTCTGATTAATTATTGATTTTATTATTTATTTATTTATTGAGTCTTCAAATGCATTGTGCTATTTGTAATAGGAATTCAGAAAATTTTAAAATAAAGATATAATTAAGAAATTAAAAAGTTGTGGGTGTACGCAGACCCCTCTTTCCCAGTGGGCACTTTGGGCAAGTGCCCAGGGCCCCGCGCTCGATAGGGGCCATCTTAGATTAATTACAAAGTCATATCCACAGATTAAAACAGATACGGCACGTTTTCTTTGTTTTTCTCTTTTTTTTTTATAAAAAATTGTATTGTTATGTACTGAACTTTTAACAAAAGTTTATTTTTTTAGTTCTTAGTTACATAAACTGTTGCTTTTATGTACTGAATTTTTTGATTTTTGTAAATATATATGTGTACTTTTATTTTCTTAATTGTACTGCTTTTTTTTTCCTTGATGTACTTTTTTTTGTCGATTTCATATCTGGCAACCCTATATCTGTGTAAACGCTGCATTTTCCTTTATGATAACTGTGACATTTATCTTCACTAGCATAACATGAAACGTAACCATCGTACGACTTTTACGAGTGCGTTTAAAAACCGGGAATTCCCCTGTGTTTGTATGTGGTGTTGTGACGTTTGTTTTGTTTGTTATTGATTGTGTTCTGAGGTATTCTTTAATTAAATCATCGTTTGCTTGTTCTTTTTGTGTTAGCGACCATTTTCGGTGTAAAAATAAATATCTACTGCATTATAATATAATGTCGAAACGGTCATATCCTAGCGGATCTGAAAAAAGGAAAAAGCTGTACATCAGAAGGAAGTAATTGAAAAGTTACCAAAATTAACATCATATTTTACTACTACTACTGGAGAAACTTCTGTAAGTAGCAACCAAACCAAAAATCTTTCACATGATGAGTCGTGTCGTTCACAAATTGCGGGAATTTCTGAATCCTCATGTTCTTTAACAATTTCCACCAACTTTGGAAAAGACATTGAATCAGAAAGCAAACGTCCCTATGACGAAAGAGCAACAAATTCGGTGATTTCACAAATAGCGACAACTGTGTCAGTAGAGCAAGAACAGTTTTCCAACCCGGAAGAAATATCACACGATCTCGCCGATTATTTTCATGAAAATTTTACAGAAAAACATCGCGAAATATTGATATTTTCAAAATAAAGATTCTGACTTTTCCGATACATCCAGAACCTACAAAGATGGTAATAAATCAGTAACTAGGTATTTCAACAAAGCATTATTTATTCGCAAATTGAAGAAAAATGAAAGCGCCGAAAGAAAATGGTTGTTGTACTCGCCATCCAAAAAGTCTGTATTTTGTTTTTCATGCTCTTTGTTTGACCCTTCTGATATAAATCTATGCTCTTCGAGTGGATGTAATGATTGGAAGCACATTAATCACATAATTTTAGCACATGAAAATAGCCTAGCACATAGGAAATCTATGATGACTTATCGCGCACGAAGTAAAGCGGTTGGTAGAGTAGATATTGACTTATTATCTCAACGTCAAAAAGAAGTGGATTATTGGAGAAATGTACTTAAACGGATTGTAGCTGTTGTAAAATTTTTGGCATCGAGAGGGCTTTCGTTTCGCGGTGACAATGAAATGTGTGGAATTATTGAGTGAATTCGATCCATTTATAGCAGATCACTTAAAAAAATTTGGAAATCCTGGAAAAGGTAACATTTCTTATTTATCAGCAAATATTTGTAACGAGTTTATTGACGTAATGGGAAAACAGGTTCTAAAGAGGTTAAATTAGCAAAATATTTTTCCATTAGCGTTGATAGTACGTCCGATCTGTCTCATGTTGACCAGCTAACTTTTATAATTCGATACGTGAATGATAGTGTTCCTGTTGAAAGATTTCTGAAGTTTATACCTATTATAGAGCATAAATCCGGGTATTTAGCGGAAACCATCTTGAATTTTTTAGATAACCATGATATTCCCATAAAAGATTGCAGAGGACAAAGCTACGACAATGCTTCAAATATGTCGGGGAAGGATACTGGTCTACAAGCAAGAATCAAGGATAAATGTGAATTTGCCACCTTTGTACCATGTGCGGGACATTCATTAAACTTAGTAGGTGTACATGCTGCTGGGTGTGTATCGGAGGCAACAAAGTTTTTTGACATGGTTCAGAATTTGTAGAACTTTTTTTCGGGCTCTACTCGTCGATGGAATGTATTGACAGAACATTTAGGTTCAAAAAAAGTTGTTAAAAGTCTTTCACAAACCAGATGGTCAGCCCGAGCAGATGCAGTAAGCGCCTTGCATAAAGGTCATGAACAAGTTATAGAAGCTTTGATATCCATCGCAAAAGATACAGAACAGGCACGAGAAACTAGAGACTGTTCAGAAAAATGGAAAAACTAGAATATATTATACTAACGGAAATTTGGAACTGTGTATTGGAAAGAATAGACAAAATAAGTAATTATCTTCAGAAAGAAACAATAACATTTTTCTTAATTTTCTATAATTTTGAAAATAAATGTCCTCATAAATGTTGATGCATTTCCATTCTTTCTATACCATTCTTGTTTTTGGTGTTATTATTACATTCATACCGCATAATTACATACGTACACCCACAACTTTTTAATTTCTTAGTTACATCTTTATTTTAAAATTGTCTGAATTCCTATTACAAATAGCACAATGCATTTGAAGACTCAATAAATAAATAAATCAATAAATAATAAAATCAATAATTAATCAGAATCGTTATTAAAAATCATAAATTTACAAAAAAAAAAATAAATCATTAGCTTGAAAAAGCACCTTATATTTTCATGTACTTTAATTCCTTATCTTAATAACACACAATTCTATACAAATTATTATTTTATACACACAAATCAACGTATACTGTATGTATGTATGAACCTTTTCTTATTTCTAGTTTTTTCCCAGTTTTCTGCACATTGCATATATGCAGCGTAAATATTCCACATATGCGACGAAAAGTTTATTTATGCGGCGAAGAAATCTTATACATATATGCACATTTTCGTTTTTAACATTTTCAACTGCGGACAATTTCGTTTTTTGCATATTTCAACTTCGTATGTTTGCCAGTTTTTATTTTTCATGTGCCATAGTTGTTTAGTTTGTTTTTTCGTTTTCGCATATTGCTGGCTGTTAGTGGTTTTTCAAGTTACTATTTCTTTGCATGGTTTATGGTTCGGTAGTAAACTATAAAAAGTATGCGTGTGTTCTAGTAGTAAATATATTGCAAATGAAAAATTTTCATTTTGTGTGCTGGTTGCTACTAGAAATATTTTGTATGGCAAAATATTTTTAGAATTACTACTAGAAATATTTCTATATTTTTAGTATGTGAAAAGTTAAATATTATTCTAGTTTTCCTATAAAATTATGAAATATTTTGCTATTTTTTACATAATATAGTAGTAATTTTAAACTCTGATATTTATCTTATAAACTGCTGATTCAATAAAAATGCAATGTATGCAAATATTTTGAGAATGATTGAAAATGAATTTGTTAACCAGCCTGGTTAAATATAAATTAAGTTACAGAAGGGTATGTAAAATTCTTGCCCACGAATTACGATTTTTGTGTTTATAAAATTCGTTTGCTGGCGAATGCCAAATTTTTACTATGGACTTGTGCATGTATGTATGTATCGTACGACTATTTTGCCTACGCATTTTTAGGAGAAATTTGTTTTTCATTCATACATAAAATTGTAAAAATCAATTAAACAATATTTTTTTGCAATATATAAGTAGTAGTAGTATAGAAAACCCCCAAAAAAACAAAAAAAAATTATTTTTATTTAATTTTTAAGTTTTTATTTATTCACCATCATGAGAAGGATATATATAAGTTTGCCATTCCGTTTGTAATTTCCACAATATAATTTTCCGACCCTATAAAGTATATATATTCTGGATCCTTATAAATAGCAAAGTCGATTAAGCCATGTCCGTCTGTCTGTTGAAATCAGTTTTCTGAAGTCCCCAGATATCTCAATAATTCTGTCAGACATGCTTTCGAGAAGTTTGTTAATTAAAATCAGCAAAATCGGTTTAGGCCAACCAGAGTTATGGACCAATATGTGAGACAAGCTCCAAAAAAAAATTATATTTTTTGTCCATTTTATTGCAATATTTTGCAGATAATAGCATGAAATTTTCTTTACATTGTTTTTATGATAAAAGAAGAAAGTGTGCTGAGAATATTATGAATCGGCCCATGATTTCTAATAGCCCCCATACAAAAATCTTCCCGAAATATTGCTCAATTATACATAAATGCCTATAAAATTGGAATATCAAGACAAAATTCAGCAAAAATAAGTTTTATGCAAAAATAAATCGCAAAACGAAATTTTTTTGTTCGGTCCATGTTTGACCATAGCCCCCATATAAAGTCCACTTCCAAAATTCACTTAAATACGTATAAAACAGATATAAATAATGTTAAACGGCTAAAATTTGACATGAATAATCTTTATAGGCAAATAATTGTTGTACTAAATTTTATGGACCAAGGACCACATCTGAAAAAGACATTTATACCTATATATATTGTATGAATATCGGTACTGACTCAAAACTTTACACAAATCATTTACATATATACCAAAATCATCCCACATAATTTTTTGAATTTCGGTCTATTTTTAACCGTATGCCCCATATAAAGCCCTCCTCCCAAAATCACTTTAATACTCATAAATCTCTTATAAATAAGGGTACCAATCCAAAAATTTACACGGAACATTTACATACATGGCTAAATCAAACTGCAGGATTTTGAGAATATCGGTCCATATTTGACTATGTCCCCCATAAAAGGTCTACTTCCGAAATCCAGAAATTAAATTAAAAAGTTGTGGGTGTACGCAGACCCCTCTTTCCCAGTGGGCACTTTGGGCAAGTGCCCAGGGCCCCGCGCTCGATAGGGGCCATCTTAGATTAATTACAAAGTCATATCCACAGATTAAAACAGATACGGCACGTTTTCTTTGTTTTTCTCTTTTTTTTTTATAAAAAATTGTATTGTTATGTACTGAACTTTTAACAAAAGTTTATTTTTTTAGTTCTTAGTTACATAAACTGTTGCTTTTATGTACTGAATTTTTTGATTTTTGTAAATATATACGTGTACTTTTATTTTCTTAATTGTACTGCTTTTTTTTTCCTTGATGTACTTTTTTTGTCGATTTCATATCTGGCAACCCTATATCTGTGTAAACGCTGCATTTTCCTTTATGATAACTGTGACATTTATCTTCACTAGCATAACATGAAACGTAACCATCGTACGACTTTTACGAGTGCGTTTAAAAACCGGGAATTCCCCTGTGTTTGTATGTGGTGTTGTGACGTTTGTTTTGTTTGTTATTGATTGTGTTCTGAGGTATTCTTTAATTAAATCATCGTTTGCTTGTTCTTTTTGTGTTAGCGACCATTTTCGGTGTAAAAATAAATATCTACTGCATTATAATATAATGTCGAAACGGTCATATCCTAGCGGATCTGAAAAAAGGAAAAAGCTGTACATCAGAAGGAAGTAATTGAAAAGTTACCAAAATTAACATCATATTTTACTACTACTACTGGAGAAACTTCTGTAAGTAGCAACCAAACCAAAAATCTTTCACATGATGAGTCGTGTCGTTCACAAATTGCGGGAATTTCTGAATCCTCATGTTCTTTAACAATTTCCACCAACTTTGGAAAAGACATTGAATCAGAAAGCAAACGTCCCTATGACGAAAGAGCAACAAATTCGGTGATTTCACAAATAGCGACAACTGTGTCAGTAGAGCAAGAACAGTTTTCCAACCCGGAAGAAATATCACACGATCTCGCCGATTATTTTCATGAAAATTTTACAGAAAAACATCGCGAAATATTGATATTTTCAAAATAAAGATTCTGACTTTTCCGATACATCCAGAACCTACAAAGATGGTAATAAATCAGTAACTAGGTATTTCAACAAAGCATTATTTATTCGCAAATTGAAGAAAAATGAAAGCGCCGAAAGAAAATGGTTGTTGTACTCGCCATCCAAAAAGTCTGTATTTTGTTTTTCATGCTCTTTGTTTGACCCTTCTGATATAAATCTATGCTCTTCGAGTGGATGTAATGATTGGAAGCACATTAATCACATAATTTTAGCACATGAAAATAGCCTAGCACATAGGAAATCTATGATGACTTATCGCGCACGAAGTAAAGCGGTTGGTAGAGTAGATATTGACTTATTATCTCAACGTCAAAAAGAAGTGGATTATTGGAGAAATGTACTTAAACGGATTGTAGCTGTTGTAAAATTTTTGGCATCGAGAGGGCTTTCGTTTCGCGGTGACAATGAAATGTGTGGAATTATTGAGTGAATTCGATCCATTTATAGCAGATCACTTAAAAAAATTTGGAAATCCTGGAAAAGGTAACATTTCTTATTTATCAGCAAATATTTGTAACGAGTTTATTGACGTAATGGGAAAACAGGTTCTAAAGAGG
Source organism: Bellardia bayeri (assembly GCA_950370525.1). Taxonomy (NCBI): domain Eukaryota; kingdom Metazoa; phylum Arthropoda; class Insecta; order Diptera; family Calliphoridae; genus Bellardia; species Bellardia bayeri. The sequence continues at coordinate 52,049,741 of OX493264.1, read as the reverse complement.
TTAAATTAGCAAAATATTTTTCCATTAGCGTTGATAGTACGTCCGATCTGTCTCATGTTGACCAGCTAACTTTTATAATTCGATACGTGAATGATAGTGTTCCTGTTGAAAGATTTCTGAAGTTTATACCTATTATAGAGCATAAATCCGGGTATTTAGCGGAAACCATCTTGAATTTTTTAGATAACCATGATATTCCCATAAAAGATTGCAGAGGACAAAGCTACGACAATGCTTCAAATATGTCGGGGAAGGATACTGGTCTACAAGCAAGAATCAAGGATAAATGTGAATTTGCCACCTTTGTACCATGTGCGGGACATTCATTAAACTTAGTAGGTGTACATGCTGCTGGGTGTGTATCGGAGGCAACAAAGTTTTTTGACATGGTTCAGAATTTGTAGAACTTTTTTTCGGGCTCTACTCGTCGATGGAATGTATTGACAGAACATTTAGGTTCAAAAAAAGTTGTTAAAAGTCTTTCACAAACCAGATGGTCAGCCCGAGCAGATGCAGTAAGCGCCTTGCATAAAGGTCATGAACAAGTTATAGAAGCTTTGATATCCATCGCAAAAGATACAGAACAGGCACGAGAAACTAGAGACTGTTCAGAAAAATGGAAAAACTAGAATATATTATACTAACGGAAATTTGGAACTGTGTATTGGAAAGAATAGACAAAATAAGTAATTATCTTCAGAAAGAAACAATAACATTTTTCTTAATTTTCTATAATTTTGAAAATAAATGTCCTCATAAATGTTGATGCATTTCCATTCTTTCTATACCATTCTTGTTTTTGGTGTTATTATTACATTCATACCGCATAATTACATACGTACACCCACAACTTTTTAATTTCTTAGTTACATCTTTATTTTAAAATTGTCTGAATTCCTATTACAAATAGCACAATGCATTTGAAGACTCAATAAATAAATAAATCAATAAATAATAAAATCAATAATTAATCAGAATCGTTATTAAAAATCATAAATTTACAAAAAAAAAAATAAATCATTAGCTTGAAAAAGCACCTTATATTTTCATGTACTTTAATTCCTTATCTTAATAACACACAATTCTATACAAATTATTATTTTATACACACAAATCAACGTATACTGTATGTATGTATGAACCTTTTCTTATTTCTAGTTTTTTCCCAGTTTTCTGCACATTGCATATATGCAGCGTAAATATTCCACATATGCGACGAAAAGTTTATTTATGCGGCGAAGAAATCTTATACATATATGCACATTTTCGTTTTTAACATTTTCAACTGCGGACAATTTCGTTTTTTGCATATTTCAACTTCGTATGTTTGCCAGTTTTTATTTTTCATGTGCCATAGTTGTTTAGTTTGTTTTTTCGTTTTCGCATATTGCTGGCTGTTAGTGGTTTTTCAAGTTACTATTTCTTTGCATGGTTTATGGTTCGGTAGTAAACTATAAAAAGTATGCGTGTGTTCTAGTAGTAAATATATTGCAAATGAAAAATTTTCATTTTGTGTGCTGGTTGCTACTAGAAATATTTTGTATGGCAAAATATTTTTAGAATTACTACTAGAAATATTTCTATATTTTTAGTATGTGAAAAGTTAAATATTATTCTAGTTTTCCTATAAAATTATGAAATATTTTGCTATTTTTTACATAATATAGTAGTAATTTTAAACTCTGATATTTATCTTATAAACTGCTGATTCAATAAAAATGCAATGTATGCAAATATTTTGAGAATGATTGAAAATGAATTTGTTAACCAGCCTGGTTAAATATAAATTAAGTTACAGAAGGGTATGTAAAATTCTTGCCCACGAATTACGATTTTTGTGTTTATAAAATTCGTTTGCTGGCGAATGCCAAATTTTTACTATGGACTTGTGCATGTATGTATGTATCGTACGACTATTTTGCCTACGCATTTTTAGGAGAAATTTGTTTTTCATTCATACATAAAATTGTAAAAATCAATTAAACAATATTTTTTTGCAATATATAAGTAGTAGTAGTATAGAAAACCCCCAAAAAAACAAAAAAAAATTATTTTTATTTAATTTTTAAGTTTTTATTTATTCACCATCATGAGAAGGATATATATAAGTTTGCCATTCCGTTTGTAATTTCCACAATATAATTTTCCGACCCTATAAAGTATATATATTCTGGATCCTTATAAATAGCAAAGTCGATTAAACCATGTCCGTCTGTCTGTTGAAATCAGTTTTCTGAAGTCCCCAGATATCTCAATAATTCTGTCAGACATGCTTTCGAGAAGTTTGTTAATTAAAATCAGCAAAATCGGTTTAGGCCAACCAGAGTTATGGACCAATATGTGAGACAAGCTCCAAAAAAAAATTATATTTTTTGTCCATTTTATTGCAATATTTTGCAGATAATAGCATGAAATTTTCTATACATTGTTTTTATGATAAAAGAAGAAAGTGTGCTGAGAATATTATGAATCGGCCCATGATTTCTAATAGCCCCCATACAAAAATCTTCCCGAAATATTGCTCAATTATACATAAATGCCTATAAAATTGGAATATCAAGACAAAATTCAGCAAAAATAAGTTTTATGCAAAAATAAATCGCAAAACGAAATTTTTTTGTTCGGTCCATGTTTGACCATAGCCCCCATATAAAGTCCACTTCCAAAATTCACTTAAATACGTATAAAACAGATATAAATAATGTTAAACGGCTAAAATTTGACATGAATAATCTTTATAGGCAAATAATTGTTGTACTAAATTTTATGGACCAAGGACCACATCTGAAAAAGACATTTATACCTATATATATTGTATGAATATCGGTACTGACTCAAAACTTTACACAAATCATTTACATATATACCAAAATCATCCCACATAATTTTTTGAATTTCGGTCTATTTTTAACCGTATGCCCCATATAAAGCCCTCCTCCCAAAATCACTTTAATACTCATAAATCTCTTATAAATAAGGGTACCAATCCAAAAATTTACACGGAACATTTACATACATGGCTAAATCAAACTGCAGGATTTTGAGAATATCGGTCCATATTTGACTATGTCCCCCATAAAAGGTCTACTTCCGAAATCCACGTTAATACTAATATATATCTTAAATATACCGTTATTATGTTGAAATTCGACGTGAAATATCCTCATATGCATGAAAATCACTGTTCCAAAATTTAAAAAGATCGGCCCATAATTTGCCATAGCTGCCATTTAAAAATTTCCAAAAAAAAACAAATAAATTCGGGTCAAAAAATATTCTTTTCGGATTTAACCCATATTCGGTCCATATTTTATAATCATAATATATATCGAGAGGTATTTTTAATACCTTTTATTTAATGTATTAAAAATGATCATACACCAAGTACTTCCCGAGATATAGGCCTATATATTTTCAACTTTACGGGCCCGCCCCCACGAAAATAGGCGTGACCGCCAACAAATTTTTTTTTGCTGACATCTCTTCTAAAAGCCCTATTTGATGAAGTTTTTTTTTTTTTTTTTGAGCAAAGTCACTAAAACCGAATTGTTCTTATTATGAACATCAGACAAACTCTGTAAATTATGGTAAGAATTGCCCGCACAACAAAGGTGAAGGGTATATAAGATTTGACATAGCCGAATATAGCTTATTTTAATTTAAATGTTAAAAAAAATGTTCATTTTAAAAACCTACAAAATCATTTTTGGCAAATTGTTTCAAACGTGCAACAAGTTTTAACAATGTGTGCATACAGGGAATCATTAAATTCGTGTTTATCAATGCAATGTGAAAAGGGGAATCACTAATTTTGGTTTTATCAGCACAAATGCGATTTCTTTTGTAAGGTTACCAGATTTATAAAAAATTTGTTTGGGATTTTTTAAATTTTGTCCGTTTATGAGGGATTTTTTGGTCAAAATAGTTTGAAGTATGGTTATTAGAGTGTCCGGTTATTGGAGTCATATTTGTATTGAAAAACTAATAAAATGGTTGTGTCCACAAAATTTGTCCGGTTATAAGAAGTGTCCGCAATGGGAAGTTTAACTGTACATAGTTTGTACAAACATTTATTTTTTGAGATGGGGCATGAAAGTGGGCGTGGCACATAATATTTCTATTTTTACCTTGCCTTCAGTAAGATGTGTATATAACTTGTTTGAAGTCAATCTGTAAAAAGCCATGCAGAAGCAATTAATCAATTTAGAAATAGTGGGCGTTAAAGTAGGCGTGGTCGCACCAACCCAGAAACCTTCCCGGGCGCAGGCACAACAACTTTGCTGAAGATAATAACATGATCAGATGCATAGTTTGCGAGAATAGGATAATAGAAATGAATTTCAAAAAAGTACCAATTTAAGTGTACTGAAATTTGCCCCTTTTTATACCTTTATATTTGAGTCATGAATAGCATGTTCTGGGTTCTTTTTGTATGGATTTTATTTTTTTTTTATTTTTAAATTGAATAAATAATGTCAAATGTCCGTTTTTAACCCGTTTTTGTCACCCGTGAAAAAATTATTTTCAAAAAAGTACCTATTAATTATCTGTAATACGTACTATTTGAAAATAATAGTTCATGGAATTTTTAGTGAGAAATACATTTTGATAAAAAAGTACCAAAAAAGAATACAATTTTTAGGCCATAGAAATTCGAATTTCAAAAAAGTACCAAAAAATGTCTAGTCTTTATTGATCTGATCCAGATGCATTTAATACAGTATTTCTATGTTTATTTATGTAGGAGATATACATGTTAACGGAACATTCTACGGGGACTATTTTTACCCATATGGTCACTTATTTGTTTTGGAGAAACAGGGGTACTGGTTTTACCTGTTTTTGCCCCATCTGTCCCCCTTAAAGACCGAAATTCCAAAAATGACTTCTTAGTGGATCTACATGATGTAAAAGGAACCCATTACCCAAATTTCAAGTGTCTAGCTTTAGCGGTTGTGCGATGATGAATGAATCAGTCAGTCACGTTACTCTTTTATATATAGAGCAATTCCATATGAAAACGATCAAAATTGGCAAATTTTTGGACGACCCCTCTCCGATTTTAAAATAAATAGTCTCAATCGATTGCCCAGCAAAAAATAATGTACCTACATATTTTTTTTTTGTTATAGTGACTGGTTTAGTGGTGGTGTACACCACTGTCATGTGACAAAATTGAAGAATTCTTCATAAGGGACCTCATTGAAAATTGTTTTAAAAAAAAACTACTAAAGCGATCGCAACGAGTGATAGCTCGTTGGAAAGGTATTGAATCAGGCTTTAATTGAAAAATAAAATTTTCCTAATTTTTCTTAGAAATTTACCTTCAAATTTTCCCATGAAAATTAAATTTTCCGATTTTCCACAGAAGCTCCTAAATTTTCCGGCTAATTTTTTTTTTTGGATTCCTCATAATTTTTCCTTTAAGAATCAGCAATAAAAAAATTGGCCCCGACTCCTTGTTTGGACAGGAGAAGAGCATTTAAGAGATCACCTTGTTAAAAATACATTTTAAAAATTATTTTACAGTTAAAAATACATTTATGAAGAAAAAATCTTTCTTATTTTGCTGCTTATACTTAATTACAATATTTATTAAAAATTTCAATTGTCTTGGCATCATTATAAAATTAAAGTAACTTTAAATTTAGCACGTCGGCTGACGAAGAGTACCGCTTTACATTAATTGACATATCAGAAATATTTGGTATGAAGCAATGAAACTTTTGCGTTCCAGTTATAGTTTTGACATTATTATATCTGTTTTGAATTCGTCGCTCCATGGCATCGTGTTCTTTTTGAGTGCATAAAACTGTGTTAATGGCAATTTCCTTAAGATCTGGTCAGTATATGGCCTTTGCAAACTTGCCTTAGTTGCCCTTACCTTACCGTGGGACGTCGCGAAAAAGTGCCACTCGACCTTGCAGTTTTGTTCTTCTTCAATTATGCAAAGATTGTAAAATTTTTTTTTATTCTTGTACTGAGAAGCCCCGCCGTCTGAGAAAAACGTTACTTTGTCGATTGCATCGAATTTTGATCTTAAGAATTCAAACAGTTTCATTTGAAATAAATAAACGGACACATAATTATGTGCTAAACTCTCCGCGACAACAACAAGGCTTACGGTCTGTAGTTCGTTATGTTCGTTTTTGAAATAAATGCAAAAAGGATGCACCGTGCACTGGTCGTTTGCCCAGTGATAAGCCTGAATTTCATCCTGAACGAGAAAAGTGTAATTCTCGGCAAAGTCGCTTATCACAATGAATTCATTTTGGGCTAATTTCTCCTTACTTTCCTTTAGAAATTTCGATTGCATCTCGGATATGAAATGGTGCGCCTTCAGTTCATTCAACTTGAATCCGAATTCCTCGATGAATTCCGGAATCTGCTTTACCACGGTCTCAAGGGAACATCTGCCGCGGCTAATTATCCACTGTTTGAAATGCACCTCCTGAATTAACAGCTGTTCAAACTTTTCCGCCAAATATTGCTCTAGCTCGTCAATCTTCGGACAATTGTCGCATTTGGACAGATGATAATTTTCCGTGGGGTATGCGCACAACGACTTCGACAGGAGGTCCCTATATGTTTCAATTTCACCGTGAAATACTTTCAATTTCTTGCATGGAAAGAAAATTAATTTGATGTTTTGATGAAACATGCAAACGCAGACTGAATGCGTTCCGTGCCTGTCTAATGCCAGCAGCATTCTTTTGGTCGTAGGATGGCAAACTTAGAAAATCCCACTTTTTCTGCTGGGTATTTCTCATTGAACTGATGGTATGCTTCGGATAGATTACATAATAATAATCTGCGCTGCTTGTGTACTTTTTCTCCATCTTCACGTGTGATAACATAGTCACGTGTACCTTGGCAGGCGCGGCTGTTGTCATCATTGCAGTAAAAATCTTGAATCAATTTCACCGTTGCTTCGCTGATGGTCCTTGAGCCAAATTTCTTGGTGGGAGTCGCCAATATGCCCTTCTGTCGAACTAATTATTTGCTTCTTCTCGCGATGTAAAAAGATGTTTGAAACTGTTCAAAAATCTTGCGTATAGACCATGATTGAGGCAGCACAGATAAAATGAGATATTTCTCCGGAAAAGTGGTCGCTAAATTGAATTTTCTTTTCAACTGCTCAATCATTTGTTTGCCGTCATCAACGTCATCTGCTTGACTGCATTCGTTATCAGAGCCTTCATCAAATATTGTCGCGATTGCACTCACAACCTTGCCTTTTTTTCTCTTTCCTGTGTGTTTCACTTCGCAACTTTCTTTTTCTAATAGGCGTTTCACCTAAAGTGGTAATATCCTCATTCAAAGGACTCAAAGACATATTGACCATCGGAATGTCTGTCTCACTATCAGATGAAACATTTTGTTCACTTGTCATTTCACTCTCGGATTGTGGCTGCATTTGTTTCAATGCATTTGCTTGTTGAGACAAATCGATTTTACACTTGGGGCAAATGAATTCTGCTTCTTCACCGTATTGTATATTTAATTCATTCATGTATCGCTTCGAAACACCAGTTAATTTTAATACTTTTATCTTTTTCGAACGATGTCCACTCTTGTTAAACGGATTGCAGCAAAATTTATTCATTTTACTTTAAATTGTCTTTACAGCTTCACTCTTTACTTTACAAAAAAAAACACTTTAACACTTTCACGTTTAGTATTCAACTGAAATTTGATTCAGAGTGTGTGAAGTATTTATATTTATGTTTTGTTAAAAAATAGGTAAAAAAAATAAGCGATATTTGCTTTTCTTTAATAGGAAAATTTGCGTGAACTACTGGTCATAAAATGTTTTTTAAAGAGGGACTTAATTGGTTACTGCCAATAAGCCGACCACAGGTCATAAAATGTTTTGTAAATTTTTTAAATTACCAATTAATAAATATTTCCCCATATTTATTGAAAATCCGTGTTTTATGACTTGTTTCTGCACGTGTCATTTTAGGCGAAATATTTATTACCTGGTAATTTAAAAAATTTACAAAACATTTTATGACCTGTAGCCTCAGTCGGGTTTGGTGTGCCATTACATGCCACTGCTGCTATTATCCATGGATTTATGGCCGATCTTGTGAAGGCAGGCAGACCATATTCACTACACACTCAACTTGGGGCTCTATATAGATTAAAGTAGGCGTGGTCATACCAACTGAGAAATCTTCCCGGACTCATGCACAATAACTTTGCCCAAGATCATCACATGACCAAATTCATAGTTTACGATCCTATAAAGGACATACATACAAACATTAATATTTTCTGATGGGGCGTGAAAGTGGGTGTGGCACATAACATTTTTATTTTTACCTCGCCTTCAGTAAGATATAATTTGCCAGAATAGGCGTGGTCGTACCAACTCAGAAACCTTCCCGGTCTCATCCACAACAACTTTGCCGAAGATCATCACATGATCAGATGCATAGTTTGCGAGAATAGAATAGTAGAAATGAATTTCAAAAAAGTACCGATATAAGTGTACTGAAATTTGGCCCTTTTTCCACCTATTTGAGTCGTGAATAGCAGCATGTTGGTGGATGGAAGAATAGTTATCCTTTTTTTATTTTTAAATTGAATACATAATATCAAATGTTCGTTTTTACCCCGCAACAAACAATAAATTTTGACCAAAAATTTTTTTCCACTTAATATTTATTAACAAAAATATATGAAATTCATTTTTCAAACACAGAAAAGGCTGCATACGGCTATGTGTAAAGTAAATAAAATAGAACTCCGTACTTAAACAGTGCTACCAAACACTTCAGGCATCTTCACGAGATACTGTTATTTAGAAAAAAGTTTAATTGTTGTTAATTTTGTTATTTAACGAAAATGAGAACTTTGTGTAAAAGTGTGTGAGCTTATTGTAAAGTTCCATAAAGAAAAAAACCTTTAATAGAGATTGAAAAACTAGTTGGGCATCCAAAATCAAGCGTTCAGACAATAATTCGCCCATCTAAACTGTTGAATGTTCAAGAAAAGCCTAAAATTACGGCAGTAGAAATTGCAAAAACTTTTGAACGCCAGCATATTGCTTCAGTGCATCCAGAAATGGTGAGACACGTATTAAAAAGCAATGGTTTTCACAGCCGTGTTCTCCGAAAGAAGCCGTTTATTAGTAAAATAAATATGCAAAAACGCGTCGAATTTGCTAAAAAAAAAAAAAAAAAAAAAAAAAAAAAAAAAAAAAACATTCATGCAGAGAGGGTTTTTGGGCTAATATTTTATTTAGCGACGAAAGCAAGTTCAACTTGTTTGGTTATGACGGAAAACAAAAAGTATGGCGTCGAAATAACGAAGCATTATTGCCTAAAAACTTGCTTCCTACAGTGAAACAACATTATGGTATAGGGTTGCATGTCGGCGGCTGGGGTGGGTGATTTAGTATTTATCGATATACTTAAATATTCTCAAAGATAATCTGAGGCAATCCGCGAATAAATTGGGTCTTGCAGAAGGTTGGTACAACGACCCAAAGCATACCGCTGGTGTTGTTAAAGAATGACCACTGCATATCGTGCCTCATCAACTTCATTCGCCACCTCAGTCACCGGATTTAAATTCTATAGAGAATTTATAGGATGAATTAGACCGCCAAGTTAGAAAAAGGACGATAAAAAATAAACAGGATCTTAAAAACGTTCTACATGAAGAATGGAATTTAATTTCAAATAATTACACACAAGTATTAGCAAATTCTATGAAAAATAGATTAAATGCTGTTCTACAAAGCCAAGGCGGAGCCACTAAGTATTAATTTTGTTCTTTTTTTTTATTTACTTCTAGCCCAAATAATTTTTTTATTTAAAGTATGTAGACTTATCTGTGTTTGAAAAATGAATTTTATATATTTTTATTAATAAATATTGTGTGGAAAAGAGTTTTTGGTCAAAATTTATTGTTTGTTGTTCGATTGAATTTGTTTGAAATAAACTTTATTGGTAAATTTCATATATCCCAAAACCCCGTTTTTCATGGGGATATGTATACTTTACTGTGCCACTGTATCTACTTTATAGAGTTGGAAAATTATATTGTGGAAAGTACAAACGGAATGACAAACTTATATATACCATTCTCATGAAGGTGAAGGGTATAAAAGGGGTAAGATTATAAGGTGAGGCTTTTTTGTTTGAATTTGGTCAATAACATTATTTACAATAGATTTATGGGTGGCATAATAGAAGTGGACCAATTATGGACTAATAGCTTCTAAATCCAGTATACACTAATACTATGTTTCCACGGTACATGCTTTGCTCTCTATTCATGCTTCACACCCCAACCATGAGCGAAACAAATTGCTCCATCATACAAAATTTGAAGAGCGAATCAACTAGATTCATATTGCCTTTGCTAAAAAAAAAAAAAAACAAAAAAAATTGTTGGCGGTCACGCCTATTTTCGAGGCGGGCCCTTAAAATTGAAAATGTATCTCGGGAACTACTGGGTGTCTGATAATTTGTAATACATTAAATTAAAGGTATTAAAAATACCTTTCCAATGATATATATCATGATTATAAAATATGAACCGACTATGGGTTAAATCCGAAAAGAATATTTTTTGACCCGAATTTTTTTTTAATATCTAAAAAAATTAAAAACAAGTAAGAAAGTATAGTCGGTCAAGCCCGACGATATAATACCCTACACCCAGTATATGTATAAAACAGTTTTTCAGAAATGTGCGCTATATGGGAGATATGACATATTATATCGATATAAATACTTTTAAAAGATTTATGGAGGTTAAAGTTGATTACGGGGAGGGTCTTATATGGGAGGTTCGACTAATTACGGACCGAACATTATTTCTGTATATTATTTGTGTCGAATTTTATTTAATTACCAACACTTTAAGAAATTTGTGATCGTTAAAGTGATTTTCGGAAGTGGGCCATTTATAGGAGCTACGACTAATTATGGACCGATCATAATAAAATTGTACCGTATTGCTTGTATACATATAAAATACATTTGCGTTCAATATTATTTGGATACCAACATTTTTGAGAGAGTTATGCTCTTTAAAGGGATTTTCGGAAGTGGCCTTATATGGGAGCTACGACTAATTATGGACCGATCATAATAAAATTGTACGGTATTGTTTGTATACATATAAGATATATTTGTGTTAAATCTTATTTGGATAACAACATTTTTGACTGAGTTATGCTCTTTAAAGTGATTTTCGGAAGTGGGCCTTATATGGGAGCTACGACTAATTATGGACCGATCACAATTAAATTCTATGGTATTGCTTGTATACATATGAAATATATTTGCGTTCAATATTATTTGGATACCAAAATTTTTGAGAGAGTTATGCTCTTTAAAGGGATTTTCGGAAGTGGCCTTATATGGGAGCTACGACTAGTTATGGACCGATATGCACAAATGTGATTTGGCTTCATTTACCACTCATTTGTGATGAAATTTGTTTGGTTTCTTTCATAATTCAAACATTTATGATCGGTAAACCCCAATTTCGGGAGGACGTTTGTATTGGGGCCAGTTTCAATCCCATCCGCCCTTACACCGAAAAAATATTACGTACTCTGCGCACAAGCTTTACATGGACAGCCACCCAGCCAGACGGACGGACATCGTTAGATCGACACAGAAAGTGATCCTGAGCCAATCCGCATACTTTAAGGTGGGTGTTGGACCACTATTTCTGGGCGTTACAAACATATGCACAAATCCAATATACCCTCCCCACTATGGTGGTGTAAGGTATAAAAATTCTATATTAGTGTTATTTTAGTTTATTAATATAAATAGCCAAGACATTAAGCTTTAATTTAAGGTATCATATGTGTCTGTAGGTACTATAATCATAGAATTATAAGATCTGAAAAATTAAAAAAACACATTTTTTCACAATTTTGTATGCAGGATAGGATTTTTTTCTCTATGGTATACAGAATACCGGCTTCGCATTGTACGAATTTCCTGTATTGCCGGCCTACGGCCGGGCGGAAGGATTTTCTCCTCCATGATATACAGAACACCGGCTTCGCATAGTAGATTGTATTTTTTATGGTGAAATGTCATATTTCTTTAATATCTTCGGTTTTATATTGCCTACATAGTCATGTAAAAAGCTTAATTTCTTGAATATTGCAATTTATCTATTTACTCTTTTTCCCGGATTTTTTCGATTTTTTTTTTTAAATTTCTTATCAAAAAATAATTTTGTGAAATTTATCAATAGGTGGTTCATATAAAAAGGTCATGTTACATACCGTTGGAAAGTTCTTTAAATATGTACCTATCATTTCATATATATATCATCTAATAAAATATGTAGTTTTCAAAATATGGCTAAATATATTACAATTTTTGGAGCCCTGTCCACTCGAAAATAGGCGTGACCGCCCCAATTTCTTTTTTTTAATCAGAATTTAAAATTTTATTAGTGATAAAATTTTGAGTAATTTGAAAAAAAGTCACTAAAACCGACTTAAGCGAAAATAAATAACTTGGCCCATTTGCTCGCGTGTTTTCTTGTTGCTGGAAGTAAAGAAAGTAAATATGTACGAATGTGTTTTTTTTTTTTCAAATAAATGTAGCTAATTTCCACTCACTTTTTTTGTCCATTAAAAAAATTATTTTCTATAAATTGTAAATTCTGTTTTGTTTTATTCTGTGTGTTTATTAAAAATAACTGTCAAATCGAAGCAAGTTTATTAGTCAAGTAAACAGCATGATTCATAAACATGATTGAGAAATCGAAGCAGGTGATTCAAATCGTCGTGGAAACATAGTATAATGTGATTTCTATGTACTTTTACATTATTTTAATTGGATTTCACATCAATAACGTAATTTACGAAAGTTGTATGGTTGGTTAGTATACTCGGATGTGGACTTAATTCGGGAGCTATTCAGTCCAATCATGAATAAAAAATCCGCGGGAGTTTTTCCCCTTTTCCTATTCAAATTCAATGTTAAAAAAATAAAAAGGGAAAAAACTCCCGCGGGTTTTTTATTCATGATTGGACTGATTGACAATTATTGAGTTACAATTACAAAATCCAGTGGCATAATTGCAGTATAACTAAAGTGACCATATTTTTTTTTATCTGAAAACGGGACATCGAATAATTCTGATGGGTTCGGTTATATGAAATAAAAATGCATAGATAATATAACAATATTTTATTTGTCCGTAGTGAATGGCATTATTTATTTTACGTTACACTACAAAAAACTGTTTATACTTTGGTATATTTATATTTTCCAGAGGTAGAAATTTGTTTTAAAATTTTACGTGACGATTTCAAATATGTGTGGAACTCTTGGCAGGCTTTTTTAATATTAACTTTAACAATTAACATAGTCTTAAGCACTGATACCCTTAATTGATTTTTATCTGCGGTCCACAACTTGTTCATCAAAGAAAATACATGTTCAACTGGCGCATTTGTTCCAGGCAAACATAAAATATATTCAACGATAATTTGAAAATTTGCATGGTTTTGGTAATTGCTTTTAAAATGTTTAAATACTTTCACCCAACGATTTTCCGTAGAAATATTTTGTTGATTCCATTTATCACTTTTCTGCGATGTTACATATTTAGATACGAGTGAATATTCATCGAATATTTCCGTATCTTTATTGCAATCGAGATGTTCTTTTTCGATCAATATATCTGGAACTTTTTGAACATCTTCCCACTGTGGTACTTTTGTTAAATTTGCCCAATTAAGTTTTTCTAGATCTTTGTACATACATACATATGTGACCCGGCCAATGAAAAGGTGGCTTATGATTCAAAAAAGAAATTGCGAGACACAACTGTTAAATATAAACAATGCATTTCGTCAGTTTCTTAGTAGTTTTTCTTTTGCATTATGAACAGTCATGCCCAAAAGGCAACCAAAAAAGGCAAAAGAGCATAAATGAGTTAGATAAGTTCGTGTGGTACATTTATCAGAATTTCAGAAGCTTGGTTTCAGACTCCACGAATACGGATATTTTGGCTCCATTGCCATCGAAAAAAATGCCATCAAAAAAATCTAAGGATGCTTCACCAGCCACCAAAGTGGCATCGAAGGAACCAAAGGCTTCATCGTCAAAACCTAAACCGAAGAAGTCTGTAGCTTCATCTTCAAATCAAAAAAAAAATAAAATACTTGCTGGTCATGTATTTAAAATACAAAATACTTTCAGGTTATGTATTTAAAATACAAAATACTTATACATCTGCATGTATTTAAAATACAAAATACTTCCACGGCATGTACATGTATGTATTTAAAATACGAAATACACCATTTTTATTCAAACCAAAAAATACATTACATAAAACTAATTTACAAAACAAGTGTTTCCTTTCATAAATATCAGATTTTTTTAATGTAGCATCAGACAAACAGTTTCTTGTTGGAGAATAAATAAAACCTGCTGAAGAAAATAATCCTTCTACAGGTCCTGATGAGCACAAACTTGTATTAAATTCTATGAATACTGTTTTTATATTTGGAAAACTGTCAAGAGTGATAATGTATTTGCTCTTGTCACTGAGGAAACTGGCAGTTCCAACTCAAACTCCAAATTTGATGTCCTATTTACGAAAACAACAAAATCATCGTCTTCTTTACTTCTGATATTTCCAGGTGTCATTTTAAGTTTTTTGTAATTTTCCTCCAGATTATAAATTGCAAGATTTTGGATTCTTTGACTTTCTTCTGTCGTGATGTTTTCTGGCTGCCAACGCATCTTATAACCAGTATGATAACAGGAGGCCAAAATATTTGTATTTTAGGGAATACCTTTGCGTTGATGAGCAGATTTGTTCAACTAAAGCTAGAAATAACTTGAAAAGGTATAACCCAAATAAACCTCATAAGTGGGGTTATAAGATATACGTCCTTAGTGGAGTTTCGGGGTTTGCTTATAATATCGAACCTTAAAAAGGAGCTGAGAATATAGTATTAAACAATGAACCAGATTTAGGAGCATCGTCAAATGTCGTTGTAAGATTGGCGAGACATATACCTAGACAGCATAACTATCAGCTTTATTTTGATAACTATGTATTTTACCTATCCACCTTTGCTAGAGAATTTAGCTAAAGAGGGTATAATGAGTCTTGGAACAGTACGCCGTAACAGAATAGCAGATTGTAAATTGCCAACTGAAAAAGAAATTATGAAAAAAGAACGTGGGTTTTCAACTGAGTATGTTACTGACATAAATGGTATTGATGTATCAAATGTTATCTGGAAGGACAACAAAGTTGTTACTCTTGTATCAACCTTTGCTGGTGAATTTCCAAAAACTTAAGTCAAACGTTACGATACGACTAACAAGAAAAACATCAACATTGATCGTCCATACATTGTTGGAGAATACAATCGGCAACGTATTAATTGACAGAAGCAAAAGATGGCAGGTACGAATGTTTTATCACTTATTAGATCTGACAATGGCAAATTCTTGGCTGCTATACCGAAGAGTAAGAAAAGCAAAAAATATCATTGATGAAAACATATCTTCTGCGGATTTTCGCCTTGAAGTGAGTAAAACTCTTTGTAAGCTTGGTCAGAAATCTAATACGAAGACATCTATCTATCGAAAATGAAATTCAAGTTAAAAAACATAAAGGCCCGGCCCAACATGTTCCCCCAAAGGCCGTGCGCCAGGAATAAGTTGGTCATTGGCCGATTTGGGTGGAAAAAAGAATACGTTGCAAATTTCCTAAATGTTATAAACAAATACAAAAATACTTTGTGCGCCAAAAGGCAGTACTCATGGTGAAATTAAATACAAGGTGACAGCATAGCGCCAGCTGATTATTTTTTGCTCTGTTCATGGTGAAATTGAAAATGTCAAAAAGTTGTTTACAAATAGTCAAAGTTTATATAAAAACGTTACAAAATTATTTTGTTTTTGAAAAATTGAGTTTTTTCGCCGTTTTATCTGCGTAAAATAGCTTAAAAGTGTTAAAAAAAACTATGTTATATTAAATAGTGTGTTTGTTTTTTGAGTTGTTTTACTAAAAGTGTTAGTTTTTTTCTGTAAGATAAATGTTAGGATTCCTCTTTAAAAATGATTTTTTTTTTGCTGCAGAAAAATGCGTTGTTGCATCTTATGCCGTAAAAAAGGAGTAGCTGGAAGTGGTACTTTCCGACATTATATCTGCGGGAATTCGTTGTTTGTTAATGCCCAACGCTATGCCAATAGTGTAGCAGCAAAACAAAACAACAATGCATAGTGTTGTGCCTTTAGGGCTATCATGCCCAACAGAATTTCGAATGTCATCCGAAGTTAATCCATCAGAGAAACCTTCACATGGCTTACATTTATTTTCCATGGAAGAATTTTCGAATACTGCAGCTTCAAAGTGTCATGGGCAAATTCAGAGAGAAAAAGAATCTCAAACTGAGAAGTGATTAAAATTATCAATAATTTCATTAATGTACTTATTTCTTTTTTGTGCCTTTTATATATATACATAATTAAATTATATAATAATATAATTAATTATATTAATAAAATATCTATTTTATTATTTTTTGAAGAGCATCTAATATTGCTTTTGCTGTTTCACTTTTAGTCCTTCAATTTTTGATACAGTATCAACAAATTATCAAGAAAAAATTCGCCAATTGGAATCTGAAAATCAAGATTTAAAATGTAAGCTCCTTCAAGCAAATTTAGCGCTTGATTCTATGCGGAAAATATTTACAGAAGGTCAAATGCGAAGAAGGTCAACGTTGAACACTATTTTTATGTACCACCACATTTTCGCCCAGTGACACCTTGACCAAACTAGACGTAGGGCTTTTATAGATACATATTATTTTTGTGGAAGATATACATCTGTTTCAGTTCGACAATGCCCATATCAGGTACTAAGGGGTATGTCCAACGATTTATGATGTCATTGCTGACAATTTGATAAGCCAGCCAATTGTTCACCTTTCGAGCATACTGTTCGCGTGGCAAGAAGGAAACACAGATACGACTGTCTAGAATTTCCTCATTAATCAAAATGCCCCGAACAAAATCATCACGAGTTTCGAAATTGTTTAAGAAAATAAAATAAACAATTTTTCACTACTATTGTTTTCTGTTTTTATCCATGTTTGTATGTTTGTTTTCTTTATTTTATGCCAGATGTTTTTGACAGTAACGAAAGTATTACACAAACAAAAATGCCTGTTGTTCTTGCCTTGTTGTAATTGTTGTAGCAATGCTGTCACCTTGTATTTAATTTCACCATGGCAGTACTTATATATTAAATATCGTTAAAAAACAAAAATGTCAAAATAAACACACGGTTGTATTTTACCATTTGATTTTTAGTACATTTTATTGGTTTGTAGCTTAAATTGCTATGTAATATTAGCTAAATGTATGTGACAATATCCTCAATAATTTGCATGTAAGTAAGCTTTAAATAACCACACATAGGTGACATATAGTGTGTCAAATGTGATTATATCGCTCAAGGACTATATCGTTAATATTTTGTATGAATTTGACTTATAGATGGCTGTATCTTGGACTATAAGCGAAAAGTACTGTATCACGAATATAAAATATTATTATCCGGAAAGCATAAAACTCCATATATGTATATACAGTCATGTGAAAAATAATAGAGCCACCTGCTGCTCTATAAATTTAATGTTTTTTTTTAACATTGTATAAAATTTTTATTCGAAGTTTTGCTTCAAGTTAAATATACAAATTGTTTGAAAACAATTGTATACACTACAATCCGAAGTAAAACTTCGAATAAAAATTTTTTAAAAATTTTCAAATACTCGCTGGAGGAATAATTCTCATTTAATATTGTACAAAATATTTTTAGAACGAATTTTTTTATGCATTATTAGTTGCTCCGTTTCTTATTGTAATCCCGTTATTTTTTCTGTTATTGAAGCAACATTTCAAAATATGTCAGTGTTTGTATGTACATAAATTGGAGAAAAAGCAAGTGTGAAATAAAACAGAGCGAATTTTAAAGTTTGAGTAAAATATATATATTAAAGTAAAAAAAAAACTTAAATTTATTTTTAAAAAGTGAGTAAAAAGACTATTATAATTTTAAAAAAATATTTCAAAAATTGTTTAAAATATTGAACAGAATGGCCAGAAGCAAACACTGTAGCGTAGAGCGCCGAATATTAATCAAAAAGCCTTCTTCAGAGAAAAATTGCTGAAATAATTGGATGTTCAAAGAAAATGGTGGGAAATGCTATAAAACATGAAGATAAACAGGAAACAAGAGGAAGAAAACCCAAAATATCTGAATCTTTAAAACGAAAAATACTGCGTCATGTGAAATCCCTTTGTGACGTCATCCGCAATTTAAAAAGCAATACCAACTTGATGTGCACTTCCTTAAAAATTATTTAAAAGCAAGAAGTACCCGTGAAGTACCTTTTCTATCAAAGCGCAACATTAAACAAAGAATTGAATTCGCAAAGGAACATGTAAACTGGCCCGTATCTAAATGGCGCAATATTTTGTGGTCGGATGAGACTAAAGTAAATTTATTTAACTCGGATCGGAGTTCTCTTCAAGTTCGGAGACCCTAAAATAAAGCATTTTGTCCTCAATATACTATTAAACCCGTTAAACATGGAGGGGTAATATTCTGGTATGGGGATGCTTTTCCTATTATGGAGTTGGACCCTTGTACCGCATTCAGAACACAATGGATGCAAAATTTATACAAATATTTTAACAGAAGTCATGATACCTTATGCTGACAATGATCCTAAACATTCATCGAAGTTGGCAAAGACATGGTTCAGGTACAACCATGTGAAAGTTTTGGGATGGCCTTCACAGTCACCAGACCTAAATCCCATCGAAAACTTGTGGGGCGAGGTTAAAAGATTCTCAGAGGAAAGAATCCATCAAATAAAGATGAGCTTTAGACAATGGTTGAGACAGCATGGAATAACATTCCAGTTAAAACTTGTCAGAAGCTTGCTGACTCTATGCCGAAGCGATGCTTCGCAGTAATCAAAAATAATGGTAGTTCTACAAAGTACTGAGTAGTATTAGTAGTTATTTTATTAAGGATATTATTTTTTTTAGTAATTTTAAAAGGTTTGGTTTGATGGGTCTATTTTTTCACAGAGCAATTCAATGTATATAAAGAATTTTTTATTTTTAATGCAAAGGATGCAAATATTTCATTTATGTATTTTCTCATATTACAATAATATCTAATAAAAAAACAACAAAAAAGTTTAAAGAAAATTATTATTTATGTAAATATTTTAGTATTGAAATCTAATTTTGGGGGTGGCTCTATTATTTTTCACATAACTGTTATATATGTATGTATGTAGATATAAATTAATGAATTCATCCAAGGCCAAGGCTGAGATGTTGTATTCATCTGCCAACTATATTTATATTTATATACACTTAGGTCTTTTTTATGCGATAGACGCGTTCCAAAGAAAACCACATAAAGAAAACTGATTTTTACAAAAAATGGATGATTCGTTCCGAGAAGTTGAAAAACAGCATAACTTAAAATTTAGGTGTAAAAATAAGACCAAAATCGCATAAAAAAAGTCACAAGATAAAAAAAAATAACCAAAAACAATTAATTTTTTTTATTATAAAAATCACATAAAAAAGGGGGGAAAACAGTCAATTTTATTACATTTATCTGGTTAAACCGGTTTATAAAAGTTAAAAAATAAATAAGTACGAACTAAAAACAAAAAAAAAATCATTTATAGAATTTAAAATTTGATACTTAAAAGTAAGACATTACATATTATCCGAATCACTACGATACAATTGTACGATACAATTTAAAACCGAAACCTTCCACTTTACATTTAACAATCTTTGCTTAAGTCTAGTACTCTGTTCAAATTTGGTAAAAATGTTGATGAAC
Source organism: Bellardia bayeri (assembly GCA_950370525.1). Classification (NCBI taxonomy): domain Eukaryota; kingdom Metazoa; phylum Arthropoda; class Insecta; order Diptera; family Calliphoridae; genus Bellardia; species Bellardia bayeri. Next base: position 52,029,827 of record OX493264.1, on the reverse strand, counting down.
ATTAATTATTTCATACGGAAAATTTGGCGTGTAGCTTTTCTAAACAAAACACATATGTTTTGGTTTTTTGTGAATTTAAATCGAAAATAAATAAAAGTCAAAATATTTAAAAAGCTGTATTGAATCGAAATCGTTAAATAAAAATGAAAAATGAGGGTAAAACAAAAATATATAAAAAACCATAAATGTTTTGTATTTACATTCGTTTGAAGGAAAAGGAATAATTATTGATCAAATATCCCGTGAGGGAAAACAAAAACCTCAATAATAATACATATACTAAAGATATGTGTCCACGATCGTCAGATATTACAACGTTGTCATATCTACCAATGTGCTAGTATTGTACTTACATTGAAAATATTTTAGCAAAAGGTAAATTGTCAATTTACACGACTGTAAGAAAACTAACACACAATTGTCACACAATGAATTTAGCTGTCAACCGAAATTGTCAGTTCACACGGTTGTCAGTTTGTTTTGCAACTCTGTGTGTGTGTTTAAAAATATTAAATATTGTCATAGCACAAAAAAGAGCAATTGGAACCATTTTATCTGTACTCTATTAAACAGGATTCATCAAAAAATATGTCGCTATCCATTTTTTATTTTCTTTAATTTTCTTCCATTTTTTTGAAAAATTTTATTAATGCACACTTTAATTTAATTCTTTAATTTTCTTCCATTTTTTTCAAAAATTTTCACCCCTATCGTGAAAATTGTTTCCTTTTATTTTTTTTACCATTGAATTTAAATAGGAAAAATGTGAAAAGGGAACAAATTTCATGTGGAATTTTTATTCACGATAGGAATGTTTATTAATACACACTTGTTTGTTTATTTATGTATATACAGAGTTACATTTAGAAATAATTTCTATGACAATGCTGCCATTGGCAGATGTATAAACTTTGCACATATGACAATGAAAAGTTTTTGACAATTGTCTTAAAACAATGGCAATGCCAAAATTGTGTGTTTACACGATTGTTAGATGTGTGACAATATTTTTGTCTTCCAATGTACTGAAAATGCTTTTTCTTACAACGTTGGAAGACAAAAATTTTAAGTTTACACGGTTGTTAGACAATTTCTGCACATTTTTCTGACAACGTTGTAATATCTGACGATCGTGGACACATAGCTTAAAACAAATATTACTGGCAGCTTGTGCACAGTGTTGCCAGGAAATAAATTTCAAAATATGCTAAAACATGAAAAATTAAGTGCTAAAATGTTCTACAGAAGAAAAAAAAAGTGCTAAATTTTTTCAATGTAAGAATAAAATTTTTATTTCAAATGTAACAAATATAAATTATAGTTCTTTCTAATTTTGCTCATAACAATTGTTGACTTGTCTTAAGTTTACATTTCATATATTAATTCAAAATTTTCCGTGTTCATTTACTTACCACATCGAAAGAAATTTAGTTGAAATATTATAAAAGTTATTTTTTATTTCTCCAAAAGTATTTTTTGGAGTAAAATAGTAAAAAATTTTTCGACAAAAAAAATTTTTTTTTATCAAGCAAATTATGCTAAAAAGCATTTAGCATAATTTTTAAAAATTTCAATGTATTTTCGAGAAACAAAATGCTAAATCTAGCACTGAAAGTGCTAAAATGACAACACTGCTTGTGCAGCAGCACAACAAGTTGTTGTTGTTGTTGTTGTAACAGCTACATATAACTAATTAATTTTTAATCCGGGCGTTCTGCAATAAGGTCCAGACCAAGTAACAAGTAATAGATATTGTTGTTGCAACAGAAGAGCTTTTGGATGAAAATTCCACGTGAAACAATTGCTACTTTAATTACAGTGAAAGCTCCACTGGCGGACAGCTCTAATAGGCGGACATCTCCGCTAGACGGACGATTTTCTAGGTCCCGTGAATTAGGTCGTATTTTTAGAAAAAAAAAACCTTCTCCCCTGGACGGACGCGGACACCTGTTTTTCCAAAAACATCTCCCATAGAGGGACACATATACATATATGTATTACGAAAGGCAAAGATGAGCAAATTTTTGTATTTTGGCTCAACCCCTTTTCATTTATGCGCAAACATAGATTTAAGGAAAGAGATGGCTAGTTAGTGGTTAAAGAAACTAGTCGCGAACAGCTTCCCTCCAACGCCAGGGCACGGGTCGGTTGTAAACAAAATTTTGCCTAATCCATGTACGCCGTCACTGCATGGATGGTCCATTCCCATACATGCATACTCGTGGGACCAAAATTGAAGAAAATAATAACAAAAAGAAAAGAAATGATGCGACTCTAGAAGTCGTTGCAGAGAATGTCTCTGACAACTCGGCAGTTTCGGGGTCAAATCCAGACTCCGATTGGCTGGGTATCCACAGGGATATTCTGTTGCAAGAGGGTCAGTTACTTACAGAACTGACAGAAGTGGAAGAAATGGAATCCACAGTTGGCTCACCGTCTAGAACTGGGGCCTCTGAAAGACTCGTTGGTCTAACTTTGAGTTCTGATGATGAGCATGAAATCACAGTGATTCAAGCTCATGATCAGAACCAGGAAGCTAGAACTTCGGTTTCGGGGGTCACACTCGGAATGGAGAGCGGACTGGCGAGTCCATTAAAGCCCGTCGTTCGGCAGGATGCGACAGAACAGGTCACATCAGACTGTCGAACAAGTCTTGAAAAAGCCAAGAGTGGTGTGAGAGTCTCCTTAGCCTTTCTAGAAAAGATAGCTAAGAAAGACCCCTCGCTGCACGATGGGCGGGATAGGCATCTACTGAGGAAGCACCGAAAGAACGTGTCGAGATTCGAACGAATCCACGGATCTATCGTTGCTATCCTAGGTATTCCCTATCCTGCGGGATACACAACAAAGACTGCTGTTGATTCAAATGTTGTCAGAAAAGACAATGAATCCTCAGCAGTTTTTGCTGAGAAATCCTTTAAGAAGGCAACGGGTAAGCAGGAGGAGGGTAAAGGCTTAAGGCCTGGCAATCTTAGCCGCGACAAAACAGTCACGGCTGGGAGAGCTAAGCCTGTAAGCGAATTACCCACCAGTAGTCGCGCGATTAGGACTGGGAATGTCTCGATAATCTCCAACAGTCACTCCCAAAAGGGAGCCACTAAAGGTATTATCAGGGCAGACCAGTCAAAATCTGCAGGGAAATTGGGTGATCATCGACCAAACTCTGCTAAGCCCCCCAACAAAGGGGCAGTTAAAAGAGTTCGGTCTGATGATGACCAGAAATCCCCAGAGGCTAAGAGGACTGGTCAGACTGGTGTTGGCCCTCTTGTAGATTCCTGTAAGGAAATCAGCAGGAGGACTGGTTCCAAAGCTGACCAGCCCTCAACGTCAAGGAAGCTAAGGGATTCGTCGGGTAAGGACGGTATTCTGGCAGCTGTCATTGATCGTATGGATCCCGATGGTAGGATCAGCGTCGAGAAATGGCAGGTGCTAGAGAACAAACTTCTCGACGAAATCTTTAGCGTGAAAGGAAGGCCGGACGAGGTATCGTTCAGAGGGGCCGACTGGGCAAGAGGTGTCAAAATTGTCAGTTGCGGTAATCAAAAAACCTTTGAGTTTTTAAAAGCTGCAATTGGCAGGTGTGGCAGCACTTGTCCGGAGGCCAGTCTGGACGTTATACTTGTGTCGGAATTACCACTGAGGCCAGTAGTCACAGTGTGGATACCTCCACCTATAAAACCGGTGGAAGTCATACTGGGACTACTGTCCAATCAGAACGAGGGACTCATTACAGCACAATGGAAGTTGATAGCTTCATTGGGCTGTAATGAGAACCAAGGGAGGGACTTCAGGTTCGCAGTAGACCAGGAGTCTCTCAAGAAGTTGAGATCAATGGGAGGGGTTGCAGTTTTCGGGTTGGGGTCTATCAGGTTTAGGTTTCCTAAAAATGATAAACCCTAAGAGGCTGAAAGTGGTGCAAATAAACTTGCATCACTGTGAAGCAGCCTCAACCGAACTAGTAACCCATCTCATTGACAACAACGTGGATGTGGCTTTAATCCAAGAGCCCTGGATCAACAAAAACAGGGTAGTTGGATTAAAGGCCACGGGGTATACATTGTTTGTACCTCAAACCGATGAGAAGGTACGAACATGTATACTAGCAAGAAATTAACATAAATTTAATTTGTCTCATTCTTTCAGTGGTGGAGACCTCACGGTCGTGACGGGAGAAGCCAAGGACAGAACGGTTCTGGCTCTAGCATCGGTCTACTTGCCATACGAGGCTACCGATCCTCCTGGTGGAAAGGTAAAGGAGTTGGTGAAGAATTCGGGCAGAACAGGCTCGAAGCTGGTACTGGGGTGTGATGCAAACGCACACCATACCCAGTGGGGAAGTACTGACATCAACAAAAGAGGTGAGTCTATGTTTGATTATATTATTGCTAACAATCTCTATATCTGTAATATGGGGAATACGCCAACATTCAGGAATAGGCATAGGGAGGCAGTAATAGATATTACGTTGACGAACTGTAGGGAATTAGTGAAGGATTGGAGGGTGGCTCTGGAATTTTCCTTCTCTGACCATAGTCGTCTATCCTTTAACCTAGTGTTTGAAAGATCGAAAAGGAGTCCGTATAGGAATCCGAGAAGGACGAATTGGGATTCTTTTTCGGAATTAGTGGTAGATAACCTTAGGGTTACACACGAGTGGAGGTCGACTCCGACCGGAGTGGAACGACTGGTAGGTACCTTTACGGAGGCACTAATCAGTAGTTATGAAAGATCCTGTCCGCTGAACTTCCCGGGCAGACGTGAACAACCACGATGGTGGACGGAGGAGTTGAGGATTCAGAGATCTACTGTAAGAAGGTTGTTCAACAGGGCGAAATATACGCGTAGGGAAGAAGATTGGAGTAACTTTAGATTGAGTTACAATAAGTACAAGAAAGACATTAGGAGAGCTAAAAGGGACTCGTGGATCAAGTTTAGCGAGTCAGTTGAATCTGTAAATGAGATGTCCAGGTTCAGAAGAATCTTATCCAAGGACCCAGCAGTCCTAGGATTTATTCAGAGACCAGACGACTCTTGGACAGAATCTAGCTCTGAGACCTTATGCCTTCTTATGGAGACTCACTTTCCGGGGTGTGTGGATCCTGGGGCGGGGGAACGGGTTGAGAATGCCGACTCCTTCTCAGGGCCGCGCTCAGGCGATGAGGCAATGGAGCCAGTGGGAGACATGATCACCTTGGATAAGGTAACATGGGCGGTCAATACTTTTGGGTCTTACAAATCGGCAGGACCAGATGGTATCTTTCCGGCGATGCTACAGAATATCGGGAGATCATCTCTCCTACTGTTGGTGGAACTTTTTAGGGTATGTATATTGAACGGATACATCCCTAAAGGATGGAGAGAGGTTAGGGTCGTGTTTATACCCAAAGCAGGGAGAACCGGTCACTCTAAACCTAAGGATTTTAGACCGATCAGCTTGTCGTCTTTTCTTTTGAAGACACTGGAAAGACTGATCGATCTATATCTGAGGACGAGGATAGACGCCGGCATAATCAGTTGCGCTCAGCATGCCTACCTTAAGGGTAGATCTGTGGAGAGTGCGCTAAATGATGTGGTGGGTTTTATAGAGAAGGGACTGCGAAACAAGGAATACACCTTGGCGGCATTCCTTGACATAGAGGGTGCCTTTAACAATTTGAGAATAGAGGCTGTTAGGCAGGCACTATGTGACCTAATGGTTCCGTCCTTCCTGGTCGAATGGATAACTCTGATGCTTAGCAGTAGAGTCATTCACTCGGACTGGGGAAACGAACGCCTGAGGAAACTGGTGACCAGAGGAACCCCGCAGGGGGGTGTTCTCTCTCCCTTACTATGGCTCTTGGCTGTCAATGTCGTTCTGAGACTTTTTGACAGAATGGGTCAGAAGGTCGTGGCCTACGCGGATGATGTAGTTATTTTGGTATCGGGCAAGTTTCTGCCGACAATTAGTGAAGTCATGCAAGGGGCACTGGGCGAACTGTCAACCTGGGCTTGGGAGTCAATCCGGAGAAGACAGAGTTAGTTCTGTTTACTAGGAAGTACAGGGTGGAAAGTTTCAGGCTGCCGGTACTGGGAGGAGTAGAGCTTAGGCTATCGGATAGTGCTAAGTATCTGGGAGTTTTTCTGGACAGAAAGCTGTCTTGGAAAAGAAATACTCAGGAGAGGCTCAAAAGGGGTCTCAATGCCTACTATACTTGTAGATCATCGATAGGTAAGAGCTGGGGACTTCGGCCGTCAGTGGTGGGATGGCTTTACACTTCGGTGGTCAGGCCCATTCTTACATATGGATGCTGTGTTTGGTGGGAGACATTGAGATTGGCTAATCGAAGAAACCTTCTGTCTAAAGTTCAGAGGTGTGCTTCAATCGGCATAACGGGGGCCATGAGAAGCACTCCTCAAGCGTCTCTGGATGTCATTCTTCATTTATTGCCTATAGAGCAGTATGTGATGGGAATGGCAGCCAGAAGTATTCTTAGACTGAGGGAGCTGGGACTGCTAAAGGGTCACATGCAGGGTCACTCGCGAATCCTGTGTGAGATTGAGGCAGGTGGAAATTGCCTGGGATCGCCTGGCTCTACGGATTATGTGAGCACCTTGGTAGACTTTAGGCGGTTGCCGGAGGTGACATTGCCGTCTAGGGAGAGCTGGTCTGGAAGGGGCAAATTGTATGACGGATTTGCCATTTTCACGGACGGCTCAAAGATGAACGGCACGGGCGCAGGGGTCTATATTGAGGATCTAGACATCAGAATGTCATATAGGCTGTCTGACGACTGCAGTGTCTTTCAGGCGGAAGTTCTAGGGATCTTGAGGGCCGTGGAACTGATGAGGGACAACATCGACAGAGGCTCGGAGGTCACGATATATGTGGACAGCCAAGCGGCCCTTTTGGCCATAAGGGGCTGTTATGTGAACTCCAAGCTAGTCGACAGTTGTAGGAGGGCTCTAGAGGTAGCCTTAGGGTGTTATACGGTCAGGCTGTGCTGGGTACCGGGTCACTCTGGCATCGCCGGTAATGAGGTGGCCGATGAGTTGGCAAGATTGGGCTCAAGCACAGAGATGGATGACCGTATGGAGGTAGTCGGGCCTCCAATAGGCTTCTATTACGGAAGGATTAGGGAATGGGTTGTAAACGCAGCCAATCAAGCCTGGGGGAACCGAACAGACTGCCAAGTCTCACGGACGTTATGGCCGGTGCTTAGGAGGTCTGAGTCGGAACTGCTGTTGGGCAGAAGTAGGATCTGCGTTAGGACCATGATTGGCATTATCACGGGCCACTGCATGATAGGCAGGATGGCGGTGAGAATGGGATCCGAATTGTCGGATATGTGCAGACTATGCGAGGACCCGGAAGAACTGGAGACAGTTGAGCACATTCTGTGCCATTGCCCCAGGTTACAGGGCAGTAGAATGAGATGGCTGGGTAATAGATTCTTGAGCGAATTAGGGGATGTCTCGAGCTGTAGGCTTGAGAGTCTGATAGGATTCGTAATGGGAATGGCCTGGTTACGTGCCAATATACGGAGTGCGGGTCTCAGAAATGGAGGACATACGTCTGAGTAGGATTTGGTCAGGTCTTCTTCTTCTTCTTCTTCTCTTCTCTCTATTCCAACAATCTAACATTCCTCCTCCTCTTCTTTTCTTTACTCTATATATTTCTATTACTTCCTCTATCAAGGCATCGCAATGGACCATATTGGTCTCTGGGTGAAGGTGTGAGGTGACTCACACCAGCCTTCCTACCTACCTACCTACCTAAGGAAAGAGATTACATTGAGTGTGTATTTTTAAACTTAATCAGATTAACATTGCGTAGTGCGGTAATTCCCCGGTTTATTGTTTTATATATGTAATTTGATGAGATGTTCATAGACAAAATCTAAATTGTGATTCCCCTTTTTTATTCTGGTTTATATAATAATTGATGGATGGTCATTAAATATCATGTCAAATTAGTGTGTTTCAAAATCGCAACATTAATGAATTTATGGCCGAATTCTCGGTCATTAGTTAACCATTGGTAAACTAAAATACTAACTATTGTTTAACTATAAACTTGTTATTCTTATGGCAAACTAAGGATTGCAAATAAAGAATAATTAGTTAAGCCTTTGCCATTAGTTAACTAAAGACTGTGAATTTAGCCATTAGAGAGCCACTATGAGGAAATGTGGAAAAAAAACAAGCAAGCAAACTATAAACAAACAATATACAAATTTTTTAGATCTTAATATGTAATATTTCTTGCCTTTATATGTAATTTACATAATTAGCTACTCTGAATACATAAATAAAAGTATGTACAAACATACATATGTATGTATGTATGTTGTATGTATATGAATAGGGGAAAAATAAAAGTTTAATGAAAATATTTTTGAAGTTTGTTTTTTATCACAGTTATCGTAGCCACTAAATAATAAACAGGTAAATATGTATGTATTTATTAATTTTATCCCGAAGTATTTGGACGGACGGCGGACAAAAATGCCTCGACGATCGGTGTCCGCATAGGGGAGCTTTCACTGTATTTCACTGTGAAAAGTAATGTTGCCAGATAAATTTCATATGTTTTTCACAAAATGAACAGAGTACTACTTCTGCAACATTTTTTCATGAAAATTTCATGTGATTTTTTTAACATATATTTTGACAGCATTCCACTTGAAATTTTGAACAGAGTACTGGGCTTTACACAAAAGTAGATACACACACATCGCGTACATATCATTAAAGTACAAATTCAAACTGCTTTAAAATTTTGAAAATTACTATGCAGTAGTGATGCCAACGTTGAAAACGTTTAAAACGACAAAATAATTATGAAAACTCAATGAAAACAATAACACATAAAAAAAAAAGTCGATTTTAAAACCGCATAACTTCAAATCCGCATAAAAACAGACCTAAGTCCCCTTTTACAGTTGAGAAATTGAAAGACAGACAGACGAAGTTTGTAGGTGATGTATTGAAAGGAAGAGTGTGCGGTAAACCTCTACTGTACTGGACATTTTAAGACATTTTTCGTTTACAGTTTCCACTCTTCGCATTTTTTATGTTGTTGCTTCACATCATTTTTCTCACTTTAACGCGCGTATTGCAAAAATAATTAAATTTATTAACCAAATAGATTTATTGATAATAAAAACTTTATAATTAACAGGCGCTTGAATTTGTTTTTTAATTTCTTTTATTTTCAATGCGTTTTTATAACAAAAATTTCCACAACAATCAACATAGAAGATGGAAAAAATAAACAAAAAATTTCTGTCTGTCTATTAATTTCGCAACTCTAAAAGGTTTAGGCAAGTTCAAAGCAGAATGAGAAAAATGTCTGTCTTTCAATTTCTCAACTAAAAAATGGGACTAAGTGTATATTTTTATTATAACAAATAAAATCATAGACAGTAACGATTTTAAATTTTATTCAGGTATGTGATGAATATCGGTCGATATAAAAAGTAAATCGTTTCGACAAGAGTGTGAAAGTTTTCGATCGATTTCAATATTCCATTTTTGTGCCATTCTACAACAGTTCCAATAAATGCAACTCTGATAAAGTTTAAATTACAACTCTTAAAAAGTCAACAGTCAAATTTTTTCAATTAAAGGTAAGGCCCCTTTCAGATTAGGCAATTTTATTTGCGCAAGTATAATTTTCATTTTTATTTATTTTCTTTTGAACTTCCTTTTGTGTACACATTCAAGTAACTTGGTTGCGCAAGTTTAATTTTCTTATGCTCGAATTTTTTGACGTTTTCTTTGACTTCTGTATTCATTTTTTTGGATTGTTTTACGGCGCGCACTTCTTGCATATATTGCGTCCGTAAATTCTTCCATTTCCGTTTAATTTCTTCTAAGGTTTATAGTGTTGTCGGTCTTTTACATTTCAATTAAAATTTTAGTAAATGTTTCCGCCTTTTTATTGCGGTCTAAATATGAAAATGAACGAACATTAAAAATGCATTAATTTTGTTCATCACATTACACATAGTGTTGTTGGACTGTTCGGACGTGTTATTTTTAGTGCGGCTGAATTTTCGGTGAAAAAATCGTAATAGGTGAAAAAGTGTAATAGGTCGAAATAAAACAAAAAGTTAAAAAATAATTCGTAATAGGTAAAAATACCTACGGTAAAAAAAAAAAAATATAAAAAACATTAAAAAATAAAAAAAAATAATAAAAAACATTAAAAATCGCATAAAAACTGTATGAGTGTTCCTCTCAGATGTAATTCTGAGAAAGAGCTTAGCTCGACTAGAAAATCTTTATGGATCTCTGAGGAAGAATCCTTAAAAAAATCTGTGGAGAATCTTCTCACTACAAGAGCCGCAGAACGGCGCCGTTCCTGTTCGCCCAATATAGTGATTTCATCAGATGATAAAACATTAATATCTTCTACATCAAATAGTGCAGTCAAACCTAGAAAACAAGTAGGTATGGATAAATACGTCACAGTTCTTAAGCGACAGAGGAGCCCGACATCTGCTCAAACGTCATCAAATTCAAAAGCTCCCAAGACCGTGAGTATTGACAATCCAAATGATCAAAACAGGTTTGCTCTCCTCCGGACGGATGATCCAGAACTTCCTAAAAAAACGTTTAAGCCCCCACCAATTTATCTGAGAGAGCCCACTTCCAGTAAATTGGTACAAGGAATTGTTTCGGTAATAGGTGAAAATATGTTTAGCGTAACCTCAATTAAACATGGAAATATCAGCGAAACCAAAATTCAAGTGAAAAAGGAAGATGACTTTCGAAAATTGTCCAACCAGTTGGAGAGGGAGAGTAGGGATTTCTATACCTACCAGCTGAAAAGCGCAAAAGGACTCCAAGTCGTTCTAAAGGGTATAGACCCAGATGTTGATCCTGCCGAGATAAAGACTAGTTTAATGGAAAATGGCTTCAAAATTAAGAACATAACGAATATTAGAAACCGTGAAAAGATTCCTCAGCCTATGTTCAGGGTGGAATTGGAACCCGGAGATATAGTCTTAAAGAAAAACGAGTCCCATCCCATCTACAATCTGATTTACCTTCTGCATCGTAGAATCACCGTGGAAGAACCGCATAAGCGTCAGGGACCCGTCCAGTGTCTTAATTGTCAAGAATTTGGTCACACTAAAGCATATTGTAAATTGCCGTCAGTTTGTGTTGCGTGTGGGGAACTACATACAACTGCTCAATGTGATAAGTCGAAAACCGACTCAAAAATCAAAAAATGCAGTAACTGCGGAGGTAATCATACCGCAAATTATAGAGGTTGTCCAGTTTACACTCATTTGAAAGGCATAAGGACCAACAAGACGTCAGTATTACCTGTTCATCCACAACAGCCTAATTTTGCATCGAGTAACAATTTTCCTCAATTGTTACGGCCCACTAGTCATGAAAACGCGCCTAGTTCTAGACAAGTTTCTTACGCTAACGTGGTTAAATCTAATATGCCAGGTTTGGAGCAGGAACCTAAATCTCAATATTACGAGCCTAATATTAACACTCTAGAGACTACTTTGCAGACACTTGTCCAAACTATGAACACTTTTACGACCACTATGACATCCATGATGCAGGAAATGCTGAAAATGCAATCCACTATCTTACAAGCAATTTTAAAGAAATGATTTGTTTAAAAATTTGTTTTTGGAACGCGAACGGCCTCCGCCAACATAAAAACGAACTGGAACACTTCCTGATGGATAAGCAGATTGATGTCATGATGATTGCTGAAACTCACTTGACGGCGACAGGGTACTTCAAAATTAATGGATACGTGTTGTATGATACTAAAGATCCCCGCGGAAGAGCATGTGGAGGTTCGGCAATTCTTATAAAGAACAGAATAAAACATTATTTAATGAACAACATATGTGAGGATTACCTACAAGCAACAAACATTTGTATTGAATTCTGTCAATACAACTTTGTTTTATCATCAATTTATTCGCCGCCTCGATTTTCAATAAAAGAACATCAATACTACAGCTTCTTCAATTCCCTTGGAGCTAGATTTTTGGTTGCTGGTGACTTTAACGCCAAACACACATTTTGGGGTTCACGTCTAGTGACCCCGAAGGGTCGTGAACTTTTCAACACCATTGCCAAAATGGGCTTAGATGTACTCTCAAGCGGGCATCCCACCTACTGGCCGACGGACCGACGGAAGATTCCCGATATTATTGACTTCGGAGTAGTGAAAAATATCCCTGTAGAATCGATACAAGTGGAGCCTTCATTAGACTTGTCTTCAGATCACTCTCCTTCTATTATTTCAATGCGTTTCCTTCAAGGGTATGGCTCTCCATTTCGGGACATGTCTAAATCCAGAGTAAGTTGGATAAAGTATAAAAAGTATTTAAGTTCCCACTGCACGGAAAATGTAGTGTTGAGAACTACCGAGGATATTGATGGGTCGATTGGCAAGTTTACTGAGGACATACGAAGAGCTGTGCATCACGCTTCCACATATGACGTTGAATGCAGAAATGGGACAAACAGAACTTATTTCGCTGAACTCGAACATCTCCTGACAGAAAAAAGAAGAGTTAGAAGAGAGTGGCAAATTCACAGGTCTCCTCAACTGAAAGCTAGGCTACGGGAATGCAGAGATATACTAAGAAATTTCTTAGAAACCCAAAGAATGGCTTCACTTAAATCATACTTGGAGGGAATTGACAGTTCCCCACAATCTGACTATTCGTTATGGAAGGCGGCACGAGGTTTAAAAAGACCAGTTAGAGGAAAGCCTCCTTTGCGAAATCCGATTGGTGACTGGGCTAGAAACGATTCCGAGAAAGGGACTTTATTTGTTAACCATTTGAGAAATGTGTTTACTATAAACAACTCAAATAATGCAACTGAATTGCCACCACTCGTTATTAGACCTCCTGTACCTCTAAGACTTAGCTTTAATGATATTCAAAGCGCTATTGGTACTCTGAACCTTAAAAAAGCTCCAGGTATGAATAAAATCAGCAACAAAATGCTCGTGGAGTTACCTCGTGTAGCTAGAAGAATTATTCTCTTTATCTTCAATGCTATTTTACGCCTAGAATACTATCCTGCAGATTGGAAGGTATCTATGATTACCATGATTCCTAAGCCAGGGAAGGACCTCACCAAAGTAGAGTCATATAGGCCAATTAGCCTACTGCCGACAATTTCAAAACTGTTTGAAAAATTGTTAATGGCTAAGTTGATTCCAATTCTGAACGACACTCAATGTATTCCAAATCATCAATTCGGGTTCAGAGCTAAACACAGTACCATCGAACAAACACACAGATTAGTAAATGTGATAAGACGGTCGTTTGAAGAGAAAAAATACTGTTCCGCGCTTTTCATTGATGTTTCCCAGCGTCCAGTCCCAGCGTTCGACAAAGTCTGGCATGAAGGTTTAATGCACAAAATAAAATTAGCTCTGCCTGCTAACACCCACAAACTTATGAAAAGTTATTTATATGGTCGCAAATTTACAATCAAAGAAGGCGATTTTTTAAGCCCCGCTCAGCCAATTGAAGCAGGAGTACCCCAGGGTAGCATACTGGGTCCTACTTTATATTTGATTTATGCATCCGATATGCCGTCAGACCCCAATATACATACTTCAACTTTTGCTGACGATACAGCCTTTATTAGCGTTCATAAGGACCATCAAATAGCATCACAGAATTTGCAGAATTATATTTATAAACTAGAGAATTGGCTTGAGCTTTGGAAAATCAGGGTTAACGAACAGAAATGTATTCATATAACTTTCACATTGCGAAAAGATACCTGCTCGTCCATCAGAATAAATAACCAAATTATTCCGCAACACAATGAAGTCAAATACCTCGGAATCCACCTCGATCGTCGTTTAACCTGGAAGTCTCATATTGACGCAAAACTTACACAGATGAGATTAAAAGCAGTGCAACTGAATTGGCTAATCGGCAGAAATTCTACATTAAAGTTGGATTGTAAACTTTTGTTGTACAATGAAATTCTAAAGCCAATATGGTGTTATGGAATTCAATTATGGGGTACTGCCTCAGCATCCAACATTGAAAAAATTCAAAGAGGTCAAAATAAAATTCTACGTATAATTACTGCAGCTCCATGGTACGTTAAAAATTCTCGAATTCACAAAGATCTAGGCATTCCTTTGGTGAAAGACGAATTTACAAAATACGCCTCAAAATATGTCAGCAAACTTGAACACCATCCAAACCCACTTGCACGAGACATCCTTAACTTTAGTGGCCATGTTCGGTTGAGAAGGAGGGATACCCTTGCTTTAACTCAAACGCAAAACAGATGACTGGATCAGTGGATGTAAATTTTTTTGTAGTATCATAATATTTTGTCTAGCACTGGCTGGACTTATTATTTTCTTTTAGTATTAAGATTCGAAAACTTATTGTCATTTCAATATCTGAAGATTCAATAAATAAATATAATGTATTATAAAAAAAAATAAAAAAAAAAAAAAAAAAAAAAAAAATTTTGTTCATCAATTTTGTGATTAGGTGTTCCATTTCATTTTGCTTCCATTTTCTCATGATTTTTTTAATTTAATAAAAAGTAATTCACAAATAAATATAATTTTTTTTAACACAAAATTTGACAACACCGCAGAGTATACTCTGTGACAACACACCTAATTTAATAAAAATTTATTCACAAATAAATATAAATTTTTTTTAACACAAAATTTGACAATTTAATAAAAATGTATTCACAAATAAATATAAAATGTTCCTAACACAAAATTTGACAACACCGCAGCAGAGTATACTCTGTGACAACACACCGAAGAAGAAATAAGAGAGAATGTCAAAAACAAATAAATAACCCAAAACAAGAATGACAGCAGCAACAGAATTTCCAAGTACAGACAAGCGTGCACTCAAGCCTCGGCAATTATTCCCCTTCAACCCGACCTTTCCTCTCATACCCACAAACACTAGACTTGCGCAAATAAAATTGCCTAATATGAAAGGGGCCTAAATAAACATAAATTTACATTTTTAAAAATAAAGTTGTAATGGCTTATTAGATACTTTCTTTAATTATCTTTGAGAAGAACACTCAAAATGTTGAAAATATAAGACGAAAATGCTTGAGGAACAAATCTGATCCTTTAAATTTGCAAGAAGTGTATCTAATTTATAATTTTACATACACACATGTATGTATTTACAAATTTAACCATTTTTTAGATTCGTTGAACATTTTCACAGAGAAGGCTTTATTATAATTTTAAATAAAATTGGAGGTTATTGGAAAGATGCATCAATTCCTCTATCAATTCAATTAGCTGCATTCTTAAGAAACGACGTTAATGTAAAATCAATAAATAATTATGAACCAATTTATCATTAAACTAAAAACTACTTACATTTAAATAATTTCTTTATATATTTCGTTGATACAAAAAAAGTCGTTTTAAAAATGGTTTTACCCCGTCATTATCGAAATGTGTCACATGTAAAAAATGCCAAAAACGAAATGGCACAAAGTAAAAAATGAAATCGGCACAACAAATTGAGAAAAGAAAACGCATCACACCTGTTTTCGATTTTAGCGGTTTTTGACGCCGAAATCGATTTTCATCACATACCTGATTATATAACTTACAGCCTTATGCAAAAAAACTTAAAAAGAGGTTGGTAAACCTCTGTTAAGCAAAATTCCTTAAAGTATTATGCAAAACGAACTTTTAGTTTAATACACTTCTAGTAAAGCGATGATAACATCAAATAATTTGATGCAGCTACATACCTACTTAAAGTAGGTTAAAGTGACGTTAAGATATTTTATTGTTTTAACAAATAAAGTTTTGTGAATTTTTATGTGAGCTTTTACAAAAAAAAAAAATGGACACATGAATATATTTTTACATAAAAAGACTTAGTGACATTTTCAAATCACTTCCAAAATTGTATCGGTAGCGGAGTTTTAAATTCTGAGTAAAATAACAAAAGAGTTTTGCAATATGGATATTGCATCCGCCGGTTTGGTTTATAAATCACCAAACTCTAGCAAGGTGCCACCGGACAAAACAGACACTGGAGGTAATAATGTTATTGGTGAGCTGATGCGGAAAAGTGGCATTTTCATCAGATGGAGACATCAGATGAAAATGAAATGTACTGTGATTATGACACGGATGAAAATTTCCAAGAGGTCAGAGCAAAAAGATCGAAAAGAAACGTCAGCGGGGTAAAGATCACTCAGGATCAGTTCAGAAACCCTGGGAAAGTGAATGTAGACATTTCCGATTTTGGATCTACCACTATTTCACAATCGTTACGAACTGTTGGGACGGCTGAATATAGAAGTGAATGAAAATGCGTCTTCGACAAAAAAAGCAGCAGCGGAGGCAGGAAAAAAAGCAAACAAGGTGAGGAGTGTTGGGGAAAACCCTGGTAGACCGGTAGGGACTAAATTTTGTCCACCAATTATTTTGCACAATGTTAACATTAATAAGTTAGTTGGTCAATTAAATGAAAGAGAACCTAAGGTGGTTTATAAAATTATTAATTCTTCTAAAAGTAAGAGCAAACTTTATTTTCAAGATCTGTCCACTCATTTAGAAATGATGGAACTTTTGCGATCCCAAAATATAAAATCATACTCATTTACCCCCCCTGAATTGAAAAGGGTTGCGGTTATTTTGAGAGGGTTGTACTATATGACTGAGGTGTCTGAAATTAAGGACGCCCTTGATCAGCAGTTACCTAATACAGTTGAAAAGGTTAGTAAATTAGTAACGCAATTTTCTGCGAATAATGACTATGACACTGGTTTATTTGTTGTTACCTGATACAAGGTAAAAAATTAAATGATATTAATAAAATACAATTTATATTAAATCAATCGATAACTTGGGAAACTCCCAAAGCAAAGAAGAGAGAGATTCAATGTTTTAGATGTCAGGCATGGGGACACTCAGCCAGAAATTGTAACGCTAAATTTAAGTGTGTAAAATGTAACAGTGACCATGAGCCTGGCAACTGCAACATTAGAAAGGGAGAAGATTCTCCAATATGTGTAAATTGTAACAATAGCGGGCATGCAGCAAATTACCGAGGCTGTCCCGCGTACAAAAAATATTTAGAAAGAAAAAAAGAGTTAATAGCCAAGTCTAGAAATAAAAGAGAGGAAGTAAGAAATAATGTTAACTCTGCGTTATTAAAGTGTCAACCTGTTAATGAGAAAATTTCTTTCGCTAGCCATTTTCATAATGGTAGTACAAATCGTTTAAATAACGAGCTTAAATTACCCTCAATTGTGGAGGAATTTATGAAGCTAGGAGAATATTTTAGAGAATCTAAAACTCAAACTTTAGAATTAAGAATTTTAAATTTTCTTAAATCGTATAAATCGCAGCCATTGGCGGTGGCAGAGAAACAGTACAGTGTTCTATTAAAAGAAGTTCTGTTCAATTATGGGCCGAAATAATTTAATATTTGTTACTTTTAATGTAAGATCGCTAGTCGAACAAAGTAGGCGCATAGAATTAATTAAGATTCTTAACTTTAACAAAGTCGATATTTGTTTTGTACAAGAAACCCATTTTCGTGTTAACTCAAAAGTAAATTTTGAAAAGTATAATATAATAAGAGATTACTCAAATCAAGGCACAGCAATACTCATAAAAAAGGGTATAAAATTTACTATTGTTCATTTGAATAATTTAAATTTTCCAAACAGTTTCATTGAAATAAATGTATCTATAGCAGGACAAATTAAACGAATTTTATTAGGTAGTGTTTACATTCAGACAAATTTTCCACGCGATGATTTCAGATTCTAGATACTATACAAAATTTTTCATTGTCGTATGACGGTGTGTTTATCGGGGGTGACTTCAATGCGAGAAATCCACAATGGAGCGATTCGCTTGCAAATCTGAATGGACAAAGCCTCTCTAACTGGTTAAACTTCTCGAATACTATTTTTACTAGAATATGTGATGTGCACCCAACATTTCCAGGAGCGTCATCATTTTTAGATCACTTTCTGATTAGTAACAGAATGATTAACTCGCTGGATCAGAATTTTCAGTTGATTAGTCTGCCCACTTTCTCGGATCATTATCCATTAAAATTAAACTTTAAATTTTCTGCATTTGATTTAATTCTGGCTCCTCCGAAGTACTTTAAATCGTTTGAAAATACGAATTGGGAAGATTTTCGTGGGGAAGTACACCACGGTATGTTGAGTATATGTCCCCCTGCGGACAGAAATTTACGTACGGACGAAATTGATGAGAGTATTTATCAGTTTAACGATTTTATTAACGGTGTAATTGATAGACATACGTCTAAAGTTGAGCTAAAGAACGAACGATTTATAGTCCCGGAAAGCATTAAGAGATTATTCAGGATTAAATATGGGTGGCAGAAAGATTTTAAAAATTTATTTCACAGAAATGGGAATAGAAATTCGGTCGAATACAGGGTGTTAAGTTGTCAAATTCAACTTCTGAAAACAATTATAAAGGAACAGGTTGAATTGCATCAGGCGAAGGAGTTTAGTAAAAGAATTGAAAAAATAAAACCAGGCGCAAAGGCATTCAGGGAGGTTTTTAAAATTATCGGTAGCGAAAGATCAAAGGGATTTGACAAACTAATTGTTGATGACAACGTTTATCGCAATGATGTCGATAAAGTTGAGCAGTTCAGACGACGATATTTATAGGTTTTCTACCCTGAGAGGGCTGATACCGATGAGGTCCCGAACACCGTAAATTCGATTATAGATAGTTGTTCTGAAAATATAAGTATTTTCTCCATCAATGCTAGCGCGCTGTGTCCTATGAATCGTATTCATTACACAAATTTGGAAGAAGTTAGTGGTATAGTAAAATTCCTAAATGCAAAAAAATCTGCAGGCGACGACAAATTATCAAATGTTTTAATTAAGAAATTACCAGCTTCAGCAATCGAGTTTCTAGTGATTATATTCAATAATTGCTTAAATATTGGTTATTTTCCCAGGAGTTGGAAAATCGCCAAGATATATCCTCTAATTAAAAAGCCAAACGATTTTCAGATTAATAACTCACGTCCGATTTCTATGCTTTCCAACGTTGGGAAATTACTTGAGAGAGTTATCAAAGTTAAATTTGAAAGTTCTATTGATCGAAACATGTTACCCGACAATCAATTCGGTTTCAAACGTGGTCACTCGTCTGTCGACGCATTGTTATATGTACATAATGAAGTTATAAACAATTTAAGGAGAAAAGAATGTACGGTCGCCGTTTCATTGGATATTGAAAAAGCGTTCGACCGAGCTTATCAATTTGGTATCATTTACAAACTAATAAAACTAAGATGTAACTCTTTTATCATTAAGATGTTTAAAAGCTATTTTGAAGATAGGCTATTTTTCGTAGAAATAAATGATTCGAGATCCGGTTATGGTAACATCTTTTGTGGTGTCCCGCAAGGAGCTATTTTGGCTCCAATGTTATATAACATTCTAGTATACGACTTCCCACATATTTACAATGAATCCAAAAGTATCCTTTTTGCAGATGACTCATTTATTTTTTCGCACGATATTGATCCTGTGTCTGCCACAAGAAAGGTGCAAACCCACCTTTTGATAATCGACAATTTCTACAAGGAGTGGGGCATTAGGATTAATACCCAAAAATCAGAAGCCATTTGTTTTCGTAACGCCTCGGGTAGGGTCCGCGAAGTGTTGTTAGAAAAAGTAAAATATTGAATCTCTCTTTACACGGTTCAAACATTCCATTTAAGGATAGTATAAAATACCTTGGGTTAACATTGAATAAACTATTTAAGTTCAACGAACATGGCAGAATTGCCAAGGCTAAGGGACTGCGGATCAAGGGTATGTTTTTGAGGCTGTTGGTTAACAGACACTTGAGTCAAAAAGCGAAGTTGTTACTTTACAAAGTATGCATCCGTTCTGCGATGATATACGGTTTTCCCGTATGGTTCTCAATCTCTCCAACCGTCATGATGGAGTTGGAGATTTTGGAAAGGAGCTGTTTAAGACTATGTGTCAACGCAAATTTTGAAAATTTCGTCAAGAGATTTTCAAATACTGTGATTTACAGCAGAGCACAGGTACAACCTCTTGCGTCGTATTGTTTGATCTCACTTAGAAATTTCATAAACCGCCTTGAGAACCATGAAAATGGATCAATGACAAGTGTTCTCCACTCGCAAACCGGTTTTGATTGGAGTAATAGTATATATATTTCTCCGGTTGGGATTTTACAGGAGGATATCAATTCCTTAATTAACTCAAGTAATTACTGTCTACCAGGGTTTTATTCGCATTCCATCCCGGGTACGAATAGGGGATAGAAGTTTTTTTTAGTATAGTCTCTTGTAAATATGTTGTTTTAGTTTTAATATTAGTTTTAAGTTTCACCATATGATCTTATTTGACTATCAATCAGTCACTGTAAACTTTTATTATATTTTTGAGCAATATAATTCTAATGTTTATCTATTGATGTAAAATCTCTTATCTTAATCAAGCTTAACTAAGCATAGAGCGTTATTCATAACAAATAATGTCCTAAATGTTTATTAAAATAATACTGTATAGTTTTAAGTTTATCATCATTTATGTTATCTATACCCAGCTGATTTGTGATCTAATTTTTTAAGTCTCAATAAAAAAAATCTGAATATAAAATTTGGTTGCAAAGTACGTACATGTGTATGTATGTATGTGTGTATACTAAATTTTGAAAATTATAATTTTAAGAAAAATATTTTTTTAATTAATAATACCTACAGACACATGTCATAACCTTAATTAAAGCCTAATGTGTTTATATTAATAAACTAATATAACACGTACGTGGATGACGACAGCAGGGCAAAATAATCATTCACAAAAGTAAATTGTATAATAATTTTGTAATATTGTAGTCGATATCCTGTTGTCGCGAATGTGTTTAATGCTTAACGTGAAATTCAATGCTCAAATAAGATTTTTTTATAAGGCTGTTAGTGTTTAATAATTACTTTTCAAGGAAAATAGTTTTCTTCAAAAAATAAAAATTATTGTTGAGTTTTATTTTGTGTTCAAAATATAAAAATTACTGTTTGTTTTATTTTTTCGTTCAAAAAATTATTTATTTATCATTAAAAATTAATAATCATTTTATTTGAGCTTTATTTTTTTATCTATATACATATGTACTTATGTAAAAGAGTAAAGTGACTGACTGACAGACTGATTCCTTCATCATCGCACAGCATAAACCGCTAAAGCTAGAAACTTGAAATTCGGGTAATGAGTTCCTTTTACAACATGTAGATCCACTAAAGCAGCCCATACACGTTTCAATTCAATTGGCAACCGAGTCGGTTGTTGTGCAAATCAAAGCGTTTATGGCTTTGTCATTTGATTAGTTTGGCAGTTGACGAGTTGGTTGAAGAAAAATCAAAAGATTTTGATTTTTTTCAAGTTGACTAACAAGTCATTCAATTCGATTGTACTGTTTGTGTTCGAGTCTCTTGATTAGCTGTCAAAATTAAGGTTTGTTGTTTTCTTTTGCAAAGCAAAAGCTGTTTATTTTTAAAATCTTTTTTTGATTTAGTGAATTTGAAATAAAAAAATAAACAAATGACATCTTCAAAATCAGAGCCCTTGGCATGATACCGCAATGTAATAGAAAGTCGAGTCTCTGGTGAGATTGCATCTCTCATGAATGTGCCCTGCTTCCTAATAAGGGGTGTTAATTTTTCTAGAAGTTGGTGAAAAGCATCTTCATTTAGCCTTGTGAAATTTTTAAAGTCGTCCGGCTCTATTGTTTTTAATTCCCTTATTAAATTTTCATTTGAATTTTTTTTCTTGTTCTTCAACCATTCTTTTGACCAAATTCTTCATTGCTTTTCTTTTTCTTCATCATTTAAGACATTCTGCAATAACCATTAATGCAATTATTTTTCTTTTTTCAACCATTAAAGTTTTTAATTTTTAAATTTGTACAGTTGTAAAAAAATATAAATTTGACAGTTGAATGTAAGTCTTTTAATTGACGATTGAATTGAAACGTGTATGGGCTACATAATAAGGGATTTTTGGAAATTCGGTCGTTAAGGGGGACAAATGGGGCAAAAACAGGTAAAACAGTACCCCTGTTTCTCCAAAACAAATAAACTTACAAATAATATTTTAATTGCGTCCGCCTTTAGTCAAAAAAAGAGCCGAGAGGTGTCTGGTACTTTTTTGAAATTCAAGTGACCATATGGGTAAAAATAGTCCCCGTAGAATGTTCCGTTAACATGTATATCTCCTACATTAATAAACATAGAAATACTGTATTAAATGCATCTGGATCAGATCAATAAAGACTAGACATTTTTTGGTACTTTTTTGAAATTCGAATTTCTATGGCCTAAAAATTGTATTCTTTTTTGGTACTTTTTTATCAAAATGTATTTCTCACTAAAAATTCCATGAACTATTATTTTCAAATAGTACGTATTACAGATAATTAATAGGTACTTTTTTGAAAATAATTTTTTCATGGGTGACAAAAACGGGTTAAAAACGGACATTTGACATTATTTATTCAATTTAAAAATAAAAAAAAAATAAAATCCATACAAAAAGAACCCAGAACATGCTATTCATGACTCAAATATAAAGGTATAAAAAGGGGCAAATTTCAGTACACTTAAATTGGTACTTTTTTGAAATTCATTTCTATTATTCATTACACATAGTGTTGTTGAACTGTTCGGACGTGTTATTTTTAGTGCGGCTGAATTTTCGGTGAAAAAATCGTAATAGGTGAAAAAGTGTAATAGGTCGAAATAACACAAAAAGTTAAAAAAATAATTCGTAATAGGTAAAAATACCTACGGTAAAAAAAAAAAAAAAAAAAAATAAAAAACATTAAAAAAAAAAAAACATTAAAAAAAAACATTAAAAATCGCATAAAAACTGTATGAGTGTTCCTCTCAGATGTAATTCTGAGAAAGAGCTTAGCTCGACTAGAAAATCTTTATGGATCTCTGAGGAAGAATCCTTAAAAAAATCTGTGGAGAATCTTCTCACTACAAGAGCCGTAGAACGGCGCCGTTCCTGTTCGCCCAATATAGTGATTTCATCAGATGATAAAACATCAATATCTTCTATATCAAATAGTGCAGTCAAACCTAGAAAACAAGTAGGTATGGATAAATACGTCACAGTTCTTAAGCGACAGAGGAGCCCGACATCTGCTCAAATGTCATCAAATTCAAAAGCTCCCAAGACCGTGAGTATTGACAATCCAAATGATCAAAACAGGTTTGCTCTCCTCCAGACGGATGATCCAGAACTTCCTAAAAAAACGTTTAAGCCCCCACCAATTTATCTGAGAGAGCCCACTTCCAGTAAATTGGTACAAGGAATTGTTTCGGTAATAGGTGAAAATATGTTTAGCGTAACCTCAATTAAACATGGAAATATAAGCGAAACCAAAATTCAAGTGAAAAAGGAAGATGACTTTCGAAAATTGTCCAACCAGTTGGAGAGGGAGAGTAGGGATTTCTATACCTACCAGCTGAAAAGCGCAAAAGGACTCCAAGTCGTTCTAAAGGGTATAGACCCAGATGTTGATCCTGCCGAGATAAAGACTAGTTTAATGGAAAATGGCTTCAAAATTAAGAACATAACGAATATTAGAAACCGTGAAAAGATTCCTCAGCCTATGTTCAGGGTGGAATTGGAACCCGGAGATATAGTCTTAAAGAAAAACGAGTCCCATCCCATCTACAATCTGATTTACCTTCTGCATCGTAGAATCACCGTGGAAGAACCGCATAAGCGTCAGGGACCCGTCCAATGTCTTAATTGTCAAGAATTTGATCACACTAAAGCATATTGTAAATTGCCGTCAGTTTGTGTTGCGTGTGGGGAACTACATACAACTGCTCAATGTGATAAGTCGAAAACCGACTCAAAAATCAAAAAATGCAGTAACTGCGGAGGTAATCATACCGCAAATTATAGAGGTTGTCCAGTTTACACTCATTTGAAAGGCATAAGGACCAACAAGACGTCAGTATTACCTGTTCATCCACAACAGCCTAATTTTGCATCGAGTAACAATTTTCCTCAATTGTTACGGCCCACTAGTCATGAAAACGCGCCTAGTTCTAGACAAGTTTCTTACGCTAACGTGGTTAAATCTAATATGCCAGGTTTGGAACAGGAACCTAAATCTCAATATTACGAGCCTAATATTAACACTCTAGAGACTACTTTGCAGACACTTGTCCAAACTATGAACACTTTTACGACCACTATGACATCCATGATGCAGGAAATGCTGAAAATGCAATCCACTATCTTACAAGCAATTTTAAAGAAATTATTTGTTTAAAAATTTGTTTTTGGAACGCGAACGGCCTCCGCCAACATAAAAACGAACTGGAACACTTCCTGATGGATAAGCAGATTGATGTCATGATGATTGCTGAAACTCACTTGACGGCGACAGGGTACTTCAAAATTAATGGATACGTGTTGTATGATACTAAAGATCCCCGCGGAAGAGCATGTGGAGGTTCGGCAATTCTTATAAAGAACAGAATAAAACATTATTTAATGAACAACATATGTGAGGATTACCTACAAGCAACAAACATTTGTATTGAATTCTGTCAATACAACTTTGTTTTATCATCAATTTATTCGCCGCCTCGATTTTCAATAAAAGAACATCAATACTACAGCTTCTTCAATTCCCTTGGAGCTAGATTTTTGGTTGCTGGTGACTTTAACGCCAAACACACATTTTGGGGTTCACGTCTAGTGACCCCGAAGGGTCGTGAACTCTTCAACACCATTGCCAAAATGGGCTTAGATGTACTCTCAAGCGGGCATCCCACCTACTGGCCGACGGACCGACGGAAGATTCCCGATATTATTGACTTCGGAGTAGTGAAAAATATCCCTGTAGAATCGATACAAGTGGAGCCTTCATTAGACTTGTCTTCAGATCACTCTCCTTCTATTATTTCAATGCGTTTCCTTCAAGGGTATGGCTCTCCATTTCGGGACATGTCTAAATCCAGAGTAAGTTGGATAAAGTATAAAAAGTATTTAAGTTCCCACTGCACGGAAAATGTAGTGTTGAGAACTACCGAGGATATTGATGGGTTGATTGGCAAGTTTACTGAGGACATACGAAGAGCTGTGCATCACGCTTCCACATATGACGTTGAATGCAGAAATAGGACAAACAGAACTTATTTCGCTGAACTCGAACATCTCCTGACAGAAAAAAGAAGAGTTAGAAGAGAGTGGCAAATTCACAGGTCTCCTCAACTGATAGCTAGGCTACGGGAATGCAGAGATATACTAAGAAATTTCTTAGAAACCCAAAGAATGGCTTCACTTAAATCATACTTGGAGGGAATTGACAGTTCCCCACAATCTGACTATTCGTTATGGAAGGCGGCACGAGGTTTAAAAAGACCAGTTAGAGGAAAGCCTCCTTTGCGAAATCCGATTGGTGACTGGGCTAGAAACGATTCCGAGAAAGGGACTTTATTTGTTAACCATTTGAGAAATGTGTTTACTATAAACAACTCAAATAATGCAACTGAATTGCCACCACTCGTTATTAGACCTCCTGTACCTCTAAGACTTAGCTTTAATGATATTCAAAACGCTATTGGTACTCTGAACCTCCAGGTATGGATAAAATCAGCAACAAAATGCTCGTGGAGTTACCTCGTGTAGCTAGAAGAATTATTCTCTTTATCTTCAATGCTATTTTACGCCTAGAATACTATCCTGCAGATTGGAAGGTATCTATGATTACCATGATTCCTAAGCCAGGGAAGGACCTCACCAAAGTAGAGTCATATAGGCCAATTAGCCTACTGCCGACAATTTCAAAACTGTTTGAAAAATTGTTAATGGCTAAGTTGATTCCAATTCTGAACGACACTCAATGTATTCCAAATCATCAATTCGGGTTCAGAGCTAAACACAGTACCATCGAACAAACACACAGATTAGTAAATGTGATAAGACGGTCGTTTGAAGAGAAAAAATACTGTTCCGCGCTTTTCATTGATGTTTCCCAAGCGTTCGACAAAGTCTGGCATGAAGGTTTAATGCACAAAATAAAATTAGCTCTGCCTGCTAACACCCACAAACTTATGAAAAGTTATTTATATGGTCGCAAATTTACAATCAAAGAAGGCGATTTTTTAAGCCCCGCTCAGCCAATTGAAGCAGGAGTACCCCAGGGTAGCATACTGGGTCCTACTTTATATTTGATTTATGCATCCGATATGCCGTCAGACCCCAATATACATACTTCAACTTTTGCTGACGATACAGCCTTTATTAGCGTTCATAAGGACCATCAAATAGCATCACAGAATTTGCAGAATTATATTTATAAACTAGAGAATTGGCTTGAGCTTTGGAAAATCAGGGTTAACGAACAGAAATGTATTCATATAACTTTCACATTGCGAAAAGATACCTGCTCGTCCATCAGAATAAATAACCAAATTATTCCGCAACACAATGAAGTCAAATACCTCGGAATCCACCTCGATCGTCGTTTAACCTGGAAGTCTCATATTGACGCAAAACTTACACAGATGAGATTAAAAGCAGTGCAACTTAATTGGCTAATCGGCAGAAATTCTACATTAAAGTTGGATTGTAAACTTTTGTTGTACAATGCAATTCTAAAGCCAATATGGTGTTATGGAATTCAATTATGGGGTACTGCCTCAGCATCCAACATTGAAAAAATTCAAAGAGGTCAAAATAAAATTCTACGTATAATTACTGCAGCTCCATGGTACGTTAAAAATTCTCGAATTCGCAAAGATCTAGGCATTCCTTTGGTGAAAGACGAATTTACAAAATACGCCTCAAAATATGTCAGCAAACTTGAACACCATCCAAACCCACTTGCACGAGACATCCTTAACTTTAGTGGCCATGTTCGGTTGAGAAGGAGGGATACCCTTGCTTTAACTCAAACGCAAAACAGATGACTGGATCAGTGGATGTAAATTTTTTTGTAGTATCATAATATTTTGTCTAGCACTGGCTGGACTTATTATTTTCTTTTAGTATTAAGATTCGAAAACTTATTGTCATTTCAATATCTGAAGATTCAATAAATAAATATAATGTATTATAAAAAAAAAAAAAATTTCTATTATTCTATTCTCGCAAACTATGCATCTGATCATGTTATTATCTTCAGCAAAGTTGTTGTGCCTGCGCCCGGGAAGGTTTCTGGGTTGGTGCGACCACGCCTACTTTAACGCCCACTATTTCTAAATTGATTAATTGCTTCTGCATGGCTTTTTACAGATTGACTTCAAACAAGTTATATACACATCTTACTGAAGGCGAGGTAAAAATAGAAATATTATGTGCCACGCCCACTTACATGCCCCATCTCAAAAAATAAATGTTTGTACAAACTATGTACAGTTAAACTTCCCATTGCAGACACTTCTTATAACCGGACAAATTTTGTGGACACAACCATTCTATTAGTTTTGCAATACAAATATGACTCCAATAACCGAACACTCTAATAACCGGACGCGGACACATACTTCAAACTATTTTGACCAAAAAATCCCTCATAAACGGACAAAATTTAAAAAATCCCAAACAAACTTTTTATAAATCTGGTAACCTTACAAAAGAAATCGCATTTGTGCTGATAAAACCAAAATTAGTGATTCCCTTTTTCACATTGCATTGATAAACACGAATTTAATGATTCCCCTTTTAACATGTATGCACACATTGTTAAAACTTGTTGCACGTTTGAAACAATTTGCCAAAAATGATTTTGTAGGTTTTTAAAATGAACATTTTTTTTAACATTTAAATTAAAATAAGCTATATTCGGCTATGTCAAATCTTATATACCCTTCACGTTTGTTGTGGAGGCAATTCTTACCATAATTTACAGAGTTTGTCTGATGTTCATAATAATCTTGAGTGTAATTTAACAAACAGAGCATTAAAAAAGGGGAACAATTCGGTTTTAGTGACTTTGCTCAAAAAAAAAAAAAAAAACTTCATCAAATAGGGCTTTTAGAAGAGATGTCAGCAAAAAAAATTTGTTGGCGGTCACGCCTATTTTCGTGGGGGCGGGCCCGTAAAGTTGAAAATATATAGGCCTATATCTCGGGAAGTACTTGGTGTATGATCATTTTTAATACATTAAATAAAAGGTATTAAAAATACCTCTCTATATATATTATGATTATAAAATATGGACCGAATATGGGTTAAATCCGAAAAGAATATTTTTTGACCCGAATTTATTTGTTTTTTTTTTGGAAATTTTTAAATGGCAGCTATGGCAAATTATGGGCCGATCTTTTTAAATTTTGGAACAGTGATTTTCATGCATATGAGGATATTTCACGTCGAATTTCAACATAATAACGGTATATTTAAGATATATATTAGTATTAACGTGGATTTCGGAAGTAGACCTTTTATGGGGGACATAGTCAAAAATGGACCGATAT
Source organism: Bellardia bayeri (assembly GCA_950370525.1). Lineage (NCBI taxonomy): Eukaryota > Metazoa > Arthropoda > Insecta > Diptera > Calliphoridae > Bellardia > Bellardia bayeri. The sequence continues at coordinate 52,001,310 of OX493264.1, read as the reverse complement.
TCTCAAAATCCTGCAGTTTGATTTAGCCATGTATGTAAATGTTCCGTGTAAATTTTTGGATTGGTACCCTTATTTATAAGAGATTTATGAGTATTAAAGTGATTTTCGGAAGAGGGCTTTATATGGTTCATACGGTTAAAAATAGACCGAAATTCACAAAATTTTGTGGGATGATTTTGGTATATATGTAAATGATTTGTGTAAAGTTTTGAGTCAGTACCGATATTCATACAATATATATAGGGATAAATGTCTTTTTCAGATGAGGTCCTTGTATAGGAGCTATGACCAATTCTGGTCCGATTATTCATGAAAAAGTATTTAAAATAAATAACGAAATTATAGAAAAAGTAAAAAATATTAAATATCTAGGATTTATAATAGACAAAGAAATGAAATTCAAAGACCATATAGAATGTATTTGTAAAAAAATTAGTAAGAAAACGGGCTTTTTTAAAAGAATAAGAAACAAAATATATCTGATAACTTCTATTAATATATATAATACAATAATAAAACCTCATTTTGAGTTCGGGTCTACAATAATATATACGTGCTGTAACGAATCCCAAATAGAACGACTTCAAAAGTTACAAAACAAAGCGATGCGAACGATCTTAAAGTGTAACAGATATACAAATATACGAACAATGCTTGATACGCTTAAATGGATCAACATTAAATAGAGACTTGCACTAAATACTTTGAACTTTATTCACAAAATTAAATATGGAAATGCACCTGAATATTTATGTGATCAAATCAAATATGTAGGAGAAGTACAACCATATGGATTGAGAAATGCTGATAATTTTAGGCTAGAGAGGGCTACTACAACAGCTGGACAAAAATCACTATTCTACAAAGGATTTAAATTGTTTAATTCACTAGCAAATGAAATAAAAATTGAAACAAATCTTAATATTTTTAGAAAAGAATGTGTAAATTTTGTTAAAAATAATAATATATAAAATTTTATTTTATTTATAATATCAATGTGAAATTTTAAAGTATTTTGAATACTAATAAAGCATACATACATACATACATTTTAGCCGTTTAACATTATTTATATCTGTTTTATACGTATTTAAGTGAATTTTGGAAGTGGACTTTATATGGGGGCTATATGCAAATATGGACCGAATTAAAAAACATTTCGTTTTGCGATTTATTTTTGCATAAAACTTATTTTTGCTGAATTTTGTCTTGATACATATTCCAATTTTATCGGCATTTATGTATAATGGAGCAATATTTCGGGAAGATTTTTGTATGGGGGCTAAGAGAAATCGTGGACAGATTCATTCTATTTTCGGCACACTTTCTTCTTTTATCATAAAAACAACGTATACAAAATTTCATGGTATTATCTGCAATATATTTGAAAATATTGCAATAAAATAAACAAAAAATATCAAATTTTTATGGAGGTTGTCTCACATAACTCTGGTTGGCCTAAACCGATTTTGCTGATTTTAAAGAGCAAACTTCTCGAAAGCATGTCTGACAGAATTATTGAAGATTTGGATCCCGAAGATATCTGGGGACTTCAAAAAACTGATTTCAACATCCAGACAGATAGACGGACATGGCTTAATCGACTCCGCTATCTGTAAGGATTCAGAATATACATACATATATACTTTATAGGGTCGGAAAATTATATTGTGGAAATTACAAACAGAAGGTGAAGGGTATAAAAATGGAAAGCCGACGTTGGATTTAGATTAATAACCTGGAGAATAGTTTTGAATACAGTCAGCCTCAAAGTAGAATTTGAATTTTTTTCACAAACAAATATTTATTGTATTGCCATATTTAAAAAAAAATATTTTATTTTAGAAGGAGTTATAACGAAAAATTTTAGAGGTTACTTTATTTATCACTTTAATTAAAGTTACCTTTTACTATTAAGGCCCATTATTACAACTTGGCAATAGTTAAGGGTATGATGTTATCGGACAGATAAGTAGTATTTGGTTACAATAAGTTTACTTTAAGCTAAAACCGACCGATAAGCTAAAGGGAAGATCATCTTGCCTTTAAATTTTATAGTGAGGTTTAAGTATTTGAAGTTGTCATATGTTCTGGAAAAAATATCAACTTCATGAAAAATAAATTAATTTTAATTTTGTTTTGCCAATAAATAATTTGATAAACAAAAGTGGAAAGCAGACGTTTGATTTATATTAACCCATTTACCGCCGCTCTACTCAATTGAGTACACCCAAACATAAAGCGAAAACTTTAAAATTTTGAACGTTTTGTGATTTTTTTATGTTTTTAGCTTAAAAGAAACGTGTAAACTAATAAAAAAAAATATATATAAAAAAATCTGACTTTATAAGTATCAACTGCCACAAAATGAAGCTTTAAACTAATAAAAAAATTAAAGTGCTGAAATAAGTACCAAGAGAGGATTTGTACTGGTCTTACGATATCGAGATATAAAAAAGAATCTTCATATTGTGAAAACGACGAAGCTGCCATTACCAGGGACAAAATTAATGAAAAAGTTTCAACTTTTATTCCGATGTTCCATAGCAAGGTACTACTTACGCCAAAACATGCAAAATAAAGCTCGACTTTCATCGTCATTGATTCCAGGATTTCCTTAAGATGGCATAGGTCACTATCCCGAAAAGTTAGAAAAACAATTAAGATGTGTTTTATATCATGCAAGTGTTCGATGGCAATGCAAGAAATGTTTAAAAAAATTACTTTGAAAATTTTCACATATAAACCGCCGCTGTACTCAGTTGAGTACACCCACCCTACTTTACCCACTTATAATTTTTCTTAAATTTTTTATACTTTTATGTTAATATTATGTACAATGAATAAAAAAATTAACTTTGTCACTTCTGGTTTTATTTTAGCGGTTAGTAGGTTAATAACCTGGAGAATATTTTTGAATAGTCAGCCTCAAAGTAGACTGTTGAATTTGAATTTTTTTTACAAACAAATATTGGCATATTTAAGAAAAAAAATTATTTTATTTTACAAGGAAGTTGTAATAACGAAAAATTTTAAAGGTCACTTTATTCCTCACTTTAATTAAAATTACCTTTTACTATTAAGAACATTAGAGGCAAGTTGTAATAGTGGCCCTAAGAATATTAGAGGCAATTTGTAATAATGGTCCTAAAAGTGTGTTTTTTTTTTTTTGTTTTTATACATATTTGTACCTGTTTGTTTTCTTTATTTTATGCCAGGGTCCAAATTACCGCATTCGTGATCGAATGAGCTTTCGTATCAAAAACTCGAGCCAAATTACCGCATTCGATATCGAGTAAAATTGATCATAATTTTCTTATTTGAGATTATGGCATTCGATATCGAGCAAGAAATTTAGTAAATTTTATCATAATTTCGATATCGAAATCATTTTTCGATACGATAGCTCATTCGATCACGAATGCGGTAATTTGGCCCCAGATTTCGATATCGAAGTTATGATAAAATGTACTAAATTTCTTGCTCGATATCGAATGCCATAATCTCAAATAAGGAGATTACGATAAATTTTACTCGATATAGAATGCGGTAATTTGGCCCCAGATGTTTTTGACTGCAACAAAAGTATTACACAAACAAAAATGCCTGTTGTGCTTGCGTTGCTGTAATTGTTGTAGCAATGCTGTCACCTTGTAAAGTAATTTAACCATGAACCCATGGCACAATTATACAAAAGTAGCCCAGCTGACTGACACTGTTTCAACAAAAAAATTCATGTTGATTTTATATTGTTGTAGGTATTTATTGCAGGGACATGTGATGGAAATCGAAAACGAATGAGTTTTAGAAGTCAATTTTTCATAATATTTCTGTATTGAAAAACTTGTATCACATAAAATATAAAGATATTGGGCTACTAAAGAGAATCTTAAAACAAAAATTTTAAAAATTAGATTATAAATGCATTAAAATGTATTTCCAAAACAGATTCGTTTTTGACTTCCATCACATGCCTGATTAAATACGACTGGTCATAAGGTTTCACCAGTCGTATTTAATCAGGCGTATTAAATCATACAAACTAGACATTGCTCGATTTTTTTTAAAATGAGCACTAGTTTTCACCGATAGTAGTTTTCAAATTTTGTAAGATGTATGATTTATTTATTGAAAGTCGTGGTCAATTGGGTTTATTATGGTACAAAAAAATTCACATGAATTACGGAAGTGCATACCTCTTGGAATCTATGAGTCTCCCCTATAGTTTATCCCATTCGTAACACACAATACAAGTAAGTTAAAATGTTATTGCAAACTAAAATTGTATCAAATCTTTACCTCCATTAAAATTTATATGCTAAAACTCAGAAACTGATACACATTTTAGTAACAAATCATACCCACGTATACAATTTGCCTTTAAAGATTTTATCACACAAAGGATTGTATCTTGAAGTCAAAAGTATTAAAAGAATCTAATGACAAATTATTTAAAATTAATCAAATGATTGTCTCAAATTTTAAAAATATTTATTATTTTCACAAACCTGATGAAGCCATGCTTTCGAATATAACCAGACAGAAATTACTTTTAATAGTTTTAGAAATATTGTGCTGTTAATATCTTGGGTACTAAATACTACACTGATTACTCATATTGAACACATGGTTGCCAGATGAGTTCGGAAAATATTGGCAAATTTAGAAACACAACTTTCAAAAACGTCAAAATACCTTAAAAATCGTAAAAGGAAAAATCACTATATCTCAAATAAATTTATAACGTGTTCACCACAAAATTAGGTTTCTGAGTGGAGAATCGTTAAGAATTGACTTGTTGGAAATAAGCGAAACTTTGCTATATATTTGTAAATTTTGTTTACATTTTTTGTTGTGGTTTTACATGCACGTGTATTTTTTTATACGATTCCAAAAACAACATATATACATGAACGTGGTATATGAAAAAAATTTTTCTGTTGCGGTTGATTTACACTATTTATTTCGTAACATATGCCATCTCACAAACTAATAGCCTTTTCGCACTATCGACATGAAGAAAACAACTATTTTCAACCCCAAGGCAAAAATATAGCAAAGTTTCTTTTATTACCAACAAGCCAATTTTTAACGACTTTTAAAATTTCAAAGAACCACGGATAGAGAATCCACTCAGGAACCTAATTTTGTGGTGCCCATGTTATAAATTTTAGTATTTTTTCAAAAAATAAGGTTTTAAATTAAACCTAAAATATCAAGTTTCATATGAATATTTCTAGTTATTTTAGCGGTTTTTGAATTTTGAAAACGGATTTCAATAGCCTGTAACTAGGGCTATTGAAATTCAAAACTGTTACTTTTGAAAAATTAGTCGTTTATAGGGCATTCCATATTAAAGAAAAAAAATTTAAAAAAGGTTGTTGCTCTGTAACACTTTCAAATTGAGCCGTTTACGCATTTTGAAAGTGGATCTCCATAGCCCCCATCTAGGGCTATTAAAATTCAGGAATGTCACTTTCGAGATATTAGCTGATTATGGGGCATTCCATATCAAAGTAAAAAATTTCAAAAAGGTTGTTGTTGAATAACTCTTTCAAATTGAGCGGTTTACGCATTTTGAAAGCGGATTTCAATAGCCCCAAACTAGGGCTATTAAAATCCATGAATGTGAATTTCGAGAAATTAGCCGATTATTACATTGCATATCAAAGTCAAAAATTTCAAAAAGGTTGTTGTTGAATAACTCTTTCAAATTGAGCGGTTTACGCTTTTTGAAACCGGACTTCAATAGCCCAAATTAGGCCATTAAAATCCAGGGATGTCACTTTCGAGAAATTAGCCGATTATCGGGCATTTCATATAAATATAAATTTTTTTTTTAAATTTTGCAAAAAGGTTGTTGCTCTGTAAAACTTTCAAATTGAGCGGTTTACGCTTCTTGAAACCGGATTTCAATAGCCCCCAACTAGAGCTATTAAAATCCATGAACACCACTTTCGAGAAAGGAGCCGATTATGGGGCATTCCATATCAAAATAATTTGTTTTTTTAATTTCTGTAAAACCTTCAAATTGAGCGGTTTACGCATTTTGAAAGTGGATTTGAATAGCCCCTATCTAGGGCTACTAAAATTCAGGAATGTCACTTTCGACATTCTATATCAAAGTAAAAAATTTCAAATAGGTTGTTGTTGAATAACTCTTTCAAATTGAGCGTTTTACGCTTCTTGAAACCGGATTTCAATAGCCCCCAACTAGAGCTATTAAAATCCATGAATACCACTTTCGAGAAATTAGCCGATTATGGGGTATTCCATATCAAAGTAAAAAATTTCAAAAAGGTTGTTGTTGAATAACTCTCTCAAATTGATTAGGGCTATTAAAATACAGGAATGACACTTTCGAGAAATTAACTGATTATGGGGTATTCCATATCAAAGTAAAAAATTTCAAAAAGGTTGTTGTTGAATAACTCTCTCAAATTGATTAGGGCTATTAAAATACAGGAATGACACTTTCGAGAAATTAACTGATTATGGGGTATTCCATATCAAAGTAAAAAATTTCAAAAAGGTTGTTGTTGAATAACTCTCTCAAATTGAGCGGTTTACGCATTTTGAAAGCGGATTTCAATAGCCCCCAACTAGGGCTATTAAAATCCAGGAATATCACTTTCGAGGAATTAGCCGATTATGGGGCATTCCATATCAAAGCAAAACATTTCAAAAAGGTTGTTGTTGAATAACTCTTTCAAATTGAGCGGTTTACGCTTTTTGAAACCGGATTTCAATAGCCCACACTTATCGCTAATAAAATCCATGAATGTGACTTTCGAGAAATTAGCCGATTATGAAGCATTTATCAAAATAAAAAATTTCAAAAAGGTTGTTGTTGAATAACTCTTTCAAATTGAGCGGCTTACGCTTTTTGAAACCGGATTTCAATAGCTCCCATTTAGCACTAATAAAATCCAGGAATGTCGAGCAATTAGCCGATTATGGGGCATTCCATGTCAAAACAAAAAATTTCAAAAAGGTTGTTGTTGAATAACTCTTTCAAATTGAGCGGTTTACGCTTTTTGAAACCGGATTTCAATAGCCCCCAACTAGGGCTATTAAAATCCAGGAATATCACTTTCGAGGAATTAGCCGATTATGGGGCATTCCATATCAAAGCAAAACATTTCAAAAAGGTTGTTGATGAATAACTCTTTCAAATTCAGCGGTTTACGCTTTTTGAAACCGGATTTCAATAGCCCACATTTATCGCTAATAAAATCCATGAATGTGACTTTCGAGAAATTAGCCGATTATGAAGCATTTATCAAAATAAAAAATTTCAAAAAGGTTGTTGTTGAATAACTCTTTCAAATTGAGCGGCTTACGCTTTTTGAAACCGGATTTCAATAGCTCCCATTTAGCACTAATAAAATCCAGGAATGTCGAGCAATTAGCCGATTATGGGGCATTCCATATCAAAACAAAAAATTTCAAAAAGATTGTTGTTGAATAACTCTTTCAAATTGAGCGGTTTACGCTTTTTGAAACCGGATTTCAATAGCCCCCAACTAGGGCTATTAAAATCCAGGAATATCACTTTCGAGGAATTAGCCGATTATGGGGCATTCCATATCAAAGTAAAAAATTTCAAAAAGGTTGTTGTTGAATAACTCTCTCAAATTGAGCGGTTTATGCATTTTGAAAGCGGATTTCAATAGCCCCAAACTAGGGCTATTAAAATCCATGAATGTGACTTTCGAGAATTTGGCCGATAATGGGGCATTGCATATCAAAGGAAAAAATTTCAAAAAGGTTGTTGTTGAATAACTCTTTCAAATTGAGCGGTTTACGCATTTTGAAAGCGGATTTCAATAGCCCCAAACTAGGGCTATTAAAATCCATGAATGTGAATTTCGAGAAATTAGCCGATTATTACATTGCATATCAAAGTCAAAAATTTCAAAAAGGTTGTTGTTGAATAACTCTTTCAAATTGAGCGGTTTACGCTTTTTGAAACCGGACTTCAATAGCCCAAATTAGGCCATTAAAATCCAGGGATGTCACTTTCGAGAAATTAGCCGATTATCGGGCATTTCATATAAATATAAATTTTTTTTTTAAATTTTGCAAAAAGGTTGTTGCTCTGTAAAACTTTCAAATTGAGCGGTTTACGCTTCTTGAAACCGGATTTCAATAGCCCCCAACTAGAGCTATTAAAATCCATGAACACCACTTTCGAGAAAGGAGCCGATTATGGGGCATTCCATATCAAAATAATTTGTTTTTTTAATTTCTGTAAAACCTTCAAATTGAGCGGTTTACGCATTTTGAAAGTGGATTTGAATAGCCCCTATCTAGGGCTACTAAAATTCAGGAATGTCACTTTCGACATTCTATATCAAAGTAAAAAATTTCAAATAGGTTGTTGTTGAATAACTCTTTCAAATTGAGCGTTTTACGCTTCTTGAAACCGGATTTCAATAGCCCCCAACTAGAGCTATTAAAATCCATGAATACCACTTTCGAGAAATTAGCCGATTATGGGGTATTCCATATCAAAGTAAAAAATTTCAAAAAGGTTGTTGTTGAATAACTCTCTCAAATTGATTAGGGCTATTAAAATACAGGAATGACACTTTCGAGAAATTAACTGATTATGGGGTATTCCATATCAAAGTAAAAAATTTCAAAAAGGTTGTTGTTGAATAACTCTCTCAAATTGATTAGGGCTATTAAAATACAGGAATGACACTTTCGAGAAATTAACTGATTATGGGGTATTCCATATCAAAGTAAAAAATTTCAAAAAGGTTGTTGTTGAATAACTCTATCAAATTGAGCGGTTTACGCATTTTGAAAGCGGATTTCAATAGCCCCCAACTAGGGCTATTAAAATCCAGGAATATCACTTTCGAGGAATTAGCCGATTATGGGGCATTCCATATCAAAGCAAAACATTTCAAAAAGGTTGTTGTTGAATAACTCTTTCAAATTGAGCGGTTTACGCTTTTTGAAACCGGATTTCAATAGCCCACACTTATCGCTAATAAAATCCATGAATGTGACTTTCGAGAAATTAGCCGATTATGAAGCATTTATCAAAATAAAAAATTTCAAAAAGGTTGTTGTTGAATAACTCTTTCAAATTGAGCGGCTTACGCTTTTTGAAACCGGATTTCAATAGCTCCCATTTAGCACTAATAAAATCCAGGAATGTCGAGCAATTAGCCGATTATGGGGCATTCCATGTCAAAACAAAAAATTTCAAAAAGGTTGTTGTTGAATAACTCTTTCAAATTGAGCGGTTTACGCTTTTTGAAACCGGATTTCAATAGCCCCCAACTAGGGCTATTAAAATCCAGGAATATCACTTTCGAGGAATTAGCCGATTATGGGGCATTCCATATCAAAGCAAAACATTTCAAAAAGGTTGTTGATGAATAACTCTTTCAAATTCAGCGGTTTACGCTTTTTGAAACCGGATTTCAATAGCCCACATTTATCGCTAATAAAATCCATGAATGTGACTTTCGAGAAATTAGCCGATTATGAAGCATTTATCAAAATAAAAAATTTCAAAAAGGTTGTTGTTGAATAACTCTTTCAAATTGAGCGGCTTACGCTTTTTGAAACCGGATTTCAATAGCTCCCATTTAGCACTAATAAAATCCAGGAATGTCGAGCAATTAGCCGATTATGGGGCATTCCATATCAAAACAAAAAATTTCAAAAAGATTGTTGTTGAATAACTCTTTCAAATTGAGCGGTTTACGCTTTTTGAAACCGGATTTCAATAGCCCCCAACTAGGGCTATTAAAATCCAGGAATATCACTTTCGAGGAATTAGCCGATTATGGGGCATTCCATATCAAAGTAAAAAATTTCAAAAAGGTTGTTGTTGAATAACTCTTTCAGATTGAGCGGCTTACGCTTTTTGAAACCGGATTTCAATACTAGGGCTATTAAAATCCATGAATACCACTTTCGAGAAATTAGCCGATTATGGGGCATTCCATATCAAAATAATTTTTTTTTTAAATTTTGCAAAAAGGTTGTTGCACTGTAAAACCTTCAAATTGAGTGGTTTACGCATTTTGAAAGTGGATTTCAATAGCCCCCATTTAGGGCTATTAAAATACAGGAATGACACTTTCGAGAAATTAGCCGATAAAGGGGCATTGCATATCAAAGGAAAAAATTTCAAAAAGGTTGTTGTTGAATAACTCTTTCAAATTGAGCGGTTTACGCTTTTTGAAACCGGACTTCAATAGCCCCAACTAGGGCTATTAAAATCCAGAGATGTCACTTTCGAGAAGTTAGCCGATTATCGGGCATTCCATATTAAAATAAATTTTTTTTTTAAATTTTGCAAAAAGGTTGTTGCTCTGTAAAACTTTCAAATTGAGCGGTTTACGCATTTTGAAAGTGGATTTCAATAGCCCCCATTTAGGGCTATTAAAATCCAGGAATATCACTTTCGAGGAATTAGCCGATTATGGGGCATTCTATATCAAAGTAAAAAATTTCAAATAGGTTGTTGTTGAATAACTCTTTCAAATTGAGCGTTTTACGCTTCTTGAAACCGGATTTCAATTGCCCCCAACTAGAGCTATTAAAATCCATGAATACCACTTTCGAGAAATTAGCCGATTATGGGGCATTCCATATCAAAATAATTTTTTTTTTAAATTTTGCACAAAGGTTGTTGCTCTGTAAAACCTTCAAATTGAGCGGTTTAGCACTTTGAAAGTGGATTTGAAGAGCCCCCATCTAGGGCTACTAAAATTCAGGAATGTCACTTTCGAGAAATTAGCTGATTATGGGGCATTCCATATTAAAATAATTTTTTTTTAAATTTTGCAAAAAGGTTGTTGCTCTGTAAAACTTTCAAATTGAGCGGTTTACGCATTTTGAAAGTGGATTTCAATAGTTCCCATTTAGGGCTATTAAAGTACAGGAATGTCACTTTCTACATTCCATATCAAAGTAAAAAATTTCAAAAAGGCTGTTGTTGAATAATTCTTTCAAATTGAGCGTTTTACGCTTCTTGAAACCGGATTTCAATAGCCCCCAACTAGAGCTATTAAAATCCATGAATACCACTTTCGAGAAATTAGCCGATTATGGGGTATTCCATATCAAAGTAAAAAATTTCAAAAAGGTTGTTGTTGAATAACTCTCTCAAATTGATTAGGGCTATTAAAATACAGGAATGACACTTTCGAGAAATTAACTGATTATGGGGTATTCCATATCAAAGTAAAAAATTTCAAAAAGGTTGTTGTTGAATAACTCTCTCAAATTGAGCGGTTTACGCATTTTGAAAGCGGATTTCAATAGCCCCCAACTAGGGCTATTAAAATCCAGGAATATTACTTTCGAGGAATTAGCCGATTATGGGGCATTCCATATCAAAGCAAAACATTTCAAAAAGGTTGTTGTTGAATAACTCTTTCAAATTGAGCGGTTTACGCTTTTTGAAACCGGATTTCAATAGCCCACACTTATCGCTAATAAAATCCATGAATGTGACTTTCGAGAAATTAGCCGATTATGAAGCATTTATCAAAATAAAAAATTTCAAAAAGGTTGTTGTTGAATAACTCTTTCAAATTGAGCGGCTTACGCTTTTTGAAACCGGATTTCAATAGCTCCCATTTAGCACTAATAAAATCCAGGAATGTCGAGCAATTAGCCGATTATGGGGCATTCCATGTCAAAACAAAAAATTTCAAAAAGGTTGTTGTTGAATAACTCTTTCAAATTGAGCGGTTTACGCTTTTTGAAACCGGATTTCAATAGCCCCCAACTAGGGCTATTAAAATCCAGGAATATCACTTTCGAGGAATTAGCCGATTATGGGGCATTCCATATCAAAGCAAAACATTTCAAAAAGGTTGTTGTTGAATAACTCTTTCAAATTCAGCGGTTTACGCTTTTTGAAACCGGATTTCAATAGCCCACATTTATCGCTAATAAAATCCATGAATGTGACTTTCGAGAAATTAGCCGATTATGAAGCATTTATCAAAATAAAAAATTTCAAAAAGGTTGTTGTTGAATAACTCTTTCAAATTGAGCGGCTTACGCTTTTTGAAACCGGATTTCAATAGCTCCCATTTAGCACTAATAAAATCCAGGAATGTCGAGCAATTAGCCGATTATGGGGCATTCCATATCAAAACAAAAAATTTCAAAAAGATTGTTGTTGAATAACTCTTTCAAATTGAGCGGTTTACGCTTTTTGAAACCGGATTTCAATAGCCCCCAACTAGGGCTATTAAAATCCAGGAATATCACTTTCGAGGAATTAGCCGATTATGGGGCATTCCATATCAAAGTAAAAAATTTCAAAAAGGTTGTTGTTGAATAACTCTTTCAGATTGAGCGGCTTACGCTTTTTGAAACCGGATTTCAATACTAGGGCTATTAAAATCCATGAATACCACTTTCGAGAAATTAGCCGATTATGGGGCATTTCATATCAAAATAATTTTTTTTTTTAAATTTTGCAAAAAGGTTGTTGCACTGTAAAACCTTCAAATTGAGTGGTTTACGCATTTTGAAAGTGGATTTCAATAGCCCCCATTTAGGGCTATTAAAATACAGGAATGACACTTTCGAGAAATTAGCCGATAAAGGGGCATTGCATATCAAAGGAAAAAATTTCAAAAAGGTTGTTGTTGAATAACTCTTTCAAATTGAGCGGTTTACGCTTTTTGAAACCGGACTTCAATAGCCCCAACTAGGGCTATTAAAATCCAGAGATGTCACTTTCGAGAGGTTAGCCGATTATCGGGCATTCCATATTAAAATAAATTTTTTTTTTAAATTTTGCAAAAAGGTTGTTGCTCTGTAAAACTTTCAAATTGAGCGGTTTACGCATTTTGAAAGTGGATTTCAATAGCCCCCATTTAGGGCTATTAAAATCCAGGAATATCACTTTCGAGAAATTAGCCGATTATGGGTGCATTCCATATCAATGTAAAAAATTTCAAAAAAGTTGTTGTTGAATAACTCTTTCAAATTGAGCACTTTACGCTTTTTGAAACCGGATTTCAATAGCCCCAACTAGGGCTATTAAAATCCATTAATGTCACTTTCGAGAAATTAGCCGATTATGGGGCATTCCATATCAAAATAATTTTTTTTTTAAATGTTGCAAAAAGGTTGTTGCTCTGTAAAACCTTCAAATTGAGCGGTTTAGCACTTTGAAAGTGGATTTGAAGAGCCCCTATCTAGGGCTATTAAAATTCAGGAATGTCACTTTCTACATTCCATATCAAAGTAAAAAATTTCAGAAAGGCTGTTGTTGAATAACTCTTTCAAATTGAGCGTTTTACGCTTCTTGAAACCGGATCTCAATAGCCCCCAACTAGAGCTATTAAAATCCATGAATACCACTTTCGAGAAATTAGCCGATTATGGGGCATTCCATATCAAAATAATTTTTTTTTTAAATGTTGCAAAAAGGTTGTTGCTCTGTAAAACCTTCAAATTGAGCGGTTTAGCACTTTGAAAGTGGATTTGAAGAGCCCCCATCTAGGGCTATTAAAATTCAGGAATGTCACTTTCTACATTCCATATCAAAGTAAAAAATTTCAAAAAGGCTGTTGTTGAATAACTCTTTCAAATTGAGCGTTTTACGCTTCTTGAAACCGGATCTCAATAGCCCCCAACTAGAGCTATTAAAATCCATGAATACCACTTTCGAGAAATTAGCCGATTATGGGGCATTCCATATCAAAATAATTTGTTTTTTTAATTTCTGTAAAACCTTCAAATTGAGCGGTTTACGCATTTTGAAAGTGGATTTGAATAGCCCCCATCTAGGGCTACTAAAATTCAGGAATGTCACTTTCGACATTCTATATCAAAGTAAAAAATTTCAAAAAGGTTGTTGTTGAATAACTCTTTCAAATTGAGCGTTTTACGCTTCTTGAAACCGGATTTCAATTGCCCCCAACTAGAGCTATTAAAATCCATGAATACCACTTTCGAGAAATTAGCCGATTATGGGGCATTCCATATCAAAATAATTTTTTTTTTAAATTTTGCAAAAAGGTTGTTGCTCTGTAAAACCTTCAAATTGAGCGGTTTAGCACTTTGAAAGTGGATTTGAAGAGCCCCCATCTAGGGCTACTAAAATTCAGGAATGTCACTTTCGAGAAATTAGCCGATTATGGGGCATTCCATATTAAAATAATTTTTTTTTAAATTTTGCAAAAAGGTTGTTGCTCTGTAAAACTTTCAAATTGAGCGGTTTACGCATTTTGAAAGTGGATTTCAATAGTTCCCATTTAGGGCTATTAAAGTACAGGAATGTCACTTTTTACATTCCATATCAAAGTAAAAAATTTCAAAAAGGCTGTTGTTGAATAATTCTCTCAAATTGAGCGGTTTACGCATTTTGAAAGCGGATTTCAATAACCCCCAACTAGGATTTCAATAGCCCCCATTTAGGGCTATTAAAATACAGGAATGACACTTTCGAGAAATTAGCTGATTATGGGGTATTCCATATCAAAGTAAAAAATTTCAAAAAGGTTGTTGTTGAATAACTCTCTCAAATTGAGCGGTTTACGCATTTTGAAAGCGGATTTCAATAGCCCCCAACTAGGGCTATTAAAATCCAGGAATATCACTTTCGAGGAATTAGCCGATTATGGGGCATTCCATATCAAAGCAAAACATTTCAAAAAGGTTGTTGTTTAATAACTCTTTCAAATTGAGCGGTTTACGCTTTTTGAAACCGGATTTCAATAGCCCACATTTATCGCTAATAAAATCCATGAATGTGACTTTCGAGAAATTAGCCGATTATGAAGCATTTATCAAAATAAAAAATTTCAAAAAGGTTGTTGTTGAATAACTCTTTCAAATTGAGCGGCTTACGCTTTTTGAAACCGGATTTCAATAGCTCCCATTTAGCACTAATAAAATCCAGGAATGTCGAGCAATTAGCCGATTATTGGGCATTCCATGTCAAAACAAAAAATTTCAAAAAGGTTGTTATTGAATAACTCTTTCAAATTGAGCGGTTTACGCTTTTTGAAACCGGATTTCAATAGCCCCCAACTAGGGCTATTAAAATCCAGGAATATCACTTTCGAGGAATTAGCCGATTATGGGGCATTCCATATCAAAGCAAAACATTTCAAAAAGGTTGTTGTTGAATAACTCTTTCAAATTCAGCGGTTTACGCTTTTTGAAACCGGATTTCAATAGCCCACATTTATCGCTAATAAAATCCATGAATGTGACTTTCGAGAAATTAGCCGATTATGAAGCATTTATCAAAATAAAAAATTTCAAAAAGGTTGTTGTTGAATAACTCTTTCAAATTGAGCGGCTTACGCTTTTTGAAACCGGATTTCAATAGCTCCCATTTAGCACTAATAAAATCCAGGAATGTCGAGCAATTAGCCGATTATGGGGCATTCCATATCAAAACAAAAAATTTCAAAAAGGTTGTTGTTGAATAACTCTTTCAAATTGAGCGGTTTACGCTTTTTGAAACCGGATTTCAATAGCCCCCAACTAGGGCTATTAAAATCCAGGAATATCACTTTCGAGGAATTAGCCGATTATGGGGCATTCCATATCAAAGTAAAAAATTTCAAAAAGGTTGTTGTTGAATAACTCTTTCAGATTGAGCGGCTTACGCTTTTTGAAACCGGATTTCAATACTAGGGCTATTAAAATCCATGAATACCACTTTCGAGAAATTAGCCGATTATGGGGCATTCCATATCAAAATAATTTTTTTTTTTAAATTTTGCAAAAAGGTTGTTGCACTGTAAAACCTTCAAATTGAGTGGTTTACGCATTTTGAAAGTGGATTTCAATAGCCCCCATTTAGGGCTATTAAAATACAGGAATGACACTTTCGAGAAATTAGCCGATTATGGGGTATTCCATATCAAAATAAAAAATTTCAAAAAGGTTGTTGAATAACTCTCTCAAATTGAGCGGTTTATGCATTTTGAAAGCGGATTTCAATAGCCCCAAACTAGGGCTATGAAAATCCATGAATGTGACTTTCGAGAATTTGGCCGATAATGGGGCATTGCATATCAAAGGAAAAAATTTCAAAAAGGTTGTTGTTGAATAACTCTTTCAAATTGAGCGGTTTACGCTTTTTGAAACCGGACTTCAATAGCCCCAACTAGGGCTATTAAAATCCAGAGATGTCACTTTCGAGAAGTTAGCCGATTATCGGGCATTCCATATTAAAATAAATTTTTTTTTTAAATTTTGCAAAAAGGTTGTTGCTCTGTAAAACTTTCAAATTGAGCGGTTTACGCATTTTGAAAGTGGATTTCAATAGCCCCCATTTAGGGCTATTAAAATCCAGGAATGTAACTTTCGAGAAATTAGCCGATTATGGGTGCATTCCATATCAATGTAAAAAATTTCAAAGAGGTTGTTGTTGAATAACTCTCTCAAATTGAGCGGTTTACGCATTTTGAAACCGGATTTCAATAGCCCCCAACTAGAGCTATTAAAATCCATGAATACCACTTTCGAGAAATTACCCGATTATGGGGTATTCCATATCAAAGTAAAAAATTTCAAAAAGGTTGTTGTTGAATAACTCTCTCAAATTGAGCGGTTTACGCATTTTGAAAGCGGATTTCAATAGCCCCCAACTAGGATTTCAATAGCCCCCATTTAGGGCTATTAAAATACAGGAATGACACTTTCGAGAAATTAGCTGATTATGGGGTATTCCATATCAAAGTAAAAAATTTCAAAAAGGTTGTTGTTGAATAACTCTCTCAAATTGAGCGGTTTACGCATTTTGAAAGCGGATTTCAATAGCCCCCAACTAGGGCTATTAAAATCCAGGAATATCACTTTCGAGGAATTAGCCGATTATGGGGCATTCCATATCAAAGCAAAACATTTCAAAAAGGTTGTTGTTGAATAACTCTTTAAAATTGAGCGGTTTACGCTTTTTGAAACCGGATTTCAATAGCCCACATTTATCGCTAATAAAATCCATGAATGTGACTTTCGAGAAATTAGCCGATTATGAAGCATTTATCAAAATAAAAAATTTCAATAAGGTTGTTGTTGAATAACTCTTTCAAATTGAGCGGCTTACGCTTTTTGAAACCGGATTTCAATAGCCCCCAACTAGAGCTATTAAAATCCATGAATACCACTTTCGAGAAATTACCCGATTATGGGGTATTCCATATCAAAGTAAAAAATTTCAAAAAGGTTGTTGTTGAATAACTCTCTCAAATTGAGCGGTTTACGCATTTTGAAAGCGGATTTCAATAGCCCCCAACTAGAGCTATTAAAATCCATGAATACCACTTTCGAGAAATTACCCGATTATGGGGTATTCCATATCAAAGTAAAAAATTTCAAAAAGGTTGTTGTTGAATAACTCTCTCAAATTGAGCGGTTTACGCATTTTGAAAGCGGATTTCAATAGCCCCCAACTAGGATTTCAATAGCCCCCAACTAGAGCTATTAAAATCCATGAATACCACTTTCGAGAAATTACCCGATTATGGGGTATTCCATATCAAAGTAAAAAATTTCAATAAGGTTGTTGTTGAATAACTCTTTCAAATTGAGCGGCTTACGCTTTTTGAAACCGGATTTCAATAGCCCCCAACTAGAGCTATTAAAATCCATGAATACCACTTTCGAGAAATTACCCGATTATGGGGTGTTCCATATCAAAGTAAAAAATTTCAAAAAGGTTGTTGTTGAATAACTCTCTCAAATTGAGCGGTTTACGCATTTTGAAAGCGGATTTCAATAGCCCCCAACTAGGATTTCAATAGCCCCCATTTAGGGCTATTAAAATACAGGAATGACACTTTCGAGAAATTAGCTGATTATGGGGTATTCCATATCAAAGTAAAAAATTTCAAAAAGGTTGTTGTTGAATAACTCTCTCAAATTGAGCGGTTTACGCATTTTGAAAGCGGATTTCAATAGCCCCCAACTAGGGCTATTAAAATCCAGGAATATCACTTTCGAGGAATTAGCCGATTATGGGGCATTCCATATCAAAGCAAAACATTTCAAAAAGGTTGTTGTTGAATAACTCTTTCAAATTGAGCGGTTTACGCTTTTTGAAACCGGATTTCAATAGCCCCCAACTAGGGCTATTAAAATCCAGGAATATCACTTTCGAGGAATTAGCCGATTATGGGGCATTCCATATCAAAGCAAAACATTTCAAAAAGGTTGTTGTTGAATAACTCTTTCAAATTCAGCGGTTTACGCTTTTTGAAACCGGATTTCAATAGCCCACATTTATCGC
Source organism: Bellardia bayeri (assembly GCA_950370525.1). Lineage (NCBI taxonomy): Eukaryota > Metazoa > Arthropoda > Insecta > Diptera > Calliphoridae > Bellardia > Bellardia bayeri. The sequence goes on along the minus strand of OX493264.1, from coordinate 51,983,060 downwards.
TAATAAAATCCATGAATGTGACTTTCGAGAAATTAGCCGATTATGAAGCATTTATCAAAATAAAAAATTTCAAAAAGGTTGTTGTTGAATAACTCTTTCAAATTGAGCGGCTTACGGTTTTTGAAACCGGATTTCAATAGCTCCCATTTAGCACTAATAAAATCCAGGAATGTCGAGCAATTAGCCGATTATGGGGCATTCCATATCAAAACAAAAAATTTCAAAAAGGTTGTTGTTGAATAACTCTTTCAAATTGAGCGGTTTACGCTTTTTGAAACCGGAATATCACATTCGAGGAATTAGCCGATTATGGGGCATTCCATATCAAAGTAAAAAATTTCAAAAAGGTTGTTGTTGAATAACTCTTTCAGATTGAGCGGCTTACGCTTTTTGAAACCGGATTTCAATACTAGGGCTATTAAAATCCATGAATACCACTTTCGAGAAATTAGCCGATTATGGGGCATTCCATATCAAAATAATTTTTTTTTTTTAAATTTTGCAAAAAGGTTGTTGCTCTGTAAAACTTTCAAATTGCGCGGTTTACGCATTTTGAAAGTGGATTTCAATAGCCCCCATTTAGGGCTATTAAAATCCAGGAATATCACTTTCGAGAAATTAGCCGATTATGGGTGCATTCCATATCAATGTAAAAAATTTCAAAAAGGTTGTTGTTGAATAACTCTTTCAAATTGAGCACTTTACGCTTTTTGAAACCGGATTTCAATAGCCCCAACTAGGGCTATTAAAATCCATTAATGTCACTTTCGAGAAATTAGCCGATTATGGGGCATTCCATATCAAAATATTTTTTTTTTTAAATGTTGCAAAAAGGTTGTTGCTCTGTAAAACCTTCAAATTGAGCGGTTTAGCACTTTGAAAGTGGATTTGAAGAGCCCCCATCTAGGGCTATTAAAATTCAGGAATGTCACTTTCTACATTCCATATCAAAGTAAAAAATTTCAAAAAGGCTGTTGTTGAATAACTCTTTCAAATTGAGCGTTTTACGCTTCTTGAAACCGGATCTCAATAGCCCCCAACTAGAGCTATTAAAATCCATGAATACCACTTTCGAGAAATTAGCCGATTATGGGGCATTCCATATCAAAATAATTTTTTTTTAAATGTTGCAAAAAGGTTGTTGCTCTGTAAAACCTTCAAATTGAGCGGTTTAGCACTTTGAAAGTGGATTTGAAGAGCCCTCATCTAGGGCTATTAAAATTCAGGAATGTCACTTTCTACATTCCATATCAAAGTAAAAAATTTCAAAAAGGCTGTTGTTGAATAACTCTTTCAAATTGAGCGTTTTACGCTTTTTGAAACCGGATTTCAATAGCTCCCATTTAGCACTAATAAAATCCAGGAATGTCGAGCAATTAGCCGATTATGGGGCATTCCAAGTCAAAACAAAAAATTTCAAAAAGGTTGTTATTGAATAACTCTTTCAAATTGAGCGGTTTACGCTTTTTGAAACCGGATTTCAATAGCCCCCAACTAGGGCTATTAAAATCCAGGAATATCACTTTCGAGGAATTAGCCGATTATGGGGCATTCCATATCAAAGCAAAACATTTCAAAAAGGTTGTTGTTGAATAACTCTTTCAAATTCAGCGGTTTACGCTTTTTGAAACCGGATTTCAATAGCCCACATTTATCGCTAATAAAATCCATGAATGTGACTTTCGAGAAATTAGCCGATTATGAAGCATTTATCAAAATAAAAAATTTCAAAAAGGTTGTTGTTGAAAAACTCTTTCAAATTGAGCGGCTTACGCTTTTTGAAACCGGATTTCAATAGCTCCCATTTAGCACTAATAAAATCCAGGAATGTCGAGCAATTAGCCGATTATGGGGCATTCCATATCAAAACAAAAAATTTCAAAAAGATTGTTGTTGAATAACTCTTTCAAATTGAGCGGTTTACGCTTTTTGAAACCGGATTTCAATAGCCCCCAACTAGGGCTATTAAAATCCAGGAATATCACTTTCGAGGAATTAGCCGATTATGGGGCATTCCATATCAAAGTAAAAAATTTCAAAAAGGTTGTTGTTGAATAACTCTTTCAGATTGAGCGGCTTACGCTTTTTGAAACCGGATTTCAATACTAGGGCTATTAAAATCCATGAATACCACTTTCGAGAAATTAGCCGATTATGGGGCATTCCATATCAAAATAATTTTTTTTTTTAAATTTTGCAAAAAGGTTGTTGCACTGTAAAACCTTCAAATTGAGTGGTTTACGCATTTTGAAAGTGGATTTCAATAGCCCCCATTTAGGGCTATTAAAATACAGAAATGACACTTTCGAGAAATTAGCCGATTATGGGGTATTCCATATCAAAATAAAAAATTTCAAAAAGGTTGTTGAATAACTCTCTCAAATTGAGCGGTTTATGCATTTTGAAAGCGGATTTCAATAGCCCCAAACTAGGGCTATTAAAATCCATGAATGTGACTTTCGAGAATTTGGCCGATAATGGGGCATTGCATATCAAAGGAAAAAATTTCAAAAAGGTTGTTGTTGAATAACTCTTTCAAATTGAGCGGTTTACGCTTTTTGAAACCGGACTTCAATAGCCCCAACTAGGGCTATTAAAATCCAGAGATGTCACTTTCGAGAAGTTAGCCGATTATCGGGCATTCCATATTAAAATAAATTTTTTTTTTAAATTTTGCAAAAAGGTTGTTGCTCTGTAAAACTTTCAACTTGAGCGGTTTACGCATTTTGAAAGTGGATTTCAATAGCCCCCATTTAGGGCTATTAAAATCCAGGAATATCACTTTCGAGAAATTAGCCGATTATGGGTGCATTCCATATCAATGTAAAAAATTTCAAAAAGGTTGTTGTTGAATAACTCTTTCAAATTGAGCACTTTACGCTTTTTGAAACCGGATTTCAATAGCCCCAACTAGGGCTATTAAAATCCATTAATGTCACTTTCGAGAAATTAGCCGATTATGGGGCATTCCATATCAAAATAATTTTTTTTTTAAATGTTGCAAAAAGGTTGTTGCTCTGTAAAACCTTCAAATTGAGCGGTTTAGCACTTTGAAAGTGGATTTCAATAGTTCCCATTTAGGGCTATTAAAGTACAGGAATGTCACTTTCTACATTCCATATCAAAGTAAAAAATTTCAAAAAGGCTGTTGTTGAATAATTCTTTCAAATTGAGCGTTTTACGCTTCTTGAAACCGGATCTCAATAGCCCCCAACTAGAGCTATTAAAATTCATGAATACCACTTTCGAGAAATTAGCCGATTATGGGGCATTCCATATCAAAATAATTTGTTTTTTTAATTTCTGTAAAACCTTCAAATTGAGCGGTTTACGCATTTTGAAAGTGGATTTGAATAGCCCCTATCTAGGGCTACTAAAATTCAGGAATGTCACTTTCGACATTCTATATCAAAGTAAAAAATTTCAAAAAGGTTGTTGTTGAATAACGCTTCTTGAAACCGGATTTCAATAGCCCCCAACTAGAGCTATTAAAATCCATGAATACCACTTTCGAGAAATTAGCCGATTATGGGGCATTCCATATCAAAATAATTTTTTTTTTAAATGTTGCAAAAAGGTTGTTGCTCTGTAAAACCTTCAAATTGAGCGGTTTAGCACTTTGAAAGTGGATTTGAAGAGCCCCCATCTAGGGCTACTAAAATTCAGGAATGTCACTTTCGAGAAATTAGCCGATTATGGGGCATTCCATATTAAAATAATTCTTTTTTTAAATTTTGCAAAAAGGTTGTTGCACTGTAAAACCTTCAAATTGAGCGGATTACGCATTTTGAAAGTGGATTTAAATAGCCCCCATCTAGGGCTATTAAAATTCAGGAATGTCACTTTCTACATTCCATATCAAAGTAAAAAATTTCAAAAAGGCTGTTGTTGAATAACTCTTTCAAATTGAGCGTTTTACGCTTCTTGAAACCGGATTTCAATAGCCCCCAAACTAGTGCTATTAAAATCCATGAATGTGACTTTCGAGAAATTAGCCGATTATGGGGCATTCCATATCAAAGTAAAAAATTTTAAAAAGGCTGTTGTTGAATAATTCTTTCAAATTGAGCGTTTTACGCTTCTTGAAACCGGATTTCAATAGCCCCCAACTAGAGCTATTAAAATCCATGAATACAACTTTCGAGAAATTAGCCTATTATGGGGTATTCCATATCAAAGTAAAAAATTTCAAAAAGGTTGTTGTTGAATAACTCTTTCAGATTGAGCGGTTTACGCTTTTTGAAACCGGATTTCAATAGCCCCCAACTAGGATTTCAATAGCCCCCATTTAGGGCTATTAAAATACAGGAATGACACTTTCGAGAAATTAGCTGATTATATAAATTAGATAATTTTTTTTTTAAATTTTGCAAAAAGGTTGTTGCCCTGTAAAACTTTCAAATTGAGTCGTTTACGCATTTTCAAAGTGGATTTCCATAGGAATGCCACTTTCGAGAAATTAGCCGATTATGGGGCATTCCATATCAACGTAAAAAATTTCAAAAAGATTGTTGTTGAATAACTCTTTCAAATTGAGCGGATTACGCATTTTGAAAGTGGATTTCAATAGCCCCAAACTAGTGCTATTAAAATCCATGAATGTGACTTTCGAGAAATTAGCCGATTATGGGGCATTCCATATCAAAGTAAAACATTTCAAAAAGGTTGTTGTTGAATAATTCTTTCAAATTGAGCGGTTTACGCTTTTTGAAACCGGATTTCAATAGCCCACATTTAGCGCTAATAAAATCCATGAATGTGACTTTCGAGAAATTAGCCGATTATGAAGCATTTATCAAAATAAAAAATTTCAAAAAGGTTGTTGTTGAATAACTCTTTCAAATTGAGCGGCTTACGCTTTTTGAAACCGGATTTCAATAGCCCCCAACTAGGGCTATTAAAATCCAGGAATATCACTTTCGAGGAATTAGCCGATTATGGGGCATTCCATATCAAAGTAAAACATTTCAAAAAGGTTGTTGTTGAATAACTCTTTCAAATTGAGCGGCTTACGCTTTTTGAAACCGGATTTCAATACCCCCAACTAGGGCTATTAAAATTCATGAATACCACTTTCGAGAAATTAGCCGATTATGGGGTATTCCATATCAAAATAAAAAATTTCAAAAAGGTTGTTGTTGAATAACTCTTTCAAATTGAGCGGCTTACGCTTTTTGAAACCGGATTTCAATAGCCCCCATTTAGCACTAATAAAATCTAGGAATGTCGAGAAATTAGCCGATTATGGGGCATTCCATATCAAAATAATTTTTTTTTTAAATTTTGCAAAAAGGTTGTTGCACTGTAAAACCTTCAAATTGAGTGGTTTACGCATTTTGAAAGTGGATTTCAATAGCCCCCATTTAGGGCTATTAACATACAGGAATGACACTTTCGAGAAATTAGCCGATTATGGGGTATTCCATATCAAAATAAAAAATTTCAAAAAGGTTGTTGTTGAATAACTCTCTCAAATTGAGCGGTTTATGCATTTTGAAAGCGGATTTCAATAGCCCCAAACTAGGGCTATTAAAATCCATGAATGTGACTTTCGAGAATTTGGCCGATAATGGGGCATTGCATATCAAAGGAAAAAATTTCAAAAAGGTTGTTGTTGAATAACTTTTTCAAATTGAGCGGTCTACGCTTTTTGAAACCGGACTTCAATAGCCCCAACTAGGGCTATTAAAATCCAGAGATGTCACTTTCGAGAAGTTAGCCGATTATCGGGCATTCCATATTAAAATAAATTTTTTTTTTTAAATTTTGCAAAAAGGTTGTTGCTCTGTAAAACTTTCAAATTGAGCGGTTTACGCATTTTGAAAGTGGATTTCAATAGCCCCCATTTAGGGCTATTAAAATCCAGGAATATCACTTTCGAGAAATTAGCCGATTATGGGTGCATTCCATATCAATGTAAAAAATTTCAAAAAGGTTGTTGTTGAATAACTCTTTCAAGTTGAGCACTTTACGCTTTTTGAAACCGGATTTCAATAGCCCCAACTAGGGCTATTAAAATCCATTAATGTCACTTTCGAGAAATTAGCCGATTATGGGGCATTCCATATCAAAATTTTTTTTTTTAAATTTTGCAAAAAGGTTGTTGCTCTGTAAAACCTTCAAATTGAGCGGTTTACGCATTTTGAAAGTGGATTTGAATAGCCCGCATCTAGGGCTATTAAAATGCAGGAATGTCACTTTCAAGAAATTAGCCGATTATGGGGCATTCCATATCAAAATAATTTTTTTTTTAAATTTTGCAAAAAGGTTGTTGCCCTGTAAAACTTTCAAATTGAGCCGTTTACGCATTTTGAAAGTGGATTTCCATAGGAATGCCACTTTCGAGAAATTAGCCGATTATGGGGCATTCCATATCAAAGTAAAAAATTTCAAAAAGATTGTTGTTGAATAACTCTTTCAAATTGAGCGGATTACGCATTTTGAAAGTGGATTTCAATAGCCCCCAAATAGGGCTATAAAAATCCTTTAATGTCACTTTCGAGAAATTAGCCGATTATGGGGCATTCCATATCAAAATTTTTTTTTTTAAATTTTGCAAAAAGGTTGTTGCTCTGTAAAACTTTCAAATTGAGCGGTTTACGCATTTTGAAAGTGGATTTCAATAGCCCTAAATGGGGGCTATTAAAATCCAGGAATATCACTTTCGAGAAATTAGCCGATTATGGGGCATTCCATATCAAAATAATTTTTTTTTTAAATTTTGCAAAAAGGTTGTTGCCCTGTAAAACTTTCAAATTGAGCCGTTTACGCATTTTGAAAGTGGATTTCCATAGGAATGCCACTTTCGAGAAATTAGCCGATTATGGCGCATTCCATATCAAAGTAAAAAATTTCAAAAAGATTGTTGTTGAATAACTCTTTCAAATTGAGCGGATTACGCATTTTGAAAGTGGATTTCAATAGCCCCAAACTAGTACTATTAAAATCCATGAATGTGACTTTCGAGAAATTAGCCGATTATGGGGCATTCCATATCAAAGTAAAACATTTCAAAAAGGTTGTTGTTGAATAACTCTTTCAAATTGATCGGTTTACGCTTTTTGAAACCGGATTTCAATAGCCCACATTTAGCGCTAATAAAATCCAGGACTGTCACTTTCGAGAAATTAGCCGATTATGAAGCATTTATCAAAATAAAAAATTTCAAAAAGGTTGTTGTTGAATAACTCTTTCAAATTGAGCGGGTTACGCTTTTTGAAACCGGATTTCAATAGCCCCCATTTAGCACTAATAAAATCTAGGAATGTCGAGAAATTAGCCGATTATGGGGCATTCCATATCAAAATAATTTTTTTTTTAAATTTTGCAAAAAGGTTGTTGCACTGTAAAACCTTCAAATTGAGTGGTTTACGCATTTTGAAAGTGGATTTCAATAGCCCCCATTTAGGGCTATTAAAATACAGGAATGACACTTTCGAGAAATTAGCCGATTATGGGGTATTCCATATCAAAATAAAAAATTTCAAAAAGGTTGTTGTTGAATAACTCTCTCAAATTGAGCGGTTTATGCATTTTGAAAGCGGATTTCAATAGCCCCAAACTAGGGCTATTAAAATCCATGAATGTGACTTTCGAGAATTTGGCCGATAATGGGGCATTGCATATCAAAGGAAAAAATTTCAAAAAGGTTGTTGTTGAATAACTCTTTCAAATTGAGCGGTCTACGCTTTTTGAAACCGGACTTCAATAGCCCCAACTAGGGCTATTAAAATCCAGAGATGTCACTTTCGAGAAGTTAGCCGATTATCGGGCATTCCATATTAAAATAAATTTTTTTTTTTAAATTTTGCAAAAAGGTTGTTGCTCTGTAAAACTTTCAAATTGAGCGGTTTACGCATTTTGAAAGTGGATTGCAATAGCCCCCATTTAGGGCTATTAAAATCCAGGAATATCACTTTCGAGAAATTAGCCGATTATGGGTGCATTCCATATCAATGTAAAAAATTTCAAAAAGGTTGTTGTTGAATAACTCTTTCAAATTGAGCACTTTACGCTTTTTGAAACCGGATTTCAATAGCCCCAACTAGGGCTATTAAAATCCATTAATGTCACTTTCGAGAAATTAGCCGATTATGGGGCATTCCATATCAAAATTTTTTTTTTTTAAATTTTGCAAAAAGGTTGTTGCTCTGTAAAACCTTCAAATTGAGCGGTTTACGCATTTTGAAAGTGGATTTGAATAGCCCGCATTTAGGGCTATTAAAATGCGGGAATGTCACTTTCAAGAAATTAGCCGATTATGGGGCATTCCATATCAAAATAATTTTTTTTTTAAATTTTGCAAAAAGGTTGTTGCCCTGTAAAACTTTCAAATTGAGCCGTTTACGCATTTTGAAAGTGGATTTCCATAGGAATGCCACTTTCGAGAAATTAGCCGATTATGGGGCATTCCATATCAAAGTAAAAAATTTCAAAAAGATTGTTGTTGAATAACTCTTTCAAATTGAGCGGATTACGCATTTTGAAAGTGGATTTCAATAGCCCCCAAATAGGGCTATAAAAATCCATTAATGTCACTTTCGAGAAATTAGCCGATTATGGGGCATTCCATATCAAAATTTTTTTTTTTAAATTTTGCAAAAAGGTTGTTGCTCTGTAAAACTTTCAAATTGAGCGGTTTACGCATTTTGAAAGTGGATTTCAATAGCCCTAAATGGGGGCTATTAAAATCCAGGAATATCACTTTCGAGAAATTAGCCGATTATGGGGCATTCCATATCAAAATAATTTTTTTTTTAAATTTTGCAAAAAGGTTGTTGCCCTGTAAAACTTTCAAATTGAGCCGTTTACGCATTTTGAAAGTGGATTTCCATAGGAATGCCACTTTCGAGAAATTAGCCGATTATGGCGCATTCCATATCAAAGTAAAAAATTTCAAAAAGATTGTTGTTGAATAACTCTTTCAAATTGAGCGGATTACGCATTTTGAAAGTGGATTTCAATAGCCCCAAACTAGTACTATTAAAATCCATGAATGTGACTTTCGAGAAATTAGCCGATTATGGGGCATTCCATATCAAAGTAAAACATTTCAAAAAGGTTGTTGTTGAATAACTCTTTCAAATTGAGCGGTTTACGCTTTTTGAAACCGGATTTCAATAGCCCACATTTAGCGCTAATAAAATCCAGGACTGTCACTTTCGAGAAATTAGCCGATTATGAAGCATTTATCAAAATAAAAAATTTCAAAAAGGTTGTTGTTGAATAACTCTTTCAAATTGAGCGGGTTACGCTTTTTGAAACCGGATTTCAATAGCCCCCAAATAGGGCTATTAAAATCCATTAATGTCACTTTCGAGAAATTAGCCGATTATGGGGCATTCCATATCAAAATTTTTTTTTTTAAATTTTGCAAAAAGGTTGTTGCTCTGTAAAACCTTCAAATTGAGCGGTTTACGCATTTTGAAAGTGGATATGAATAGCCCGCATCTAGGGCTATTAAAATTCAGGAATGTTACTTTCGAGAAATTAGCTGATTATGGGGCATTCCATATCAAAGTAAAAAATTTCAAAAAGGTTGTTGTTGAATAACTCTTTCAAATTGAGCGGCTTACGCTTTTTGAAACCGGATTTCAATAGCCCACATTTAGCGCTAATAAAATCCAGGACTGTCACTTTCGAGAAATTAGCCGATTATGAAGCATTTATCAAAATAAAAAATTTCAAAAAGGTTGTTGTTGAATAACTCTTTCAAATTGAGCGGGTTACGCTTTTTGAAACCGGATTTCAATAGCCCCCAAATAGGGCTATTAAAATCCATTAATGTCACTTTCGAGAAATTAGCCGATTATGGGGCATTCCATATCAAAATTTTTTTTTTTAAATTTTGCAAAAAGGTTGTTGCTCTGTAAAACCTTCAAATTGAGCGGTTTACGCATTTTGAAAGTGGATATGAATAGCCCGCATCTAGGGCTATTAAAATTCAGGAATGTCACTTTCGAGAAATTAGCCGATTATGAAGCATTTATCAAAATAAAAAATTTCAAAAAGGTTGTTGTTGAATAACTCTTTCAAATTGAGCGGGTTACGCTTTTTGAAACCGGATTTCAATAGCCCCCAAATAGGGCTATTAAAATCCAGGAATGTCACTTTCGAGAAATTAGCCAATTATGGGGCATTATATATCAAAGTAAAAAATTTCAAAAAGGTTGTTGTTGAATAACTCTTTCAAATTGAGCGTTTTACACTTCTTGAAACCGGATTTCAATAGCCCCCAACTAGGGCTATTAAAATCCATGAATACTACTTTCGAGAAATTAGCCGATTATTGGGTATTCCATATCAAAATAATTTTTTTTTTAAATTTTGCAAAAAGGTTGTTACACTGTAAAACCTTCAAATTAAGCGGTTTACGCATTTTGAAAGTGGATTTGAATAGCCCCCATCTAGGGCTATTAAAATCCATGAATATCACTTTCAAGAAATTAGCCGATTACGGGGCATTCCATATCAAAACAAAAAATTTCAAAAAGGTTGTTGTTGAATAACTCTTTCAAATTGAGCGGTTTACGCTTTTTGAAAGTGGATTTCAATAGCCCCAAACTAGTACTATTAAAATCCATGAATGTGACTTTCGAGAAATTAGCCGATTATGGGGCATTCCATATCAAAGTAAAACATTTCAAAAAGGTTGTTGTTGAATAACTCTTTCAAATTGAGCGGTTTACGCTTTTTGAAACCGGATTTCAATAGCCCACATTTAGCGCTAATAAAATCCAGGACTGTCACTTTCGAGAAATTAGCCGATTATGAAGCATTTATCAAAATAAAAAATTTCAAAAAGGTTGTTGTTGAATAACTCTTTCAAATTGAGCGGCTTACGCTTTTTGAAACCGGATTTCAATAGCCCCCAACTAGGGCTATTAAAATCCAGGAATATCACTTTCGAGGAATTAGCCGATTATGGGGCATTCCATATCAAAGTAAAACATTTCAAAAAGGTTGTTGTTGAATAACTCTTTCAAATTGAGCGGCTTACGCTTTTTGAAACCGGATTTCAATACCCCCAACTAGGGCTATTAAAATTCATGAATACCACTTTCGAGAAATTAGCCGATTATGGGGTATTCCATATCAAAATAAAAAATTTCAAAAAGGTTGTTGTTGAATAACTCTTTCAAATTGAGCGGCTTACGCTTTTTGAAAGTGGATTTCAATAGCCCCCAAATAGGGCTATAAAAATCCATTAATGTCACTTTCGAGAAATTAGCCGATTATGGGGCATTCCATATCAAAATTTTTTTTTTTAAATTTTGCAAAAAGGTTGTTGCTCTGTAAAACTTTCAAATTGAGCGGTTTACACATTTTGAAAGTGGATTTGAATAGCCCCCATCTAGGGCTATTAAAATCCATGAATATCACTTTCAAGAAATTAGCCGATTATGGGGCATTCCATATCAAAATAATTTTTTTTTTAAATTTTGCAAAAAGGTTGTTGCCCTGTAAAACTTTCAAATTGAGCCGTTTACGCATTTTGAAAGTGGATTTGAATAGCCCCCATCTAGGGCTATAAAAATCCATGAATATCACTTTCAAGAAATTAGCAGATTATGGGGCATTCCATATCAAAATAATTTTTTTTTTAAATTTTGCAAAAAGGTTGTTGCCCTGTAAAACTTTCAAATTGAGCCGTTTACGCATTTTGAAAGTGGATTTCCATAGGAATGCCACTTTCGAGAAATTAGCCGATTATGGGGCATTCCATATCAAAGTAAAAAATTTCAAAAAGATTGTTGTTGAATAACTCTTTCAAATTGAGCGGTTTACGCATTTTGAAAGCAGATTTCAATAGCCCCAAACTAGTGCTATTAAAATCCATGAATGTGACTTTCGAGAAATCAGCCGATTATGGGGCATTCCATATCAAAGTAAAACATTTCAAAAAGGTTGTTGTTGAATAACTCTTTCAAATTGAGCGGTTTACGCTTTTTGAAACCGGATTTCAATAGCCCACATTTAGCGCTAATAAAATCCAGGACTGTCACTTTCGAGAAATTAGCCGATTATGAAGCATTTATCAAAATAAAAAATTTCAAAAAGGTTGTTGTTGAATAACTCTTTCAAATTGAGCGGGTTACGCTTTTTGAAACCGGATTTCAATAGCCCCCAACTAGGGCTATTAAAATCCAGGAATGTCACTTTCGAGAAATTAGCCAATTATGGGGCATTATATATCAAAGTAAAAAATTTCAAAAAGGTTGTTGTTGAATAACTCTTTCAAATTGAGCGTTTTACGCTTCTTGAAACCGGATTTTAATAGCCCTAGTTAAAATCCATGAATACCACTTTCGAGAAATTAGCGGATTATGGGGTATTCCATATCAAAATAATTTTTTTTTTAAATTTTGCAAAAAGGTTGTTGCACTGTAAAACCTTCAAATTGAGCGGTTTACGCATTTTGAAAGTGGATTTGAATAGCCCCCATCTAGGGCTATTAAAATTCAGGAATGTCACTTTCTACATTCCATATCAAAGTAAAAAATTTCAAAAAGGCTGTTGTTGAATAACTCTTTCAAATTGAGCGTTTTACGCTTCTTGAAACCGGATCTCAATAGCCCCCAACTAGAGCTATTAAAATCCATGAATACCACTTTCGAGAAATTAGCCGATTATGGGGCATTCCATATCAAAATAATTTGTTTTTTTAATTTCTGTAAAACCTTCAAATTGAGCGGTTTACGCATTTTGAAAGTGGATTTGAATAGCCCCTATCTAGGGCTACTAAAAGTCAGGAATGTCACTTTCGACATTCTATATCAAAGTAAAAAATTTCAAAAAGGTTGTTGTTGAATAACGCTTCTTGAAACCGGATTTCAATAGCCCCCAACTAGAGCTATTAAAATCCATGAATACCACTTTCGAGAAATTAGCCGATTATGGGGCATTCCATATCAAAATAAATTTTTTTTAAATGTTGCAAAAAGGTTGTTGCTCTGTAAAACCTTCAAATTGAGCGGTTTAGCACTTTGAAAGTGGATTTGAAGATCCCCCATCTAGGGCTACTAAAATTCAGGAATGTCGCTTTCGAGAAATTAGCCGATTATGGGGCATTCCATATTAAAATAATTCTTTTTTTAAATTTTGCAAAAAGGTTGTTGCACTGTAAAACCTTCAAATTGAGCGGTTTACGCATTTTGAAAGTGGATTTGAATAACCCCCATCTAGGGCTATTAAAATTCAGGAATGTCACTTTCTACATTCCATATCAAAGTAAAAAATTTCAAAAAGGCTGTTGTTGAATAACTCTTTCAAATTGAGCGTTTTACGCTTCTTGAAACCGGATTTCAATAGCCCCCAAACTAGTGCTATTAAAATCCATGAATGTGACTTTCGAGAAATTAGCCGATTATGGGGCATTCCAAATCAAAGTAAAAAATTTCAAAAAGGCTGTTGTTGAATAATTCTTTCAAATTGAGCGTTTTACGCTTCTTGAAACCGGATTTCAATAGCCCCCAACTAGAGCTATTAAAATCCATGAATACCACTTTCGACAAATTAGCCGATTATGGGGTATTCCAATCAAACTAAAAAAATTCAAAAAGGTTGTTGTTGAATAACTCTTTCAGATTGAGCGGTTTACGCTTTTTGAAACCGGATTTCAATAGCCCCCAACTAGGATTTCAATAGCCCCCATTTAGGGCTATTAAAATACAGGAATGACACTTTCGAGAAATTAGCTGATTATGGGGTATTCCATATCAAAGTAAAAAATTTCAAAAAGGCTGTTGTTGAATAACTCTCTCAAATTGAGCGGTTTACGCATTTTGAAAGCGGATTTCAATAGCCCCCATTTAGCGCTAATAAAATCCATGAATGTCACTTTCAAGAAATTAGCCGATTATGGGGCATTCCATATCAAAATAAAATATTTCAAAAAGGTTGTTGTTGTATAACTCGCATTCCATATTAAAATAAATTTTTTTTTTAAATTTTGCAAAAAGGTTGTTGCTCTGTAAAACTTTCAAATTGAGCGGTTTACGCAGGAATATCACTTTCGAGAAATTAGCCGATTATGGGGCATTCCATATCAAAATAATTTTTTTTTTAAATTTTGCAAAAAGGTTGTTGCCCTGTAAAACTTTCAAATTGAGCCGTTTACGCATTTTGAAAGTGGATTTCCATAGGAATGCCACTTTCGAGAAATTAGCCGATTATGGGGCATTCCATATCAAAGTAAAAAATTTCAAAAAGATTGTTGTTGAATAACTCTTTCAAATTGAGCCGTTTACGCATTTTGAAAGTGGATTTCCATAGGAATGCCACTTTCGAGAAATTAGCCGATTATGGGGCATTCCATATCAAAGTAAAACATTTCAAAAAGGTTGTTGTTGAATAACTCTTTCAAATTGAGCGGTTTACGCTTTTTGAAACCGGATTTCAATAGCCCACATTTAGCGCTAATAAAATCCAGGACTGTCACTTTCGAGAAATTAGCCGATTATGAAGCATTTATCAAAATAAAAAATTTCAAAAAGGTTGTTGTTGAATAACTCTTTCAAATTGAGCGGGTTACGCTTTTTGAAACCGGATTTCAATAGCCCCCAAATAGGGCTATTAAAATCCAGGAATGTCACTTTCGAGAAATTAGCCAATTATGGGGCATTATATATCAAAGTAAAAAATTTCAAAAAGGTTGTTGTTGAATAACTCATTCAAATTGAGCGTTTTACGCTTCTTGAAACCGGATTTCAATAGCCCCCAACTAGGGCTATTAAAATCCATGAATACCACTTTCGAGAAATTAGCCGATTATGGGGCATTCCATATCAAAGTAAAACATTTCAAAAAGGTTGTTGTTGAATAACTCTTTCAGATTGAGCGGCTTACGCTTTTTGAAACCGGATTTCAATACCCCCAACTAGGGCTATTAAAATCCATGAATACCACTTTCGAGAAATTAGCCGATTATGGGGCATTCCATATCAAAATAATTTTTTTTTAAATTTTGCAAAAAGGTTGTTGCCCTGTAAAACTTTCAAATTGAGCCGTTTACGCATTTTGAAAGTGGATTTCCATAGGAATGCCACTTTCGAGAAATTAGCCGATTATGGGGCATTCCATATCAAAGTAAAAAATTTCAAAAAGGTTGTTGTTGAATAACTCTCTCAAATTGAGCGGTTTACGCATTTTGAAAGCGGATTTCAATAGCCCCCAACTAGGGCTATTAAAATCTAGGAATATCACTTTCGAGGACTTAGCCGATTATGGGGCATTCCATATCAAAGCAAAACATTTCAAAAAGGTTGTTGTTGAATAACTCTCTCAAATTGAGCGGTTTACGCATTTTGAAAGCGGATTTCAATAGCCCCCAACTAGGGCTATTAAAATCCAGGAATATCACTTTCGAGGAATTAGCCGATTATGGGGCATTCCATATCAAAGTAAAAAATTTCAAAAAGGTTGTTGTTGAATAACTCTCTCAAATTGAGCGGTTTACGCATTTTGAAAGCGGATTTCAATAGCTGCCAACTAGGGCTATTAAAATCCAGGAATATCACTTTCGAGGAATTAGCCGATTATGGGGCATTCCATATCAAAGCAAAACATTTCAAAAAGGTTGTTGTTGAATAACTCTTTAAAATTGAGCGGGTTACGCTTTTTGAAACCGGATTTCAATAGCCCCCAAATAGGGCTATTAAAATCCAGGAATGTCACTTTCGAGAAATTAGCCAATTATGGGGCATTATATATCAAAGTAAAAAATTTCAAAAAGGTTGTTGTTGAATAACTCTTTCAAATTGAGCGTTTTACGCTTCTTGAAACCGGATTTCAATAGCCCCCAACTAGAGCTATTAAAATCCATGAATACCACTTTCGAGAAATTAGCCGATTATGGGGTATTCCATATCAAAATAATTTTTTTTTTAAATTTTGCAAAAAGGTTGTTGCACTGTAAAACCTTCAAATTAAGCGGTTTACGCATTTTGAAAGTGGATTTGAATAGCCCCCATTTAGCGCTAATAAAATCCATGAATGTCACTTTCAAGAAATTAGCCGATTATGGGGCATTCCATATCAAAATAAAAAATTTCAAAAAGGTTGCTGTTGTATAACTCGCATTCCATATTAAAATAAATTTTTTTTTTTAAATTTAGCAAAAAGGTTGTTGCTCTGTAAAACTTTCAAATTGAGCGGTTTACGCATTTTGAAAGTGGATTTCAATAGCCCTAAATGGGGGCTATTAAAATCCAGGAATATCACTTTCGAGAAATTAGCCGATTATGGGGCATTCCATATCAAAATATTTTTTTTTTAAATTTTGCAAAAAGGTTGTTGCCCTGTAAAACTTTCAAATTGAGCCGTTTACGCATTTTGAAAGTGGATTTCCATAGGAATGCCACTTTCGAGAAATTAGCCGATTATGGGGCATTCCATATCAAAGTAAAAAATTTCAAAAAGGTTGTTGTTGAATAACTCTCTCAAATTGAGCGGTTTACGCATTTTGAAAGCGGATTTCAATAGCCCCCAACTAGGGCTATTAAAATCCAGGAATATCACTTTCGAGGAATTAGCCGATTATGGGGCATTCCATATCAAAGCAAAACATTTCAAAAAGGTTGTTGTTGAATAACTCTTTCAAATTGAGCGGTTTACGCTTTTTGAAACCGGATTTCAATAGCCCCCATTTAGCACTAATAAAATCTAGGAATGTCGAGCAATTAGCCGATTATGGGGCATTCCATATCAAAACAAAAAATTTCAAAAAGGTTGTTGTTGAATAACTCTTTCAAATTGAGCGGTTTACGCTTTTTGAAACCGGATTTCAATAGCCCCCAACTAGGGCTATTAAAATCCAGGAATATCACTTTCGAGGAATTAGCCGATTATGGGGCATTCCATATCAAAGTAAAAAATTTCAAAAAGGTTGTTGTTGAATAACTCTTTCAGATTGAGCGGCTTACGCTTTTTGAAACCGGATTTCAATACCCCCAACTAGGGCTATTAAAATCCATGAATACCACTTTCGAGAAATTAGCCGATTATGGGGCATTCCATATCAAAATAATTTTTTTTTTAAATTTTGCAAAAAGGTTGTTGCACTGTAAAACCTTCAAATTGAATGGCTTACGCATTTTGAAAGTGGATTTCAATAGCCCCCATTTAGGGCTATTAAAATACAGGAATGACACTTTCGAGAAATTAGCCGATTATGGGGCATTCCATATTAAAATAATTTTTTTTTTAAATTTTGCAAAAAGGTTGTTGCTCTGTAAAACCTTCAAATTAAGCGGTTTACGCATTTTGAAAGTGGATTTGAATAGCCCCCATCTAGGGCTATTAAAATCCATGAATATCACTTTCAAGAAATTAGCCGATTATGGGGCATTCCATATCAAAATAATTTTTTTTTTAAATTTTGCAAAAAGGTTGTTGCCCTGTAAAACTTTCAAATTGAGCCGTTTACGCATTTTGAAAGTTGATTTCCATAGGAATGCCACTTTCGAGAAATTAGCCGATTATGGGGCATTCCATATCAAAGTAAAAAATTTCAAAAAGATTGTTGTTGAATAACTCTTTCAAATTGAGCGGTTTACGCATTTTGAAAGCAGATTTCAATAGCCCCAAACTAGTGCTATCAAAATCCATAAATGTGACTTTCGAGAAATTAGCCGATTATGGGGCATTCCATATCAAAGTAAAACATTTCAAAAAGGTTGTTGTTGAATAACTCTTTAAAATTGAGCGGTTTACGCTTTTTGAAACCGGATTTCAATAGCCCCCAACTAGAGCTATTAAAATCCATGAATACCACTTTCGACAAATTAGCCGATTATGGGGTATTCCAATCAAACTAAAAAAATTCAAAAAGGTTGTTGTTGAATAACTCTTTCAGATTGAGCGGTTTACGCTTTTTGAAACCGGATTTCAATAGCCCCCAACTAGGATTTCAATAGCCCCCATTTAGGGCTATTAAAATACAGGAATGACACTTTCGAGAAATTAGCTGATTATGGGGTATTCCATATCAAAGTAAAAAATTTCAAAAAGGCTGTTGTTGAATAACTCTCTCAAATTGAGCGGTTTACGCATTTTGAAAGCGGATTTCAATAGCCCCCATTTAGCGCTAATAAAATCCATGAATGTCACTTTCAAGAAATTAGCCGATTATGGGGCATTCCATATCAAAATAAAATATTTCAAAAAGGTTGTTGTTGTATAACTCGCATTCCATATTAAAATAAATTTTTTTTTTAAATTTTGCAAAAAGGTTGTTGCTCTGTAAAACTTTCAAATTGAGCGGTTTACGCAGGAATATCACTTTCGAGAAATTAGCCGATTATGGGGCATTCCATATCAAAATAATTTTTTTTTTAAATTTTGCAAAAAGGTTGTTGCCCTGTAAAACTTTCAAATTGAGCCGTTTACGCATTTTGAAAGTGGATTTCCATAGGAATGCCACTTTCGAGAAATTAGCCGATTATGGGGCATTCCATATCAAAGTAAAAAATTTCAAAAAGATTGTTGTTGAATAACTCTTTCAAATTGAGCCGTTTACGCATTTTGAAAGTGGATTTCCATAGGAATGCCACTTTCGAGAAATTAGCCGATTATGGGGCATTCCATATCAAAGTGAAACATTTCAAAAAGGTTGTTGTTGAATAACTCTTTCAAATTGAGCGGTTTACGCTTTTTGAAACCGGATTTCAATAGCCCACATTTAGCGCTAATAAAATCCAGGACTGTCACTTTCGAGAAATTAGCCGATTATGAAGCATTTATCAAAATAAAAAATTTCAAAAAGGTTGTTGTTGAATAACTCTTTCAAATTGAGCGGGTTACGCTTTTTGAAACCGGATTTCAATAGCCCCCAAATAGGGCTATTAAAATCCAGGAATGTCACTTTCGAGAAATTAGCCAATTATGGGGCATTATATATCAAAGTAAAAAATTTCAAAAAGGTTGTTGTTGAATAACTCATTCAAATTGAGCGTTTTACGCTTCTTGAAACCGGATTTCAATAGCCCCCAACTAGGGCTATTAAAATCCATGAATACCACTTTCGAGAAATTAGCCGATTATGGGGCATTCCATATCAAAGTAAAACATTTCAAAAAGGTTGTTGTTGAATAACTCTTTCAGATTGAGCGGCTTACGCTTTTTGAAACCGGATTTCAATACCCCCAAATAGGGCTATTAAAATCCATGAATACCACTTTCGAGAAATTAGCCGATTATGGGGCATTCCATATCAAAATAATTTTTTTTTAAATTTTGCAAAAAGGTTGTTGCCCTGTAAAACTTTCAAATTGAGCCGTTTACGCATTTTGAAAGTGGATTTCCATAGGAATGCCACTTTCGAGAAATTAGCCGATTATGGGGCATTCCATATCAAAGTAAAAAATTTCAAAAAGGTTGTTGTTGAATAACTCTCTCAAATTGAGCGGTTTACGCATTTTGAAAGCGGATTTCAATAGCCCCCAACTAGGGCTATTAAAATCTAGGAATATCACTTTCGAGGACTTAGCCGATTATGGGGCATTCCATATCAAAGCAAAACATTTCAAAAAGGTTGTTGTTGAATAACTCTCTCAAATTGAGCGGTTTACGCATTTTGAAAGCGGATTTCAATAGCCCCCAACTAGGGCTATTAAAATCCAGGAATATCACTTTCGAGGAATTAGCCGATTATGGGGCATTCCATATCAAAGTAAAAAATTTCAAAAAGGTTGTTGTTGAATAACTCTCTCAAATTGAGCGGTTTACGCATTTTGAAAGCGGATTTCAATAGCTGCCAACTAGGGCTATTAAAATCCAGGAATATCACTTTCGAGGAATTAGCCGATTATGGGGCATTCCATATCAAAGCAAAACATTTCAAAAAGGTTGTTGTTGAATAACTCTTTAAAATTGAGCGGGTTACGCTTTTTGAAACCGGATTTCAATAGCCCCCAAATAGGGCTATTAAAATCCAGGAATGTCACTTTCGAGAAATTAGCCAATTATGGGGCATTATATATCAAAGTAAAAAATTTCAAAAAGGTTGTTGTTGAATAACTCTTTCAAATTGAGCGTTTTACGCTTCTTGAAACCGGATTTCAATAGCCCCCAACTAGAGCTATTAAAATCCATGAATACCACTTTCGAGAAATTAGCCGATTATGGGGTATTCCATATCAAAATAATTTTTTTTTTAAATTTTGCAAAAAGGTTGTTGCACTGTAAAACCTTCAAATTAAGCGGTTTACGCATTTTGAAAGTGGATTTGAATAGCCCCCATTTAGCGCTAATAAAATCCATGAATGTCACTTTCAAGAAATTAGCCGATTATGGGGCATTCCATATCAAAATAAAAAATTTCAAAAAGGTTGCTGTTGTATAACTCGCATTCCATATTAAAATAAATTTTTTTTTTTAAATTTAGCAAAAAGGTTGTTGCTCTGTAAAACTTTCAAATTGAGCGGTTTACGCATTTTGAAAGTGGATTTCAATAGCCCTAAATGGGGGCTATTAAAATCCAGGAATATCACTTTCGAGAAATTAGCCGATTATGGGGCATTCCATATCAAAATATTTTTTTTTTAAATTTTGCAAAAAGGTTGTTGCCCTGTAAAACTTTCAAATTGAGCCGTTTACGCATTTTGAAAGTGGATTTCCATAGGAATGGCACTTTCGAGAAATTAGCCGATTATGGGGCATTCCATATCAAAGTAAAAAATTTCAAAAAGGTTGTTGTTGAATAACTCTCTCAAATTGAGCGGTTTACGCATTTTGAAAGCGGATTTCAATAGCCCCCAACTAGGGCTATTAAAATCCAGGAATATCACTTTCGAGGAATTAGCCGATTATGGGGCATTCCATATCAAAATAATTTGTTTTTTTAATTTCTGTAAAACCTTCAAATTGAGCGGTTTACGCTTTTTGAAACCGGATTTCAATAGCCCCCATTTAGCACTAATAAAATCTAGGAATGTCGAGCAATTAGCCGATTATGGGGCATTCCATATCAAAACAAAAAATTTCAAAAAGGTTGTTGTTGAATAACTCTTTCAAATTGAGCGGTTTACGCTTTTTGAAACCGGATTTCAATAGCCCCCAACTAGGGCTATTAAAATCCAGGAATATCACTTTCGAGGAATTAGCCGATTATGGGGCATTCCATATCAAAGTAAAAAATTTCAAAAAGGTTGTTGTTGAATAACTCTTTCAGATTGAGCGGCTTACGCTTTTTGAAACCGGATTTCAATACCCCCAACTAGGGCTATTAAAATCCATGAATACCACTTTCGAGAAATTAGCCGATTATGGGGCATTCCATATCAAAATAATTTTTTTTTTAAATTTTGCAAAAAGGTTGTTGCACTGTAAAACCTTCAAATTGAATGGCTTACGCATTTTGAAAGTGGATTTCAATAGCCCCCATTTAGGGCTATTAAAATACAGGAATGACACTTTCGAGAAATTAGCCGATTATGGGGCATTCCATATCAAAATAATTTTTTTTTTAAATTTTGCAAAAAGGTTGTTGCTCTGTAAAACCTTCAAATTAAGCGGTTTACGCATTTTGAAAGTGGATTTGAATAGCCCCCATCTAGGGCTATTAAAATCCATGAATATCACTTTCAAGAAATTAGCCGATTATGGGGCATTCCATATCAAAATAATTTTTTTTTTAAATTTTGCAAAAAGGTTGTTGCCCTGTAAAACTTTCAAATTGAGCCGTTTACGCATTTTGAAAGTGGATTTCCATAGGAATGCCACTTTCGAGAAATTAGCCGATTATGGGGCATTCCATATCAAAGTAAAAAATTTCAAAAAGATTGTTGTTGAATAACTCTTTCAAATTGAGCGGTTTACGCATTTTGAAAGCAGATTTCAATAGCCCCAAACTAGTGCTATCAAAATCCATAAATGTGACTTTCGAGAAATTAGCCGATTATGGGGCATTCCATATCAAAGTAAAACATTTCAAAAAGGTTGTTGTTGAATAACTCTTTAAAATTGAGCGGTTTACGCTTTTTGAAACCGGATTTCAATAGCCCACATTTAGCGCTAATAAAATCCAGGAATGTCACTTTCGAGAAATTAGCCGATTATGAAGCATTTATCAAAATAAAAAATTTCAAAAAGGTTGTTGTTGAATAACTCTTTCAAATTGAGCGGGTTACGCTTTTTGAAACCGGATTTCAATAGCCCCCAAATAGGGCTATTAAAATCCAGGAATGTCACTTTCGAGAAATTAGCCAATTATGGGGCATTATATATCAAAGTAAAAAATTTCAAAAAGGTTGTTGTTGAATAACTATTTCAAATTGAGCGTTTTACACTTCTTGAAACCGGATTTCAATAGCCCCCAACTAGGGCTATTAAAATCCATGAATACTACTTTCGAGAAATTAGCCGATTATGGGGTATTCCATATCAAAATAATTTTTTTTTTAAATTTTGCAAAAAGGTTGTTACACTGTAAAACCTTCAAATTAAGCGGTTTACGCATTTTGAAAGTGGATTTGAATAGCCCCCATCTAGGGCTATTAAAATCCATGAATATCACTTTCAAGAAATTAGCAGATTATGGGGCATTCCATATCAAAATAATTTTTTTTTTAAATTTTGCAAAAAGGTTGTTGCCCTGTAAAACTTTCAAATTGAGCCGTTTACGCATTTTGAAAGTGGATTTCCATAGGAATGCCACTTTCGAGAAATTAGCCGATTATGGGGCATTCCATATCAAAGTAAAAAATTTCAAAAAGATTGTTGTTGAATAACTCTTTCAAATTGAGCGTTTTACGCATTTTGAAAGCAGATTTCAATAGCCCCAAACTACTGCTATTAAAATCCATGAATGTGACTTTCGAGAAATTAGCCGATTATGGGGCATTCCATATCAAAGTAAAACATTTCAAAAAGGTTGTTGTTGAATAACTCTTTCAAATTGAGCGGGTTACGCTTTTTGAAACCGGATTTCAATAGCCCCCAAATAGGGCTATTAAAATCCAGGAATGTCACTTTCGAGAAATTAGCCAATTATGGGGCATTATATATCAAAGTAAAAAATTTCAAAAAGGTTGTTGTTGAATAACTCTTTCAAATTGAGCGTTTTACGCTTCTTGAAACCGGATTTCAATAGCCCCCAACTAGAGCTATTAAAATCCATAAATACCACTTTCGAGAAATTAGCCGATTATGGGGCATTCCATATCAAAATAATTTGTTTTTTTAATTTCTGTAAAACCTTCAAATTGAGCGGCTTACGCATTTTGAAAGTGGATTTGAATAGCCCCCATCTAGGGCTACTAAAATTCAGGAATGTCACTTTCGACATTCTATATCAAAGTAAAAAATTTCAAAAAGGTTGTTGTTGAATAACTCTTTCAAATTGAGCGTTTTACGCTTCTTGAAACCGGATTTCAATAGCCCCCAACTAGGGCTATTAAAATCCATGAATACCACTTTTAGAAATTAGCCGATTATGCGGCATTCCATATCAAAATATTTTTTTTTTAAATTTTGCAAAAAGGTTGTTGCTCTGTAAAACCTTCAAATTGAGCGGTTGACGCATTTTGAAAGGGGATTTAAATAGCCCCATCTAGGGCTACTAAAATTCAGGAATATCACTTTCGAGAAATTAGCCGATTATGGGGCATTCCATATTAAAATAATTTTTTTTTTAAATTTTGCAAAAAGGTTGTTGCTCTGTAAAACTTTCAAATTGAGCGGTTTACGCAGTTTGAAAGGGGATTTAAATAGCCCCATCTAGGGCTACTAAAATTCAGGAATATCACTTTCGAGAAATTAGCCGATTATGGGGCATTCCATATTAAAATAATTTTTTTTTTAAATTTTGCAAAAAGGTTGTTGCTCTGTAAAACTTTCAAATTGAGCGGTTTACGCAGTTTGAAAGTGGATTTCAATAGTTCGCATCTAGGGCTATTAAAATCCATGAATATTAGTTTCGAGAAATTAGCCGATTATGGGGCATTCCATATCAAAATAAAAAATTTCAAAAAGGTTGTTGTTGAATAACTCTTTCAAATTGAGCGGCTTACGCTTTCTGAAACCGGATTTCGATAGCCCCAACAAGGGCTATTAAAATCCATGAATACCACTTTTCAGAAATTAGCCGATTATGCGGCATTCCATATCAAAATATTTTTTTTTTAAATTTTGCAAAAAGGTTGTTGCTCTGTAAAACTATCAAATTGAGCGGTTTGCGCATTTTGAAAGCGGATTTCAATAGGCCCCATCTAGGGCTATTAAAATCCATGAATATTAATTTCGAGAAATTAGCCGATTATGGGGCATTCCATATCAAAATAAAAAATTTCAAAAAGGTTGTTGTTGAATAACTCATTCAAATTGAGCGGTTTACGGTTTTTGAAGCCGGATTTCAATAGCCCCCAACTAGGGCTATGAAAATCCAGGAATATCACTTTCGAGGAATTAGCCGATTATGGGGCATTTCATATCAAAGTAAAAAATTTTAAAAAGGTTGTTGTTGAATAACTCTATCAAATTGAGCGGTTTACGCATTGTGAAAGCGGATTTCAATAGCCCCGATTTAGCACTAATAAAATCCAGGAATGTCACTTTCGAGAAATTAGCCATTTATGGGGCATTCCGTATCAAAATAAAAATTTTCAAAAAGGTTGTTGTTGAATAACTATTTCAAATTGAGCGGTTTACGGTTTTTGAAAGCGGATTTCAATAGCCCCCAACTAGGGCTATTAAAATCCAGGAATACCACTTTCGAGAAATTAGCCGATTATGGGGCATTCCATATCAAAATAATTTTTTTTTTTAATTTTGCAAAAAGGTTGTTGCACTGTAAAACCTTCAAATTGAGCGGTTTACGCATTTTGAAAGTGGATTTGAATAGCCCCCATCTAGGGCTATTAAAATTCAGGAATGTCACTTTCGACATTCCATATCAAAGTAAAAAATTTCAAAAAGGTTGTTGTTGAATAACTCTATCAAATTGAGCGGTTTTCGTATTGTGAAAGCGGATTTCGATAGCCCCCATTTAGCACTAATAAAATCCAGGAATGTCACTTTCGAGAAATTAGCCATTTATGGGGCATTCCGTATCAAAATAAAAAATTTCAAAAAGGTTGTTGTTGAATAACTATTTCAAATTGAGCGGTTTACGGTTTTTGAAACCGGATTTCAATAGCCCCCAACTAGGGCTATTAAAATCCAGGAATATCACTTTCGAGGAATTAGCCGATTATGGGGCATTCCATATCAAAGTAAAAAATTTCAAAAAGGTTGTTGTTGAATAACTCTTTCAAATTAAGCGGCTTACGCTTTCTGAAACCGGATTTCGATAGCCCCAACAAGGGCTATTAAAATCCATGAATACCACTTTCGAGAAATTAGCCGATTATGGGGCATTCCATATTAAAATAATTTTTTTTTTAAATTTTGCAAAAAGGTTGTTGCTCTGTAGAACTTTCAAATTGAGCGGTTTACGCATTTTGAAAGCGGATTTCAATAGCCCCTATCTAGGGCTATTAAAATCCATGAATATTACTTTCGAGAAATTATCCGATTATGGGGCATTCCATATCAAAAAATTTTTTTTTTTCAAATTTTGCAAAAAGGTTGTTGCACTGTAAAACCTTCAAATTAAGCGGTTTACGCATTTTGAAAGTGGATTTGAATAGCCCCCATCTAGGGCTATTAAAATCCATGAATATCACTTTCAAGAAATTAGCCGATTATGGGGCATTCCATATCAAAATAATTTTTTTTTTAAATTTTGCAAAAAGGTTGTTGCACTGTAAAACCTTCAAATTGAATGGCTTACGCATTTTGAAAGTGGATTTCAATAGCCCCTGTTAGGTCATCGTATAACATTTACTAACCTTTTTTATTTTTGAATTGTATTAAATTTGTATATAAATTGTATTTTCTATTTATTCACTTTTTCGCTCACTGTTACCACGGTAATTTGATATTAATTTTGTACAAACTAACCACTGTAATTTATTTTGGTAATTAACCGTTAGCTTTTATTTGTTTCTCACTTCAATTCTTAAACTTATGTGTTACGTTGTTGTTATAAACAAGAATGCAAGTTATTTATTATGTTGTTTTTGCATACATACTTATTAGTAACAAGTTGAATTGATACATTGGAAGTGAGAGACAAATAAAACAACAACAACAGTATGGCCTTACTTACTTATTTATGTACATCAACAATTGTTAGGCGTAAGATAATCATTTTTAGAAATAAAGAAATCATTGTTAAAGTTGAACTCTAGCAAACATCATCTTGTTTTTCTTGTTGTGTATCACGGTCGCACATTCAATATATAAAAATTATCGTTGCCCAAGAAATAAAAACCATTTAGTGACATATAGATAACAATTCAAAGTCCCTGAATTGCTTTATATTGTTGCCGGTGAAGAAAAAGCTCTTCATCGTACATTTTGGCGCCCAACGTGGGGCACGATAGTTTAAAGATATATTTTTCTAATTTGTCGGTGTTCCGTGGCACATTAAAATACTTTTGTGGAAGTACATCTTAAATTAAAAGTGTACAGGTCGTGCGTGAGTTGAGAGTGGTTCGTGGTAAAGTAAATTACAATTAAAAACCTTTGTGGAAAAATAAAGAGACAGTGCATTTAAAAACATTTTAGAACAAACTGTTGTGGCATAATTTAATTAAATTAAAAAATTTAAAACATAAATTATATTTGTGAGCTCGGAAAAAAAAAAAAATTTGCGCAACATTTTACCGCTAATTTTATACATAAAATACATGAACTTGTTCGTGGTTTCATTTGGTTCCAGTATATAGTGTAAAATTTCTGTATACCAATTTTTGTCGCTCACAATATTCTAATAAATACTTTGAAT
This sequence comes from Bellardia bayeri, assembly GCA_950370525.1. NCBI lineage: Eukaryota > Metazoa > Arthropoda > Insecta > Diptera > Calliphoridae > Bellardia > Bellardia bayeri. The sequence continues at coordinate 51,956,233 of OX493264.1, read as the reverse complement.
AAGTAACGCCATTTATCAAAAACGTTATTGGACAATTTTGGCATCGGATACAGTGTTACAAAATAGTGCCTCCATTTTCTTCAAATTTAATTGGACTTTTTTGGTGATATTTTTTTTTATTTTTTTCGATGACGTTGGAGGAAGTTAAACAACAACGGGCTAATACAAGGAAAAGTATAACCCGCATCAAAAATCAAATCGAAGCCAATGGAAGGGGTGAAGGTAAGACACTATCATCAGCTGAATTGAAGTGCCGTTTGGGAATTTTGGAGTCATATTTTAAGCAGATTTTGACGTATCAAACTCAAATCGAAAATTATGATCCTGATGACAATGGTAGGCCTGAAATTGAAGATTTGTACATCACTGCAAAAATGAATATTCAAGCTCAGCTTGGTGAGGATGTTCACAACACAACAATCTCTGAATCCACGATTTGTTTCCCTGTTAACCACCATAAATTGCCGCAGCTCAAATTACCCACATTTAGTGGTAAGTACAGTGAATACAAAAATTTTATAACGTCGTTCAACCAAGTTATTGATCGTGAGTTTAGCCTATCGAATATTGAAAAATTTAACCATTTGCTGAACTGCCTCAATGGCCAAGCACTGGAAACGGTCAAAGCCTTCCAGATTACGAATGAAAACTACCTGAAGGCTCTGGAAAGGCTCAAAACGCGTTATGACAATAGCTCACTGATTTTTATGGAAAATATAACCACTCTATTTGAACTTCCAACCATGTCCAAATACAATTGTGCACAATTACGAAGTCTCGTTGATAATGTTTCTGCTCTTTATAGCTCTCTTTTGTCTCTTGGCTCACATAGTGACATTGCTAATTCGATGCTGATTTATATAGTTTTGGAAAAAGTTGATGATGAGACAAAAAGGAAATGGAAGGATTCTTTAGATTTTACCAAACTGCCATCATGGGATGATTGTTCGAGGGTTCTTGAAAGACATTGCCAATTTTTGGAATCGGTTGATACCAACCATACACATGTGATCCCCCGTAAGCTTGATAATCAACAATCCGGTAAGTCGAAAAATAAAAGTTCAAAACCTGGCTATACCTTTACTGTTTCGAAACGTGTTTGTGCATTTTGCTCAAATATTGACCATAGAATTAGTAGTTGCCCTCGCTTCAAGGATATGGACGTCGGTCAACGCTTTGAAAATGTCAAACGACTAGGGCTTTGTCTTAATTGCCTGTCGAAAGGGCATCAAGTTAACAGCTGTTCCTCTACATTCAAGTGCAAAATTTGTTCTCGCCTGCATCATAGCTTGCTACATCGGTCTCAGCCAGCTTCTAGGCCCTCGTCCCCGGCTGCTGAACCATCTACCTCTCGTGCTGCCTTGAATCATTCTCATGCCTCGGTCCATACTCATATGGAAAATTCCTCGCCGGAACAGGTGCTGCTTGCCACTGCCATGGTTCTAATTCGTGACGCTAACGGTCGATATCAATTGGGACGAGCTTTGCTGGATTCTTGCTCTCAATTGAATTTTATTACAAGTGAATTTGCTCAAAAATTACATTTGCCTCGTATTAAACAACCCACAGAAGTCGCTAGCATTGGTAATACTCACAGCAAAACAAAATATAGGTCATCAACAAAGGTGAAATCTCGAGTTACCGATTTTGAAGTGCCCCTCTCATTTTGTATTACACCTCATATTTCTTATCAACCTGATACTGAGTTAGATGTCTCAACTTGGAACTTGCCTCCAAATACCCAGCTTGCAGATGAAAATTTCTTCAAATCGAAACGAATTGACATACTCATTGGTACTGAAACTTTCTTTGATATTTTGTCAGTAGGTCAAATAAAACTTGGTCCGAATTTGCCAAAATTACAAAAAACACTTTTTGGATGGATTGTGGCAGGTCGTTATATATCAGAACAATCCAACGAGGCTAGTTCTTCTTGTATGCTCTCGATTGAAGAAGAGGTTGATTTAAAATTACAACGTTTGTGGGAAATCGAAGAAATTACATCTGGCTCAAAGGCTTTGACTCCAGAACAATCTGATTGTGAATCATTTTTTGATAATACTGTCCATCGTGAATCTTCTGGTAGGATTGTTGTTAAATTACCCTTCAAGGAATCTCCGGACACTTTAGGTCTCTCGCGAAATATGGCTCTGAAAAGATTTGTATCTCAGGAGAGACGATTTGCTCGTGATAGCAATCTTAAATTACAATATGTCGCTTTTATGAACGAGTATGAAGATTGTGGACATATGAGTCTAGTTAATAGCCCTCGCTTAGATGAACCTCATTATTTTATACCTCACCATTGTGTTTTCAAGCCTAATAGTACTTCAACCAAGTTACGAGTAGTCTTCGATGCGTCGTCTCCGTCATCGTCTCAAAGGTCACTGAATGATATTCTCATGGTTGGTCCAACTATCCAAGATGAGTTGTACAAAATTTTGCTTCGGTTTCGCCTTTATCGCTTCGCTATTACAGCCGATATAGTGAAAATGTACCGGCAAGTCCTTATTGACTCTCGCGATAGAAAATACCAGTACATTTTGTGGAGGAATTCGGAGGAAGAAGAAATACGTACTTATCAGTTAAATACTGTCACATATGGAATGTCAGCAGCACCTTATCTTGCCATTAAAAGTCTTCATTATCTTGCAGATGAATATATGGCTCAATACGAACTTGGCGCAAAAACTATAAAGTCATCATTTTATGTTGATGATTTCCTAAGTGGTGCAGATACACTAGAAGAATTGGCTAGAATGAAGAAAGAAGTTAATGAAATTCTAATTCGTGGTTGCTTTCAACTGGATAAATGGCACTCAAATCATAAAAGTTTTCAAGACGACAAAACTATAAAAGATCTAAATATTGAGGATTCAGCTGTTACCAATGCTCTTGGTATTACTTGGGATCAACAAAAAGATGCATTTTTATTTTCGTTTTCGCCTAAGGCTCAAATCGATGAAAAAATCACAAAACGAACAATTTTGTCGCTCTCGTCATCACTTTTCGATCCCTTAGGACTTTTAGCTCCGCTCATTATAAAGGCTAAAATCATCATGCAAGAACTGTGGATTCTTAAAATTGGCTGGGATGAATCTATCCCTCAAGAACTTCACTCGGCTTGGAAATATTTCTTCACTGATCTCAAAATGTTAAATTCTCTTGAAATTCCTCGATTTTGTCTCGCGGCTGAAGCTCATTCAGTTCAACTTCATGGCTTTTGTGACTCATCGATTCGCGCGTATGGATGCTGTTTCTACTTTCGGGTTAAAACTTCTTCAGGGAATGTTTCTGTTCGGCTTTTTACTGCCAAATCCAGAGTTGCTCCTACGAAAAGAAAATCGTTACCAAAACTTGAATTGTGTGGCGCACAACTTTTGGCAAAATTGTATGCTAATATCAAAAACCTTTTCTCCATACCAAATCTTGAAGTTATTCTATGGACAGACTCTCAAATAGTTCTTCACTGGTTAAAGCAACATTCTTCTACATTATCCGTTTTTGTTGGCAATAGAGTATCAGAGATTCAAGATTTGACTAATGGCTGTGTTTGGCGACATGTCCCAACACATTTCAATCCTGCTGATATCGTGTCTCGTGGTTCAACGGTAGAAGAACTCGCCTCATCTATCTGGTTTAGGGGCCCAGCATTTCTCACTTTCGATCCTATTCAATGGCCTCCTAATACAACAAATCGACTTTCCATAGAAAACCAACAAGATATCGACAAAGAAAAACGTAAAACTGTACTTTCCCTCGAAGCAAAATCTAATTACATTCTGGATTCAATTGAAAATTATAGCTCATATTTAAAAACTATTCATATTATTGCCTGGATGCTGCGTTTTGCTCAAAAAGCAAGAACTAATATTTTCAATTCTGATTCTGTACAGCCCCAAGAATTAGAAAATGCCTTACTTCGAATCGTTTTTAATCTACAAAAACAATATTTTCCAGATGATATACAACGAGCTCTGAATAAAAAAGATCCCCAAGGTGCTCTAAAGTGTCTTAACCCCTTCCTTGATTCATCAAATGGCTTCAACTTGCTCAAAGTCGGTGGACGTTTAGAACTTGCAGCAATTTCTGAAGGTCAAAAGCACCCCATAATTTTGCCCAGCAAACACCATTTCGTCCACTGTTACGTGCGTCATCTACACATCAGTAACTACCACGCTGGACCTAAGGCTTTAATTTCGTTAATTCGTCAGAGATTTTGGATCATCAATTTAAGAAACTTATGTCGACGCATCGTTAATTCGTGTCCACAATGCATTCGTTATCGCCCAAGGTTGCTACAACAAATGATGGGAAATTTGCCAGTGGAACGACTCAACCCTTCAAGGCCCTTCGCCAGATGTGCTGTTGATTTTTGTGGGCCAGTAAACACTTACCTAAGAATCAAGGGGAAGGTTCCATACAAAACGTACATTGCAGTATTTGTTTGTCTCGCCACTAAAGCAGTTCATATTGAAGTGGTATCAGATTTATCAACAGATGCCTTTATTGCAGCCTTAAAAAGAATGATTGGACGCAGAGGTCTTCCCACAGATATTTTCTGTGACAATGCCACCAATTTTGTTGGTGCAAACTCCAAGTTGGCTCAATTAAAATCGTTCCTTTTTGATCAAAAAAAAATTCAAATTTTATTACAAATTACTGCTCAAATCAATTTATTAATTTTCGTTTTATTCCCCCCAGGGCACCACATTTTGGCGGATTGTGGGAGGCTGCCGTCAAATCGGCAAAAGGTCACTTAACCAAAACCTTAATCAACACAAGGCTTACATACGAGGAGCTTGCAACTACAATGGTCGAGATAGAGGCCATTTTAAATTCAAGGCCAATTTCACCTCTATCATCCGATCCCAGTGACTGCGAAGCCCTCACCCCAGGCCATTTTCTGATAGGCGCTCCCCTACGTAGTTTGCCAGAACGTGATGTCCCGCTGAAAGAAATCAATAATCTTGAGTATTGGGCTCGAATAAGCGCTATCAAACAAAGATTTTGGAAAAAATGGTCCCATGATTATATAAATGAACTTCAGACCCGCAACAAATGGACTAGTTCAAATCCCAATATCACTAATGGTTCGTTGGTGATTGTTCAAGAGGATAATTTACCTCCACAGCGATGGCTCATGGGTAAAATCATAAATATTGTACGTGGTAGAGATGATCGTGTCAGAGTAGTCGACCTCAAAACAACAAAAGGCATTATACGTCGCCCTATCCACAGACTGGCTCTACTAGCCTCTTCTTGAAAGTGTCCTTTCAATGCGGCCGGAATGTTAGGTCATCGTATAACATTTACTAACCTTTTTTATTTTTGAATTGTATTAAATTTGTATATAAATTGTATTTTCTATTTATTCACTTTTTCGCTCACTGTTACCACGGTAATTTGATATTAATTTTGTACAAACTAACCACTGTAATTTATTTTGGTAATTAACCGTTAGCTTTTATTTGTTTCTCACTTCAATTCTTAAACTTATGTGTTACGTTGTTGTTATAAACAAGAATGCAAGTTATTTATTATGTTGTTTTTGCATACATACTTATTAGTAACAAGTTGAATTGATACATTGGAAGTGAGAGACAAATAAAACAACAACAACAGTATGGCCTTACTTACTTATTTATGTACATCAACAATTGTTAGGCGTAAGATAATCATTTTTAGAAATAAAGAAATCATTGTTAAAGTTGAACTCTAGCAAACATCATCTTGTTTTTCTTGTTGTGTATCACGGTCGCACATTCAATATATAAAAATTATCGTTGCCCAAGAAATAAAAACCATTTAGTGACATATAGATAACAATTCAAAGTCCCTGAATTGCTTTATATTGTTGCCGGTGAAGAAAAAGCTCTTCATCGTACAGCCCCCATTTAGGGCTATTAAAATACAGGAATGACACTTTCGAGAAATTAGCCGATTATGGGGCATTCCATATCAAAATAATTTTTTTTTTAAATTTTGCAAAAAGGTTGTTGCTCTGTAAAACCTTCAAATTAAGCGGTTTACGCATTTGGAAAGTGGATTTGAATAGCCCCCATCTAGGGCTATTAAAATCCATGAATATCACTTTCAAGAAATTAGCCGATTATGGGGCATTCCATATCAAAATAATTTTTTTTTTAAATTTTGCAAAAAGGTTGTTGCCCTGTAAAACTTTCAAATTGAGCCGTTTACGCATTTTGAAAGTGGATTTCCATAGGAATGCCACTTTCGAGAAATTAGCCGATTATGGGGCATTCCATATCAAAGTAAAAAATTTCAAAAAGATTGTTGTTGAATAACTCTTTCAAATTGAGCGGTTTACGCATTTTGAAAGCAGATTTCAATAGCCCCAAACTAGTGCTATCAAAATCCATAAATGTGACTTTCGAGAAATTAGCCGATTATGGGGCATTCCATATCAAAGTAAAACATTTCAAAAAGGTTGTTGTTGAATAACTCTTTCAAATTGAGCGGTTTACGCTTTTTGAAACCGGATTTCAATAGCCCACATTTAGCGCTAATAAAATCCAGGAATGTCACTTTCGAGAAATTAGCCGATTATGAAGCATTTATCAAAATAAAAAATTTCAAAAAGGTTGTTGTTGAATAACTCTTTCAAATTGAGCGGGTTACGCTTTTTGAAACCGGATTTCAATAGCCCCCAAATAGGGCTATTAAAATCCAGGAATGTCACTTTCGAGAAATTAGCCAATTATGGGGCATTATATATCAAAGTAAAAAATTTCAAAAAGGTTGTTGTTGAATAACTCTTTCAAATTGAGCGTTTTACACTTCTTGAAACCGGATTTCAATAGCCCCCAACTAGGGCTATTAAAATCCATGAATACTACTTTCGAGAAATTAGCCGATTATGGGTTATTCCATATCAAAATAATTTTTTTTTTAAATTTTGCAAAAAGGTTGTTGCACTGTAAAACCTTCAAATTAAGCGGTTTACGCATTTTGAAAGTGGATTTGAATAGCCCCCATCTAGGGCTATAAAAATCCATGAATATCACTTTCAAGAAATTAGCAGATTATGGGGCATTCCATATCAAAATAATTTTTTTTTTAAATTTTGCAAAAAGGTTGTTGCCCTGTAAAACTTTCAAATTGAGCCGTTTACGCATTTTGAAAGTGGATTTCCATAGGAATGCCACTTTCGAGAAATTAGCCGATTATGGGGCATTCCATATCAAAGTAAAAATTTTCAAAAAGATTGTTGTTGAATAACTCTTTCAAATTGAGCGTTTTACGCATTTTGAAAGCAGATTTCAATAGCCCCAAACTACTGCTATTAAAATCCATGAATGTGACTTTCGAGAAATTAGCCGATTATGGGGCATTCCATATCAAAGTAAAATTTTTCAAAAAGGTTGTTGTTGAATAACTCTTTCAAATTGAGCGGGTTACGCTTTTTGAAACCGGATTTCAATAGCCCCCAAATAGGGCTATTAAAATCCAGGAATGTCACTTTCGAGAAATTAGCCAATTATGGGGCATTATATATCAAAGTAAAAAATTTCAAAAAGGTTGTTGTTGAATAACTCTTTCAAATTGAGCGTTTTACGCTTCTTGAAACCGGATTTCAATAGCCCCCAACTAGAGCTATTAAAATCCATGAATACCACTTTCGAGAAATTAGCCGATTATGGGGCATTCCATATCAAAATAATTTGTTTTTTTAATTTCTGTAAAACCTTCAAATTGAGCGGTTTACGCATTTTGAAAGTGGATTTGAATAGCCCCCATCTAGGGCTACTAAAATTCAGGAATGTCACTTTCGACATTCTATATCAAAGTAAAAAATTTCAAAAAGGTTGTTGTTGAATAACTCTTTCAAATTGAGCGTTTTACGCTTCTTGAAACCGGATTTCAATAGCCCCCAACTAGGGCTATTAAAATCCATGAATACCACTTTTAGAAATTAGCCGATTATGCGGCATTCCATATCAAAATATTTTTTTTTTAAATTTTGCAAAAAGGTTGTTGCTCTGTAAAACCTTCAAATTGAGCGGTTGACGCATTTTGAAAGGGGATTTAAATAGCCCCATCTAGGGCTACTAAAATTCAGGAATATCACTTTCGAGAAATTAGCCGATTATGGGGCATTCCATATTAAAATAATTTTTTTTTTAAATTTTGCAAAAAGGTTGTTGCTCTGTAAAACTTTCAAATTGAGCGGTTTACGCAGTTTGAAAGGGGATTTAAATAGCCCCATCTAGGGCTACTAAAATTCAGGAATATCACTTTCGAGAAATTAGCCGATTATGGGGCATTCCATATTAAAATAATTTTTTTTTTAAATTTTGCAAAAAGGTTGTTGCTCTGTAAAACTTTCAAATTGAGCGGTTTACGCAGTTTGAAAGTGGATTTCAATAGTTCGCATCTAGGGCTATTAAAATCCATGAATATTAGTTTCGAGAAATTAGCCGATTATGGGGCATTCCATATCAAAATAAAAAATTTCAAAAAGGTTGTTGTTGAATAACTCTTTCAAATTGAGCGGCTTACGCTTTCTGAAACCGGATTTCGATAGCCCCAACAAGGGCTATTAAAATCCATGAATACCACTTTTCAGAAATTAGCCGATTATGCGGCATTCCATATCAAAATATTTTTTTTTTAAATTTTGCAAAAAGGTTGTTGCTCTGTAAAACTATCAAATTGAGCGGTTTGCGCATTTTGAAAGCGGATTTCAATAGGCCCCATCTAGGGCTATTAAAATCCATGAATATTAATTTCGAGAAATTAGCCGATTATGGGGCATTCCATATCAAAATAAAAAATTTCAAAAAGGTTGTTGTTGAATAACTCATTCAAATTGAGCGGTTTACGCATTGTGAAAGCGGATTTCAATAGCCCCGATTTAGCACTAATAAAATCCAGGAATGTCACTTTCGAGAAATTAGCCATTTATTCCGTATCAAAATAAAAATTTTCAAAAAGGTTGTTGTTGAATAACTATTTCAAATTGAGCGGTTTACGGTTTTTGAAACCGGATTTCAATAGCCCCCAACTAGGGCTATTAAAATCCAGGAATACCACTTTCGAGAAATTAGCCGATTATGGGGCATTCCATATCAAAATAATTTTTTTTTTTAATTTTGCAAAAAGGTTGTTGCACTGTAAAACCTTCAAATTGAGCGGTTTACGCATTTTGAAAGTGGATTTGAATAGCCCCCATCTAGGGCTATTAAAATTCAGGAATGTCACTTTCGACATTCCATATCAAAGTAAAAAATTTCAAAAAGGTTGTTGTTGAATAACTCTATCAAATTGAGCGGTTTTCGTATTGTGAAAGCGGATTTCGATAGCCCCCATTTAGCACTAATAAAATCCAGGAATGTCACTTTCGAGAAATTAGCCATTTATGGGGCATTCCGTATCAAAATAAAAAATTTCAAAAAGGTTGTTGTTGAATAACTATTTCAAATTGAGCGGTTTACGGTTTTTGAAACCGGATTTCAATAGCCCCCAACTAGGGCTATTAAAATCCAGGAATATCACTTTCGAGGAATTAGCCGATTATGGGGCATTCCATATCAAAGTAAAAAATTTCAAAAAGGTTGTTGTTGAATAACTCTTTCAAATTAAGAGGCTTACGCTTTCTGAAACCGGATTTCGATAGCCCCAACAAGGGCTATTAAAATCCATGAATACCACTTTCGAGAAATTAGCCGATTATGGGGCATTCCATATTAAAATAATTTTTTTTTTAAATTTTGCAAAAAGGTTGTTGCTCTGTAGAACTTTCAAATTGAGCGGTTTACGCATTTTGAAAGCGGATTTCAATAGCCCCTATCTAGGGCTATTAAAATCCATGAATATTACTTTCGAGAAATTATCCGATTATGGGGCATTCCATATCAAAAAATTTTTTTTTTCAAATTTTGCAAAAAGGTTGTTGCACTGTAAAACCTTCAAATTAAGCGGTTTACGCATTTTGAAAGTGGATTTGAATAGCCCCCATCTAGGGCTATTAAAATCCATGAATATCACTTTCAAGAAATTAGCCGATTATGGGGCATTCCATATCAAAATAATTTTTTTTTTAAATTTTGCAAAAAGGTTGTTGCACTGTAAAACCTTCAAATTGAATGGCTTACGCATTTTGAAAGTGGATTTCAATAGCCCCCATCTAGGGCTATTAAAATCCATGAATATCACTTTCAAGAAATTAGCCGATTATGGGGCATTCCATATCAAAATAATTTTTTTTTTAAATTTTGCAAAAAGGTTGTTGCCCTGTAAAACTTTCAAATTGAGCCGTTTACGCATTTTGAAAGTGGATTTCCATAGGAATGCCACTTTCGAGAAATTAGCCGATTATGGGGCATTCCATATCAAAGTAAAAAATTTCAAAAAGATTGTTGTTGAATAACTCTTTCAAATTGAGCGGTTTACGCATTTTGAAAGCAGATTTCAATAGCCCCAAACTAGTGCTATCAAAATCCATAAATGTGACTTTCGAGAAATTAGCCGATTATGGGGCATTCCATATCAAAGTAAAACATTTCAAAAAGGTTGTTGTTGAATAACTCTTTCAAATTGAGCGGTTTACGCTTTTTGAAACCGGATTTCAATAGCCCACATTTAGCGCTAATAAAATCCAGGAATGTCACTTTCGAGAAATTAGCTGATTATGAAGCATTTATCAAAATAAAAAATTTCAAAAAGGTTGTTGTTGAATAACTCTTTCAAATTGAGCGGGTTACGCTTTTTGAAACCGGATTTCAATAGCCCCCAAATAGGGCTATTAAAATCCAGGAATGTCACTTTCGAGAAATTAGCCAATTATGGGGCATTATATATCAAAGTAAAAAATTTCAAAAAGGTTGTTGTTGAATAACTCTTTCAAATTGAGCGTTTTACACTTCTTGAAACCGGATTTCAATAGCCCCCAACTAGGGCTATTAAAATCCATGAATACTACTTTCGAGAAATTAGCCGATTATGGGTTATTCCATATCAAAATAATTTTTTTTTTAAATTTTGCAAAAAGGTTGTTGCACTGTAAAACCTTCAAATTAAGCGGTTTACGCATTTTGAAAGTGGATTTGAATAGCCCCCATCTAGGGCTATAAAAATCCATGAATATCACTTTCAAGAAATTAGCAGATTATGGGGCATTCCATATCAAAATAATTTTTTTTTTAAATTTTGCAAAAAGGTTGTTGCCCTGTAAAACTTTTAAATTGAGCCGTTTACGCATTTTGAAAGTGGATTTCCATAGGAATGCCACTTTCGAGAAATTAGCCGATTATGGGGCATTCCATATCAAAGTAAAAATTTTCAAAAAGATTGTTGTTGAATAACTCTTTCAAATTGAGCGTTTTACGCATTTTGAAAGCAGATTTCAATAGCCCCAAACTACTGCTATTAAAATCCATGAATGTGACTTTCGAGAAATTAGCCGATTATGGGGCATTCCATATCAAAGTAAAATTTTTCAAAAAGGTTGTTGTTGAATAACTCTTTCAAATTGAGCGGGTTACGCTTTTTGAAACCGGATTTCAATAGCCCCCAAATAGGGCTATTAAAATCCAGGAATGTCACTTTCGAGAAATTAGCCAATTATGGGGCATTATATATCAAAGTAAAAAATTTCAAAAAGGTTGTTGTTGAATAACTCTTTCAAATTGAGCGTTTTACGCTTCTTGAAACCGGATTTCAATAGCCCCCAACTAGAGCTATTAAAATCCATGAATACCACTTTCGAGAAATTAGCCGATTATGGGGCATTCCATATCAAAATAATTTGTTTTTTTAATTTCTGTAAAACCTTCAAATTGAGCGGTTTACGCATTTTGAAAGTGGATTTGAATAGCCCCCATCTAGGGCTACTAAAATTCAGGAATGTCACTTTCGACATTCTATATCAAAGTAAAAAATTTCAAAAAGGTTGTTGTTGAATAACTCTTTCAAATTGAGCGTTTTACGCTTCTTGAAACCGGATTTCAATTGCCCCCAACTAGGGCTATTAAAATCCATGAATACCACTTTTCAGAAATTAGCCGATTATGCGGCATTCCATATCAAAATATTTTTTTTTTAAATTTTGCAAAAAGGTTGTTGCTCTGTAAAACCTTAAAATTGAGCGGTTGACGCATTTTGAAAGGGGATTTAAATAGCCCCATCGAGGGCTACTAAAATTCAGGAATATCACTTTCGAGAAATTAGCCGATTATGGGGCATTCCATATTAAAATAATTTTTTTTTTAAATTTTGCAAAAAGGTTGTTGCTCTGTAAAACTTTCAAATTGAGCGGTTTACGCAGTTTGAAAGTGGATTTCAATAGGCCCCATCTAGGGCTATTAAAATCCATGAATATTAATTTCGAGAAATTAGCCGATTATGGGGCATTCCATATAAAAATAATTTTTTTTTTAAATTTTGCAAAAAGGTTGTTGCTCTGTAAAACCTTCAAATTGAGCGGTTGACGCATTTTGAAAGGGGATTTAAATAGCCCCATCTAGGGCTACTAAAATTCAGGAATATCACTTTCGAGAAATTAGCCGATTATGGGGCATTCCATATTAAAATAATTTTTTTTTTAAATTTTGCAAAAAGGTTGTTGCTCTGTAAAACTTTCAAATTGAGCGGTTTACGCAGTTCGAAAGTGGATTTCAATAGCCCCGATTTAGCACTAATAAAATCCAGGAATATCACTTTCGAGGAATTAGCCGATTATGGGGCATTTCATATCAAAGTAAAAAATTTTAAAAAGGTTGTTGTTGAATAACTCTATCAAATTGAGCGGTTTACGCATTGTGAAAGCGGATTTCAATAGCCCCGATTTAGCACTAATAAAATCCAGGAATGTCACTTTCGAGAAATTAGCCATTTATGGGGCATTCCGTATCAAAATAAAAATTTTCAAAAAGGTTGTTGTTGAATAACTATTTCAAATTGAGCGGTTTACGGTTTTTGAAACCGGATTTCAATAGCCCCCAACTAGGGCTATTAAAATCCAGGAATACCACTTTCGAGAAATTAGCCGATTATGGGGCATTCCATATCAAAATAATTTTTTTTTTTAATTTTGCAAAAAGGTTGTTGCACTGTAAAACCTTCAAATTGAGCGGTTTACGCATTTTGAAAGTGGATTTGAATAGCCCCCATCTAGGGCTATTAAAATTCAGGAATGTCACTTTCGACATTCCATATCAAAGTAAAAAATTTCAAAAAGGTTGTTGTTGAATAACTCTATCAAATTGAGCGGTTTACGTATTGTGAAAGCGGATTTCGATAGCCCCCATTTAGCACTAATAAAATCCAGGAATGTCACTTTCGAGAAATTAGCCATTTATGGGGCATTCCGTATCAAAATAAAAAATTTCAAAAAGGTTGTTGTTGAATAACTATTTCAAATTGAGCGGTTTACGGTTTTTGAAACCGGATTTCAATAGCCCCCAACTAGGGCTATTAAAATCCAGGAATATCACTTTCGAGGAATTAGCCGATTATGGGGCATTCCATATCAAAGTAAAAAATTTCAAAAAGGTTGTTGTTGAATAACTCTTTCAAATTAAGCGGCTTACGCTTTCTGAAACCGGATTTCGATAGCCCCAACAAGGGCTATTAAAATCCATGAATACCACTTTCGAGAAATTAGCCGATTATGGGGCATTCCATATTAAAATAATTTTTTTTTCAAATTTTGCAAAAAGGTTGTTGCTCTGTAGAACTTTCAAATTGAGCGGTTTACGCATTTTGAAAGCGGATTTCAATAGCCCCTATCTAGGGCTATTAAAATCCATGAATATTACTTTCGAGAAATTATCCGATTATGGGGCATTCCATATCAAAAAATTTTTTTTTTGAAATTTTGCAAAAAGGTTGTTGCACTGTAAAACCTTCAAATTAAGCGGTTTACGCATTTTAAAAGTGGATTTGAATAGCCCCCATCTAGGGCTATTAAAATCCATGAATATCACTTTCAAGAAATTAGCCGATTATGGGGCATTCCATATCAAAATAATTTTTTTTTTAAATTTTGCAAAAAGGTTGTTGCACTGTAAAACCTTCAAATTGAATGGTTTACGCATTTTGAAAGTGGATTTCAATAGCCCCCATTTAGGGCTATTAAAATACAGGAATGACACTTTCGAGAAATTAGCCGATTATGGGTCATTCCATATCAAAATAATTTTTTTTTTAAATTTTGCAAAAAGGTTGTTGCTCTGTAAAACCTTCAAATTAAGCGGTTTACGCATTTGGAAAGTGGATTTGAATAGCCCCCATCTAGGGCTATTAAAATCCATGAATATCACTTTCAAGAAATTAGCCGATTATGGGGCATTCCATATCAAAATAATTTTTTTTTTAAATTTTGCAAAAAGGTTGTTGCCCTGTAAAACTTTCAAATTGAGCCGTTTACGCATTTTGAAAGTGGATTTCCATAGGAATGCCACTTTCGAGAAATTAGCCGATTATGGGGCATTCCATATCAAAGTAAAAAATTTCAAAAAGATTGTTGTTGAATAACTCTTTCAAATTGAGCGGTTTACGCATTTTGAAAGCAGATTTCAATAGCCCCAAACTAGTGCTATCAAAATCCATAAATGTGACTTTCGAGAAATTAGCCGATTATGGGGCATTCCATATCAAAGTAAAACATTTCAAAAAGGTTGTTGTTGAATAACTCTTTCAAATTGAGCGGTTTACGCTTTTTGAAACCGGATTTCAATAGCCCACATTTAGCGCTAATAAAATCCAGGAATGTCACTTTCGAGAAATTAGCCGATTATGAAGCATTTATCAAAATAAAAAATTTCAAAAAGGTTGTTGTTGAATAACTCTTTCAAATTGAGCGTTTTACGCTTCTTGAAACCGGATTTCAATAGCCCCCAACGAGAGCTATTAAAATCCATGAATACCACTTTCGAGAAATTAGCCGATTATGGGGCATTCCATATCAAAATAATTTGTTTTTTTAATTTCTGTAAAACCTTCAAATTGAGCGGTTTACGCATTTTGAAAGTGGATTTGAATAGCCCCCATCTAGGGCTACTAAAATTCAGGAATGTCACTTTCGACATTCTATATCAAAGTAAAAAATTTCAAAAAGGTTGTTGTTGAATAACTCTTTCAAATTGAGCGTTTTACGCTTCTTGAAACCGGATTTCAATTGCCCCCAACTAGGGCTATTAAAATCCATGAATACCACTTTTCAGAAATTAGCCGATTATGCGGCATTCCATATCAAAATATTTTTTTTTTAAATTTTGCAAAAAGGTTGTTGCTCTGTAAAACCTTAAAATTGAGCGGTTGACGCATTTTGAAAGGGGATTTAAATAGCCCCATCGAGGGCTACTAAAATTCAGGAATATCACTTTCGAGAAATTAGCCGATTATGGGGCATTCCATATTAAAATAATTTTTTTTTTAAATTTTGCAAAAAGGTTGTTGCTCTGTAAAACTTTCAAATTGAGCGGTTTACGCAGTTTGAAAGTGGATTTCAATAGGCCCCATCTAGGGCTATTAAAATCCATGAATATTAATTTCGAGAAATTAGCCGATTATGGGGCATTCCATATAAAAATAATTTTTTTTTTAAATTTTGCAAAAAGGTTGTTGCTCTGTAAAACCTTCAAATTGAGCGGTTGACGCATTTTGAAAGGGGATTTAAATAGCCCCATCTAGGGCTACTAAAATTCAGGAATATCACTTTCGAGAAATTAGCCGATTATGGGGCATTCCATATTAAAATAATTTTTTTTTTAAATTTTGCAAAAAGGTTGTTGCTCTGTAAAACTTTCAAATTGAGCGGTTTACGCAGTTTGAAAGTGGATTTCAATAGTTCGCATCTAGGGCTATTAAAATCCATGAATATTAGTTTCGAGAAATTAGCCGATTATGGGGCATTCCATATCAAAATAAAAAATTTCAAAAAGGTTGTTGTTGAATAACTCTTTCAAATTGAGCGGCTTACGTTTTCTGAAACCGGATTTCAATAGCCCCAACAAGGGCTATTAAAATCCATGAATACCACTTTTCAGAAATTAGCCGATTATGCGGCATTCCATATCAAAATATTTTTTTTTTAAATTTTGCAAAAAGGTTGTTGCTCTGTAAAACTATCAAATTGAGCGGTTTGCGCATTTTGAAAGCGGATTTCAATAGGCCCCATCTAGGGCTATTAAAATCCATGAATATTAATTTCGAGAAATTAGCCGATTATGGGGCATTCCATATCAAAATAAAAAATTTCAAAAAGGTTGTTGTTGAATAACTCATTCAAATTGAGCGGTTTACGGTTTTTGAAGCCGGATTTCAATAGCCCCCAACTAGGGCTATGAAAATCCAGGAATATCACTTTCGAGGAATTAGCCGATTATGGGGCATTTCATATCAAAGTAAAAAATTTTAAAAAGGTTGTTGTTGAATAACTCTATCAAATTGAGCGGTTTACGCATTGTGAAAGCGGATTTCAATAGCCCCGATTTAGCACTAATAAAATCCAGGAATGTCACTTTCGAGAAATTAGCCATTTATGTGGCATTCCGTATCAAAATAAAAATTTTCAAAAAGGTTGTTGTTGAATAACTCTTTCAAATTGAGCGGCTTACGCTTTCTGAAACCGGATTTCAATAGCCCCAACAAGGGCTATTAAAATCCATGAATACCACTTTTCAGAAATTAGCCGATTATGCGGCATTCCATATCAAAATATTTTTTTTTTAAATTTTGCAAAAAGGTTGTTGCTCTGTAAAACTATCAAATTGAGCGGTTTGCGCATTTTGAAAGCGGATTTCAATAGGCCCCATCTAGGGCTATTAAAATCCATGAATATTAATTTCGAGAAATTAGCCGATTATGGGGCATTCCATATCAAAATAAAAAATTTCAAAAAGGTTGTTGTTGAATAACTCATTCAAATTGAGCGGTTTACGGTTTTTGAAACCGGATTTCAATAGCCCCCAACTAGGGCTATTAAAATCCAGGAATATCACTTTCGAGGAATTAGCCGATTATGGGGCATTCCATATCAAAGTAAAAAATTTCAAAAAGGTTGTTGTTGAATAACTCTTTCAAATTAAGCGGCTTACGCTTTCTGAAACCGGATTTCGATAGCCCCAACAAGGGCTATTAAAATCCATGAATACCACTTTCGAGAAATTAGCCGATTATGGGGCATTCCATATTAAAATAATTTTTTTTTCAAATTTTGCAAAAAGGTTGTTGCTCTGTAGAACTTTCAAATTGAGCGGTTTACGCATTTTGAAACCGGATTTCAATAGCCCCTATCTAGGGCTATTAAAATCCATGAATATTACTTTCGAGAAATTATCCGATTATGGGGCATTCCATATCAAAAAATTTTTTTTTTGAAATTTTGCAAAAAGGTTGTTGCACTGTAAAACCTTCAAATTAAGCGGTTTACGCATTTTAAAAGTGGATTTGAATAGCCCCCATCTAGGGCTATTAAAATCCATGAATATCACTTTCAAGAAATTAGCCGATTATGGGGCATTCCATATCAAAATAATTTTTTTTTTAAATTTTGCAAAAAGGTTGTTGCACTGTAAAACCTTCAAATTGAATGGCTTACGCATTTTGAAAGTGGATTTCAATAGCCCCCATTTAGGGCTATTAAAATACAGGAATGACACTTTCGAGAAATTAGCCGATTATGGGGCATTCCATATCAAAATAATTTTTTTTTTAAATTTTGCAAAAAGGTTGTTGCTCTGTAAAACCTTCAAATTAAGCGGTTTACGCATTTGGAAAGTGGATTTGAATAGCCCCCATCTAGGGCTATTAAAATCCATGAATATCACTTTCAAGAAATTAGCCGATTATGGGGCATTCCATATCAAAATAATTTTTTTTTTAAATTTTGCAAAAAGGTTGTTGCCCTGTAAAACTTTCAAATTGAGCCGTTTACGCATTTTGAAAGTGGATTTCCATAGGAATGCCACTTTCGAGAAATTAGCCGATTATGGGGCATTCCATATCAAAGTAAAAAATTTCAAAAAGATTGTTGTTGAATAACTCTTTCAAATTGAGCGGTTTACGCATTTTGAAAGCAGATTTCAATAGCCCCAAACTAGTGCTATCAAAATCCATAAATGTGACTTTCGAGAAATTAGCCGATTATGGGGCATTCCATATCAAAGTAAAACATTTCAAAAAGGTTGTTGTTGAATAACTCTTTCAAATTGAGCGGTTTACGCTTTTTGAAACCGGATTTCAATAGCCCACATTTAGCGCTAATAAAATCCAGGAATGTCACTTTCGAGAAATTAGCCGATTATGAAGCATTTATCAAAATAAAAAATTTCAAAAAGGTTGTTGTTGAATAACTCTTTCAAATTGAGCGTTTTACGCTTCTTGAAACCGGATTTCAATAGCCCCCAACGAGAGCTATTAAAATCCATGAATACCACTTTCGAGAAATTAGCCGATTATGGGGCATTCCATATCAAAATAATTTGTTTTTTTAATTTCTGTAAAACCTTCAAATTGAGCGGTTTACGCATTTTGAAAGTGGATTTGAATAGCCTCATCTAGGGCTACTAAAATTCAGGAATGTCACTTTCGACATTCTATATCAAAGTAAAAAATTTCAAAAAGGTTGTTGTTGAATAACTCTTTCAAATTGAGCGTTTTACGCTTCTTGAAACCGGATTTCAATTGCCCCCAACTAGGGCTATTAAAATCCATGAATACCACTTTTCAGAAATTAGCCGATTATGCGGCATTCCATATCAAAATATTTTTTTTTTAAATTTTGCAAAAAGGTTGTTGCTCTGTAAAACCTTAAAATTGAGCGGTTGACGCATTTTGAAAGGGGATTTAAATAGCCCCATCGAGGGCTACTAAAATTCAGGAATATCACTTTCGAGAAATTAGCCGATTATGGGGCATTCCATATTAAAATAATTTTTTTTTTAAATTTTGCAAAAAGGTTGTTGCTCTGTAAAACTTTCAAATTGAGCGGTTTACGCAGTTTGAAAGTGGATTTCAATAGTTCGCATCTAGGGCTATTAAAATCCATGAATATTAGTTTCGAGAAATTAGCCGATTATGGGGCATTCCATATTAAAATAATTTTTTTTTTAAATTTTGCAAAAAGGTTGTTGCTCTGTAAAACTTTCAAATTGAGCGGTTTACGCAGTTTGAAAGTGGATTTCAATAGTTCGCATCTAGGGCTATTAAAATCCATGAATATTAGTTTCGAGAAATTAGCCGATTATGGGGCATTCCATATCAAAATAAAAAATTTCAAAAAGGTTGTTGTTGAATAACTCTTTCAAATTCAGCGGCTTACGCTTTCTGAAACCGGATTTCAATAGCCCCAACAAGGGCTATTAAAATCCATGAATACCACTTTTCAGAAATTAGCCGATTATGCGGCATTCCATATCAAAATATTTTTTTTTTAAATTTTGCAAAAAGGTTGTTGCTCTGTAAAACTATCAAATTGAGCGGTTTGCGCATTTTGAAAGCGGATTTCAATAGGCCCCATCTAGGGCTATTAAAATCCATGAATATTAATTTCGAGAAATTAGCCGATTATGGGGCATTCCATATCAAAATAAAAAATTTCAAAAAGGTTGTTGTTGAATAACTCATTCAAATTGAGCGGTTTACGGTTTTTGAAGCCGGATTTCAATAGCCCCCAACTAGGGCTATTAAAGTACAGGAATGACACTTTCGAGAAATAAGCCGATTATGGGGTATGCCATATCAAAATAATTTTTTTTTTAATTTTGCAAAAAGGTTGTTGCACTGTAAAACCTTCAAATTGAGCGGTTTACGCATTTTGAAAGTGGATTTGAATAGCCCCCATCTAGGGCTATTAAAATTCAGGAATGTCACTTTCGACATTCCATATCAAAGTAAAAAATTTCAAAAAGGTTGTTGTTGAATAACTCTATCAAATTGAGCGGTTTACGTATTGTGAAAGCGGATTTCGATAGCCCCCATTTAGCACTAATAAAATCCAGGAATGTCACTTTCGAGAAATTAGCCATTTATGGGGCATTCCGTATCAAAATAAAAATTTTCAAAAAGGTTGTTGTTGAATAACTATTTCAAATTGAGCGGTTTACGGTTTTTGAAACCGGATTTCAATAGCCCCCAACTAGGGCTATTAAAATCCAGGAATACCACTTTCGAGAAATTAGCCGATTATGGGGCATTCCATATCAAAATAATTTTTTTTTTAATTTTGCAAAAAGGTTGTTGCACTGTAAAACCTTCAAATTGAGCGGTTTACGCATTTTGAAAGTGGATTTGAATAGCCCCCATCTAGGGCTATTAAAATTCAGGAATGTCACTTTCGACATTCCATATCAAAGTAAAAAATTTCAAAAAGGTTGTTGTTGAATAACTCTATCAAATTGAGCGGTTTACGTATTGTGAAAGCGGATTTCGATAGCCCCCATTTAGCACTAATAAAATCCAGGAATGTCACTTTCGAGAAATTAGCCATTTATGGGGCATTCCGTATCAAAATAAAAAATTTCAAAAAGGTTGTTGTTGAATAACTATTTCAAATTGAGCGGTTTACGGTTTTTGAAACCGGATTTCAATAGCC
Organism: Bellardia bayeri; assembly: GCA_950370525.1. Classification (NCBI taxonomy): domain Eukaryota; kingdom Metazoa; phylum Arthropoda; class Insecta; order Diptera; family Calliphoridae; genus Bellardia; species Bellardia bayeri. Next base: position 51,935,673 of record OX493264.1, on the reverse strand, counting down.
CCCAACTAGGGCTATTAAAATCCAGGAATATCACTTTCGAGGAATTAGCCGATTATGGGGCATTCCATATCAAAGTAAAAAATTTCAAAAAGGTTGTTGTTGAATAACTCTTTCAAATTAAGCGGCTTACGCTTTCTGAAACCGGATTTCGATAGCCCAACAAGGGCTATTAAAATCCATGAATACCACTTTCGAGAAATTAGCCGATTATGAGGCATTCCATATTAAAATAATTTTTTTTTTAAATTTTGCAAAAAGGTTGTTGCTCTGTAAAACTTTCAAATTGAGCGGTTTACGCATTTTGAAAGCGGATTTCAATAGCCCCTATCTAGAGCTATTAAAATCCATGAATATTACTTTCGAGAAATTAGCCGATTATGGGGCATTCCATATCAAAAAATTTTTTTTTTCAAATTTTGCAAAAAGGTTGTTGCTCTGTAAAACCTTCAAATTGAGCGGGTGACGCATTTTGAAAGGGGATTTAAATAGCCCCATCTAGGGCTACTAAAATTCAGGAATATCACTTTCGAGAAATTAGCCGATTATGGGGCATTCCATATTAAAATAATTTTTTTTTTAAATTTTGCAAAAAGGTTGTTGCTCTGTAAAACTTTCAAATTGAGCGGTTTACGCAGTTTGAAAGTGGATTTCAATAGCCCCATCTAGGGCTATTAAAATCCATGAATATTAGTTTCGAGAAATTAGCCGATTATGGGGCATTCCATATCAAAATAAAAAATTTCAAAAAGGTTGTTGTTGAATAACTCATTCAAATTGAGCGGTTTACGGTTTTTGAAGCCGGATTTCAATAGCCCCCAACTAGGGCTATTAAAGTACAGGAATGACACTTTCGAGAAATAAGCCGATTATGGGGTATGCCATATCAAAGTAAAAATTTTCAAAAAGGTTGTTGTTGAATAACTCTATCAAATTGAGCGGTTTACGCATTGTGAAAGCGGATTTCAATAGCCCCCATCTAACACTATTAAAGTCCAGGAATATCACTTTCGAGGAATTAGCCGATTATGGGGCATTCCATATCAAAGTAAAAAATTTCAAAAAGGTTGTTGTTGAATAACTCTTTCAAATTGAGCGGCTTGCGCTTTCTGAAACCGGATTTCGATAGCCCCAACTAGGGCTATTAAAGTCCAGGAATATCACTTTCGAGAAATTAGCCGATTATGGGGCATTCCATATTAAAATAATTTTTTTTTTAAATTTTGCAAAAAGGTTGTTGCTCTGTAAAACTTTCAAATTGAGCGGTTTACGCAGTTTGAAAGTGGATTTCAATAGGCCCCATCTAGGGCTATTAAAATCCATGAATATTAATTTCGAGAAATTAGCCGATTATGGGGCATTCCATATAAAAATAATTTTTTTTTTAAATTTTGCAAAAAGGTTGTTGCTCTGTAAAACCTTCAAATTGAGCGGTTGACGCATTTTGAAAGGGGATTTAAATAGCCCCATCTAGGGCTACTAAAATTCAGGAATATCACTTTCGAGAAATTAGCCGATTATGGGGCATTCCATATTAAAATAATTTTTTTTTTAAATTTTGCAAAAAGGTTGTTGCTCTGTAAAACTTTCAAATTGAGCGGTTTACGCAGTTTGAAAGTGGATTTCAATAGTTCGCATGTAGGGCTATTAAAATCCATGAATATTAGTTTCGAGAAATTAGCCGATTATGGGGCATTCCATATCAAAATAAAAAATTTCAAAAAGGTTGTTGTTGAATAACTCTTTCAAATTGAGCGGCTTACGCTTTCTGAAACCGGATTTCAATAGCCCCCAACTAGGGCTATGAAAATCCAGGAATATCACTTTCGAGGAATTAGCCGATTATGGGGCATTTCATATCAAAGTAAAAAATTTTAAAAAGGTTGTTGTTGAATAACTCTATCAAATTGAGCGGTTTACGCATTGTGAAAGCGGATTTCAATAGCCCCGATTTAGCACTAATAAAATCCAGGAATGTCACTTTCGAGAAATTAGCAATTTATGGGGCATTCCGTATCAAAATAAAAATTTTCAAAAAGGTTGTTGTGGAATAACTATTTCAAATTGAGCGGTTTACGGTTTTTGAAACCGGATTTCAATAGCCCCCAACTAGGGCTATTAAAATCCAGGAATACCACTTTCGAGAAATTAGCCGATTATGGGGCATTCCATATCAAAATAATTTTTTTTTTAATTTTGCAAAAAGGTTGTTGCACTGTAAAACCTTCAAATTGAGCGGTTTACGCATTTTGAAAGTGGATTTGAATAGCCCCCATCTAGGGCTATTAAAATTCAGGAATGTCACTTTCGACATTCCATATCAAAGTAAAAAATTTCAAAAAGGTTGTTGTTGAATAACTCTATCAAATTGAGCGGTTTACGTATTGTGAAAGCGGATTTCGATAGCCCCCATTTAGCACTAATAAAATCCAGGAATGTAACTTTCGAGAAATTAGCCATTTATGGGGCATTCCGTATCAAAATAAAAAATTTCAAAAAGGTTGTTGTTGAATAACTATTTCAAATTGAGCGGTTTACGGTTTTTGAAACCGGATTTCAATAGCCCCCAACTAGGGCTATTAAAATCCAGGAATATCACTTTCGAGGAATTAGCCGATTATGGGGCATTCCATATCAAAGTAAAAAATTTCAAAAAGGTTGTTGTTGAATAACTCTTTCAAATTAAGCGGCTTACGCTTTCTGAAACCGGATTTCGATAGCCCCAACAAGGGCTATTAAAATCCATGAATACCACTTTCGAGAAATTAGCCGATTATGAGGCATTCCATATTAAAATAATTTTTTTTTTAAATTTTGCAAAAAGGTTGTTGCTCTGTAAAACTTTCAAATTGAGCGGTTTACGCATTTTGAAAGCGGATTTCAATAGCCCCTATCTAGAGCTATTAAAATCCATGAATATTACTTTCGAGAAATTAGCCGATTATGGGGCATTCCATATCAAAAAATTTTTTTTTTCAAATTTTGCAAAAAGGTTGTTGCTCTGTAAAACCTTCAAATTGAGCGGGTGACGCATTTTGAAAGGGGATTTAAATAGCCCCATCTAGGGCTACTAAAATTCAGGAATATCACTTTCGAGAAATTAGCCGATTATGGGGCATTCCATATTAAAATAATTTTTTTTTTAAATTTTGCAAAAAGGTTGTTGCTCTGTAAAACTTTCAAATTGAGCGGTTTACGCATTTTGAAAGCGGATTTCAATAGCCCCTATCTAGAGCTATTAAAATCCATGAATATTACTTTCGAGAAATTAGCCGATTATGGGGCATTCCATATCAAAAAATTTTTTTTTTCAAATTTTGCAAAAAGGTTGTTGCTCTGTAAAACCTTCAAATTGAGCGGGTGACGCATTTTGAAAGGGGATTTAAATAGCCCCATCTAGGGCTACTAAAATTCAGGAATATCACTTTCGAGAAATTAGCCGATTATGGGGCATTCCATATTAAAATAATTTTTTTTTTAAATTTTGCAAAAAGGTTGTTGCTCTGTAAAACTTTCAAATTGAGCGGTTTACGCAGTTTGAAAGTGGATTTCAATAGCCCCATCTAGGGCTATGAAAATCCATGAATATTAGTTTCGAGAAATTAGCCGATTATGGGGCATTCCATATCAAAATAAAAAATTTCAAAAAGGTTGTTGTTGAATAACTCATTCAAATTGAGCGGTTTACGGTTTTTGAAGCCGGATTTCAATAGCCCCCAACTAGGGCTATTAAAGTACAGGAATGACACTTTCGAGAAATAAGCCGATTATGGGGTATGCCATATCAAAGTAAAAATTTTCAAAAAGGTTGTTGTTGAATAACTCTATCAAATTGAGCGGTTTACGCATTGTGAAAGCGGATTTCAATAGCCCCCATCTAACACTATTAAAGTCCAGGAATATCACTTTCGAGGAATTAGCCGATTATGGGGCATTCCATATCAAAGTAAAAAATTTCAAAAAGGTTGTTGTTGAATAACTCTTTCAAATTGAGCGGCTTGCGCTTTCTGAAACCGGATTTCGATAGCCCCAACTAGGGCTATTAAAGTCCAGGAATATCACTTTCGAGAAATTAGCCGATTATGGGGCATTCCATATTAAAATAATTTTTTTTTTAAATTTTGCAAAAAGGTTGTTGCTCTGTAAAACTTTCAAATTGAGCGGTTTACGCAGTTTGAAAGTGGATTTCAATAGGCCCCATCTAGGGCTATTAAAATCCATGAATATTAATTTCGAGAAATTAGCCGATTATGGGGCATTCCATATAAAAATAATTTTTTTTTTAAATTTTGCAAAAAGGTTGTTGCTCTGTAAAACCTTCAAATTGAGCGGTTGACGCATTTTGAAAGGGGATTTAAATAGCCCCATCTAGGGCTACTAAAATTCAGGAATATCACTTTCGAGAAATTAGCCGATTATGGGGCATTCCATATTAAAATAATTTTTTTTTTAAATTTTGCAAAAAGGTTGTTGCTCTGTAAAACTTTCAAATTGAGCGGTTTACGCAGTTTGAAAGTGGATTTCAATAGTTCGCATGTAGGGCTATTAAAATCCATGAATATTAGTTTCGAGAAATTAGCCGATTATGGGGCATTCCATATCAAAATAAAAAATTTCAAAAAGGTTGTTGTTGAATAACTCTTTCAAATTGAGCGGCTTACGCTTTCTGAAACCGGATTTCAATAGCCCCCAACTAGGGCTATGAAAATCCAGGAATATCACTTTCGAGGAATTAGCCGATTATGGGGCATTTCATATCAAAGTAAAAAATTTTAAAAAGGTTGTTGTTGAATAACTCTATCAAATTGAGCGGTTTACGCATTGTGAAAGCGGATTTCAATAGCCCCGATTTAGCACTAATAAAATCCAGGAATGTCACTTTCGAGAAATTAGCAATTTATGGGGCATTCCGTATCAAAATAAAAATTTTCAAAAAGGTTGTTGTGGAATAACTATTTCAAATTGAGCGGTTTACGGTTTTTGAAACCGGATTTCAATAGCCCCCAACTAGGGCTATTAAAATCCAGGAATACCACTTTCGAGAAATTAGCCGATTATGGGGCATTCCATATCAAAATAATTTTTTTTTTAATTTTGCAAAAAGGTTGTTGCACTGTAAAACCTTCAAATTGAGCGGTTTACGCATTTTGAAAGTGGATTTGAATAGCCCCCATCTAGGGCTATTAAAATTCAGGAATGTCACTTTCGACATTCCATATCAAAGTAAAAAATTTCAAAAAGGTTGTTGTTGAATAACTCTATCAAATTGAGCGGTTTACGTATTGTGAAAGCGGATTTCGATAGCCCCCATTTAGCACTAATAAAATCCAGGAATGTAACTTTCGAGAAATTAGCCATTTATGGGGCATTCCGTATCAAAATAAAAAATTTCAAAAAGGTTGTTGTTGAATAACTATTTCAAATTGAGCGGTTTACGGTTTTTGAAACCGGATTTCAATAGCCCCCAACTAGGGCTATTAAAATCCAGGAATATCACTTTCGAGGAATTAGCCGATTATGGGGCATTCCATATCAAAGTAAAAAATTTCAAAAAGGTTGTTGTTGAATAACTCTTTCAAATTAAGCGGCTTACGCTTTCTGAAACCGGATTTCGATAGCCCCAACAAGGGCTATTAAAATCCATGAATACCACTTACGAGAAATTAGCCGATTATGGGGCATTCCATATTAAAATAATTTTTTTTTTAAATTTTGCAAAAAGGTTGTTGCTCTGTAAAACTTTCAAATTGAGCGGTTTACGCATTTTGAAAGCGGATTTCAATAGCCCCTTTCTAGAGCTATTAAAATCCATGAATATTACTTTCGAGAAATTAGCCGATTATGGGGCATTCCATATCAAAAAATTTTTTTTTTCAAATTTTGCAAAAAGGTTGTTGCTCTGTAAAACCTTCAAATTGAGCGGGTGACGCATTTTGAAAGGGGATTTAAATAGCCCCATCTAGGGCTACTAAAATTCAGGAATATCACTTTCGAGAAATTAGCCGATTATGGGGCATTCCATATTAAAATAATTTTTTTTTTAAATTTTGCAAAAAGGGTGTTGCTCTGTAAAACTTTCAAATTGAGCGGTTTACGCAGTTTGAAAGTGGATTTCAATAGCCCCATCTAGGGCTATTAAAATCCATGAATATTAGTTTCGAGAAATTAGCCGATTATGGGGCATTCCATATCAAAATAAAAAATTTCAAAAAGGTTGTTGTTGAATAACTCATTCAAATTGAGCGGTTTACGGTTTTTGAAGCCGGATTTCAATAGCCCCCAACTAGGGCTATTAAAGTACAGGAATGACACTTTCGAGAAATAAGCCGATTATGGGGTATGCCATATCAAAGTAAAAATTTTCAAAAAGGTTGTTGTTGAATAACTCTATCAAATTGAGCGGTTTACGCATTGTGAAAGCGGATTTCAATAGCCCCCATCTAGCACTAATAAAATCCAGGAATGTCACTTTCGACAAATTAGCCGATTATGGGGCATTCCATATCAAAATAAAAAATTTCAAAAAGATTGTTGTTGAATAACTCTTTCAAATTGAACGGTTTACGGTTTTTGAAACCGGATTTCAATAGCACCCAACTAGGGCTATTAAAGTCCAGGAATATCACTTTCGAGGAATTAGCCGATTATGGGGCATTCCATATCAAAGTAAAAAATTTCAAAAAGGTTGTTGTTGAATAACTCTTTCAAATTGAGCGGCTTGCGCTTTTTGAAACCGCATTTCAATAGCCCCCAACTAGGGCTATTAAAATCCATGAATACCACTTTTCAGAAATTAGCCGATTATGCGGCATTCCATATCAAAATATTTTTTTTTTAAATTTTGCAAAAAGGTTGTTGCTCTGTAAAACTTTCAAATTGAGCGGTTTGCGCATTTTGAAAGCGGATTTCAATAGGCCCCATTTAGCACTAATAAAATCCAGGAATGTAACTTTCGAGAAATTAGCCATTTATGGGGCATTCCGTATCAAAATAAAAAATTTCAAAAAGGTTGTTGTTGAATAACTATTTATAACTCTTTCAAATTGAACGGTTTACGGTTTTGAAACCGGATTTCAATAGCACCCAACTAGGGCTATTAAAATCCAGGAATACCACTTTCGAGAAATTAGCCGATTATGGGGCATTCCATATTAAAATAATTTTTTTTTTAAATTTTGCAAAAAGGTTGTTGCTCTGTAAAACTTTCAAATTGACCGGTTTATGCATTTTGAAAGCGGATTTCAATAGCCCCTATCTAGGGCTATTAAAATCCATGAATATTACTTTCGAGAAATTAGCCGATTATGGGGCATTCCATATCAAAAAATTTTTTTTTCAAATTTTGCAAAAAGGTTGTTGCTCTGTAAAACCTTCAAATTGAGCGGTTGACGCATTTTGAAAGGGGATTTAAATAGCCCCATCTAGGGCTACTAAAAATCAGGAATATCACTTTCGAGAAATTATCCGATTATGGGGCATTCCATATCAAAATAAAAAATTTCAAAAAGGTTGTTGTTGAATAACTCTTTCAAATTGAGCGGCTTACGCATTGTGAAAGCGGATTTCAATAGCCCCCTTTTAGCACTAATAAAATCCAGGAATGTCACTTTCCAGAAATTAGCGATTTATGGGGCATTCCGTATCAAAATAAAAAATTTCAAAAAGGTTGTTGTTGAATAACTATTTCAAATTGAGCGGTTTACGGTTTTTGAAACCGGATTTCAATAGCCCCCAACTAGGGCTATTAAAATCCAGGAATATCACTTTCGAGGAATTAGCCGATTATGGGGCATTCCATATCAAAATAAAAAATTTCAAAAAGATTGTTGTTGAATAACTCTTTCAAATTGAACGGTTTACGGTTTTTGAAACCGGATTTCAATAGCCCCCAACTAGGGCTATTAAAATCCATGAATACCACTTTTCAGAAATTAGCCGATTATGCGGCATTCCATATCAAAATATTTTTTTTTTAAATTTTGCAAAAAGGTTGTTGCTCTGTAAAACTTTCAAATTGAGCGGTTTGCGCATTTTGAAAGCGGATTTCAATAGGCCCCATTTAGCACTAATAAAATCCAGGAATGTCACTTTCGACAAATTAGCCGATTATGGGGCATTCCATATCAAAATAAAAAATTTCAAAAAGATTGTTGTTGAATAACTCTTTCAAATTGAACGGTTTACGGTTTTTGAAACCGGATTTCAATAGCACCCAACTAGGGCTATTAAAATCCAGGAATATCACTTTCGAGGAATTAGCCGATTATGGGGCATTCCATATCAAAGTAAAAAATTTCAAAAAGGTTGTTGTTGAATAACTCGTTCAAATTGAGCGGCTTGCGCTCTTTGAAACCGGATTTCAATAGCCCCCAACTAGGGCTATTAAAATCCATGAATACCACTTTTCAGAAATTAGCCGATTATGCGGCATTCCATATCAAAACATTTTTTTTTTAAATTTTGCAAAAAGGTTGTTGCTCTGTAAAACTTTCAAATTGAGCGGTTTGCGCATTTTGAAAGCGGATTTCAATAGGCCCCATTTAGCACTAATAAAATCCAGGAATGTAACTTTCCAGAAATTAGCCATTTATGGGGCATTCCGTATCAAAATAAAAAATTTCAAAAAGGTTGTTGTTGAATAACTATTTCAAATTGAGCGGTTTACGGTTTTTGAAACCGGATTTCAATAGCCCCCAACTAGGGCTATTAAAATCCAGGAATATCACTTTCGAGGAATTAGCCGATTATGGGGCATTCCATATCAAAGTAAAAAATTTCAAAAAGGTTGTTGTTGAATAACTCTTTCAAATTAAGCGGCTTACGCTTTCTGAAACCGGATTTCAATAGCACCCAACTAGGGCTATTAAAATCCAGGAATACCACTTTCGAGAAATTAGCCGATTATGGGGCATTCCATATTAAAATAATTTTTTTTTTAAATTTTGCAAAAAGGTTGTTGCTCTGTAAAACTTTCAAATTGACCGGTTTATGCATTTTGAAAGCGGATTTCAATAGCCCCTATCTAGGGCTATTAAAATCCATGAATATTACTTTCGAGAAATTAGCCGATTATGGGGCATTCCATATCAAAAAATTTTTTTTTCAAATTTTGCTAGGGCTATTAAAATCCAGGAATATCACTTTCGAGGAATTAGCCGATTATGGGGCATTCCATATCAAAGTAAAAAATTTCAAAAAGGTTGTTGTTGAATAACTCGTTCAAATTGAGCGGCTTGCGCTCTTTGAAACCGGATTTCAATAGCCCCCAACTAGGGCTATCAAAATCCAGGAATATCACTTTCGAGGAATTAGCCGATTATGGGGCATTCCATATCAAAGTAAAAAATTTCAAAAAGGTTGTTGTTGAATAACTCGTTCAAATTGAGCGGCTTGCGCTCTTTGAAACCGGATTTCAATAGCCCCCAACTAGGGCTATTAAAATCCATGAATACCACTTTTCAGAAATTAGCCGATTATGCGGCATTCCATATCAAAACATTTTTTTTTTAAATTTTGCAAAAAGGTTGTTGCTCTGTAAAACTTTCAAATTGAGCGGTATGCGCATTTTGAAAGCGGATTTCAATAGGCCCCATTTAGCACTAATAAAATCCAGGAATGTCACTTTCGACAAATTAGCCGATTATGGGGCATTCCATATCAAAATAAAAAATTTCAAAAAGATTGTTGTTGAATAACTCTTTCAAATTGAACGGTTTACGGTTTTTGAAACCGGATTTCAATAGCACCCAACTAGGGCTATTAAAATCCAGGAATATCACTTTCGAGGAATTAGCCGATTATGGGGCATTCCATATCAAAGTAAAAAATTTCAAAAAGGTTGTTGTTGAATAACTCGTTCAAATTGAGCGGCTTGCGCTCTTTGAAACCGGATTTCAATAGCCCCCAACTAGGGCTATTAAAATCCATGAATACCACTTTTCAGAAATTAGCCGATTATGCGGCATTCCATATCAAAACATTTTTTTTTTAAATTTTGCAAAAAGGTTGTTGCTCTGTAAAACTTTCAAATTGAGCGGTATGCGCATTTTGAAAGCGGATTTCAATAGGCCCCATTTAGCACTAATAAAATCCAGGAATGTAACTTTCCAGAAATTAGCCATTTATGGGGCATTCCGTATCAAAATAAAAAATTTCAAAAAGGTTGTTGTTGAATAACTATTTCAAATTGAGCGGTTTACGGTTTTTGAAACCGGATTTCAATAGCCCCCAACTAGGGCTATTAAAATCCAGGAATATCACTTTCGAGGAATTAGCCGATTATGGGGCATTCCATATCAAAGTAAAAAATTTCAAAAAGGTTGTTGTTGAATAACTCTTTCAAATTAAGCGGCTTACGCTTTCTGAAACCGGATTTCGATAGCCCCAACAAGGGCTATTAAAATCCATGAATACCACTTTCGAGAAATTAGCCGATTATGGGGCATTCCATATTAAAATAATTTTTTTTTTAAATTTTGCAAAAAGGTTGTTGCTCTGTGAAACTTTCAAATTGAGCGGTTTACGCATTTTGAAAGCGGATTTCAATAGCCCCTACCTAGGGCTATTAAAATCCATGAATGTTACTTTCGAGAAATTAGCCTATTATGGGGCATTCCATATCAAAAAATTTTTTTTTAAAATTTTGCAAAAAGGTTGTTGCTCTGTAAAACCTTCAAATTGAACGGGTGACGCATTTTGAAAGGGGATTTAAATAGCCCCATCTAGGGCTACTAAAATTCAGGAATATCACTTTCGAGAAATTAGCCGATTATGGGGCATTCCATATTAAAATAATTTTTTTTTTAAATTTTGCAAAAAGGTTGTTGCTCTGTAAAACTTTCAAATTGAGCGGTTTACGCAGTTTGAAAGTGGATTTCAATAGCCCCATCTAGGGCTATTAAAATCCATGAATATTAGTTTCGAGAAATTTGCCGATTATGGGGCATTCCATATCAAAATAAAAACTTTCAAAAAGGTTGTTGTTGAATAACTCATTCAAATTGAGCGGTTTACGGTTTTTGAAGCCGGATTTCAATAGCCCCCAACTAGGGCTATTAAAATCCAGGAATGTCACTTTCGACAAATTAGCCGATTATGGGGCATTCCATATCAAAATAAAAAATTTCAAAAAGATTGTTGTTGAATAACTCTTTCAAATTGAACGCTTTACGGTTTTTGAAACCGGATTTCAATAGCACCCAACTAGGGCTATTAAAATCCAGGAATTAGCCGATTATGGGGCATTCCATATCAAAGTAAAAAATTTCAAAAAGGTTGTTGTTGAATAACTCGTTCAAATTGAGCGGCTTGCGCTCTTTGAAACCGGATTTCAATAGCCCCCAACTAGGGCTATTAAAATCCATGAATACCACTTTTCAGAAATTAGCCGATTATGCGGCATTCCATATCAAAACATTTTTTTTTTAAATTTTGCAAAAAGGTTGTTGCTCTGTAAAACTTTCAAATTGAGCGGTTTGCGCATTTTGAAAGCGGATTTCAATAGGCCCCATTTAGCACTAATAAAATCCAGGAATGTAACTTTCGAGAAATTAGCCATTTATGGGGCATTCCGTATCAAAATAAAAAATTTCAAAAAGGTTGTTGTTGAATAACTATTTATAACTATTTCAAATTGAGCGGTTTACGGTTTTTGAAACCGGATTTCAATAGCCCCCAACAAGGGCTATTAAAATCCAGGAATACCACTTTCGAGAAATTAGCCGATTATGGGGCATTCCATATTAAAATAATTTTTTTTTTAAATTTTGCAAAAAGGTTGTTGCTCTGTAAAACTTTCAAATTGACCGGTTTATGCATTTTGAAAGCGGATTTCAATAGCCCCTATCTAGGGCTATTAAAATCCATGAATATTACTTTCGAGAAATTAGCCGATTATGGGGCATTCCATATCAAAAATTTTTTTTTTCAAATTTTGCAAAAAGGTTGTTGCTCTGTAAAACCTTCAAATTGAGCGGTTGACGCATTTTGAAAGGGGATTTAAATAGCCCCATCTAGGGCTACTAAAATTCAGGAATATCACTTTCGAGAAATTATCCGATTATGGGGCATTCCATATCAAAATAAAAAATTTCAAAAAGGTTGTTGTTGAATAACTCTTTCAAATTGAGCGGCTTACGCATTGTGAAAGCGGATTTCAATAGCCCCCATTTAGCACTAATAAAATCCAGGAATGTCACTTTCCAGAAATTAGCCATTTATGGGGCATTCCGCATCAAAATAAAAAATTTCAAAAAGGTTGTTGTTGAATAACTATATCAAATTGAGCGGTTTACAATTTTTGAAACCGGATTTCAATAGCCCCCAACTAGGGCTATTAAAATCCAGGAATATCACTTTCGAGGAATTAGCCGATTATGGGGCATTCCATATCAAAGTAAAAAATTTCAAAAAGGTTGTTGTTGAATAACTCTTTCAAATTAAGCGGCTTACGCTTTCTGAAACCGGATTTCGATAGCCCCAACAAGGGCTATTAAAATCCAGGAATACCACTTTCGAGAAATTAGCCGATTATGGGGCATTCCATATTAAAATAATTTTTTTTTTAAATTTTGCAAAAAGGTTGTTGCTCTGTAAAACTTTCAAATTGAGCGGTTTACGCAGTTTGAAAGTGGATTTCAATAGCCCCATCTAGGGCTATTAAAATCCATTAATATTAGTTTCGAGAAATTAGCCGATTATGGGGCATTCCATATCAAAATAAAAAATTTCAAAAAGGTTGTTGTTGAATAACTCATTCAAATTGAGCGGTTTACGGTTTTTGAAGCCGGATTTCAATAGCCCCCAACTAGGGCTATTAAAGTACAGGAATGACACTTTCGAGAAATAAGCCGATTATGGGGTATGCCATATCAAAGGAAAAATTTTCAAAAAGGTTGTTGTTGAATAACTCTATCAAATTGAGCGGTTTACGCATTGTGAAAGCGGATTTCAATAGCCCCCATCTAGCACTAATAAAATCCAGGAATGTCACTTTCGACAAATTAGCCGATTATGGGGCATTCCATATCAAAATAAAAAATTTCAAAAAGATTGTTGTTGAATAACTCTTTCAAATTGAACGGTATACGGTTTTTGAAACCGGATTTCAATAGCACCCAACTAGGGCTATTAAAATCCAGGAATATCACTTTCGAGGAATTAGCCGATTATGGGGCATTCCATATCAAAATAAAAAATTTCAAAAAGATTGTTGTTGAATAACTCTTTCAAATTGAACGGTTTACGGTTTTTGAAGCCGGATTTCAATAGCCCCCAACTAGGGCTATTAAAATCCAGGAATGTCACTTTCGAGGAATTAGCCGATTATGGGGCATTCCATATCAAAATAAAAAATTTCAAAAAGATTGTTGTTGAATAACTCTTTCAAATTTAACGGTTTACGCTTTTTGAAACCGGATTTCAATAGCCCCCAACTAGGGCTATTAAAATCCATGAATACCACTTTTCAGAAATTAGCCGATTATGCGGCATTCCATATCAAAATATTTTTTTTTTAAATTTTGCAAAAAGGTTGTTGCTCTGTAAAACTTTCAAATTTAGCGGTTTGCGCATTTTGAAAGCGGATTTCAATAGGCCCCATTTAGCACTAATAAAATCCAGGAATGTAACTTTCGAGAAATTAGCCATTTATGGGGCATTCCGTATCAAAATAAAAAATTTCAAAAAGGTTGTTGTTGAATAACTATTTATAACTATTTCAAATTGAGCGGTTTACGGTTTTTGAAACCGGATTTCAATAGCCCCCAACAAGGGCTATTAAAATCCAGGAATACCACTTTCGAGAAATTAGCCGATTATGGGGCATTCCATATTAAAATAATTTTTTTTTTAAATTTTGCAAAAAGGTTGTTGCTCTGTAAAACTTTCAAATTGACCGGTTTATGCATTTTGAAAGCGGATTTCAATAGCCCCTATCTAGGGCTATTAAAATCCATGAATATTACTTTCGAGAAATTAGCCGATTATGGGGCATTCCATATCAAAAATTTTTTTTTCAAATTTTGCAAAAAGGTTGTTGCTCTGTAAAACCCTCAAATTGAGCGGTTGACGCATTTTGAAAGGGGATTTAAATAGCCCCATCTAGGGCTACTAAAATTCAGGAATATCACTTTCGAGAAATTATCCGATTATGGGGCATTCCATATCAAAGTAAAAAATTTCAAAAAGGTTGTTGTTGAATAACTATTTCAAATTGAGCGGTTTACGGTTTTTGAAACCGGATTTCAATAGCCCCCAACTAGGGCTATTAAAATCCAGGAATATCACTTTCGAGGAATTAGCCGATTATGGGGCATTCCATATCAAAGTAAAAAATTTCAAAAAGGTTGTTGTTGAATAACTCTTTCAAATTAAGCGGCTTACGCTTTCTGAAACCGGATTTCGATAGCCCCAACAAGGGCTATTAAAATCCATGAATACCACTTTCGAGAAATTAGCCGATTATGGGGCATTCCATATTAAAATAATTTTTTTTTTAAATTTTGCAAAAAGGTTGTTGCTCTGTAAAACTTTCAAATTGAGCGGTTTACGCATTTTGAAAGCGGATTTCAATAGCCCCTACCTAGGGCTATTAAAATCCATGAATACTACTTTCGAGAAATTAGCCGATTATGGGGCATTCCATATCAAAAAATTTTTTTTTCAAATTTTGCAAAAAGGTTGTTGCTCTGTAAAACCTTCAAATTGAGCGGGTGACGCATTTTGAAATGGGATTTAAATAGCCCCATCTAGGGCTACTAAAATTCAGGAATATCACTTTCGAGAAATTAGCCGATTATGGGGCATTCCATATTAAAATAATTTTTTTTTTAAATTTTGCAAAAAGGTTGTTGCTCTGTAAAACTTTCAAATTGAGCGGTTTACGCAGTTTGAAAGTGGATTTCAATAGCCCCATCTAGGGCTATTAAAATCCATGAATATTAGTTTCGAGAAATTAGCCGATTATGGGGCATTCCATATCAAAATAAAAAATTTCAAAAAGGTTGTTGTTGAATAACTCATTCAAATTGAGCGGTTTACGGTTTTTGAAGCCGGATTTCAATAGCCCCCAACTAGGGCTATTAAAGTACAGGAATGACACTTTCGAGAAATAAGCCGATTATGGGGTATGCCATATCAAAGGAAAAATTTTCAAAAAGGTTGTTGTTGAATAACTCTATCAAATTGAGCGGTTTACGCATTGTGAAAGCGGATTTCAATAGCCCCCATCTAGCACTAATAAAATCCAGGAATGTCACTTTCGACAAATTAGCCGATTATGGGGCATTCCATATCAAAATAAAAAATTTCAAAAAGATTGTTGTTGAATAACTCTTTCAAATTGAACGGTTTACGGTTTTTGAAACCGGATTTCAATAGCACCCAACTAGGGCTATTAAAATCCAGGAATATCACTTTCGAGGAATTAGCCGATTATGGGGCATTCCATATCAAAGTAAAAAATTTCAAAAAGGTTGTTGTTGAATAACTCTTTCAAATTGAGCGGCTTGCGCTTTTTGAAACCGGATTTCAATAGCCCCCAACTAGGGCTATTAAAATCCATGAATACCACTTTTCAGAAATTAGCCGATTATGCGGCATTCCATATCAAAATATTTTTTTTTTAAATTTTGCAAAAAGGTTGTTGCTCTGTAAAACTTTCAAATTGAGCGGTTTGCGCATTTTGAAAGCGGATTTCAATAGGCCCCATTTAGCACTAATAAAATCCAGGAATGTAACTTTCGAGAAATTAGCCATTTATGGGGCATTCCGTATCAAAATAAAAAATTTCAAAAAGGTTGTTGTTGAATAACTATTTATAACTATTTCAAATTGAGCGGTTTACGGTTTTTGAAACCGGATTTCAATAGCCCCCAACAAGGGCTATTAAAATCCAGGAATTTTTTTTTTAAATTTTGCAAAAAGGTTGTTGCTCTGTAAAACTTTCAAATTGAGCGGTTTATGCATTTTGAAAGCGGATTTCAATAGCCCCTATCTAGGGCTATTAAAATCCATGAATATTACTTTCGAGAAATTAGCCGATTATGGGGCATTCCATATCAAAAAATTTTTTTTTCAAATTTTGCAAAAAGGTTGTTGCTCTGTAAAACCTTCAAATTGAGCGGTTGACGCATTTTAAAAGGGGATTTAAATAGCCCCATCTAGGGCTACTAAAATTCAGGAATATCACTTTCGAGAAATTATCCGATTATGGGGCATTCCATATCAAAATAAAAAATTTCAAAAAGGTTGTTGTTGAATAACTCTTTCAAATTGAGCGGCTTACGCTTTTTGAAACCGGATTTCAATAGCCCCCAACTAGGGCTATTAAAATCCATGAATATTACTTTCGAGAAATTAGCCGATTATGGGGCATTCCATATCAAAAATTTTTTTTTTCAAATTTTGCAAAAAGGTTGTTGCTCTGTAAAACCTTCAAATTGAGCGGTTGACGCATTTTAAAAGGGGATTTAAATAGCCCCATCTAGGGCTACTAAAATTCAGGAATATCACTTTCGAGGAATTAGCCGATTATGGGGCATTCCATATCAAAGTAAAAAATTTCAAAAAGGTTGTTCTTGAATAACTCTTTCAAATTGAGCGGCTTACGCTTTCTGAAACCGGGTTTCGATAGCCCCAACAAGGGCTATTAAAATCCATGAATACCACTTTCGAGAAATTAGCCGATTATGGGGCATTCCATATAAAAATAATTTTTTTTTTTAAATTTTGCAAAAAGGTTGTTGCTCTGTAAAACCTTCAAATTGAGCGGTTTACGCATTTTGAAAGCGGATTTCAATAGGCCCCATTTAGCACTAATAAAATCCAGGAATTTCACTTTCGACAAATTAGCCGATTATGGGGCATTCCATATCAAAATAAAAAATTTCAAAAAGATTGTTGTTGAATAACTCTTTCAAATTGAACGGTTTACGGTTTTTGAAACCGGATTTCAATAGCACCCAACTAGGGCTATTAAAATCCAGGAATATCACTTTCGAGGAATTAGCCGATTATGGGGCATTCCATATCAAAGTAAAAAATTTCAAAAAGGTTGTTGTTGAATAACTCGTTCAAATTGAGCGGCTTGCGCTCTTTGAAACCGGATTTCAATAGCCCCCAACTAGGGCTATTAAAATCCATGAATACCACTTTTCAGAAATTAGCCGATTATGCGGCATTCCATATCAAAACAATTTTTTTTTAAATTTTGCAAAAAGGTTGTTGCTCTGTAAAACTTTCAAATTGAGCGGTTTGCGCATTTTGAAAGCGGATTTCAATAGGCCCCATTTAGCACTAATAAAATCCAGGAATGTAACTTTCCAGAAATTAGCCATTTATGGGGCATTCCGTATCAAAATAAAAAATTTCAAAAAGGTTGTTGTTGAATAACTATTTCAAATTGAGCGGT
Source organism: Bellardia bayeri (assembly GCA_950370525.1). Classification (NCBI taxonomy): domain Eukaryota; kingdom Metazoa; phylum Arthropoda; class Insecta; order Diptera; family Calliphoridae; genus Bellardia; species Bellardia bayeri. The sequence goes on along the minus strand of OX493264.1, from coordinate 51,918,266 downwards.
TTACGGTTTTTGAAACCGGATTTCAATAGCCCCCAACTAGGGCTATTAAAATCCAGGAATATCACTTTCGAGGAATTAGCCGATTATGGGGCATTCCATATCAAAGTAAAAAATTTCAAAAAGGTTGTTGTTGAATAACTCTTTCAAATTAAGCGGCTTACGCTTTCTGAAACCGGATTTCGATAGCCCCAACAAGGGCTATTAAAATCCATGAATACCACTTTCGAGAAATTAGCCGATTATGGGGCATTCCATATTAAAATAATTTTTTTTTTAAATTTTGCAAAAAGGTTGTTGCTCTGTAAAACTTTCAAATTGAGCGGTTTACGCATTTTGAAAGCGGATTTCAATAGCCCCTACCTAGGGCTATTAAAATCCATGAATGTTACTTTCGAGAAATTAGCCGATTATGGGGCATTCCATATCAAAAAATTTTTTTTTTCAAATTTTGCAAAAAGGTTGTTGCTCTGTAAAACCTTCAAATTGAACGGGTGACGCATTTTGAAAGGGGATTTAAATAGCCCCATCTAGGGCTACTAAAATTCAAGAATATCACTTTCGAGAAATTAGCCGATTATGGGGCATTCCATATTAAAATAATTTTTTTTTTAAATTTTGCAAAAAGGTTGTTGCTCTGTAAAACTTTCAAATTGAGCGGTTTACGCAGTTTGAAAGTGGATTTCAATAGCCCCATCTAGGGCTATTAAAATCCATGAATATTAGTTTCGAGAAATTTGCCGATTATGGGGCATTCCATATCAAAATAAAAACTTTCAAAAAGGTTGTTGTTGAATAACTCATTCAAATTGAGCGGTTTACGGTTTTTGAAGCCGGATTTCAATAGCCCCCAACTAGGGCTATTAAAATCCAGGAATGTCACTTTCGACAAATTAGCCGATTATGGGGCATTCCATATCAAAATAAAAAATTTCAAAAAGATTGTTGTTGAATAACTCTTTCAAATTGAACGGTTTACGGTTTTTGAAACCGGATTTCAATAGCACCCAACTAGGGCTATTAAAATCCAGGAATATCACTTTCGAGGAATTAGCCGATTATGGGGCATTCCATATCAAAGTAAAAAATTTCAAAAAGGTTGTTGTTGAATAACTCGTTCAAATTGAGCGGCTTGCACTCTTTGAAACCGGATTTCAATAGCCCCCAACTAGGGCTATTAAAATCCATGAATACCACTTTTCAGAAATTAGCCGATTATGCGGCATTCCATATCAAAACATTTTTTTTTTAAATTTTGCAAAAAGGTTGTTGCTCTGTAAAACTTTCAAATTGAGCGGTTTGCGCATTTTGAAAGCGGATTTCAATAGGCCCCATTTAGCACTAATAAAATCCAGGAATGTAACTTTCGAGAAATTAGCCATTTATGGGGCATTCCGTATCAAAATAAAAAATTTCAAAAAGGTTGTTGTTGAATAACTATTTATAACTATTTCAAATTGAGCGGTTTACGGTTTTTGAAACCGGATTTCAATAGCCCCCAACAAGGGCTATTAAAATCCAGGAATACCACTTTCGAGAAATTAGCCGATTATGGGGCATTCCATATTAAAATAATTTTTTTTTTAAATTTTGCAAAAAGGTTGTTGCTCTGTAAAACTTTCAAATTGACCGGTTTATGCATTTTGAAAGCGGATTTCAATAGCCCCTATCTAGGGCTATTAAAATCCATGAATATTACTTTCGAGAAATTAGCCGATTATGGGGCATTCCATATCAAAAATTTTTTTTTTCAAATTTTGCAAAAAGGTTGTTGCTCTGTAAAACCTTCAAATTGAGCGGTTGACGCATTTTGAAAGGGGATTTAAATAGCCCCATCTAGGGCTACTAAAATTCAGGAATATCACTTTCGAGAAATTATCCGATTATGGGGCATTCCATATCAAAATAAAAAATTTCAAAAAGGTTGTTGTTGAATAACTCTTTCAAATTGAGCGGCTTACGCATTGTGAAAGCGGATTTCAATAGCCCCCATTTAGCACTAATAAAATCCAGGAATGTCACTTTCCAGAAATTAGCCATTTATGGGGCATTCCGCATCAAAATAAAAAATTTCAAAAAGGTTGTTGTTGAATAACTATATCAAATTGAGCGGTTTACAATTTTTGAAACCGGATTTCAATAGCCCCCAACTGGGGCTATTAAAATCCAGGAATACCACTTGCGAGGAATTAGCCGATTATGGGGCATTCCATATCAAAGTAAAAAATTTCAAAAAGGTTGTTGTTGAATAACTCTTTCACATTAAGCGGCTTACGCTTTCTGAAACCGGATTTCGATAGCCCCAACAAGGGCTATTAAAATCCAGGAATACCACTTTCGAGAAATTAGCCGATTATGGGGCATTCCATATTAAAATAATTTTTTTTTTAAATTTTGCAAAAAGGTTGTTGCTCTGTAAAACTTTCAAATTGAGCGGTTTACGCAGTTTGAAAGTGGATTTCAATAGCCCCATCTAGGGCTATTAAAATCCATGAATATTAGTTTCGAGAAATTAGCCGATTATGGGGCATTCCATATCAAAATAAAAAATTTCAAAAAGGTTTTTGTTGAATAACTCATTCAAATTGAGCGGTTTACGGTTTTTGAAGCCGGATTTCAATAGCCCCCAACTAGGGCTATTAAAGTACAGGAATGACACTTTCGAGAAATAAGCCGATTATGGGGTATGCCATATCAAAGGAAAAATTTTCAAAAAGGTTGTTGTTGAATAACTCTATCAAATTGAGCGGTTTACGCATTGTGAAAGCGGATTTCAATAGCCCCCATCTAGCACTAATAAAATCCAGGAATGTCACTTTCGACAAATTAGCCGATTATGGAGCATTCCATATCAAAATAAAAAATTTCAAAAAGATTGTTGTTGAATAACTCTTTCAAATTGAACGGTTTACGGTTTTTGAAACCGGATTTCAATAGCACCCAACTAGGGCTATTAAAATCCAGGAATATCACTTTCGAGGAATTAGCCGATTATGGGGCATTCCATATCAAAATAAAAAATTTCAAAAAGATTGTTGTTGAATAACTCTTTCAAATTGAACGGTTTACGGTTTTTGAAGCCGGATTTCAATAGCCCCCAACTAGGGCTATTAAAATCCAGGAATGTCACTTTCGAGGAATTAGCCGATTATGGGGCATTCCATATCAAAATAAAAAATTTCAAAAAGATTGTTGTTGAATAACTCTTTCAAATTTAACGGTTTACGCTTTTTGAAACCGGATTTCAATAGCACCCAACTAGGGCTATTAAAATCCAGGAATATCACTTTCGAGGAATTAGCCGATTATGGGGCATTCCATATCAAAGTAAAAAATTTCAAAAAGGTTGTTGTTGAATAACTCGTTCAAATTGAGCGGCTTGCGCTTTTTGAAACCGGATTTCAATAGCCCCCAACTAGGGCTATTAAAATCCATGAATACCACTTTTCAGAAATTAGCCGATTATGCGGCATTCCATATCAAAATATTTTTTTTTTAAATTTTGCAAAAAGGTTGTTGCTCTGTAAAACTTTCAAATTTAGCGGTTTGCGCATTTTGAAAGCGGATTTCAATAGGCCCCATTTAGCACTAATAAAATCCAGGAATGTAACTTTCGAGAAATTAGCCATTTATGGGGCATTCCGTATCAAAATAAAAAATTTCAAAAAGGTTGTTGTTGAATAACTATTTATAACTATTTCAAATTGAGCGGTTTACGGTTTTTGAAACCGGATTTCAATAGCCCCCAACAAGGGCTATTAAAATCCAGGAATACCACTTTCGAGAAATTAGCCGATTATGGGGCATTCCATATTAAAATAATTTTTTTTTTAAATTTTGCAAAAAGGTTGTTGCTCTGTAAAACCTTCAAATTGAGCGGTTGACGCATTTTGAAAGGGGATTTAAATAGCCCCATCTAGGGCTACTAAAATTCAGGAATATCACTTTCGAGAAATTATCCGATTATGGGGCATTCCATATCAAAGTAAAAAATTTCAAAAAGGTTGTTGTTGAATAACTATTTCAAATTGAGCGGTTTACGGTTTTTGAAACCGGATTTCAATAGCCCCCAACTAGGGCTATTAAAATCCAGGAATATCACTTTCGAGGAATTAGCCGATTATGGGGCATTCCATATCAAAGTAAAAAATTTCAAAAAGGTTGTTGTTGAATAACTCTTTCAAATTAAGCGGCTTACGCTTTCTGAAACCGGATTTCGATAGCCCCAACAAGGGCTATTAAAATCCATGAATACCACTTTCGAGAAATTAGCCGATTATGGGGCATTCCATATTAAAATAATTTTTTTTTTAAATTTTGCAAAAAGGTTGTTGCTCTGTAAAACTTTCAAATTGAGCGGTTTACGCATTTTGAAAGCGGATTTCAATAGCCCCTACCTAGGGCTATTAAAATCCATGAATACTACTTTCGAGAAATTAGCCGATTATGGGGCATTCCATATCAAAAAATTTTTTTTTCAAATTTTGCAAAAAGGTTGTTGCTCTGTAAAACCTTCAAATTGAGCGGGTGACGGATTTTGAAATGGGATTTAAATAGCCCCATCTAGGGCTACTAAAATTCAGGAATATCACTTTCGAGAAATTAGCCGATTATGGGGCATTCCATATTAAAATAATTTTTTTTTTAAATTTTGCAAAAAGGTTGTTGCTCTGTAAAACTTTCAAATTGAGCGGTTTACGCAGTTTGAAAGTGGATTTCAATAGCCCCATCTAGGGCTATTAAAATCCATGAATATTAGTTTCGAGAAATTAGCCGATTATGGGGCATTCCATATCAAAATAAAAAATTTCAAAAAGGTTGTTGTTGAATAACTCATTCAAATTGAGCGGCTTACGGTTTTTGAAGCCGGATTTCAATAGCCCCCAACTAGGGCTATTAAAGTACAGGAATGACACTTTCGAGAAATAAGCCGATTATGGGGTATGCCATATCAAAGGAAAAATTTTCAAAAAGGTTGTTGTTGAATAACTATCAAATTGAGCAGTTTACGCATTGTGAAAGCGGATTTCAATAGCCCCCATCTAGCACTAATAAAATCCAGGAATGTCACTTTCGACAAATTAGCCGATTATGGGGCATTCCATATCAAAATAAAAAATTTCAAAAAGATTGTTGTTGAATAACTCTTTCAAATTGAACGGTTTACGGTTTTTGAAACCGGATTTCAATAGCACCCAACTAGGGCTATTAAAATCCAGGAATATCACTTTCGAGGAATTAGCCGATTATGGGGCATTCCATATCAAAGTAAAAAATTTCAAAAAGGTTGTTGTTGAATAACTCTTTCAAATTGAGCGGCTTGCGCTTTTTGAAACCGGATTTCAATAGCCCCCAACTAGGGCTATTAAAATCCATGAATACCACTTTTCAGAAATTAGCCGATTATGCGGCATTCCATATCAAAATATTTTTTTTTTAAATTTTGCAAAAAGGTTGTTGCTCTGTAAAACTTTCAAATTGAGCGGTTTGCGCATTTTGAAAGCGGATTTCAATAGGCCCCATTTAGCACTAATAAAATCCAGGAATGTAACTTTCGAGAAATTAGCCATTTATGGGGCATTCCGTATCAAAATAAAAAATTTCAAAAAGGTTGTTGTTGAATAACTATTTATAACTATTTCAAATTGAGCGGTTTACGGTTTTTGAAACCGGATTTCAATAGCCCCCAACAAGGGCTATTAAAATCCAGGAATTTTTTTTTTAAATTTTGCAAAAAGGTTGTTGCTCTGTAAAACTTTCAAATTGAGCGGTTTATGCATTTTGAAAGCGGATTTCAATAGCCCCTATCTAGGGCTATTAAAATCCATGAATATTACTTTCGAGAAATTAGCCGATTATGGGGCATTCCATATCAAAAATTTTTTTTTTCAAATTTTGCAAAAAGGTTGTTGCTCTGTAAAACCTTCAAATTGAGCGGTTGACGCATTTTAAAAGGGGATTTAAATAGCCCCATCTAGGGCTACTAAAATTCAGGAATATCACTTTCGAGAAATTATCCGATTATGGGGCATTCCATATCAAAATAAAAAATTTCAAAAAGGTTGTTGTTGAATAACTCTTTCAAATTGAGCGGCTTACGCTTTTTGAAACCGGATTTCAATAGCCCCCAACTAGGGCTATTAAAATCCATGAATATTACTTTCGAGAAATTAGCCGATTATGGGGCATTCCATATCAAAAAATTTTTTTTTCAAATTTTGCAAAAAGGTTGTTGCTCTGTAAAACCTTCAAATTGAGCGGTTGACGCATTTTAAAAGGGGATTTAAATAGCCCCATCTAGGGCTACTAAAATTCAGGAATATCACTTTCGAGGAATTAGCCGATTATGGGGCATTCCATATCAAAGTAAAAAATTTCAAAAAGGTTGTTGTTGAATAACTCTTTCAAATTGAGCGGCTTACGCTTTCTGAAACCGGATTTCGATAGCCCCAACAAGGGCTATTAAAATCCATGAATACCACTTTCGAGAAATTAGCCGATTATGGGGCATTCCATATAAAAATAATTTTTTTTTTTAAATTTTGCAAAAAGGTTGTTGCTCTGTAAAACCTTCAAATTGAGCGGTTTACGCATTTTGAAAGTGGATTTGAATAGCCCCCATCTAGGGCTATTAAAATTCAGGAATGTCACTTTTCAGAAATTAGCCGATTATGCGGCATTCCATATCAAAATATTTTTTTTTTTAAATTTTGCAAAAAGGTTGTTGCTCTGTAAAACCTTCAAATTGAGCGGTTTACGCTTTTTGAAACCGGATTTCAATAGCCCCAACAAGGGCTATTAAAATCCATGAATACCACTTTCGAGAAATTAGCCGATTATGGGGCATTCCATATAAAAATAATTTTTTTTTTTAAATTTTGCAAAAAGGTTGTTGCTCTGTAAAACCTTCAAATTGAGCGGTTTGCGCATTTTGAAAGCGGATTTCAATAGGCCCCATTTAGCACTAATAAAATCCAGGAATGTAACTTTCGAGAAATTAGCCATTTATGGGGCATTCCGTATCAAAATAAAAAATTTCAAAAAGGTTGTTGTTGAATAACTATTTATAACTATTTCAAATTGAGCGGTTTACGGTTTTTGAAACCGGATTTCAATAGCCCCCAACAAGGGCTATTAAAATCCAGGAATACCACTTTCGAGAAATTAGCCGATTATGGGGCATTCCATATTAAAATAATTTTTTTTTTAAATTTTGCAAAAAGGTTGTTGCTCTGTAAAACTTTCAAATTGAGCGGTTTATGCATTTTGAAAGCGGATTTCAATAGCCCCTATCTAGGGCTACTAAAATGCAGGAATATCACTTTCGAGAAATTAGCCGATTATGGGGCATTCCATATCAAAAAATTTTTTTTTCAAATTTTGCAAAAAGGTTGTTGCTCTGTAAAACCTTCAAATTGAGCGGTTGACGCATTTTGAAAGGGGATTTGAATAGCCCCCATCTAGGGCTATTAAAATCCAGGAATATCACTTTCGAGGAATTAGCCGATTATGGGGCATTTCATATCAAAGTAAAAAATTTTAAAAAGGTTGTTGTTGAATAACTCTATCAAATTGAGCCGTTTACGCATTGTGAAAGCGGATTTCAATAGCCCCCATTTAGCACTAATAAAATCCAGGAATGTTACTTTCGAGAAATTAGCCATTTATGGGGCATTCCGTATCAAAATAAAAAATTTCAAAAAGGTTGTTGTTGAATAACTATTTCAAATTGAGCGGTTTACGGTTTTTGAAACCGGATTTCAATAGCCCCCAACTAGGGCTATTAAAATCCAGGAATACCACTTTCGAGAAATTAGCCGATAATGGGGCATTCCATATCAAAATAATTTTTTTTTAATTTTGCAAAAAGGTTGTTGCACTGTAAAACCTTCAAATTGAGAGGTTTACGCATTTTGAAAGTGGATTTGAATAGCCCCCATCTAGGGCTATTAAAATTCAGGAATGTCACTTTAGACATTCCATATCAAAGTAAAAAATTTCAAAAAGGTTGTTGTTGAATAACTCTATCAAATTGAGCGGTTTACGCATTGTGAAAGCGGATTTCGATAGCCCCCATTTAGCACTAATAAAATCCAGGAATGTCACTTTCGAGAAATTAGCCATTTATGGGGCATTCCGTATCAAAATAAAAAATTTCAAAAAGGTTGTTGTTGAATAACTATTTCAAATTGAGCGGTTTACGGTTTTTGAAACCGGATTTCAATAGCCCCCAACTAGGGCTATTAAAATCCAGGAATATCACTTTCGAGGAATTAGCCGATTATGGGGCATTCCATATCAAAGTAAAAAATTTCAAAAAGGTTGTTGTTGAATAACTCTTTCAAATTAAGCGGCTTACGCTTTCTGATACCGGATTTCGATAGCCCCAACAAGGGCTATTAAAATCCATGAATACCACTTTCGAGAAATTAGCCGATTATGGGGCATTCCATATTAAAATAATTTTTTTTTTCAAATTTTGCAAAAAGGTTGTTGCTCTGTAAAACCTTCAAATTGAGCGGGTGACGCATTTTGAAAGGGGATTTAAATAGCCCCATCTAGGGCTACTAAAATTCAGGAATATCACTTTCGAGAAATTAGCCGATTATGGGGCATTCCATATTAAAATAATTTTTTTTTTAAATTTTGCAAAAAGGTTGTTGCTCTGTAAAACTTTCAAATTGAGCGGTTTACGCAGTTTGAAAGTGGATTTCAATAGCCCCATCTAGGGCTATTAAAATCCATGAATATTAGTTTCGAGAAATTAGCCGATTATGGGGCATTCCATATCAAAATAAAAAATTTCAAAAAGGTTGTTGTTGAATAACTCATTCAAATTGAGCGGCTTACGGTTTTTGAAGACGGATTTCAATAGCCCCCAACTAGGGCTATTAAAGTACAGGAATGACACTTTCGAGAAATAAGCCGATTATGGGGTATGCCATATCAAAGGAAAAATTTTCAAAAAGGTTGTTGTTGAATAACTCTATCAAATTGAGCGGTTTACGCATTGTGAAAGCGGATTTCAATAGCCCCCATCTAGCACTAATAAAATCCAGGAATGTCACTTTCGACAAATTAGCCGATTATGGGGCATTCCATATCAAAATAAAAAATTTCAAAAAGATTGTTGTTGAATAACTCTTTCAAATTGAACGGTTTACGGTTTTTGAAACCGGATTTCAATAGCACCCAACTAGGGCTATTAAAATCCAGGAATATCACTTTCGAGGAATTAGCCGATTATGGGGCATTCCATATCAAAGTAAAAAATTTCAAAAAGGTTGTTGTTGAATAACTCTTTCAAATTGAGCGGCTTGCGCTTTTTGAAACCGGATTTCAATAGCCCCCAACTAGGGCTATTAAAATCCATGAATACCACTTTTCAGAAATTAGCCGATTATGCGGCATTCCATATCAAAATATTTTTTTTTTAAATTTTGCAAAAAGGTTGTTGCTCTGTAAAACTTTCAAATTGAGCGGTTTGCGCATTTTGAAAGCGGATTTCAATAGGCCCCATTTAGCACTAATAAAATCCAGGAATGTAACTTTCGAGAAATTAGCCATTTATGGGGCATTCCGTATCAAAATAAAAAATTTCAAAAAGGTTGTTGTTGAATAACTATTTATAACTATTTCAAATTGAGCGGTTTACGGTTTTTGAAGCCGGATTTCAATAGCCCCCAACTAGGGCTATTAAAATCCAGGAATGTTACTTTCGACAAATTAGCCGATTATGGGGCATTCCATATCACAATAAAAAATTTCAAAAAGATTGTTGTTGCATAACTCCTTCAAATTGAACGGTTTACGGTTTTTGAAACCGGATTTCAATAGCACCCAACTAGGGCTATTAAAATCCATGAATATCACTTTCGAGGAATTAGCCGATTATGGGGCATTCCATATCAAAGTAAAAATTTCAAAAAGGTTGTTGTTGAATAACTCTTTCAAATTGAGCGGCTTGCGCTTTTTGAAACCGGATTTCAATAGTGCCCAACTAGGGCTATTAAAATCCATGAATACCACTTTTCAGAAATTAGCCGATTATACGGCATTCCATATCAAAATATTTTTTTTTTAAATTTTGCAAAAAGGTTGTTGTTCTGTAAAACTTTCAAATTGAGCGGTTTGCGCATTTTGAAAGCGGATTTCAATAGGCCCCATCTAGGGCTATTAAAATCCATGAATATTAATTTCGAGAAATTAGCCGATTATGGGGCATTCCATATCAAAATAAAAAATTTCAAAAAGGTTGTTGTTGAATAACTATTTCAAATTGAGCGGTTTACGGTTTTTGAAACCGGATTTCAATAGCCCCCAACTAGGGCTATTAAAATCCAGGAATACCACTTTCGAGAAATTAGCCGATAATGGGGCATTCCATATCAAAATAATTTTTTTTTAATTTTGCAAAAAGGTTGTTGCACTGTAAAACCTTCAAATTGAGCGGTTTACGCATTTTGAAAGTGGATTTGAATAGCCCCCATCTAGGGCTATTAAAATTCAGGAATGTCACTTTAGACATTCCATATCAAAGTAAAAAATTTCAAAAAGGTTGTTGTTGAATAACTCTATCAAATTGAGCGGTTTACGCATTGTGAAAGCGGATTTCGATAGCCCCCATTTAGCACTAATAAAATCCAGGAATGTCACTTTCGAGAAATTAGCCATTTATGGGGCATTCCGTATCAAAATAAAAAATTTCAAAAAGGTTGTTGTTGAATAACTATTTCAAATTGAGCGGTTTACGGTTTTTGAAACCGGATTTCAATAGCCCCCATCTAGGGCTATTAAAATCCAGGAATATCACTTTCGAGGAATTAGCCGATTATGGGGCATTCCATATCAAAGTAAAAAATTTCAAAAAGGTTGTTGTTGAATAACTCTTTCAAATTAAGCGGCTTACGCTTTCTGATACCGGATTTCGATAGCCCCAACAAGGGCTATTAAAATCCATGAATACCACTTTCGAGAAATTAGCCGATTATGGGGCATTCCATATTAAAATAATTTTTTTTTTAAATTTTGCAAAAAGGTTGTTGCTCTGTAAAACTTTCAAATTGAGCGGTTTACGCATTTTGAAAGCGGATTTCAATAGCCCCTATCTAGGGCTATTAAAATCCATGAATATTACTTTCGAGAAATTAGCCGATTATGGGGCATTCCATATCAAAAAATTTTTTTTTTCAAATTTTGCAAAAAGGTTGTTGCTCTGTAAAACCTTCAAATTGAGCGGGTGACGCATTTTGAAAGGGGATTTAAATAGCCCCATCTAGGGCTACTAAAATTCAGGAATATCACTTTCAAGAAATTAGCCGATTATGGGGCATTCCATATTAAAATAATTTTTTTTTTAAATTTTGCAAAAAGGTTGTTGCGCTGTAAAACTTTCAAATTGAGCGGTTTACGCAGTCTAGGGCTATTAAAATCCATGAATATTAGTTTCGAGAAATTAGCCGATTATGGGGCATTCCATATCAAAATAAAAACTTTCAAAAAGGTTGTTGTTGAATAACTCATTCAAATTGAGCGGTTTACGGTTTTTGAAGCCGGATTTCAATAGCCCCCAACTAGGGCTATTAAAATCCAGGAATGTCACTTTCGACAAATTAGCCGATTATGGGGCATTCCATATCACAATAAAAAATTTCAAAAAGATTGTTGTTGAATAACTCCTTCAAATTGAACGGTTTACGGTTTTTGAAACCGGATTTCAATAGCACCCAACTAGGGCTATTAAAATCCATGAATATCACTTTCGAGGAATTAGCCGATTATGGGGCATTCCATATCAAAGTAAAAATTTCAAAAAGGTTGTTGTTGAATAACTCTTTCAAATTGAGCGGCTTGCGCTTTTTGAAACCGGATTTCAATAGTTCCCAACTAGGGCTATTAAAATCCATGAATACCACTTTTCAGAAATTAGCCGATTATGCGGCATTCCATATCAAAATATTTTTTTTTTAAATTTTGCAAAAAGGTTGTTGTTCTGTAAAACTTTCAAATTGAGCGGTTTGCGCATTTTGAAAGCGGATTTCAATAGGCCCCATCTAGGGCTATTAAAATCCATGAATATTAATTTCGAGAAATTAGCCGATTATGGGGCATTCCATATCAAAATAAAAAATTTCAAAAAGGTTGTTGTTGAATAACTCTATCAAATTGAGCGGTTTACGCATTGTGAAAGCAGATTTCAATAGCCCCCATTTAGCACTAATAAAATCAAGGAATGTCACTTTCGAGAAATTAGCCATTTATGGGGCATTCCGTATCAAAATAAAAAATTTCAAAAAGGTTGTTGTTGAATAACTATTTCAAATTGAGCGGTTTACGGTTTTTGAAACGGGATTTCAATAGCCCCATCTAGGGCTACTAAAATTCAGGAATATCACTTTCGAGAAATTAGCCGATTATGGGGCATTCCATATTAAAATAATTTTTTTTTTAAATTTTGCAAAAAGGTTGTTGCTCTGTAAAACTTTCAAATTGAGCGGTTTACGCAGTTTGAAAGTGGATTTCAATAGTTCGCATCTAGGACTATTAAAATCCATGAATATTAGTTTCGAGAAATTAGCCGATTATGGGGCATTCCATATTAAAATAATTTTTTTTTTAAATTTTGCAAAAAGGTTGTTGCTCTGTAAAACTTTCAAATTGAGCGGTTTACGCATTTTGAAAGCGGATTTCAATAGCCCCTATCTAGGGCTATTAAAATCCATGAATATTAATTTCGAGAAATTAGCCGATTATGGGGCATTCCATATCAAAATAAAAAATTTCAAAAAGGTTGTTGTTGAATAACTATTTCAAATTGAGCGGTTTACGGTTTTTGAAACGGGATTTCAATAGCCCCATCTAGGGCTACTAAAATTCAGGAATATCACTTTCGAGAAATTAGCCGATTATGGGGCATTCCATATTAAAATAATTTTTTTTTTCAAATTTTGCAAAAAGGTTGTTGCTCTGTAAAACCTTCAAATTGAGCGGGTGACGCATTTTGAAAGGGGATTTAAATAGCCCCATCTAGGGCTACTAAAATTCAGGAATATCACTTTCGAGAAATTAGCCGATTATGGGGCATTCCATATTAAAATAATTTTTTTTTTAAATTTTGCAAAAAGGTTGTTGCTCTGTAAAACTTTCAAATTGAGCGGTTTACGCAGTTTGAAAGTGGATTTCAATAGGCCCCATCTAGGGCTATTAAAATCCATGAATATTAATTTCGAGAAATTAGCCGATTATGGGGCATTCCATATCAAAATAAAAAATTTCAAAAAGGTTGTTGTTGAATAACTATTTCAAATTGAGCGGTTTACGGTTTTTGAAACCGGATTTCAATAGCCCCCAACTAGGGCTATTAAAATCCAGGAATACCACTTTCGAGAAATTAGCCGATAATGGGGCATTCCATATCAAAATAATTTTTTTTTAATTTTGCAAAAAGGTTGTTGCACTGTAAAACCTTCAAATTGAGCGGTTTACGCATTTTGAAAGTGGATTTGAATAGCCCCCATCTAGGGCTATTAAAATCCATGAATATTAGTTTCGACAAATTAGCCGATTATAGGGCATTCCATATCAAAATAAAAACTTTCAAAAAGGTTGTTGTTGAATAACTCATTCAAATTGAGCGGTTTGACGGTTTTTGAAGCCGGATTTCAATAGCCCCCAACTAGGGCTATTAAAATCCAGGAATGTTACTTTCGACAAATTAGCCGATTATGGGGCATTCCATATCACAATAAAAAATTTCAAAAAGATTGTTGTTGCATAACTCCTTCAAATTGAACGGTTTACGGTTTTTGAAACCGGATTTCAATAGCACCCAACTAGGGCTATTAAAATCCATGAATATCACTTTCGAGGAATTAGCCGATTATGGGGCATTCCATATCAAAGTAAAAATTTCAAAAAGGTTGTTGTTGAATAACTCTTTCAAATTGAGCGGCTTGCGCTTTTTGAAACCGGATTTCAATAGTCCCCAACTAGGGCTATTAAAATCCATGAATACCACTTTTCAGAAATTAGCCGATTATACGGCATTCCATATCAAAATATTTTTTTTTTAAATTTTGCAAAAAGGTTGTTGTTCTGTAAAACTTTCAAATTGAGCGGTTTGCGCATTTTGAAAGCGGATTTCAATAGGCCCCATCTAGGGCTATTAAAATCCATGAATATTAATTTCGAGAAATTAGCCGATTATGGGGCATTCCATATCAAAATAAAAAATTTCAAAAAGGTTGTTGTTGAATAACTATTTCAAATTGAGCGGTTTACGGTTTTTGAAACCGGATTTCAATAGCCCCCAACTAGGGCTATTAAAATCCAGGAATACCACTTTCGAGAAATTAGCCGATAATGGGGCATTCCATATCAAAATAATTTTTTTTTAATTTTGCAAAAAGGTTGTTGCACTGTAAAACCTTCAAATTGAGCGGTTTACGCATTTTGAAAGTGGATTTGAATAGCCCCCATCTAGGGCTATTAAAATTCAGGAATGTCACTTTAGACATTCCATATCAAAGTAAAAAATTTCAAAAAGGTTGTTGTTGAATAACTCTATCAAATTGAGCGGTTTACGCATTGTGAAAGCGGATTTCGATAGCCCCCATCTAGCACTAATAAAATCAAGGAATGTCACTTTCGAGAAATTAGCCATTTATGGGGCATTCCGTATCAAAATAAAAAATTTCAAAAAGGTTGTTGTTGAATAACTATTTCAAATTGAGCGGCTTGCGCTTTTTGAAACCGGATTTCAATAGTTCCCAACTAGGGCTATTAAAATCCATGAATACCACTTTTCAGAAATTAGCCGATTATGCGGCATTCCATATCAAAAAAATGTTTTTTTTCAAATTTTGCAAAAAGGTTGTTGCTCTGTAACACTTTCAAAATGAGCGGTTTACGCATTTTGAAAGCGGATTTCAATAGCCCCATCTAGGGCTACTAAAATTCAGGAATATCACTTTCGAGAAATTAGCCGATTATGGGGCATTCCATATCAAAAAAATGTTTTTTTTCAAATTTTGCAAAAAGCTTGTTGCTCTGTAAAACCTTCAAATTGAGCGGTTGACGCATTTTGAAAGGGGATTTAAATAGCCCCATCTAGGGCTACTAAAATGCAGGAATATCACTTTCGAGAAATTAGCCGATTATGGGGCATTCCATATTAAAATAATTTTTTTTTTAAAATTTTGCAAAAAGGTTGTTGCTCTGTAAAACTTTCAAATTGAGCGGTTTACGCATTTTGAAAGTGGATTTGAATAGCCCCCATCTAGGGCTATTAAAATTCAGGAATGTCAATTTCGACATTCCATATCAAAGTAAAAAATTTCAAAAAGGTTGTTGTTGAATAACTCTATCAAATTGAGCGGTTTACGCATTGTGAAAGCAGATTTCAATAGCCCCCATTTAGCACTAATAAAATCAAGGAATGTCACTTTCGAGAAATTAGCCATTTATGGGGCATTCCGTATCAAAATAAAAAATTTCAAAAAGGTTGTTGTTGAATAACTATTTCAAATTGAGCGGTTTACGGTTTTTGAAACGGGATTTCAATAGCCCCAACTTGGGCTATTAAAATCCAGGAATATCACTTTCGAGGAATTAACCGATTATGGGGCATTCCATATCAAAGTAAAAAATTTCAAAAAGGTTGTTGTTGAATAACTCTTTCAAATTGAGCGGCTTACGCTTTCTGAAACCGGATTTCGATAGCCCCCATTTAGCACTAATGAAATCAAGGAATGTCACTTTCGAGAAATTAGCCATTTATGGGGCATTCCGTATCAAAATAAAAAATTTCAAAAAGGTTGTTGTTGAATAACTATTTCAAATTGAGCGGCTTCCGTTTTCTAAAACCGGATTTCGATAGCCCCAACAAGGGCTATTAAAATCCATGAATACCACTTTCGAGAAATTAGCCGATTATGGGGCATTCCATATCAAAATAAAAAATTTCAAAAAGGTTGTTGTTGAATAACTCTATCAAATTGAGCGGTTTACGCATTGTGAAAGCGGATTTCAATAGCCCCCATTTAGCACTAATAAAATCAAGGAATGTCACTTTCGAGAAATTAGCCATTTATGGGGCATTCCGTATCAAAATAAAAAATTTCAAAAAGGTTGTTGTTGAATAACTATTTCAAATTGAGCGGTTTACGGTTTTTGAAACGGGATTTCAATAGCCCCAACTTGGGCTATTAAAATCCAGGAATATCACTTTCGAGGAATTAACCGATTATGGGGCATTCCATATCAAAGTAAAAAATTTCAAAAAGGTTGTTGTTGAATAACTCTTTCAAATTGAGCGGCTTACGCTTTCTGAAACCGGATTTCGATAGCCCCAACAAGGGCTATTAAAATCCATGAATACTACTTTCGAGAAATTAGCCGATTATGGGGCATTCCATATAAATTAATTTTTTTTTTTAAATTTTGCAAAAAGGTTGTTGCTCTGTAACACTTTCAAAATGAGCGGTTTACGCATTTTGAAAGCGGATTTCAATAGCCCCTATCTAGGGCTATTAAAATCCATGAATATTACTTTCGAGAAATTAGCCGATTATGGGGCATTCCATATCAAAAAAATGTTTTTTTTCAAATTTTGCAAAAAGCTTGTTGCTCTGTAAAACCTTCAAATTGAGCGGTTGACGCATTTTGAAAGGGGATTTAAATAGCCCCATCTAGGGCTACTAAAATGCAGGAATATCACTTTCGAGAAATTAGCCGATTATGGGGCATTCCATATTAAAATAATTTTTTTTTTAAAATTTTGCAAAAAGGTTGTTGCTCTGTAAAACTTTCAAATTGAGCGGTTTACGCATTTTGAAAGTGGATTTGAATAGCCCCCATCTAGGGCTATTAAAATTCAGGAATGTCAATTTCGACATTCCATATCAAAGTAAAAAATTTCAAAAAGGTTGTTGTTGAATAACTCTATCAAATTGAGCGGTTTACGCATTGTGAAAGCAGATTTCAATAGCCCCCATTTAGCACTAATAAAATCAAGGAATGTCACTTTCGAGAAATTAGCCATTTATGGGGCATTCCGTATCAAAATAAAAAATTTCAAAAAGGTTGTTGTTGAATAACTATTTCAAATTGAGCGGTTTCCGGTTTTTGAAACCGGATTTCAATAGCCCCCAACTAGGGCTATTAAAATCCAGGAATATCACTTTCGAGGAATTAGCCGATTATGGGGCATTCCATATCAAAGTAAAAAATTTCAAAAAGGTTGTTGTTGAATAACTCTTTCAAATTAAGCGGCTTACGCTTTCTGATACCGGATTTCGATAGCCCCAACAAGGGCTATTAAAATCCATGAATACCACTTTCGAGAAATTAGCCGATTATGGGGCATTCCATATTAAAATAATTTTTTTTTTAAATTTTGCAAAAAGGTTGTTGCTCTGTAAAACTTTCAAATTAAGCGGTTTACGCATTTTGAAAGCGGATTTCAATAGCCCCTATCTAGGGCTATTAAAATCCATGAATATTACTTTCGAGAAATTAGCCGATTATGGGGCATTCCATATCAAAAAATTTTTTTTTTCAAATTTTGCAAAAAGGTTGTTGCTCTGTAAAACCTTCAAATTGAGCGGGTGACGCATTTTGAAAGGGGATTTAAATAGCCCCATCTAGGGCTACTAAAATTCAGGAATATCACTTTCAAGAAATTAGCCGATTATGGGGCATTCCATATTAAAATAATTTTTTTTTTAAATTTTGCAAAAAGGTTGTTGCTCTGTAAAACTTTCAAATTGAGCGGTTTACGCAGTTTGAAAGTGGATTTCAATAGTTCGCATCTAGGACTATTAAAATCCATGAATATTAGTTTCGAGAAATTAGCCGATTATGGGGCATTCCATATCAAAATAAAAAAATTTCAAAAAGGTTGTTGTTGAATAACTCATTCAAATTGAGCGGTTTACGGTTTTTGAAGCCGGATTTCAATAGCCCCCAACTAGGGCTATTAAAGTACAGGAATGACACTTTCGAGAAATAAGCCGATTATGGGATATTCCATATCAAAGTAAAAAATTTCAAAAAGGTTGTTGTTGAATAACTCTTTCAAATTGAGCGGCTTCCGTTTTCCGAAACCGGATTTCGATAGCCCCAACAAGGGCTATTAAAATCCATGAATACCACTTTCGAGAAATTAGCCGATTATGGGGCATTCCATATCAAAATAAAAATTTTCAAAAAGGTTGTTGTTGACTAACTCTATCAAATTGAGCGGTTTACGCATTGTGAAAGCGGATTTCAATAGCCCCCATCTAGCACTAATAAAATCCAGGAATACCACTTTCGAGAAATTAGCCGATTATGGGGCATTCCATATCAAAATAATTTTTTTTTTAATTTTGCAAAAAGGTTGTTGCACTGTAAAACCTTCAAATTGAGCGGTTTACGCATTTTGAAAGTGGATTTGAATAGCCATCTAGGGCTATTAAAATTCAGGAATGTCA
Organism: Bellardia bayeri; assembly: GCA_950370525.1. Lineage (NCBI taxonomy): Eukaryota > Metazoa > Arthropoda > Insecta > Diptera > Calliphoridae > Bellardia > Bellardia bayeri. The sequence continues at coordinate 51,899,796 of OX493264.1, read as the reverse complement.
ATTTCGACATTCCATATCAAAGTAAAAAATTTCAAAAAGGTTGTTGTTGAATAACTCTATCAAATTGAGCGGTTTACGCATTGTGAAAGTGGATTTGAATAGCCCCCATCTAGGGCTATTAAAATTCAGGAATGTCAATTTCGACATTCCATATCAAAGTAAAAAATTTCAAAAAGGTTGTTGTTGAATAACTCTATCAAATTGAGCGGCTTGCGCTTTTTGAAACCGGATTTCAATAGTTCCCAACTAGGGCTATTAAAATCCATGAATACCACTTTTCAGAAATTAGCCGATTATGCGGCATTCCATATCAAAATATTTTTTTTTTAAATTTTGCAAAAAGGTTGTTGCTCTGTAAAACTTTCAAATTGAGCGGTTTACGCAGTTTGAAAGTGGATTTCAATAGTTCGCATCTAGGACTATTAAAATCCATGAATATTAGTTTCGAGAAATTAGCCGATTATGGGGCATTCCATATCAAAATAAAAAAATTTCAAAAAGGTTGTTGTTGAATAACTCATTCAAATTGAGCGGTTTACGGTTTTTGAAGCCGGATTTCAATAGCCCCCAACTAGGGCTATTAAAGTACAGGAATGACACTTTCGAGAAATAAGCCGATTATGGGGTATTCCATATCAAAGTAAAAAATTTCAAAAAGGTTGTTGTTGAATAACTCTATCAAATTGAGCGGTTTACGCATTGTGAAAGCGGATTTCAATAGCCCCCATCTAGGGCTATTAAAATCCATGAATATTACTTTCGAGAAATTAGCCGATTATGGGGCATTCCATATCAAAATAATTTTTTTTTTAATTTTGCAAAAAGGTTGTTGCACTGTAAAACCTTCAAATTGAGCGGTTTACGCATTTTGAAAGTGGATTTGAATAGCCATCTAGGGCTATTAAAATTCAGGAATGTCAATTTCGACATTCCATATCAAAGTAAAAAATTTCAAAAAGGTTGTTGTTGAATAACTCTATCAAATTGAGCGGTTTACGCATTGTGAAAGCGGATTTCAATAGCCCCTATTTAGCACTAATAAAATCAAGGAATGTCACTTTCGAGAAATTAGCCATTTATGGGGCATTCCGTATCAAAATAAAAAATTTCAAAAAGGTTGTTGTTGAATAACTATTTCAAATTGAGCGGTTTACGGTTTTTGAAACGGGATTTCAATAGCCCCCAACTAGGGCTATTAAAATCCAGGAATATCACTTTCGAGGAATTAACCGATTATGGGGCATTCCATATCAAAGTAAAAAATTTCAAAAAGGTTGTTGTTGAATAACTCTTTCAAATTGAGCGGCTTCCGTTTTCTAAAACCGGATTTCGATAGCCCCAACAAGGGCTATTAAAATCCATGAATACCACTTTCGAGAAATTAGCCGATTATGGGGCATTCCATATCAAAATAAAAAATTTCAAAAAGGTTGTTGTTGAATAACTCTATCAAATTGAGCGGTTTACGCATTGTGAAAGCGGATTTCAATAGCCCCCATTTAGCACTAATAAAATCAAGGAATGTCACTTTCGAGAAATTAGCCATTTATGGGGCATTCCGTATCAAAATAAAAAATTTCAAAAAGGTTGTTGTTGAATAACTATTTCAAATTGAGCGGTTTACGGTTTTTGAAACGGGATTTCAATAGCCCCAACTTGGGCTATTAAAATCCAGGAATATCACTTTCGAGGAATTAACCGATTATGGGGCATTCCATATCAAAGTAAAAAATTTCAAAAAGGTTGTTGTTGAATAACTCTTTCAAATTGAGCGGCTTACGCTTTCTGAAACCGGATTTCGATAGCCCCAACAAGGGCTATTAAAATCCATGAATACTACTTTCGAGAAATTAGCCGATTATGGGGCATTCCATATAAATTAATTTTTTTTTTTAAATTTTGCAAAAAGGTTGTTGCTCTGTAACACTTTCAAAATGAGCGGTTTACGCATTTTGAAAGCGGATTTCAATAGCCCCTATCTAGGGCTATTAAAATCCATGAATATTACTTTCGAGAAATTAGCCGATTATGGGGCATTCCATATCAAAAAAATGTTTTTTTTCAAATTTTGCAAAAAGCTTGTTGCTCTGTAAAACCTTCAAATTGAGCGGTTGACGCATTTTGAAAGGGGATTTAAATAGCCCCATCTAGGGCTACTAAAATGCAGGAATATCACTTTCGAGAAATTAGCCGATTATGGGGCATTCCATATTAAAATAATTTTTTTTTTTAAATTTTGCAAAAAGGTTGTTGCTCTGTAAAACTTTCAAATTGAGCGGTTTACGCATTTTGAAAGTGGATTTGAATAGCCCCCATCTAGGGCTATTAAAATTCAGGAATGTCAATTTCGACATTCCATATCAAAGTAAAAAATTTCAAAAAGGTTGTTGTTGAATAACTCTATCAAATTGAGCGGTTTACGCATTGTGAAAGCAGATTTCAATAGCCCCCATTTAGCACTAATAAAATCAAGGAATGTCACTTTCGAGAAATTAGCCATTTATGGGGCATTCCGTATCAAAATAAAAAATTTCAAAAAGGTTGTTGTTGAATAACTATTTCAAATTGAGCGGTTTCCGGTTTTTGAAACCGGATTTCAATAGCCCCCAACTAGGGCTATTAAAATCCAGGAATATCACTTTCGAGGAATTAGCCGATTATGGGGCATTCCATATCAAAGTAAAAAATTTCAAAAAGGTTGTTGTTGAATAACTCTTTCAAATTAAGCGGCTTACGCTTTCTGATACCGGATTTCGATAGCCCCAACAAGGGCTATTAAAATCCATGAATACCACTTTCGAGAAATTAGCCGATTATGGGGCATTCCATATTAAAATAATTTTTTTTTTAAATTTTGCAAAAAGGTTGTTGCTCTGTAAAACTTTCAAATTGAGCGGTTTACGCATTTTGAAAGCGGATTTCAATAGCCCCTATCTAGGGCTATTAAAATCCATGAATATTACTTTCGAGAAATTAGCCGATTATGGGGCATTCCATATCAAAAAATTTTTTTTTTCAAATTTTGCAAAAAGGTTGTTGCTCTGTAAAACCTTCAAATTGAGCGGGTGACGCATTTTGAAAGGGGATTTAAATAGCCCCATCTAGGGCTACTAAAATTCAGGAATATCACTTTCAAGAAATTAGCCGATTATGGGGCATTCCATATTAAAATAATTTTTTTTTTAAATTTTGCAAAAAGGTTGTTGCTCTGTAAAACTTTCAAATTGAGCGGTTTACGCAGTTTGAAAGTGGATTTCAATAGCCCCATCTAGGGCTACTAAAATGCAGGAATATCACTTTCGAGAAATTAGCCGATTATGGGGCATTCCATATCAAAAAAATGTTTTTTTTCAAATTTTGCAAAAAGGTTGTTGCTCTGTAACACTTTCAAAATGAGCGGTTTACGCATTTTGAAAGCGGATTTCAATAGCCCCATCTAGGGCTACTAAAATTCAGGAATATCACTTTCGAGAAATTAGCCGATTATGGGGCATTCCATATCAAAAAAATGTTTTTTTTCAAATTTTGCAAAAAGGTTGTTGCTCTGTAACACTTTCAAAATGAGCGGTTTACGCATTTTGAAAGCGGATTTCAATAGCCCCATCTAGGGCTACTAAAATTCAGGAATATCACTTTCGAGAAATTAGCCGATTATGGGGCATTCCATATCAAAAAAATTTTTTTTTTCAAATTTTGCAAAAAGGTTGTTGCTCTGTAACACTTTCAAAATGAGCGGTTTACGCATTTTGAAAGCGGATTTCAATAGCCCCATCTAGGGCTACTAAAATTCAGGAATATCACTTTCGAGAAATTAGCCGATTATGGGGCATTCCATATCAAAAAAATGTTTTTTTTCAAATTTTGCAAAAAGCTTGTTGCTTTGTAAAACCTTCAAATTGAGCGGTTGACGCATTTTGAAAGGGGATTTAAATAGCCCCATCTAGGGCTACTAAAATGCAGGAATATCACTTTCGAGAAATTAGCCGATTATGGGGCATTCCATATTAAAATAATTTTTTTTTTAAAATTTTGCAAAAAGGTTGTTGCTCTGTAAAACTTTCAAATTGAGCGGTTTACGCATTTTGAAAGTGGATTTGAATAGCCCCCATCTAGGGCTATTAAAATTCAGGAATGTCAATTTCGACATTCCATATCAAAGTAAAAAATTTCAAAAAGGTTGTTGTTGAATAACTCTATCAAATTGAGCGGTTTACGCATTGTGAAAGTGGATTTGAATAGCCCCCATCTAGGGCTATTAAAATTCAGGAATGTCAATTTCGACATTCCATATCAAAGTAAAAAATTTCAAAAAGGTTGTTGTTGAATAACTCTATCAAATTGAGCGGCTTGCGCTTTTTGAAACCGGATTTCAATAGTTCCCAACTAGGGCTATTAAAATCCATGAATACCACTTTTCAGAAATTAGCCGATTATGCGGCATTCCATATCAAAATATTTTTTTTTTAAATTTTGCAAAAAGGTTGTTGCTCTGTAAAACTTTCAAATTGAGCGGTTTACGCAGTTTGAAAGTGGATTTCAATAGTTCGCATCTAGGACTATTAAAATCCATGAATATTAGTTTCGAGAAATTAGCCGATTATGGGGCATTCCATATCAAAATAAAAAAATTTCAAAAAGGTTGTTGTTGAATAACTCATTCAAATTGAGCGGTTTACGGTTTTTGAAGCCGGATTTCAATAGCCCCCAACTAGGGCTATTAAAGTACAGGAATGACACTTTCGAGAAATAAGCCGATTATGGGGTATTCCATATCAAAGTAAAAAATTTCAAAAAGGTTGTTGTTGAATAACTCTTTCAAATTGAGCGGCTTCCGTTTTCTGAAACCGGATTTCGATAGCCCCAACAAGGGCTATTAAAATCCATGAATACCACTTTCGAGAAATTAGCCGATTATGGGGCATTCCATATCAAAATAAAAATTTTCAAAAAGGTTGTTGTTGACTAACTCTATCAAATTGAGCGGTTTACGCATTGTGAAAGCGGATTTCAATAGCCCCCATCTAGCACTAATAAAATCCAGGAATACCACTTTCGAGAAATTAGCCGATTATGGGGCATTCCATATCAAAATAATTTTTTTTTTAATTTTGCAAAAAGGTTGTTGCACTGTAAAACCTTCAAATTGAGCGGTTTACGCATTTTGAAAGTGGATTTGAATAGCCATCTAGGGCTATTAAAATTCAGGAATGTCAATTTCGACATTCCATATCAAAGTAAAAAATTTCAAAAAGGTTGTTGTTGAATAACTCTATCAAATTGAGCGGTTTACGCATTGTGAAAGTGGATTTGAATAGCCCCCATCTAGGGCTATTAAAATTCAGGAATGTCAATTTCGACATTCCATATCAAAGTAAAAAATTTCAAAAAGGTTGTTGTTGAATAACTCTATCAAATTGAGCGGCTTGCGCTTTTTGAAACCGGATTTCAATAGTTCCCAACTAGGGCTATTAAAATCCATGAATACCACTTTTCAGAAATTAGCCGATTATGCGGCATTCCATATCAAAATATTTTTTTTTTAAATTTTGCAAAAAGGTTGTTGCTCTGTAAAACTTTCAAATTGAGCGGTTTACGCAGTTTGAAAGTGGATTTCAATAGTTCGCATCTAGGACTATTAAAATCCATGAATATTAGTTTCGAGAAATTAGCCGATTATGGGGCATTCCATATCAAAATAAAAAAATTTCAAAAAGGTTGTTGTTGAATAACTCATTCAAATTGAGCGGTTTACGGTTTTTGAAGCCGGATTTCAATAGCCCCCAACTAGGGCTATTAAAGTACAGGAATGACACTTTCGAGAAATAAGCCGATTATGGGGTATTCCATATCAAAGTAAAAAATTTCAAAAAGGTTGTTGTTGAATAACTCTTTCAAATTGAGCGGCTTCCGTTTTCTGAAACCGGATTTCGATAGCCCCAACAAGGGCTATTAAAATCCATGAATACCACTTTCGAGAAATTAGCCGATTATGGGGCATTCCATATCAAAATAAAAATTTTCAAAAAGGTTGTTGTTGAATAACTCTATCAAATTGAGCGGTTTACGCATTGTGAAAGCGGATTTCAATAGCCCCCATCTAGCACTAATAAAATCCAGGAATACCACTTTCGAGAAATTAGCCGATTATGGGGCATTCCATATCAAAATAATTTTTTTTTTAATTTTGCAAAAAGGTTGTTGCACTGTAAAACCTTCAAATTGAGCGGTTTACGCATTTTGAAAGTGGATTTGAATAGCCATCTAGGGCTATTAAAATTCAGGAATGTCAATTTCGACATTCCATATCAAAGTAAAAAATTTCAAAAAGGTTGTTGTTGAATAACTCTATCAAATTGAGCGGTTTACGCATTGTGAAAGCGGATTTCAATAGCCCCTATTTAGCACTAATAAAATCAAGGAATGTCACTTTCGAGAAATTAGCCATTTATGGGGCATTCCGTATCAAAATAAAAAATTTCAAAAAGGTTGTTGTTGAATAACTATTTCAAATTGAGCGGTTTACGGTTTTTGAAACGGGATTTCAATAGCCCCCAACTAGGGCTATTAAAATCCAGGAATATCACTTTCGAGGAATTAACCGATTATGGGGCATTCCATATCAAAGTAAAAAATTTCAAAAAGGTTGTTGTTGAATAACTCTTTCAAATTGAGCGGCTTCCGTTTTCTAAAACCGGATTTCGATAGCCCCAACAAGGGCTATTAAAATCCATGAATACCACTTTCGAGAAATTAGCCGATTATGGGGCATTCCATATCAAAATAAAAAATTTCAAAAAGGTTGTTGTTGAATAACTCTATCAAATTGAGCGGTTTACGCATTGTGAAAGCGGATTTCAATAGCCCCCATTTAGCACTAATAAAATCAAGGAATGTCACTTTCGAGAAATTAGCCATTTATGGGGCATTCCGTATCAAAATAAAAAATTTCAAAAAGGTTGTTGTTGAATAACTATTTCAAATTGAGCGGTTTACGGTTTTTGAAACGGGATTTCAATAGCCCCAACTTGGGCTATTAAAATCCAGGAATATCACTTTCGAGGAATTAACCGATTATGGGGCATTCCATATCAAAGTAAAAAATTTCAAAAAGGTTGTTGTTGAATAACTCTTTCAAATTGAGCGGCTTACGCTTTCTGAAACCGGATTTCGATAGCCCCAACAAGGGCTATTAAAATCCATGAATACTACTTTCGAGAAATTAGCCGATTATGGGGCATTCCATATAAATTAATTTTTTTTTTTAAATTTTGCAAAAAGGTTGTTGCTCTGTAACACTTTCAAAATGAGCGGTTTACGCATTTTGAAAGCGGATTTCAATAGCCCCTATCTAGGGCTATTAAAATCCATGAATATTACTTTCGAGAAATTAGCCGATTATGGGGCATTCCATATCAAAAAAATGTTTTTTTTCAAATTTTGCAAAAAGCTTGTTGCTCTGTAAAACCTTCAAATTGAGCGGTTGACGCATTTTGAAAGGGGATTTAAATAGCCCCATCTAGGGCTACTAAAATGCAGGAATATCACTTTCGAGAAATTAGCCGATTATGGGGCATTCCATATTAAAATAATTTTTTTTTTTAAATTTTGCAAAAAGGTTGTTGCTCTGTAAAACTTTCAAATTGAGCGGTTTACGCATTTTGAAAGTGGATTTGAATAGCCCCCATCTAGGGCTATTAAAATTCAGGAATGTCAATTTCGACATTCCATATCAAAGTAAAAAATTTCAAAAAGGTTGTTGTTGAATAACTCTATCAAATTGAGCGGTTTACGCATTGTGAAAGCAGATTTCAATAGCCCCCATTTAGCACTAATAAAATCAAGGAATGTCACTTTCGAGAAATTAGCCATTTATGGGGCATTCCGTATCAAAATAAAAAATTTCAAAAAGGTTGTTGTTGAATAACTATTTCAAATTGAGCGGTTTCCGGTTTTTGAAACCGGATTTCAATAGCCCCCAACTAGGGCTATTAAAATCCAGGAATATCACTTTCGAGGAATTAGCCGATTATGGGGCATTCCATATCAAAGTAAAAAATTTCAAAAAGGTTGTTGTTGAATAACTCTTTCAAATTAAGCGGCTTACGCTTTCTGATACCGGATTTCGATAGCCCCAACAAGGGCTATTAAAATCCATGAATACCACTTTCGAGAAATTAGCCGATTATGGGGCATTCCATATTAAAATAATTTTTTTTTTAAATTTTGCAAAAAGGTTGTTGCTCTGTAAAACTTTCAAATTGAGCGGTTTACGCATTTTGAAAGCGGATTTCAATAGCCCCTATCTAGGGCTATTAAAATCCATGAATATTACTTTCGAGAAATTAGCCGATTATGGGGCATTCCATATCAAAAAATTTTTTTTTTCAAATTTTGCAAAAAGGTTGTTGCTCTGTAAAACCTTCAAATTGAGCGGGTGACGCATTTTGAAAGGGGATTTAAATAGCCCCATCTAGGGCTACTAAAATTCAGGAATATCACTTTCAAGAAATTAGCCGATTATGGGGCATTCCATATTAAAATAATTTTTTTTTTAAATTTTGCAAAAAGGTTGTTGCTCTGTAAAACTTTCAAATTGAGCGGTTTACGCAGTTTGAAAGTGGATTTCAATAGCCCCATCTAGGGCTACTAAAATGCAGGAATATCACTTTCGAGAAATTAGCCGATTATGGGGCATTCCATATCAAAAAAATGTTTTTTTTCAAATTTTGCAAAAAGGTTGTTGCTCTGTAACACTTTCAAAATGAGCGGTTTACGCATTTTGAAAGCGGATTTCAATAGCCCCATCTAGGGCTACTAAAATTCAGGAATATCACTTTCGAGAAATTAGCCGATTATGGGGCATTCCATATCAAAAAAATGTTTTTTTTCAAATTTTGCAAAAAGGTTGTTGCTCTGTAACACTTTCAAAATGAGCGGTTTACGCATTTTGAAAGCGGATTTCAATAGCCCCATCTAGGGCTACTAAAATTCAGGAATATCACTTTCGAGAAATTAGCCGATTATGGGGCATTCCATATCAAAAAAATGTTTTTTTTCAAATTTTGCAAAAAGGTTGTTGCTCTGTAACACTTTCAAAATGAGCGGTTTACGCATTTTGAAAGCGGATTTCAATAGCCCCATCTAGGGCTACTAAAATTCAGGAATATCACTTTCGAGAAATTAGCCGATTATGGGGCATTCCATATCAAAAAAATGTTTTTTTTCAAATTTTGCAAAAAGCTTGTTGCTCTGTAAAACCTTCAAATTGAGCGGTTGACGCATTTTGAAAGGGGATTTAAATAGCCCCATCTAGGGCTACTAAAATGCAGGAATATCACTTTCGAGAAATTAGCCGATTATGGGGCATTCCATATTAAAATAATTTTTTTTTTAAAATTTTGCAAAAACGTTGTTGCTCTGTAAAACTTTCAAATTGAGCGGTTTACGCATTTTGAAAGTGGATTTGAATAGCCCCCATCTAGGGCTATTAAAATTCAGGAATGTCAATTTCGACATTCCATATCAAAGTAAAAAATTTCAAAAAGGTTGTTGTTGAATAACTCTATCAAATTGAGCGGCTTGCGCTTTTTGAAACCGGATTTCAATAGTTCCCAACTAGGGCTATTAAAATCCATGAATACCACTTTTCAGAAATTAGCCGATTATGCGGCATTCCATATCAAAATATTTTTTTTTTAAATTTTGCAAAAAGGTTGTTGTTCTGTAAAACTTTCAAATTGAGCGGTTTGCGCATTTTGAAAGCGGATTTCAATAGGCAACATCTAGGGCTATTAAAATCCATGAATATTAATTTCGAGAAATTAGCCGATTATGGGGCATTCCATATCAAAATAAAAAATTTCAAAAAGGTTGTTGTTGAATAACTCTATCAAATTGAGCGGTTTACGCATTGTGAAAGCAGATTTCAATAGCCCCCATTTAGCACTAATAAAATCAAGGAATGTCACTTTCGAGAAATTAGCCATTTATGGGGCATTCCGTATCAAAATAAAAAATTTCAAAAAGGTTGTTGTTGAATAACTATTTCAAATTGAGCGGTTTACGGTTTTTGAAACGGGATTTCAATAGCCCCATCTAGGGCTACTAAAATTCAGGAATATCACTTTCGAGAAATTAGCCGATTATGGGGCATTCCATATTAAAATAATTTTTTTTTTAAATTTTGCAAAAAGGTTGTTGCTCTGTAAAACTTTCAAATTGAGCGGTTTACGCAGTTTGAAAGTGGATTTCAATAGTTCGCATCTAGGACTATTAAAATCCATGAATATTAGTTTCGAGAAATTAGCCGATTATGGGGCATTCCATATCAAAATAAAAAAATTTCAAAAAGGTTGTTGTTGAATAACTCATTCAAATTGAGCGGTTTACGGTTTTTGAAGCCGGATTTCAATAGCCCCCAACTAGGGCTATTAAAGTACAGGAATGACACTTTCGAGAAATAAGCCGATTATGGGGTATTCCATATCAAAGTAAAAAATTTCAAAAAGGTTGTTGTTGAATAACTCTTTCAAATTGAGCGGCTTCCGTTTTCTGAAACCGGATTTCGATAGCCCCAACAAGGGCTATTAAAATCCATGAATACCACTTTCGAGAAATTAGCCGATTATGGGGCATTCCATATCAAAATAAAAATTTTCAAAAAGGTTGTTGTTGAATAACTCTATCAAATTGAGCGGTTTACGCATTGTGAAAGCGGATTTCAATAGCCCCCATCTAGCACTAATAAAATCCAGGAATACCACTTTCGAGAAATTAGCCGATTATGGGGCATTCCATATCAAAATAATTTTTTTTTTAATTTTGCAAAAAGGTTGTTGCACTGTAAAACCTTCAAATTGAGCGGTTTACGCATTTTGAAAGTGGATTTGAATAGCCATCTAGGGCTATTAAAATTCAGGAATGTCAATTTCGACATTCCATATCAAAGTAAAAAATTTCAAAAAGGTTGTTGTTGAATAACTCTATCAAATTGAGCGGTTTACGCATTGTGAAAGCGGATTTCAATAGCCCCTATTTAGCACTAATAAAATCAAGGAATGTCACTTTCGAGAAATTAGCCATTTATGGGGCATTCCGTATCAAAATAAAAAATTTCAAAAAGGTTGTTGTTGAATAACTATTTCAAATTGAGCGGTTTACGGTTTTTGAAACCGGATTTCAATAGCCCCCAACTAGGGCTATTAAAATCCAGGAATATCACTTTCGAGGAATTAACCGATTATGGGGCATTCCATATCAAAGTAAAAAATTTCAAAAAGGTTGTTGTTGAATAACTCTTTCAAATTGAGCGGCTTCCGTTTTCTAAAACCGGATTTCGATAGCCCCAACAAGGGCTATTAAAATCCATGAATACCACTTTCGAGAAATTAGCCGATTATGGGGCATTCCATATCAAAATAAAAAATTTCAAAAAGGTTGTTGTTGAATAACTCTATCAAATTGAGCGGTTTACGCATTGTGAAAGCGGATTTCGATAGCCCCAACAAGGGCTATTAAAATCCATGAATACCACTTTCGAGAAATTAGCCCATTATGGGGCATTCCATATCAAAATAATTTTTTTTTTAAATTTTGCAAAAAGGTTGTTGCTCTGTAAAACTTACAAATTGAGCGGTTTACGCAGTTTGAAAGCGGATTTCAATAGCCCCTATATAGGGCTATTGATATCCATGAATATTACTTTCGAGAAATTAGCCGATTATGGGGCATTCCATATCAAAAAATTTTTTGTTTTCAAATTTTGCAAAAAGGTTGTTGCTCTGTAAAACCCTCAAATTGAGCGGTTGACGCATTTTGAAAGGGGATTTTAATAGCCCTATCTAGGGCTACTAAAATTCAGGAATATCACTTTCGAGAAATTAGCCGATTATGGAGCATTCCATATTAAAATAATTTGTTTTTTAAATTTTGCAAAAAGGTTGTTGCTCTGTAAAACTTTCAAATTGAGTGGTTTACGCAGTTTGAAAGTGGATTTCAATAGTTCGCATCTAGGGCTATTAAAATCCATGAATATTAGTTTCGAGAAATTAGCCGATTATGGGGCATTCCATATCAAAATAAAAAATTTCAAAAAGGTTGTTGTTGAATAACTCATTCAAATTGAGCGGTTTACGATTTTTGAAGCCGGATTTCAATAGCCCCCAACTAGGGCTATTAAAATACAGGAATGTCACTTTCAAGAAATTAGCCGATTATGGGGCATTCCATATTAAAATAATATTTTTTTTAAATTTTGCAAAAAGGTTGTTGCTCTGTAAAACTTTCAAATTGAGCGGTTTACGCATTGTGAAAGCGGATTTCAATAGCACCCATTTAGCACTAATAAAATCCAGGAATGTCACTTTCGAGAAATTAGCCGATTATGGGGCATTCCATATCAAAATAAAAAATTTCAAAAAGGTTGTTGTTGAATAACTCTTTCAAATTGAGCGCTTTACGGTTTTTGAAACCGGATTTCAATAGCTCCCAACTAGGGCTATTAAAATCCAGGAATATCACTTTCGTGAATTAGCCGATTATGGGGCATTTCATATCAAAGTAAAAAATTTCAAAAAGGTTGTTGTTGAATAACTCTTTCAAATTGAGCGGTTTACGCTTTTTGAAACCGGATTTCAATAGCCCCCAACTAGGGCTATTAAAATCCATGAATACCACTTTCGAGAAATTAGCCGATTATGGGGCATTCCATATCAAAATAATTTTTTTTTTAATTTTGCAAAGAGGTTGTTGCACTGTAAAACCTTCAAATTGAGCGGTTTACGCATTTTGAAAGTGGATTTGAATAGCCCCCATCTAGGGCTATTAAAATTCAGGAATGTCACTTTCGGCATTCCATATCAAAGTAAAAAATTTCAAAAAGGTTGTTGTTGAATAACTCTATCAAATTGAGCGGTTTACGCATTGTGAAAGCGGATTTCAATAGCCCCCATTTAGCACTAATAAAATCCAGGAAGGTGACTTTCGAGAAATTAGCCATTTATGGGGCATTCCGTATCAAAATAAAAAATTTCAAAAAGGTTGTTGTTGAATAACTATTTCAAATTGAGCGGTTTACGGTTTTTGAAACCGGATTTCAATAGCCCCCAACTAGGGCTATTAAAATCAAGGAATATCACTTTCGAGGAATTAGCCGATTATGGGGCATTCCATATGAAAGTAAAAAATTTCAAAAAGGTTGTTGTTGAATAACTCTTTCAAATTGAGCGGATTACGCTTTTTGAAACCGGAATTCAATAGCCCCCAACTAGGGCTATTCAAATCCATGAATACCACTTTCGAGAAATTAGCCGATTATGGGGCATTCCATATCAAAATAATTTTTTTTTTAATTTTGCAAAAAGGTTATTGCACTGTAAAACCTTCAAATTGAGCGGTTTACGCATTTTGAAAGTGGATTTGAATAGCCCCAGTCTAGGGCTATTAAAATTCAGGAATGTCACTTTCGACATTCCATATCAAAGTAAAAAATTTCAAAAAGGTTGTTGTTGAATAACTCTATCAAATTGAGCGGTTTACGCATTGTGAAAGCGGATTTCAATAGCCCCCATTTAGCACTAATAAAATCCAGGAATGTCACTTTTGACAAATTAGCCATTTATGGGGCATTCCATATCAAAATAAAAAATTTCAAAAAGGTTGTTGTTGAATAACTATTTCAAATTGAGCGGTTTACGGTTTTTGAAACCAGATTTCAATAGCCCCCAACTAGGGCTATTAAAATCCAGGAATATCACTTTCGAGGAATTAGCCGATTATGGGACATTCCATATCAAAGTAAAAAATTTCAAAAAGGTTGATGTTGAATAACTCTTTCAAATTGAGCGCCTTACGCTTTCTGAAACCGGATTTCGATAGCCCCAACAAGGGCTATTAAAATCCATGAATACCACTTTCGAGAAATTAGCCGATTATGGGGCATTCCATATCAAAATAATTTTTTTTTTAAATTTTGCAAAAAGGTTGTTGCTCTGTAAAACTTTCAAATTGAGCGGTTGACGCATTTTGAAAGGGAATTTAAATAGCCCCAACTAGGGCTATTAAAATCCATGAATACCACTTTCGAGAAATTAGCCGATTATGGGGCATTCCATATCAAAATAATTTTTTTTTTAATTTTGCAAAAAGGTTGTTGCACTGTAAAACCTTCAAATTGAGCGGTTTACGCAGGTTGAAAGTGGATTTCAATAGTTCGCATCTAGGGCTATTAAAATCCATGAATATTAGTTTCGAGAAATTAGCCGATTATGGGGCATTCCATATCAAAATAAAAAATTTCAAAAAGGTTGTTGTTGAATAACTCATTCAAATTGAGCGGTTTACGGTTTTGAAGCCGGATTTCAATAGCCCCCAACTAGGGCTATTAAAGTACAGGAATGACACTTTCGAGAAATAAGCCGATTATGGGGTATGCCATATCAAAGTAAAAATTTTCAAAAAGGTTGTTGTTGAATAACTCTATCAAATTGAGCGGTTTACGCATTGTGAAAGCGGATTTCAATAGCCCCCATCTAGCACTAATAAAATCCAGGAATGTCACTTTCGAGAAATTAGCCGATTATGGGGCATTCCGTATCAAAATAAAAAATTTCAAAAAGATTGTTGTTGAATAACTCTTTCAAATTGAACGGTTTACGGTTTTTGAAACCGGATTTCAATAGCCCCCAACTAGGGCTATTAAAATCCAGGAATAGCACTTTCGAGGAATTAACCGATTATGGGGCATTCCATATCAAAGTAAAAAATTTCAAAAAGGTTGTTGTTGAATAACTCTTTCAAATTGAGCGCCTTACGCTTTCTGAAAGCGGATTTCGATAGCCCCAACAAGGGCTATTAAAATCCATGAATACCACTTTCGAGAAATTAGCCGATTATGGGGCATTCCATATCAAAATAATTTTTTTTTTAAATTTTGCAAAAAGGTTGTTGCTCTGTAAAACTTTCAAATTGAGCGGTTGACGCATTTTGAAAGCGGATTTCAATAGCCCCAACTAGGGCTATTAAAATCCATGAATACCACTTTCGAGAAATTAGCCGATTATGGGGCATTCCATATCAAAATAATTTTTTTTTTAATTTTGCAAAAAGGTTGTTGCCCTGTAAAACCTTCAAATTGAGCGGTTTACGCAGTTTGAAAGTGGATTTCAATAGTTCGCATCTAGGGCTATTAAAATCCATGAATATTAGTTTCGAGAAATTAGCCGATTATGGGGCATTCCATATCAAAATAAAAAATTTCAAAAAGGTTGTTGTTGAATAACTCATTCAAATTGAGCGGTTTACGGTTTTGAAGCCGGATTTCAATAGCCCCCAACTAGGGCTATTAAAGTAAAGGAATGACACTTTCGAGAAATAAGCCGATTATGGGGTATGCCATATCAAAGTTAAAAATTTTCAAAAAGGTTGTTGTTGAATAACTCTATCAAATTGAGCGGTTTACGCATTGTGAAAGCGGATTTCAATAGCCCCCATCTAGCACTAATAAAATCCAGGAATGTCACTTTCGAGAAATTAGCCGATTATGGGGCATTCCGTATCAAAATAAAAAATTTCAAAAAGATTGTTGTTGAATAACTCTTTCAAATTGAACGGTTTACGGTTTTTGAAACCGGATTTCAATAGCCCCCAACTAGG
The DNA here is from genome assembly GCA_950370525.1 of Bellardia bayeri. Taxonomy (NCBI): domain Eukaryota; kingdom Metazoa; phylum Arthropoda; class Insecta; order Diptera; family Calliphoridae; genus Bellardia; species Bellardia bayeri. The sequence goes on along the minus strand of OX493264.1, from coordinate 51,884,145 downwards.
GCTATTAAAATCCAGGAATATCACTTTCGAGGAATTAGCCGATTATGGGGCATTCCATATCAAAGTAAAAAATTTCAAAAAGGTTGTTGTTGAATAACTCTATCAAATTGAGCGGTTTACGCATTGTGAAAGCGGATTTCAATAGCCCCCATTTAGCACTAATAAAATCCAGGAATGTCACTTTCGAGAAATTAGCCATTTATGGGGCATTCCGTATCAAAATAAAAAATTTCAAAAAGGTTGTTGTTGAATAACTATTTCAAATTGAGCGGTTTACGGTTTTTAAAACCGGATTTCGATAGCCCCAACAAGGGCTATTAAAATCCATGAATACCACTTTCGAGAAATTAGCCGATTATGGGGCATTCCATATTAAAATATTTTTTTTTTTAAATTTTGCAAAAAGGTTGTTGCTCTGTAAAACTTTCAAATTGAGCGGTTTACGCATTTTGAAAGCGGATTTCAATAGCCCCTATCTAGGGCTATTACAATCCATGAATATTACTTTCGAGAAATTAGCCGATTATGGGGCATTCCATATCAAAAAATTTTTTTTTTAAAATTTTGCAAAAAGGTTGTTGCTCTGTAAAACCTTCAAATTGAGCGGGTGACGCATTTTGAAAGGGGATTTAAATAGCCCCATCTAGGGCTACTAAAATTCAGGAATATCACTTTCGAGAAATAAGCCGATTATGGGGCATTCCATATTAAAATAATTTTTTTTTTAAATTTTGCAAAAAGGTTGTTGCTCTGTAAAACTTTCAAATTGAGCGGTTTACGCAGTTTGAAAGTGGATTTCAATAGCCCCATCTAGGGCTATTAAAATCCATGAATATTAGTTTCGAGAAATTAGCCGATTATGGGGCATTCCATATCAAAATAAAAACTTTCAAAAAGGTTATTGTTGAATAACTCATTCAAATTGAGCGGTTTACGGTTTTTGAAGCCGGATTTCAATAGCCCCCAACTAGGGCTATTAAAATCCAGGAATGTCACTTTCGACAAATTAGCCGATTATGGGGCATTCCATATCAAAATAAAAAATTTCAAAAAGATTGTTGTTGAATAACTCTTTCAAATTGAACGGTTTACGGTTTTTGAAACCGGATTTCAATAGCACCCAACTAGGGCTATAAAAATCCATGAATATCACTTTCGAGGAATTAGCCGATTATGGGGCATTCCATATCAAAGTAAAAATTTCAAAAAGGTTGTTGTTGAATAACTCTTTCAAATTGAGCGGCTTGCGCTTTTTGAAACCGGATTTCAATAGTCCCCAACTAGGGCTATTAAAATCCATGAATACCACTTTTCAGAAATTAGCCGATTATGCGGCATTCCATATCAAAATATTTTTTTTTTAAATTTTGCAAAAAGGTTGTTGTTCTGTAACACTTTCAAATTGAGCGGTTTGCGCATTTTGAAAGCGGATTTCAATAGGCCCCATCTAGGGCTATTAAAATCCATGAATATTAATTTCGAGAAATTAGCCGATTATGGGGCATTCCATATCAAAATAAAAAATTTCAAAAAGGTTGTTGTTGAATAACTCTATCAAATTGAGCGGTTTACGCATTGTGAAAGCGGATTTCAATAGCCCCCATTTAGCACTAATAAAATCAAGGAATGTCACTTTCGAGAAATTAGCCATTTATGGGGCATTCCGTATCAAAATAAAAAATTTCAAAAAGGTTGTTGTTGAATAACTATTTCAAATTGAGCGGTTTACGGTTTTTGAAACGGGATTTCAATAGCCCCATCTAGGGCTACTAAAATTCAGGAATATCACTTTCGAGAAATTAGCCGATTATGGGGCATTCCATATTAAAATAATTTTTTTTTTAAATTTTGCAAAAAGGTTGTTGCTCTGTAAAACTTTCAAATTGAGCGGTTTACGCAGTTTGAAAGTGGATTTCAATAGTTCGCATCTAGGACTATTAAAATCCATGAATATTAGTTTCGAGAAATTAGCCGATTATGGGGCATTCCATATCAAAATAAAAAATTTCAAAAAGGTTGTTGTTGAATAACTCATTCAAATTGAGCGGTTTACGGTTTTTGAAGCCGGATTTCAATAGCCCCCAACTAGGGCTATTAAAGTACAGGAATGACACTTTCGAGAAATAAGCCGATTATGGGGTATTCCATATCAAAGTAAAAATTTTCAAAAAGGTTATTGTTGAATAACTCTATCAAATTGAGCGGTTTACGCATTGTGAAAGCGGATTTCAATAGCCCCCATCTAGCACTAATAAAATCCAGGAATACCACTTTCGAGAAATTAGCCGATTATGGGGCATTCCATATCAAAATAATTTTTTTTTTAATTTTGCAAAAAGGTTGTTGCACTGTAAAACCTTCAAATTGAGCGGTTTACGCATTTTGAAAGTGGATTTGAATAGCCATCTAGGGCTATTAAAATTCAGGAATGTCAATTTCGACATTCCATATCAAAGTAAAAAATTTCAAAAAGGTTGTTGTTGAATAACTCTATCAAATTGAGCGGTTTACGCATTGTGAAAGCGGATTTCAATAGCCCCCATTTAGCACTAATAAAATCAAGGAATGTCACTTTCGAGAAATTAGCCATTTATGGGGCATTCCGTATCAAAATAAAAAATTTCAAAAAGGTTGTTGTTGAATAACTATTTCAAATTGAGCGGTTTACGGTTTTTGAAACCGGATTTCAATAGCCCCCAACTAGGGCTATTAAAATCCAGGAATATCACTTTCGAGGAATTAACCGATTATGGGGCATTCCATATCAAAGTAAAAAATTTCAAAAAGGTTGTTGGTGAATAACTCTTTCAAATTGAGCGGGTTCCGCTTTCTGAAACCGGATTTCGATAGCCCCAACAAGGGCTATTAAAATCCATGAATACCACTTTCGAGAAATTAGCCGATTATGGGGCATTCCATATCAAAATAAAAAATTTCAAAAAGGTTGTTGTTGAATAACTCTATCAAATTGAGCGGTTTACGCATTGTGAAAGCGGATTTCAATAGCTCCCATTTAGCACTAATAAAATCAAGGAATGTCACTTTCGAGAAATTAGCCATTTATGGGGCATTCCGTATCAAAATAAAAAATGTCAAAAAGGTTGTTGTTGAATAACTATTTCAAATTGAGCGGTTTACGGTTTTTGAAACGGGATTTCAATAGCCCCAACTTGGGCTATTAAAATCCAGGAATATCACTTTCGAGGAATTAACCGATTATGGGGCATTCCATATCAAAGTAAAAAATTTCAAAAAGGTTGTTAATGAATAACTCTTTCAAATTGAGCGGCTTACGCTTTCTGAAACCGGATTTCGATAGCCCCAACAAGGGCTATTAAAATCCATGAATACCACTTTCGAGAAATTAGCCGATTATGGGGCATTCCATATAAATTAATTTTTTTTTTAAATTTTGCAAAAAGGTTGTTGCTCTGTAACACTTTCAAAATGAGCGGTTTACGCATTTTGAAAGCGGATTTCAATAGCCCCTATCTAGGGCTATTAAAATCCATGAATATTACTTTCGAGAAATTAGCCGATTATGGGGCATTCCATATCAAAAAAATGTTTTTTTTTCAAATTTTGCAAAAAGCTTGTTGCTCTGTAAAACTTTCAAATTGAGCGGTTGACGCATTTTGAAAGGGGATTTAAATAGCCCCATCTAGGGCTACTAAAATGCAGGAATATCACTTTCGAGAAATTAGCCGATTATGGGGCATTCCATATTAAAATAATTTTTTTTTTAAAATTTTGCAAAAAGGTTGTTGCTCTGTAAAACTTTCAAATTGAGCGGTTTACGCAGTTTGAAAGTGGATTTCAATAGTTCGCATCTAGGGCTATTAAAATCCATGAATATTAGTTTCGAGAAATTAGCCGATTATGGGGCATTCCATATCAAAATAAAAAATTTCAAAAAGGTTGTTGTTGAATAACTTATTCAAATTGAGCGGTTTACGGTTTTTGAAGCCGGATTTCAATAGCCCCCAACTAGGGCTATTAAAGTACAGGAATGACACTTTCGAGAAATAAGACGATTATGGGGTATTCCATATCAAAGTAAAAATTTTCAAAAAGGTTGTTGTTGAATAACTCTATCAAATTGAGCGGTTTACGCATTGTGAAAGCGGATTTCAATAGCCCCCATCTAGCACTAATAAAATCCAGGAATACCACTTTCGATAAATTAGCCGATTATGGGGCATTCCATATCAAAATAATTTTTTTTTTAATTTTGCAAAAAGGTTGTTGCACTGTAAAACCATCAAACTGAGCGGTTTACGCATTGTGAAAGCGGATTTCAATAGCCCCCATTTAGCACTAATAAAATCAAGGAATGTCACTTTCGAGAAATTAGCCATTTATGGGGCATTCCATATCAAAGTAAAAAATTTCAAAAAGGTTGTTGGTGAATAACTCTTTCAAATTGAGCGGGTTCCGCTTTCTGAAACCGGATTTCGATAGCCCCAACAAGGGCTATTAAAATCCATGAATACCACTTTCGAGAAATTAGCCGATTATGGGGCATTCCATATCAAAATAAAAAATTTCAAAAAGGTTGTTGTTGAATAACTCTATCAAATTGAGCGGTTTACGCATTGTGAAAGCGGATTTCAATAGCCCCCATTTAGCACTAATAAAATCAAGGAATGTCACTTTCGAGAAATTAGCCATTTATGGGGCATTCCGTATTAAAATAAAAAATTTCAAAAAGGTTGTTGTTGAATAACTATTTCAAATTGAGCGGTTTACGGTTTTTGAAACGGGATTTCAATAGCCCCAACTTGGGCTATTAAAATCCAGGAATATCACTTTCGAGGAATTAACCGATTATGGGGCATTCCATATCAAAGTAAAAAATTTCAAAAAGGTTGTTGTTGAATAACTCTTTCAAATTGAGCGGCTTACGCTTTCTGAAACCGGATTTCGATAGCCCCAACAAGGGCTATTAAAATCCATGAATACCACTTTCGAGAAATTAGCCGATTATGGGGCATTCCATATCAAAATAAAAAATTTCAAAAAGGTTGTTGTTGAATAACTCTATCAAATTGAGCGGTTTACGCATTGTGAAAGCGGATTTCAATAGCCCCCATTTAGCACTAATAAAATCAAGGAATGTCACTTTCGAGAAATTAGCCATTTATGGGGCATTCCGTATCAAAATAAAAAATTTCAAAAAGGTTGTTGTTGAATAACTCTTTCAAATTGAGCGCCTTACGCTTTCTGAAACTGGATTTCGATAGCCCCAACAAGGATATTAAAATCCATGAATACCACTTTCGAGAAATTAGCCCATTATGGGGCATTCCATATCAAAATAATTTTTTTTTTAAATTTTGCAAAAAGGTTGTTGCTCTGTAAAACTTACAAATTGAGCGGTTTACGCATTTTGAAAGCGGATTTCAATAGCCCCTATATAGGGCTATTGATATCCATGAATATTACTTTCGAGAAATTAGCCGATTATGGGGCATTCCATATCAAAAAATTTTTTGTTTTCAAATTTTGCAAAAAGGTTGTTGCTCTGTAAAACCCTCAAATTGAGCGGTTGACGCATTTTGAAAGGGGATTTAAATAGCCCTATCTAGGGCTACTAAAATTCAGGAATATCACTTTCGAGAAATTAGCCGATTATGGAGCATTCCATATTAAAATAATTTGTTTTTTAAATTTTGCAAAAAGGTTGTTGCTCTGTAAAACTTGCAAATTGAGCGGTTTACGCAGTTTGAAAGTGGATTTCAATAGTTCGCATCTAGGGCTATTAAAATCCATGAATATTAGTTTCGAGAAATTAGCCGATTATGGGGCATTCCATATCAAAATAAAAAATTTCAAAAAGGTTGTTGTTGAATAACTCATTCAAATTGAGCGGTTTACGCAGTTTGAAGCCGGATTTCAATAGCCCCCAACTAGGGCTATTAAAATACAGGAATGTCACTTTCAAGAAATTAGCCGATTATGGGGCATTCCATATTAAAATAATATTTTTTTTAAATTTTGCAAAAAGGTTGTTGCTCTGTAAAACTTTCAAATTGAGCGGTTTACGCATTGTGAAAGCGGATTTCAATAGCACCCATTTAGCACTAATAAAATCCAGGAATGTCACTTTCGAGAAATTAGCCGATTATGGGGCATTCCATATCAAAATAAAAAATTTCAAAAAGGTTGTTGTTGAATAACTCTTTCAAATTGAGCGCTTTACGGTTTTTGAAACCGGATTTCAATAGCTCCCAACTAGGGCTATTAAAATCCAGGAATATCACTTTCGTGAATTAGCCGATTATGGGGCATTTCATATCAAAGTAAAAAATTTCAAAAAGGTTGTTGTTGAATAACTCTTTCAAATTGAGCGGTTTACGCTTTTTGAAACCGGATTTCAATAGCCCCCAACTAGGGCTATTAAAATCCATGAATACCACTTTCGAGAAATTAGCCGATTATGGGGCATTCCATATCAAAATAATTTTTTTTTTAATTTTGCAAAGAGGTTGTTGCACTGTAAAACCTTCAAATTGAGCGGTTTACGCATTTTGAAAGTGGATTTGAATAGCCCCCATCTAGGGCTATTAAAATTCAGGAATGTCACTTTCGGCATTCCATATCAAAGTAAAAAATTTCAAAAAGGTTGTTGTTGAATAACTCTATCAAATTGAGCGGTTTACGCATTGTGAAAGCGGATTTCAATAGCCCCCATTTAGCACTAATAAAATCCAGGAAGGTGACTTTCGAGAAATTAGCCATTTATGGGGCATTCCGTATCAAAATAAAAAATTTCAAAAAGGTTGTTGTTGAATAACTATTTCAAATTGAGCGGTTTACGGTTTTTGAAACCGGATTTCAATAGCCCCCAACTAGGGCTATTAAAATCAAGGAATATCACTTTCGAGGAATTAGCCGATTATGGGGCATTCCATATGAAAGTAAAAAATTTCAAAAAGGTTGTTGTTGAATAACTCTTTCAAATTGAGCGGTTTACGCTTTTTGAAACCGGAATTCAATAGCCCCCAACTAGGGCTATTCAAATCCATGAATACCACTTTCGAGAAATTAGCCGATTATGGGGCATTCCATATCAAAATAATTTTTTTTTTAATTTTGCAAAAAGGTTATTGCACTGTAAAACCTTCAAATTGAGCGGTTTACGCATTTTGAAAGTGGATTTGAATAGCCCCAGTCTAGGGCTATTAAAATTCAGGAATGTCACTTTCGACATTCCATATCAAAGTAAAAAATTTCAAAAAGGTTGTTGTTGAATAACTCTATCAAATTGAGCGGTTTACGCATTGTGAAAGCGGATTTCAATAGCCCCCATTTAGCACTAATAAAATCCAGGAATGTCACTTTCGACAAATTAGCCATTTATGGGGCATTCCATATCAAAATAAAAAATTTCAAAAAGGTTGTTGTTGAATAACTATTTCAAATTGAGCGGTTTACGGTTTTTGAAACCAGATTTCAATAGCCCCCAACTAGGGCTATTAAAATCCAGGAATATCACTTTCGAGGAATTAGCCGATTATGGGACATTCCATATCAAAGTAAAAAATTTCAAAAAGGTTGATGTTGAATAACTCTTTCAAATTGAGCGCCTTACGCTTTCTGAAACCGGATTTCGATAGCCCCAACAAGGGCTATTAAAATCCATGAATACCACTTTCGAGAAATTAGCCGATTATGGGGCATTCCATATCAAAATAATTTTTTTTTTAAATTTTGCAAAAAGGTTGTTGCTCTGTAAAACTTTCAAATTGAGCGGTTGACGCATTTTGAAAGGGGATTTAAATAGCCCCAACTAGGGCTATTAAAATCCATGAATACCACTTTCGAGAAATTAGCCGATTATGGGGCATTCCATATCAAAATAATTTTTTTTTTAATTTTGCAAAAAGGTTGTTGCACTGTAAAACCTTCAAATTGAGCGGTTTACGCAGGTTGAAAGTGGATTTCAATAGTTCGCATCTAGGGCTATTAAAATCCATGAATATTAGTTTCGAGAAATTAGCCGATTATGGGGCATTCCATATCAAAATAAAAAAATTTCAAAAAGGTTGTTGTTGAATAACTCATTCAAATTGAGCGGTTTACGGTTTTGAAGCCGGATTTCAATAGCCCCCAACTAGGGCTATTAAAGTACAGGAATGACACTTTCGAGAAATAAGCCGATTATGGGGTATGCCATATCAAAGTAAAAATTTTCAAAAAGGTTGTTGTTGAATAACTCTATCAAATTGAGCGGTTTACGCATTGTGAAAGCGGATTTCAATAGCCCCCATCTAGCACTAATAAAATCCAGGAATGTCACTTTCGAGAAATTAGCCGATTATGGGGCATTCCGTATCAAAATAAAAAATTTCAAAAAGATTGTTGTTGAATAACTCTTTCAAATTGAACGGTTTACGGTTTTTGAAACCGGATTTCAATAGCCCCCAACTAGGGCTATTAAAATCCAGGAATAGCACTTTCGAGGAATTAACCGATTATGGGGCATTCCATATCAAAGTAAAAAATTTCAAAAAGGTTGTTGTTGAATAACTCTTTCAAATTGAGCGCCTTACGCTTTCTGAAAGCGGATTTCGATAGCCCCAACAAGGGCTATTAAAATCCATGAATACCACTTTCGAGAAATTAGCCGATTATGGGGCATTCCATATCAAAATAATTTTTTTTTTAAATTTTGCAAAAAGGTTGTTGCTCTGTAAAACTTTCAAATTGAGCGGTTGACGCATTTTGAAAGCGGATTTCAATAGCCCCAACTAGGGATATTAAAATCCATGAATACCACTTTCGAGAAATTAGCCGATTATGGGGCATTCCATATCAAAATAATTTTTTTTTTAATTTTGCAAAAAGGTTGTTGCCCTGTAAAACCTTCAAATTGAGCGGTTTACGCAGTTTGAAAGTGGATTTCAATAGTTCGCATCTAGGGCTATTAAAATCCATGAATATTAGTTTCGAGAAATTAGCCGATTATGGGGCATTCCATATCAAAATAAAAAATTTCAAAAAGGTTGTTGTTGAATAACTCATTCAAATTGAGCGGTTTACGGTTTTGAAGCCGGATTTCAATAGCCCCCAACTAGGGCTATTAAAGTAAAGGAATGACACTTTCGAGAAATAAGCCGATTATGGGGTATGCCATATCAAAGTTAAAAATTTTCAAAAAGGTTGTTGTTGAATAACTCTATCAAATTGAGCGGTTTACGCATTGTGAAAGCGGATTTCAATAGCCCCCATCTAGCACTAATAAAATCCAGGAATGTCACTTTCGAGAAATTAGCCGATTATGGGGCATTCCGTATCAAAATAAAAAATTTCAAAAAGATTGTTGTTGAATAACTCTTTCAAATTGAACGGTTTACGGTTTTTGAAACCGGATTTCAATAGCCCCCAACTAGGGCTATTAAAATCCAGGAATATCACTTTCGAGGAATTAGCCGATTATGGGGCATTCCATATCAAAGTAAAAAATTTCAAAAAGGTTGTTGTTGAATAACTCTATCAAATTGAGCGGTTTACGCATTGTGAAAGCGGATTTCAATAGCCCCCATTTAGCACTAATAAAATCCAGGAATGTCACTTTCGAGAAATTAGCCATTTATGGGGCATTCCGTATCAAAATAAAAAATTTCAAAAAGGTTGTTGTTGAATAACTATTTCAAATTGAGCGGTTTACGGTTTTTAAAACCGGATTTCGATAGCCCCAACAAGGGCTATTAAAATCCATGAATACCACTTTCGAGAAATTAGCCGATTATGGGGCATTCCATATTAAAATATTTTTTTTTTTAAATTTTGCAAAAAGGTTGTTGCTCTGTAAAACTTTCAAATTGAGCGGTTTACGCATTTTGAAAGCGGATTTCAATAGCCCCTATCTAGGGCTATTACAATCCATGAATATTACTTTCGAGAAATTAGCCGATTATGGGGCATTCCATATCAAAAAATTTTTTTTTTAAAATTTTGCAAAAAGGTTGTTGCTCTGTAAAACCTTCAAATTGAGCGGGTGACGCATTTTGAAAGGGGATTTAAATAGCCCCATCTAGGGCTACTAAAATTCAGGAATATCACTTTCGAGAAATAAGCCGATTATGGGGCATTCCATATTAAAATAATTTTTTTTTTAAATTTTGCAAAAAGGTTGTTGCTCTGTAAAACTTTCAAATTGAGCGGTTTACGCAGTTTGAAAGTGGATTTCAATAGCCCCATCTAGGGCTATTAAAATCCATGAATATTAGTTTCGAGAAATTAGCCGATTATGGGGCATTCCATATCAAAATAAAAACTTTCAAAAAGGTTATTGTTGAATAACTCATTCAAATTGAGCGGTTTACGGTTTTTGAAGCCGGATTTCAATAGCCCCCAACTAGGGCTATTAAAATCCAGGAATGTCACTTTCGACAAATTAGCCGATTATGGGGCATTCCATATCAAAATAAAAAATTTCAAAAAGATTGTTGTTGAATAACTCTTTCAAATTGAACGGTTTACGGTTTTTGAAACCGGATTTCAATAGCACCCAACTAGGGCTATAAAAATCCATGAATATCACTTTCGAGGAATTAGCCGATTATGGGGCATTCCATATCAAAGTAAAAATTTCAAAAAGGTTGTTGTTGAATAACTCTTTCAAATTGAGCGGCTTGCGCTTTTTGAAACCGGATTTCAATAGTCCCCAACTAGGGCTATTAAAATCCATGAATACCACTTTTCAGAAATTAGCCGATTATGCGGCATTCCATATCAAAATATTTTTTTTTTAAATTTTGCAAAAAGGTTGTTGTTCTGTAACACTTTCAAATTGAGCGGTTTGCGCATTTTGAAAGCGGATTTCAATAGGCCCCATCTAGGGCTATTAAAATCCATGAATATTAATTTCGAGAAATTAGCCGATTATGGGGCATTCCATATCAAAATAAAAAATTTCAAAAAGGTTGTTGTTGAATAACTCTATCAAATTGAGCGGTTTACGCATTGTGAAAGCGGATTTCAATAGCCCCCATTTAGCACTAATCAAATCAAGGAATGTCACTTTCGAGAAATTAGCCATTTATGGGGCATTCCGTATCAAAATAAAAAATTTCAAAAAGGTTGTTGTTGAATAACTATTTCAAATTGAGCGGTTTACGGTTTTTGAAACGGGATTTCAATAGCCCCATCTAGGGCTACTAAAATTCAGGAATATCACTTTCGAGAAATTAGCCGATTATGGGGCATTCCATATTAAAATAATTTTTTTTTTAAATTTTGCAAAAAGGTTGTTGCTCTGTAAAACTTTCAAATTGAGCGGTTTACGCAGTTTGAAAGTGGATTTCAATAGTTCGCATCTAGGACTATTAAAATCCATGAATATTAGTTTCGAGAAATTAGCCGATTATGGGGCATTCCATATCAAAATAAAAAATTTCAAAAAGGTTGTTGTTGAATAACTCATTCAAATTGAGCGGTTTACGGTTTTTGAAGCCGGATTTCAATAGCCCCCAACTAGGGCTATTAAAGTACAGGAATGACACTTTCGAGAAATAAGCCGATTATGGGGTATTCCATATCAAAGTAAAAATTTTCAAAAAGGTTATTGTTGAATAACTCTATCAAATTGAGCGGTTTACGCATTGTGAAAGCGGATTTCAATAGCCCCCATCTAGCACTAATAAAATCCAGGAAGACCACTTTCGAGAAATTAGCCGATTATGGGGCATTCCATATCAAAATAATTTTTTTTTTAATTTTGCAAAAAGGTTGTTGCACTGTAAAACCTTCAAATTGAGCGGTTTACGCATTTTGAAAGTGGATTTGAATAGCCATCTAGGGCTATTAAAATTCAGGAATGTCAATTTCGACATTCCATATCAAAGTAAAAAATTTCAAAAAGGTTGTTGTTGAATAACTCTATCAAATTGAGCGGTTTACGCATTGTGAAAGCGGATTTCAATAGCCCCCATTTAGCACTAATAAAATCAAGGAATGTCACTTTCGAGAAATTAGCCATTTATGGGGCATTCCGTATCAAAATAAAAAATTTCAAAAAGGTTGTTGTTGAATAACTATTTCAAATTGAGCGGTTTACGGTTTTTGAAACCGGATTTCAATAGCCCCCAACTAGGGCTATTAAAATCCAGGAATATCACTTTCGAGGAATTAACCGATTATGGGGCATTCCATATCAAAGTAAAAAATTTCAAAAAGGTTGTTGGTGAATAACTCTTTCAAATTGAGCGGGTTCCGCTTTCTGAAACCGGATTTCGATAGCCCCAACAAGGGCTATTAAAATCCATGAATACCACTTTCGAGAAATTAGCCGATTATGGGGCATTCCATATCAAAATAAAAAATTTCAAAAAGGTTGTTGTTGAATAACTCTATCAAATTGAGCGGTTTACGCATTGTGAAAGCGGATTTCAATAGCCCCCATTTAGCACTAATAAAATCAAGGAATGTCACTTTCGAGAAATTAGCCATTTATGGGGCATTCCGTATCAAAATAAAAAATGTCAAAAAGGTTGTTGTTGAATAACTATTTCAAATTGAGCGGTTTACGGTTTTTGAAACGGGATTTCAATAGCCCCAACTTGGGCTATTAAAATCCAGGAATATCACTTTCGAGGAATTAACCGATTATGGGGCATTCCATATCAAAGTAAAAAATTTCAAAAAGGTTGTTAATGAATAACTCTTTCAAATTGAGCGGCTTACGCTTTCTGAAACCGGATTTCGATAGCCCCAACAAGGGCTATTAAAATCCATGAATACCACTTTCGAGAAATTAGCCGATTATGGGGCATTCCATATAAATTAATTTTTTTTTTAAATTTTGCAAAAAGGTTGTTGCTCTGTAACACTTTCAAAATGAGCGGTTTACGCATTTTGAAAGCGGATTTCAATAGCCCCTATCTAGGGCTATTAAAATCCATGAATATTACTTTCGAGAAATTAGCCGATTATGGGGCATTCCATATCAAAAAAATGTTTTTTTTCAAATTTTGCAAAAAGCTTGTTGCTCTGTAAAACTTTCAAATTGAGCGGTTGACGCATTTTGAAAGGGGATTTAAATAGCCCCATCTAGGGCTACTAAAATGCAGGAATATCACTTTCGAGAAATTAGCCGATTATGGGGCATTCCATATTAAAATAATTTTTTTTTTAAAATTTTGCAAAAAGGTTGTTGCTCTGTAAAACTTTCAAATTGAGCGGTTTACGCAGTTTGAAAGTGGATTTCAATAGTTCGCATCTAGGGCTATTAAAATCCATGAATATTAGTTTCGAGAAATTAGCCGATTATGGGGCATTCCATATCAAAATAAAAAATTTCAAAAAGGTTGTTGTTGAATAACTTATTCAAATTGAGCGGTTTACGGTTTTTGAAGCCGGATTTCAATAGCCCCCAACTAGGGCTATTAAAGTACAGGAATGACACTTTCGAGAAATAAGACGATTATGGGGTATTCCATATCAAAGTAAAAATTTTCAAAAAGGTTGTTGTTGAATAACTCTATCAAATTGAGCGGTTTACGCATTGTGAAAGCGGATTTCAATAGCCCCCATCTAGCACTAATAAAATCCAGGAATACCACTTTCGATAAATTAGCCGATTATGGGGCATTCCATATCAAAATAATTTTTTTTTTAATTTTGCAAAAAGGTTGTTGCACTGTAAAACCATCAAACTGAGCGGTTTACGCATTGTGAAAGCGGATTTCAATAGCCCCCATTTAGCACTAATAAAATCAAGGAATGTCACTTTCGAGAAATTAGCCATTTATGGGGCATTCCATATCAAAGTAAAAAATTTCAAAAAGGTTGTTGGTGAATAACTCTTTCAAATTGAGCGGGTTCCGCTTTCTGAAACCGGATTTCGATAGCCCCAACAAGGGCTATTAAAATCCATGAATACCACTTTCGAGAAATTAGCCGATTATGGGGCATTCCATATCAAAATAAAAAATTTCAAAAAGGTTGTTGTTGAATAACTCTATCAAATTGAGCGGTTTACGCATTGTGAAAGCGGATTTCAATAGCCCCCATTTAGCACTAATAAAATCAAGGAATGTCACTTTCGAGAAATTAGCCATTTATGGGGCATTCCGTATTAAAATAAAAAATTTCAAAAAGGTTGTTGTTGAATAACTATTTCAAATTGAGCGGTTTACGGTTTTTGAAACGGGATTTCAATAGCCCCAACTTGGGCTATTAAAATCCAGGAATATCACTTTCGAGGAATTAACCGATTATGGGGCATTCCATATCAAAGTAAAAAATTTCAAAAAGGTTGTTGTTGAATAACTCTTTCAAATTGAGCGGCTTACGCTTTCTGAAACCGGATTTCGATAGCCCCAACAAGGGCTATTAAAATCCATGAATACCACTTTCGAGAAATTAGCCGATTATGGGGCATTCCATATCAAAACAAAAAATTTCAAAAAGGTTGTTGTTGAATAACTCTATCAAATTGAGCGGTTTACGCATTGTGAAAGCGGATTTCAATAGCCCCCATTTAGCACTAATAAAATCAAGGAATGTCACTTTCGAGAAATTAGCCATTTATGGGGCATTCCGTATCAAAATAAAAAATTTCAAAAAGGTTGTTGTTGAATAACTCTTTCAAATTGAGCGCCTTACGCTTTCTGAAACTGGATTTCGATAGCCCCAACAAGGATATTAAAATCCATGAATACCACTTTCGAGAAATTAGCCCATTATGGGGCATTCCATATCAAAATAATTTTTTTTTTAAATTTTGCAAAAAGGTTGTTGCTCTGTAAAACTTACAAATTGAGCGGTTTACGCATTTTGAAAGCGGATTTCAATAGCCCCTATATAGGGCTATTGATATCCATGAATATTACTTTCGAGAAATTAGCCGATTATGGGGCATTCCATATCAAAAAATTTTTTGTTTTCAAATTTTGCAAAAAGGTTGTTGCTCTGTAAAACCCTCAAATTGAGCGGTTGACGCATTTTGAAAGGGGATTTAAATAGCCCTATCTAGGGCTACTAAAATTCAGGAATATCACTTTCGAGAAATTAGCCGATTATGGAGCATTCCATATTAAAATAATTTGTTTTTTAAATTTTGCAAAAAGGTTGTTGCTCTGTAAAACTTTCAAATTGAGCGGTTTACGCAGTTTGAAAGTGGATTTCAATAGTTCGCATCTAGGGCTATTAAAATCCATGAATATTAGTTTCGAGAAATTAGCCGATTATGGGGCATTCCATATCAAAATAAAAAATTTCAAAAAGGTTGTTGTTGAATAACTCATTCAAATTGAGCGGTTTACGGTTTTTGAAGCCGGATTTCAATAGCCCCCAACTAGGGCTATTAAAATACAGGAATGTCACTTTCAAGAAATTAGCCGATTATGGGGCATTCCATATTAAAATAATATTTTTTTTAAATTTTGCAAAAAGGTTGTTGCTCTGTAAAACTTTCAAATTGAGCGGTTTACGCATTGTGAAAGCGGATTTCAATAGCCCCCATTTAGCACTAATAAAATCCAGGAATGTGACTTTCGAGAAATTAGCCATTTATGGGGCATTCCGTATCAAAATAAAAAATTTCAAAAAGGTTGTTGTTGAATAACTATTTCAAATTGAGCGGTTTACGGTTTTTGAAACCGGATTTCAATAGCCCCCAACTAGGGCTATTAAAATCAAGGAATATCACTTTCGAGGAATTAGCCGATTATGGGGCATTCCATATCAAAGTAAAAAATTTCAAAAAGGTTGTTGTTGAATAACTCTATCAAATTGAGCGGTTTACGCATTGTGAAAGCGGATTTCAATAGCCCCCATTTAGCACTAATAAAATCCAGGAATGTCACTTTCGACAAATTAGCCATTTATGGGGCATTCCGTATCAAAATAAAAAATTTCAAAAAGGTTGTTGTTGAATAACTATTTCAAATTGAGCGGTTTACGGTTTTTGAAACCGGATTTCAATAGCCCCCAACTAGGGCTATTAAAATCCAGGAATATCACTTTCGAGGAATTAGCCGATTATGGGACATTCCATATCAAAGTAAAAAATTTCAAAAAGGTTGATGTTGAATAACTCTTTCAAATTGAGCGCCTTACGCTTTCTGAAACCGGATTTCGATAGCCCCAACAAGGGCTATTAAAATCAAGGAATATCACTTTCGAGGAATTAGCCGATTATGGGGCATTCCATATCAAAATAATTTTTTTTTTAAATTTTGCAAAAAGGTTGTTGCTCTGTAAAACTTTCAAATTGAGCGGTTGACGCATTTTGAAAGGGGATTTAAATAGCCCCAATTAGGGCTATTAAAATCCATGAATACCACTTTCGAGAAATTAGCCGATTATGGGGCATTCCATATCAAAATAATTTTTTTTTTAATTTTGCAAAAAGGTTGTTGCACTGTAAAACCTTCAAATTGAGCGGTTTACGCAGTTTGAAAGTGGATTTCAATAGTTCGCATCTAGGGCTATTAAAATCCGTGAATATTAGTTTCGAGAAATTAGCCGATTATGGGGCATTCCATATCAAAATAAAAAATTTCAAAAAGGTTGTTGTTGAATAACTCATTCAAATTGAGCGGTTTACGGTTTTGAAGCCGGATTTCAATAGCCCCCAACTAGGGCTATTAAAGTACAGGAATGACACTTTCGAGAAATAAGCCGATTATGGGGTATGCCATATCAAAGTAAAAATTTTCAAAAAGGTTGTTGTTGAATAACTCTATCAAATTGAGCGGTTTACGCATTGTGAAAGCGGATTTCAATAGCCCCCATCTAGCACTAATAAAATCCAGGAATATCACCTTCGAGAAATTAGCCGATTATGGGGCATTCCATATCAAAATAAAAAATTTCAAAAAGATTGTTGTTGAATAACTCTTTCAAATTGAACGGTTTACGGTTTTTGAAACCGGATTTCAATAGCCCCCAACTAGGGCTATTAAAATCCAGGAATATCACTTTCGAGGAATTAGCCGATTATGGGGCATTCCATATCAAAGTAAAAAATTTCAAAAAGGTTGTTGTTGAATAACTCTATCAAATTGAGCGGTTTACGCATTGTGAAAGCGGATTTCAATAGCCCCCATTTAGCACTAATAAAATCCAGGAATGTCACTTTCGAGAAATTAGCCATTTATGGAGCATTCCGTATCAAAATAAAAATTTTCAAAAAGGTGTTGTTGAATAACTATTTCAAATTGAGCGGTTTACGGTTTTTGAAACCGGATTTCAATAGCCCCCAACTAGGGTTATTAAAATCCAGGAATATCACTTTCGAGGAATTAGCCGATTATGGGGCATTCCATATCAAAGTAAAAAATTTCAAAAAGGTTGATGTTGAATAACTTTTTCAAATTAAGCGCCTTACGCTTTCTGAAACCGGATTTCGATAGCCCCAACAAGGGCTATTAAAATCCATGAATACCACTTTCGAGAAATTAGCCGATTATGGGGCATTCCATATCAAAATAATTTTTTTTTTAAATTTTGCAAAAAGGTTGTTGCTCTGTAAAACTTTCAAATTGAGCGGTTTACGCATTTTGAAAGCGGATTTCAATAGCCCCTATCTAGGGCTATTAAAATCCATGAATATTACTTTCGAGAAATTAGCCGATTATGGGGCATTCCATATCAAAAAATTTTTTTTTCAAATTTTGCAAAAAGGTTGTTGCTCTGTAAAACCTTCAAATTGAGCGGTTGACGCATTTTGAAAGGGGATTTAAATAGCCCCAACTAGGGCTATTAAAATCCATGAATACCACTTTCGAGAAATTAGCCGATTATGGGGCATTCCATATCAAAATAAATTTTTTTTTAATTTTGCAAAAAGGTTGTTGCACTGTAAAACCTTCAAATTGAGCGGTTTACGCAGTTTGAAAGTGGATTTCAATAGTTCGCATCTAGGGCTATTAAAATCCATGAATATTAGTTTCGAGAAATTAGCCGATTATGGGGCATTCCATATCAAAATAAAAAATTTCAAAAAGGTTGTTGTTGAATAACTCATTCAAATTGAGCGGTTTACGGTTTTGAAGCCGGATTTCAATAGCCCCCAACTAGGGCTATTAAAGTACAGGAATGACACTTTCGAGAAATAAGCCGATTATGGGGTATGCCATATCAAAATAAAAAATTTCAAAAAGGTTGTTGTTGAATAACTCTATCAAATTGAGCGGTTTACGCATTGTGAAAGCGGATTTCAATAGCCCCCATTTAGCACTAATAAAATCAAGGAATGTCACTTTCGAGAAATTAGCCATTTATGGGGCATTCCGTATCAAAATAAAAAATTTCAAAAAGGTTGTTGTTGAATAACTATTTCAAATTGAGCGGTTTACGGTTTTTGAAACGGGATTTCAATAGCCCCAACTTGGGCTATTAAAATCCAGGAATATCACTTTCGAGGAATTAACCGATTATGGGGCATTCCATATCAAAGTAAAAAATTTCAAAAAGGTTGTTAATGAATAGCTCTTTCAAATTGAGCGGCTTACGCTTTCTGAAACCGGATTTCGATAGCCCCAACAAGGGCTATTAAAATCCATGAATACCACTTTTTGAAGCCGGATTTCAATAGCCCCCAACTAGGGCTATTAAAGTACAGGAATGACACTTTCGAGAAATTAGCCGATTATGGGGCATTCCATATAAATTAATTTTTTTTTTAAATTTTGCAAAAAGGTTGTTGCTCTGTAACACTTTCAAAATGAGCGGTTTACGCATTTTGAAAGCGGATTTCAATAGCCCCTATCTAGGGCTATTAAAATCCATGAATATTACTTTCGAGAAATTAGCCGATTATGGGGCATTCCATATCAAAAAATTTTTTTTTCAAATTTTGCAAAAAGGTTGTTGCTCTGTAAAACCTTCAAATTGAGCGGTTGACGCATTTTGACAGTTTGAAAATGGATTTCAATAGTTCGCATCTAGGGCTATTAAAATCTATGAATATTAGTTTCGAGAAATTAGCCGATTATGGGGCATTCCATATCAAAATAAAAAATTTCAAAAAGGTTGTTGTTGAATAACTCATTCAAATTGAGCGGTTTACGGTTTTGAAGCCGGATTTCAATAGCCCCCAACTAGGGCTATTAAAGTACAGGAATGACACTTTCGAGAAATAAGCCGATTATGGGGTATGCCATATCAAAATAAAAAATTTCAAAAAGGTTGTTGTTGAATAACTCTATCAAATTGAGCGGTTTACGCATTGTGAAAGCGGATTTCAATAGCCCCCATTTAGCACTAATAAAATCAAGGAATGTCACTTTCGAGAAATTAGCCATTTATGGGGCATTCCGTATCAAAATAAAAAATTTCAAAAAGGTTGTTGTTGAATAACTATTTCAAATTGAGCGGTTTACGGTTTTTGAAACGGGATTTCAATAGCCCCAACTTGGGCTATTAAAATCCAGGAATATCACTTTCGAGGAATTAACCGATTATGGGGCATTCCATATCAAAGTAAAAAATTTCAAAAAGGTTGTTAATGAATAACTCTTTCAAATTGAGCGGCTTACGCTTTCTGAAACCGGATTTCGATAGCCCCAACAAGGGCTATTAAAATCCATGAATACCACTTTCGAGAAATTAGCCGATTATGGGGCATTCCATATAAATTAATTTTTTTTTTAAATTTTGCAAGAAGGTTGTTGCTCTGTAACACTTTCAAAATGAGCGGTTTACGCATTTTGAAAGCGGATTTCAATAGCCCCTATCTAGGGCTATTAAAATCCATGAATATTACTTTCGAGAAATTAGCCGATTATGGGGCATTCCATATCAAAAAAATGTTTTTTTTCAAATTTTGCAAAAAGCTTGTTGCTCTGTAAAACTTTCAAATTGAGCGGTTGACGCATTTTGAAAGGGGATTTAAATAGCCCCATCTAGGGCTACTAAAATGCAGGAATATCACTTTCGAGAAATTAGCCGATTATGGGGCATTCCATATTAAAATAATTTTTTTTTTAAAATTTTGCAAAAAGGTTGTTGCTCTGTAAAACTTTCAAATTGAGCGGTTTACGCAGTTTGAAAGTGGATTTCAATAGTTCGCATCTAGGGCTATTAAAATCCATGAATATTAGTTTCGAGAAATTAGCCGATTATGGGGCATTCCATATCAAAATAAAAAATTTCAAAAAGGTTGTTGTTGAATAACTTATTCAAATTGAGCGGTTTACGGTTTTTGAAGCCGGATTTCAATAGCCCCCAACTAGGGCTATTAAAGTACAGGAATGACACTTTCGAGAAATAAGCCGATTATGGGGTATTCCATATCAAAGTAAAAATTTTCAAAAAGGTTGTTGTTGAATAACTCTATCAAATTGAGCGGTTTACGCATTGTGAAAGCGGATTTCAATAGCCCCCATCTAGCACTAATAAAATCCAGGAATACCACTTTCGATAAATTAGCCGATTATGGGGCATTCCATATCAAAATAATTTTTTTTTTAATTTTGCAAAAAGGTTGTTGCACTGTAAAACCATCAAACTGAGCGGTTTACGCATTGTGAAAGCGGATTTCAATAGCCCCCATTTAGCACTAATAAAATCCAGGAATATCACCTTCGAGAAATTAGCCGATTATGGGGCATTCCATATCAAAATAAAAAATTTCAAAAAGATTGTTGTTGAATAACTCTTTCAAATTGAACGGTTTACGGTTTTTGAAACCGGATTTCAATAGCCCCCAACTAGGGCTATTAAAATCCAGGAATATCACTTTCGAGGAATTAGCCGATTATGGGGCATTCCATATCAAAGTAAAAAATTTCAAAAAGGTTGTTGTTGAATAACTCTATCAAATTGAGCGGTTTACGCATTGTGAAAGCGGATTTCAATAGCCCCCATTTAGCACTAATAAAATCCAGGAATGTCACTTTCGAGAAATTAGCCATTTATGGGGCATTCCGTATCAAAATAAAAATTTTCAAAAAGGTTGTTGTTGAATAACTATTTCAAATTGAGCGGTTTACGGTTTTTGAAACCGGATTTCAATAGCCCCCAACTAGGGTTATTAAAATCCAGGAATATCACTTTCGAGGAATTAGCCGATTATGGGGCATTCCATATCAAAGTAAAAAATTTCAAAAAGGTTGATGTTGAATAACTTTTTCAAATTAAGCGCCTTACGCTTTCTGAAACCGGATTTCGATAGCCCCAACAAGGGCTATTAAAATCCATGAATACCACTTTCGAGAAATTAGCCGATTATGGGGCATTCCATATCAAAATAATTTTTTTTTTAAATTTTGCAAAAAGGTTGTTGCTCTGTAAAACCTTCAAATTGAGCGGTTGACGCATTTTGAAAGGGGATTTAAATAGCCCCAACTAGGGCTATTAAAATCCATGAATACCACTTTCGAGAAATTAGCCGATTATGGGGCATTCCATATCAAAATAAATTTTTTTTTAATTTTGCAAAAAGGTTGTTGCACTGTAAAACCTTCAAATTGAGCGGTTTACGCAGTTTGAAAGTGGATTTCAATAGTTCGCATCTAGGGCTATTAAAATCCATGAATATTAGTTTCGAGAAATTAGCCGATTATGGGGCATTCCATATCAAAATAAAAAATTTCAAAAAGGTTGTTGTTGAATAACTCATTCAAATTGAGCGGTTTACGGTTTTGAAGCCGGATTTCAATAGCCCCCAACTAGGGCTATTAAAGTACAGGAATGACACTTTCGAGAAATAAGCCGATTATGGGGTATGCCATATCAAAATAAAAAATTTCAAAAAGGTTGTTGTTGAATAACTCTATCAAATTGAGCGGTTTACGCATTGTGAAAGCGGATTTCAATAGCCCCCATTTAGCACTAATAAAATCAAGGAATGTCACTTTCGAGAAATTAGCCATTTATGGGGCATTCCGTATCAAAATAAAAAATTTCAAAAAGGTTGTTGTTGAATAACTATTTCAAATTGAGCGGTTTACGGTTTTTGAAACGGGATTTCAATAGCCCCAACTTGGGCTATTAAAATCCAGGAATATCACTTTCGAGGAATTAACCGATTATGGGGCATTCCATATCAAAGTAAAAAATTTCAAAAAGGTTGTTAATGAATAGCTCTTTCAAATTGAGCGGCTTACGCTTTCTGAAACCGGATTTCGATAGCCCCAACAAGGGCTATTAAAATCCATGAATACCACTTTTTGAAGCCGGATTTCAATAGCCCCCAACTAGGGCTATTAAAGTACAGGAATGACACTTTCGAGAAATTAGCCGATTATGGGGCATTCCATATAAATTAATTTTTTTTTTAAATTTTGCAAAAAGGTTGTTGCTCTGTAACACTTTCAAAATGAGCGGTTTACGCATTTTGAAAGCGGATTTCAATAGCCCCTATCTAGGGCTATTAAAATCCATGAATATTACTTTCGAGAAATTAGCCGATTATGGGGCATTCCATATCAAAAAATTTTTTTTTCAAATTTTGCAAAAAGGTTGTTGCTCTGTAAAACCTTCAAATTGAGCGGTTGACGCATTTTGACAGTTTGAAAATGGATTTCAATAGTTCGCATCTAGGGCTATTAAAATCTATGAATATTAGTTTCGAGAAATTAGCCGATTATGGGGCATTCCATATCAAAATAAAAAATTTCAAAAAGGTTGTTGTTGAATAACTCATTCAAATTGAGCGGTTTACGGTTTTGAAGCCGGATTTCAATAGCCCCCAACTAGGGCTATTAAAGTACAGGCATGACACTTTCGAGAAATAAGCCGATTATGGGGTATGCCATATCAAAATAAAAAATTTCAAAAAGGTTGTTGTTGAATAACTCTATCAAATTGAGCGGTTTACGCATTGTGAAAGCGGATTTCAATAGCCCCCATTTAGCACTAATAAAATCAAGGAATGTCACTTTCGAGAAATTAGCCATTTATGGGGCATTCCGTATCAAAATAAAAAATTTCAAAAAGGTTGTTGTTGAATAACTATTTCAAATTGAGCGGTTTACGGTTTTTGAAACGGGATTTCAATAGCCCCAACTTGGGCTATTAAAATCCAGGAATATCACTTTCGAGGAATTAACCGATTATGGGGCATTCCATATCAAAGTAAAAAATTTCAAAAAGGTTGTTAATGAATAACTCTTTCAAATTGAGCGGCTTACGCTTTCTGAAACCGGATTTCGATAGCCCCAACAAGGGCTATTAAAATCCATGAATACCACTTTCGAGAAATTAGCCGATTATGGGGCATTCCATATAAATTAATTTTTTTTTTAAATTTTGCAAAAAGGTTGTTGCTCTGTAACACTTTCAAAATGAGCGGTTTACGCATTTTGAAAGCGGATTTCAATAGCCCCTATCTAGGGCTATTAAAATCCATGAATATTACTTTCGAGAAATTAGCCGATTATGGGGCATTCCATATCAAAAAAATGTTTTTTTTCAAATTTTGCAAAAAGCTTGTTGCTCTGTAAAACTTTCAAATTGAGCGGTTGACGCATTTTGAAAGGGGATTTAAATAGCCCCATCTAGGGCTACTAAAATGCAGGAATATCACTTTCGAGAAATTAGCCGATTATGGGGCATTCCATATTAAAATAATTTTTTTTTTAAAATTTTGCAAAAAGGTTGTTGCTCTGTAAAACTTTCAAATTGAGCGGTTTACGCAGTTTGAAAGTGGATTTCAATAGTTCGCATCTAGGGCTATTAAAATCCATGAATATTAGTTTCGAGAAATTAGCCGATTATGGGGCATTCCATATCAAAATAAAAAATTTCAAAAAGGTTGTTGTTGAATAACTTATTCAAATTGAGCGGTTTACGGTTTTTGAAGCCGGATTTCAATAGCCCCCAACTAGGGCTATTAAAGTACAGGAATGACACTTTCGAGAAATAAGCCGATTATGGGGTATTCCATATCAAAGTAAAAATTTTCAAAAAGGTTGTTGTTGAATAACTCTATCAAATTGAGCGGTTTACGCATTGTGAAAGCGGATTTCAATAGCCCCCATCTAGCACTAATAAAATCCAGGAATACCACTTTCGATAAATTAGCCGATTATGGGGCATTCCATATCAAAATAATTTTTTTTTTAATTTTGCAAAAAGGTTGTTGCACTGTAAAACCATCAAACTGAGCGGTTTACGCATTGTGAAAGCGGATTTCAATAGCCCCCATTTAGCACTAATAAAATCAAGGAATGTCACTTTCGAGAAATTAGCCATTTATGGGGCATTCCATATCAAAGTAAAAAATTTCAAAAAGGTTGTTGGTGAATAACTCTTTCAAATTGAGCGGGTTCCGCTTTCTGAAACCGGATTTCGATAGCCCCAACAAGGGCTATTAAAATCCATGAATACCACTTTCGAGAAATTAGCCGATTATGGGGCATTCCATATCAAAATAAAAAATTTCAAAAAGGTTGTTGTTGAATAACTCTATCAAATTGAGCGGTTTACGCATTGTGAAAGCGGATTTCAATAGCCCCCATTTAGCACTAATAAAATCAAGGAATGTCACTTTCGAGAAATTAGCCATTTATGGGGCATTCCGTATCAAAATAAAAAATTTCAAAAAGGTTGTTGTTGAATAACTATTTCAAATTGAGCGGATTACGGTTTTTGAAACGGGATTTCAATAGCCCCAACTTGGGCTATTAAAATCCAGGAATATCACTTTCGAGGAATTAACCGATTATGGGGCATTCCATATCAAAGTAAAAAATTTCAAAAAGGTTGTTGTTGAATAACTCTTTCAAATTGAGCGGCTTACGCTTTCTGAAACCGGATTTCGATAGCCCCAACAAGGGCTATTAAAATCCATGAATACCACTTTCGAGAAATTAGCCGATTATGGGGCATTCCATATCAAAATAAAAAATTTCAAAAAGGTTGTTGTTGAATAACTCTATCAAATTGAGCGGTTTACGCATTGTGAAAGCGGATTTCAATAGCCCCCATTTAGCACTAATAAAATCAAGGAATGTCACTTTCGAGAAATTAGCCATTTATGGGGCATTCCGTATCAAAATAAAAAATTTCAAAAAGGTTGTTGTTGAATAACTCTTTCAAATTGAGCGCCTTACGCTTTCTGAAACTGGATTTCGATAGCCCCAACAAGGATATTAAAATCCATGAATACCACTTTCGAGAAATTAGCCCATTATGGGGCATTCCATATCAAAATAATTTTTTTTTTAAATTTTGCAAAAAGGTTGTTGCTCTGTAAAACTTACAAATTGAGCGGTTTACGCATTTTGAAAGCGGATTTCAATAGCCCCTATATAGGGCTATTGATCTTTCGAGAAATTAGCCGATTATGGAGCATTCCATATTAAAATAATTTGTTTTTTAAATTTTGCAAAAAGGTTGTTGCTCTGTAAAACTTTCAAATTGAGCGGTTTACGCAGTTTGAAAGTGGATTTCAATAGTTCGCATCTAGGGCTATTAAAATCCATGAATATTAGTTTCGAGAAATTAGCCGATTATGGGGCATTCCATATCAAAATAAAAAATTTCAAAAAGGTTGTTGTTGAATAACTCATTCAAATTGAGCGGTTTACGGTTTTTGAAGCCGGATTTCAATAGCCCCCAACTAGGGCTATTAAAATACAGGAATGTCACTTTCAAGAAATTAGCCGATTATGGGGCATTCCATATTAAAATAATATTTTTTTTAAATTTTGCAAAAAGGTTGTTGCTCTGTAAAACTTTCAAATTGAGCGGTTTACGCATTGTGAAAGCGGATTTCAATAGCCCCCATTTAGCACTAATAAAATCCAGGAATGTGACTTTCGAGAAATTAGCCATTTATGGGGCATTCCGTATCAAAATAAAAAATTTCAAAAAGGTTGTTGTTGAATAACTATTTCAAATTGAGCGGTTTACGGTTTTTGAAACCGGATTTCAATAGCCCCCAACTAGGGCTATTAAAATCAAGGAATATCACTTTCGAGGAATTAGCCGATTATGGGGCATTCCATATCAAAGTAAAAAATTTCAAAAAGGTTGTTGTTGAATAACTCTATCAAATTGAGCGGTTTACGCATTGTGAAAGCGGATTTCAATAGCCCCCATTTAGCACTAATAAAATCCAGGAATGTCACTTTCGACAAATTAGCCATTTATGGGGCATTCCGTATCAAAATAAAAAATTTCAAAAAGGTTGTTGTTGAATAACTATTTCAAATTGAGCGGTTTACGGTTTTTGAAACCGGATTTCAATAGCCCCCAACTAGGGCTATTAAAATCCAGGAATATCACTTTCGAGGAATTAGCCGATTATGGGACATTCCATATCAAAGTAAAAAATTTCAAAAAGGTTGATGTTGAATAACTCTTTCAAATTGAGCGCCTTACGCTTTCTGAAACCGGATTTCGATAGCCCCAACAAGGGCTATTAAAATCCATGAATACCACTTTCGAGAAATTAGCCGATTATGGGGCA
Source organism: Bellardia bayeri (assembly GCA_950370525.1). Classification (NCBI taxonomy): domain Eukaryota; kingdom Metazoa; phylum Arthropoda; class Insecta; order Diptera; family Calliphoridae; genus Bellardia; species Bellardia bayeri. The sequence goes on along the minus strand of OX493264.1, from coordinate 51,857,771 downwards.
TTCCATATCAAAATAATTTTTTTTTTAAATTTTGCAAAAAGGTTGTTGCTCTGTAAAACTTTCAAATTGAGCGGTTGACGCATTTTGAAAGGGGATTTAAATAGCCCCAATTAGGGCTATTAAAATCCATGAATACCACTTTCGAGAAATTAGCCGATTATGGGGCATTCCATATCAAAATAATTTTTTTTTAATTTTGCAAAAAGGTTGTTGCACTGTAAAACCTTCAAATTGAGCGGTTTACGCAGTTTGAAAGTGGATTTCAATAGTTCGCATCTGGGGCTATTAAAATCCGTGAATATTAGTTTCGAGAAATTAGCCGATTATGGGGCATTCCATATCAAAATAAAAAATTTCAAAAAGGTTGTTGTTGAATAACTCATTCAAATTGAGCGGTTTACGGTTTTGAAGCCGGATTTCAATAGCCCCCAACTAGGGCTATTAAAGTACAGGAATGACACTTTCGAGAAATAAGCCGATTATGGAGTATGCCATATCAAAGTAAAAATTTTCAAAAAGGTTGTTGTTGAATAACTCTATCAAATTGAGCGGTTTACGCATTGTGAAAGCGGATTTCAATAGCCCCCATCTAGCACTAATAAAATCCAGGAATATCACCTTCGAGAAATTAGCCGATTATGGGGCATTCCATATCAAAATAAAAAATTTCAAAAAGATTGTTGTTGAATAACTCTTTCAAATTGAACGGTTTACGGTTTTTGAAACCGGATTTCAATAGCCCCCAACTAGGGCTATTAAAATCCAGGAATATCACTTTCGAGGAATTAGCCGATTATGGGGCATTCCATATCAAAGTAAAAAATTTCAAAAAGGTTGTTGTTGAATAACTCTATCAAATTGAGCGGTTTACGCATTGTGAAAGCGGATTTCAATAGCCCCCATTTAGCACTAATAAAATCCAGGAATGTCACTTTCAAGAAATTAGCCATTTATGGGGCATTCCGTATCAAAATAAAAATTTTCAAAAAGGTTGTTGTTGAATAACTATTTCAAATTGAGCGGTTTACGGTTTTTGAAACCGGATTTCAATAGCCCCCAACTAGGGTTATTAAAATCCAGGAATATCACTTTCGAGGAATTAGCCGATTATGGGGCATTCCATATCAAAGTAAAAAATTTCAAAAAGGTTGATGTTGAATAACTTTTTCAAATTAAGCGCCTTACGCTTTCTGAAACCGGATTTCGATAGCCCCAACAAGGGCTATTAAAATCCATGAATACCACTTTCGAGAAATTAGCCGATTATGGGGCATTCCATATCAAAATAATTTTTTTTTTAAATTTTGCAAAAAGGTTGTTGCTCTGTAAAACTTTCAAATTGAGCGGTTTACGCATTTTGAAAGCGGATTTCAATAGCCCCTATCTAGGGCTATTAAAATCCATGAATATTACTTTCGAGAAATTAGCCGATTATGGGGCATTCCATATCAAAAAATTTTTTTTTCAAATTTTGCAAAAAGGTTGTTGCTCTGTAAAACCTTCAAATTGAGCGGTTGACGCATTTTGAAAGGGGATTTAAATAGCCCCAACTAGGGCTATTAAAATCCATGAATACCACTTTCGAGAAATTAGCCGATTATGGGGCATTCCATATCAAAATAAATTTTTTTTTAATTTTGCAAAAAGGTTGTTGCACTGTAAAACCTTCAAATTGAGCGGTTTACGCAGTTTGAAAGTGGATTTCAATAGTTCGCATCTAGGGCTATTAAAATCCATGAATATTAGTTTCGAGAAATTAGCCGATTATGGGGCATTCCATATCAAAATAAAAAATTTCAAAAAGGTTGTTGTTGAATAACTCATTCAAATTGAGCGGTTTACGGTTTTGAAGCCGGATTTCAATAGCCCCCAACTAGGGCTATTAAAGTACAGGAATGACACTTTCGAGAAATAAGCCGATTATGGGGTATGCCATATCAAAGTAAAAATTTTCAAAAAGGTTGTTGTTGAATAACTCTATCAAATTGAGCGGTTCACGCATTGTGAAAGCGGATTTCAATAGCCCCCATCTAGCACTAATAAAATCCAGGAATGTCACTTTCGAGAAATTAGCGGATTATGGGGCATTCCATATCAAAATAAAAAATTTCAAAAAGATTGTTGTTGAATAACTCTTTCAAATTGTACGGTTTACGGTTTTTGAAACCGGATTTCAATAGCCCCCAACTAGGGCTATTAAAATCCAGGAATATCACTTTCGAGGAATTAGCCGATTATGGGGCATTCCATATCAAAGTAAAAAATTTCAAAAAGGTTGTTGTTGAATAAGTGTTTCAAATTGAGCGGCTTGCGCTTTTTGAAACCGGATTTCAATAGCCCCCAACTAGGGCTAATAAAATCCATGAATACCACTTTTCAGAAATTAGCCGATTATGCGGCATTCCATATCAATATATTTTTTTTTTAAATTTTGCAAAAAGGTTGTTGCTCTGTAAAACTTTCAAATTGAGCGGTTTGCGCATTTTGAAAGCGGATTTCAATAGGCCCCATCTAGGGCTATTAAAATCCATGAATATTAATTTCGAGAAATTAGCCGATTATGGGGCATTCCATATCAAAGTCAAAAATTTCAAAAAGGTTGTTGTTGAATAACTCTTTCAAATTGAGCGGTTTACGCTTTTTGAAACCGGATTTCACTAGCCCCAAATTGGGCTATTAAAATCCATGAATACCACTTTCCAGAAATTAGCCGATTATGGGGCATTCTGGGCCGACCACCACAAAATTTAGTAAAATTTTAGCCGTTTAACATTATTTATATTTGTTTTATACGTATTTAAGTGAATTTTGGAAGTGGACTTTATATGGGGGCTATGCTCAAACATGGACGGAACTAAAAAACAATTCGTTTCGTGATTTATTTTAGCATAAAACTTATTTTTGCTAAATTTTATCTTGATATCCCAATTTTATAGGCATTTATTTATAATTGAGCAATATTTCGGGAAGATTTTTGTATGGGGGCTATGAGAAATCATGGACCGATTCATACTATTTTCCGCACACTTTCTTCTTTTATCATAAAAACAACGTACACAAAATTTCATGGTATTATCTGCAATATATTTCAAAATAATGCAATAAAATGGACAAAAAATATCAAATTTTTATGGAGCTTGTCTCACATATCGGTCCATAACTCTGGTTGGCCTAAACCGATTTAGCTGTTTTTAAATAGCAAACTTCTCGAAAGCATGTCTGACAGACAGATATCCGAAGATATCTGGGGACTTCAGAAAAGGATCCAGAATATATATACTTTATAGGGTAGGAAAATTATATTGTTGAAATTACAAACGAAATCACAAACTTATATATACCCTTCTCATGAAGGTGAAGGGTATAAAAATAACAATGATAATAATAATGGTTTTAATAATAAAATTAATAATTTATAACTTGTCAGTGTTATGAAATTTTATATTTATATCTTGATATCTCCTATACGGTGATTTAAAGTGCATAAGTTTTGTTGCGTTGATAAACAGACCTTGATCATGGCACCATCTTGTTGTGATATCTAGTTGATGTTGCATTAAAATTACCGCGTCTTCTAGGTTTGTATGTGCTACTACTATAGCCGTGTCATCAGCATAGGCGAATGTTTTGCACGTTTTTAGCAAACTTGTTAGTTCGTTTGTGTATAATATATATGTATAATATATACTCCATTATCAGAATTTATTTCTTTGCTGAATGTGTTGTGTATACACTGACCTCTTATTCCATATCTTTCGAACGTGATAGGTAGTTTTTTATGTGACAGTGTATCAAATCTTTATTAAAGTCTATGAATAGTGTAAGGTAGTGGTGATTTTTGCCAAGTTCCGTGTTGATATAACTAGAGAATATTCCAAGCAGCTTCTTAATATTTTTTCCTTTTTGGAATCCGTATTGGCTGGAGCTAATTATTTTGTACTTTTCGATGTAACTGTTAGTCTGCTACAAATGATTAGAGTTGTGTCGTTCATGAACGACCTAGTTCAATTGAACTATTCACTTATATGAACGATGTGATGTCGTTCAGTCTTTTCGTTCTTTATCGTTCAGTCGTTCATTTAGTTCAGTTAGTCGTTCTTTTTGGTCGGTCGTTCAGTTTATTTAGTTCAGTTAATTGTTCTTTTTGGTTGGTCGTTCAGTTCATTTAGTTCAGTTCATTTAGTACAATTCATTTAGTTCAATTCATTTTGTTCAGTTTAGTTGTTCTTTTTGTTCAGTTGCAGTGTTGCCACTACCAAAAAAATTTTGTAACCAAAAAGTTACCAAATGAGAAAAAAAAATAACCAAAATTTTTTTATAATTATTTAGTTTGTTTTTTCAGATGATAAATCTTGTTCAATTAAAACCTAAACCGAAGTGAAAAAATATTATTGAATTTAAATAGATTCAAACACGAAAAAAAACATTTCTTATCCATTTCGCATTTGTTTCAAATAATTTAATGCGCGTTTTTTCGTGTTTGACAAATCAAAGAAATTTTTACATAAAAAGATTTTACGTAAAAAAACCTGCTTATTACAACGTTTATTTTTAAATAATATTAAAAAGCAAAAACAAATAAACAAATTTTTTCAAATTAAATAGACCCCAAAATATTTATATTTTTGATTTCCCTTAAAGTTAACAAAATGAAAAAAGTTCGCATCTCCACATTGAAGAAAAAAATAACCATTTTTTGTTAAAAATAACCAAAACGGCAACGCTGTTCAGTTGTTCGTTCTTTTTGTACAGTTCATTTACTTTAGTTCAATCAGTGTTGCCATTTTAGCACTTTCACTGCTAGATTTAGCATTTTTTTTTTCTACATATGTATTGAAATTTTTAACCTGATACAGGTAAGTGATGGAAATCGAAAACGAAAACGAGTGAGTTTTAGAAGTTATTTTTTTCGTGATATTTCGATATTGAAACAGTTTAATCCCACAAAATATAAAGATATTTTGCTATTAAAGAGAATATTAAAACAAAAATGTTAAAAATTTAATTAGAAATACTTTAAAATGGACTTCAAAAACTCACTCGCTTTCGATTTTCATCACATACCTGTATGCTAAATGCTTTTTAGCATAATTTGCTTGATAAAAAAAAATTTCTCGAAAAAATTTTTACTATTTTACTCTAAAAAATAATTTTGGAGAAATAAAAAATAACTTTTACTAATATTTCAACTAAATTTCTTTCGGTGTGCTAGTAAAATGAACACGGAAATTTTTTAATTAATATATGAAATGTAATCTATTAAAACAAGTCAACAATTGTTATGAACAAAATTAGAAAAAACTATAATTTATATTTGTAACATATGAAATAAAAATTGTATTGTTACATTGAAAAAATTTAGCACTTATTTTTTCTTCTGTAGAACATTTTAGCACTTAGTTTTTCAAGGTTTACCATAGGTATTTTGAAATTCATTTTCTGGCAACACTGAGTTTAGTTGTTCTTTTTGTTCAGTTCATTTAGTTCAGTTCATATCGTTCAGTTCATTTAGGTCAGTTCATATCGTTCAGTTCAAATCGTTCAGTTCATTTAGGTCAGTTCATATCGTTCAGTTCATTTAGTTCAGTTCAGTTTATATAGTATGCAACCAGCGTTACCATATATATTTTTTTAAAAACTTCTTATATATGAAAAAAACACTTCGTTTCCAAAAAAAAATTTTTGCTACAAAAGTACCAAAATTTTAAAAGAAAACACAAACATGTATTTGGAATTAATAATTTTTAAAAATATAAAAACCATTATACAACATATAATAAAAAATATGGAACAAGTCGATTTTAGTGACTTTGCTCAAAACAAAAATTTCATCAAATAGGGCTTTTAGAGGAGATGACAGCAAAAAAAATTTGTTGGCGGTCACGCCTATTTTCGAGGGGGGAGCCCTTAAAGTTTAAAATATATAGGCCTATATCTCGGGAACTACTGAGTGTCTGATAATTTGTAATACATTAAATTAAAGGTACCTTTCCAACTATATGTAACATGACCTATTTATATGGACCACCTATTGATAAATTTCGCAAAATTATTTTTTGATCCGAAATTGTTTTAAAAAATCCGGGAAAAAGGTCTATATGAGTAAGTAAATAAATTACAATATTTTCAAGACAAGATATTAATATTGATATATATCGTCTTATAAAAGAATATAGTTTTCAAGATAAACCTAAATATATAACAAACTTTGGAGCTGCACCCACTCGAAAATAGGCGTGACCGCCCCAATTTTTGTTTATTTTAATCAGAATTTAAAATTCTATTAGTGACAAAATTTTGATAGTGATTTGAAAAAAGTTACTAAAACCGTCTTAAACCAAAAACATGAGATCTTTAAAAAAATATCACATACATTTATAAATTTATTTCTTATTTAAATTTAAAGCCCTTTTTTATATGTTTATATTCTTTCAAAAACTTATTTTTTACCCGATAAATTTAAAACTTTTTGGCATCTCAAAAAACTTGCAAAAAAAAGTGAAAACTTGACAAATGGTAACGCTACATGCAACTAAATGAACTAACTATACTATAGTTGTATTTTTTCTATCAGTTTTTTTGTATGTTTGTTCTTTTCGTTCACTTGGGCTTTTATTCAATTGACTTTTATTCATTTTGTTCAATATTGCCACTCGAAAATTTTCTAATGTGTGTAGTAATTTATAAAGTGAGTGCAAGAGCACAGCTGACAGAGTTTCTTTACAAGTTACTTATGTCAAAAGTAAACTTTTTCAAGTGTTTTTGACAGTAGTACATTATTTTACACAAATAAAAATGCCTGTTGTTTCTGTATTGTGTTGCCGATTTCCACTCACCTTGTATATTTACACCAGTGGAGTTCAAAAATAAAAATGAAGATGTATTGGTGAGAGATTTGCCCAGCAAACAAATTGTCAAATGCTTAAAATAAGAAAAAAAGAATGATGTTTTTGACATATATAAACAGCTAAAAAAAAAACATCAGGGACCGTAAATAACAATTATCAATATCAAAAACTAATTTCAGAACAGTTATTTTGAGAAAAAACAAAAAGAAGTTCATCTAAAACAGTTTTTTATTCTCGTATTCAATTGTAATTGAATCGCGTGTGGTTGCTATACTTCTTCCAACAAGAAGCAACAACAATGCTTAATAAATATCTGAAAAAAAATGACAATGATCATCCGCATGTGTTCTCATCGCTTGCTCAACGACGACTGAATCAATGTTGTTAATTTTTACACCATGATACAATCAGCTGTTCAGTGAACTACTGAACGAAAATAACGACCTAGTTCATTTTTTTCAACTGAACTAAAATGAACAATCACTCAAATGAACGCTTATGCCCAAGACTACAAATGATTTCTTCAATAACTTTTTCTATAACGGATAAAATTGCGATTGGACGGTAGTTATTAACATCGGATTTTATGCCATTTTTATATATTGGTCTTATGTAGGATACTTTTAATATTTCCGGTATAATTGATGTGTCTATAATAAGGTTTACTAATTTTGTTATTATCGGAGTCATTACTGCCGAGTTATTTTTCAAGTCTGGAGCGGTCCAATCAGGCGATCTTGCTGGCCAGTGCAAATGGCCAAAACGGGAGATTAGGCGCCCGGGAAATGCATCCTTCAGCATATCGGGTGTGGCACGTGCAGTGTGTGCCGTTGCAGCGTCCTGTTGGAACCACATGTTTTCCAATACCAATTCATCAAGTTGCGGCAAAAAGAACTCGTTGATCATTGCTCTGTAGCGCTCACCATTCACAGTAATCGTTTGTCCCGCGACGTCTTCGAAGAAAAAAGGTCCGATGACTCCTCCAGCGATAACAGCACATCATACAGTGACTTTGAGCAGGTGTAATGGCTCTTCGTGGGTTACACGCGGATTTTCAGTGCCCCAGAAGCGTAAATGTTGCATATTTACGTACCCGCTAAGATGGAAATGGGCCTCATCACTCATGATTATTTTTGATGAAAAATCATCTTCCTCTTGGTGGTGATTAAGGATGGCTTCAGCGTATGTTAGACGCGATTGGCGATCAGCAGCTAACAGCTATTGCACCGTCTGGACTTTGTACGGAAACATCTTCAAATCTTGTACAAAAATTCGCTGTAAAGACCGTCGACTGATACCCATTTGCGTGGCACGTAGTCTGGTCGATGTCGACGGCGCTTCCATGACATCCTCGGCTACAGCAGCAATATTCTCTGCAGAACGGCTACGCCGGGGTCTGCCACGCCTGGCAGCATCTCGTGTTGTGCCAATCTCTTCGAGGCGAGCGGCTAAACGTCGCAGTGTTTCACCAGTAGGCGTTGTACGGCCAGGAAATCTGCGACGAAATTCACGTTGTGCCAAAGTCACCGACCGATTATTGGTCAAATAAATAGTCAGCAATATTCCTCGTTCTGGAGCAGTGTAGCATAACATTGTTTATTAACGTGTATTTCGTATGTGTTTACTACACAAATGTCAAAACAGAACTGACATTAGGGGCCAAAAACGAACAATTGGTTATATTCCGAACAAATTTTCCGTTTTGCTTTTTCTATAGAAGCAAAAAATGGAATTAATTCCACTTTCGAACGAAATTAAATTAAGTGACATGGCTGTATATCATATAAGTTACTATTTGTGTAATAGTGCAAGCAAAAGAGATTTTATTAAATTTCATGAACATTTTGGAACTGATATCAATTTGATCTTTAAATATGCATCTATAAGATGATTATTACGACAATAAATTTTTGGTTGAATTATCGAACAATATTAGTCTTTGACATATTCATTTACATTAAATGATTTTGAGGCTGAATTCAAAAACTTAAGCTTAAAATGTAGTTAATCAGGATTTCAAAATCATTAGAAGTTAACTCTTCTATTTCTTTTATTCTTACAATAATAATTCTAGTTATTTTGGAAATACATATATGTATATATTTACCAAGGTTCATAAATAAGAATATTTTTAGATAATCGCAATAATGTTGCTATACGATATATCGAATTTTTGATAAAGTAAATTTATGGAAAAGTTTTATGATTATTTAACAAATATTAAAAATGGTACCATGGAGGTCTAAAAAGTACATTTTACTTATATAGTTGGTACGAAAAACAAAAACCCATTTTCCATCACTGATTCAAGTATATTATGGAAATCGAAAACGAAAACAATAATAATAAACAAATTTTGACACTTAAGCATTTTGACAATTAGAAATTTGTAAACATAAACAACGTTTGACAATACAAAAGTAACAAAAAAAAAAAATCAGCTGTGTCTTCAACACTACCTTATAATCAATATGCCTTGGTCTCTTCATTATGTGTAACATCCCTACAAGAACCATGACAGTCTTTTGATGCATCATCTGATGGGTATTGCTGATGGGTTTATACATCAGTAGTTCCCATTATTTTATTAAGGACAATGTGAAAAACCTGATGTAAATATTCGTGTACATGGGATTCTTTTTCTCTTTCCAACTTGTGAACTTGTTAATCAGAGTTGCCCTTGCGTAACATTTTTTATTAACAAGGTCTTGTTTTAAAAATCCCCACAATTCCATAATATATAAAATCAAAATATTACCATGAAATTTATTTAAAAAAAGTACAAAAAAACTAAAACTTTTGAAAAGAGTATCTCTATGATCAAATACGTATATAAAAATGATGCTGAAGCAAAATTAGGTATAAGAGAAAATTTAACAAATATTTATTAAAATTTGGTATGAAAACCCCCACTGTGGCAACGCCGACAGCAACAATTTAATATAAAATTGCTGCAAGTGTGTTAGTTTATAAGTTTTGTATGTGTTAGTTTCCATCAGCAATTTCTTGTAGGGATGTTTTCTAGCTCATTTAAAAAATCAAATACATTCAGAGATGGAGGTCTGTAAATAGCAACAATAGTAATATCTTTAGTTGTTATATTTACGCGCAAGGATTCAAATGAGGCAGTGTGTACGGATGTATCTGCAAATGATAAATCATTTTTTATATAGATTGCAATTCCACCACCAGCATTTTTTTGGCCTATTTATAAATATAGATTCGAAATCACGTATACCATAAAATATATTTTCTTCGTCCTTTATGTTGGTTTCAACTAGAACGATTATTCTTATATGTTCTATTAATTTATTCAATGTTGCCAAAAAGAATTAAAGTTAGTGCGCATAGATCTTATGTTTAAAAATATGATAGGAAAAGGATAACTTAGGAATTCTGGCTTAATTTGTTTAAAAGTTTCAATTGTTTCATACGTTATATTATTCATGATTTTTTCTTTATATATTTATTTATTTATTTTACGATTTAATTTTTAATAAGTTCAATATCACAATTATTTAAAATTTTTATTACTGCTGCGTTTTCGTTCTTTTTGGCGTATATATGTCCATCTCTGACCCACAAAAACTTCCATCCATGGTGAAATTAAATACAAGGTGACAGCATAGCGCCAGCTGATTATTTTTTGCTCTGTTCATGGTGAAATTGAAAATGTCAAAAAGTTGTTTACAAATAGTCAAAGTTTATATAAAAACGTTACAAAATTATTCTGTTTTTGAAAAATTGGGTTTTTTCGCCGTTTTATCTGCGTAAAATAGCTTAAAAGTGTTAAAAAAAACTATATTATATTAAATAGTGTGTTTGTTTTTTGAGTAGTTTTACTAAAAGTGTTAGTTTTTTTCTGTAAGATAAATGTTAAGATTCCTCTTTAAAAGTGATTTTTTTTGCTGCAGGAAAATGCGTTGTTGCATCTTATGCCGTAAAAAAGGAGTAGCTGGAAGTGGTACTTTCTTTAAGGTTCCTCAAGACCCAAGAAAAAGAGAACAGTGGAGTAAGTTATGCCAAAAGAATCTTACTCCAAGCAGCTTTATTTCCAATAAAGCCAGTTCGAGAACACACTATAAATTTTTTTTTATTATGTATATTTCCAATCTTTTATTTTAAAATTTGAATAAAAATAAAAACTTTTTTGGAAGAATAAGACTGCATTAATTTTAATTAAAACATTATTATTAGAGGGTTCCTTAATGGTGGGCAAACTGAAAATAGCCTTAACCACATTAAAGTTGACCTCTTTGAGAGACATGTTGTACGCGTAGCGGGAAGAATTAATTTCGGGTATATAGAAATCTGGATTTGATTTCTCCTGAAAACCTCTGGACAAAGAATCGACCACTTACGATAGGAAAACTACAAAATAAAGTAGCCTGTATTAACAAAATTATACAAATCTGTTATTTAAATGGACTCACTATTGGCATCATCAGGTAGGGGAGAAAAAGGTTGTGAATCTTCTTCATCACTGCTGGAAAAGTAATCACTTTCATCCTGTTTCAGAGGTAATTTCATAATTTTTATAGCAGCAGTCTTAATTGCCAATATATCAGCCAATTGTTCACCTTTCGAGCATACTGTTCGCGTGGCAAGAGGGAAACACAGATACGACTAGAATTTCTAGAATTTCCTCATTAATCAAAATGCCCCGCACAAAATCATTACGAGTTTCGAAATTGTTTAAGAAAATAAAATAAACAATTTTTCACTAATATTGTTTTCTGTTTTTATCCATGTTTGTATGTTTGTTTTCTTTATTTTATGCCAGATGTTTTTGACAGTAACGAAAGTATTACACAAACAAAAATGCCTGTTGTTCTTGCCTTGTTGTAGCAATGCTGTCACCTTGTATTTAATTTCACCATGCTTCCATCTATAATCCATGGTGAAATTATACCAGGTGACAGCATAGCGCCAGCTGATTATTTTTTGCTATATTCATGGTAAATTGAAAATGTCAAAAAGTTGTTTACAAATAGTCAAAGTTTATATAAAAACGTTACAAAATTATATTGTTTTTGAAAAATTGAGTTTTTGTCGCCGTTTTATCTGCGTAAAATAGCTTAAAAGTGTTAAAAAACTATATTATATTAAAAAGTGTGTTTGTTTTTTGATTTTTTTTGGTAAAAATTTTAGTTTTTTTTTTTTGCAAGATAAATATTAAGATTCCGCTTTAGTGATTTTTTTTTGCTGCAGAAAAATGCGTTGTTGTTATACAATACCTATACATACATTAATTTTGAAAATAAAGAATTTTGCATGTTTTACTTTGCAAAATTACGTATTACTTGTATATTTAAATAAATATTATGCGTAACTTAAAGAAAATTTCTTTGAGAAAATGAAAGAAACGAAAAAAATCACTATTGTTTTCTGTTTTTATCCATGTTTGTATATTTGTTTTCTTTATTTTATGCCAGATGTTTTTGACAGTAACGAAAGTATTACACAAACAAAAATGCCTGTTGTTCTTGCCTTGTTGTAATTGTTGTAGCAATGCTGTCACCTCGTATGTAATTTCACCATGCTATAATCCCTTGCTTTTGTTTTTGCTAACCAAAGTAACCGCTGATTAGTAGACGTAAGTTGTTCGTTTACGTATATGGATTTGTAGTGTATGTTATGTTCATTGTTACTATCATCTTTGTTGCTGTTTTCTGTTGGATTATTAAGAGTGTTTTTATACCCTTCACCTTCATGAGAAGGGTATATATAAGTTTGTCATTCCGTTTGTATGATGATTTTTGTACATATGTAAATGATCTGTGCAAAGTTTTGAATCGGTACAATACAATATAATATATATAAGCATAAAAGTCTTTTTCAGATGTGGTCCTTGTATGGTAGCTATGACCAATTCTGGGCCGACCACCATAAAATTTAGTACAACAATTTATTTGCCTATAAAGATTCCTTATGTCAAATTTTAGCCGTTTAACATTATTTATATTTGTTTTATACGTATTTAAGTGAATTTTGGAAGTGGACTTTATATGGGGCTATGCTCAAACATGGACGGAACTAAAAAACAATTCGTTTCGTGATTTATTTTAGCATAAAACTTATTTTTGCTAAATTTTATCTTGATATCCCAATTTTATAGGCATTTATTTATAATTGAGCAATATTTCGGGAAGATTTTTGTATGGGGGCTATGAGAAATCATGGAGCGATTCATACTATTTTCCGCACACTTTCTTCTTTTATCATAAAAACAACGTATACAAAATTTCATGGTATTATCTGCAATATATTTCAAAATAATGCAATAAAATGGACAAAAAATATCAAATTTTTATGGAGCTTGTCTCACATATCGGTCCATAACTCTGGTTGGCCTAAACCGATTTAGCTGTTTTTAAATAGCAAACTTCTCGAAAGCATGTCTGACAGAATTATTGAAGATTTGGATCCCGAAGATATCTGGGGACTTCAGAAAAGGATCCAGAATATATATACTTTATAGGGTAGGTACACCTATCTGTACAGACAAAAAGCAAGTATGAGGAAATATAGCCAAGACCTTCCTCTATTAGGTCCCGCTTGTAGAATTTTGGCACATGTCCCCATTTTTGGTCTATAGTCCCCCAAATAGTTTGAGTGACTTGTATGAAATTGGTTTTTGAAAAATTTTGTTCGAACACCTATCTGTACAGACAAAAACCAAGTATGAGGAAATATAGCCAAGACCTTCCTCTATTAGGTCCCGCTTGTAGAATTTTGGCACAAGTCCCCATTTTTGGTCTATAGTCCCCCAAATAGTTTGTGTGACTTGTATGAAATTGGTTTTTGAAAAATTTTGTTCGAACACCTATCTGTGCAGGCAAAAACCAAGTATGAGGAAATATAGCCAAGACCTTCCTCTATTAGACTCCGTTTTTAGAATATTGGCACAGGTCTCCAATTTGGCCTAATAGGCCAAAAAGTAGTTCGAGTGATTTTTTCATATGTTTTAATTCATTTGCTTAAAAAGCGCTTAATATTGAAGTGTTTTATGACAAAATATTTTTATTATACAAGTTAAAAAATTGTTATTTTAATTCTATTTTATTATATTTAATCAAATTTTCTATAAAATCTTTAAATAAATTAAAAATAACGTATAAGTGACTAAAAGTTTGTTAGAAAAGTTGGTTGAAAGCCGAAAATCCCATGCACATAAAAAGAAGAAGAACAGTCATTGTAAATTGGTATGTTGCCATATAAATTTATAGAAATTATGTATTAAAGTCATTATTCAAACTTGGCAGCACTAAAAATTCGGCCTTTAAAGCAGAAACCACTCATTTGTTCTCTGCAAATTATTCTCAGAGAGCATTTTTTATTTACTCTCTCTGAAAAATGAGTGAAATTAAAAAAGTTTGTTCAAAAAGTTTATTAAGTTCACGGGTATGAAACAAAGGGCATTTTTATTAGTGTAAAATAATGTACTACTCTCAAAAACACTTGAAAAAGTTTACTTTTGACATAAGTAACTTGTAAAGAAACTCTGTCAGCTGTGCTATTGCACTCACTTTATAAATTACTACACACATTAGAAAATTTTCGAGTGGCAATATTGAACAAAATGAATAAAAGTCAATTGAATAAAAGCCCAAGTGAACGAAAAGAACAAACATACAAAACATACATACATACATACATAGTTAGTTCATTTAGTTGCATGCAGCGTTACCATTTGTCAAGTTTTCACCTTTTTTTGCAAGTTTTTTGAGATGCCAAAAAGTTTTAAATTTATCGGGTAAAAAATAAGTTTTTGAAAGAATATAAACATATAAAAAAAGGGCTTTAAATTTAAATAAGAAATAAATTTATAAATGTATGTGATATTTTTTTAAAGATCTCATGTTTTTGGCTTAAGACGGTTTTAGTAACTTTTTTCAAATCACTATCAGAATTTTATCACTAATAGAATTTTAAATTCTGATTAAAATAAAAAAAAATTGGGGCGGTCACGCCTATTTTCGAGTGGGTGCTGCTCCAAAGTTTGTTATATATTTAGGTTTATCTTGAAAACTATATTCTTTTATTAGACGATATATATCAATATTAATATCTTGTCTTGAAAATATTGTAATTTATTTACTTACTCATATAGACCTTTTTCCCGGATTTTTTAAAACAATTTCGGATCAAAAAATAATTTTGCGAAATTTATCAATAGGTGGTCCATATAAATAGGTCATGTTACATATCGTTGGAAAGGTACCTTTAATTTAATGTATTACAAATTATCAGACACTCAGTAGTTCCCGAGATATAGGCCTATATATTTTAAACTTTAAGGGCTCGCCCCCTCGAAAATAGGCGTGACCGCCAACAAATTTTTTTTGCTGTCATCTCCTCTAAAAGCCCTATTTGATGAAATTTTTGTTTTGAGCAAAGTCACTAAAATCGACTTGTTCCATATTTTTTATTATATGTTGTGTTTGATTTTAAATGGTTTTTATATTTTTAAAAATTATTAATTCCAAATACATGTTTGTGTTTTCTTTTAAAATTTTGGTACTTTTGTAGCAAAAATTTTTTTTTGGAAAAGAAGTGGTTTTTTTCATATATAAGAAGTTTTTAAAAAAATATATATGGTAACGCTGGTTGCATACTATAGGGTTTTCTAATAGCTACTTGACAACTCTGAATTTAAATTGTGAACGCACTATTTCACTGATCATCTAATTGTTGCTTTCTTTTTTTTCAGTAAACTTAACATTTTCGTTATGGTAAAGTACACGAAGGAACAACGTTTGGAAATTATAAAAATGTACTACCGAAATTCGGAGTCGGTGACCGCAACTTTAAGAGCGTTAACTCCAATTTTCGGTCGTAATTATCGCCCTAGTAGACAAGCAATAACAAGTTTAGTGCAAAAATTTGAGTCTACATATTCATTGTGTGATGCTGTCGTGCCAGTGAGACAACGGCCTGGTCGAAGTTCCGAAAATATCGCTGCCGTTCAGGCGTCCGTAGCAAACGATTCAAATCAGTCGATTCCGCGGCGTTCTCAAGAACTGGGCATCCCCAAGACCACTTTATGGCGAATTTTGCGTAAGGATCTGGGTTTACACCCATACAAGATTAAGCTGACTCAAGAATTGAAGCCGATGGACCATTTGAGTCGACGTACGTTCTCCGATTGGGCTCTGGAGAAGATGCACCAAGATGATGAATTTCATCGCAAAATCATCTTCAGTGACGAAGCTCATTTTTGGCTCAATGGGTTCGTCAATAAGCAAAATATGCGTTATTGGTCTGCTGAAAATCCACATGTGCTTCACGAATCACCACTTCATCCACAAAAAATTACTGTTTGGTGCGCTTTGCATGCCGGCGGCGTCATTGGGCCATATTTTTTCGTCGACAATAACGATCGTCACGTTACTGTGAATGGCGATCGTTATCGCGCAATGATTAGCGATTATTTTTGGCCCGAATTGGAACACATGGACTTGGATGACATGTGGTTTCAACAAGACGGTGCCACAAGCCACACAGCACACGTTACAATCGATTTACTGAAGAGTAAGTTTGAGTTGTCAAGTCCTTATTGGAAAACCCTATATATAAACTGAACTGAACTAAATGAACTGAACGATATGAACTGACCTAAATGAACTGAACGATTTGAACTGAACGATATGAACTGACCTAAATGAACTGAACGATATGAACTGAACTAAATGAACTGAACAAAAAGAACAACTAAACTCAGTGTTGCCAGAAAATGAATTTCAAAATACCTATGGTAAACCTTGAAAAACTAAGTGCTAAAATGTTCTACAGAAGAAAAAATAAGTGCTAAATTTTTTCAATGTAACAATACAATTTTTATTTCATATGTTACAAATATAAATTATAGTTTTTTCTAATTTTGTTCATAACAATTGTTGACTTGTTTTAATAGATTACATTTCATATATTAATTAAAAAATTTCCGTGTTCATTTTACTAGCACACCGAAAGAAATTTAGTTGAAATATTAGTAAAAGTTATTTTTTATTTCTCCAAAATTATTTTTTAGAGTAAAATAGTAAAAATTTTTTCGAGAAATTTTTTTTTATCAAGCAAATTATGCTAAAAAGCATTTAGCATTAAGGTATGTGATGAAAATCGAAAGCGAGTGAGTTTTTGAAGTCCATTTTAAAGTATTTCTAATTAAATTTTTAACATTTTTGTTTTAATATTCTCTTTAATAGCAAAATATCTTTATATTTTGTGGGATTAAACTGTTTCAATATCGAAATATTACGAAAAAAATAACTTCTAAAACTCACTCGTTTTCGATTTCCATCCCTTACCTGTATCAGGTGTATCAGGTTAAAAATTTCAATACATATGTAAAAAAAAAAAATGCTAAATCTAGCAGTGAAAGTGCTAAAATTTTTTTTTTTTTTTTTTTTTTTTTTTTATTTTTTTTTATAATACATTATATTTATTTATTGAATCTTCAGATATTGAAATGACAATAAGTTTTCGAATCTTAATACTAAAAGAAAATAATAAGTCCAGCCAGTGCTAGACAAAATATTATGATACTACAAAAAAATTTACATCCACTGATCCAGTCATCTGTTTTGCGTTTGAGTTAAAGCAAGGGTATCCCTCCTTCTCAACCGAACATGGCCACTAAAGTTAAGGATGTCTCGTGCAAGTGGGTTTGGATGGTGTTCAAGTTTGCTGACATATTTTGAGGCGTATTTTGTAAATTCGTCTTTCACCAAAGGAATGCCTAGATCTTTGTGAATTCGAGAATTTTTAACGTACCATGGAGCTGCAGTAATTATACGTAGAATTTTATTTTGACCTCTTTGAATTTTTTCAATGTTGGATGCTGAGGCAGTACCCCATAATTGAATTCCATAACACCATATTGGCTTTAGAATTGCATTGTACAACAAAAGTTTACAATCCAACTTTAATGTAGAATTTCTGCCGATTAGCCAATTAAGTTGCACTGCTTTTAATCTCATCTGTGTAAGTTTTGCGTCAATATGAGACTTCCAGGTTAAACGACGATCGAGGTGGATTCCGAGGTATTTGACTTCATTGTGTTGCGGAATAATTTGGTTATTTATTCTGATGGACGAGCAGGTATCTTTTCGCAATGTGAAAGTTATATGAATACATTTCTGTTCGTTAACCCTGATTTTCCAAAGCTCAAGCCAATTCTCTAGTTTATAAATATAATTCTGCAAATTCTGTGATGCTATTTGATGGTCCTTATGAACGCTAATAAAGGCTGTATCGTCAGCAAAAGTTCAAGTATGTATATTGGGGTCTGACGGCATATCGGATGCATAAATCAAATATAAAGTAGGACCCAGTATGCTACCCTGGGGTACTCCTGCTTCAATTGGCTGAGCGGACCTTAAAAAATCGCCTTCTTTGATTGTAAATTTGCGACCATATAAATAACTTTTCATAAGTTTGTGGGTGTTAGCAGGCAGAGCTAATTTTATTTTGTGCATTAAACCTTCATGCCAGACTTTGTTGAACGCTTGGGAAACATCAATGAAAAGCGCGGAACAGTATTTTTTCTCTTCAAACGACCGTCTTATCACATTTACTAATCTGTGTGTTTGTTCGATGGTACTGTGTTTAGCTCTGAACCCGAATTGATGATTTGGAATACATTGAGTGTCGTTCAGAATTGGAATCAACTTAGCCATTAACAATTTTTCAAACAGTTTTGAAATTGTCGGCAGTAGGCTAATTGGCCTATATGACTCTACTTTGGTGAGGTCCTTCCCTGGCTTAGGAATCATGGTAATCATAGACACCTTCCAATCTGCAGGATAGTATTCTAGGCGTAAAATAGCATTGAAGATAAAGAGAATAATTCTTCTAGCTACACGAGGTAACTCCACGAGCATTTTGTTGCTGATTTTATCCATACCTGGAGCTTATTTAAGGTTCAGAGTACCAATAGCGCTTTGAATATCATTAAAGCTAAGTCTTAGAGGTACAGGAGGTCTAATAACGAGTGGTGGCAATTCAGTTGCATTATTTGAGTTGTTTATAGTAAACACATTTCTCAAATGGTTAACAAATAAAGTCCCTTTCTCGGAATCGTTTCTAGCCCAGTCACCAATCGGATTTCGCAAAGGAGGCTTTCCTCTAACTGGTCTTTTTAAACCTCGTGCCGCCTTCCATAACGAATAGTCAGATTGTGGGGAACTGTCAATTCCCTCCAAGTATGATTTAAGTGAAGCCATTCTTTGGGTTTCTAAGAAATTTCTTAGTATATCTCTGCATTCCCGTAGCCTAGCTTTCAGTTGAGGAGACCTGTGAATTTGCCACTCTCTTCTAACTCTTCTTTTTTCTGTCAGGAGATGTTCGAGTTCAGCGAAATAAGTTCTGTTTGTCCTATTTCTGCATTCAACGTCATATGTGGAAGCGTGATGCACAGCTCTTCGTATGTCCTCAGTAAACTTGCCAATCAACCCATCAATATCCTCGGTAGTTCTCAACACTACATTTTCCGTGCAGTGGGAACTTAAATACTTTTTATACTTTATCCAACTTACTCTGGATTTAGACATGTCCCGAAATGGAGAGCCATACCCTTGAAGGAAACGCATTGAAATAATAGAAGGAGAGTCATCTGAAGACAAGTCTAATGAAGGCTCCACTTGTATCGATTCTACAGGGATATTTTTCACTACTCCGAAGTCAATAATATCGGGAATCTTCCGTCGGTCCGTCGGCCAGTAGGTGGGATGCCCGCTTGAGAGTACATCTAAGCCCATTTTGGCAATGGTGTTGAAGAGTTCACGACCCTTCGGGGTCACTAGACGTGAACCCCAAAATGTGTGTTTGGCGTTAAAGTCACCAGCAACCAAAAATCTAGCTCCAAGGGAATTGAAGAAGCTGTAGTATTGATGTTCTTTTATTGAAAATCGAGGCGGCGAATAAATTGATGATAAAACAAAGTTGTATTGACAGAATTCAATACAAATGTTTGTTGCTTGTAGGTAATCCTTACATATGTTGTTCATTAAATAATGTTTTATTCTGTTCTTTATAAGAATTGCCGAACCTCCACATGCTCTTCCGCGGGGATCTTTAGTATCATACAACACGTAGCCATTAATTTTGAAGTACCCTGTCGCCGTCAAGTGAGTTTCAGCAATCATCATGACATCAATCTGCTTATCCATCAGGAAGTGTTCCAGTTCGTTTTTATGTTGGCGGAGGCCGTTCGCGTTCCAAAAACAAATTTTTAAACAAATAATTTCTTTAAAATTGCTTGTAAGATAGTGGATTGCATTTTCAGCATTTCCTGCATCATGGATGTCATAGTGGTCGTAAAAGTGTTCATAGTTTGGACAAGTGTCTGCAAAGTAGTCTCTAGAGTGTTAATATTAGGCTCGTAATATTGAGATTTAGGTTCCTGCTCCAAACCTGGCATATTAGATTTAACCACGTTAGCGTAAGAAACTTGTCTAGAACTAGGCGCGTTTTCATGACTAGTGGGCCGTAACAATTGAGGAAAATTGTTACTCGATGCAAAATTAGGCTGTTGAGGATGATTAGGTAATACTGACGTCTTGTTGGTCCTTATGTCTTTCAAATGAGTGTAAACTGGACAACCTCTATAATTTGCGGTATGATTACCTCCGCAGTTACTGAATTTTTTGATTTTTGAGTCGGTTTTCGACTTATCACATTGAGCAGTTGTATGTAGTTCCCCACACGCAACACAAACTGACGGCAATTTACAATACGCTTTAGTGTGACCAAATTCTTGACAATTAAGGCACTGGACGGGTCCCTGACGCTTATGCGGTTCTTCCACGGTGATTCTACGATGCAGAAGGTAAATCAGATTGTAGATGGGATGGGACTCGTTTTTCTTTAAGACTGTATCTCCGGGTTCCAATTCCACCCTGAACATTGGCTGAGGAATCTTTTCACGGTTTCTAATATTCGTTATGCTCTTAATTTTGAAGCCATTTTCCATTAAACTAGTCTTTATCTCGTCAGGATCAACATCTGGGTCTATACCCTTTAGAACGACTTGGAGTCCTTTTGCGCTTTTCAGCTGGTAGGTATAGAAATCCCTACTCTCCCTCTCCAACTGGTTGGACAATTTTCGAAAGTCATCTTCCTTTTTCACTTGAATTTTGGTTTCGCTGATATTTCCATGTTTAATTGAGGTTACGCTAAACATATTTTCACCTATTACCGAAACAATTCCTTGTACCAATTTACTGGAAGTGGGCTCTCTCAGATAAATTGGTGGGGGCTTAAACGTCTTTTTAGGAAGTTCTGGATCATCCGTCTGGAGGAGAGCAAACCTGTTTTGATCATTTGGATTGTCAATACTCACGGTCTTGGGAGCTTTTGAATTTGATGACATTTGAGCAGATGTCGGGCTCCTCTGTCGCTTAAGAACTGTGACGTATTTATCCATACCTACTTGTTTTCTAGGTTTGACTGCACTATTTGATGTAGAAGATATTGATGTTTTATCATCTGATGAAATCACTATATTGGGCGAACAGGAACGGCGCCGTTCTACGGCTCTTGTAGTGAGAAGATTCTCCACAGATTTTTTTAAGGATTCTTCCTCAGAGATCCATAAAGATTTTCTAGTCGAGCTAAGCTCTTTCTCAGAATTACATCTGAGAGGAACACTCATACAGTTTTTATGCGATTTTTAATGTTTTTTATTATTTTTTTTTTAATGTTTTTTATTTTTTTATGTTTTTTATTTTATTTTTTTTACCGTAGGTATTTTTACCTATTACAATTTTTTAAATAATATAATGGCTGAAGAGAATTTTGTTGAATTAATAGAAGCTATTACTAAAATACCACAAAAAAGGAAATAAAAACATTATAAATAATAAAAAAACAATTACAAACTTTAATCAAACAAAATAATAAAAATATAAACAGCTGTTGACGCAATTCGTTTATATTTCAGTGGTGCCACTTAAAGCATTAAACAGCAGGCTACCGACTACAATATGTCAAAAATAAAATACACACGTTTATATGAGAGTGACTATATTGACGACAGAAGGCAACACAGGTTGTTGTCAATGCTGATTTTTTCGTCGCTGTCAAATTAAACTAATTTCTATTTTTGTTGGCGACAAAACAAAAACAGTGTTGACCATATAGCAAAATGTGTAAAGCAAATTAAATAAAAAGCAAAATACACAATTACAATGTCATGATCATTTATGCGTCAAGAGTTGTTAAATGTATCAATAATATTATATTTTATATTAATAAAAATGAGTGAAGTTTATTAGCATGTCTGGAATCATATACATACATACATATGTTTTTCATGTTTTATCAATAAAACGCTACTTTAAACAAAAATAAAAGCCTTAAGTGGCACCACTGAAATATAAATAGATTACTACAACAGCTGTTTGCATTTTTATTGTTTTGTTTGATAAAAGTTTGTAAATGTTTTATTGTTTATGATTTATTATTTTTAATGTTTTCGAAGAACAAATTTATTTTTTTTAAAACGTCAGTTTTCGGGATCAGCTGCTGATTATGTAGCTGTCGTTTTCAAAATTATTAAGTAGCTGACTAGAGGGCGGCATAAGTACCCAGCGGCATTTGCACTCGTGTAGCCTGCTGTCTCGAATGTGTTTAATGCTTAAGGCTTTTGTTTTTTAAGTAGCGTCATGGTGAAATTATACCAGTTGACAGCATAGCGCCAGCTGATTATTTTTTGCTCTATTCATGGTGAAATTGAAAATGTCAACAAGTTGTTTACAAATAGTCAAAGTTTATATAAAAACGTTACAAAATTATTTTGTTTTTGAAAAATTGAGTTTTTGTCGCCGTTTTATCTGCGTAAAACAGCTTAAAAGTGTTAATAGTGTGTTTGTTTTTTGAGTTTTTTTTGCTAAAAATGTTAGTTTTTTTTGTAAGATAAATATTAAGGTTCCTCTATAAAGAGATTTTTTTTGCTGCAGAAAAATGCGTTGTTGTTATACAATACCTATACATACATTAATTTTGAAAATAAAGAATTTTGCATGTTTTACTTTGCAAAATTACGTATTACTTGTATATTTAAATAAATATTATGCGTAACTTAAAGAAAAATTCTTTGAGAAAATAAAAGAAACAAAAAAATCACTATAGTTTTCTGTTTTTATCCATGTTTGTATATTTGTTTTCTTTATTTTATGCCAGATGTTTTTGACAATAACGAAAGTATTACACAAACAACAATGCCTGTTGTTCTTGCATTGTTGTAATAGGGTGATATGAATCCCGAATTGAAATGCTTTTTTTATACAACAGTTTCGATCGTTTGGTGTGATATTGAGAGCGTGTTCAAAAACATAGGTTTGCATACTTCTACCCTTGTTTCCATGTTATATTTTTCGAAACACAGAAAATACATTCTGGACTCTTTCTTTCTAAAACTTTCAGTATATCTGCACACTTTTTATACCCTTCACCTTCATGAGAAGGGTATATATAAGTTTGTCATTCCGTTTGTAATTTCCACAATATAATTTTCTGGCACTATAAAGTATATATATTCTGGATCCTTATAGATAGCGGAGTCGATTAAGTCATGTCCGTCTGTCTGGATGTTGAAATCACTTTTCTGAAGTCCCCAGATATCTTCGAGATCCAAATCTTCAACAATTCTGTCAGACGTGGTTTCAAGTAGTTTGCTATTTAAAATCAGCAAAATCGGTTTAGGCCAACCAGAGTTATGGACCGATATGTGAGACAACCTCCATACAAATTTTATATTTTTTGTCAATTTTATTGCAATTTTTTGAAGCATATTGCAGATAATACCATGAAATTTTGTATGCATTGTTTTTATGATAAAAAAAGAAAGTGTGCGGAAAATAGTATGAATCGGTCCATGATTTCTCATAGCCTCCATACAAAAAACTTTCTGAAATATTGCTCAATTATACATAAGTGACTATGAAATTGGAATATCAAGACAAAATTCAGCAAAAATAAGCTTTATGAAAAAATAAATCGCAAAACGATTTTTTTGTAGTTCGGTCCATGTTTGACAATAGCCCCCATATAAAGTCCACTTCCAAAATTCACTTAAATACGTATAAAACAGATATAAATAATGTTAAACGGCTAAAATTTTACATGAACAATCTTTATAGGCAAATAAATTGTTGTACTAAATTTTATGGTGGTCGGCCCAGAATTGGTCATAGCTCCCATACAAGGACCACATCTGAAAAAGACATTTATCCCTATATATATTGTATGAATATCGGTACTGACTCAAAACTTTACACAAATCAGTTACATATATACAAAAATAATCCCACAAAATTTTGTGAATTTCGGTCTATTTTTAACCGTATGCCTCATATAAACCCTTTTCCGAAAATCACTTTAATACACATAAATCTCTTATAAATAAGGGTACCAATCCAAAATTTTACACGGATCATTTACATACATGCCTAAATCAAACTGCTGGATTTTGAGAATATCGGTCTATATTTGACTATTTCCCCCATATAAGGTCCACTTTCGAAATCCACGTTAATACTAATATATATCTTAAATATACCGTTATTATGTTGAAATTCGACGTGAAATATCCTCATATGCATGAAAATCACTGTTCCAAAATTTAAAAAGATCGGCCCATAATTTGTCATAGCTGCCATATAAAAATTTCCAAAAAAAACAAATAAATTCGGGTCAAAAAATATTCTTTTCGGATTTAACCCATATTCTGTCCATATTTTCTAATCATTATTATTTATGGAAAATCCGGTCATTTTAGGCGAAATATTTATTACCTGGTAATTTAAAAAATTTACAAAACATTTTATGACCTGTAGCCTCAGTCGGGTTTGGTGTGCATTACATGCCACTGCTGCTATTATCCATGGATTTATGGCCTATCTTGTGAAGGCAGGCAGACCATATTCACTACACACTCAACTTGGGACTCTTAAAAACAAAATTGATTTTTTCTTCATAAATGTATTTTTAACTGTAAAATAATTTTTAAAATGTATTTTTAACAAGGTGATCTCTTAAATGCTCTTCTCCTGTCCAAACAAGGAGTCGGG
Organism: Bellardia bayeri; assembly: GCA_950370525.1. Taxonomy (NCBI): domain Eukaryota; kingdom Metazoa; phylum Arthropoda; class Insecta; order Diptera; family Calliphoridae; genus Bellardia; species Bellardia bayeri. The sequence goes on along the minus strand of OX493264.1, from coordinate 51,832,849 downwards.
GCCCATTTTTTTATTGCTGATTCTTAAAGCAAAAATTATGAGGAATCCAAAAAAAAAAAATTAGCCGGAAAATTTAGGAGCTTCTGTGGAAAATCGGAAAATTTAATTTTCATGGGAAAATTTAAAGGTAAATTTCTAAGAAAAATTAGGAAACTTTTACTTTTCAATTAAAGCCTGATTCAATACCTTTCCAACGAGCTATCACTCGTTGCGATCGCTTTAGTAGTTTTTTTTTAAAACAACTTTCAATGAGGTCCCTTATGAAGAATTCTTCAATTTTGTCACATGACAGTGGTGTACACCACCACTAAACCAGTCACTATAAAAAAAAAAATATGTAAGTACATTATTTTTTGCTGGGCAATCGATTGAGACTATTTATTTTAAAATCGGAGAGGGGTCGTCCACAAGGTGATCGCTTTCATATGGAATTGCTCTATGTATTTATAATAATAAAAAATAAAAATGTTTTTATTATGCATAATTCCGTTCTACACTTTATTTTAAATCTTCTTTAAGGAATTTTTTCCCTGGTGCTACACACTTCGGTAATTTTCTGACAAAAATTTGGTAACAAAATTTTTTGAACAGTGGCAGCATTGATATTCAAAACAGCTGTATGCAATTTATTTCGGGTTTGATTTATTTTCTATCATAAAAACTGTGCATGTAATTCGTGCATCAGTTTTGCGCAATACCCTTCCTTCTCCTGTTTCTTCAACTATTCTCTCATCCACACACTACGCCCCTCTTTTTTTACTTCCTCATCGTCATTTAAAATATATGTGGCCAAAATGGAAATAGCAGCCCACTTTCTCTTTGACATTTTCAAAAATTCAGAAAAATATTTTATAAAAACATATGATTGGCGCAAATATTGACATATGAAATGTACACACATATATTTTAAATGACGATGCCATTCAAAAATGTACACATATGCTGCCATTGCATATGTGTACGCTTCGGCTACATTTGTCACATTTAAATTTTGTGACAAAACTACATTTCGTGTAATATCAAAATTTTAAAACAAGTAGCCACTGTTACATACATATTTAACAAATGTAAACAAAATGTTGAGAGTTGTCATGACGTCGGAGCCACATGTGAATGTGGCTTTTTACATGCCATGTACTGCAGGCTTTACAGAAATGATCTGAAATGATTAAGGTGCAACAATGGATTTTAAATAGAAAAATTTACAAGTTTAATACCGGACAAATTCTTAAAAACACTGAAGGTAATTACCTGCGTGAAGAGTTTTCAAAATTTTATATACGTTTTTTGGAGCATATAGAGTCGAGATACGATTTTTCAGAAAATAATATATTTTTTAAATTAATGTTTGTCAATTTAAATATCACTGTTAAATATGAAGATTATCTCAATGCTAGCAAAATGTTAAATATTAATATCAATGAAGATCAGCTGTATGAAAAGGTCAATCTAATTAAGCATTGTATATATCAGATTAATAAACAATATTGTAAAACTGTAGAAAAGTGGATTGCCATTTTTGCAGATTTTAAGCAAAATGAATGGATTAATATAGCTTTCTTTTGAGTATACCACCTTCAAATTGTTACACTGAACGAGTATTTTCACAAATGTTTCTTAAATGGTAATAAATCGTACATGGTCGTAATAAATGTACACAAAATTTAATCAAATCAGAGCTTTGAATTTTATTTAATTTTGAATTTGGTTGCTTAGAATTTAATAAATATTTAAAAACAACTATCAAAATGATAAACAGATGCAAAAAAATATATAAATATAATTAATTGTTACATTTTTATGCTCTTATTCATAAACAATTTTTAAATTTAAACAACGTTTTAAAATCAAAATTTTTATGGAAATTTTGCTTTAAAACATTGTTTAAATTTAATTTTTTTGAATATGGGGGAACCCCAATTTTAGAAAGCAATATACAAACATTCTATGTCAATTTTAATAATTTTTTTTATTTAATGTAAATATATGTATATAAAATATGTATTTCATTGAATTGTTTTTACGTTTATTTATAAAAAAAATTAATTAATAATTTTAATAAAAATTGTGTTTTGCTATATCAACAGCTAATTTCCAAAGCATGCTGAGTCAAAAAAGTGAGTTTTGCAGGAAAAGCTCCTAAAGTTTACAGGCGATATCTAAAAAACTGTATGAGGTAGAACTTTGAGTCCTTCACTATTTTCATTAAAAATGTAGCACAATTCTTTTCGCTCCTTCGAATTTTAAAAATGTTAAGTCTACCATACTTAAAAATGACATAGCTTTCTGTAGCACTCACAAATAACGGTTGGTTAAATTTCAAGGGCCGATGTAGATTTTGCATAAAACACAAACTATTTAGGAAATTATTGTAATTTTATTTTATTACGATATATTGGTATTACTCAATTATGTATGGAACAAAATATCGGCCAAATGGGCGCCGCGACTACGGCGGCACACCTCCATCCGATGGTCCAAATTTTCGATGACCCTGAGGCATAATGGAGGATCTATGCCGTTAATGTGCCGAATTATCTCATCCTTTAGCTCTTCAATTTTTGCTGGCTTATCGACGTACACCTTTTCTTTCAAATAACCCCAAAGAAAAAAGTCCAACGGTGTCAAATCACATGATCTTGGCGGCCAATTGACATCGCCATTATGTGAGATAACACGGCCATTGAATTTGTTGCGCAAAAGAGCCATTGTTTCGTTAGCTGTGTGGCAAGTGGCACCGTCCTGCTGAAACCACATATCGTCCACATCCATATCTTCCAATTCGGGCCATAAAAAGTTCGTTATCATCTCACGATAGCGAACACCATTCACAGTAACTGCCTGACCGGCCTCATTTTGGAAAAAATACGGCCCGATGATGCCGCCAGCCCATAAACCGCACCAAACAGTCACTCTTTGTGGGTGCATTGGTTTTTCGACAATCACTCTTGGATTCTCATTCGCCCAAATGCGGCAATTCTGTTTATTGACGAATCCACTGAGGTGAAAATATGCCTCATCACTGAAGATTTCTTGCCACCATTCTGCCCATTCACGACGTTTGTAATGGTCAAGAGGCTTTAGTTCTTGAGCCAATTGCACCTTGTAAGCGTGTAAATCCAAGTCTTTATGCATAATGTTCATCAACGACGAGCGTGAGAGGTGCAATTGTTGGGCACGACGACGAGTTGAGGTGGACGGCTCTTCAGCCACACTATCGCGAACAGCAGCAATATTTTCTGCAGTACGAGCTGTACGAGCATGCACTGGTGTTCTCACATCTTCTACAGACCCGGTTTGCTCGAATTTTTCCACGATTTTTGCGATTGTACGCACATTTGGACGATCAAATTGACTAAAAAAATCACGAAGTGCACGATATGCATTTTGATTTGAACGCCCATTTTCATAATAAGTCTGGATAACTTTAACACGTTGTTGGATTGTGTATCTCTCCATGGTTCAAATTGAGTAAGTCTGAAATAGAGAAATGTAAAATATAATTCAGAAAAAAGCTTGGCGTTTAGGTGTGGTTCACATTCAACATCGGCCCTTACAATTTAACCACCCTTATTTATCAAGTAGTCGTGTAAGTCGACTTAGCATCTTTTTGATGTTTCTTAATATTTTCGTTGGTCGTCCAAGTATACATAGCATTGTTTGGTTTGGAAAATATATGAAGCATTAAATTTCATCTGAATACATAGACGAACATATATTTGAAAAAATTATTAGGAACCAAAAAATTTTTGTGGAAATTAAAAATGGAATGACAAACTTATATATACCCTTCTCATGAAGATGAAGGGTATAAAAAGTGTGCAGATATACTGAAAGTTTTAGAAAAAAAGAGTCCATAAAGTATTTTCTGTGTTTCGAAAAAGATAACATGGAAACAAGGGTAGAAGTATGCAAACCTATGTTTTTGAACACGCTCTCAATATCACACCAAACGATCGAAACTGTTGTATAAAAAAAGCATTTCAATTCGGGATTCATATCACCCTATAAAAGAGGAAAATTAACTTAACCAAATAAACAAATAATGGTAATTCAAAATACAGTAAAAATGCATGTTAACGAGTTTCCTTTAGTAGAATCTTACTATTGCCGTAGAGAATCAAAAAAGATGTACTTAGATGGAGAGATCTCATCAGTGGCACAAATGTATCGTTTGTACGAAGAATGGTTTATCGAAAAAGGGCATGCTGCTAGTTTAAAGGCAATGTTACCACAATATCGCCTCACTTTTAAAAATGCTTTTAACATATCATTCTATAATCCAAAAAAAGATAAATGTGATTTTTGCGAAAAGTTTAAAAACTCGAATGAGCATGAAAAGAATCTTATTGGCACTGAGTTCAATCACCATTTATATTGCAAACAAAAATCTAGAGACAAACAAAAAAGTAGTGAAAATGATAATGTGATTACTGTTTGCTATGATTTTCATTCTATCATATCCTTGCGCTGATGTGAGCACATTTTATTATAGATGAAAGTTGCATGCTTACAACTTCACAATTTTTGAGGTCAGCTCCAAACGTGCATCTTGTTTTGTATGGGATGAAACTGTTGCAAAGAAAGGTGCAATAGAAGTGGCAAGCTGTCTGTTTCGTTTTATATCAACAAAAAATAAAATTGACGGTATAAATAAATATAATTTATAAATTTATAATAAAATTTAGCCTGATAACTGTGGCGGTCAAAATAAAAATAAGTTTGTATTTGCATTTTATGTATGAATTTCACGTGAACTTAACATTGATGTTACTCACAAGTTTCTTGAAAAAGGTCATACCCAGAATTAAGGCAACAGTGTTCATGCACTCATTGAGAACTGCAAGAAAAACATACGTATATACTACTCCAATGAAATGGTTCTCTTTGATAAGAAATGCTAAAAAAAAACTGAGCCATTGTACGACGTAATTGAAATGGAAAACGAGGATTTTTAAAATTTTAAGCAATTTGTTTGGGTTACCAATCAGAGAAGTTAAAGTGTCAAAAGAAGAAAATTATAGACTATTTTATAAATACGAATTCGATGAAGACTTTAAAGACATATGACGAAACCAGAAAACGAAGAAAGAAAAATTTGATTCCTCAAGAAATACCGAGAGCATATATGTCTAAATTTCCTATTACTGAAGAAAAACGAAAAGACCTCATATATCTATGTGACCAAAATTTAATTCCAAAATATTACCAACATTTTTATAGAGAACTGAAAAGCGTAATTGGCAACGAATATGTGGTCATGTCTGATAACGATACTTGAAAAATCGTTTACTTAAGCATTAAACACATTCGAGACAGCAGGCTACACGAGTGCAAATGCTTCTGGGTATTTATGCCGCCCTGTAGCCAGCTACTAATTATTTTGAAAACGACAGCTACATAGTCAACAGCTGATCCCGAAATCTGACGTTTTAATAAAAAATAAATTTGTTCTTCGAATTTTTTTTTTTTTTTTTTTTTCTTTTTTTATAATACATTATATTTATTTATTGAATCTTCAGATATTGAAATGACAATAAGTTTTCGAATCTTAATACTAAAAGAAAATAATAAGTCCAGCCAGTGCTAGACAAAATATTATGATACTACAAAAAAATTTACATCCACTGATCCAGTCATCTGTTTTGCGTTTGAGTTAAAGCAAGGGTATCCCTCCTTCTCAACCGAACATGGCCACTAAAGTTAAGGATGTCTCGTGCAAGTGGGTTTGGATGGTGTTCAAGTTTGCTGACATATTTTGAGGCGTATTTTGTAAATTCGTCTTTCACCAAAGGAATGCCTAGATCTTTGTGAATTCGAGAATTTTTAACGTACCATGGAGCTGCAGTAATTATACGTAGAATTTTATTTTGACCTCTTTGAATTTTTTCAATGTTGGATGCTGAGGCAGTACCCCATAATTGAATTCCATAACACCATATTGGCTTTAGAATTGCATTGTACAACAAAAGTTTACAATCCAACTTTAATGTAGAATTTCTGCCGATTAGCCAATTAAGTTGCACTGCTTTTAATCTCATCTGTGTAAGTTTTGCGTCAATATGAGACTTCCAGGTTAAACGACGATCGAGGTGGATTCCGAGGTATTTGACTTCATTGTGTTGCGGAATAATTTGGTTATTTATTCTGATGGACGAGCAGGTATCTTTTCGCAATGTGAAAGTTATATGAATACATTTCTGTTCGTTAACCCTGATTTTCCAAAGCTCAAGCCAATTCTCTAGTTTATAAATATAATTCTGCAAATTCTGTGATGCTATTTGATGGTCCTTATGAACGCTAATAAAGGCTGTATCGTCAGCAAAAGTTCAAGTATGTATATTGGGGTCTGACGGCATATCGGATGCATAAATCAAATATAAAGTAGGACCCAGTATGCTACCCTGGGGTACTCCTGCTTCAATTGGCTGAGCGGACCTTAAAAAATCGCCTTCTTTGATTGTAAATTTGCGACCATATAAATAACTTTTCATAAGTTTGTGGGTGTTAGCAGGCAGAGCTAATTTTATTTTGTGCATTAAACCTTCATGCCAGACTTTGTTGAACGCTTGGGAAACATCAATGAAAAGCGCGGAACAGTATTTTTTCTCTTCAAACGACCGTCTTATCACATTTACTAATCTGTGTGTTTGTTCGATGGTACTGTGTTTAGCTCTGAACCCGAATTGATGATTTGGAATACATTGAGTGTCGTTCAGAATTGGAATCAACTTAGCCATTAACAATTTTTCAAACAGTTTTGAAATTGTCGGCAGTAGGCTAATTGGCCTATATGACTCTACTTTGGTGAGGTCCTTCCCTGGCTTAGGAATCATGGTAATCATAGACACCTTCCAATCTGCAGGATAGTATTCTAGGCGTAAAATAGCATTGAAGATAAAGAGAATAATTCTTCTAGCTACACGAGGTAACTCCACGAGCATTTTGTTGCTGATTTTATCCATACCTGGAGCTTATTTAAGGTTCAGAGTACCAATAGCGCTTTGAATATCATTAAAGCTAAGTCTTAGAGGTACAGGAGGTCTAATAACGAGTGGTGGCAATTCAGTTGCATTATTTGAGTTGTTTATAGTAAACACATTTCTCAAATGGTTAACAAATAAAGTCCCTTTCTCGGAATCGTTTCTAGCCCAGTCACCAATCGGATTTCGCAAAGGAGGCTTTCCTCTAACTGGTCTTTTTAAACCTCGTGCCGCCTTCCATAACGAATAGTCAGATTGTGGGGAACTGTCAATTCCCTCCAAGTATGATTTAAGTGAAGCCATTCTTTGGGTTTCTAAGAAATTTCTTAGTATATCTCTGCATTCCCGTAGCCTAGCTTTCAGTTGAGGAGACCTGTGAATTTGCCACTCTCTTCTAACTCTTCTTTTTTCTGTCAGGAGATGTTCGAGTTCAGCGAAATAAGTTCTGTTTGTCCTATTTCTGCATTCAACGTCATATGTGGAAGCGTGATGCACAGCTCTTCGTATGTCCTCAGTAAACTTGCCAATCGACCCATCAATATCCTCGGTAGTTCTCAACACTACATTTTCCGTGCAGTGGGAACTTAAATACTTTTTATACTTTATCCAACTTACTCTGGATTTAGACATGTCCCGAAATGGAGAGCCATACCCTTGAAGGAAACGCATTGAAATAATAGAAGGAGAGTGATCTGAAGACAAGTCTAATGAAGGCTCCACTTGTATCGATTCTACAGGGATATTTTTCACTACTCCGAAGTCAATAATATCGGGAATCTTCCGTCGGTCCGTCGGCCAGTAGGTGGGATGCCCGCTTGAGAGTACATCTAAGCCCATTTTGGCAATGGTGTTGAAGAGTTCACGACCCTTCGGGGTCACTAGACGTGAACCCCAAAATGTGTGTTTGGCGTTAAAGTCACCAGCAACCAAAAATCTAGCTCCAAGGGAATTGAAGAAGCTGTAGTATTGATGTTCTTTTATTGAAAATCGAGGCGGCGAATAAATTGATGATAAAACAAAGTTGTATTGACAGAATTCAATACAAATGTTTGTTGCTTGTAGGTAATCCTCACATATGTTGTTCATTAAATAATGTTTTATTCTGTTCTTTATAAGAATTGCCGAACCTCCACATGCTCTTCCGCGGGGATCTTTAGTATCATACAACACGTATCCATTAATTTTGAAGTACCCTGTCGCCGTCAAGTGAGTTTCAGCAATCATCATGACATCAATCTGCTTATCCATCAGGAAGTGTTCCAGTTCGTTTTTATGTTGGCGGAGGCCGTTCGCGTTCCAAAAACAAATTTTTAAACAAATAATTTCTTTAAAATTGCTTGTAAGATAGTGGATTGCATTTTCAGCATTTCCTGCATCATGGATGTCATAGTGGTCGTAAAAGTGTTCATAGTTTGGACAAGTGTCTGCAAAGTAGTCTCTAGAGTGTTAATATTAGGCTCGTAATATTGAGATTTAGGTTCCTGCTCCAAACCTGGCATATTAGATTTAACCACGTTAGCGTAAGAAACTTGTGTAGAACTAGGCGCGTTTTCATGACTAGTGGGCCGTAACAATTGAGGAAAATTGTTACTCGATGCAAAATTAGGCTGTTGTGGATGAACAGGTAATACTGACGTCTTGTTGGTCCTTATGCCTTTCAAATGAGTGTAAACTGGACAACCTCTATAATTTGCGGTATGATTACCTCCGCAGTTACTGCATTTTTTGATTTTTGAGTCGGTTTTCGACTTATCACATTGAGCAGTTGTATGTAGTTCCCCACACGCAACACAAACTGACGGCAATTTACAATATGCTTTAGTGTGACCAAATTCTTGACAATTAAGACACTGGACGGGTCCCTGACGCTTATGCGGTTCTTCCACGGTGATTCTACGATGCAGAAGGTAAATCAGATTGTAGATGGGATGGGACTCGTTTTTCTTTAAGACTATATCTCCGGGTTCCAATTCCACCCTGAACATAGGCTGAGGAATCTTTTCACGGTTTCTAATATTCGTTATGTTCTTAATTTTGAAGCCATTTTCCATTAAACTAGTCTTTATCTCGGCAGGATCAACATCTGGGTCTATACCCTTTAGAACGACTTGGATTCCTTTTGCGCTTTTCAGCTGGTAGGTATAGAAATCCCTACTCTCCCTCTCCAACTGGTTGGACAATTTTCGAAAGTCATCTTCCTTTTTCACTTGAATTTTGGTTTCGCTGATATTTCCATGTTTAATTGAGGTTACGCTAAACATATTTTCACCTATTACCGAAACAATTCCTTGTACCAATTTACTGGAAGTGGGCTCTCTCAGATAAATTGGTGGGGGCTTAAACGTTTTTTTAGGAAGTTCTGGATCATCCGTCTGGAGGAGAGCAAACCTGTTTTGATCATTTGGATTGTCAATACTCACGGTCTTGGGAGCTTTTGAATTTGATGACGTTTGAGCAGATGTCGGGCTCCTCTGTCGCTTAAGAACTGTGACGTATTTATCCATACCTACTTGTTTTCTAGGTTTGACTGCACTATTTGATGTAGAAGATATTGATGTTTTATCATCTGATGAAATCACTATATTGGGCGAACAGGAACGGCGCCGTTCTACGGCTCTTGTAGTGAGAAGATTCTCCACAGATTTTTTTAAGGATTCTTCCTCAGAGATCCATAAAGATTTTCTAGTCGAGCTAAGCTCTTTCTCAGAATTACATCTGAGAGGAACACTCATACAGTTTTTATGCGATTTTTAATGTTTTTTATTATTTTTTTTTTAATGTTTTTTATTTTTTAATGTTTTTTATTTTTTTTTTACCGTAGGTATTTTTACCTATTACGAATTATTTTTTAACTTTTTGTTTTATTTCGACCTATTACACTTTTTCACCTATTACGATTTTTTCACCGAAAATTCAGCCGCACTAAAAATAACACGTCCGAACAGTTCAACAACACTATGTGTAATCTGCTAAAGTGCTAAAATGGCAACACTGATTGAACTAAAGTAAATGAACTGTACAAAAAGAACGAACAACTGAACAGCGTTGCCGTTTTGGTTATTTTTAACAAAAAATGGTTATTTTTTTCTTCAATGTGGAGATGCGAACTTTTTTCATTTTGGTAACTTTAAGGGAAATCAAAAATATAAATATTTTGGGGTCTATTTAATTTGAAAAAATTTGTTTATTTGTTTTTGCTTTTTAATATTATTTAAAAATAAACGTTGTAATAAACAGGTTTTTTTACGTAAAATCTTTTTATGTAAAAATTTCTTTGATTTGTCAAACACGAAAAAACGCGCATTAAATTATTTGAAACAAATGCGAAATGGATAAGAAATGTTTTTTTTCATGTTTGAATCTATTTAAATTCAATAATATTTTTTCACTTCGGTTTAGGTTTTAATTGAACAAGATTTATCATCTGAAAAAACAAACTAAATAATTATAAAAAAATTTTGGTTATTTTTTTTTCTCATTTGGTAACTTTTTGGTTACAAAATTTTTTTGGTAGTGGCAACACTGCAACTGAACAAAAAGAACAACTAAACTGAACAAAATGAATTGAACTAAATGAATTGTACTAAATGAACTGAACTAAATGAACTGAACGACCAACCAAAAAGAACAATTAACTGAACTAAATAAACTGAACGACCGACCAAAAAGAACGACTAACTGAACTAAATGAACGACTGAACGATAAAGAACGAAAAGACTGAACGACATCACATCGTTCATATAAGTGAATAGTTCAATTGAACTAGGTCGTTCATGAACGACACAACTCTAATCATTTGTAGCAGACTAACAGTTACATCGAAAAGTACAAAATAATTAGCTCCAGCCAATACGGATTCCAAAAAGGAAAAAATATTAATAAGCTGCTTAGAATATTCTCTAGTTATATCGACACGGAACTTGGCAAAAATCACCACTACCTTACACTATTCATAGACTTTAATAAAGATTTGATACACTGTCACATAAAAAACTACCTATCACGTTCGAAAGATATGGAATAAGAGATCAGTGTATACAATTATTTGAAAAGTATCTCAGCTGTAAAAAATATCACATCAAGGTTGGCAACACATTCAGCAAAGAAATAAATTCTGATAATGGAGTACCTCAGGGCTCGAAACTAGGCCCAATACTATATATATTATACACAAACGAACTAACAAGTTTGCTAAAAACGTGCAAAACATTCGCCTATGCTGATGACACGGCTATAGTAGTAGCACATACAAACCTAGAAGACGCGGTAATTTTAATGCAACATCAACTAGATATCACAACAAGATGGTGCCATGATCAAGGTCTGTTTATCAACGCAACAAAACTTATGCACTTTAAATCACCGTATAGGAGATATCAAGATATAAATATAAAATTTCATAACACTGACAAGTTATAAATTATTAATTTTATTATTAAAACCATTATTATTATCATTGTTATTTTTATACCCTTCACCTTCATGAGAAGGGTATATATAAGTTTGTGATTTCGTTTGTAATTTCAACAATATAATTTTCCTACCCTATAAAGTATATATATTCTGGATCCTTTTCTGAAGTCCCCAGATATCTTCGGATATCTGTCTGTCAGACATGCTTTCGAGAAGTTTGCTAATTAAAAACAGCTAAATCGGTTTAGGCCAACCAGAGTTATGGACCGATATGTGAGACAAGCTCCATAAAAATTTGATATTTTTTGTCCATTTTATTGCATTATTTTGAAATATATTGAAGATAATACCATGAAATTTTGTATACGTTGTTTTTATGCTAAAAGAAGAAAGTGTGCGGAAAATAGTATGAATCGGTCCATGATTTCTCATAGCCCCCATACAAAAATCTTCCCGAAATATTGCTCAATTATAAATAAATGCCTATAAAATTGGGATATCAAGATAAAATTTAGCAAAAATAAGTTTTATGCTAAAATAAATCACGAAACGAATTGTTTTTTAGTTCCGTCCATGTTTGAGCATAGCCCCATATAAAGTCCACTTCCAAAATTCACTTAAATACGTATAAAACAAATATAAATAATGTTAAACGGCTAAAATTTGACATAAGGAATCTTTATAGGCAAATAAATTGTTGTACTAAATTTTATGGTGGTCGGCCCAGAATTGGTCATAGCTGTAATATGCTTGCACTTATTTTTCACATATTTCGTCGTTGTTTTTTTTTATATATCTGCTTCCAGTTTATAGGTTTTTGATTTTGATATTAACGTCTTTGTTTAGTCGGTTGTTAAGCAGACGCCATCTGTATGTGAAGATACTTTTACTAATCCTATTGTTGAATTTTTTTGTTTGACATTTCCTTTTCTTTTATCAAATATATTTTAAATACTTTTTGGAGCGAAATAGCCAACTTTTAATTCCCGCCAATTTTATATTTTTTTTTTTTGCCAAACCGAGCCGTCGTGGTAACAAAAAAATCAATTGTCGGCCATTATTTTCAAAAATAGCTTTCAAAGAAGTACATACATATCTTGGAAACTTTCATTTTAATAATTAAAAAGAAGAATCAAAGTGAAATACAATTTAAAGTTTATTTATACTCTTCGCAAAATCTTTCAAATTGTAAGTATGATATTATGTTAGGAATACATGAAGAAATAAAAATTTTTATTATAAGTCACTTTTATTTCATTAGTAAATTTTTTTGGCTGCAATTTATATTGGCAGAACCACATAAACAACACCTTATTTATATGAGAGAAGGTACTTTTCCTACAGATTTTAATCAATTTATAATTAATACCGTTTTTCTCCCTGGTGCCATCTCCAAAGGGTAATATATTTATAGTTTAATTCCTCTTTTATATAAATCTCATATCTTATCACTTTTGTTGTTATAATCTAGATTTGGCACCTTATCCATAATACAACATTATTAATTGTTAATTACTCGAGATGATCTAGAAAAAAGAAGAAAAGCATTAATATTCTCTTCACCTCTGGCATATGATACCAACAATTTGTTGATCTTTATTTAATGCATTTGGCTGGTCTGCAGTTTGAATTATGTCAGCGACTATGAAACAGTGCGAGAGTAGGAAATCTATGACAAACATATAAAATGTGATAAATATGCAAAAAAAAAAAAGTTTATTACATAAATTCTTCATACAAATTATACAAGAAAAATTATAAAAAAAAAGGTTCAAAAATGCAACTATAAAAAAAAAAATTTTTTAAATTAATGAAAGAAAAGAATTGCAACAAAAAGGAGAAAAACCAACAAAAATAAGAAAAATCTAAATTTTTAAAATTGCTACCTCTAGAGTTAAAAATTTGAAAGCATTTTATTTTTATTAATTTGTGAAAATTTGTTCCTACATATGTACATAGTTTATATTTGAAAAAAAATGTTTTTTTTTTGATGTCGTGAAACAGAAAAAAATTGTTAACTGTTATTATGTATTTACTTTTTCTTCGTTCTTGTTCCAAAATTTAAAAACCTAAAATCTGCGCGTTGTTTTAAAATTTTTTTTTAATGCTATTAACATATATATTTATAAATTTGGCTTATGTTAATGATTTATGCACCTTAAAAGAGATTTTTAATGTTAATTATGGCAACATGTTATATTGCTAAAATTTTATAAACATTGATACAGCTACATCAACTTAAGAGAAATGATCGGCAGCAACATCAACAAAGATCTTTGGATATGTGAGCATGCTGGATAAAGTGAGTTTTTATTTTGTTTTTATTTTCATTCTATACATAATTGAAATTTTTAATGATTTGTAGTTACATGGTTTTGTTTTTTTTTTATATTTAAATATTGTCACATTTCTTTTCCTTTATTTTATTAATTGCGTGTATCTATCTAATATTTCATTACACATATACATACATACGTCCCTATTTTTGCGGGAAACCTTTAAATTTTTTTTATATTAAATTTAAAATTTTTTATATATACATAAGTATTTTTAATTTTATTATTATTATAATTTATTTTGTTTCATTAAATATGTATGCTTAATTTAAATTTTAATCTGTTTGATTGTTTGATCCGGGAATTTACATTGTTGTAGATATTTAAAGGGATCATAAAATGTTAAACATTATTAAGATAATTGGTGTTTATGATCATGGCAGGGTGGGTAAGTTCGTTATGTTCCATCTATTAACGCACTTTTATTTATATTGAATATATTTGTGTATGTTTTTATTTTGATAGCACGCATAATAACAAAATTTGTTAAAAGTGTATTCGTGTGGCTATTTGGTCATTGAAACAGTGAACCCCCCCCCAACTTTCGATGAGTTATAAGGCCGGTGTAAAAGCGTGCCCGTTTCATAGTTGACCCTGCTAAACATCTGCCATGATTTTTACAAGATTTTTGAGGATACACGTTACAAATTTATGGCGCCCAACGTGGGGCCCGACACGTCAACATTTCTTTTAATAACATCTTTAAAATAATATAAATATTGATTATCGTTGTTCGGCTCCTAAGATTACATATTCGTAATCATATTGAGTTTTGATATATTGTCTGGAATTTGATTATGCTGCAATTATATTTTGTCTAATCAACCGATAACTGTTCAACACTCAGTTTTTTTAGCATACCAGTTGCTACGTTGACTGTTTGGAATACAGATTTTATTTGGATAAATAATCTAACCAGTTGGAGAGGGAGACCAGGGATTTCTATACCTATCAGCTCAAAAGCGCAAAAGGACTCCAAGTCGTTCTAAAGGGTATAGACCCATGTGTTGATCCTGCGGAGATAAAGAACGGATTAATGGACAAAGAGTTCAAAATCAAGAGCGTAGTGAATATTAGAAACCGTGAAAAGATTCCTCAGCCCATGTTCAGGGTAGAATTGGAACCTGGAGATGTTGCCTTAAAGAAAAACGAGTCCCATCCAATTTACAATCTTATTTATCTTCTGCATCGTAGAATTACCGTGGACGAACCGCATAGGCGTGTTGGACCCGTCCAGTGTCTTAATTGTCAAGAATTTGGTCACACCAAAGCGTATTGTAAATTGCCGTCTGTTTGTGTTGCATGTGGGGAACTACATGCAACTGCTCAATGTAATAAGTCCAAAACGGACTTAAAAATAAAAAAATGCAGTAACTGTGGAGGAAATCATACCGCTAATTATAGAGGTTGTCCAGTTTATACTTATTTGAAGGGCATAAGGACCAATAAGTCGCCAGTATTACCTGACCATCCTCAACAACCTAATTTCACGTCGAGTAAGAATTTTCCTCAAATTGTACGACCAACTACTCACGCAAACGCTCCTAATTCTAGACAAGTTTCTTACGCAAACGTGGTCAAATCTAATATGCCAGGTCTGGAGCAGGAACCTATATCGCAATACTCTGAGCCACATATCAACAATCTAGAGACAACATTGCAGACACTTGTCCAAACTATGAACACTTTTACGACCACCATGACATCCATGATGCAGGAAATGCTGAAAATGCAATCCACTATCTTGCAAGCCATTTTAAAGAAATGATTTATTTAAAAATTTGTTTTTGGAACGCGAACGGCCTCCGCCAACATAAAAACGAACTGGAATACTTCCTGATGGATAAGCAGATTGATGTTATGATGATTGCTGAAACTCACTTGACGTCGACAGGGTACTTCAAAATGGCTACGTGTTGTACGATACTAAAGATCCCCGCGGAAGAGCTTGTGGAGGTTCGGCAATTCTTATAAAGAACAGAATAAAACATTATCTAATGAATAACATAAGTGAGGATTACCTCCAAGCAACAAACATTTGCATTGAATTCTGTCAATACAAATTTGTTTTATCATCGATTTATTCTCCGCCTCGATTCTCAATAAAAGAACACCAATACCATAACTTCTTTAATTCCCTTGGAGCTAGATTTTTAGTTGCTGGCGACTTTAACGCCAAACACACATTTTGGGGTTCACGTCTGGTAACCCCAAAGGGTCGCGTACTCTTCAACACAATTGCTCAAATGGGCTTAGATGTACTCTCAAGCGGACATCCCACCTACTGGCCGACGGACCGACGGAAGATTCCCGATGTTATTGACTTTGGAGTAGTGAAAAATATCCCTGTAGAATGGATGCAAGTGGATCCTTCATTAGACTTGTCCTCAGATCACTCTCCTACTATCATTTCAATGCATTTCCCTCAAGTGTGTGGCTCTCCATTTAGAAACATGACTAAGACCCGAGTAAGCTGGATAAAATACAAAAAGTATTTAAGTTGTCATTGCACGGAAAATATTGTGTTGAGAACTACCGACGATATCGATGAGTTGATTGGCAACTTTACCGAGGACCTTCGACGAGCTGTGCATCACGCTTCCACTTATCACGTTGAATGTAGAAATAGGACAAACAGAACTTATTTATCTGAACTCGAACATCTTCTATCAGAAAAAAGAAGAATAAGAAGAGAGTGGCAACTTCACAGGTCTCCTGAACTTAAAGCTAGGCTACGGGTATGCAGAGATATACTAAGACATTTCTTAGAAACCCAAAGAACGGCTTCACTTACATCCTACTTGGAGGGTCTTGATAGTACTCCACAATCTGACTACTCGTTATGGAGGGCGGCAAGAGGTTTAAAAAGACCAGTGAGAGGAAAACCTCCTTTGCGAAATCCGACTGGTGACTGGGCTAGAAATGATTCCGAGAAAGGGACATTATTTGTTAACCATTTAAGAAATGTGTTTACTAAAAACAACTCAAATAACGTATCTGATTTGCCACCACTCGTTATTAGACCTCCTGTACCTCTAAGACTAAACTTTGGTGATGTCCAAAGCGCTATTGGTACTCTGAACCTTAGAAAGGCTCCAGGTATGGATAAAATCAGCAATAAAATGCTTGTGGAGTTACCTCGTGTAGCTAGAAGAATTATCCTCTTTATCTTCAACGCTATTTTACGCCTAGAATACTATCCTGCAGATTGGAAGGTGTCTATGATCACTATGATTCCTAAGTCAGGGAAGGATCACACCAAAGTAGAGTCATATAGGCCAATTAGCCTATTGCCGACAATTTCTAAACTGTTCGAAAAATTGTTAATGACTAAGTTGATTCCAATTCTGAACGACACTGAATGCATTCCTAATCATCAATTCGGCTTCAGAGCTAAACACAGCACCATCGAACAAACACACAGATTGGTAAATGTGATAAGAGGGTCGTTTGAAGACAAAAAATACTGCTCCGCCCTTTTTATTGATGTTTCCCAAGCGTTCGACAAAGTTTGGCATGACGGTTTAATGCACAAAATAAAATTAACTCTGCCTGCTAACACCCATAAACTTATGGAAAGCTATTTATACGGTCCCAAATTTAAAATCAAAGAAGGCAATTTTTTAAGCCCCGCTCAGCCAATTGAAACAGGTGTGCCACAGGGTAGCATACTGGGTCCTACTTTATATTTGATTTATGCCTCCGACATGCCGTCAGACCCCAAAATCCACGCGTCAACTTTCGCAGACGATACAGCCTTTATCAGCGTTCACAAGGACCACCAAGTAGCATCACAGAATTTGCAGAATTATGTTTATAAACTAGAGAATTGGCTAGAGCTTTGGAAAATCAGGGTTAATGAACAGAAATGTATTCATATCACTTTCACATTGCGAAAAGAAACTTGCTCGTTCATCAAAATAAATAATCAAATTATTCCTCAACATAATGAAGTCAAATACCTCGGCATTCACCTCGACCGCCGTTTAACTTGGAAGTCTCATATTGAAGCGAAACTTACACAGATGAGATTAAAAGCAGTGCAACTTAATTGGCTAATTGGCAGAAATTCTTCACTAAAGTTGGACTGCAAACTATTGTTGTACAATGCAATTCTAAAGCCAATCTGGTGCTATGGAATTCAATTATGGGTACTGCCTCAGCATCAAACATAGAAAAAATTCAAAAGGGTCAAAATAAAATTCTACGTATAATTACTGCAGCTCCATGGTATGTTAAAAATTCTCGAATTCACAAAGATCTATGCGTGCCATTAGTAAAAGTTGAATTTACAAAACACGCGTCAAAGTATGTCAGCAAACTTGAACACTACCCAAACCCACTTGCACGAGACATCCTTAACTTTAGTGGTCATAATCGGTTGAGAAGGAGGGATACCCTTGCTTTAACTCCAGCGCAAAATAGATGACTGGATCAGTTGATGTGAAATTTTTTTAGTATCATAAAATTTTTGTCTAGCACTGGCTGGGCTTATTATTTTCTTTTTAGTATTAAGATTTGAATACTTATTGTCATTTCATTATATGAAGATTCAATAAATAAATAAAGGCTATAAAAAAAAAAAAAAAAAAAAAAAAATAATCTAAATCTGTCCATAGTTAACATTACCAATGATGGTTAATTTTTATTGCTGAATAAGGAAATATTGCTTGTTTTCTTATGAGCTTCCTCAGCATTGTCTGCGAATTATACAAATATTACTCACTTAAATATGATGTTAGTTATACATGTATATATCTACACCAAGTAAACCCGCGGAAAAACAACAAACAGAGCTAATACATTTTTTTTGATTTTATATACGTTTTTATTTAAGAATTTATTATTTTTTTTATTATTGCATTTTTGTTTTTTTATTTTATTACTTTTAAGAAATTAAAATATCATTAGTCTTCCTCTTACGAACTATTAAAATAATATCACAATTATTTTCAATTAACATTTTCTAGTTTTATCAAAATTTAATTTCTTCTTGAAGACATAATGTCAAGTAAAGACCAGGTTATCGAAAAACCTGAGTCAATTGCTATTGTAGAAGAAAATTCTAATTGTGAAGCCTGTCAACTAGTTATTGCCAATAGATCTCAAAGTCATACCACCATTTGTGGTCATATATTTCATAAAATTTGTTTATCTAAAGTTTTAAAAATAAGACCATTCTGTCCTGTGTGTAATGCCAGGATAGTAAACTCACAAACTACTACTAGATCTCAAAGCAAAGTAAAAGAACAAAATATGGAACAGGCTAATACCTCAATGAATGCCTCAAGCGGCCATATAGCCGAAACTTCTAATCAAAATGCTCCCGTATTACCTGTTAATATTACTTCGGAATCATTGCAGGAAATGGTGACAGCCTTAGTTTCAGCTCAACAGGCTCAGTCGCTTGCATCTTTAAGTGGTCACATTACTAAATTAGTAGAAACGAATATTCAGACGAGTCTTTCTCGATTTCATCCTGTGAGTTCGGCTACACCACAAACACAAATTCTTCAACCTGAAGTACAGGATAGTCCACCACATGAATTGCCGACTCTTCCTGCTATAGAACAGCGAGCTTTTAGAGAAATGTTAGGTTTAGATTCTAATAGAAATAATAATGATGGCAATATTGGATGTCAATTGGGCTCTTTGCCACATAACGCAAGGCCTAACTCAACATCATCAAATGCTACTTATTTATCGGATCTTAATGCTCGTCCGGATAAGGTCTTACAAATTATCTCTAATTGGAAGATTAAATTTTGTGGGGGCTCTAATAGTTTATCTGTTGAAAATTTCATTTACAGAATAGAAGCTTTAACAGCTCAGACTTTGCAGGGAAACTATGATCTTCTTTGTCGTAATGCAAATTCATTATTTGATGGTAAAGCAAGTGACTGGTTCTGGCGTTACCATAGATCAGTTTCATCTATAACCTGGACTGGTTTATGTAAAGCTTTGAGGCAACAATATCGAGATTCACGCTCTGATGTTGATATTCGCGAATTGATAAGAGACCGGAAACAGAAACCAAATGAGACATTCGATAGTTTTTACGAGTCAATAGAGTACTTGACGGATAGGCTTAACGAACCTTTACCTGATAAAACGTTAGTAGAAATATTGCGTCGTAATTTACTCCCTGAAATCCAGCATGAGATGCTTAATATGCAAATTTATTCGGTCGAACATTTACGCGACACTTGTAGACGACGTGAGTTTTTTATTCAGGATATGCGCCGAAAGCATAGCTCTTATATTGCGCGTCCATTTGGAACTCAGCGACGTATAGCTGAACTGGATAAAGATGAAAGTGGTCTAGATGAATCCGACGTAGAGAATACTGACATTTCAGCGCTAGCTTTTATCTGTTGGAATTGTAAGAAATCGGGTCATCGATATCAGGACTGTTTAGCCGAGCGCACAATTTTCTGTTATGGTTGTGGTTTACCTGATACGTATAAGCCAAACTGTAAGAAATGCAATTCAAAAAACGGGAGAGCGAGTGCACAGCGAAGTGCACAGAAGCCACAAGATCATCTTATGACAGAAACAATTTAGAAAATTCAGAAAAAACTGATGTTTTATTAAATACTAGATATGACAACAAAATAACCAATTATGAAAAAATTACTACCGGAAATGACATTTGTTTTAGAGAAAACCTAATATTGACACATTTTAAACCATTTCATGAACACCTAAAGCAGCATCATATTTTTCAAGATGGTGATAACGTAATTTATAATAACAATAACTCTAAGCATACTCGTTCTTGCAAACGTATAAAATCATTCTGGCAAAAAGTAAAAAGCTCTAGAAAGAAAATCATTTGCTCAGTTTTGAATAAATCTGGAGACATTAGACCTTACGCAGAAGTTTTGCTTTTTGGAAACACTTATTTGGGTTTAATGGATACAGGAGCATCTATCAGTTGTCTGGGTTCTACGGCTGCTGAGAGATTTATGAATTCTGGAAATATTTATAAAAAAATAAATTCATCAGTTAAAACGGCTGATGGAAAAAGTCAGAAGATTGTAGGTTTAGTGGATACAAAAATCACTTTTAAAGGTGTAGAAAAACCAATTACCATTTATATTATACCTAGTCTTGAGAAGAATCTTTTTCTCGGAATTGATTTTTGGGAGTCATTTGACTTGCTTCCTTCAGGTGTAACTCAGTTTAGCACTTTTCAGAATTTTCATCAGGTCAATGAAATAGATTGCCAAATTCCTCTTACTTCAATTCAAAAACAACGCCTCGGATCTGTTATTAATATGTTTCCTTCATTTGTGAGAGAAGGTTTAGGTAGGACAAATATTTTATCTCATATAATTGACACTGGAAATGCAAAGCCTATCAAACAGCGTCATTTTCCAGTTTCACCGGCTGTAGAAAAGCTAATATATGAAGAACTAGATCGCATGATAGATCTGGGAGTAATAGAGGAATCTAGCAGTGCTTGGTCATCTCCTGTAGTTCTTCATAGAAAGCCAGGGAAAAACCGACTATGTTTGGACAGTAGAAAATTAAATGCGGTCACTGTTGGTGATGCCTATCCGCTACCACATATTGATGGCATATTGAGTAGGTTACCAAAAGCAGAGTTTATAACGAGCTTGGATCTCAAAGATGCTTTTTGGCAGATTCCTCTTAATTCAGAATCTAAAGAAAAGACGGCATTCACCGTTCCTGGGAGACCATTATACCAATTCAAAGTCATGCCCTTTGGGTTATGCAATGCACCACAAACAATGTCACGTTTGATGGACAAAGTTATACCCCCGGCTCTCAGGACGGAAGTGTTCGTCTATCTTGATGATTTGCTTATCATATCGGAATCTTTCGAAAAGCATCTTGAGGTCCTGAGCATCGTTGCACTGAAGATAAAGGAGTCAGGACTGACAATTAATGTTGAAAAGAGTCACTTTTGCGTCCCCGAAGTCAAATACTTGGGCCATGTGGTGGGTAATGGTGTAATTCGCACAGACCCTGATAAAATATCTGCAATAACAGATTTTCCTGTCCCCAGATCTGTGAAACAGGTCCGCCGATTCTTGGGAATGACTGGATGGTACCGGAAGTTTATTCGTGACTATGCCAACGTTACTACTCCTATAACTGATTTGCTGAAAGGAAAAAGAAAATTTATGTGGACCGAAGAAGCTCAGAAATCGTTTGATGTTTTAAAGACCCATTTGAGTACAGCACCTGTTCTACATAGTCCTGACTTTTCACAACCGTTTTTCATACATTGTGATGCAAGTAGAACTGGTATAGGAAGTGTCTTGGTGCAAAAAACTGCGGAGGGCGAAGAGATTCCAATTGCATTTATGTCAAAGAAGCTCAATCAAGCCCAACGTAACTACTCTGTCACCGAACAAGAATGCTTAGCAGCTTTGTTAAGCATAAAAAAATTCAGAGCTTATGTGGAAGGACATGAGTTTACTATAATCACTGATCATGCGTCTTTAAAGTGGCTCATGTCCCAAACTGATCTCAGCACAAGGCTGGCTCGGTGGGCTTTAAAACTACAGGGCTACAGATTCAACATTCAGCATAGGCATGGTATTCATAACATAGTTCCGGATACTCTTTCTAGGGCAAATACTGAAGACCTATCTGCATTGGGGATCGACAGCCTGACTGAATTTAACAACGACAGTGGTCTATTCATTGACCCAAACTCTTCTAGTTTTCAATCGGTTGAACATAAGACTTTATTGGCAAGGATTGGAGAGAATATTAACCGAACACCAGATATTAGAATAATAGACGGATACCTGTATAGACGAACAGTACATGCCACAGGTGATAAGGTGAAAGATGACCTAGCATGGAAGCTATGGATACCACGAGAAATGATTCCGGAGGTGTTAAGAAAGGCGCATGATAGCCCATTGTCCTCTCACGGGGGAATAAACAAAACCTTAGAAAGAATTCGTAGATTCTATTATTGGCCAAATTTAGTAATCGATGTCAAGAACTACGTTAATAATTGTGAAATTTGTAAAACATCTAAACATCCTAACAAAACTCTTAGGCCACCTATGGGTAAGATTATAAATACACCAAGATTTTTCCAGAAACTTTATGTGGATTTCTTAGGACCATATCCCAGATCACGTTCAGGACATATTGGCATATTCATTGTCCTGGATCATTTTGCAAAATTTCCTTTTTTGAAAGCAGTGAAGAAATTTACTGCTGATGTTATTATAAGGTATATGGAAACTGCGCTGTTCCATACATTTGGAGTCCCAGAGATAGTAGTCTCTGACAACGGATCTCAGTTTCGGTCTACTGCCTTTAACAAATTTTTAGGACAATATGGTGTTAAACATGTATATACTGCAGTTCATGCACCACAGGCTAATGCCTCCGAAAGGGTCAACAGATCCGTACTCTCTGCAATCAAATCATATATTAAAAGTGATCAGAAGAATTGGGATGAACAGCTTAGTAACATATCATGTGCCTTGCGATCTGCGGTTCACTCGGCAATTGGAACATCGCCTTATTACCTTGCGTTTGGGCAGCACATGGTAACAAACGGTTGCACATATGCTCTGTTGCGGCAATTAGAAATGCTAGAGGATCGTGGAATACGACTTGATAGGGAAGATTCTATACAAATAATGGCTAAAAGAGCTGCTGCAATTATGGAAAAACAATTTGAAAGAAATGAGAAAAGTTATAACCTTAGAGCTAGGGAAATATCGTATGACATTGGCCAGGAAGTATTTCGTAGGAATTTTAAACAAAGTAGTTTTGAGCATGGCTATAATTCAAAACTGGCCCCAACTTTTTGAAGGCTCGCGTAAAACGAAAGTTAGGTAATAGTTATTATGAGCTAGAAGATTTGAAGGGAAATTGTATAGGGAAGTATCATGCTCAGGATATTCGTCAGTGAATTCAGTTGCTTGTAAAAATCACATTTATGCAAGCTGGATCTGACGTTTTTCGGTGATTTACCTTTAAAGTCAGATTTTGGCGGGGGAGATTTGTAATATGCTTGCACTTATTTTTCACATATTTCGTCGTTGTTTTTTTTTATATATCTGCTTCCAGTTTATAGGTTTTTGATTTTGATATTAACGTCTTTGTTTAGTCGGTTGTTAAGCAGACGCCATCTGTATGTGAAGATACTTTTACTAAACCTATTGTTGAATTTTTTTGTTTGACATTTCCTTTTCTTTTATCAAATATATTTTAAATACTTTTTGGAGCGAAATAGCCAACTTTTAATTCCCGCCAATTTTATATTTTTTTTTTTGCCAAACCGAGCCGTCGTGGTAACAAAAAAATTAATTGTCGGCCATTATTTTCAAAAATAGCTTTCAAAGAAGTACATACATATCTTGGAAACTTTCATTTTAATAATTAAAAAGAAGAATCAAAGTGAAATACAATTTAAAGTTTATTTATACTCTTCGCAAAATCTTTCAAATTGTAAGTATGATATTATGTTAGGAATACATGAAGAAATAAAAATTTTTATTATAAGTCACTTTTATTTCATTAGTAAATTTTTTTGGCTGCAATTTATATTGGCAGAACTTTTTAAAGACTTAACTTTAGAACATAAATCAACATAAAACCACATAAACAACACCTTATTTATATGAGAGAAGGTACTTTTCCTACAGATTTTAATCAATTTATAATTAATACCGTTTTTCTCCCTGGTGCCATCTCCAAAGGGTAATATATTTATAGTTTAATTCCTCTTTTATATAAATCTCATATCTTATCACTTTTGTTGTTATAATCTAGATTTGGCACCTTATCCATAATACAACATTATTAATTGTTAATTACTCGAGATGATCTAGAAAAAAGAAGAAAAGCATTAATATTCTCTTCACCTCTGGCATATGATACCAACAATTTGTTGATCTTTATTTAATGCATTTGGCTGGTCTGCAGTTTGAATTATGTCAGCGACTATGAAACAGTGCGAGAGTAGGAAATCTATGACAAACATATAAAATGTGATAAATATGCAAAAAAAAAAAAAGTTTATTACATAAATTCTTCATACAAATTATACAAGAAAAATTATAAAAAAAAGGTTCAAAAATGCAACTATAAAAAAAAAATTTTTTAAATTAATGAAAGAAAAGAATTGCAACAAAAAGGAGAAAAACCAACAAAAATAAGAAAAATCTAAATTTTTAAAATTGCTACCTCTAGAGTTAAAAATTTGAAAGCATTTTATTTTTATTAATTTGTGAAAATTTGTTCCTACATATGTACATAGTTTATATTTGAAAAAAAATGTTTTTTTTGATGTCGTGAAACAGAAAAAAATTGTTAACTGTTATTATGTATTTACTTTTTCTTCGTTCTTGTTCCAAAATTTAAAAACCTAAAATCTGCGCGTTGTTTTAAAATTTTTTTTTAATGCTATTAACATATATATTTATAAATTTGGCTTATGTTAATGATTTATGCACCTTAAAAGAGATTTTTAATGTTAATTATGGCAACATGTTATATTGCTAAAATTTTATAAACATTGATACAGCTACATCAACTTAAGAGAAATGATCGGCAGCAACATCAACAAAGATCTTTGGATATGTGAGCATGCTGGATAAAGTGAGTTTTTATTTTGTTTTTATTTTCATTCTATACATAATTGAAATTTTTAATGATTTGTAGTTACATGGTTTTGTTTTTTTTTATATTTAAATATTGTCACATTTCTTTTCCTTTATTTTATTAATTGCGTGTATCTATCTAATATTTCATTACACATATACATACATACGTCCCTATTTATGCGGGAAACCTTTAAATTTTTTTATATTAAATTTAAAATTTTTTATATATACATAAGTATTTTTAATTTTATTATTATTATAATTTATTTTGTTTCATTAAATATGTATGCTTAATTTAAATTTTAATCTGTTTGATTGTTTGATCCGGGAATTTACATTGTTGTAGATATTTAAAGGGATCATAAAATGTTAAACATTATTAAGATAATTGGTGTTTATGATCATGGCAGGGTGGGTAAGTTCGTTATGTTCCATCTATTAACGCACTTTTATTTATATTGAATATATTTGTATATGTTTTTATTTTGATAGCACGCATAATAACAAAATTTGTTAAAAGTGTATTCGTGTGGCTATTTGGTCATTGAAACAGTGAACCCCCCCCAACTTTCGATGAGTTATAAGGCCGGTGTAAAAGCGTGCCCGTTTCATAGTTGACCCTGCTAAACATCTGCCATGATTTTTCCAAGATTTTTGAGGATACACGTTACATAGCTACCATACAAGGACCACATCTGAAAAAGACTTTTATGCTTATATATATTGTATTGTATTGTACCGATTCAAAACTTACATTTACATATGTACAAAAATCATCATATATAAGCATAAAAGTCTTTTTCAGATGTGGTCCTTGTATGGTAGCTATGTAACGTGTATCCTCAAAAATCTTGGAAAAATCATGGCAGATGTTTAGCAGGGTCAACTATGAAACGGGCACGCTTTTACACCGGCCTTATAACTCATCGAAAGTTGGGGGGGGTTCACTGTTTCAATGACCAAATAGCCACACGAATACACTTTTAACAAATTTTGTTATTATGCGTGCTATCAAAATAAAAACATATACAAATATATTCAATATAAATAAAAGTGCGTTAATAGATGGAACATAACGAACTTACCCACCCTGCCATGATCATAAACACCAATTATCTTAATAATGTTTAACATTTTATGATCCCTTTAAATATCTACAACAATGTAAATTCCCGGATCAAACAATCAAACAGATTAAAATTTAAATTAAGCATACATATTTAATGAAACAAAATAAATTATAATAATAATAAAATTAAAAATACTTATGTATATATAAAAAATTTTAAATTTAATATAAAAAAATTTAAAGGTTTCCCGCATAAATAGGGACGTATGTATGTATATGTGTAATGAAATATTAGATAGATACACGCAATTAATAAAATAAAGGAAAAGAAATGTGACAATATTTAAATATAAAAAAAAACAAAACCATGTAACTACAAATCATTAAAAATTTCAATTATGTATAGAATGAAAATAAAAACAAAATAAAAACTCACTTTATCCAGCATGCTCACATATCCAAAGATCTTTGTTGATGTTGCTGCCGATCATTTCTCTTAAGTTGATGTAGCTGTATCAATGTTTATAAAATTTTAGCAATATAACATGTTGCCATAATTAACATTAAAAATCTCTTTTAAGGTGCATAAATCATTAACATAAGCCAAATTTATAAATATATATGTTAATAGCATTAAAAAAAAATTTTAAAACAACGCGCAGATTTTAGGTTTTTAAATTTTGGAACAAGAACGAAGAAAAAGTAAATACATAATAACAGTTAACAATTTTTTTCTGTTTCACGACATCAAAAAAAACATTTTTTTTCAAATATAAACTATGTACATATGTAGGAACAAATTTTCACAAATTAATAAAAATAAAATGCTTTCAAATTTTTAACTCTAGAGGTAGCAATTTTAAAAATTTAGATTTTTCTTATTTTTGTTGGTTTTTCTCCTTTTTGTTGCAATTCTTTTCTTTCATTAATTTAAAAAATTTTTTTTTTATAGTTGCATTTTTGAACCTTTTTTTTATAATTTTTCTTGTATAATTTGTATGAAGAATTTATGTAATAAACTTTTTTTTTTTTTGCATATTTATCACATTTTATATGTTTGTCATAGATTTCCTACTCTCGCACTGTTTCATAGTCGCTGACATAATTCAAACTGCAGACCAGCCAAATGCATTAAATAAAGATCAACAAATTGTTGGTATCATATGCCAGAGGTGAAGAGAATATTAATGCTTTTCTTCTTTTTTCTAGATCATCTCGAGTAATTAACAATTAATAATGTTGTATTATGGATAAGGTGCCAAATCTAGATTATAACAACAAAAGTGATAAGATATGAGATTTATATAAAAGAGGAATTAAACTATAAATATATTACCCTTTGGAGATGGCACCAGGGAGAAAAACGGTATTAATTATAAATTGATTAAAATCTGTAGGAAAAGTACCTTCTCTCATATAAATAAGGTGTTGTTTATGTGGTTTTATGTTGATTTATGTTCTAAAGTTAAGTCTTTAAAAAGTTCTGCCAATATAAATTGCAGCCAAAAAAATTTACTAATGAAATAAAAGTGACTTATAATAAAAATTTTTATTTCTTCATGTATTCCTAACATAATATC
Source organism: Bellardia bayeri (assembly GCA_950370525.1). Lineage (NCBI taxonomy): Eukaryota > Metazoa > Arthropoda > Insecta > Diptera > Calliphoridae > Bellardia > Bellardia bayeri. Next base: position 51,804,855 of record OX493264.1, on the reverse strand, counting down.
ATACTTACAATTTGAAAGATTTTGCGAAGAGTATAAATAAACTTTAAATTGTATTTCACTTTGATTCTTCTTTTTAATTATTAAAATGAAAGTTTCCAAGATATGTATGTACTTCTTTGAAAGCTATTTTTGAAAATAATGGCCGACAATTAATTTTTTTGTTACCACGACGGCTCGGTTTGGCAAAAAAAAAATATAAAATTGGCGGGAATTAAAAGTTGGCTATTTCGCTCCAAAAAGTATTTAAAATATATTTGATAAAAGAAAAGGAAATGTCAAACAAAAAAATTCAACAATAGGTTTAGTAAAAGTATCTTCACATACAGATGGCGTCTGCTTAACAACCGACTAAACAAAGACGTTAATATCAAAATCAAAAACCTATAAACTGGAAGCAGATATATAAAAAAAAACAACGACGAAATATGTGAAAAATAAGTGCAAGCATATTACAAATCTCCCCCGCCAAAATCTGACTTTAAAGGTAAATCACCGAAAAACGTCAGATCCAGCTTGCATAAATGTGATTTTTACAAGCAACTGAATTCACTGACGAATATCCTGAGCATGATACTTCCCTATACAATTTCCCTTCAAATCTTCTAGCTCATAATAACTATTACCTAACTTTCGTTTTACGCGAGCCTTCAAAAAGTTGGGGCCAGTTTTGAATTATAGCCATGCTCAAAACTACTTTGTTTAAAATTCCTACGAAATACTTCCTGGCCAATGTCATACGATATTTCCCTAGCTCTAAGGTTATAACTTTTCTCATTTCTTTCAAATTGTTTTTCCATAATTGCAGCAGCTCTTTTAGCCATTATTTGTATAGAATCTTCCCTATCAAGTCGTATTCCACGATCCTCTAGCATTTCTAATTGCCGCAACAGAGCATATGTGCAACCGTTTGTTACCATGTGCTGCCCAAACGCAAGGTAATAAGGCGATGTTCCAATTGCCGAGTGAACCGCAGATCGCAAGGCACATGATATGTTACTAAGCTGTTCATCCCAATTCTTCTGATCACTTTTAATATATGATTTGATTGCAGAGAGTACGGATCTGTTGACCCTTTCGGAGGCATTAGCCTGTGGTGCATGAACTGCAGTATATACATGTTTAACACCATATTGTCCTAAAAATTTGTTAAAGGCAGTAGACCGAAACTGAGATCCGTTGTCAGAGACTACTATCTCTGGGACTCCAAATGTATGGAACAGCGCAGTTTCCATATACCTTATAATAACATCAGCAGTAAATTTCTTCACTGCTTTCAAAAAAGGAAATTTTGCAAAATGATCCAGGACAATGAATATGCCAATATGTCCTGAACGTGATCTGGGATATGGTCCTAAGAAATCCACATAAAGTTTCTGGAAAAATCTTGGTGTATTTATAATCTTACCCATAGGTGGCCTAAGAGTTTTGTTAGGATGTTTAGATGTTTTACAAATTTCACAATTATTAACGTAGTTCTTGACATCGATTACTAAATTTGGCCAATAATAGAATCTACGAATTCTTTCTAAGGTTTTGTTTATTCCCCCGTGAGAGGACAATGGGCTATCATGCGCCTTTCTTAACACCTCCGGAATCATTTCTCGTGGTATCCATAGCTTCCATGCTAGGTCATCTTTCACCTTATCACCTGTGGCATGTACTGTTCGTCTATACAGGTATCCGTCTATTATTCTAATATCTGGTGTTCGGTTAATATTCTCTCCAATCCTTGCCAATAAAGTCTTATGTTCAACCGATTGAAAACTAGAAGAGTTTGGGTCAATGAATAGACCACTGTCGTTGTTAAATTCAGTCAGGCTGTCGATCCCTAATGCAGATAGGTCTTCAGTATTTGCCCTAGAAAGAGTATCCGGAACTATGTTATGAATACCATGCCTATGCTGAATGTTGAATCTGTAGCCCTGTAGTTTTAAAGCCCACCGAGCCAGCCTTGTGCTGAGATCAGTTTGGGACATGAGCCACTTTAAAGACGCATGATCAGTGATTATAGTAAACTCATGTCCTTCCACATAAGCTCTGAATTTTTTTATGCTTAACAAAGCTGCTAAGCATTCTTGTTCGGTGACAGAGTAGTTACGTTGGGCTTGATTGAGCTTCTTTGACATAAATGCAATTGGAATCTCTTCGCCCTCCGCAGTTTTTTGCACCAAGACACTTCCTATACCAGTTCTACTTGCATCACAATGTATGAAAAACGGTTGTGAAAAGTCAGGACTATGTAGAACAGGTGCTGTACTCAAATGGGTCTTTAAAACATCAAACGATTTCTGAGCTTCTTCGGTCCACATAAATTTTCTTTTTCCTTTCAGCAAATCAGTTATAGGAGTAGTAACGTTGGCATAGTCACGAATAAACTTCCGGTACCATCCAGTCATTCCCAAGAATCGGCGGACCTGTTTCACAGATCTGGGGACAGGAAAATCTGTTATTGCAGATATTTTATCAGGGTCTGTGCGAATTACACCATTACCCACCACATGGCCCAAGTATTTGACTTCGGGGACGCAAAAGTGACTCTTTTCAACATTAATTGTCAGTCCTGACTCCTTTATCTTCTGTTTGTGTGAAATAAGAGCTTGGAATCTGGTTGGAATATATGAAATTTATTAATCTCTGAGCCGATGGATTTAATAAAATAAATGTTAATTTATTTTATTATCTCAGCAATGGTAAAACCCCAATAGGAAAAATGGCAGGCAAAATGAAAAAGAATAAAGAAAATGCAAGGATTAGATTTTTCGAAAATTTAAATTTATTGACCTTGAATGTATGTATGTACCTTTCTGTACGGCAAGCAAGTGAACAAGCCAATTAAAAAGACCAAGACGGAAACAACATGGTAGACATTTCGGACAAGCTGACAACTTCGTTGACGTTTCGCGCAGCATTCTGCTTGTATATATATGTCATAAAAAAGGGGAAAATATTGCACATCTCAGTTGTTCATGTAAAGTCGATGTAACGACTTTTGACATTAACATTGCCGACCGCCTTGCAGGATATATGCAACAAAATCAGAACAAAACAACTTAGCCAAGTCTACGATGTTGTTTCTGAAATGGAATAAAAATAACTTATGTATATCTTTGGAAACTTAAATTAGTTTATATAATTATGGGTTTGAATTCAATATTACAATTTAAATCCATTTCAAAATTAATTCAAGTGTATAATATAAATAAGGAAATTCAAGTGTATAATATAATTAAGGAAATTCAAGTGTATACATATATAAATAAAAGAGTAAAATATTATGGATACGTTTTGTTATTTGCTGTAGCTTGTAAAAGTGCATTATAGTTTTTTTATGTGCTACATGGACCATAAATTGTCCAGCCAAATATTGTGCTTTGAGCTGTTGGAAATCCTATTCTGGAGATTATTCCTTGGCAAATCACTTTCGGATATAAATCGACTCCAATTATGATGTCGATGGATTCAGATTCGTAGAATTGGGAATCTGCTAAGAACAAATCTCTAAAATTCTTTTTGTATGATTCTGAAAGAGATTGTGCTGGAGTCCGGAGTGTGACACGGTTGTCAACCCTAAAGGTGCCTTCTATCTGCGATAAAGAGTCGTATCGTGATTTTAAAATCATTGGACATATGGTTTCATCATTTAGGGTATACGCTGTTAAATCCAACTTATCAACCAACCGTTTGGACACACGACTAACTGGTGATCCAGAATCTAACAAACACCGGGCATGCGACGTAGTGGTTCCGATTTTTACCAACACGGTGGGAAGAAGAATTAAAGTGTTTTGACGTAAAATATTTGTCAAAGAAGTTGACTTCGAATTCGACTGTGAAGAGGATGCTTTATCAGGCTTGGATTTTAAGGAATTGCGCCTTCTTGTAGAAGTAGACGGTCCTGGACTTAGGGACCGTGAGCGAGAATGAGATTGGTGGCGTGAAGCAAGAAGGTCTGTAGCCAGGCTAGGATTGACATGAAGTAAAGTATGGTGAAACTTGTGGCAATGTTTACATCCATATTTTGAAAAACAGGTGCCATGCGAATGATCGTGTGCTAGACAATTTGTGCAATATTTGTTATCGCGAACTGCACGAATACGATCTGCAATATTCATTGCCAAGAATTTTCGGCAAGTACGGAGTGGATGGGGCCGCTTGCACAGGCGGCATGGAAAGGCGTTGTACTTTGAAGGTAACACATTTGAATTTGATTTAGAATGTGATTTCGACGATATTTTGGGCATGATGAGCTGGAAAAGAAAAACGTATAAATAAGTAAGTTGTTCGGGAGATCAGGTTTAAGATTCGGTAGGGAGCATTATAAGCTTGACTATGGGTCTAGTGATTAAACCACGTTGCGTCAAGACATCTGCCACCCTAACGCGGTTATCCGAACCCGAATATAGTTTGACAACTCGTCCAAGTCGCCATGAATTAGGGGGGAGATTTTCTTCCTTAATCACTACCAGAACGCCTTCCTGAAGATTGACTTCGGGTTTTTTCCATTTAATTCTTTTATTTAGTTCCTTTAAGTATTCGTTTTTCCATCGTGAACAAAAGCTTTGGTGAATTAGTTTCAGTCTTTGCCATCGGTTTATAATGGAAATTGATGAATCGTCTACTTTCGGATCGACTGGAGCTAAAATCGGAGTTCCAATGAGGAAATGTCCTGGTGTTAAAGCGCAAAAATCACTTGGATCCATTGAAATTGAGGAAATCGGCCTTGAATTCAGACACGATTCAATTTTAGACAGAAGTGTGGATAATTCCTCGAATGTATACTTGTAGTTGCCTGCAACCTTTCGGAAATGCGTTTTAAAGCTTTTTACTCCAGCCTCCCACAATCCGCCCATATGTGGAGCTCCTGCTGGAATGAAATGCCACGAAATATTTTGCTGTGCATAATTGGCAGATATTCGTTGCTGAGAAGTTTGAATAAACTCTTTTGCCAACACTTTCGAAGCCCCTACGAAGTTCTTACCATTATCTGAATGAAGATGGAGTGGGCATCCTCGGCGCGAAACAAAACGGTTAAAAGCAGCTAGGAATGCTTGTGTGGATAAATCGGAAGTAGCTTCTAAGTGGATAGCTTTGGTTGAGAAACATACGAAAACACAAACATATCCCTTAGTAATACGACATGCTCGACCAGAATAGCTTTTGATATCGAATGGGCCTGCGAAATCAAGACCTGTATGTGCAAACGGCCGCGTCATTTCTGTTCTTTCGGAAGGTAATGCTGCCATTAGCTGTTTTTGACACCTTTTTTTATATATTATGCAGATTTTGCATTTGTTGATAGTGACTTTTATTAAGTTTTTTGCCTTTGGAATCCAATATTGGGTTCTCAACAAACGTAGTACGAGTTGATTACCTCCGTGCAAACTTACGTCATGAATAAATTTCACTAAAAGCCTTGAAAATTGACAATTATATGGGATGATAATTGGATGCCTTTCATTATAGGTGAGTCCAGGAGATGACGCTAACCGGCCACAGGAACGAATTATCCCTTCTGCATCCACAAAGGGGTTTAGATTCAATATACTACTGGATTTTGAAATATTTTGTCTAGTAGAAAGGGCCTTGTACTCATTAGGAAACCACGCTTTCTGGCACACAGAGATAAGTTTATCGCGAATGAAACTAATTTCTGAGCTTGAGAGTGTTGTTGACTCTTTCACAAAATTTAAACGGTAACGACGATGAGTTCTGTAGTAAAATCTGTAGGTATATGCCAAGACACGCAATGCTCTATGAAAAGAAGAAAACCGTTCTAAAGGATCTTCAAAGTTTGGGAAATATGAAAAATACGATTTCACAGGCTTAACTTCTTGATCAGTTTCAGGAATTTTGGACAAATCAGAATTAGGCCATTGACATTGTTCAGTCTTAAGCCAGTGAGGACCGAACCACCATAAATCATTTGTCGCCAGATCTTTTGGATAGACGCCTCGGCTGGCAAGATCTGCTGGATTCATTTCCGAATTTACGTGGTGCCATTTAGAGTAATCGATTATTTGAGTAATTTTTGATACTCTATTTGCAACAAATGTTAACCAATTGCAGGCTGGTTTTGCTAACCACGATAATACGATGGTTGAATCTGTCCAGCAAAATATTGAATAGGTTTTAACATCTAGAGCTGGAACTAGGTTCTCTACCATTTCCGCTAAGAGCGCTGCACCACAAAGTTCTAATCTTGGAATTGATAGTGTCTTAATAGGAGCTACTTTAGTTTTGCAAGAAATGAGGTGTGTTGATATAGAATTAGAATTCACTATTCGAACATATAAAGCTGCTGCATATGCTTTTTCGGAAGCATCACAGAATCCATGAAATTGGATATCAGCATTAGGACAATAATCAACCCATCGAGGAATCCGAATAGTATTGATAATAATGTAGTTGGATCGAAAGATTTTCCATTGATGAAGTGCGTCCGTGGAAATAACATCATCCCAGCCAGTACCATCCATCCAGATCTTCTGCATCACCATCTTTGCCAGAACAATAAAAGGAGCTAACCAACCAGCAGGATCAAAAAGCTTAGCGATTTGGGACAAGACTTCTCTTTTAGTAAAGTTAATGGATTCGGGAAACGTATTTGCGTCAAAGTAGAAATCATCCGAACGCGCATTCCATCGGATGCCTAAAGTTTTTGTTGCACTACTATCTTCAAATTTCAAGAAATCTTGATGAAGTAGGTGCTCCGGTGGAATGTCAACTAAAATATCTTTCGAATTGGATGTCCACTTCCTTAGAGCAAACCCAGCGGAATCCAAAGCATTAATAAGCTCATTTTTTGCTTTAATAGAATCTTGCTTTGTGTGAGATCCTGCTAGGACATCATCAACGTACATCGAATTTCGCAGTATAGAACTGGCACTCGGATAAGAGGATTGGACATCCTCTGCTAACTGAAGTAATGTTCTGATAGCGAGGTACGGTGCGCAATTAACCCCGAAAGTTACAGTTTTCAGTTCATAATCGCAAATAGGACTATTTGGATTACTGCGGAATAATATTCTTTGGTATGGCGTATGTTTACTGTTCACTAGAATCTGCCTATACATTTTTTGAATGTCAGCATTGAATACGTATTTAAAAAATCGCCATTTCAGTATAAGTATAGTTAGGTCGTTTTGTAGGACCGGTCCTATGTGAAGCAATGAATTTAAACATTGCCCGTTGGAGGATGGAGCAGAGGCATTGAACACTACCCGAACTTTCGTAGTGACACTATCTGGTTTGATAACCGCATGGTGGGGAAGATAGTATACATTTGGACTGTCCGAAACGTTAGCTGAATCAATTTTGAACATATGACCAAGGTCCTCGTATTCTCGGACTACGTTGTCATAGTCAAGTTTAAAATTTGGTGTTCGAATTAGTTTTGCCTCGTTACGAAAAAACTGTGCCATTGCACTAGATCTAGAATGTCCTAAGTTCAATGAATCTGAAAATTCCTCCTTAAACGGAAGAGACACTACGTACCTTCCTTCGATATTTCTTCTTGTAGTTCGGACATACAATTCTTCACAAAATTTATCGGATTGAGACATATAGTTCTTCTTTGGAAGATTCTCCACCTCCCAAAAGCGTGAAATTTCCTTATCTAAGGAAATTTCACAGAAATGTGAAACTATTGTGGAATTTTGATTGGATGACTGGTTGACTGGTCCCGTAAGAATCCAACCGAATATGGTTTGTTGTGCTATTAAAGACCCGCATACATTATGCTTAATCCCCGAACAAACAATCGATGGGAAAAGGTCAGCACCAATCAATAAATCTATCTTCGAACTAGTATTGAATTTAGGATCCGCTAGTTGAATTTGGGGAATATTCGAGAATTTGGAGTATGGAATGGTCTGTGATGGAAGATTATTTGACAAGTGTGGAACTACAAGAGCCGTTACAGGAATCACAATATCCATGTTCAGTTGTGAGCTCAATATAAAGGAGCACTGATATTGAACTTTAGCAGAAACAGTTTCATTTAAACCGGAAATCTGGGCATTTGTAGGCTGAGACGGAAGTTTTAAAAGATTGAATACACGTTCTGAGATAAAAGTTCCCTCTGATCCTGAGTCTATTAAGGCACGCACCTGGTATGTTATTCCCAAATGGCAAATATTTACCCAGGCGGTTCCCAGCAAAACTCCCTTAGTATTTGAAGCAAAACAGGTTTGAATATTAACCGAACCAGAGTTTCGAGTGGACTGTATATTGCTTTGATTTGGTTGAGTGTATGTAGCCGAGTTAGGATTAAGTGTGCAATTTTTACTGGTACTAGGAACTTGAAGAGAAGAATTAGGAATAAGTGTGCAATTTTTACTGGTACTAGGAATTTGAAGAGAAGAGTTAGGAATATCAATTTCCTTGTGAAGAAGAGTGTTGTGTCTTTTTTGGCACTTGAAACAGCTATGTTTGCTGGGGCAATTTCTTACGCTGTGAGTTTTCGAAAAACAATTTAAGCACAAGCCTTCCTTCTTAACCTCATCTAGTCTTCGTTGCTGATCCATCTTCAGAAATTTGGGACATTTTCGAATAGTATGAGTTTCTTTGGGACATAGCTGACATTTCATACCAGTAATATTTGTTTGAAAGCTGTGAACCTTTTGTTTGGAATTTGAATTTGAGCTGTGTTTAGACTTGGTATCGTTGGTTTTCAAAGTAGAACAACGACGTATCTCGGAAACCGACTCTAACGTTCTATAACGGTTTGTAATGAATTCATCCAGATCTGACCACTTGGGAAGAGCAGTTTTATCTTTTAATCCCTGTTCCCATAAGGTTAAAGTGTTTTCTGGAAGCTTATTTGTACAAATAAATACAAAAATTGGATCCCAGCTAGCTACGTCAATATTGTAAAGGGATAATATCGAAATACATGAATTTATATCTCTCTGTAATTGTTTTAATTCTCGGCCTGATTCAGAAGTCATGGTTTGAAGGTTAAAAAGGATCTTTAACTGACCATTTACCAGAACTCTGCGATTCTCATAACTCAAGCATAAATTCTTCCATGCTAGGTCAAAACCTTGATTGGTTAGAGGACTTTTACGAACAATTTCCCTGGCCTCACCTTTTGTCTTTTGTGTAAGAAAGAATAGTTTTTCTACATTGCTAGCTCTTGAGTTGGAAACGACTGCTGTGAACATGTCACGAAAAGTAGGCCACGAATCATAGTCACCCCCGAAAGCTTCGATTTCAATAGGTGGTAAATGTAAACTATGTGACTCGGCAGAATGAAAATTTTGAGACTTATGATCACGTGATGTACTGGGAAGTACAGAAATATCACTTTGACGTACCATAACTTCAGGACTGGAAGATGATTGCCAACTAAGCGTATCTGAAATTTCGGACAATTTAGTCATACAATTACAATAAGTTATGTATGTACTTTTATATTTTGATTTAAAAGTCTCAATGTCTATTGGCTCTGTCGTTTCGCTAGCCTCTTTTTCAGCATCTAAAAGAAATTTTTCGTAGGCTGTTTTTAGGCGGCACCAGTTCGTTTTTAGTTCGTAACGATGAACCTCGAGGGTATGAAGTGAAGACAACGGATATTTACTGTCGTTAAGGTCTGCCTCGAACTCTATAATACTATCAGCTATTCGTATAAACTGATCCAAAGACATCGTAAACGTTTATGAGTATTTCTATGGAATTAAGTTGCACCTTACGAAGTCTTAAAAATGCTATGAGCAAAGAAAGTACAAAATCGTTCTACTCAAACAATTTTATACAATGAATAATCAACCGAAATTATAAGATGTATTTAAATTGATCTTAGTTCAAAGAAAATTAGAATTAGAAATTCGAAAGTAACTAGCCGAAAATTATATAGAAAATTGGTAGAATCCCACTAAAACCGGCAAAATTGTATGTGAATAATAAAGAATACTCTCAATCATGAATAAATTCACGCATTAATAGAACAAAATGAATGCATACGTTTCAATTACTGTTAAAAGTAAGAATGCATGTGTTTAAAAAACTGGAATTTAGATCAGCTGTGATATAAAATAAATATTTGAAAGTTCATTCACCTTTTGTACAATTGGAAAAGAATGATTATTCCAGGTGATATGCTGGATATAAGGTCTGTTCATATGTTTAGAATAATCAAAAAATATATGTAATACAAATGGAAATATGCAAAGCAAAAAAAATAAATAATTTGTAGAGAGTACAATATAGCAAAATGAGAGAGAAAAAATATGTTATCGAAGAACAATAGGACAAATTAAGTAAGAACAAGTGTTAAAAGGAAAAAATAATTCCTTGAATTAATATTAATTTACTATATATGGTGAATATTGTAAATAACTCCAAGAAAATATAATATGTAGCGAAAAGAATGTGTGAACAAACCTATTGTATTTTTCAACAACACAATTTTTTCGCTCAATACTTCCAATGTAAATTATTTATTCCACAAATATTTATGTGAAAGGAAAAAAAACAGTGTTGCCGATAAACTAGAATTATAACACTTTCAATTATTCGTATTATAAATAATGTATTTGAATAAATATAAAATAGCGCCAAATTAAGTTAAGCCAAATAATAATAGTATTTTAAACTTTGCGGTAGAAATTAGTATAAAAGTTTTAGCGGTTATAAGGTATATTGTTGTACTTGTACTAAATATTCACGAAAAATTGAGGCATTGAAAACGTTCGCTGAATTCTAGCTAGAATTAAATTTCATCAATGAATATTGGTTTTTCACACGCATGAAACTGTAGAATTATATAAATAAAAATTGTTTATTGTGTTATTACAAAATAAAGGTTTGGTAGTATTATTATTTTTGAATAACTTGAAAAAAAATTTTTAACAAAAAAAATAGATAAATAAATATATTATGTATTTTCAATCTGAAATGTGATATTTAGGGGATTATTTAAATTTGTGGTTTATTATAGTATCACACCACTACGGCAACTCTTAATTGAAAATAACTGGAATGTATTAAAGTTTCCAATCAGTTATATGTAATGAGAGTGCAAGAGATGTTGTTGTAGAAAAAGTAAGAGAGTTATTAAGGTAATAGATTCTCTCTTAAATGCTAAACAACCCCAAAATTACACAATTGATTCGAAACATAAATTTAATTTTATATTTGTGATTACTTTTCTCTTATATTTATAAGAAAATCAATTATTGAATTTGTAAAACATAGATCAAATCAACTTTTTTCTTGTACTAAAATCAAACTCAGTAAAAGAGATGATTTATTATAGTAAACATTAAAAGAGAGTTTTTGATCAAAAGGGGAGATATGTATGCAAAATCACGGATAAATAGACACCAAAATTTGATAAATACCATACACGGCGAATATTTTGCTTACAAAGCCAAAACTAACCCAATTTTTTTTTTTTTTTTTTCTTGTAGAAAATGCCAATTTTGACTTACTGTCGTCTGGTAGTGATGGATAAAAATCTCCGACTCTTTGAATGTTGATGCAACACTTGTTTTTTTTTTTTTTTTTTTTGTTTGTTTAATGCCCTTGTATTTTGTTTTACTTTGTTTCACTTTTGTTAATTATGAAGTTCTTGTGAACTTGAATGCACTTTTACTACTAAAATAATTAACAGCAAATGACAGAACGTACCTTAGTTATGTATGTAGCTATGTATGTAAGTGTGTAGAAGACAATGACCACATGCAATTCAATGTTGAAATCTCAGAGAATTTTTCCTCTATTAACTTCCAATCCGGTTCGAATGGGACCAAATGTTTGTGTGAAATAAGAGCTTGGAATCTGGTTGGAATATATGAAATTTATTAATCTCTGAGCCGATGGATTTAATAAAATAAATGTTAATTTATTTTATTATCTCAGCAATGGTAAAACCCCAATAGGAAAAATGGCAGGCAAAATGAAAAAGAATAAAGAAAATGCAAGGATTAGATTTTTCGAAAATTTAAATTTATTGACCTTGAATGTATGTATGTACCTTTCTGTACGGCAAGCAAGTGAACAAGCCAATTAAAAAGACCAAGACGGAAACAACATGGTAGACATTTCGGACAAGCTGACAACTTCGTTGACGTTTCGCGCAGCATTCTGCTTGTATATATATGTCATAAAAAAGGGGAAAATATTGCACATCTCAGTTGTTCATGTAAAGTCGATGTAACGACTTTTGACATTAACATCTTCAGTGCAACGATGCTCAGGACCTCAAGATGCTTTTCGAAAGATTCCGATATGATAAGCAAATCATCAAGATAGACGAACACTTCCGTCCTGAGAGCCGGGGGTATAACTTTGTCCATCAAACGTGACATTGTTTGTGGTGCATTGCATAACCCAAAGGGCATGACTTTGAATTGGTATAATGGTCTCCCAGGAACGGTGAATGCCGTCTTTTCTTTAGATTCTGAATTAAGAGGAATCTGCCAAAAAGCATCTTTGAGATCCAAGCTCGTTATAAACTCTGCTTTTGGTAACCTACTCAATATGCCATCAATATGTGGTAGCGGATAGGCATCACCAACAGTGACCGCATTTAATTTTCTACTGTCCAAACATAGTCGGTTTTTCCCTGGCTTTCTATGAAGAACTACAGGAGATGACCAAGCACTGCTAGATTCCTCTATTACTCCCAGATCTATCATGCGATCTAGTTCTTCATATATTAGCTTTTCTACAGCCGGTGAAACTGGAAAATGACGCTGTTTGATAGGCTTTGCATTTCCAGTGTCAATTATATGAGATAAAATATTTGTCCTACCTAAACCTTCTCTCACAAATGAAGGAAACATATTAATAACAGATCCGAGGCGTTGTTTTTGAATTGAAGTAAGAGGAATTTGGCAATCTATTTCATTGACCTGATGAAAATTCTGAAAAGTGCTAAACTGAGTTACACCTGAAGGAAGCAAGTCAAATGACTCCCAAAAATCAATTCCGAGAAAAAGATTCTTCTCAAGACTAGGTATAATATAAATGGTAATTGGTTTTTCTACACCTTTAAAAGTGATTTTTGTATCCACTAAACCTACAATCTTCTGACTTTTTCCATCAGCCGTTTTAACTGATGAATTTATTTTTTTATAAATATTTCCAGAATTCATAAATCTCTCAGCAGCCGTAGAACCCAGACAACTGATAGATGCTCCTGTATCCATTAAACCCAAATAAGTGTTTCCAAAAAGCAAAACTTCTGCGTAAGGTCTAATGTCTCCAGATTTATTCAAAACTGAGCAAATGATTTTCTTTCTAGAGCTTTTTACTTTTTGCCAGAATGATTTTATACGTTTGCAAGAACGAGTATGCTTAGAGTTATTGTTATTATAAATTACGTTATCACCATCTTGAAAAATATGATGCTGCTTTAGGTGTTCATGAAATGGTTTAAAATGTGTCAATATTAGGTTTTCTCTAAAACAAATGTCATTTCCGGTAGTAATTTTTTCATAATTGGTTATTTTGTTGTCATATCTAGTATTTAATAAAACATCAGTTTTTTCTGAATTTTCTAAATTGTTTCTGTCATAAGATGATCTTGTGGCTTCTGTGCACTTCGCTGTGCACTCGCTCTCCCGTTTTTTGAATTGCATTTCTTACAGTTTGGCTTATACGTATCAGGTAAACCACAACCATAACAGAAAATTGTGCGCTCGGCTAAACAGTCCTGATATCGATGACCCGATTTCTTACAATTCCAACAGATAAAAGCTAGCGCTGAAATGTCAGTATTCTCTACGTCGGATTCATCTAGACCACTTTCATCTTTATCCAGTTCAGCTATACGTCGCTGAGTTCCAAATGGACGCGCAATATAAGAGCTATGCTTTCGGCGCATATCCTGAATAAAAAACTCACGTCGTCTACAAGTGTCGCGTAAATGTTCGACCGAATAAATTTGCATATTAAGCATCTCATGCTGGATTTCAGGGAGTAAATTACGACGCAATATTTCTACTAACGTTTTATCAGGTAAAGGTTCGTTAAGCCTATCCGTCAAGTACTCTATTGACTCGTAAAAACTATCGAATGTCTCATTTGGTTTCTGTTTCCGGTCTCTTATCAATTCGCGAATATCAACATCAGAGCGTGAATCTCGATATTGTTGCCTCAAAGCTTTACATAAACCAGTCCAGGTTATAGATGAAACTGATCTATGGTAACGCCAGAACCAGTCACTTGCTTTACCATCAAATAATGAATTTGCATTACGACAAAGAAGATCATAGTTTCCCTGCAAAGTCTGAGCTGTTAAAGCTTCTATTCTGTAAATGAAATTTTCAACAGATAAACTATTAGAGCCCCCACAAAATTTAATCTTCCAATTAGAGATAATTTGTAAGACCTTATCCGGACGAGCATTAAGATCCGATAAATAAGTAGCATTTGATGATGTTGAGTTAGGCCTTGCGTTATGTGGCAAAGAGCCCAATTGACATCCAATATTGCCATCATTATTATTTCTATTAGAATCTAAACCTAACATTTCTCTAAAAGCTCGCTGTTCTATAGCAGGAAGAGTCGGCAATTCATGTGGTGGACTATCCTGTACTTCAGGTTGAAGAATTTGTGTTTGTGGTGTAGCCGAACTCACAGGATGAAATCGAGAAAGACTCGTCTGAATATTCGTTTCTACTAATTTAGTAATGTGACCACTTAAAGATGCAAGCGACTGAGCCTGTTGAGCTGAAACTAAGGCTGTCACCATTTCCTGCAATGATTCCGAAGTAATATTAACAGGTAATACGGGAGCATTTTGATTAGAAGTTTCGGCTATATGGCCGCTTGAGGCATTCATTGAGGTATTAGCCTGTTCCATATTTTGTTCTTTTACTTTGCTTTGAGATCTAGTAGTAGTTTGTGAGTTTACTATCCTGGCATTACACACAGGACAGAATGGTCTTATTTTTAAAACTTTAGATAAACAAATTTTATGAAATATATGACCACAAATGGTGGTATGACTTTGAGATCTATTGGCAATAACTAGTTGACAGGCTTCACAATTAGAATTTTCTTCTACAATAGCAATTGACTCAGGTTTTTCGATAACCTGGTCTTTACTTGACATTATGTCTTCAAGAAGAAATTAAATTTTGATAAAACTAGAAAATGTTAATTGAAAATAATTGTGATATTATTTTAATAGTTCGTAAGAGGAAGACTAATGATATTTTAATTTCTTAAAAGTAATAAAATAAAAAAACAAAAATGCAATAATAAAAAAAATAATAAATTCTTAAATAAAAACGTATATAAAATCAAAAAAAATGTATTAGCTCTGTTTGTTGTTTTTCCGCGGGTTTACTTGGTGTAGATATATACATGTATAACTAACATCATATTTAAGTGAGTAATATTTGTATAATTCGCAGACAATGCTGAGGAAGCTCATAAGAAAACAAGCAATATTTCCTTATTCAGCAATAAAAATTAACCATCATTGGTAATGTTAACTATGGACAGATTTAGATTATTTTTTTTTTTTTTTTTTTTTTTTTATAGCCTTTATTTATTTATTGAATCTTCATATAATGAAATGACAATAAGTATTCAAATCTTAATACTAAAAAGAAAATAATAAGCCCAGCCAGTGCTAGACAAAAATTTTATGATACTAAAAAAATTTCACATCAACTGATCCAGTCATCTATTTTGCGCTGGAGTTAAAGCAAGGGTATCCCTCCTTCTCAACCGATTATGACCACTAAAGTTAAGGATGTCTCGTGCAAGTGGGTTTGGGTAGTGTTCAAGTTTGCTGACATACTTTGACGCGTGTTTTGTAAATTCAACTTTTACTAATGGCACGCATAGATCTTTGTGAATTCGAGAATTTTTAACATACCATGGAGCTGCAGTAATTATACGTAGAATTTTATTTTGACCCTTTTGAATTTTTTCTATGTTTGATGCTGAGGCAGTACCCATAATTGAATTCCATAGCACCAGATTGGCTTTAGAATTGCATTGTACAACAATAGTTTGCAGTCCAACTTTAGTGAAGAATTTCTGCCAATTAGCCAATTAAGTTGCACTGCTTTTAATCTCATCTGTGTAAGTTTCGCTTCAATATGAGACTTCCAAGTTAAACGGCGGTCGAGGTGAATGCCGAGGTATTTGACTTCATTATGTTGAGGAATAATTTGATTATTTATTTTGATGAACGAGCAAGTTTCTTTTCGCAATGTGAAAGTGATATGAATACATTTCTGTTCATTAACCCTGATTTTCCAAAGCTCTAGCCAATTCTCTAGTTTATAAACATAATTCTGCAAATTCTGTGATGCTACTTGGTGGTCCTTGTGAACGCTGATAAAGGCTGTATCGTCTGCGAAAGTTGACGCGTGGATTTTGGGGTCTGACGGCATGTCGGAGGCATAAATCAAATATAAAGTAGGACCCAGTATGCTACCCTGTGGCACACCTGTTTCAATTGGCTGAGCGGGGCTTAAAAAACGGAATGACAAACTTATATATACCCTTCTCATGAAGGTGAAGGGTATAAAAACACTCTTAATAATCCAACAGAAAACAGCAACAAAGATGATAGTAACAATGAACATAACATACACTACAAATCCATATACGTAAACGAACAACTTACGTCTACTAATCAGCGGTTACTTTGGTTAGCAAAAACAAAAGCAAGGGACGGCGACAAAAACTCAATTTTTCAAAAACAATATAATTTTGTAACGTTTTTATATAAACTTTGACAATTTGTAAACAACTTTTTGACATTTTCAATTTCACCATGAATAGAGCAAAAAATAATCAGCTGGCGCTATGCTGTCACCTGGTATAATTTCACCATGGATTATAGATGGAAGCATGGTGAAATTAAATACAAGGTGACAGCATTGCTACAACAAGGCAAGAACAACAGGCATTTTTGTTTGTGTAATACTTTCGTTACTGTCAAAAACATCTGGCATAAAATAAAGAAAACAAACATACAAACATGGATAAAAACAGAAAACAATAGTAGTGAAAAATTGTTTATTTTATTTTCTTAAACAATTTCGAAACTCGTAATGATTTTGTGCGGGGCATTTTGATTAATGAGGAAATTCTAGACAGTCGTATCTGTGTTTCCCTATTGCCACGCGAACAGTATGCTCGAAAGGTGAACAATTGGCTGATATATTGGCAATTAAGACTGCTGCTATAAAAATTATGAAATTACCTCTGAAACAGGATGAAAGTGATTACTTTTCCAGCAGTGATGAAGAAGATTCACAACCTTTTTCTCCCCTACCTGATGATGCCAATAGTGAGTCCATTTAAATAACAGATTTGTATAATTTTGTTAATACAGGCTACTTTATTTTGTAGTTTTCCTATCGTAAGTGGTCGATTCTTTGTCCAGAGGTTTTCAGGAGAAATCAAATCCAGATTTCTATATACCCGAAATTAATTCTTCCCGCTACGCGTACAACATGTCTCTCAAAGAGGTCAACTTTAATGTGGTTAAGGCTATTTTCAGTTTGCCCACCATTAAGGAACCCTCTAATAATAATGTTTTAATTAAAATTAATGCAGTCTTATTCTTCCAAAACAGTTTTTATTTTTATTCAAATTTTAAAATAAAAGATTGGAAATATACATAATAAAAAAAAATTTATAGTGTGTTCTCGAACTGGCTTTATTGGAAATAAAGCTGCTTGGAGTAAGATTCTTTTGGCATAACTTACTCCACTGTTCTCTTTTTCTTGGGTCTTGAGGAACCTTAAAGAAAGTACCACTTCCAGCTACTCCTTTTTTACGGCATAAGATGCAACAACGCATTTTCCTGCAGCAAAAAAAATCACTTTTAAAGAGGAATCTTAACATTTATCTTACAGAAAAAAACTAACACTTTTAGTAAAACTACTCAAAAAACAAACACACTATTTAATATAATATAGTTTTTTTTAACACTTTTAAGCTATTTTACGCAGATAAAACGGCGAAAAAACCCAATTTTTCAAAAACAGAATAATTTTGTAACGTTTTTATATAAACTTTGACTATTTGTAAACAACTTTTTGACATTTTCAATTTCACCATGAACAGAGCAAAAAATAATCAGCTGGCGCTATGCTGTCACCTTGTATTTAATTTCACCATGGATGGAAGTTTTTGTGGGTCAGAGATGGACATATATACGCCAAAAAGATCGAAAACGCAGCAGTAATAAAAATTTTAAATAATTGTGATATTGAACTTATTAAAAATTAAATCGTAAAATAAATAAATAAATATATAAAGAAAAAATCATGAATAATATAACGTATGAAACAATTGAAACTTTTAAACAAATTAAGCCAGAATTCCTAAGTTATCCCTTTCCTATCATATTTTTAAACATAAGATCTATGCGCACTAACTTTAATTCTTTTTGGCAACATGGAATAAATTAATAGAACATATAAGAATAATCGTCCTAGTTGAAACCAATATAAAGGAGGAAGAAAATATATTTTATGGTATACGTGATTTCGAATCTATATTTATAAATAGGCCAAAAAATGCTGGTGGTGGAATTGCAATCTATATAAAAAATGATTTATCATTTGCAGATACATCCGTACACACTGCCTCATTTGAATCCTTACGCGTAAATATAACAACTAAAGATATTACCATTGTTGCTATTTACAGACCTCCATCTCTGAATGTATTTGATTTTTTAAATGAGCTAGAAAACATCCCTACAAGAAATTGCTGATGGAAACTAACACATACAAAACTTATAAACTAACACACTTGCAGCAATTTTATATTAAATTGTTGCTGTCGGCGTTGCCACAGTGGGGGTTTTCATACCAAATTTTAATAAATATTTGTTAAATTTTCTCTTATACCTAATTTTGCTTCAGCATCATTTTTATATACGTATTTGATCATAGAGATACTCTTTTCAAAAGTTTTAGTTTTTTTGTACTTTTTTTAAATAAATTTCATGGTAATATTTTGATTTTATATATTATGGAATTGTGGGGATTTTTAAAACAAGACCTTGTTAATAAAAAATGTTACGCAAGGGCAACTCTGATTAACAAGTTCACAAGTTAGAAAGAGAAAAAGAATCACATGTACACGAATATTTACATCAGGTTTTTCACATTGCCCTTAATAAAATGATGGGAACTACTGATGTATAAACCCATCAGCAATACTTATCAGATGATCCATCAAATGACTGTCATTGTTCTTGTAGGGATGGTACACATAATGAAGAGACCAAGGCATATTGATTATAAGGTAGTGTTGCAGACACATCTGATTTTTTTTTTGTTACTTTTGTGTTGTCAAACGTTGTTTATGTTTACAAATTTCTAATTGTCAAAATGCTTAAGTGTCAAAATTTGTTTATTATTATTGTTTTCGTTTTCGATTTCCATAATATACTTGAATCAATGATGGAAAATGGGTTTTTGTTTTTCGTACCAACTATATAAGTAAAATGTACTTTTTAGACCTCCATTTTTAATATTTGCTAAATAATCATAAAACTTTACCACAAATTTACTTTATCAAAAATTCGATATATCTTATAGCAACATTATTGCGATTATCTAAAAATATTTTTATTTATGAAGTATCGCGTCATTTGCGAAAAGTTAACCTTGGTAAATATATACATATATGTATTTTCAAAATAACTAGAATTATTATTGTAAGAATAAAAGAAATAGAAGAGTTAACTTCTAACGATTTTGAAATCCTGATTAACTACATTTTAAGCTTAAGTTTTTGAATTCAGCCTCAAAATCATTTAATGTAAATGAATATGTCAAAGACTCATATTGTTCGATAATTCAACCAAAAATTTATTGTCGTAATAATCATAGATGCATATTTAAAGATCAAATTGATATCAGTTCCAAAATGTTCATGAAATTTAATAAAATCTCTTTTGCTTGCACTATTACACAAATAGTATCTTATATGATATACAGCCATGTCACTTAATTTAATTTCGTTCGGAAGTGGAATTAATTCCATTTTTTGCTTTTATAGAAAAAGCAAAACGGAAAATTTGTTCGGAATATAACCAATTGTTCGTTTTACTTTTTCTTTAGAAACAAAATACGGAAATAATCCCACTTCCGAACGGAATTAAATTCTGTGACATGGCTGATATATATCTGTTTCATCTGAAATACCAAATTTTTATGCAACAGTATTTTGAAATTGTACCATATGACTCGTGGTAGTACCACGGTACCAAGTTTAAAATTTATCAAAAAAAGTACAATTGTACCATGTTTGCCATCAGTGACCTGAATAAATACAAATAAAAACAAAGAATGTTTGTAATTTTCAGTCAGCTGTTTTTGACAATGAAAGAGTAAAAAGCAAAAACAAATACCCATATTGTTTTGATATTGTTGTAATGTTGCCACTACCTTATAATCAATATGCCTTGGAAGAGACAAAAAACGGTTATACTATGTTACGGATTTAAGAGGGTATATGCTTTTACCCTAATCAAATGCCTTGTACCATTTAACGGTACGATACATTTGCGCATCACTGTGCCTTTAACATACATACATAAGTATATATTTTTTTTCTCATTTGGCACTCTTGGAATTCCTCAGTTGTTGGTAACAACAACCTTCATTCTCGTTGTCATGAACTTTTTTTTTGTTTGCATATTTACGACAGAGTAAACAAAAAGAACGTTCTAGAAAAAGGGGAAAGAAAATGTAACGGACTGTCATGCGCATCTATATGTTGCTTGTTATTTACGAATTTACAGCAGAATAAACAAAAATAACATTCTAGAAAGGAGGGGAAAGAAAATGTAACGGATTGTCGCGTGCATTTATAGGTTGCTTCTCTCTCCCACTCAAAAAAATATACTCTCGTAAATGCGCGGCATATTTAACATACCCAACTGACCAGCACAGAGTACACAGAGGCGACAGAAGAGCAAAGATAGTGTAGTTTTTTTCTTGTCTCTTTCTTTGGAACCTGCCTTTTTGTTTTCTTTATGTTACTATTTTTCTGACGCAATAAAATTAATTTTTGGCACAGTGTATTTTTGTATTGTTTGACACATCCATAAAAAAATGCATTTATATCATCTAACGAATGCACAAACTCCACAACGCATACCACAAAGTATAACAATTATTAAAATAAAATTTAGTTAGTTATTAAAATCACAAACATATAAACAAAATTTCAATTCAAATATTCTAACTCAAATTGTTTTGTTTATTTTGTTTTGTCCACAAAATTCTTGTTGCACTGTAGCTTTGCTTTTTCACATTACAAATTTACTACCAGAAAATATTTTCTTTCTCTTTTTAATATACCTGCGTTTTTAGCTGATTGTAGCGATTTTGAAACGCCAAAATTGTCGCCTCTGTGTTTTCACTTATGTTTAGGCACACACAAATACATGCAAGTATGCGCGTGTATCATCTCTCGCGCAAGAACAACATAAAGAATTCCAAATATGTGAGGAATGTGAAAACAGTTATGTTTTTTTCCATTTTTCGTTGTTATTGAGCAAAAGCGCATTTTTCTGTGAAGTTGTACAGTCATCAGCGTAAAGCATAGTACTCTGTTCAAAATTTCAAGTGGAATGCTGTCAAAATACATGTTAAAAAAATAAACATGAAATTTTCATGAAAAAATGTTGCAGAAGTAGTACTCTGTTCATTTTGTGAAAAACATGTGAAATGTATCTGGCAACATTATTTTTTCACAGCGAAATAATTAAAGTAGCAATTGTTTCACGTGGAATTTTTATCCAAAAGCTCTTCTGTCGCAACAACAATATCTATTACTTGTTGTTCTGCTGCACAAGCGGCCAGTAATAGTTGTTTATTCATTTTTATTTAACTATTTCGATTCAACACAGATTTTTTAATATTTTAACTTTTATTTATTTTCGATTTAAATTCACAAAAAAGCAAAACAAATGTGTTTTATTTACATAAGTAAAACAATGTGGCGTACTTTCAATTAAAAAAAACGTCAAATTAAATAAAAAAACAAGAAATTAAAGAAAATTTTAAATAAAAGGAAATTACTACAAGTGGCTTCGGTTAATGAAATGTACTGATACTTTAAGATAATTTGCAAATATTGGTTTTGAATAAAAGTAAACTAATAATAAAAGTTTATAGTTTTTAAAAAAAAGTAAAACGAAATACCTATAAAGATAAGAAATATCTCCATAAATAAAAAAAATAGTGAAAATCAAAAATTATGTAGAAGGTTTTTTATTAATATAATGATATCACAAGAAAACGTTATAAAGTAATAATTAAAATTTGTGAAATCTTAATAGAATATTAATCTAAATGTATAAAATTCATTTAAATATATAAGAAAATTCTAAAAAAATTAAAATACAATTGTGAAATGTGTGAAAATATGATCAATAAATAAAAAAAAAAACGCTAAATAATAAATATCAACACGGATTAAGAAAATTGAGAACATTGTTAAATTTAAACAAAAACCCAAAATTATAAAAAAAAGGGAAAACAAAAACAAACTAATTATTACAATAATTCGTAAAATAAAATAAAAAACTTGAAAATTGAAAACCAAAAACAAATATTTTAATTAAATAAAAACAAAAACATATTTAACACAATTAGAAATTGAAAATTTTTTTAAAACTTTAAATTTAAAAAAAAAACATTTTTAAAATTTGCATCAAAACAGAAATATAATAAAACCAGACAAGTTCAAGAACTTGGAATTAATAATTTAATTACTTAAATAAAAACTCAAAGGCAACAAACAAACAAAAAAAAAAAAAAAATTTAAAATAAATTAATAAAAGAACTATTAAAAGTTTGCTAGTGCGATTTACTACGTGAACTACAACAACAACAAGAATTACAACAACAAGAACCACGGCAACATGAACTACAACAAAGGCGAATTAAACAACATGCGCTACAACGAATATAACAACAACGACCTGCGCAAAAACAACATGAACTAAAGATAAGATTCTATATATATTTATAATGAGAAATTATTAAATAAACTAACTACATAAATAAAAAAAAATCAACTGTTTTATGCTTTGGTAATGGCAAAAATTTTCGAAATTGTACGCCTTTTATTAAATATGAATATCAAGGAAATCTGTAATTCGAAAACGAAATAAACACAATTTTTTTTTGTCAAAAAAACAAAACAAATTGTAAACTAAATTTAAATTTAATTATACTGACAAGAAATTTTTTTTGATACATATACTACATATATATTTACTTTACAAAATAAAACAAAAAAGATAAAAGAACTGTAATTATTAATGCAATTTTTGTTAAATTCAAAATTAGTAAAATGAAATTAAATAAAAAAAAACTATTGAAAATGGAATTATATGAAAAACAATTTCAATATGATTTGCTAATTTTTTTATGGATGCTAGGAAGAACGAGGCTATGGTAAGCATAATGTAACTAACGATTGTTTTGTAAACGGGACAGGTTAGATTCCGGGTACTTCGCCAGTCATAGGTTGGGGATGGGACCAGTGTACCCCTATATGGCAACCATCTGGCCATATCATCACTTAGGGGATGTCCAAAGTAGTCATGTCTCCTTCCTTTTAGCAGTGATGCTTTTGGTTCCCTCTCTTGTGGTTTTTTTTCTATTTTTGTATGAATTTACGAAATTTTATAAGCATGCTTCCAGGGGTGTGAAACATGTAATATGTTTACGCGTCAAAACCCTGGTTTGAGACAAATTTGCTTACTGAGCTAGCGGGCCAGCTTTTATACCCCCTCAATCGGTTTTGAACTGTCAGTTACTTTTTTTTTTAGAAGTAATTGATCGGCGCGTAACAACTAGTGGGAGATTTGAATAAAGACATCAGTAACAAACTCTTATCTTGATATACTTGCTTGCAATTGTATGAAATGCTTGTTTAAAGAATGTACAAGGTGGCGCAAAAGTAATCCTCCTATCAGAAAATGCTATAGATTTTGCGATTGGCCCCTAATGTCAGTTCAGTTTTGACATTTGTGTAGTAAACACATGCGAAATACACGTTAATTAACAATGTTACGCCGCTACACTGCTCCAGAACGAGGAATATTGCTGACTATTTATTTGACCAATAATCGGTCGGTGACTTTGGCACAACGTGAATTTCGTCGCAGATTTCCTGGCCGTACAACGCCTACTGGTGAAACACTGCGACGTTTAGCCGCTCGCCTCGAAGAGATTGGCACAACACGAGATGCTGCCAGGCGTGGCAGACCCCGGCGTAGCCGTTCTGCAGAGAATATTGCTGCTGTAGCCGAGGATGTCATGGAAGCGCCGTCGACATCGACCAGACTACGTGCCACGCAAACGGGTATCAGTCGACGGTCTTTACAGCGAATTTTTGTACAAGATTTGAAGATGTTTCCGTACAAAGTCCAGACGGTGCATCAGCTGTTAGCTGCTGATCGCCAATCGCGTCTAACATACGCTCAAGCCATCCTTAATCACCACCAAGAGGAAGATGATTTTTCATCAAAAATAATCATGAGTGATGAGGCCCATTTCCATCTTAGCGGGTACGTAAATATGCAAAATTTACGCTTCTGGGGCACTGAAAATCCGCGTGTAACCCACGAAGAGCCATTACACCTGCTCAAAGTCACTGTATGATGTGTTGTTATCGCTTGAGGAGTCATCGGACCTTTTTTCTTCGAAGACGTCGCGGGCCAAACGATTACTGTGAATGGTGAGCGCTACAGAGCAATGATCAACGAGTTCTTTTTGCCGCAACTTGATGAATTGGTATTGGAAAACATGTGGTTCCAACAGGACGGTGCAACGGCACACACTGCACGTGCCACACCCGATATGCTGAAGGATGCATTTCCCGGGCGCCAAATCTCCCGTTTTGGCGATTTGCACTGGCGAGCAAGATCGCCTGATTTGACCACTCCAAACTTGAAAAATAACTCGGCAATAATGACTCCGATAATAACGAAATTAGTAAACCTTATTATAGACACATCAATTATACCGGAAATATTAAAATTATCGTACATCAGACCAATATATAAAAATGGCATAAAATCCGATGTTAATAACTACCGTCCAATCGCAATGTTATCCGTTATAAAAAAAGTTATTGAAGAAATCATTTGTAGCAGACTAACAGTTATCTCGAAAAGTACAAAATAATTAGCTCCAACCAATACGGATTCCAAAAAGGAAAACATATTAATAAGCTGCTTGGAATATTCTCTAGTTATATCAACACGGAACTTGGCAAAAATCACCACTACCTTACACTATTCATAGACTTTAATAAAGATTTGATACACTGTCACATAAAAAACTACCTATCACGTTCGAAAGATATGGAATAAGAGGTCTGTGTATACAATTATTTGAAAAGTATCTCAGCTGTAAAAAATATCACATCAAGGTTGGCAACACATTCAGCAAAGAAATAAATTCTGATAATGGAGTACCTCAGGGCTCGAAACTAGGCCCAATACTATATATATTATACACAAACGAACTAACAAGTTTGCTAAAAACGTGCAAAACATTCGCCTATGCTGATGCCACGGCTATAGTAGTAGCACATACAAACCTAGAAGACGCGGTAATTTTCTGAAGTCTCCAGATATCTTCGGGATCCAAATCGACAATAATTCTGTCAGATATGTTTTCGAGAAGTTTGCTATTTAAAAACAGCTAAATCGGTTTAGGCCAACCAGATTTATGGACCGATATGTGAGACAAGCATTGTCCATTTTATTGCATTATTTTGAAATATATTGCAGATAATACCATGAAATTTTGTATACGTTGTTTTGATGCTAAAAGAAGAAAGTGTGCGGAAAATAGTATGAATCGGTCCATGATTTCTCATAGCCCCCATACAAAAATCTTACCGAAATATTGCTCAATTATAAATAAATTTTTTTTTTTTTTTTTTTTTTTTTTTATAGCCTTTATTTATTTATTGAATCTTCATATAATGAAATGACAATAAGTATTCAAATCTTAATACTAAAAAGAAAATAATAAGCCCAGCCAGTGCTAGACAAAAATTTTATGATACTAAAAAAATTTCACATCAACTGATCCAGTCATCTATTTTGCGCTTGAGTTAAAGCAAGGGTATCCCTCCTTCTCAACCGATTATGGCCACTAAAGTTAAGGATGTCTCGTGCAAGTGGGTTTGGGTGGTGTTCAAGTTTGCTGACATACTTTGACGCGTATTTTGTAAATTCAACTGATGGCACGCATAGATCTTTGTGAATTCGAGAATTTTTAACATACCATGGAGCTGCAGTAATTATACGTAGAATTTTATTTTGACCCCTTTGAATTTTTTCAATGTTTGATGCTGAGGCAGTACCCCATAATTGAATTCCATAGCACCAGATTGGCTTTAGAATTGCATTGTACAACAATAGTTTGCAGTCCAACTTTAGTGAAGAATTTCTGCCAATTAGCCAATTAAGTTGCACTGCTTTTAATCTCATCTGTGTAAGTTTCGCTTCAATATGAGACTTCCAAGTTAAACGGCGGTCGAGGTGAATGCTGAGGTATTTGACTTCATTATGTTGAGGAATAATTTGATTATTTATTTTGATGAACGAGCAAGTTTCTTTTCGCAATGTGAAAGTGATATGAATACATTTCTGTTCATTAACCCTGATTTTCCAAAGCTCTAGCCAATGCTCTAGTTTATAAACATAATTCTGCAAATTCTGTGATGCTACTTGGTGGTCCTTGTGAATGCTGATAAAGGCTGTATCGTCTGCGAAAGTTGACGTGTGGATTTTGGGGTCCGACGGCATGTCGGAGGCATAAATCAAATATAAAGTAGGACCTAGTATGCTACCCTGTTTCAATTGGCTGAGCGGGGCTTAAAAAATTGCCTTCTTTGATTTTAAATTTGCGACCGTATAAATAGCTTTCCATAAGTTTATGGGTGTTAGCAGGCAGAGTTAATTTTATTTTGTGCATTAAACCGTCATGCCAAACTTTGTCGAACGCTTGGGACACATCAATGAAAAGGGCGGAGCAGTAGTTTTTGTCTTCAAACGACCCTCTTATCACATTTACCAATCTGTGTGTTTGTTCGATGGTGCTGTGTTTAGCTCTGAAGCCGAATTGATGATTAGGAATGCATTCAGTGTCGTTCAGAATTGGAATCAACTTAGTCATTAACAATTTTTCGAACAGTTTAGAAATTGTCGGCAATAGGCTAATTGGCCTATATGACTCTACTTTGGTGTGATCCTTCCCTGACTTAGGAATCATAGTGATCATAGACACCTTCCAATCTGCAGGATAGTATTCTAGGCGTAAAATAGCGTTGAAGATAAAGAGGATAATTCTTCTAGCTACACGAGGTAACTCCACAAGCATGTTATTGCTGATTTTGTCCATACCTGGAGCCTTTCTAAGGTTCAGAGTACCAATAGCGCTTTGGACATCACCAAAGTTTAGTCTTAGAGGTACAGGAGGTCTAATAACGAGTGGTGGCAAATCAGATACGTTATTTGAGTTGTTTTTAGTAAACACATTTCTTAAATGGTTAACAAATAATGTCCCTTTCTCGGAATCATTTCTAGCCCAGTCACCAGTCGGATTTCGCAAAGGAGGTTTTCCTCTCACTGGTCTTTTTAAACCTCTAGCCGCCCTCCATAACGAGTAGTCAGATTGTGGGGTACTATCAAGACCCTCCAAGTAGGATGTAAGTGAAGCCGTTCTTTGGGTTTCTAAGAAATGTCTTAGTATATCTCTGCATACCCGTAGCCTAGCTTTCAGTTCAGAAGACCTGTGAAGTTGCCACTCTCTTCTCATTCTTCTTTTTTCTGATAGGAGATGTTCGAGTTCAGATAAATAAGTTCTGTTTGTCCTATTTCTACATTCAACGTGATAAGTGGAAGCGTGATGCACAGCTCGTCGAAGGTCTTCGGTAAAGTTGCCAATCGACTCATCGATATCGTCGGTAGTTCTCAACACAATATTTTCCGTGCAATGAGAACTTAAATACTTTTTGTATTTTATCCAGCTTACTCGGGTCTTAGTCATGTTTCTAAATGGAGAGCCACACACTTGAGGGAAATGCATTGAAATGATAGTAGGAGAGTGATCTGAGGACAAGTCTAATGAAGGATCCACTTGCATCCATTCTACAGGGATATTTTTCACTACTCCAAAGTCAATAACATCGGGAATCTTCCGTCGGTCCGTCGGCCAGTAGGTGGGATGTCCGCTTGAGAGTACATCTAAGCCCATTTGAGCAATGGTGTTGAAGAGTACGCGACCCTTTGGGGTTACCAGACGTGAACCCCAAAATGTGTGTTTGGCGTTAAAATCGCCAGCAACTAAAAATCTAGCTCCAAGGGAATATAAGAAGTTATGGTATTGGTGTTCTTTTATTGAGAATCGAGGCGGAGAATAAATCGATGATAAAACAAATTTGTATTGACAGAATTCAATGCAAATGTTTGTTGCTTGGAGGTAATCCTCACTTATGTTATTCATTAGATAATGTTTTATTCTGTTCTTTATAAGAATTGCCGAACCTCCACAAGCTCTTCCGCGGGGATCTTTAGTATCGTACAACACGTAGCCATTAATTTTGAAGTACCCTGTCGACGTCAAGTGAGTTTCAGCAATCATCATAACATCAATCTGCTTATCCATCAGGAAGTATTCCAGTTCGTTTTTATGTTGGCGGAGGCCGTTCGCGTTCCAAAAACAAATTTTTAAATAAATCATTTCTTTAAAATGGCTTGCAAGATAGTGGATTGCATTTTCAGCATTTCCTGCATCATGGATGTCATGGTGGTCGTAAAAGTGTTCATAGTTTGGACAAGTGTCTGCAATGTTGTCTCTAGATTGTTGATATGTGGCTCAGAGTATTGCGATATAGGTTCCTGCTCCAGACCTACCACGTTTGCGTAAGAAACTTGTCTAGAATTAGGAGCGTTTACGTGAGTAGTTGGTCGTACAATTTGAGGAAAATTCTTACTCGACGTGAAATTAGGTTGTTGAGGATGGTCAGGAAATACTGGCGACTTATTGGTCCTTATGCCCTTCAAATAAGTATAAACTGGACAACCTCTATAATTAGCGGTATGATTTCCTCCACAGTTACTGCCTTTTTTTTATTTTTAAGTCCGTTTTGGACTTATTACATTGAGCAGTTGCATGTAGTTCCCCACATGCAACGCAAATAGACGGCAATTTACAATACGCTTTGGTGTGACCAAATTCTTGACAATTAAGACACTGGACGGGTCCAACACGCTTATGCGGTTCCTCCACGGTAATTCTACGATGCAGAAGATAAATAAGATTGTAAATTGGATGGAACTCGTTTTTCTTTAAGGCAACATCTCCAGGTTCCAATTCTACCCTGAACATGGGCTGAGGAATCTTTTCACGGTTTCTAATATTCACTACGCTCTTGATTTTGAACCCTTTGTCCATTAATCCGTTCTTTATCTCCGCAGGATCAACACATGGGTCTATACCCTTTAGAACGACTTGGAGTCCTTTTGCGCTTTTGAGCTGATAGGTATAGAAATCCCTGGTCTCCCTCTCCAACTGGTTGGACAATTTTCGAAAATCATCTTCCCTATTCACTTGGATCTTTGTCTCGCTGATTTTTCCATGTTTAATTGAGGTTACGCTAAACATGTTCTCACCTATTACAGCAACAATTCCTTGTACCAGTTTATTGGAAGTGGGCTCTCTCAGGTAAAATGGTGGGGGCTTAAACGTCTTTTTCGGTATTTCTGGGTCATCCGTCTGAAGTAGAGCAAATCTGTTTTGATCATTTGGCTTATCACTGCTGACGGTCTTAGGAACTTTATTGGAATTGGAAGACATTTGAGCAGATGTCGGGCTCTTCTGTCGCTTGAGAACGGTGATGTACTTATCCATACCTACTTGTTTTTTGGGTTTGACTGCACTATTTGATGAAGATGATGATTTCTCATCGGATGAGATAACTATATTGGGCGAACAGGAACGGCGCCGTATTTCGGCTTTTGTAGTGAGAAGAGACTCCACGGATTTTCTTAAGGATTCTTCCTCAGAGATCCATAAATTTTTCCTACTGTAGCTTAGCTCTTTCTCAGAATTACATCTGAGCGGGACACTCATGCAGTTGTTTTGCGATTTTTAAATTACCGAAAAACCACTATTTTTCCACCTATTACGATATCTTTTTTTTATATATATATATATATTTTTTTTTTTTTTCACTTATTACAAGTTTTTTTTTTTTTTTATTTTTTTTTTCACCTATTACGAAAATTCAGCCGCACTAAAAATAACACGTCCGACCAGTTCAAGCAACACTATCGTATTATAAATAAATGCCAATAAAATTGGGATATCAAGATAAAATTCAGCAAAAATAAGTTTTATTGAAAAATAAATCACGAAACGAATTTTTTTTGAGTACCGTCCATGTTTGACCATAGCCCCCATATAAAGTCCACTTCCAAAATTCACTTAAATACGTATAAAACAAATATAAATAATGTGAAACGGCTAAAATTTGACATAAGGAATCTTTATAGATAAAAAAATTAATTGTTGTACTAAATTTTATGGTGGTCGGCCCAGAATTGGTCATAGCTACCATACAAGGACCACATCTGAAAAAGACTTTTGGCTTATATATATTGTATAAATATCTGTACCGACTCAAAACTTTGCACAGATCATTTACATATATACACAAAGCATCCCACAAAATTTTATGAATTTCGGTCTATTTTTAACCGTATTCCCCATATAAAGCCCTCTTCCGAAAATTACTTTAATACTCATAAATCTCTTATAAATAAGGGTACCAATCCAAAATTTTACACGGATCATATACATACATGCCTAAATCAATCTGCTGGATTTTGAGAATATCGGTCCATATTTAACTATGTCCCTCATATAGCGTTGCCATTTTTCAAATTGGAAAAATCAGTACATTGTAAGAAAAATACCAGTACATTCCAAAAATCACCAGTACACAAATTTTGACCCAAAATTTTATTGAATTCATAAGTTTTAAACGATTATTGAAACAGAAAGAAAATTATACATTAAAAATAATTCTTTTTTATATTTTTTAAGACAAGAACTTAACAAAATACATATAACAAAAATCAAATTATTCGAAATATATTAAAGTAATTTCATTGATCGGTATATTTGTTGTAAATGCACAAAAAATTCTAAATTCATACAAATTATTGTCAATATAATGAGGGTATGCACGAGGTCTTATATCTAGCCATATTGTCATTGGTTATAATTTTAAAAGACCTTATAATTTTTAGTTTTTGAATTTCAAACGAAAAAAATGCTTTAAAATAAAATAGATAGGAAAACAATTTATTATCTTAGGAAATTTTTTTAACGCCAACAATTTTTGAGCGATTTTTAAATTATGACTTATGAAAATGTGACTGGATGGGACCCCTTGTGAATCTTTTTATTTAAAACAAAAAAAAATTGTTAAATAATTAAAAATGTATGGATTAAATTACCTATACAAGACCAAAAAACAAAATAAACAAAATAACAAAACAAAATAAAAAATATCACATGAAAGCATTTTAAAAAAGGTGAATTCAATTCCCAGAATATTAAATAGTTATTAAAAAAATAATAATATTTTTTTTTTTTTTTTTTTTTTTTTTTTTTTTTTTTTTTTTTTTTTTTAGCCTTTATTTATTTATTGAATCTTCATATAATGAAATGACACTAAGTATTCAAATCTTAATACTAAAAAGAAAATAATAAGCCCAGCCAGTGCTAGACAAAAATTTTATGATACTAAAAAAATTTCACATCAACTGATCCAGTCATCTATTTTGCGCTTGAGTTAAAGCAAGGGTATCCCTCCTTCTCAACCGATTATGGCCACTAAAGTTAAGGATGTCTCGTGCAAGTGGGTTTGGGTGGTGTTCAAGTTTGCTGACATACTTTGACGCGTGTTTTGTAAATTCAACTTTTACTAATGGCACGCATAGATCTTTGTGAATTCGAGAATTTTTAACATACCATGGAGCTGCAGTAATTATACGTAGAATTTTATTTTGACCCCTTTGAATTTTTTCTATGTTTGATGCTGAGGCAGTACCCCATAATTGAATTCCATAGCACCAGATTGGCTTTAGAATTGCATTGTACAACAATAGTTTGCAGTCCAATTTTAGTGAAGAATTTCTGCCAATTAGCCAATTAAGTTGCACTGCTTTTAATCTCATCTGTGTAAGTTTCGCTTCAATATGAGGCTTCCAAGTTAAACGGCGGTCGAGGTGAATGCTGAATGTTGAGGAATAATTTGATTATTTATTTTGATGAACGAGCAAGTTTCTTTTCGCAATGTGAAAGTGATATGAATACATTTCTGTTCATTAACCCTGATTTTCCAAAGCTCTAGCCAATTCTCTAGTTTATAAACATAATTCTGCAAATTCTGTGATGCTACTTGGTGGTCCTTATGAACGCTAATAAAGGCTGTATCGTCTGCGAAAGTTGACGTGTGGATTTTGGGGTCTGACGGCATGTCGGAGGCATAAATCAAATATAAAGTAGGACCCAGTATGCTACCCTGTGGCACACCTGTTTCAATTGGCTGAGCGGGGCTTAAAAAATTGCCTTCTTTGATTTTAAATTTGCGACCGTATAAATAGCTTTCCATAAGTTTATGGGTGTTAGCAGGCAGAGTTAATTTTATTTTGTGCATTAAACCGTCATGCCAAACTTTGTCGAACGCTTGGGACACATCAATGTGTTTAGCTCTGAAGCCGAATTGATGATTAGGAATGCATTCAGTGTCGTTCAGAATTGGAATCAACTTAGTCATTAACAATTTTTCGAACAGTTTAGAAATTGTCGGCAGTAGGCTAATTGGCCTATATGACTCTACTTTGGTGTGATCCTTCCCTGACTTAGGAATCATAGTGATCATAGACACCTTCCAATCTGCAGGATAGTATTCTAGGCGTAAAATAGCGTTGAAGATAAAGAGGATAATTCTTCTAGCTACACGAGGTAACTCCACAAGCATTTTATTGCTGATTTTATCCATACCTGGAGCCTTTCTAAGGTTCAGAGTACCAATAGCGCTTTGGACATCACCAAAGTTTAGTCTTAGAGGTACAGGAGGTCTAATAACGAGTGGTGGCAAATCAGATACGTTATTTGATTTGTTTTTAGTAAACACATTTCTTAAATGGTTAACAAATAATGTCCCTTTCTCGGAATCATTTCTAGCCCAGTCACCAGTCGGATTTCGCAAAGGAGGTTTTCCTCTCACTGGTCTTTTTAAACCTCTTGCCGCCCTCCATAACGAGTAGTCAGATTGTGGGGTACTATCAAGACCCTCCAAGTAGGATGTAAGTGAAGCCGTTCTTTGGGTTTCTAAGAAATGTCTTAGTATATCTCTGCATACCCGTAGCCTAGCTTTCAGTTCAGAAGACCTGTGAAGTTGCCACTCTCTTCTCATTCTTCTTTTTTCTGATAGGAGATGTTCGAGTTCAGATAAATAAGTTCTGTTTGTCCTATTTCTACATTCAACGTGATAAGTGGAAGCGTGATGCACAGCTCGTCGAAGGTCTTCGGTAAAGTTGCCAATCGACTCATCGATATCGTCGGTAGTTCTCAATACAATATTTTCCGTGCAATGAGAACTTAAATACTTTTTGTATTTTATCCAGCTTACTCGGGTCTTAGTCATGTTTCTAAATGGAGAGCCACACACTTGAGGGAAATGCATTGAAATGATAGTAGGAGAGTGGTCTGAGGACAAGTCTAATGAAGGATCCACTTGCATCCATTCTACAGGGATATTTTTCACTACTCCAAAGTCAATAACATAGGGAATCTTCCGTCGGTCCGTCGGCCAGTAGGTGGGATGTCCGCTTGAGAGTACATCTAAGCCCATTTGAGCAATGGTGTTGAAGAGTACGCGACCCTTTGGGGTTACCAGACGTGAACCCCAAAATGTGTGTTTGGCGTTAAAGTCGCCAGTAACTAAAAATCTAGCTCCAAGGGAATTAAAGAAGTTATGGTATTGGTGTTCTTTTATTGAGAATCGAGGCGGAGAATAAATCGATGATAAAACAAATTTGTATTGACAGAATTCAATGCAAATGTTTGTTGCTTGGAGGTAATCCTCACTTATGTTATTCATTAGATAATGTTTTATTCTGTTCTTTATAAGAATTGCCGAACCTCCACAAGCTCTTCCGCGGGGATCTTTAGTATCGTACAACACGTAGCCATTAATTTTGAAGTACCCTGTCGACGTCAAGTGAGTTTCAGCAATCATCATAACATCAATCTGCTTATCCATCAGGAAGTATTCCAGTTCGTTTTTATGTTGGCGGATGCCGTTCGCGTTCCAAAAACAAATTTTTAAATAAATCATTTCTTTAAAATGGCTTGCAAGACAGTGGATTGCATTTTCAGCATTTCCTGCATCATGGATGTCATGGTGGTCGTAAAAGTGTTCATAGTTTGGACAAGTGTCTGCAATGTTGTCTCTAGATTGTTGATATGTGGCTCAGAATATTGCGATATAGGTTCCTGCTCCAGACCTGGCATATTAGATTTGACCACCTTTGCGTAAGAAACTTGTCTAGAATTAGGAGCGTTTACGTGAGTAGTTGGTCGTACAATTTGAGGAAAATTCTTACTCGACGTGAAATTAGGTTGTTGAGGATGGTCAGGTAATACTGGCGACTTATTGGTCCTTATGCCCTTCAAATAAGTATAAACTGGACAACCTCTATAATTAGCGGTATGATTTCCTCCACAGTTACTGCATTTTTTTATTTTTAAGTCCGTTTTGGACTTATTACATTGAGCAGTTGCATGTAGTTCCCCACATGCAACACAAACAGACGGCAATTTACAATACGCTTTGGTGTGACCAAATTCTTGACAATTAAGACACTGGACGGGTCCAACACGCTTATGAGGTTCCTCCACGGTAATTCTACGATGCAGAAGATAAATAAGATTGTAAATTGGATGGGACTCGTTTTTCTTTAAGGCAACATCTCCAGGTTCCAATTCTACCCTGAACATGGGCTGAGGAATCTTTTCACGGTTTCTAATATTCACTACGCTCTTGATTTTGAACCCTTTGTCCATTAATCCGTTCTTTATCTCCGCAGGATCAACACATGGGTCTATACCCTTTAGAACGACTTGGAGTCCTTTTGCGCTTTTGAGCTGATAGGTATAGAAATCCCTGGTCTCCCTCTCCAACTGGTTGGACAATTTTCGAAAATCATCTTCCCTATTCACTTGGATCTTTGTCTCGCTGATTTTTTCATGTTTAATTGAGGTTACGCTAAACATGTTCTCACCTATTACAGCAACAATTCCTTGTACCAGTTTATTGGAAGTGGGCTCTCTCAGATAAAATGGTGGGGGCTTAAACGTCTTTTTCGGTATTTCTGGGTCATCCGTCTGAAGTAGAGCAAATCCGTTTTGATCATTTGGCTTATCACTGCTGACGGTCTTAGGAACTTTATTGGAATTGGAAGACATTTGAGCAGATGTCGGGCTCCTCTGTCGCTTGAGAACGGTGATGTACTTATCCATACCTACTTGTTTTTTGGGTTTGACTGCACTATTTGATGAAGATTTCTCATCGGATGAGATAACTATATTGGGCGAACAGGAACGGCGCCGTATTTCGGCTTTTGTAGTGAGAAGAGACTCCACGGATTTTCTTAAGGATTCTTCCTCAGAGATCCATAAATTTTTTCTACTGTAGCTTAGCTCTTTCTCAGAATTACATCTGAGCGGGACACTCATGCACTTGTTATGCGATTTTTAAATTACCGAAAAACCACCATAGATATTTTTCCACCTATTACGATATCTTTTTTTTATATATATATATATTTTTTTTTTTTGCACTTATTACAAGGTTTTTTTATTTTTTTTTCACCTATTACGAAAATTCAGCCGCACATAAGTTCAAGCAACACTATGTGAATGAAAAAAAAATAATAATATAAAAATAAAAAATAAACACTAGAAGTATTTATTATTTTTTTTTGACATTGTTAACAATATGTCTCATTCCATTTTCAGTCTTTAAAAAATTATAAAATTCGTTACAACTGTACCCAAAATTAGTTTTGATCACCAATTCACCCTCCAAATTATCTATTAACAACTTGTTTCTTTCTTTTCTCCAGCGAGAAAACATTAAGCTAAAGATTCTTTCAGTATCAGCATTTGAGTGTGGGATAGCAAATATAAAATTACAAATTTCTTTCATATTCTCAAAGGTTCCACTGTTCAAAAACTCCTTCCATTTTTCTTCAACAGTTTTATCTTTTGATACTGTTTGGGAAAAAGATTTTAGGGATAAATATTCATCAAAAAGAATATCCATATTTACATTTTGAATTGAAAACAATGTTACTATATCAGAGAAATTTTGAAATGAAACATCAGAATTTAAATTAAACACATTCAGCTTTTTAAATTTGTTATTATTTAAATCGTGATGTTATCACAATTCCTACAAATAGTTGCAGCTATACAGCCATAGAACGCTTCTTCCTTTTGTTGTACTAACTTATCACGAATACGATTAATTAGTTGATACACATTTATTATTACCAATCCCTTTTCTTCCAATTTTTTTATGCAGCATATTAAGTTCGTACCTATATTGTGGATAAAACCTAAATATGCTTCCGAAGTCTCCAGCTCAAAAAATTGACGTAGAGTAGGAGAACAGTCTTTGGCAAGAAAATAAGATTTTATAGCTGCATAATTTTTATAAAGTCTTTCGATTGCTGGTGTTAAACTAAGCCAACGTGTTGGCACATGACGTAGCATTTCACTCCACTCCAAGTCGTAAAAATCAAATATTTCTTTAAGATTGGATGTTCTTTTCGTAGAAGAGCTAAACTCGTTAAAAATTTTAATCACAATATTTTCCAAGTCATACTTTAAAAATGTTAATGCATTCCTGAACGAATTATGAAGAATATGGCATAAGCATCCCATACCTAATAAATTTGCATTATCTGCGCAAAAACTTGTAATGTTATTTAAATTAAAATTTGTACTCTCTAATTTCGACTTTAAACAATTTGCAATATCAGTAGATAATTCTGAACCAGATTCGTAAAAGCTAAGAAGCTTAGAATTTATACCACTTTCCTTCGAAAAATACCTTATTACTATCGGGAACGTTTTTATATTTCCCTTATTGGATGCGTCGGTTGAAACAGAAAAGGGATGATTATTGTCTAATTCTTTCACTAATGCATCTATAGAATACTTAGCCAATAATCTGGTTGTAACTTTAGAACACTTAGTTCTTCCGCAACTAAAATTGGAAGCAACTTTAGAATCAGGGAAGATTTCTTTGAAAAGTTTGCTGCTACAATCAGCTGAAGCGTAGCTGTGGCCATGAATTACTGTGTGATATGCAAAAGCGGCTTCAGCAGCGGCGGCGCTATTATTGTGATTGGAATCATTCACAGTTGTTCTTTCCATTAGAAATGATGATACTGTTTTTTGATGACTCCCTTATGTCTAGCTATTTTCATGTGCCGTTTTACATCTGTTATTCCTCCATTTGCTATAGAAAATGTAAAACCACAAACTGCACATTTTGCAATAGATTCGTCTTTCGTCATAAGAATCCAATCAAATTTAGATTTCCATGAGTCTTGAAATTTATTATTTCTTCTTTTTACATTTTTTTCCCTTGGCTTGTTGAAGGGATGTTAATTTCTTCAACTTCTACAATTTCTTCAACCTCAGAATCCTGCGGCAAATTCTCGTTTCTTTCCATTGTTAAGGTACGGCCTAAAATGTTTTTAAGCCGAATTAAATAATCACCTTAAGTATGATAAATTACTTACCAATACCAAAATTATGTGTAGGTTTTAATTTGTTTACTGTTTTCTTTCACATCAACGAAATTATTTAAAAACAAAACCACACAGAACATTGGAAAACAAAACAAACATTTTACGTTATTTTTCGTTTTGTGTGAATCACAGTAGTGTTAACGTTGGCAGTTGTGCAAAACAAAGACAGGTGAAGCAAATAATCCTTCGAGTGTTTTTATACTCTTCTCTTTTTCGCAAAAGCAACATTTTCTTTTGAAAATCACTAATGACTGGGTGATTCATAACAAATCAAAAGTAATAGGGAAGTAAACGAATTTTAAACAAGTAAAATCATTTAGTGGCAATATTTAAAAACACCAGTACATTTGCGTACTGATTTGGGTGTTATGCATAAACCAGTAGATTAAATAAAAACCAGTACGTGTACTGGTAAAATCAGTACAAATGGCAACCCTACCCCCATATAAGGTCCACTTCCGAAATCCACGTTAATGCTAATATATATCTAAAATATACCGTTATTATGTTGAAATGCTACGTGAAATATCCTCATATGCATGAATATCACTGTTCCAAAATTTAAGAAGATCGGCCCATAATTTGTCATAGCTGCCATATAAGAACCATTTCAAAAAAAACAAATAAATTCGGGTAAAAAAATATTCTTTTTGGATTTAAACCATATTCGGTCATATTTTATAATCATGATATCTATCTCTGGAAAGGTATTTTTAATACCTTTTATTTAATGTATTACAAATTATCAGACACCAAGTAGATATAGGCCTATATATTTTCAACTTTACGGGGCCGCCCCCTCGAAAACAGGCGTGACCGCCAACAATTTTTTTTTTTTGCTGACATCTCTAAAAGCCCTATTTGATAAAGTTTTTTTTTTTTTTTGAGCAAAATCACTAAAACCGAATTGTTCCCCTTTTTTTATACTCTGTTAAATTACACTCTAGATTATTTTGAACATCAGACAAACTCTGTTAATTATGGTAAGAATTGGTAATTAAATCAATTAAAAATGGTGATAATTTGACAAAATTTCAAATTATTTAACATAAATTATTGTCTTTCAAACAATATATCAAATACTAATAGAATTTTCACTAAGACTGAATAGAAAACACAGAATAACGATATTCTTGTCCTATAACCAGTGTAGTTTTTGTTGTATGTCTTATTACGTTTAGGTGAAGGGTATTTAATATTCGGCATAGCCGAATATAGCACTCTTACTTGTTATTTTTATTATTTGTTTTTGTCGTTCTTATTGGTACTATTTTGTCTGTTACTAAAATTATTATCATTGTTGTTATTATTATTATTTTTGTTATTAAAATTGTTATTATTTATCAATTATTATTATTTAATTTATTACAATTCGTACTTTTTGAACCAAACTGATATCAATTCCAATGTACCGAAAATGGCCGCAATTGTATTTTATTCATATGAGTGCCTGCACTGGCTGTCACTTAACGGCGTCGTAAAAATCTAATTTAAGGTAGAATTATGGGAACGTAATGTAAGGTAATGTAACGTACGTTTTTGAGCATACCAAAACAATGTAAAAGCTTACTGAAATTCTATCACGTTGCCGAAACGTATCAACCTGTATAAATGTAATGTACGTAACATTACATTGCGTTACGTTGCGTTATACGTTCGCATAACGAGGCCTTTATACCGGTTGATACGTTCCGGCAACGTGACAGTTGATTTCAGTAAGTCTTGTTTCACACTCATCAGTTCTGACTGTCAAGTCAAGCTATTTTTCAATGAGAAGGAAAGAGAAAATTATCTTATATCTTTTTCCTTCTCATTTAAAAATACTTGACTTGACAGTCAGAACTGATGAGTGTGAAACAGGTCTAAGCTTTTACATTGTTTTTGTATACTCAAAAACGTACGTTACGTTACATTACCTTACATTACGTTCGCATAATTCTATCTTTATGTATGTGAATGGTTATCTACCTTTAAAATGTGACTACTTAACAGTTTCTATGTGTAACACAGTTAGTTTGGTACAGAGCCATTGGTATTGTTTATAAAACTGTTTTTATGTGAGATTTAAATAAGTGTAAAATATAAATTTATTAACGGTATATATAGCAACTTATTTCTTTATTTTTCTAAGTGAAATAAAAAAACAAATATGTAAGTTTTTATTACTTATGTCTTGTATAAAATATGTGTAGTAATAAATATATTTGAAACAATTTGTTTTATATCGATTATTTTCTAAAGAATTGAATACTGCGCAGAATCTTATAAAAATTAGATGTCATTGTATTGTAGTAAATAAAAATTTTATTAAATGTTTAATTTTATATGTATATTATATATATATTTACTAATAACTGATTATTCTTTAGATCCTTAGAACGCTTTAATATGTACCTATGTACATATGTATGTATGTACATATTATGCATTTTTCTCTAACTGAAGTAACGTTTTTAATATACATATAATATTTTAGCATATTAAAATAATAATGCACAGGCATGTAGTTTCTTCAAAGATGTTTGGTATTTATATATATATATATTTATATATACACTTATATTAACACTTTATATTAAACTTTTCAAATTGCTGTGCTCCAAAAATCCAAATTTAAAGTTTTTATATTAAAATAAATAAATATATTATTCGTGTTAACCTATTATACCAAAAAATCCTAAAATTTCATGCGTATCACAAATCGCATATTTTACATTTAAGAAATGTTTTTGAAACGAAAAAATGGTATCGATTCCAATAAATGCTAAACAAAAACTTTAAAGGTTATACTTATTGTGGGTTAGCATGGGAATTGATTTGAAGTTGGCGAACGTAGGGAAATTTAGGTTTTTCCTTGTTGATTGCGAACAACTTTATACATGGGACCACCAAATTAAACATACATATTTATAATATAAAATTAATGAAATTAGTTTGTTAAGAATGTATCGAAGAAATATATGTATATACGAGTATGTATGTATTTTTTACTTTGACTTCACTAAGCCTCAATAGCCTTAAGCTTAAAATACTACATTTAAAACAGTGATGCCCAAGGTAGTATTGGTGAGAGTGACAAAATAACACTGGAAGAAAACAATTTGCTATTCATTTTATTTAGTCGTCAGCGAGATTACGATGAAAACACATGTGTGTTGTCATTTTTTCTGTTTCTTTATTTAACAAAAGGGAAATGTAAAATTAATGTATGTACATATTTTACTAATACTCTTGATGAATGAATTGATAGATATGTACATATATATAAATAATACATACATCTATAATTTATATGTGCGGACATCTGGATAGTTAGATATATGTACATATTTCGAAATAAAAAGATTCTTCGAAGTGTTTATAAATTTTCCCTTAATTAATCATTGTCCTATTTGCAATTAAAAAGTAATGAAATCTTCCATGTTGATACTCTTATTGCAATTACGCAGTAAAGGTGTATTAAATCATAGATGCCCAGTAGTGGCTGATATCAGCAAATTGAACTCACACGTATGCTTACGCTCTTTTGTTTGATCGTCGATCAACCAATAGGAAATCAGCATGTTGAGTGGGGGAGACAAAATACACTTGCAGAACTTATGATTCAAGATAATAGAAAATGAATATTATTAAAATATTTTTGGACCAAACAAGGGAAATCAAAAAGGAAATATATTTAATGATTACATTTTAATCGTCATCGAGACTGAATTATGTTTGCTCAAAAACACGCAATAAGCTGAATTATTCTAGTTTGAGAAATATACTTTTACTGCGTAATTGCAATAAGAGTATCAACATGGAAGATTTCATTACTTTTTAATTGCAAATAGGACAATGATTAATTGAAGGAAAATTTATAAACACTTCGAAAAATCTTTTTATTTCGAAATATGTACATATATCTAACTATCCAGATGTCCGCACATATAATATAAATAGATGTATGTGTTATTTATATATATGTACATATCTATCATTTCATTCATCAAGAGTATTAGTAAAATATGTACATACATTAATTTTACATTTCCCTTTTCTTAAATAAAGAAACAGAAAAAAATGACAACACACATGTGTTTTCATCGCAATCTCGCTGACGACTAAATAAAATGCATATCAAATTGTTTTCTTCCAGTGTTATTTTGTTACTCTCACCAATACTACTACCTTGGGCATCACTGATTTAATACAATTTTGTAATCTTGAGTATTAAAATAATCAACTGTCTATTTCACTAAATGCGTAGCAAATCTTTCTTTCGTACAACTAAATGTTAAACAAAAACAAATTATCAAAATTTGTTTTTGTTTTAAATGTATTTGTGTGAAAGAAAGCTTTCTTTCGATATTGTAAAATTGGCAGTTAATGTCTTAAATTAAACTATTAGTTATACAAAATTTTATTAAATTAGAGACCTGTTTGTGTAAGGCGTTGGCATAAAAGCCTAACCCCCTTATTCAAAAACGATTATTAAATTTATCAAACGTTTATTAAGACAGATTTGCATATAAAAATTTGCTTAATAAACGTTTGTTAAATTTAATAATCGATTTTGAATAAGGGGGTAAGTGTTTTTTTTTTATAATTGACTAATTGACTTAACTACAGAAAAAAAATTTGGGCATTTATGACAAAGCCTTACACAATCAGGCCCAATATATACGTATAGTACACAGTATCTTTATAAAACCTTTATTCTCTACTTGTACAAAATTATCATGAAATAAAACAAACAACGTAAATGAGAAATATCTTAACGCTATTTACATGTACATGCATTTCTTTTTATAATGAAATAAAATAATAAAATTTACCTTGTCCAGTAATTCAGTTCGATTGGAAATCGTGATCTTTGCAACATGCTATTTAAGGTTAGATATAAGACAATTTATTTGTGGACTACTATAATCAGAAAAGACCAAACTAATATCGATTCTTTCGGATATTCTAAATTAAATGTAAAAAATATTTGAAAGCATATATCTATAACATTAACTGCAAAATGCATTATATATTTTATGCCCTCAAAGTATACTATTATTTATTGGAGCTGTAAAATAGAACCTGATACAAATATCGTTGGTTGGATTTGCGTTTTTGCTTCCTGCCTTTTAAATAACTCTTTCTCACAGGCTGCAACAGTGCTTCCATCAATAATAAAACTCTTTTGTGAAACTCGTATAGAGTATCTAGTGCATATTTTATTCCATTTACTACATGGACAATTTTTGACGAAGGCACTAAAATGCTATGTATCAGGTAAAAGATTCCAATGCATGAACTATCTGAAAAGAAAAATATTATTGCATTATTTAAGGGTAAAAAAATGAGTAAATGTTTAAAAAATCTTACTTTCTGTTATATTATTCATTTTTTCCATGCTTTGCAGTAAGAGTTTGCTGGCTTGGTATTTGATGCGATCATGAAACTCAGAAATAATTTTAGTAGCAAATGGTTTAAATCCATTATAAAAACTTTCGGCCTTTGCGTATAAATGCTTAAAGTCCATATCGATCTACAAAGGTATAAATAAATACATATGTATATTAAAAGATTTATAAAAACGTGCAAACTAATATTATATCGCACCAGTTGAAATCCGAATGGCTTTTTGTACTGCACCCAA
The DNA here is from genome assembly GCA_950370525.1 of Bellardia bayeri. Classification (NCBI taxonomy): domain Eukaryota; kingdom Metazoa; phylum Arthropoda; class Insecta; order Diptera; family Calliphoridae; genus Bellardia; species Bellardia bayeri. Next base: position 51,761,344 of record OX493264.1, on the reverse strand, counting down.
TTACTTAGTATATTATTCAGTTCAGTTCATTTAGTCTATAGTTTTCAGATGCAGCCCAATGCTTTTCAACTCCTGCCCAAGAAGAATTGTCGTTTAATATTGCTTCAATACTATCATCGATATCTACTTCTGGAAGCTCTAATAAAAATTTTGTATATAAAAATCAATAACTATACCAAATGCATTTTTTATACAGCTCTTACCAAGATTAAAATCTCTTTTTTTTACCACTCGAGGATGACTTATTTGAATATGATCTTTTTTGGAGAGCACCATTGTTTTTTAGTTTTTGGACCAGGTTAAAGTACTTATCACTTTATTTCGTATGTTAATAGTAATTTAATTATTTTTTTTATTATTTACTTGTATTATTTTTATTTTTTTATTAGTCTTAAAATACACACTAAATACCAAAACACTTTATAATTATATACTTATTTATCTATATTTTTTTAAAAAATTCTTTGTTTTTATGTTTATTTTTATATATATTTAATTATAATATTTATATTTATTTGTAGGAATTTTTATTTTTTATATAAGTCTTTAAATCAGTGTTAAATTTGTACACCACACAATAGTAATTGATATAAACAACAATCATTGAAGAGAAAATAACTGCTTTTGATTAGCACACAATGAATAAATTTCTTCAAATGTATGTTGTTTTAATACATATGAATAAATTTATTCAAAACGACGATTTCATTTCAATTAGACTAACATACTCAGGTTTATTTTAATAAAGTTTCTTCATTTCTACGATATGTTTTTCAATATGAAGAAATTTCTTCACAATTAAGGGCCAGTATTACAACTTGCCTCTAATGTTCTTGATAGTAAAAGGTAACTTTAATTAAAGTGAGGAATAAAGTGACCTTTAAAATATTTCGTTATTACAACTTCCTTGTAAAACAAAATAATTTTTTTCTAGAATATGGCAATATTTGTTTGTGAAAAACAATTCAAATTCAACAGTATACTCTGAGGCTGACTGGTTATCAACCCATTAACCGCCAAAATAAAACCAAAAGTGACAATTAAAAAAAAAATTAATTTTTTTATTCATTGTACATAAAATTAACATAAAAGTATAAAAAATTTAAGAAAAATGGGTGGAGTAGGGTGGGTGTACTCAGCTGATGTGAAAATTTTCAAAGCAATTTTTTTCAATGCATAATGTTTTAAAAGATTTCTTGCAATGCCATCGAACTTTTGCATGACATAAAACAAATCTTAATTGTTTTTCTATCTTTTCGGGACATTAACCTTTTCAAAATTTTCGCTTTATGTTTGGGTGTACTCAATTGAGTACAGCGGCGGTAAATGGGTTAATATAAATCAAACGTCTGCTTTCCATTTTTGTTTATCAAATTATTTATTTTCAAAACAAAATTAAAATTAATTTATTTTTCATGAAGTTGAAATTTTTTTCCAGAACATATGAAAACTTCAAATACTTAAACCTCACTATAAAATTTAAAGTCAAGATGATCTTCCCTTTAGCTTATCGGTCGGTTTAGATTAAAGTAAACTTATAATAACCAAATACTTCTTATCTGTCCGATAACATCATACGTTTAACTATTGCCAAGTTGTAATAATGGGCCTAAGAATTTTATTCAATTCAACTAAAAAATAATTGTAAAAGATTAGGAAATTTCTTCAACTCAACATGTCAATAATTAGTCTTAAAATATATGTACATATAGACATAAACAATGCAATAGTGCAAATATATTACCACAAAAAAGCTCTTGTTCTTCATCATCTAAAATTAACAAAATATTGTCACGTTAACAGACAAATTCTTCAATTTAACATCCTTAAAGGCTGTTTATTTGAATAAATTTTTTTTGTTATTTCTACTAAAGTCGATTACGAAAACTTACTACCCATTTAACATTATATATGTAAATATAACAAAATTTTTTGGTATATTTTAAGAAATTTTATTCAAACCAACATGTAAATCTAAATTTAATTTTTTACTAAAAATTAATGTTTATTTTACTAAAAAATATTCAATTGGAAGAATTTTTATGTAGATTTGAATAAAAACCCTGCTGATACACAGTGACTGCTTTAGTGGTGGTGTACACCACTGTCATGTGACAAAAGTGAAGAATTCTTCATAAGGGACCTCATTGAAAGTTGTTTTAAAAAAAACTACTAAAGCGATCGCAACGAGTGATAGCTCGTTGGAAAGGTATTGAATCGGGCTTTAATTGAAAAATAAAATTTTCCTAATTTTTCTTAGAAATTTACCTTTAAATTTTCCCATGAAAATTAAATTTCCCGATTTTCCATAGAAGCTCCTAAATTTTCCGGCTAATTTTTTTTTTTTTGGATTCCTCATAATTTTTGCTTTAAGAATCAGCAATAAAAAAAATGGGCCCGACTCCTTGTTTGGACAGGAGAAGAGCATTTAAGAGACCACCTTGTTAAATATACATTTTAAAAATTATTTTACAGTTAAAAATACATTTATGAAGAAAAAATCAATTTTGTTTTTAAGAGTCCCAAGTTGAGTGTGTAGTGAATATGGTCTGCCTGAATTCACAAGATAGGCCATAAATCCATGGATAATAGCAGCAGTGGCATGTAATGCACACCAAACCCGACTGAGGCTACAGGTCATAAAATGTTTTGTAAATTTTTTAAATTACCAGGTAATAAATATTTCGCCTAAAATGACCGGATTTTCCATAAATAAGGGGAAATATTTATTACCTGGTAATTTAAAAAATTTACAAAATATTTTATGACCTGTGGTCGGCTTATTGGCAGTAACCAATTAAGTCCCTCTTTAAAAAACATTTTATGACCAGTAGTTCACGCAAATTTTCCTATTAAAGGCAAGCAAATATCGCTTATTTTTTTTTACCTATTTTTTAACAAAAAATAAATATAAATACTTCACACACTCTGAGTCAAATTTCAGTTGAATACTAAACGTGAAAGTGTTAAAGTGTTTTTTTTGTAAAGTAAAGAGTGAAGCTGTAAAGACAATTTAAAGTAAAATGAATAAATTTTCCGTTTAACAAGAGTGGACATCGTGCAATCAGAGAGTGAAATGACAAGTGAACAAAATGTTTCATCTGATAGTGAGGCAGACATTCCGATGGTCAATATGTCTTTGAGTCCTTTGAATGAAGCTATTACCACTTTAGGTGAAACGCCTATTAGAAAAAGAAAGTTGCGAAGTGAAACATACAGGAAAGAGAAAAAAGGCAAGGTTGTGAGTGCAATCGCGACAATATTTGATGAAGGCTCTGATAACGAATGCAGTCAAGCAGATGACGTTGATGACAGCAAACAAATGATTGAGCAGTTGAAAAGAAAATTCAATTTAGCGACCACTTTTCCGGAGAAATATCCCATTTTATCTGTGCTGCCTCAATCATGGTCTATACGCAAGATTTCTGAACAGTTTCAAACATCTTTTTACATCGCGAGAAGAAGCAAAGAATTAGTTCGACAGAAGGGCATATTGGCGACTCCCACCAAGAAATTTGGCTCAAGGACCCTCAGCGAAGCAACGGTGAAATTGATTCAAGATTTTTACTGCAATGATGACAACAGCCGCTAGAGCTAGAGCAATATTTGGCGGAAAAGTTTGAACAGCTGTTAATTCAGGAGGTGCATTTTAAACAGTGGACAATTAGCAGCGGCAGATGTTCCCTTGAGATCGTGGTAAAGCAGATTCCGGAATTCATCGAGGAATTCGGATTCAAGTTGAATAAACTTAAGGCGCACCATTTCATATCCGAGATGCAATCGAAATTTCTAAAGGAAAGTAAGGAGAAATTAGCCCAAAATGAATTCATTGTGATAAGCGACTTTGCCGAGAATTACACTTTTCTCGTTCAGGATGAAATTCAGGCTTATCACTGGGTAAACGACCAGTGCACGGTGCATCCTTTTTGCATTTATTTCAAAAACGAACATAACGAACTACAGACCGTAAGCCTTGTTGTTGTCGCGGAGAGTTTAGCTCATAATTATGTGTCCGTTTCTTTATTTCAAATGAAACTGTTTGAATTCTTAAGATCAAAATTCGATGCAATCGACAAAGTAACGTTTTTCTCAGACGGCGCGGCTTCTCAGTACAAGAATAAAAAAATTTTTACAATCTTTGCATAATTGAAGAAGAACAAAACTGCAAGGTCGAGTGCCACTTTTTCGCGACGTCCCAATGTAAGGGCCCATGCGATGCGTTAGGGGGAACCCTAAAACGCATGGCGACTAAGGCAAGTTTGCAAAGGCCATATACTGACCAGATCTTAAATGTACAACATTTGTTTTCGTGGATTCAAAGCAAGGAAATTGCCATTAACACAGTTTTATGCACTCAAAAAGACCACGATGCCATGGAGCGACGAATTCAAAACAGATATAATAATGTCAAAACTATAACTGGAACGCAAAAGTTTCATTGCTTCATACCAAATATTTCTGATATGTCAATTAATGTAAAGCGGTACTCTTCGTCTGCCGACGTGCTAAATTTAAAGTTACTTTAATTTTATAATGATGCCAAGACAATTGAAAATTTTAATAAATATTGTAATTAAGTATAAGCAGCAAAATAAGAAAGATTTTTTCTTCATAAATGTATTTTTAACTGTAAAATAATTTTTAAAATGTATTTTTAACAAGGTGATCTCTTAAATGCTCTTCTCCTGTCCAAACAAGGAGTCGGGGCCCATTTTTTTATTGCTGATTCTTAAAGCAAAAATTATGAGGAATCCAAAAAAAAAAAATTAGCCGGAAAATTTAGGAGCTTCTGTGGAAAATCGGAAAATTTAATTTTCATGGGAAAATTTAAAGGTAAATTTCTAAGAAAAATTAGGAAAATTTTACTTTTCAATTAAAGCCTGATTCAATACCTTTCCAACGAGCTATCTCTCGTTGCGATCGCTTTAGTAGTTTTTTTTTAAAACAACTTTCAATGAGGTCCCTTATGAAGAATTCTTCAATTTTGTCACATGACAGTGGTGTACACCACCACTAAACCAGTCACTATAAAAAAAAAAATATGTAAGTACATTATTTTTTGCTGGGCAATCGATTGAGACTATTTATTTTAAAATCGGAGAGGGGTCGTCCACAAGGTGATCGCTTTCATATGGAATTGCTCTATGTATTTATAATAATAAAAAATAAAAATGTTTTTATTATGCATAATTCCGTTCTACACTTTATTTTAAATCTTCTTTAAGGAATTTTTTCCCTGGTGCTACACACTTCGGTAATTTTCTGACAAAAATTTGGTAACAAAATTTTTTGAACAGTGGCAGCATTGATATTCAAAACAGCTGTATGCAATTTATTTCGGGTTTGATTTATTTTCTATCATAAAAACTGTGCATGTAATTCGTGCATCAGTTTTGCGCAATACCCTTCCTTCTCCTGTTTCTTCAACTATTCTCTCATCCACACACTACGCCCCTCTTTTTTTACTTCCTCATCGTCATTTAAAATATATGTGGCCAAAATGGAAATAGCAGCCCACTTTCTCTTTGACATTTTCAAAAATTCAGAAAAATATTTTATAAAAACATATGATTGGCGCAAATATTGACATATGAAATGTACACACATATATTTTAAATGACGATGCCATTCAAAAATGTACACATATGCTGCCATTGCATATGTGTACGCTTCGGCTACATTTGTCACATTTAAATTTTGTGACAAAACTACATTTCGTGTAATATCAAAATTTTAAAACAAGTAGCCACTGTTACATACATATTTAACAAATGTAAACAAAATGTTGAGAGTTGTCATGACGTCGGAGCCACATGTGAATGTGGCTTTTTACATGCCATGTACTGCAGGCTTTACAGAAATGATCTGAAATGATTAAGGTGCAACAATGGATTTTAAATAGAAAAATTTACAAGTTTAATACCGGACAAATTCTTAAAAACACTGAAGGTAATTACCTGCGTGAAGAGTTTTCAAAATTTTATATACGTTTTTTGGAGCATATAGAGTCGAGATACGATTTTTCAGAAAATAATATATTTTTTAAATTAATGTTTGTCAATTTAAATATCACTGTTAAATATGAAGATTATCTCAATGCTAGCAAAATGTTAAATATTAATATCAATGAAGATCAGCTGTATGAAAAGGTCAATCTAATTAAGCATTGTATATATCAGATTAATAAACAATATTGTAAAACTGTAGAAAAGTGGATTGCCATTTTTGCAGATTTTAAGCAAAATGAATGGATTAATATAGCTTTCTTTTGAGTATACCACCTTCAAATTGTTACACTGAACGAGTATTTTCACAAATGTTTCTTAAATGGTAATAAATCGTACATGGTCGTAATAAATGTACACAAAATTTAATCAAATCAGAGCTTTGAATTTTATTTAATTTTGAATTTGGTTGCTTAGAATTTAATAAATATTTAAAAACAACTATCAAAATGATAAACAGATGCAAAAAAATATATAAATATAATTAATTGTTACATTTTTATGCTCTTATTCATAAACAATTTTTAAATTTAAACAACGTTTTAAAATCAAAATTTTTATGGAAATTTTGCTTTAAAACATTGTTTAAATTTAATTTTTTTGAATATGGGGGAACCCCAATTTTAGAAAGCAATATACAAACATTCTATGTCAATTTTAATAATTTTTTTTATTTAATGTAAATATATGTATATAAAATATGTATTTCATTGAATTGTTTTTACGTTTATTTATAAAAAAAATTAATTAATAATTTTAATAAAAATTGTGTTTTGCTATATCAACAGCTAAATTCCAAAGCATGCTGAGTCAAAAAAGTGAGTTTTGCAGGAAAAGCTCCTAAAGTTTACAGGCGATATCTAAAAAACTGTATGAGGTAGAACTTTGAGTCCTTCACTATTTTCATTAAAAATGTAGCACAATTCTTTTCGCTCCTTCGAATTTTAAAAATGTTAAGTCTACCATACTTAAAAATGACATAGCTTTCTGTAGCACTCACAAATAACGGTTGGTTAAATTTCAAGGGCCGATGTAGATTTTGCATAAAACACAAACTATTTAGGAAATTATTGTAATTTTATTTTATTACGATATATTGGTATTACTCAATTATGTATGGAACAAAATATCGGCCAAATGGGCGCCGCGACTACGGCGGCACACCTCCATCCGATGGTCCAAATTTTCGATGACCCTGAGGCATAATGGAGGATCTATGCCGTTAATGTGCCGAATTATCTCATCCTTTAGCTCTTCAATTTTTGCTGGCTTATCGACGTACACCTTTTCTTTCAAATAACCCCAAAGAAAAAAGTCCAACGGTGTCAAATCACATGATCTTGGCGGCCAATTGACATCGCCATTATGTGAGATAACACGGCCATTGAATTTGTTGCGCAAAAGAGCCATTGTTTCGTTAGCTGTGTGGCAAGTGGCACCGTCCTGCTGAAACCACATATCGTCCACATCCATATCTTCCAATTCGGGCCATAAAAAGTTCGTTATCATCTCACGATAGCGAACACCATTCACAGTAACTGCCTGACCGGCCTCATTTTGGAAAAAATACGGCCCGATGATGCCGCCAGCCCATAAACCGCACCAAACAGTCACTCTTTGTGGGTGCATTGGTTTTTCGACAATCACTCTTGGATTCTCATTCGCCCAAATGCGGCAATTCTGTTTATTGACGAATCCACTGAGGTGAAAATATGCCTCATCACTGAAGATTTCTTGCCACCATTCTGCCCATTCACGACGTTTGGAATGGTCAAGAGGCTTTAGTTCTTGAGCCAATTGCACCTTGTAAGCGTGTAAATGCAAGTCTTTATGCATAATGTTCATCAACGACGAGCGTGAGAGGTGCAATTGTTGGGCACGACGACGAGTTGAGGTGGACGGCTCTTCAGCCACACTATCGCGAACAGCAGCAATATTTTCTGCAGTACGAGCTGTACAAGCATGCAATGGTGTTCTCACATCTTCTACAGACCCGGTTTGCTCGAATTTTTCCACGATTTTTGCGATTGTACGCACATTTGGACGATCAAATTGACTAAAAAAATCACGAAGTGCACGATATGCATTTTGATTTGAACGCCCATTTTCATAATAAGTCTGGATAACTTTAACACGTTGTTGGATTGTGTATCTCTCCATGGTTCAAATTGAGTAAGTCTGAAATAGAGAAATGTAAAATATAATTCAGAAAAAAGCTTGGCGTTTAGGTGTGGTTCACATTCAACATCGGCCCTTACAATTTAACCACCCTTATTTATCAAGTAGTCGTGTAAGTCGACTTAGCATCTTTTTGATGTTTCTTAATATTTTCGTTGGTCGTCCAAGTATACATAGCATTGTTTGGTTTGGAAAATATATGAAGCATTAAATTTCATCTGAATACATAGACGAACATATATTTGAAAAAATTATTAGGAACCAAAAAATTTTTGTGGAAATTAAAAATGGAATGACAAACTTATATATACCCTTCTCATGAAGGTGAAGGGTATAAAAAGTGTGCAGATATACTGAAAGTTTTAGAAAAAAAGAGTCCATAAAGTATTTTCTGTGTTTCGAAAAAGATAACATGGAAACAAGGGTAGAAGTATGCAAACCTATGTTTTTGAACACGCTCTCAATATCACACCAAACGATCGAAACTGTTGTATAAAAAAAGCATTTCAATTCGGGATTCATATCACCCTATAAAAGAGGAAAATTAACTTAACCAAATAAACAAATAATGGTAATTCAAAATACAGTAAAAATGCATGTTAACGAGTTTCCTTTAGTAGAATCTTACTATTGCCGTAGAGAATCAAAAAAGATGTACTTAGATGGAGAGATCTCATCAGTGGCACAAATGTATCGTTTGTACGAAGAATGGTTTATCGAAAAAGGGCATGCTGCTAGTTTAAAGGCAATGTTACCACAATATCGCCTCACTTTTAAAAATGCTTTTAACATATCATTCTATAATCCAAAAAAAGATAAATGTGATTTTTGCGAAAAGTTTAAAAACTCGAATGAGCATGAAAAGAATCTTATTGGAACTGAGTTCAATCACCATTTATATTGCAAACAAAAATCTAGAGACAAACAAAAAAGTAGTGAAAATGATAATGTGATTACTGTTTGCTATGATTTTCATTCTATCATATCCTTGCGCTGATGTGAGCACATTTTATTATAGATGAAAGTTGCATGCTTACAACTTCACAATTTTTGAGGTCAGCTCCAAACGTGCATCTTGTTTTGTATGGGATGAAATTGTTGCAAAGAAAGGTGCAATAGAAGTGGCAAGCTGTCTGTTTCGTTTTATATCAACAAAAAATAAAATTGACGGTATAAATAAATATAATTTATAAATTTATAATAAAATTTAGCCTGATAACTGTGGCGGTCAAAATAAAAATAAGTTTGTATTTGCATTTTATGTATGAATTTCACGTGAACTTAACATTGATGTTACTCACAAGTTTCTTGAAAAAGGTCATACCCAGAATTAAGGCAACAGTGTTCATGCACTCATTGAGAACTGCAAGAAAAACATACGTATATACTACTCCAATGAAATGGTTCTCTTTGATAAGAAATGCTAAAAAAAAAACTGAGCCATTGTACGACGTAATTGAAATGGAAAACGAGGATTTTTAAAATTTTAAGCAATTTGTTTGGGTTACCAATCAGAGAAGTTAAAGTGTCAAAAGAAGAAAATTATAGACTATTTTATAAATACGAATTCGATGAAGACTTTAAAGAAATAAAGACATATGACGAAACCAGAAAACGAAGAAAGAAAAATTTGATTCCTCAAGAAATACCGAGAGCATATATGTCTAAATTTCCTATTACTGAAGAAAAACGAAAAGACCTCATATATCTATGTGACCAAAATTTAATTCCAAAATATTACCAACATTTTTATAGAGAACTGAAAAGCGTAATTGGCAACGAATATGTGGTCATGTCTGATAACGATACTTGAAAAATCGTTTACTTAAGCATTAAACACATTCGAGACAGCAGGCTACACGAGTGCAAATGCTTCTGGGTATTTATGCCGCCCTGTAGCCAGCTACTAATTATTTTGAAAACGACAGCTACATAGTCAACAGCTGATCCCGAAATCTGACGTTTTAATAAAAAATAAATTTGTTCTTCGAATTTTTTTTTTTTTTTTTTTTTTCTTTTTTTATAATACATTATATTTATTTATTGAATCTTCAGATATTGAAATGACAATAAGTTTTCGAATCTTAATACTAAAAGAAAATAATAAGTCCAGCCAGTGCTAGACAAAATATTATGATACTACAAAAAAATTTACATCCACTGATCCAGTCATCTGTTTTGCGTTTGAGTTAAAGCAAGGGTATCCCTCCTTCTCAACCGAACATGGCCACTAAAGTTAAGGATGTCTCGTGCAAGTGGGTTTGGATGGTGTTCAAGTTTGCTGACATATTTTGAGGCGTATTTTGTAAATTCGTCTTTCACCAAAGGAATGCCTAGATCTTTGTGAATTCGAGAATTTTTAACGTACCATGGAGCTGCAGTAATTATACGTAGAATTTTATTTTGACCTCTTTGAATTTTTTCAATGTTGGATGCTGAGGCAGTACCCCATAATTGAATTCCATAACACCATATTGGCTTTAGAATTGCATTGTACAACAAAAGTTTACAATCCAACTTTAATGTAGAATTTCTGCCGATTAGCCAATTAAGTTGCACTGCTTTTAATCTCATCTGTGTAAGTTTTGCGTCAATATGAGACTTCCAGGTTAAACGACGATCGAGGTGGATTCCGAGGTATTTGACTTCATTGTGTTGCGGAATAATTTGGTTATTTATTCTGATGAACGAGCAGGTATCTTTTCGCAATGTGAAAGTTATATGAATACATTTCTGTTCGTTAACCCTGATTTTCCAAAGCTCAAGCCAATTCTCTAGTTTATAAATATAATTCTGCAAATTCTGTGATGCTATTTGATGGTCCTTATGAACGCTAATAAAGGCTGTATCGTCAGCAAAAGTTGAAGTATGTATTTTGGGGTCTGACGGCATATCGGATGCATAAATCAAATATAAAGTAGGACCCAGTATGCTACCCTGGGGTACTCCTGCTTCAATTGGCTGAGCGGGGCTTAAAAAATCTTTGATTGTAAATTTGCGACCATATAAATAACTTTTCATAAGTTTGTGGGTGTTAGCAGGCAGAGCTAATTTTATTTTGTGCATTAAACCTTCATGCCAGACTTTGTCGAACGCTTGGGAAACATCAATGAAAAGCGCGGAACAGTATTTTTTCTCTTCAAACGACCGTCTTATCGCATTTACTAATCTGTGTGTTTGTTCGATGGTACTGTGTTTAGCTCTGAACCCGAATTGATGATTTGGAATACATTGAGTGTCGTTCAGAATTGGAATCAACTTAGCCATTACCAATTTTTCAAACAGTTTTGAAATTGTCGGCAGTAGGCTAATTGGCCTATATGACTCTACTTTGGTGAGGTTCTTCCCTGGCTTAGGAATCATGGTAATCATAGATACCTTCCAATCTGCAGGATAGTATTCTAGGCGTAAAATAGCATTGAAGATAAATAGAATAATTCTTCTAGCTACACGAGGTAACTCCACAAGCATTTTGTTGCTGATTTTATCCATACCTGGAGCTTTTTTAAGGTTCAGAGTACCAATAGCGCTTTGAATATCATTAAAGCTAAGTCTTAGAGGTACAGGAGGTCTAATAACGAGTGGTGGCAAATCAGTTGCATTATTTGAGTTGTTTATAGTAAACACATTTCTCAAATGGTTAACAAATAAAGTCCCCTTCTCGGAATCGTTTCTAGCCCAGTCACCAGTCGGATTTCGCAAAGGAGGCTTTCCTCTAACTGGTCTTTCTAAACCTCGTGCCGCCTTCCATAACGAATAGTCAGATTGTGGGGAACTGTCAATTCCCTCCAAGTATGATTTAAGTGAAGCCATTCTTTGGGTTTCTAAGAAATTTCTTAGTATATCTCTGCATTCCCGTAGCCTAGCTTTCAGTTGAGGAGACCTGTGAATTTGCCACTCTCTTCTAACTCTTCTTTTTTCTGTCAGGAGATGTTCGAGTTCAGCGAAATAAGTTCTGTTTGTCCTATTTCTGCATTCAACGTCATATGTGGAAGCGTGATGCACAGCTCTTCGTATGTCCTCAGTAAACTTGCCAATCAACCCATCAATATCCTCGGTAGTTCTCAACACTACATTTTCCGTGCAGTGGGAACTTAAATACTTTTTATACTCTATCCAACTTACTCTGGATTTAGACATGTCCCGAAATGGAGAGCCATACCCTTGAAGGAAACGCATTGAAATAATAGAAGGAGAGTGATCTGAAGACAAGTCTAATGAAGGCTCCACTTGTATCGATTCTACAGGGATATTTTTCACTACTCCGAAGTCAATAATATCGGGAATCTTCCGTCGGTCCGTCGGCCAGTAGGTGGGATGCCCGCTTGAGAGTACATCTAAGCCCATTTTGGCAATGGTGTTGAAGAGTTCACGACCCTTCGGGGTCACTAGACGTGAACCCCAAAATGTGTGTTTGGCGTTAAAGTCACCAGCAACCAAAAATCTAGCTCCAAGGGAATTGAAGAAGCTGTAGTATTGATGTTCTTTTATTGAAAATCGAGGCGGCGAATAAATTGATGATAAAACAAAGTTGTATTGACAGAATTCAATACAAATGTTTGTTGCTTGTAGGTAATCCTTACATATGTTGTTCATTAAATAATGTTTTATTCTGTTCTTTATAAGAATTGCCGAACCTCCACATGCTCTTCCGCGGGGATCTTTAGTATCATACAACACGTAGCCATTAATTTTGAAGTACCCTGTCGCCGTCAAGTGAGTTTCAGCAATCATCATGACATCAATCTGCTTACCCATCAGGAAGTGTTCCAGTTCGTTTTTATGTTGGCGGAGGCCGTTCGCGTTCCAAAAACAAATTTTTAAACAAATAATTTCTTTAAAATTGCTTGTAAGATAGTGGATTGCATTTTCAGCATTTCCTGCATCATGGATGTCATAGTGGTCGTAAAAGTGTTCATAGTTTGGACAAGTGTCTGCAAAGTAGTCTCTAGAGTGTTAATATTAGGCTCGTAATATTGAGATTTAGGTTCCTGCTCCAAACCTGGCATATTAGATTTAACCACGTTAGCGTAAGAAACTTGTCTAGAACTAGGCGCGTTTTCATGACTAGTGGGCCGTAACAATTGAGGAAAATTGTTACTCGATGCAAAATTAGGCTGTTGAGGATGATTAGGTAATACTGACGTCTTGTTGGTCCTTATGTCTTTCAAATGAGTGTAAACTGGACAACCTCTATAATTTGCGGTATGATTACCTCCGCAGTTACTGCATTTTTTGATTTTTGAGTCGGTTTTCGACTTATCACATTGAGCAGTTGTATGTAGTTCCCCACACGCAACACAAACTGACGGCAATTTACAATACGCTTTAGTGTGACCAAATTCTTGACAATTAAGGCACTGGACGGGTCCCTGACGCTTATGCGGTTCTTCCACGGTGATTCTACGATGCAGAAGGTAAATCAGATTGTAGATGGGATGGGACTCGTTTTTCTTTAAGACTGTATCTCCGGGTTCCAATTCCACCCTGAACATTGGCTGAGGAATCTTTTCACGGTTTCTAATATTCGTTATGCTCTTAATTTTGAAGCCATTTTCCATTAAACTAGTCTTTATCTCGTCAGGATCAACATCTGGGTCTATACCCTTTAGAACGACTTGGAGTCCTTTTGCGCTTTTCAGCTGGTAGGTATAGAAATCCCTACTCTCCCTCTCCAACTGGTTGGACAATTTTCGAAAGTCATCTTCCTTTTTCACTTGAATTTTGGTTTCGCTGATATTTCCATGTTTAATTGAGGTTACGCTAAACATATTTTCACCTATTACCGAAACAATTCCTTGTACCAATTTACTGGAAGTGGGCTCTCTCAGATAAATTGGTGGGGGCTTAAACGTCTTTTTAGGAAGTTCTGGATCATCCGTCTGGAGGAGAGCAAACCTGTTTTGATCATTTGGATTGTCAATACTCACGGTCTTGGGAGCTTTTGAATTTGATGACATTTGAGCAGATGTCGGGCTCCTCTGTCGCTTAAGAACTGTGACGTATTTATCCATACCTACTTGTTTTCTAGGTTTGACTGCACTATTTGATGTAGAAGATATTGATGTTTTATCATCTGATGAAATCACTATATTGGGCGAACAGGAACGGCGCCGTTCTACGGCTCTTGTAGTGAGAAGATTCTCCACAGATTTTTTTAAGGATTCTTCCTCAGAGATCCATAAAGATTTTCTAGTCGAGCTAAGCTCTTTCTCAGAATTACATCTGAGAGGAACACTCATACAGTTTTTATGCGATTTTTAATGTTTTTTATTATTTTTTTTTTTAATGTTTTTTATTTTTTTATGTTTTTTATTTTATTTTTTTACCGTAGGTATTTTTACCTATTACAATTTTTTAAATAATATAATAGCTGAAGAGAATTTTGTTGAATTAATAGAAGCTATTACTAAAATACCACAAAAAAGGAAATAAAAACATTATAAATAATAAAAAAAACAATTACAAACTTTAATCAAACAAAATAATAAAAATATAAACAGCTGTTGACGCAATTCGTTTATATTTCAGTGGTGCCACTTAAAGCATTAAACAGCAGGCTACCGAGACAGCAGGCTACCGACTACAATATGTCAAAAATAAAATACACACGTTTATATGAGAGTGACTATATTGACGACAGAAGGCAACACAGGTTGTTGTCAATGCTGATTTTTTCGTCGCTGTCAAATTAAACTAATTTCTATTTTTGTTGGCGACAAAAAAAAAACAGTGTTGACCATATAGCAAAATGTGTAAAGCAAATTAAATAAAAAGCAAAATACACAATTACAATGTCATGATCATTTATGCGTCAAGAGTTGTTAAATGTATCAATAATATTATATTTTATATTAATAAAAATGAGTGAAGTTTATTAGCATGTCTGGAATCATATACATACATACATATGTTTTTCATGTTTTATCAATAAAACGCTACTTTAAACAAAAATAAAAGCCTTAAGTGGCACCACTGAAATATAAATAGATTACTACAACAGCTGTTTGCATTTTTATTGTTTTGTTTGATAAAAGTTTGTAAATGTTTTATTGTTTATGATTTATTATTTTTAATGTTTTCGAAGAACAAATTTATTTTTTATTAAAACGTCAGTTTTCGGGATCAGCTGCTGATTATGTAGCTGTCGTTTTCAAAATTATTAAGTAGCTGACTAGAGGGCGGCATAAGTACCCAGCGGCATTTGCACTCGTGTAGCCTGCTGTCTCGAATGTGTTTAATGCTTAAGGCTTTTGTTTTTTAAGTAGCGTCATGGTGAAATTATACCAGTTGACAGCATAGCGCCAGCTGATTATTTTTTGCTCTATTCATGGTGAAATTGAAAATGTCAACAAGTTGTTTACAAATAGTCAAAGTTTATATAAAAACGTTACAAAATTATTTTGTTTTTGAAAAATTGAGTTTTTGTCGCCGTTTTATCTGCGTAAAACAGCTTAAAAGTGTTAATAGTGTGTTTGTTTTTTGAGTTTTTTTTGCTAAAAATGTTAGTTTTTTTTGTAAGATAAATATTAAGGTTCCTCTATAAAGAGATTTTTTTTGCTGCAGAAAAATGCGTTGTTGTTATACAATACCTATACATACATTAATTTTGAAAATAAAGAATTTTGCATGTTTTACTTTGCAAAATTACGTATTACTTGTATATTTAAATAAATATTATGCGTAACTTAAAGAAAAATTCTTTGAGAAAATAAAAGAAACAAAAAAATCACTATAGTTTTCTGTTTTTATCCATGTTTGTATATTTGTTTTCTTTATTTTATGCCAGATGTTTTTGACAATAACGAAAGTATTACACAAACAACAATGCCTGTTGTTCTTGCATTGTTGTAATAGGGTGATATGAATCCCGAATTGAAATGCTTTTTTTATACAACAGTTTCGATCGTTTGGTGTGATATTGAGAGCATGTTCAAAAACATAGGTTTGCATACTTCTACCCTTGTTTCCATGTTATATTTTTCGAAACACAGAAAATACATTCTGGACTCTTTCTTTCTAAAACTTTCAGTATATCTGCACACTTTTTATACCCTTCACCTTCATGAGAAGGGTATATATAAGTTTGTCATTCCGTTTGTAATTTCCACAATATAATTTTCTGGCACTATAAAGTATATATATTCTGGATCCTTATAGATAGCGGAGTCGATTAAGTCATGTCCGTCTGTCTGGATGTTGAAATCACTTTTCTGAAGTCCCCAGATATCTTCGAGATCCAAATCTTCAACAATTCTGTCAGACGTGGTTTCAAGTAGTTTGCTATTTAAAATCAGCAAAATCGGTTTAGGCCAACCAGAGTTATGGACCGATATGTGAGACAACCTCCATACAAATTTTATATTTTTTGTCAATTTTATTGCAATTTTTTGAAGCATATTGCAGATAATACCATGAAATTTTGTATGCATTGTTTTTATGATAAAAAAAGAAAGTGTGCGGAAAATAGTATGAATCGGTCCATGATTTCTCATAGCCTCCATACAAAAAACTTTCTGAAATATTGCTCAATTATACATAAGTGACTATGAAATTGGAATATCAAGACAAAATTCAGCAAAAATAAGCTTTATGAAAAAATAAATCGCAAAACGATTTTTTTGTAGTTCGGTCCATGTTTGACAATAGCCCCCATATAAAGTCCACTTCCAAAATTCACTTAAATACGTATAAAACAGATATAAATAATGTTAAACGGCTAAAATTTTACATGAACAATCTTTATAGGCAAATAAATTGTTGTACTAAATTTTATGGTGGTCGGCCCAGAATTGGTCATAGCTCCCATACAAGGACCACATCTGAAAAAGACATTTATCCCTATATATATTGTATGAATATCGGTACTGACTCAAAACTTTACACAAATCAGTTACATATATACAAAAATAATCCCACAAAATTTTGTGAATTTCGGTCTATTTTTAACCGTATGCCTCATATAAACCCTTTTCCGAAAATCACTTTAATACACATAAATCTCTTATAAATAAGGGTACCAATCCAAAATTTTACACGGATCATTTACATACATGCCTAAATCAAACTGCTGGATTTTGAGAATATCGGTCTATATTTGACTATTTCCCCCATATAAGGTCCACTTTCGAAATCCACGTTAATACTAATATATATCTTAAATATACCGTTATTATGTTGAAATTCGACGTGAAATATCCTCATATGCATGAAAATCACTGTTCCAAAATTTAAAAAGATCGGCCCATAATTTGTCATAGCTGCCATATAAAAATTTCCAAAAAAAACAAATAAATTCGGGTCAAAAAATATTCTTTTCGGATTTAACCCATATTCTGTCCATATTTTCTAATCATGATATATATCGTTGGAAAGGTATTTTTAATACCTTTTATTTAATGTATTACAAATTATCAGACACCCAGTAGATATAGGCCTATATATTTTCAACTTTACGGGCCGCCCCTCGAAAACAGGCGTGACCACCAACAAATTCTTTTTTTGCTGACATCTCCTCTAAAAGCCTATTTGATGAAGTTTTTTTTTTTTTTTTTGAGCAAAGTCACTAAAACCGAATTGTTCTCCTCTTTTATACTCTGTTTGTTAAATTACACTCAAGATTATTATGAACATCAGACAAACTCTGTAAATTATGGTAAGCAGGGTATATAAGATTCGGCATAGCCGAATATAGCACTCTTACTTGTTTTTAAGTAATGTTATTAAATTTGAAATATATGCCCATTTGAGTTCCTGATTGCCAAGGTTATAATAGTGTTCAAAAATCTTCTATTTTCTTCTTATACTTTTTGAGAACATTTCATTCTACAAAATTCTCCACAAGATTTTTTAAATTCTTTTCTTGGCCTTAAAATACCACTTGCATTTAAATACTCCTCACCTCGGTTTTTTAAAGCTGTTGCTTTATTTTTACGCCATTCAGACGGTCTTTGTTTCCTGCGATAATTTTTTTCAGGTGGTGTATTCAAATCAGGGTTTAATTTCTTTTTTGCTATTTTGCTAGGGGCCTACTTATGGGTTATCAAAGTTAAAATTAGTAGAAAAATAAATTTTATGGTAACTTTAAAAAATTATTTTTACATTTTTAGATTGTTTTTATTTTTTTTTCGTTAGGGTTTTATGTTATGTAAAACCTTTTCAATACGTTATAAATAACCGATAAAACAGCAATGGGTCGAAAACTTTCCCTAGTGCAGGTATTGAGTATCTTTGGTATCGGTACAACTTTGTGGATTTTAAGCATGTCTGGATAGGTGCTGTTGTTCATTATTATATTATTAAATATGCTAACCAAAATAGGTGTAAAAATGTTAATGTTATTTAAAAGTATATTCGGCATTATATTATCATAACCACAATTTTTATTTGGTTTCAAGTTCAATATCGCATATACATATCTTCCGGTGTTGCATAGTCAAAGTAAAATCTTGTATACATTTCAGAGATGGTTCTTAAGAAGGCCAAAGAATCAACTAAACCATCTAAACGCTGCGTTTTCAAATCTTTTACTGAGTTCAGAAAAAATGTATTAAGAACTTCAGCTTTTTGCAAATTATTAGAGATTAGTTTACCATGAAAATCTAATAAGTCAATTTGTTTGATTTTTGTTCTACCGAGTGTTTCATTCAAAATTTTCCAACATTTTTTCGGATCATTCTGAAGCCCGTCTAAATTTTTTTTATAAAAATTATTCAAAGAATCTTTAGTTGCCTTTTTTATAACGTTGCCAGGATTTTTCCGACGATGTTTTAAAAGGCTTTTCTTTAACAATATAATTTTTAGTATATTGCCATTGTGCAATTTTACGTCTTAGCTCTTTATTTAGCTTCTTTTCACTTGTTGCAGTCATTTATGCACTTTATTAATGCAGATGTGTCATTTCTGTTAAAGTAAAAGGGGCTCCTCTTCTCGTACAGGCAGTTGTGTTTTAGCACATTTTCAATTAAATTAAAAATGAACGCCGATCTATTTCTTGATTTTGCATTTTAATTCTTTTTAAAGAAATCAAAAAACAGATGATTCCGTACGGAAAGTGCGTTCAGTTTGGCACTTTGCTTAAGCAAGTGACATTTGACATTTGCCATGAAATTTTTGAATAATTGGTCCATAATAGGTCATTGCTACTATATAGCGCCCATTTCCGAAAAACATATACTGAATGAAGGGTATTATATGGTCGGGATTTACCGTATATATTATTACTTGTTTTGAATTGTATCTGTAAATGAAAAACAAATTTCTTCAAAAATTTAATTTCTAAAAAAACGCACCTAAATAAATTGTTATTTTTCAGAATGCCGTCTGTGGAAAATACGGAGGAAGTCTCTGCACCGCAGGTGCCTAAAACAGAACTTGAGGAGTTGCAAATTAAAGCCAACAGTGTTGCTGATGATGTAAGTAATAATAATAATACACGCTTTTCTAACAGGGATGTGTGAGATTTTTTCCATTTTGATCTAAAAGTTTATGTTGTTCGAAATGTTCTTATTTTTGACTTTTAGTCGATTTTTTTAGTATTCATGTTTATTTTGTGTGTATAGAAAAGCGTTTCTTAAATTTTTTTATTTACATTTAAATTAATTTTATATAAGGTCATAAATACAAATGAATTCTATGATATTTGCCGATGCAGTCAGCATTTAAGTTTAAAGTTTTAATACCCTCCACCACAACAAGTGGTGAAAAAGAGTATATATAAGTTTGTCATTCCGTGTGTAACACTGAAAAATATTCATCTGAGACCCAACAAAGTATATGGGGAATTTCGTGTCAAGTGATTCAACTTTTAAAATCAATGTCTTACGATTTGGATGAAATTTGCACCAAGGTTAGTACCATTGGATAGTAAGACATACATTTTCAGCTTTATCAGTCAAGAACTGCCGGAGTTAGTAGGGAGGGTATATTGGATTTGTGCATATGTTTGTAACGCCCAGAAATATTGGTCCAACACCCGATCGACTCAGAATCACTTTCTGATATCCATCAAAAAAATTATTTTTTAACTCAAGGATAAGATTTTTCACTATTTGGCACATGTATCATTTTCATTTTCCCCCATTTTAGTTTTTTTCAAAAGAAACTTTAGACTATTTCCTTTAAGAGCTTTGTGGTCACTTAGTAGCAAGAGGCATATCTATTAAAAAATATTTTAACTCAAAAAACAAAGTTTTTGAATTTTACCATATGCACTATATTTTTTCTTCTTTTTTTTAATGGATGTTTTTTGTTTTTTTGCTCAAAGAAAGCTTAGTTCTTTCCCTGTGGTAACTTAATGGAATGCAAGTGGGGTATCTATAAAAAAAATTGCAACTCAAAGAAGAAAGTGTTTAAATTTTTACCATATGAACTATTTTCATTTGTTTCCTATTTGTGTGTAAGTTTTATTAATATTATAAAAATAAAAACTCCAACAACAGCCTAGAAACACCTGTGAAATGGTGCTGTGTGAGACCAACCGGTAATAATTTCTATAATTTCTACCAGCGATTTTCTAAATCACACATATTTTCATTGAGGCTTTTTTGTCAATTCTATAGGTAGTTTAGAGCGCACGTAATGTTGAATGAAATTTGTATTATCAAAATAACAGGTACCCCTGAGACCCTTTTTGAATCAAGTGGAAAGCAATTCTCTGAAATTTTATGACACTTGACTTTAAAATGTGGGTGGTGAGGTAGAAGTTAACAGGTACATTAACATAGTGCTACGTTTAAGGTTAACGAACCTTATTGGTACTTTGTTATTTTGCCATTATAGGCCCTAATAAAGGATTTTAAAATCTTTCATAAAAACGTACAACCTAAATGATCTTAAAAAAGTATTTATTTGCATTCTAAGGACATTCGGAAATTAGTTTTTTTTAAAGTTTGGACGTGCGTTATTTACCAATTACTTACATAATTAATCCTCACAATGGCTTCCGCTTCCAAAAAGGAAATGTTTACTTCTTTTTGTTGTAATCCCTTAAAAAAAAAGAAGCACAGATCATCAGATATGCGAAATATTTCCGACAACTTATTGAAAAAATGCCCAAGCCTTGAAAACTTTTGCTAATTTGTGGATCGTGCAGGAAAATTATGGGAAAGTTGGACACATTATCGGTTATTCCAGATGAGAACAAAATCAATTCTGAAAATGATGACAGTTTGTACCGTTCCGGGTCGTTTCTCTAAGTGTTAATTTTCTAATTAGAATAGTTGGCAATGTGTCATAGGACAGTGCCATTAATGCAGTTGAATCAAGGTTGTAAATACTTGGTTGCCAGATGTAAAATTCAAGGAAAAGGGTTGCATTGTACAAAGAAGAATACTAAAATGATCAACCGGGTGCAACAAACTTGGCTGCAGTTGGTAGGTCAATGGCCGACATAAAAAGGTAATATGGCGAACATCCTTCTTTTTCGTTTTGGCAGAGTAGGCAATAAAATTAATTGTCCAAAAACAGCGGGATCTAATTAAATAAAAAATAACGAGGAAAAAGGAGAAGAGGAAACATCACCTTGAAGAGTGCAGTATCAAGCGCTTAAGGTTCATGTGGTTTTGGGTGATGGGAACAACACCACTGGCGCACATGCACTGATCGCCTGACCACAAAGAAAAAAAAACTCAACGACTTGGTCCTAGGAGGTCTTCAGGTTTCCCCATAGATATTCCAGCTCTCTTGCCTTTCCTCGTCACATCCAATTAAATTTACCCAAAATGCACTGAAATGAGCTCTGACCTGCAACACAAAATGACAACAACAACAACCATTCATCACAAAATTCATCCACAACAACAACTCTCAATCTAGTCTCAGTCATCAACAATAAAATTCATCCACAACAACAACTCTCAATCTAGTCTCAGTCATCCACAACAACAACATTTGGTATTTTTCATCAACAACAGAGTCTCCGCCATCCACAACAATATTCATCCACAAAAACAATAACCTATAAACGGCTCATCAATACAGTCAGCCTCCAGCACACACATTGATTGATTGCTTGGGGAATTAACCAGATAAGTACAATGTATTTTTTTTTGCATATTTGTTTTTTGTAGTTTTTTTTTAAATTTTTTTTCTAACACATAATAAAAAAATCAATTAAATACAATTTATTTCTGAGAAGATCGGAAACAAGCGTTTGTGCAGTAAAGCAGCAAGGTAGCCTAGGCCTTTTTAGCGTAAGCTTGCTCGATTTGGAGCAAACCCATAATTTTTCTAGATACATAAACAAAAATTTGTCTTTTTATTAATTTTCAAACTCATAAGTACCATTTTTCTAAATTCATATTTTTATATCTTGTTATTTGGCCTAAATTTTTTTAAATTTTTGAAATAGAGAATTATATAACTTAATAATTAAGTATTATGAATATAAACTAGTCTACATCAAAACAAAAACTAGGGTTCAGAAAACAAAACTTGGGCAAAGACAATTAATGTTTTTCTGATTTTATAGGTAATAATAAGTATGAATAACAAGCATATATAAAAAAAGAGGAAGAAATAATGATATTTCTGAAAAAGATTGGGAACATGTTAGTTCCTTTCGTACCAACGTACAGTGATTAGTCAAAATTTGTGAACCATTAAATGCTAGTTTTTCTTTTGTGAAGACTATGTGCATGTAAATGCATAAGCTAATTTAAAATATATATATATACGCCCCGAATCGAAATTTTTTAATTTTTTTTGTAAATAAGAACCATGTAAATCATAGAATATGAATCATATTGAATAAGAAACGTCACAATAGGAGAAGTTTGTAATATTGTTCGGACATAGGGAATGTTAATTATCCATTGGCATAAGTTTACCATTGATGTACAAACTTATAATGAAAGGAAATATACAATCTATTATCTTGAATTCAATATTACAATGATTTTCTGAAATATTTAAACTAAATGATCTGAGAGGTGAGTAAAGAGTGGTGATAAGAATAGGGGTGGCCTTACGAAACTAACTACGGTTACCATGGTTAAAGGAAGGGCAACTACGCCTAACAAGAGACTGGTACAAGCCAACACTGGCACAACTTATATTGTCATCTTAGTTCACTTCATCACAATGAACCTACACCTAAGCCCGCGAGCCATAGCCGTGCATAATGCAAAGTGTGATGAAATGATCCAAGAAGCTCAAAACTTAATCTGTATCGCGAAAAAGTAAAATTTGTTTTACTAGTGGATTACGAGATATGAGACATGACAAGTTCGGCAGGAGATGATGGTTGTTCTAACTTTTCAGTAAAACCTATAAGACCTAATAATGAGTGCCAAAATTATCATCACAAGGATGCAGTAGAAGTTTTTGAACAAATAAAAAAGAAGTAAAAATCGTCACAGAGTAGATCTGAAAGAATTCAACACCATCGTCATGGAGTTGTTCAAAAATAATGACCGAGTTTGGAACGTCTCAACGAAAAGCAAGAATTGCTGAAAACTTGGTTGCTGAGCATGCATTCACGCACTTCCAAACGAGAAGAAGGGAAAAACTTTAGCGTGCGAAACTGAAGCTCTGGCAACTCAATTTTATCAGCGAGATGATATGAGTCGAATAATGTCAACAATGAAAGACTGGGTGTCTGTTCGAATCGATGGCCAGAAAATCCAAATGCAGAAGAGGATGGTTATCTGTAATCTGAACGAGTTATATGCAACATTTCAATTTGAACACGTGGACGTCAAAATTGGATTTACAAAATTTACCCAACTGAGGCCAAAGCATTGCGTTTTTTTAGAAAGCAGCGGAACACGCAGTTTGCATTTACCATGAAAATTTTAAACTCATGTTGAAGGAAATCAACTTAACGTATTTGACAAATGATTCCTCAGAAGATTTGCACGATTACCGTGATTGCCTTAAATTGACTATGTGTCCTTATGTACCAACTTCTTGCCACTTAGGCGAATGTTCAAAATGCCCGGAGAACACATTCATTAAGGAGAATTTATTGAACTCCTTTGATCGAGAATGTATTGATGAGATAAAATTTGGTTATTTTTGAATGATTTGAAGACACATTTGAAGTCTGGTGAATTCGTGATTTCATATGATTTCGCAGAGAACTATAAATATTTTATTCAGGATGCCATACAAGGATTCCACTTCAAGAATGACCAAACAACTATATTCACAGTTGTTATTTACTACATAGAAGATGAAAAACTGAAACACACAAGTATGGCATCATATCCGATGATTTAAAACATGATACCGCTACCGTTTATGAAGACCAGAGGATAATTCTAAATTATCTAAAATCTAAATTTATAGTGGAGAAGGTATACTACGTTTCGGCTGGAGCTAGTCAACATTTTAAAAACAAAAATAGCTTCGCAAATCTTATAGCTCACGAAAAAGATTTTAGAATTCCAGCTGAATGGCATTCTTATCCAACTGCACTTGGCAAAGGCAATGTGATGGCATTGGAGAAAATCTTAACAGAAATGCAGCGAGGTATATCCTGCAGTTCTCTCATCAAGATCGCATCTTAGATGCAAACGCTTTATTCCAAAGAACCACTGCAAAGAAACTGAAGTAGTTTTTAGTAGCAAAGATGATCATGAAGAAACATTAAAAATATTGAAGAGTAGATTCGACGCTGCTGTAACAATTGATAGCACATCTCAATACCATGCTTTTATACTACTTATCGATGGGAGACTCCAGTTGAAAAAGTTTTCTGTATCTGCTTCCAAAGCCAAAAAAGAAAGCAGCAGCTGAACCTACTAACTTCAAGAAAGGATTGGCAAAAAAAAAAGCTAAAAACAAATAAGAGTGCTATATTTGGCTATGCCGAATCTTATATACCCTTCACCTTTGTTGTGGATGCAATTCTTACCATAATTTACAGAGTTTGTCTGATGTTCATAATAATCTTGAGTGTAATTTAACACAGTATAAAAAAAGGGGAACAAGTCGGTTTTAGTGACTGTGCTCAAAAAAAAAAAATTATCAAATAGGACTTTTAGAAGAGATGCCAGGAAAAAAAAATTGTCGTAAAGTTGAAATTATATAGGCCTATATCTCAGGAACTACTGGGTATCTGATAATTTGTAATACATGAAAGGTATTAAAAATACCTTTCCAACGATATATATCATGGATATAAAATATAACCCATATTCTGTCCATATTGGTTAAATCCGAAAAGAATATTTTTGACCCGAATTTTTTTTAATATCTAAAAAAATTTAAATAAATGTCTATGTATGTGTTATTTTAGTTTATTAGTATTAATAACCAAGACATTAAGCTTTAATTTAAGGAACCATATGTGTCTGTAGGTACTATAATCATAGAATTATAAGATCTGAAAAATTAAAAAAACACCTTTTTTCAAAATTTCGTATGCAGGATATTTAAAATTTTTATAAGTTAAAATAATAGTTATAATTTTCTTTTTGTTTTATAAGCTACTGATAAAAATTGTATTCATAACTACACAATAAGAGTAAATTAACCATTTGTCGGTTTTAACAGTTTTATGTTGGCAATAACATGTTAATTTCACTCTCAATTTATACTTAGTGATCAATATAGTTACAATTGATTATTTAAGAACCCTAATAGAATACTGAAAATAATACAGTATTACCCGCTTATATGCACGCCCACAATTGTTGGGCTTCTAATGCTTATAAGCGAGAAATGCTTATGTAAAAAATCGGATACATGCATCAAGGGTGCATGTAAAAAATCTTGGTTATAAGCATCAATGGTGCATATAAAAGTAAATTCAGACAGACATCATCACCAAACAACACCTGTTGCACATGCCAATATCAATTGTATTACGATATTAAAAATGAAACCGGGTATATGTTTATTCAAAAACAGATTTATTAAGATCTATGTGTATAAAAAAACAAAAACAAACTCAAAAAAAGTTCGTATGTACATTAAATTCATAAAAATTAATCCATATAATGAGATCATAAAATAAAGAATGTGAATATGATATATGACTTTTAAAGTTAAATATTTTTAAAAAAATCCGTTATCTTTTTTTGAACATTATTCAAGCATTGACAAAAAATAAATTGTTCAATTTTTTCCAGTTCTTCGATATATTCAATTTTCGTCATAAGAAATTTCCTAAGGTTTCTTATGGAATCCAGGGCAGAACTTACAGTCGGAACGGGTATAGATTCATCACTGTCTGCCATTTCCTCATCAGAGCTTTCGTTTGATTCAAGTTCAGCGACAATATCGTCATCGTTTGGTAGAGCATAACAAACTAAATCATTATCAAAATCAATAAAATTTTCAAAACTTTTTTGTATTCGGAATTGCTCTGTATTATTGATATTATCTCATCAGCTAATTCGTCTGTATCCGATTGATCGACAGATTGCGTGACGACTTTGCACTATAAAGATACATATTGTAAAAATGAAATAAATTTATAAGTATATAAAGAAATGTGTGTGTGAACTTGTGGCTAATATTACCTTTTTAAAACAGTTAATAATTGTGCCGGGTGTAACCAACCAAAATGCTCGTTTGGCCATGTGCATTGCTGTTAATATGTCAATAGATTTTTTAAAATCTTCAAGTTTTTTTCCAGATTCCACAAAACAAATTTGTTTCCGTATAATACTTCGACGGTAGTATGCTTGAAATGAATGAATTATACCCTGATCTAAGGGTTGCAAAATAGATGTCGTATTGGCTGGAAAGTATGAACGTTGACGTTCTTAAACTGTAATTTCTAATGAGCTGAAGCATTGTCTACGAAAAGTATCACTTTCCGATTCTGATCAATCATTTCCTGGTCGAAGTCTATTAAAATTTTGGTCCATATTTCCTGAGTCATCCAAGCATTGTTTTGCGAAAAGTATTTAAACGGAAGGCTTCTATTTTTAAAACATTTTGGTTGTTTCGGTTTGCCTATGGCAAACATTTGTTTATAATCTCCGGTTGCGTTACATAAAAGAAGAATCGTAAGGCGCTCCTTTGATATTTTAAAGTCATCAATTTTGAAATTCTTCTTATTGAGAGTCGAAGAAGGCAGCGCTTTATACATTAAGCCAGTCTCGTCCGCATTAAAAATATCTTTAGGGTTGTATGTAGAGACCAATTCCGGAAGAATTGTTTGAAAATTTGTACTTCCTTCAGTATCTGCTGAAGCTGACTCACCGTGAATTTTCTTTAGGTTAATTCCTTCTCTTCGTTGCCATCTATATAGCCAGCCAGTACTTGAATCGAAGTCCTCATTTAACGAAATGGCAAATTGTTTAGCCTTCTCCATTATCATATTTGCTGAAACAATCGCTCCAGACGTTCGCATCTGATCAAACCACTTGGTTACTGATGTGTCCACCTTTTTCGACTTTCCCAAACGATCTCATTTTCTAGATAAATTACCACATCATTTTCTGCTGTTGATAATTGAGTTTTCGTTTCTTAAAATCCGATTGACAGTGTCTATGGAGCACCCATATTTTTTGCATATTTCTTGCTTAGTTTTGCTTTTAAGTTCAGTAATAATTGAGAATTTTTGCTTAATCGACAAGCTAACTCTTTTATTTGCACTCATTTTATGTTTTTTTTTTGTAGGAAGGAACACAACTACAATATATTTAGACACATTAACTTAATCACCTTTGTTGCTCTACTGTTTATTTTATTTACATATGTACTATGAATCAGCCGACACTTCGATTGTGATGGGACATATAAAATGTCAGCAGTGATGGAACTAAGAATGTGCATATTTTGTACTCAACTTTCCCTAATTGTGGAAATTTGTCACATGCATATATGCGAATTTTTTTACGTTTTTTTTTAATTGTGATGCACTTAAGCGGGGAATGCATATAAACGTAATGCATATACAAGAAAAAAGACTGAAGATTTTAAATAGCGGGGGGAAAATGTTCAAGTTCGGCTGCCAATAAGCGAGAAATGCTTATAAGCGGGAAATACTGTATGAATTATTGCACATAATTTAATCGAAATGTTAAAAAACATATACATATTACTTGTTATTATATAAAAAGTAAGTTCAATAGTAAAAAATTAGCTTTTAAATACAATTATTCAGCGCTGGCACAAGTTTTAAGAGCCGCCGTCAACAACAGGTAGTCGACTACTCACTTTAATGTAATTGTTTATGCATCTCTGTAATTATGTTTTTTTTTTTATGTGAAGGTGCTATCAGACGGGATGTATTTTACATATGTACTGTCAAACTTTCCATCTGTAAAAGTTGTACACATCGTGTGATACATATGAAACTTTGCATGTGTAAAATACATGTGGAAATACATATGTAATTTTTTTTAATTTTGCTGGTTTGATTTGAAAGAAAATTGTTTGAAAAAAATATATATTGTAAAGAAAATGGATAATGAACATGGAAAAGTAAGTATTTTTCGATTTTTAATATATTCAATTATGTTTATTATATTTATTGCAGTTAGATTGCCCAAAAAAAAAGCAATTCTTGACATTTATACACGTTAAAAAGTCAGCTTTTGTTTACATTTTTAGGTTATCTCATACGGAAAAACATAAGCAGGTGTGATAGCAAAAATTATGAATCGTATGTAAAATGGAAATTTTGACATACATACGGAATTACATATGGGTAAGAAAAGTGACAGTACATATGTAAAATACATCCCGTCTGATAGCACCTTAAGTAATCTATATATGTATATAAAAGAGTAACGTGACTGACTGATTCATCATCGCACAGCCCAAACCGCTAAAACTAGAAACTTGAAATTCGGGTAATGGGTTCCTTTTACAATATGTAGATCCACTAAGAAGAGATTTTTGGAAATTCTGTTGTTAAGGGGGGCAAAAGCGGGTAAAACCAGTACCTCTATATCTCCTAAACAAATAAACTTAGAAATAATATTTTAAATTCGTCCGCCTTTAATCGAAAAAAGAGCCGACAGGTGTCTGGCACTTCTTTGAAATTCGAAATTCAAATGACCATATGGGATATCATGTATATCTCCTACATAAATAAATATAGAAATAATATATTAAATGCATCTGGCTGAGATCAATAAAGACTAGAAATCTTTTGGGTACTTTTTTGAAATTTGAATTCCTATGGCCTAAAAATTGTATTCTTTTTTGGTACTTTTTTATCAAAATGTATTTTCTCACTTAAAATTCCATGAATTATTATTTTTAAATAGTACGTAATACGGATAATTAAAAGGTACTTTTTTAAAAATTATTTTTTCACGTGTGACAAAAACGGGGTAAAAGCGGACATTTGATATTAACAGAACACATAACATGCTATTCATGACTCAAATATAAAGGTGTAAAAAGTGCCAAATTTCAGTACACTTATATTGGTACTTTTTTGAAATTCATTTCTACTATTCTATTCTCGCAAACTATGCATCTGATCATGTTATTATCTTCGGCAAAGTTGTTGCGCATGAGCCCGGTAAGGTTTCTGAGTTGGTACGACCACGCCTACTTTTTTTAATTGATTAATTGCTTCTGCATGGCGTTTTACAGATTTACTTCAAAGAAGTATATATATAATATATATAATCTGTCGACCTGTAAGGACGTATTTTTTCTCGTGGGCTCTGTTAACATAGCCTTTTTTTTTGCAATTAATAACAAAATTAATAACAAAAATTACGAAAATTAAAACAAAATTTTAAAATAAACAGACTGCACAAAATTTAGAACAAAAAAGAATATTAAGCTAATTTAAATGAAACAAAACAAAACATTAACAACAAAAAAATTGCAAAATTAAAACAATACATACATATAATAATAAATCTAAGAGTAAAAACCAAAGATTTCTGCTTTCTGTTTTTTCTCTTACAATAACCCAGAGTGCAATTAACTATAAAGTGTTAAAAACAGAATATAAATACAACAACATATTACTTCTTTAACAATCATAAACAATCAATAATAACAATACGAGAGAATAACAAGAGATAATAAAAATAAAAAGAAAAATATATATATAAAAAAAAAAAAAACTTTGTTTGATCTTAATTTAATTATGTCAACACGTAGAACAAAGAAAACAACAACAGAAATCTCTCATAGCTTGCTGTCTGCCGATAGAGCTAAGAGAACAGCAGATGCAGCTGAGCTTAGTCCGTTATCTGATAATGCTCCTGCAGCGGCAGATCTTATTTTTTCAAGCATAAATGACTCTTGCTCACGCAGTCGTTTGTGGAATTGGCTGGATGCTAAATTTACCAAACAAGACAGTTATATGAAAGAGCAAGCTGAAATAATAAAAGATATGATCGCAGAGAGTAAGAGAGTTTTAATAATAGAAATTGAACAAAAATTTAAAGACCTAAAATGTGAGATTATAAATGAAGTGAAAGGCGAATTAAAAGAATTAAATGATAGAATAAATAAATTAGAGACGGCCAATACGGAAATTGATCAATTAAAATCTGACGTTGAAAGTTTAAAAATTAAGTGTTTGAATCATGAAAATTCTATGGTGGCGTCTGATGTACGTATAACTGGCATACCTTTTTATAACAATGAAGACTTAAATAAAATTTATGAAAGTATATACAACTCTCTAAACACTACTATGCCTGTGATTAAATCTATTTTTCGTGTAAAACACTACAAAAACCACGGAAGTGTTATTGATCCACCCATTGTAATAAAATTTAACACGCCGTATGAGAAAAACTATTTTCTGAGAGTTGTTGCAGCTCATCGTCGTAAATTTAAATCGCCGCTACGACTGTCCGATGCCGGTTTTCAAAGTGATAAGAGTTTTTACATCAATGAAAGCCTTACCCCGCACAATTATGGTATATTTAAAACAGCGATTGGACTAAAAAAGGATATGCTATTAAAAACAGTTTATACTCTAAGGGGAATTGTCTACATTAAGCAACATGAGAATGATGAAGCCAACAAAATTATTTTTCCGGAGCAATTGAGGCAGTTTTTTCGCTGTACTACATAAGTTTTTTAATATCCTTATGATAATGTTGTTTGTTGCTTTACTAATTGTTTGGAATTTCTTTAATAATTACATGACTTTATTATCATCTCTAAATGAGGATTTGAACAAAATTTACCTCTGGGCTTGTGCAAATGGACTCTGTTTGAATCCACACAAATCTAAATGCATTGTGATATGTAAAAGGAGCTTAAATCGTTACATTCCAGAAGATATTGTTTTAAATGGCGAAAAAATTAAAATTGTTAATTCAGCGAAAAATCTCGGTGTAATTTTCAATAGCAATCTGACATGGACTGATCATATAAACTCACTGGTTGGTCAAACTTATATAAAGTTACGAGCTCTCTGGTCTACACAATATTTTACACCAATAAGAATACGAACCTTACTAGCCAAGACGTATCTGATTCCTTCTCTAATTTATGGGTGCGAGTTATTTGGAAGCTGTGATTCAAGTAGTAAAAGTATGCTTAATATATTGTTTAACAACATTATAAGATATGTGTATGGATTGAGAAGGTTTGATCATGTTTCTGCTGTTTCCAATAAACTTTACGGAGTTTCACTTGATAGCCTATTAAAAATTCGTATTCTTGTCTTCTTGCACAAAATAATAAATACTCAAACTCCCAAATATATATTTGAAAAAATACGTTTCTTCCAATCGTCTCGAAATCGAAATATTATAATACCTCGACATCAATATCTAGTGTCTGAATGGCAGTTTTATGTACATGCCGCTCGTCTTTGGAACAATCTTCCACGAAATCAACAAATAAATAGTAATGCTAATAGTTTCAGAAATTTTTTATATAACTTTTACACGTAAGATGTTATCAATATAGGTTTTTCTGTAACTAATTTGTTCATGCTCATGATAAAATTGTTTATAACGTAATGCGTTCCTGTACTATAAATATAAGACTTAGTCTTGTTGTACAGGAAATGAAAAAATTCAATAAATAAATAAATAAAAAATAAAAAAAAAAAAGTTCTATACACATCTTACTGAAGGCGAGATAAAAATAAAAATGTTATGCGCCACGTATGTATGTATGTATGTCCTTTATAGAATCTTTGGAAAAGTTGTTGTGCATGAGTCCGGGAAGGTTTCTGAGTTGGTATGAACACGCCTACTCTAACGCCTACTTTTTTTAAATTAATTACAACGCCTGTCGGGAAGGCCAGACCGCTGGATCGATCTTACTAAAACTTTGACGGAATATAACTAACCATATGACTAAGAATACCTTTTCGACCGCCTACTTTTTTTCAAAATGAACAAAATCATTAAAATTACTCAAAATTAATTGAATATTTGTGTAATGCCTTTCTTTCAAATTAATTTTAATTGGTGGCGTAGCAACGCGAGCAAATGCCATCTAGTATACATATAAAGTACTAAACTATTGGTATTAAAAAACACTGAATAATGACATTCTAGTCCTATAACTAGTGTAGTTTTTGTATTTCTCATTTAGGTGGAGGGACAGCCGAATATTGCTCTCTAACTTGTTGAGTTTTAATTGTATGCTGCTGCTTCACGGTACGTGAATGTTTTGAAAGCAACAGTTAAGCTTAAAATTTTAAAATGTAACTATGCTTAAAATAATTGTAAACTAGATAATTTATTTAACAACAAAAAAGTACTTATACATCGGGTTTTTCAATAAGAGCACTACAAAAGTTTTTTTTAAATAAAACAAAAATGGTTTGGATATCAATGAAATTCTTTATTCCTGTGAAAGTACGTTCGATGCCATTATGTATGGAACTCGATTTCTTTTGCATGGCCACCACGGGCACGCTTGCTAAACCAAATTTTCGATGGTTTTCAAGCATAAATCGGCCGATACTGCTGAAATTTCACGTTCGATGTTTGCACGAAGTTCATCAATCGTCGCTGGCTTGTTGGCATAGGCCATAGACTCCAAGAAATAGTCTAACGGAGTCAAATCGCACGACCGATGCGTCCAATCGACTGGACCATTTCGTGAGATAACACCTTCTCCAAACTTGATTTCTAATAAATTGATTGTGACATTCGCTGTGTGGCTTGTGGCGTCGTCCTGTTGCAACCACATGTCCTCCAAGTCCATATCATCCAATTGGGGCTAAAAATATTCTTTTGTCATTGAACGGTAGCGATTCCCATTCACAGTAACGTGTCGGTCTTGATCGGGATGCAATGATGACTCATGGAGTACGTGTGAATTGCTGTCTGACTAATAACGCATATTATGCTTATTGACGAAGCCATTCAGCCAGAAATGAGCCTCATCGTTGAAGATGATTTTTAATGAAAATCCAAATCATTTTTAAGTTGTTGCTCAGCCCAATTCACGAACATACGACGCTTCTGGTGGTCAAGCGGCTTCAGTTCTTGCGTCAATTTGATTTTGTAAGGCCAAGATCTTTTCGCAAATTTCGCCACAACGACGTCACAGAGACGTCGCCCAACGCTTGAGAACGACGTGTGAGAGACACATTTGGGCTTTCTTCAACTGAAGCCTCAGCGGCAGCAATATTCTCGACACTACGGGCACTTCTTTGTCTCACTGGCACGGGAACATTTTTTACTGTGCCTGTGGATTCAAATGTTTCCACTAGACGCTCAATTGTTGATCTGGTAGGACGATTATGACGACCATAAATTGGACGTAGCGCTGTTAACGTTGAGGCCACTGACTCGGAATTTCGGCTCGTATATCTTTCAATCATGAAATGGCAAACCTTACAGAAGAGAAATGTCAAAAGAGCGGTAAAAAATGTGTCGTCGTTTGCTGTCCCTATCGGTCTACTTTTGTAGCGTCCTTATTGAAAACGCGTTGCAAAACCTTCAAATACATCTTTAAACGTAAATTCTAGATTCGAACCGATTTTGCTCACTTCAATATCAAATATT
Source organism: Bellardia bayeri (assembly GCA_950370525.1). Classification (NCBI taxonomy): domain Eukaryota; kingdom Metazoa; phylum Arthropoda; class Insecta; order Diptera; family Calliphoridae; genus Bellardia; species Bellardia bayeri. Next base: position 51,727,296 of record OX493264.1, on the reverse strand, counting down.
TCTGATTTAAAAAGACTATTAGGAGAAATTTGTATCTCTCTATGCCCTCAACAAATATACAGTCATACTTATGTATGACTGTCTTAGATTCTAAGACGAATATATCATAATAATATACTTTTGTTGGTCCATGGCCAACATAGGATGTTTTACAATGTAAATGAAAAAGTCAATACACCTTTAATTTTTTAGTGTTGCGTATAAATATTTACCTCTATTCCTTAAAAAAATCTTTTGTTTCCTCGTTTTACTCACTAAACGACAGAGTGATAAAACGATATCTACCTCGTTTTATATAGAAAATATATATATGTATACACTAGTTGACCCGGTCCGCGTTGCTGGCTCTAAGCACACATTAGTGTTGTATTACCACACGATTTAAATTGAGCTTTTAACGAAATTTACTGCCTTTAAATAAATATCCATGGAATAAAGTTTTTTTTACAGAATAACTTACATATGGTGTAGATATGGGCTCAATCAAAAAAGAATCGCATGTTTTTAAGGCAAATTGTAAATTATATTTATATATTACTTCATCTTTTTTTGTTTTTTTATTTGGTGTAAAAACGTATAAATTTTTTGGAGTGCCAACTCGAGAGCAAGCCACATACAACTGGCTGTGTGAAAAACATGATTTTTCCAAAATTAAGCCAGAAATTGTCAATAATTGGCCTTGTGTATTATTGATGGTAATAGCAAAGACATGACGCAAAGGGAAGTGGAGCCGCTTGAATTGAAATGGTAAATCGTTGGAGATCATCGGAATTCGTGGAATAAGTACGTCTTTGCATTTGAATCTGCTTTTTGATGGTCGATCTGGTTCTGTTGCATAACTTGGGTGCGTTTAACTTGCGAATAAGAATTACCGGTGATCCAACCTTTAATGTGAGCACATTTCGGTGGCATTTCGGGGGTTGCAATGAATTCAAAAATTCAGTGCGATAATTGTCGGCTTGTTCTTTATTCATTACTGTGTCGATCTATTTGTTTTTGATTAATTTGTCAGGCAGTTTCAATTGAATTTGCTCATTGAACTTGTTGACATCATAATTTTTTGGTGGCAAAATTGCACGTTCTTACAGCCAATCCGAATTGTTGTAGAAGATTGTTAGACTTTTAAATACCTTGTCGAGAACGGCTTGAATATGTACCGTTATTTTTTATCAGCGTTTGAAAAAAAAAAACTCAAAAATGTGCACAAAATGTAGGTATTTTAAATGCAAGCGCGGAATATCTTGTGTCAGTTTACACGACTGTAAGAAAACTAACAATTTCATTTGCACACAATTGTCACACAATGAATTTAGCTGTCTACCGAAATTGTCAGTTCACACGGTTGTCAGATTGTTGTGTAGCATTGCCAAATTCAGTTTGCAGCTCTGTGTGTGTTTAAAAATTTTCAATATTGTCATGGAACAAAAAAGAGCAATTGGAACCATTTTATCTGCACACTATTAAACAGGATTCATCAAAAAATATGTCGCTATCCATTTTTATTTTCTTTAATTTAATTTAATTTACTTGCACTTTTTTGAAAATTTTTATTAATGCACACTTTAATTTAATTCTTTAATTCTCTTCCACTTTTTTCAAAAATTTTATTAATACACACTTGTTTGTTTATTTATATATATACAGAGTTGCATTTAGAAATAATTTCTATGACAATGCTGCCATTGGCAAATGCATAAACTTTGCACATATGACAATGAAAAGTGTTTGACAATTGTCTTAAAATACTGACAATGTCAAAATTGTGTGTTTACACGATTGTTAAATGTGTGACAATATTTTTGTCTTCCAATGTACTGAAAATGCTTTTTCTTGCAACGTTGGAAGACAAAAATTTTAAGTTTACACGGTTGTTAGACAATTTCTGCACATTTTTCTGACAACGTTGTAATAGCTGACTATCGTGGATACATAGCTTAAGTATTTTAAGTTATGAGTGACTTTAGAAAGTAATTCAGTTCTAGATTAAGCAAATTCTTTTCATGTTATGTTTATAAGAAAGAACATTTTTGAATAAAAAAAGAGTTTAATATCAGAACTCAAAACCAAAAGAACTACGCCTCATAATTTAATATTACACTTGATTATCCATATATATCTTAAAAATATTTGTATGTATATGTCGAATATACGTTATATATTAATATACGTTATATACTTGATATATGTATGTATATGAATTATACGTATCATATGTATAAAAGTCCCTGTACCGAACAAGTTACCCATAGAAATGTCCAACAAACTACCATATCGAACCAAAATTGTAATTTTAATTCAAAAATCATACTAATTTCGGTTATATAGAAATTATACTAATCAGTTTTTTAGCTTGCCGTCCATAATTGGACATAGCTTCCAAAAAAAAAAGCCCACTTCTCAACTATAAAACTCTTGCAAATACTCTTTTCCTTAACTTCTGGCGAATATAAAAATTTTTAAACCAATCGGGTAATGTAAAAATTAAATTGTTAAATTGCACACAAGGTTCTTATGATAAAGAAAAGCTCTATAAATAATATTAACAATCGGTAATTACATCAATTATAAATGGTTGAGAATAAATAAATTTTTAAAACATTTAAAATAAATTATGTTCGTATTAAATTTGTCTTTCAATAATAATAAAATTTGCGCTTAAACTGAATAAGGATACCCTAATCCTAACACCTGTGAAGTTTTCGCAATTCTTATTATTTATTCTTATTTATACTCTTTTCCTTAACCTGTATTTAATAAGGAAAAATGTTGAGTCAACCGGATAAGGTACCCATTTATTTGTTCTATAAATTGTTAAATTGAACACAATATTTTTATGATAAATGGACAAATTCTGTAAATAATGGCAATAATCGGCAATTTCAAAAGTTATTCAGGCTTAGCACACCTGAATAAAAATCACTGAATATGAATATTCCAGTCGTTATTTACATTATTTTCTGTTACAGCCGAATACAGCTTTCTCATTTCTTATGCCCTACACCACCATAGTTTAATCTTAGTGCAACACCCACCGATCGACTCGGAATCAATTCCTGAGCTGATTTAATGATGTCCGTCCATTCGTTGATCTGGCTGGCTGCCCATGTAAAGCTTTGCCCAAGGTCTGTTGGGATTGAAATTGGTTGAAATAAGTCCATTATTTCTCCTGGCCCCCATGCAAATGTCCTCCCGAAATAGGGGTCTTAAATGTTTGATTTATGCACATATCTAGGCAAATTTCGCCATACATAACTATCATAAAAATGTAGGTATTGAAATAATATTCAACACAAATATGTTTCATACATATATTCACAAATCATTCGGCTTATTTTATGATGATTGGTCCATAATTAGTCAAAGGTCCCAATTTACTATCGAAATAAAATACAACACAAATAAATTTCGTTTATACATAAATCACGACACCAAATTTTATAACGGACGGTCCATAATCAGTCAAAGCTCCGGAAGTGTTTTTGTTACGAAATGGTGCAGTTGAACGAAGAAGAGATACGTGAAATTCTCAATGAAGAAAGTGAATCTGATATTTCCGATTCGGAGACGGATTTAATTTCGGACTGTTCATATGAAACAGAAAGTGAACAGGAAGCCATCTCAGTTGAAGCTAGCTCTGTTGGTTGTCTATTTATTACTAAAAACAACATGGAATGGAGAGCGACTCCATTACCTCAGCCTATAAGAACTGGGGCTGAGAATATTATCACAACACTAGCCGGGCCAACTCGATTTGCAGCGTCTAGATGCGATGACATGCTGTCTGGTTTTTTCCGCCTCCAATAGAAAGAATTGTCATTGAAAATACTAATAAGCACGGCAGGATCAAGTTTGGTGCCAAATGGGCAGATATTGATGAAGACGCACTGCGCGCGTATATAGCTGGGCTCATTCTTGCTGGAGTTTATCGGTATGTACATTCATGTTTAACTTATTTCTGTAATATACGAAATTTATCAATGACAGCTGAAAAAATGAAGATGTACACGGTTTATTTGATGAAAAATTTGGTCGCCCTATTTTCCGATCGATTATGTCTGAAGATACATTTCATAGGATTACAAGTGATCTCCGTTTCGATGATGTTTTGAGTCGACGCCAAAGTCGTAGTAGCAATAAACTTGCTCCTATTCGTGCACTGTGGGACTATTGGCAACAACTCCTTCCAATGTTTTACAATTGTCACGAAAATGTTACCGTTGATGAACAACTTGTTGCATTTAGAGGGAGATAGATGTTCTTTTCGACAGTTTATGCCATCAAAGCCAGCAAGGTATGGTTTGAAGTTTTGGTCATTGGTAGACTCAAAGTCAGGCTACGTATGGAAAATACAACCTTATTTTGGTAAACCTCGAAATTGCATGCCTGAAAAAACCAAGGAGAACGCATCGTATTGGACTTGACAGAGGGCTTGAAAGGGCAAAATATAACAGGCGGTAACTTTTTTCCACATTTGAGCTGGCAAAAAAACTTTATGAAAGAAAGCTAACATATGTGGAAACCGTGCGCAAAAATAAAACTTTCATTCCTCCAAAATTACTAACTGTCAAAAAACTCCCTTTGTACACGTCTACATTTGCATTCAATAATATTGCGACATTAGTATCATACATAAGTCATAAAAACAAAGCAGCGTTATTTATTAATACAATGCACAAATATGATGCTGTTGATGAAATTGGATCTAAGAAAAAAACCAGAGATTGTTTTTTATTACAATTCGATAAAAGGTATGCTAGATTTTTATCGCCTATAATTTCTAATGGTTTGTTTCTTTTAGGTGGTGTGGATACTGCTGATCAAATGATTGGCTCCTATTCCACAAAACGCAAAACAAATCGGTGGCCAACCGTTGTGTTTGCAAACATACTTGACATAACCGCTTTGAATGCGTACATACTATTTTCTGAAATCGATTTTTCATGGGCTCCAACTGATCGGAATCGAAAGAAACCAGAGTTTTTGCGGCAACTAGCACTTTCTGTAGCTAAGGCTCATATGATGAAACGGACAAGATTACCTCAACAAGGGTTATCAGCACAATTATTGACAGAAATTCGTACAACATTCAAAGTTTCAGAGGCTTCCTCAAATAATCCAACTTCTCATTCAAGGACTCGAAAGCGTGGAATTTGTAGTTGCTGCAAGTCGAAGTCTGATATAAAATGTTCCATTTGCAGCAACTTTATTTGCAAAACTAACCGAAAAACATTGTGCTTATCTTGCAATGAAAAATATATTCAAACCAACTAATAAATTCTTTCTTTTTTGAAAAAAATCTATAAAAATGTACTACGGACCAAATGGTCTTCTAACCTAAGATTCGTTATTTTGTGTTTTTCTCAGTCCTGAATAAAATTTAGAAAATTTAATTAGCAGAAAAATTTAGTCAGTATATATCACCGTTCCAAAGTTACAAGGGAACACTGAAAAAATTTGGACCAAATGGCCCTAACCTAACAGCAGGGTTAAAGATTCGGCATAGCCGAATATAGCATTATAACTGGTTTGTACTCAGTTTAACGAACAAATAAAATAATCATTTTATATAAAAAGAAACTAATTTTACTTATTGTTAGAACTGCAGTAGTAAAAACTCCTGTAGTAGAAAAAACTATACATACCGTTATTTTTAGTTCTTTTTTTTGTGTTTTTCTTTAAACTACGATAGTTAGATAGTCCTGTATGTTGTTTTGGTTCATAAATATTAAAATGGGAAGAAGAACAAGTAAGAAAGTATAGTCGGTCAAGCCCGACCATATAATACCCTACATCCAGTATATGTATAAAACAGTTTTTCAGAAATGGGCGCTATATAAGATATATAACCTATTGTGGACCGATCATCCAAAAATTTAGCGTCATGATGTCTGTGAATATAAATATTTTATGTGTTAAATTTTATCTCGATATAAATACTTTTAAAAGATTTATGGAGCTTACAGTGAATTACGGAGAGGGTCTTATATGGGAGTTTTGACTAATTATGAACCAACCATTATAAAATTAGGTGTAATTATTTCTGTATATAAAAAACTTATTTGTGTAGAATTTTATTTGGATACCAACATTTTTGAGAGAGTTATAGTTTTTAAAATGATTTGCGGAAGTGGGCCTTATATGGGAGCTACGACTTATTATGTACCGATCATAATAAAATTATACTGTATTATTTGCATACATATGAAATAAATTTGCGTTCAATATTATTTGGATACCAGATATGCTCTTTAAAGTGATTTCGGAAGTGGGCCTTATATGGGAGCTACGAGTAATTATGAACCAATCGGCACAAAATTTGTAGATGTGATTTGGCTTTAGTTACCACTCATTTCTGATGAAATGTGTGTGAATACATGCATAATTCGAACATTTATGATCTATAAACCCCTATTTCAGGAGGACATTTGTATGGGGGCCAGGTGAAATAATGGACCGATTTCCACCAGTTTCAATCCCATTCATCATGTAGCAAATTTTATCGAAATATCGTCAAAACTGCGACCTGTACTCTGCGCACAAGCTTTACATGGACAGCCAGCCAGACGGACGGACATCGTTAAATCGACTCAGAAAGTGATTCTGAGTCGATCGGTATTCTTTGAGATGGGTGTTGGACCAATATTTCTGGGCGTTACAAACATCAGCACAAATCCAATATACCCTCCCCACTATGGTGGTGTAGGGTATAAAAAGATTGTTTTTGAAAGATAAAATAAAAATCGTCCATGATTATCGGAGAAGTTTGCGAGTAAAAGATTTGTGGAAAAAGTATGGATTGAATAAATCCACAGTGTAAACAATTTTAAAATCAAAGGAAAACCTTTAAAATGTGCACATACAAGTATACAAATTTTGGAGCTCGAAATAGAAGAGCCATTAAGTCAGGCGAATTTCCGGGAATGAAAAATGAATTTTTTTCTTGGAATCAAACATGAAGATGCCATTACAAGCTTCGAAATTTGTAATAAATGGGGACAGCAGAACAATGTTATTTCCGCTAAATGCATTATGTTACAAGAACTACAAGAATATTCCATTAAAAAGAAAATTTCAATTCCAAAAAAGCAGACAGTACTAGTACAATTCTTTAACTACACTATTTTAAAGAATTTACGCCTGAAATTAATTTTTAATTATTATATTTAGTTCGTTTATTTGACCTTTTTTTAATATTTAATAGTTTCTTTTAACAAGCAATTAGGTCATTTTAATTTTATATAAAAATATTTGATTTATTTTTATATATTTATTTCCAATATTTCGCTATCCATTGTTAGCTTCCTCAGGGATAATCCATTGTGATAGCGAAATATTGGAAATAAATATATAAAAATAAATCAAATATTTTTATATAAAATTAAAATGACCTAATTGCTTGTTAAAAGAAACTATTAAATTTTAATTATTATTTTACATGCCAAAGTGAATTGTTCCTTCTTATTTTATATATTTTTTAATGAAATATAATAATGCCTTTAAATACAATAAATAATTAATGTAGTGTTGTCTAGTTGTATTGTTAGTCTTTACTTTCTGTTCCGTTCCGAATCAGCTGACTTGATTCTGTTAAATAGAAAATGTGTAGAAGTCGTTAGTTGTTTTGTTACTTTCCGTGCCGTTGCGGACGAACGTGTTGAAAACAAAAATTTGCTAAGTAATTGTAAGTGACAGCACAAAACAGGTGACATCCGCACAACAAAAAAATTGTTTGTTTATTACAAAAATTTTCAATTTCTTTGAATTTAATTAAGTTTATGTATAGAAGTTATAAAAATATAAAAAGTAAACGATGGGTGACGAAAAACTCATTACTTTAGTCGAAAGTAATGACATATTGTAGAATAAATTCCATAAAAACTATAGAATACTTGAAAAGAAGCGAGCAGTGTGGTCAAAAATGTCGGAAGAAATGGGAATACCTGGTAAGCTCAATGAATTAATACCATTTAACAAACTAAGAAATAGTTTTCAGAGGAAGTTTGTATGAAGAGGTCGTTATCGCTGCGTGATAGATATGCAAAAGAAAAATGAAAAACTGGCGTCTGGTAGTGGTGCCTCTTTTATACATCGTTGGCAGTATATAAATCAATTAGAATTTGTTGCCCCTCATGTGATTTCACGACCGTAAGTTTTAGTAGTTACAATTTTAATAATTAATACATTTTAAAATTTTTAATTTGTGACGTTTAGCGTTCGTTCAACAATAAATATTTTACATCCTGTCATGACGATACACAAGCCAGTAACAATTCTTTTAATGAAATACAATTTGAAGAAACACAGTTTCTAGAACCAGAAGAGCTTTCCTCTTCATCGGCAGTTCCCAAGTCTATACCACAACAAGTAAGAGTGCTATATTCGGCTGTGCCAAATCTTAAATACCCTCCACCTAAACGTAATAAGAAATGCAAAAACTACACTGGTTATAGGACTAGAATATCCTTATTCTGTGTTTTCTACTCAGTCTTAGTTGAAATTTAATTATTATTTTATATATTGTTTGAAAGACAATTTTACGACCAACATAATTTATGTTAAATATTTTGAAATTTTGTCTAATTTTCACCATTTTTAATTGATTTAATTACCAATTCTAACCATAATTTACAGAGTTTGTCTGATGTTCATAATAATCTTGAGTGTAATTTAACAAACAGAGTATAAAAGACTTTGCTCAAAAAAAAAAACCTCATCTAATAGGGCTTTTAGAAGAGATGCAACCAAAAAAAATTGTTGGCGGTCACACCTATTTTCTAGGGGGCGGGCCCGTAAAGTTGAAAATATATAGGCCTATATCTCGGGAAATACTGGGTGTATGATAATTTGTAATACAATAAATAAAAGGTATTAAAAATACCTCTCCAACGATATATATCATGATTATAAAATAAGGACCCAATATGCGTTAAATCCGAAAAGAATATTTTTTGACCCGAATTTTTTTGTTTTTTTGGAAATTTTTATATGGCAGCTATGACAAATTATGGGCCGATCTTCTTAAATTTTGGAACAATGATTCTCATGCATATGAGGATATTTCACGTAGCATTTCAACATAATAACGGTATATTTAAGATATATATTAGTATTAGCGTGGATTTCGGAAGTGAACCTTATATGGGAGTAATAGTCAAATATGGACCGATATTCTCAAAATCCTGCAGTTTAATTTAGTCATGTATGTAAATGATCCGTGTAAAAGTTTGGATTGGTACCCTTATTTATAAGACATTTATGAGTATTGAAGTAATTTTCGGAAGAGGGCTTTATATGGGGCATACGGTTAACAATAGACCGAAATTCACAAAATTTTGTGGGATGATTTTTGTATATATGTAAATGATTTGTGTAAAGTGTTGAGTCAGTACCGATATTTATACATTATATATAGGGATAAATGTCTTTTTCAGATGAGGTCCTTGTATGGGAGCTATGACCAATTCTGGACCGACCACCATAAAATTTAGTACAACAATTTATTTGCCTATAAAGATTATTCAGGTCAAGTTTTAGTCGTTTAACATTATTAATATCTGTTTTATACGCATATTTCGGGAAGATTTTTGTATGGGGGCTATGAAAAATCATGGACCGATTTATACTATTTCCCGCACACTTTCTTCTATTATCATAAAAACAACGTATACAAAATTTGATGGCATTATCTGCAATATGTTTCAAAATATTGCTATAAAATGGACAAAAAATATCAAATTTTTATGGAGGTTGTTATGAACCAATATGTAGGTTCATAACTCTGGTTGGCCTAAACCGATTTTGCTGATTTTAAATAGCAAACTTCTCGAAAGCATGTCTGACAGAATTGTTGAAGATTTGGATCTCGAAGATATCTGCGGACTTCGGAAAACTGTTTTCAACATCCAGACAGACAGACGGACATGGCTTAATCGACTTCGCTACCTATAAGGATCCAGAATATATATACTTTATAGGGTCGGAAAATTATATTGTGGAAATTACAAACGGAATGACAAACTTATATATACTCTTCTCATGAAAGTGAAGGGTATAAAAACAGAAGAAAAACAAAAGAGGATGTGAAAAATTTGATGAAAGTGATAACATTTTTGTGGATGCAGTGGAAACATTCAAAAAGTTCTGCAAATCTAAAGAAGAAAAAGAAAGACGAAACAAAAGTGGTACCGTTCATGCATTTGGTAAAATGATATGTGCAACATTAAACTCTTTAAGTGAGAATAAACAAACAAGAGCAATAAAACTAATAACAGATGTGCTTGCACTGGAGCCGGAATAAATATGCTAATTCTAATATTTTTTATAATGTACTGATTTAAGCTACTTTTTTAAACATTCTCATTTTTTGTTTAGTTTTGCCTTTTGTTCAGTCTTACTTTGGTTTATCTTAGTACATTTGTAAAGAAAGTGGAAATCACTTTAAATCAAAAATAATTTTATTTAAACTAATACATATCAGCTGAAATTGAATTCATTTGTTTCAGAAATTTTTTATAAATTGCTTGTTTATTGTATAAAATATGTTTGTAATCATATACTAATATTTTGATGCAAAATTCCTTACTTATTACTTATTTTGATATAAAACTAAAAAAGTTTAAATTTTCCATATTGTTTTATTTAAACTATTTAATTTTGTTTTTACAATTTGAATATGTATTTGATTACAAAAAGTACATGTTTTTATGTTAAGTTTTTTTTAGTAACAAAGATCTCATTGTTTTAATTAAAAAATTAAAATATTTAATAAAATGTTTAATCTCATTTTTATTTGTTTTTAAGAATTTAAAATCAAATAATAAAATAAGAAAGATTAAAAAAAATTAAATTAAAAAAAAAACAGAAAAACTTTTTGATTTATTTTCGCGGTATGTGTTGTCTGTTTACCTAAAATAGCTGATACGTTTATACGGAAAAACTAACTACAAAAATTTAACAACAGAACTACACGGAACAGAACAGCAATAGAAAGTAAAGACTAACAAAAACGATTATTAAATTTAACAAAAAACGATTATTAAACTTAACAAACGTTTATTAAGCAATCTGTCGTAATAAAAGTTTGTTAAATTTAGTAATCGTTTTTGAATAAGGGGGTAATAAAGCCTTTACGTACGGGTTGTGTTTTCAACAAAGCTCACCAGCCAGTATAAACGAGCGCCGAAACGCCCTTCGGAGAATTTAATCAAAGACAACTGTTAATTTAGAAGCTCAAATCAATTCTAATTATATCCTACACCTCCATAGTGGGGATTTTGTGCATATGTTTGTAACACCCAGAAATATTGGAATCACTTTCTGAGTCGATTTAACGATGTCCGTCCGTCCCACATAGGGGCTTTTTGCCAATCTAGCCGGATATTAAGCAAAAATTAAATTTAAGAAAGCCAAAAATCTAAGTACGCAGCTCGACAGACAACAAAATTTTGCATCGTATAGTGAATTTTGAAGTCGTTTGCTTGAGATTTGTGGTTTTGGGACACTGTTAAAGTCAGGAAAGTTGATTAAATTGCATGCGTGTTCACTGACTTTTTACGGTTTTGGGAGGTTTACAATATATTTTTTTGTGAGTAAACGAATAAAGATTTTACATTGATTTTTTTTCTGTGAAAGACGATATTACAAGCTACTATTAAAAAATTTTAGAAAAATTGTATTAGAAGTTTTTATGATAAAAAAATTCGTTCGAAATTAAAAAAAACGAATTTTTTGTAAAAAAAAATCAAAAGGTTTTTAAAAGTGAGTTTTGTTGTATCAAATCTCTACTTTTAAATTCCAAAACAAAAAAAACGTTGCGCATAGTTGCGGCATTTTTTTACTATATATTGTGTTTATTGCAAAAATTGTTATCAGAACCATTTTGAATCTTCGAGAGTAAAATGGAAAAAATTTATACGAAATTAGAGTTATTCCAAATTATACAAGAATGTATTGCTAAACTCGTTGAAGAGAAATTACAATTTTTAGTTAGAAAATTGTACGAAATTTCAAAATGTCAAGGAGATAGTTACATATCAGTAGCAAATGAGTGCTTAAAGAATTTCAAATATTTTGGCATTCAGCACAAAGAAAAAAGGATCGATTTGTAAGCATGCATGCCAAATGGCTGGAAGGAACAGTGACAATACCTATATTTGGGAGTTCGTCTTCAAAACGACTACAAAAGCCGTTCGATAATTGACCGAAAGAAGTAAGAGAAGAAACACTGAAATCTTGCGAACTCAATGCGATGCTGATTTATTGATACATTCTACCCAAACACAACTACAAACGTGTGAAAAGAAAGATGCCCAAAGTCTGCTTAAAAAAAAACTGCACAAGAGAATAAAATAAAACAGCTAACCCCTCTAAAGGCTCTTTCTATATTTGTAGAAGCTGATCTTTCTCGAAAACAATATGAAATAATCCGAAGTGCCGATAAGATGCTTTATCCTAGCTACAATATTCTGCAGAGAAAAAAAAGTGAATGCTATCCTCCAAATTTGAAGTAACGGAAACATTTTTTTTTTTTTTTTTTTTTATAATACATTATATTTATTTATTGAATCTTCAGATATTGAAATGACAATAAGTTTTCGAATCTTAATACTAAAAGAAAATAATAAGTCCAGCCAGTGCTAGACAAAATATTATGATACTACAAAAAAATTTACATCCACTGATCCAGTCATCTGTTTTGCGTTTGAGTTAAAGCAAGGGTATCCCTCCTTCTCAACCGAACATGGCCACTAAAGTTAAGGATGTCTCGTGCAAGTGGGTTTGGATGGTGTTCAAGTTTGCTGACATATTTTGAGGCGTATTTTGTAAATTCGTCTTTCACCAAAGGAATGCCTAGATCTTTGTGAATTCGAGAATTTTTAACGTACCATGGAGCTGCAGTAATTATACGTAGAATTTTATTTTGACCTCTTTGAATTTTTTCAATGTTGGATGCTGAGGCAGTACCCCATAATTGAATTCCATAACACCATATTGGCTTTAGAATTGCATTGTACAACAAAAGTTTACAATCCAACTTTAATGTAGAATTTCTGCCGATTAGCCAATTAAGTTGCACTGCTTTTAATCTCATCTGTGTAAGTTTTGCGTCAATATGAGACTTCCAGGTTAAACGACGATCGAGGTGGATTCCGAGGTATTTGACTTCATTGTGTTGCGGAATAATTTGGTTATTTATTCTGATGGACGAGCAGGTATCTTTTCGCAATGTGAAAGTTATATGAATACATTTCTGTTCGTTAACCCTGATTTTCCAAAGCTCAAGCCAATTCTCTAGTTTATAAATATAATTCTGCAAATTCTGTGATGCTATTTGATGGTCCTTATGAACGCTAATAAAGGCTGTATCATCAGCAAAAGTTGAAGTATGTATATTGGGGTCTGACGGCATATCGGATGCATAAATCAAATATAAAGTAGGACCCAGTATGCTACCCTGGGGTACTCCTGCTTCAATTGGCTGAGCGGGGCTTAAAAAATCGCCTTCTTTGATTGTAAATTTGCGACCATATAAATAACTTTTCATAAGTTTGTGGGTGTTAGCAGGCAGAGCTAATTTTATTTTGTGCATTAAACCTTCATGCCATACTTTGTCGAACGCTTGGGAAACATCAATGAAAAGCGCGGAACAGTATTTTTTCTCTTCAAACGACCGTCTTATCACATTTACTAATCTGTGTGTTTGTTCGATGGTACTGTGTTTAGCTCTGAACCCGAATTAATGATTTGGAATACATTGAGTGTCGTTCAGAATTGGAATCAACTTAGCCATTAACAATTTTTCAAACAGTTTTGAAATTGTCGGCAGTAGGCTAATTGGCCTATATGACTCTACTTTGGTGAGGTCCTTCCCTGGCTTAGGAATCATGGTAATCATAGATACCTTCCAATCTGCAGGATAGTATTCTAGGCGTAAAATAGCATTGAAGATAAAGAGAATAATTCTTCTAGCTACACGAGGTAACTCCACGAGCATTTTGTTGCTGATTTTATCCATACCTGGAGCTTTTTTAAGGTTCAGAGTACCAATAGCGCTTTGAATATCATTAAAGCTAAGTCTTAGAGGTACAGGAGGTCTAATAACGAGTGGTGGCAATTCAGTTGCATTATTTGAGTTGTTTATAGTAAACACATTTCTCAAATGGTTAACAAATAAAGTCCCTTTCTCGGAATCGTTTCTAGCCCAGTCACCAATCGGATTTCGCAAAGGAGGCTTTCCTCTAACTGGTCTTTTTAAACCTCGTGCCGCCTTCCATAACGAATAGTCAGATTGTGGGGAACTGTCAATTCCCTCCAAGTATGATTTAAGTGAAGCCATTCTTTGGGTTTCTAAGAAATTTCTTAGTATATCTCTGCATTCCCGTAGCCTAGCTTTCAGTTGAGGAGACCTGTGAATTTGCCACTCTCTTCTAACTCTTCTTTTTTCTGTTAGGAGATGTTCGAGTTCAGCGAAATAAGTTCTGTTTGTCCTATTTCTGCATTCAACGTCATATGTGGAAGCGTGATGCACAGCTCTTCGTATGTCCTCAGTAAACTTGCCAATCGACCCATCAATATCCTCGGTAGTTCTCAACACTACATTTTCCGTGCAGTGGGAACTTAAATACTTTTTTTACTTTATCCAACTTACTCTGGATTTAGACATGTCCCGAAATGGAGAGCCATACCCTTGAAGGAAACGCATTGAAATAATAGAAGGAGAGTGATCTGAAGACAAGTCTAATGAAGGCTCCACTTGTATCGATTCTACAGGGATATTTTTCACTATTCCGAAGTCAATAATATCGGGAATCTTCCGTCGGTCCGTCGGCCAGTAGGTGGGATGCCCGCTTGAGAGTACATCTAAGCCCATTTTGGCAATGGTGTTGAAGAGTTCACGACCCTTCGGGGTCACTAGACGTGAACCCCAAAATGTGTGTTTGGCGTTAAAGTCACCAGCAACCAAAAATCTAGCTCCAAGGGAATTGAAGAAGCTGTAGTATTGATGTTCTTTTATTGAAAATCGAGGCGGCGAATAAATTGATGATAAAACAAAGTTGTATTGACAGAATTCAATACAAATGTTTGTTGCTTGTAGGTAATCCTCACATATGTTGTTCATTAAATAATGTTTTATTCTGTTCTTTATAAGAATTGCCGAACCTCCACATGCTCTTCCGCGGGGATCTTTAGTATCATACAACACGTATCCATTAATTTTGAAGTACCCTGTCGCCGTCAAGTGAGTTTCAGCAATCATCATGACATCAATCTGCTTATCCATCAGGAAGTGTTCCAGTTCGTTTTTATGTTGGCGGAGGCCGTTCGCGTTCCAAAAACAAATTTTTAAACAAATCATTTCTTTAAAATTGCTTGTAAGATAGTGGATTGCATTTTCAGCATTTCCTGCATCATGGATGTCATAGTGGTCGTAAAAGTGTTCATAGTTTGGACAAGTGTCTGCAAAGTAGTCTCTAGAGTGTTAATATTAGGCTCGTAATATTGAGATTTAGGTTCCTGCTCCAAACCTGGCATATTAGATTTAACCACGTTAGCGTAAGAAACTTGTCTAGAACTAGGCGCGTTTTCATGACTAGTGGGCCGTAACAATTGAGGAAAATTGTTACTCGATGCAAAATTAGGCTGTTGAGGATGATTAGGTAATACTGACGTCTTGTTGGTCCTTATGTCTTTCAAATGAGTGTAAACTGGACAACCTCTATAATTTGCGGTATGATTACCTCCGCAGTTACTGCATTTTTTGATTTTTGAGTCGGTTTTCGACTTATCACATTGAGCAGTTGTATGTAGTTCCCCACACGCAACACAAACTGACGGCAATTTACAATATGCTTTAGTGTGACCAAATTCTTGACAATTAAGACACTGGACGGGTCCCTGACGCTTATGCGGTTCTTCCACGGTGATTCTACGATGCAGAAGGTAAATCAGATTGTAGATGGGATGGGACTCGTTTTTCTTTAAGACTATATCTCCGGGTTCCAATTCCACCCTGAACATAGGCTGAGGAATCTTTTCACGGTTTCTAATATTCGTTATGTTCTTAATTTTGAAGCCATTTTCCATTAAACTAGTCTTTATCTCGGCAGGATCAACATCTGGGTCTATACCCTTTAGAACGACTTGGAGTCCTTTTGCGCTTTTCAGCTGGTAGGTATAGAAATCCCTACTCTCCCTCTCCAACTGGTTGGACAATTTTCGAAAGTCATCTTCCTTTTTCACTTGAATTTTGGTTTCGCTGATATTTCCATGTTTAATTGAGGTTACGCTAAACATATTTTCACCTATTACCGAAACAATTCCTTGTACCAATTTACTGGAAGTGGGCTCTCTCAGATAAATTGGTGGGGGCTTAAACGTTTTTTTAGGAAGTTCTGGATCATCCGTCTGGAGAAGAGCAAACCTGTTTTGATCATTTGGATTGTCAATACTCACGGTCTTGGGAGCTTTTGAATTTGATGACGTTTGAGCAGATGTCGGGCTCCTCTGTCGCTTAAGAACTGTGACGTATTTATCCATACCTACTTGTTTTCTAGGTTTGACTGCACTATTTGATGTAGAAGATATTGATGTTTTATCATCTGATGAAATCACTATATTGGGCGAACAGGAACGGCGCCGTTCTACGGCTCTTGTAGTGAGAAGATTCTCCACAGATTTTTTTAAGGATTCTTCCTCAGAGATCCATAAAGATTTTCTAGTCGAGCTAAGCTCTTTCTCAGAATTACATCTGAGAGGAACACTCATACAGTTTTTATGTGATTTTTAATGTTTTTTATTATTTTTTTTTTAATGTTTTTTATTTTTTAATGTTTTTAATTTTTTTTTACCGTAGGTATTTTTACCTATTACGAATTATTTTTTAACTTTTTGTTTTATTTCGACCTATTACACTTTTTCACCTATTACGATTTTTTCACCGAAAATTCAGCCGCACTAAAAATAACACGTCCGAACAGTTCAACAACACTATGTGTAATGTAACGGAAACATGTGCTCAAATAAATCTTCAGGATTTGTTTAATCATACTGCAAGTAGATTACTAACATATTTAAAAGATGTTTTATGTGGTTCACAAATAGAAGAATGCAACTCCTTCGAGTTAATAAGCAAATGGGGCTGCGATGGTTCACACCAGGCACAATTTAAGCAAACGATGGAAAATGATGCCTCTGATTCTCATATTTTTCAGAGTAGTTTCGTACCGCTTCGACTAATATATGGTGCAAAAAAGGAGAAAATATTATGGCAAAATCCAACGCCTTCATCACCGCGATATTGTAGACCTATTCGCATCAGATTTGTTAAAGATACTGTAGATGTAATCCAAGAAGAAATTAATTATGTACAAGATGAAAGTTATATTCCATAAAACATACAATGGTTTTTACAATGATAGATGCAAAAGTATGTAATGCCGCAACAGAAACTACGTCCACAATGAAGTACTATATTTGTGTGGCTACTTCAAAAGAATTTAACAAATTGAAAATCGAAAGGGATATAGACGTTGATGCACTTTCTATCGGATTATCTACTTTGCACGCCAGAATTCGTCTATTTGAGAGCATATTACACCTGTCGTATAAACTCACAGTGAAAAAGTGGCAATTAAGATAGGATGAGGATAAAACTATTGTTAAAGAGAGAAAAAAAATTATTCAAGAAAAATTTAGAAGTGAATTAGGGCTAATAGTAACATCAGCAGAAGATTTTTTCCAATCCTGAATTATCTGCAGAAATAACTGGAATTGCATTTGATTTAATCTATCGAATCAAAGTTATTATAGAAGTAATTACAAGTGGTCACAAAATACATTTGCACGAGTTTGCCAGAAGAAGCGTCTGAGGCTCGAAATAAATATCTACGGCTTTACAGGCAGAATTTTGCTAGAAAGTTTTCGAGGGTTCAGTGTAACAAAGATATTATAAATAGACTTTTGCTCAGTTCTGACCCACTTATTACTAGCATAAGACCAACTCCAAAAAAAGTCATTACCCTTTACAAAAGAAACAATTTCTTTTATGCTTCCACCTGTACTTGGATCTGAAGAGAGTTCAGATTCGGAAGAGGATTTTGAGGAAACAGACGAAGAAGAACCATGGCACTCATCATCATCTTAGTTCAAAAGAGAAGCTATTTTAAATAAATTAGTTGTTATTATTATTGTTATTATTTTTTCTTGGATACCTCCCCCTGCCCATAAAAGTTAAAAAATTTAAGTTTTATAGTATTAAGGCGTTAGTAATATATTTTTTTTAATAATTACATTTTTTTTAAATATTATTTTGTGTAACCGCCGACAAAATAGAGCGGGGTCGAAAAGTATAATTTTCTCCTGGGTATAATTTTAGGTTTTTTAACTTTCGTCGACGTCAAAAGTTGAATTTGCACAAACAAAAACTTCAAAAAAAAATTGCATTGTTCAGTGGTTGGATTAGTTTTTCTAGGGGGAACTTTTTCCTCCTTGGTCCGATTTTTTTTATTTTTATGCCTATGACAATAACACACATTTCTGCCAAGTTTCATCAATCTAGTTTTGTCCGGCTATATTGGTAAAAAAACCCCTATGTGCGTCCGTCCGTCTGGCTGGCTTTCCATGTAAAGCTTGTGCGCAGAGTACAGGTCGCAATTTTGAAGATATTTTGATAAAATTTGGTAAGTGATATTTTTTCGGCCCAAGGACGGATCGGATTGAAACTGGTGGGAATCGGTCCATTATTTCACCTGGCCCCATACAAAAGTCCTCCCGAAATTGGGGTTTACCGCTCTTAAATTTTTGAATTATGCAAGGAACCAAATAAATTTCATCAAAAAGAGTGGTAAATGAAGCCAATCACATCTACGAATTTTGTGCAGATCGGTCCAAAATTAGTCGTAGCTCCCATATAAGGCCCACTTCCGACAATCACTTTAAAGAGCATAACTCACTCAAAAATGTTGTTATCCAAATAATATTTAATAAAAATATATCTCATACTTATACCAACAATACGGTACAATTTTATTGTGATCGGTCCATAATTAGTTGTAGCTCCCATATAAGGCCCACTTCCGAAAATCAGTTTAAAGAGCATAACTCACTCAAAAATGTTGGTATCCAAATAATATTTAACACAAATATATCTTATATATATATACAAACAATACGATACAATTTTATTATGATCGGTCCATAATTAGTCGTAGCTCCCATAAATGGCCCACTTCCGAAAATCACTTAAACGATCATAAATTTCTTAAGAATGTTGGTAATCAAATAAAATTCGACACAAATAATCTACAGAAATGATGACACTTAATTTTATGATGGTCGGTCCGTAATTAGTCGAAACTCCCATATAAGACCGGTAATCAACTTTAACCTCCATAAATCGTGTAAAAGTATTTATATCGAGATAAAGTTTAACATATGCATATTTATATTCATAAAAACCTTGACACTAAATTTTTGTATGATCGGTCCAAATTAGTTCATATCTCCCATATAGCGCACATTTCTGAAAAACTGATTTATACATATACTGGTAGTAGGGTATTATATGGTCGGGCTTGACCGACTATACTTTCTTACTTGTTTTTATTTACAATTTGCTTGACTTATATACTAAATTAATTATTGATTTAACATAATAAGTGTAAATGTACTTAGTGTAATTTGCCGAATTTACAATAAAATACAAGTTCATTAAACTATAATTCTTCAGTTTCTTTAAAGTTTGACGTAACCAAGTGCCATGACATTGGTTCGCTCCTATGTTTTGTTTATTTCAATGCTATCAGGAAACCCTAATGCGAAAAATCCCCCGTGTACTTCTAACGCAAAGCAGCCTTCATACGCTGATGTTCCTAGAGAAGGTCTACAAATGCCTTCTGGCTCAATTGAGAATTTAATTCAAACTATGAATAACTTCATGGCCACTATACAGATCATGTTTCAGAAAATGATGCGAAACCAGAACATGCTCCTGCAAGTTCTACTCAACAACAAATGAACCAGTTAAAAATATGTTTCTGGAATGCAAACGGGTTATCCCAACATAAACACGAAGTTACAAACTTTCTTCATAGGCATGAAATCGACGTACTTCTTGTCTCTGAAACACACTTTACTCATAAAAACTGCTTTAGGTAAATGGATACCTTACGAATGACACAAAACATCCCAGCGGACGGGCTTGTGGTGGCTCAGCCATAATTGTGCACAAACACATCAGGGGCCAAATTACCGCATTTGTGATCGAATGAGCTATCGTATCGAAAAATGATTTCGATATCCAATTATGATAAAATGTACTAAATTTCTTGCTCGATATCGAATGCCATAATCTCAAATAAGAAAATTACGATCAATTTTACTCGATATTGAATGCGGTAATTTAGCCCCAGACACGATTACAACGCTAAACATACATATTGGGGCTCCAGACTTATTAATCCTAGAGGTAATAAGCTATACAATACCGTAACTGCAAATAATTTTGATGTCGTATCGAGTGGTGAGCCTACCTATTGGCCAACCGACTTCAACAAGCTACCAGACCTTATTGACTTTGCTGTAATTAAAAACATCAAGCGCGACAAGGTACTAGTTAGTTCCTCCTATGATCTATCGTCCGATCATTCACCTTCAATCCTCATTTTAAAAGGTAACTCCGACGCCGCAGCTGAAAATTTTATTTCCTATCCAAACAGAAACACAAATTGGTTAAAGTTTAAAATGTATGTGAGCTCTCACCTATCACAGTGCATTCCCCTAAAAAATTCATCTGACATCCAAATAGCTGTCGACCGATTTACAGAAGTCTTGGATTCTGCATCAAGAAATGCAACCCCAATCAAGCGGCCAATTAAACGTGCTCCTTACAATACATCGACTGATATAGAGACCCTTATCAGAGAAAAAAGGAAGTTAAGAAGATAATGGCAAAAAAGTCGTTCCCCAACCACTAAGGCCCAACTACAATTATGCCTGACAACTCTTCGCAACAAATTGAGACAGAATCACGAGTCTGCAATAGAAAGCTATCTAAACAGCCTATATGCCACAAATAACTCCAATTACAGCTTATGGAAGGCTGTACGGCATATGAAATGCCCTAGAACCCTAGAATCTCCATTAAGACTGGAAAACCGCACTTGGGCCAAAAACATAAATGAAAAATTAAACGCTTTCGCGGGCCACCTTGAGAAAGTTTTCACGCCACATGATGCACATATATGTTTCTGTCGTCCAATCATTCTTGATAAGGTAAACCATCCAATAAAATTTAACATAAACCAAGTAAAATCTGCAATAGAAAAAGTGAATATTAGAAAATCTTCCGGACCTGACCGCATCACAGGGTCAATTTTAGAATCTTGCTGCTCATTTTTAACGCGATATTAAGAGTCGGATACTTCCCATCCTAGTGGAAGAGGTCTATAATTATTATGATTCCCAAGCCAGGAAAAGATGCTAGCCAGGTTGCGTCGTACAGACCGATTAGCTTATTATCAATCCTATCGAAGCTTTTCGAAAAAATTTCGTTTTAAGTATCACTCCTCATCTAAATGAACACGAAATCATCCTGGATCACCAATTCGGATTCAGAGCAAAACATGGATAGAATTGTCACTCTAATTATATCGGCGTTTGAGAAAAAGCACCGATAGACTAGGCAATAGTGTGCCTGATTATCAGTCAGAGGGTTGCGGGTTCGATTCCCGCCAAAGACGCTGGGTGTTTTCTGCAGACAAGCCAAAAAGCTTCGCAGTTTGTGTTTGTTTAAAAAAAAAAAATACTGCTCAGCCCTGTTTATAGACATTTCCCAAGCATTTGACAAAGTTTGGAATGATGGGCTACTTATCAAAATAACACGAATGCTTCCTCAAAACACTCACAAGCCTCTGGATAGCTATCTAACAGGCAGAACATTCATGGTAAGATTGCAAGATAAATTACTGCTGGTGTTCCCCAAGGCAGCATATTAGGACCGCTTCTATATATAATATACACAGCGGATATGCCAACAAACCTGAGCACGCATACCTCCACATTTGCAGACGACACAGCATTCATTAGCATTAACCATGACCCAAAAGTCGCATCGCAAAATCTGTAGTCCCACATCAATGAACTAGAGGTCTGGCCAGAAAAATGGAGAATAAAGGTTAACCCGACTAAATGTGCTCACTTAACTTTCACGCTCAGAAGACAAACCTGCCCAGCTGTAAAAATAAATAACATCACTATTCCGGTAGAAAACAATGTTAAGTACTTGGGAATTCATATATCTATATACGCTTGACCTGGTCTCGTCATATTGAAGTGAAAATAACGGCTATGAAACTTAAAGCAGCTCAACTACATTGGCTTCTCGGTCGAAACTCAAACTTGTCGTTAGATAACAAAATTCTCTTATACAAGTCCATCATAAAACCAATATGGACTTATGGCTTCCAATTATAGGGTACTGCATGCGCATCTAACATCCAAAAGCTTTAAAGAAGACAGTCTAGAATATTACGACAAATTGTCTGCGCCCCATGGTATATACGTAATGATATTATCCACAGAGATCTCAACGTTCCCACTATCCAGGAGGAAATTAAAAAATATTCAACTAGCTACATCGATAAACTAATGGCCCACCCTAACTACCTCGCTCGGGGTCTGCTCCAGTTCGAAGGTCACCAGAGGCTAAAAAGAACAACCGATACTTTGAGCCTAACTAGAAGACATTTTTAAAATTTTAATACAGCAGTTAGTGGTTACATTGGTAACAACTTATAAACAACAAATAGAATTAAGATTTGAATACATTTTGTAAATTTCGATAAGAAAGATTAATAATAAAAAAAAATATATTAAAAAAAAAATTTCCTTTGCGCGTGTATAATGATGTGCACAATTATAGCACATAACTATAATCATGTTTACAATTATAGCGCGTACACTACACCCTCACCCGTTTTTAAATTGGGTATTATTAAAAATAAAACATTTGATTCTCATAGTTAATAAACTTAGATTATGGCCCGTTTTCTCAATAAATAAATTAGTTAGACTGATAATATGTCTGTTAACAATTTTGGTTTGCATAGTATACCGACAGAAACATTATTTTCATTTGGCAATACCTCTGAAAATTTATGTGAAAATTGGGAAATCTGTCTTCAAGTGACAAGTTGTTGACATAAATCAGCTGTTTTCCAAATGTGAAAAAATAACAAAAAAATAAAATCAAAAAAACAAATATTTTAAAAAATAAATATTATCCATGTCTGCCAGGTAGTTAGGTCTGGCATGATAAACTCTTTCAACATTCACTTGGAATTCATGTTCCTCGAGTTAATCCTCCATCAAATTAATGTTTATTCCTCATTAAACATTTTTTAAAATCTATTTAATTTTTTTTTACAAAAACTCAAGGTATTGCTACACCAAACAGCTGATTGAATTTATCTCATCGGTAGATGAGGACTGGTTAGTTTTGCGGCACAATAGGAGCAAATGAGACATTAAGAAAACCAAATTTCTTTAATCGGCAGTTTTATTTTGGGAAAAAAGATAATCGCCTAATGAGAAAACAGCCCTATGTGTTACAAATTTATTGCTTTAAGCATAGTACTCTGTTAAAAATTTCAAGTGGAATGCTGTCAAAATACATATTAAAAAAATAAACATGAAATTTTCATGAAAAAATGTTGCAGAAGTAGTACTCTGTTCATTTTGTGAAAAACATGTGAAATGTATCTAGCAACATTATTTTTTCACAGCGAAATAATTAAAGTAGCAATTGTTTCATGTGGAATTTTTATCCAAAAGCTCTTCTGTCGCAACAACAATATCTATTACTTGTTGTTCTGCTACACAAGCGGCTAGTAATATTTGTTTATTCATTTTTATTTAAAGATTTCGATTCAACACAGATTTTTTAATATTTTAACTTTTATTTATTTTCGATTTAAATTCACAAAAAAGCCAAACATATGTGTTTTGTTTACATAAGTAAAACAATGTGGCATACTTTCAATTAAAAAAAAATCAAATTATGTAAATTCGCGTGATAGGCAACATTGGCTATACGTCAAATTTTCCGTATGAAATAATTAATGTTGCTCAACATTTTTCCCAAATTTGAACAGAGTACTAGGCTTTACAAGAAATAATTATGAACAATTTTTATTATACGGTGCTACAAAATTTCCTTTTTTGCAAGCACTTTCAAAGTGGCCTAGTGTATGTTATCGGTCTAAATGAGTGTATTACAAAACCGGTTTTAAAAGTTTCAATATACCTCCAAATTCCCGAGTTATGGACGAAAGAAATTTTTTTTGAGGCTGCTACTTTTAAACATTTATAACTTTTTTATTTATTAACCAATTTTTTAAATTCAAACGGTTTTGGAATGCAAAATAATTGTTATTTTTAAATATATATACTTCTAAATTTTTGATATTTATTTAGTCGGGCTCGAGTTCATTTAATTTAATTTTCATTAAATTATTTTTACAGAAGGTAGGAATTGTTTTACAACTTGAAAAAAATTTTTTTTATTAAAAATAAATATCAAAAAATTAAAATTAACAGTTCGAATAAAAAATAATAAATTGTTCTCAAATAGCTAGAGCACAAGCTAATGTTTGCAATTGTACTTAAAGTAGTACACATAAAATGTCGATGAAAGTGGACAACAAATATAATAAAACAAATGTATTCAGGTTTTCGAGACGAAGTCTTGAAAAGGAGGCAACATGTAAAATATAAATTAATAAATAAAAATGATAATTACAGCAAATTTCGAACCACCAGGTAACACTGGTTAAAAGATTGATGTTTGTCTGTTGGCTAGCAGGCACCGCAGTGGGTTAGAACGCAAAGAATTCTGATGAGAGAAAGTGGTGTTTCTCGAAACATATGTAAATTTAACAACCCAGGTTCGAATCCCAGCCAAGAAAATTATCAATAAAAATTTTTAATAAAAAATTTTTCAAGTTGTAAAACAATTCTTACCTTCAGTAAAAATAATTTAATGAAAATTAAATTAAATGAACTCGAGTCCGACTAAATAAATATCAAAAATTTAAAATTAACAATTCGAATAAAAAATAATAAATTGTTCCTATATATACTTCTCATACCATATTAGCACAAATATGAATAGATTTTTTAATTATATGGAAAATTGAGGGTAATTGTTATAGTTGAACTGTTAATTTTTGATATATGTATTTATTTAGTTAGAGAGTACGTGAGCCAATTTTGCGTGATTCACTTGAAAAACACTGACGCAGAGTGTTTAAACATTATTTACGTGAATCACGCGATATTTTGAGTTTAAAAACGTGATTGTGAATATGTATAGAACTAAAATGAGCCACGATGTCAGTGCGTGATTAGAAAATTTTTTCTCTGAATGTGAGTGAGTGTGAGTCAATCTCCCCTCACGGACCCATCATTAAAATAAACATTACTGAAAGTACTTTTTAAAAATACCGTTAGTTTATTTGATAATTGCAAAACTTCTGTTTTTTAGATAGTGTTTTTTAAGTCGAATTAGAGAAAAATTGTTTTTTAAAATTAAGTTATTTTTTTATAATAATACTAGCATGCAAGCCGCTACTTCGTTAGCGAAAAAATGTGGAAATACCAAAACAACTACATAAATTATTTTAAAATGTTTATTATAGAACTTTTAATTATTGTGTAAAATAAACACACCTTACAGGATGATATAGGCTGTTTCCGACATTATTCAAATGTATATTAAAAATGCTGAATCTTGTATTACGAAATTTACAAATTATGTATTATTGTTGATCGTACATATTGCAACATTTGAGATCGTCCAGCAGATGCCCAATAGATAGTGCGTATCATAACTTGAATATCATTGATGTCCAATAGCCTTTAAAGTATTTTGTAAATACTTTATATATTAAATGCAAAATTGGTTTAGATAATTTAAAAAAATAGTTCTGCGAATGTATCTAACGTGAGCTGTAAGAAGCAAAGTTTTAAATCTACAAAATGATTTTTTAGATATGAAACTTTTTACCAATATTTTGCTTGAAAAACTTTTATTAAGTTACATTATTTGTTGCACATAATGACAACAATGTTTTTAAACCATGATGTCAGAGAACCACCTAAAAACGACTTAGCTCAGCTTTAGTGAATTAAATTCTTTCGATGATCCGTGTATTCAAATGTCTTCCCCAATATTGGTTCCTAACATCTTTTAGCGGCAAAGCACTCATAAACTTAATGAATTGCAGGATCATTTGAAGAATTTGTTACATTTCTTTAATACACAGAAGATTCATCTAGTTGGAATAGTCTATTTTGAAAGAATAAATAATTTAATAGAATAGTAAATCATGTAATGTTATTAAATTTTGTATTAAATTTAAATTTTTACCTATGTATTGATTATTTGTTTGAAAATAATTTTGCACCCTGTGCGCATTGCTACACAACCAATTAAAATTAATTTCAAAGAAATGCATTACACAAATATTCAATTCATTTTGAGTAATTTTATTGATTTTGTTCATTTTGAAAAAAAGTAGGCGGTCAAAAAAATTATTCTTAGTCATTATATCCCGTCAACGTTTTAGTAAGGTCGGTCCAGCGGTCTTGTAATTAAGTGGGCGTTACAGAAGGCGGGGCCGTACCAACTCAGAAACCTTCCCAGGCTAATGCACAACAACTTTTCCGAATATAATAACAGATGCATAGTTTACGATTCTATAAAGGACATAATACAAACATTAATTTTTTGAGATGGGGCATGAAAGTGGGCGTGGCACATCATTTTTATTTTTACCTCGCCTTCAGTAAGATGTGTATACAACTTGTTTGAAGTAAATCTGTAAAAAGCCATGCGGAAGCAATTAATCAATTTAAAAAATGCACATTAAAGTAGGCGTGGGCGTACCAACTCAGAAACCTTCCCGGGCTCATGCACAACAACTTTGCCGAAGATAATAACATGATCAGATGCATAGTTTGCGAGAATAGAATAGTAGAAAGGAATTTCAAAAAAGTACCAATACATAGTTTACGATTCTATAAAGGACATACATACAAACATTAATTTTTTGAATTGGCACATAACATTTTTATTTTTAGCTCGCCTTCAGTAAGATGTGTATACAACTTGTTTGAAGTAAATCTGTAAAAAGCCATGCAGAAGCAATTAATCAATTAAAAAAGTGGGCGTTAAAGTAGGCGTGGTCGTACCAACTCAGAAACCTTACCGGGCTCATGCGCAACAACTTTACCGAAGATAATAACATGATCAGATGCATAGTTTGCGAGAATAGAATAGTAGAAATGAATTTCAAAAAAGTACCAATATAAGTGTACTGAAATTTGGCACTTTTTACACCTTTGTATTTGAGTCATGAATAGCATGTTATATGTTCTTTTTTGTGTGGATGGAAGAATATTTTATCGTCTTTTTATTTTTAAATTGAATAAATAATATCAAATGTCCGCTTTTACCCTGTTTTTGTCCCTTTTTTCACCCATGAAAAAATAATTTAAAAAAAAAGTAGCTTTTAATTATCCGCTACATACTATTTGGAAATTATAGTTCATGGAATTTTTAGTGAGAAAATACATTTTGATAAAAAAGTACTAAAAAAGAATACAATTTTTAGGCCATAGGAATTCGAATTTCAAAAAAGTACCAAAAAGATTTCTAGTCTTTATTGATCTGAGCCAGATTCTATGTTTATTTATGTAGGAGATATACATGTTCACGGAGCGTTCTACTGGGACTATTTTTACCCCATATGGTCCCTTGAATTTCGAATTTCAAAAAAGTGCCAGACAACTGTCGGCTCTTTTTTCGATTAAAGGCGGATGCATTTAAAATATTATTTCTAAGTTTATTTGTTTATGAGATATAGAGGTACTGGTTTTACCCGTTTTTGCCCCATTTGTCCCCCTTAACGACCGAATTTCCAAAAGTCCCTTCTTATTGGATCTACATATTGTAAAATGAACCCATTACCCGAATTTCAAGTTTCTAGCTTTAGCGGCTTGGGCTGTGCGATGATGAATCAGTCAGTCACGTTACTCTTTTATATATATAGATTGTGCTTGATTGAAGTGTATTTTTAATATTTTATTACAAACCAATACGAATTTTGCCCACCTTTACAATGTGTTATAAGCATAATCTTTTTTGTTACATTTGTGGCTTATTTGTTGACAAAAAATATCGTATCGTATTTGTAAAAAATAAATCTGTGGTAGAAGCTTATAATCTATATTTTGATCGGTCGTACGTAAGGAGTGCCCGAATATGTTTGTTCAAAATGCTCACTCAAAAAATGGATGTCTAAAAAATGTGAACAGGGTTGAATATTCTCAGTCCCAATGATTTGGCACCGTCAGCATTTTCATAAACCAGTAGCTCGTTT
This sequence comes from Bellardia bayeri, assembly GCA_950370525.1. Classification (NCBI taxonomy): domain Eukaryota; kingdom Metazoa; phylum Arthropoda; class Insecta; order Diptera; family Calliphoridae; genus Bellardia; species Bellardia bayeri. The sequence goes on along the minus strand of OX493264.1, from coordinate 51,698,857 downwards.
CTGTATTTCCCGCATCGAAAAATTGCATCGTTTCTCGATTTGCAAGAAAAAGTGTTTCTGTATTTGAATGCGAAAACGAACAACGCTGATTCTGTTTTTATTGGAATATTTCCACTAAGTAATGGCCAGTTTTTAACTTAAAAATTAAAGTGTGTTTAAACTTAAGTTCTGTTTAAATACCAAATTCATTTTTACAGATCAAATTTAAATACAACTTAAATCACAGACTACGTCCATTTAAATACAACTTAAGTTTTTCATACTACCATATGATTTTGACAGTTCTGCAAATTATGAAAATTACGCATTAAAGTTTTTTTATTATTTGATAAAAAATATTCAATAAATAAACTCGCCGCGAATAAAAACACTGTGCTTATTATTATCAATATCAACTAAAACAATGAATTTGGATGAAGAGGATATGAATGATGCAGCTTTTGAAACTAAACTAAATGTTTACAACAATTTGTGAACTAAATAGTAAATCAGCTGTTAAATGAAGAAGTTGGTTATATTTTTTTGACATTTAATAGTGCTACCATACTTTTATCATAATTAAATACCAAACTTAATTTGAGACTGAAAAAATTAAACCGTATTTAAATACAACTTAAGTTTAAGGAAAAATTAACTAATTTCGTATTTAAATATCAAGTTAAAAACTGGCCATAAGTGTCAAATACAAGCCAAACGTCAACGACGAAAAAAAATTAATTCAGTCGTCGTGGAGCAAGCAATGAGAACAAATACGAATGGTTGCTGTCTTTTTTTTCCAGAAACTTATTAAGAATTGCTGTTGCTTCTTGTTGTATGAAGCATATCAAACACACGCGATTTAATTACAGTTGGACACGAAAAATAAAAAACTGCTTATTTTTGTTTTTTTTTCTCAAAATAACTGAACTCCACTGCTTTATAATGTAAAAAAATATTTATTTATGTATGTACATGTATTTGAAAATATCTATGTACATATATATTTTGTATTGTGTATTTATCGCACCAATTAGAAATGTGAATTTTTTTGACAGTTCTTGTGAGAATCTTTTCGCAAAATATTCTCACAGAAACACTTTTTCTCACATTCTTTTAATAATTGTTGTCAAACTATTTAATTGACAGATATTTCTTGCAAAATAAAGTTACAGAAACACTTGTGTGAGAAAAACCATTTTTTGTTTCATTTTACACTGTTTTTGTTGCAATTCACTAATTCCATGCTGAAAATTTTACAATGCGAAAAATACAGAATCGAGCTACAGAAGAGTGTTACTTTTGCCAAACAAATGTTGTTGGTCATCGCTAGTGATGGCAAAAAAAAAAGAAAAATTGATTAAAATGGATTATATGATTAATCGAAAATAAAAATAATTGATTGCAATTAATTGGAAATATTTAATTTATTAATCGGTAGTTTTAGGTAAAATTTTAATTTTTCGAGAAAACAATTTCTGAATTTTAAACGGGAAAATTAAAAAAAAAACTTTATTTTAACAAAACGTCGAAAGAATATTCAGCCAAATAAATTTAAATACCAAAAATACGGGATTCTTTGAAAATAAGTACCTGTACTCGTATATGATGAATGAATTTGATTCTATACTCAAAATGTTATTTAAAACTAAATTGTTTTGACACTGTAATTTAACCTGAATTAATAAAATATGCTAAATTCAGATATTTATTTATAAATACTGCAAGTCTTGTTTCACACTCTTCAGTTTAGCTGACCAGTTTTTGTTAAATTCTCTTTTGAACCTGTCATTTCATTTACACACGTCAAATTAATTTTCGTACTTTTTAATCCAAATCAATATGCATAAAAAAAGGAAATGAGAAAATTTACCGTCAAGTTTCTACCCCTTTTGTTCTCTTTTCCCTTGCCATTCAAAAATACTTGCCTTGGCGAGTCAGAATTGAAGAGTGTAAAATCAGACTAAGATATTATAAAAATATTACACAAGTTGTGTTTAACTTTATATTTTTTGTGATTTCTTATTTAAAAAGTTAAAATTTATGTATTTTGATATGTGTGGTTTAAATGATTTTTTCCGAAAATCATCTGGTACCCTGGTCACAAATTGTGACTCACAATAATGAATGAACAATTGTTTGTTTTAATTAGTAGAATTTGTTATATTTAAAATTTACGATACACGACCGTTCAGCACACGAAAAACGCTCAACCATGCGTTTGTTCCTCTTCTCTTTTTCTATTTCTTTTTGTTTCTGGATGTCTATCGATTATTTTTTGGAATAATCGATTAATAACTCAATTGATCGATAGAGAATTCACGATACAATTAAATCGTTAATTGAAGAAAAATAATCGATTATTATTATTATTACGATTAATCGTGCCATCACTAGTCATCGCTATAAAACCCGTAATCTCATTCAATATGCTAATGTATCAACTGTATGTAAGCCAGTTCTAAGAGAAATTGATGTTGTAGAAACAGAAAGTATAGAAGTGGAAAGTGTTACTTCGCCCATTAATGAAATTTGTGATGGTGATGGAAATGACATACCATATATGCCTTTGAAAACATTATCTTCGGAACGTCATTTAATAACAAATGAAGATTTTCGTGATCTTGTGCGAGATTTAGGTTTATCTTGGAGACAAGCCGAAACTTTAGCTTCACGATTAAAACAATGCAATGCCGTCGAAAGTAACTTTCAAGGTGCTTTTGTAAGAAAAAGTATACAACTAGCGTCATTCGAAAAAATTTTCAAACATGATGATAAATATAATAATCTTGATTATTGCACCGATGTTGATGAGTTATTTGTTTGCCTCAGTCACCAGCATCGTTCAGAACATTGGCGGCTATTCTTGGATGGTTCATGTAAAAGTATGTTTCTTATAAGTAACAATATTTTATTTTAATAACCAATTTTATAATCACGAATTTCTAGGTTTGAAAGCAGTTCTTTTACATAATGCAAACGAGTTACCATCAGTTCTCATAGCATATGCGACTGATATGAAAGAAACATATGCCACAGTAGATAAAATTCTTAACATAATTAAGAAAGTCATTTCAACTAAGCGAACAAAAATGTTATTAATATTCCACTAGTCCGGCCCAAGAAGATTATTTTGTCGCCATTGCATTTAAAGCTGGTATATATGAAACAATTTGTAAAACACTAGACCAAGAGAGTGAGGCTCTTTTGTACTTAAAGTCTTTATTTCCGACACTAAGTGAAGCCAAAATAAAAGAAGGTGTATTTTATTTTAAATCATTTAAGAGACATTGAAAATTTTTTTATATTTTTATTTGTAGGCATTTTTGTTGGACCACAAATCCGAAAAATGTTTCTTGATGAAAATTTAACAAAATTGTTAAATGCAGTTGAAAAGAGAGCATGGATAAATTTCATATCATTGTCGGAAAATTTTTTAGATAATGAGAGAAGCGCTACTTCGTTCATGTTGTTAACGAGTTTCTGTAGGCTTACGAAGAAATGAGGTGCAGAATGTCTATAAAAATACATTTTCTGCATTCCCATTTAGATTTTTTTCCTGAAAATCTAGGCCACTTTAGTGACGAACAAGGCGAACGTTTCCATCCGGAGTTATTAACAATTGAAAAGAGATTTGAAGGAAAAAGGCAAATCAGGATGCTAGCTAATTACTGCTGGTCACTAAAGCCAGAAACTGATGATTTGTATTTTAAACGTAATAGATTAAGTAAATATTTTTAAAAAAATTTCATGTAAAAAATTGGCAATACAAATATAAAATTCGTTAAGTTTTATTAGATTAAAGTATTTTATTAAATTATGCTAATCTAATCGAAACAGGTTTCCACTCTTTTGTTCATAAAGTACTATAACTTCCTCATTTCTCAACCGATTTCAACATATGACGTCTCATTTTACTCAGAAAAATACTGTCTTTAAATTAAATTCGGAAAAAAGTCTAATAGAAAGTTAAAAAAAAAACTAAAAATTTTCCATACAATTAAAAAAATATATTTATATTTTTGCTTGTATGAGAAATAACAATTATTTTGCTTTCCAAAACCGGTTGAATTAAAAAAATCGGTTAATAAAAAAAAGTTATAAATGTTTAAAAGTAGCAGCCTCAAAAAAATTTCTTTGGTCCATAACTCGTGAATTTGGAGGTATATTGAAACTTTTAAGCCCGGATTCGTAACATGCTCATCAACACCTTTAACGCACACTAGGTCATTTCAGAAGTGCCCTGCAAATAACGCGACTAGTTCATACATGCATGTAAAGACTAGACCAAAGAGGAGTAGGAGTACTCCAAAACTACTCCAAATATATGAAAAAATGTGGTCGATTTAACATTACGATGTCCTAGGATTGGACCATATAACCCAGCGGAGTAGTCCCAAAACTACTCCATGCTTCTACTCTATGGAGTACAACAACAACAACTCAAAATGCAATCGTTTTAACAAGAAACCATGTCGTTTAACTACAAACTCTGAATAGTCCATTTCATCTAAAATGGATCACGTAGACCAATATTATTTGCAGGGTGGTTTTCGAGTGTTGCACAGTGTTATTAATATTAATAAAATGTTTACTTTTAATAATAATAAAAATGTATTCATCTATGTATATGGGCCATTTTACGTCAAGTGACCCAATTTTAAAATAGATGTCTTCCGATTTGGATGAAATTTGCACCAAAGTTAGTACTATTGGATAGTATGCCAAATTTTCAGCTCTATCATTCAAGAACTGCCGGAGTTAGAGGGGGTCAAAGTTGGACATTTTGGTCATGCAGGGTTTTTTAGAAATTAGTGTAACTTTTCACCTATTGGTCCTAGCAAAAATTGTCCAAAGCACTTTAGATAGCTATTTCTTCAATCATTCGAAAAATATTTTTTTTTTAATTTTTAAAATTTTTTTTTAAATTATTTTTTTCCTCAAAAAAAAGCTTATACAATTTACTTTAAGGTCTTTATAGTCGCTTAATGAGATGCGAGTGGGATATCTATCAAAAAAATTCTTTTTTAACCCAAGAATAAGATTTTTCAATTTTTGGCACATGTATCATTTTCATTTTCCCCCATTTTGTTATTTTTTTTTTTCAAAATGGAGTTTTTTTTTATTTTTCCTCAAAAGAAACTTTAGACCATTTCCGTTAAGAGTTTTGTGGTCACTTAATGGGATGCAAGTGGGGTATCTTTAAAAAAATTTCCAACTAAAAGAATAAATTGTTTAAATTTTTACCATATGCACTATTTTCATTTTTTTCCTATTTGTATGTAAGTTTTATTAAAATGATAAAAATAAAAACTCCAACAACAGCCTAGAAACGGCCTTGAAATGGTGCTGTATGACACCAACCGCTTTTAATTTCTACCTGGAATTTTCTAAGTCACACATCTTTTCATTGAGGCTTTTTTGTCAATTCTATATGTAGATAGTTTAGAGCGCGCGTAATATTGAATGAATTTTTTATTAACAAAGTGGAAAACCATTCTCTGAAATTTAACACACTTGACTTTAAAATGGAGAGGTAGAAGTTAACAAGTACTTTATTATAATGCTACCGATTTGTACTTTGTTAATTTGCCATTATAGGCCCTAATAAAGGATTTTAGACTCTTTCATAAAAACGTACTACCTAAATGATCTTAAAAATGTATTTATTTTCATTCTAAGGACATTCGGGAATTAGTGTTTTACAAACAGTGTTAAAGTTTGGACGCGCGTTATTTACTAATTACTTATATAATTAATCCTCACAATGGCTTCCGCTTCCAAAAAGGAAATGTTTACTTCTATTTGTTGTAATCCCTTAAACAAACAGAAGCACAGATAATCAGATATGCGATATATTTCCGACAATTTATTGAAAAAATTCCCAACGCTTTTAAAACGTTTGCTAATTTATGGATCGGGCAGGAAAATGATGGGAAATCAATTCTGAAAATGATGACAGTTTTGCAGGAGATGATGGTTGTTCTAACTTTTCAGACAAACTTATAAGACCTAATAATGAGTGCCAAAATCGACATCATAAGGATGCAGTAGAAGTTTTTGAACAAATAAAAAGAAGTACAAATCGTCACAGAGTACATCTGAAAGAATTCAACTTCTTACTCTTGCCCCATCGTCATGGAGTTCTTCAAAAATAATTACCGAGTTTGGAACGTCTAAACGAAAAGCAAGAATTGTTAAAAACTTGGTTGCTGAGTATGGGATTCACACACTTCCAAACGAGAAGAAGGGAAAAACTTTAGCGTGCGAAACTGAAGTTCTAGTAGCTCAATTTTATCAGCGAGATGATATGAGTCGAATGATGATGGAAAGAAAGACTGTGTCTGTTCGAATCGATGGCCAGACAGTCCAAATGCAGATGAGGATGGTTCTCTGTAACCTGAACGAGTTATATGCAACATTTCAATCTAAATACGAGGACGTCAAATTTGGATTTACATAATTTACCCAACGTTTTGGAGCGGAACACACACAGTATGCGTTTGCATTTACCATGAAAATATTAAACTCATGTTGAAGGAAATCAACTTAAAGTATTTGACAGATGATTCCTCAGAAGATTTGCACAATTACCGTGATTGTCTTAAATTGACTATGTGTCCTTATGTAACAACTTCTTGCCACTTAGGCGAATGTTCAAATTGCCCGGATACCACATTCATTAAGGAGAATTTAATGAACTCTTTTGATCGAGCATGTATTGATGAGATAAAATTTGAATCTTGGCTTCAGACTGAAAGATGTACTGTAAAAACAGTAATTTTAAATGTTGATGATTTTGTGGAAGAAATATGCTAATATCATATCCGATGAATTGAAACATCCGCTACATTTTATGAATACCAGAAGATAATTCTAAATTATCTAAAATCTAAATTTATAGTGGAGAAGGTATACTACGTTCCGGATGGAGCTCGTCAACATTTGAAAAACAAAAAAATAGCTTCGCAAATCTTATAGCTCACAAAAAAGATTTTGGAATTCCAGCTGAATGCCATTTTCATCCAACTGCACATGGCAAAGGAGCATGTGATGGCATTGGAGTAAATCTCAAAAGAAATGCAGCGAGGTATAGCCTGCAGTGCTCTCATCAAGATCGCATAAATAAGAAGGAAGAAAGATTGGCAATTTCAAAATTTATATACTAATTTTATTAAATTATTTATTATTATTATTGTTATTTAGTATTATAAGTAATAAATAGGAAATAAAATGAAAATATTGCATATGGTAAAAATTTAAACAATTTCTTCTTTGAGTTGGAAATTATTTTTTTATAGATACCCCCCCCCCCCCCACTTGCATCCCATTAAGTGACCACAAAACTCTTAAAGAAAATGGTCTAAAGTTTCTTTTGATGAAAAATTAAAAAAAAATCTATTTTGAATAATAAAAAAATGGGGAAAATTATACATGTGCCAAATATTAAAAAATCTTATTCTTGAGTTAAAAAATAATTTTTTTGATAGATATCCCACTCGCATCCCATTAAGCGACTATAAAGGCCTTAAAGTAAATTGTATAAGCTTTCTTTTGAAAAAAAGGGCGCAAATTGAAACTTTTAATTTTTTTTTTAAATTAAAAAAAATTAAAAAAAATATTTTTGGAATGCTTGAAGAAATAGCTATCTAAATTCCTTTTAGACAATTTTTTGATACGACCAATAGGTGAAAAGTTACATTCATTTTAAAAAAACCCTGTATGACCAAAATGTCCAACTTTGGGTCTGGCATACTAGCCAATAGTAGTAACCTTGGCGCAAATTTCATCCAAATCGGAAGACATCGATTTTAAAATTGGGTCACTTGACGTGAAATTGCCCATATGTTAAGATACAAACATTTTTAGATTGTTCTTGTGTAAACTTTTTACTTTAGATTTGTCTATTTCTATTACTACATTTAAGTCATCTATGTCTAAAATTCTATATGGGCCTTTGGGCCTTTGTAAGGAGGTTTAAGATATATACTATTTTTCTTATTTTCTGATTCTAATTTTCTTTTGTTTTTTTTACATCTATAATTATCTCTCTAGCTCTATTTAATGAATAACTAAGTCTAGCTCTTAGTGCATTGGAATAATTGTCATAATTGTAAATTCTTGTAGAATTTTTTTAATTCTTCACCTGGCAAACGTGGAAGTTTAACAAATATTAACTCATATGGTGAATACTCTGTGTCGACATTAGGGGTTGTATTAAATGCAAATGTAAAATCCATTTATGCCAATTATTATCGTCCACGAAATTAAAAAAATATTCATTTAGGACACGGTGATTTCTTTCTATTGTTCCTACTGTTTCGTGATAGTAAGGGTAGAAAAATTTTGTTTTATTTTCAATAAATCACAAACTTCTCTCAATAGTTCGTTTGTAAATTCAGTACCCCTATCCGTTGTGATAACATTGAATATCAAGTATGCCAAGTTAAACAGCCTTATGGAAAATAATTTAAAACAGGCTGATAAACCTCTGTTAAGAAAACTTCCTTAAAGTATCATGCAAAAACAACTTTTAGCTTAACATACATCTGTTAAAGCAATGATAACATCGAATAATTTAAAGCAGCCACATACCTACTTTAAGGTGTCGTTAAAATATTTTATTGTTTTAACAAATAAAGTTTTGTGAATTTTGGTGTAGATTTTTACATAAAAATTGGATACAAGGATATATTTTTTTAAATGAATATATTTTTTTAATGTAAGAATAAAGTTTTTTGAAAGCATTCAATGAAAATAATTGAAATTGTATGAATTTTTTTCAATCAAAGGGATTTAGTGAGTTTCAAAGAGTGGATGGGACTCCAGTGTGTGTAATATGTTTAGCTATATCTTGAAAACTGTTTTTTAGACAATATATATATATCAAATGATAGGTATTTTAAAGACCTTTCCAACAATATATAACCTACATCTAGAGGTGAATTTCGAGAAAATTATTTTTTGATCCGAAATTTTTTAACAAATCAGGGAAAAATACATACATACATGAGTATGTATGTACATGAGTATGTATGTATGTAAAGTAAAAAATTTAAAAGTCAAGAACACGGTTATATTCAAGGTATAATATAACCGTGTAGGTAGTATAGATCCGGAGATATTAAAGAAAGATGATGACATTTCACCATAAAAACAACAATAAAAATACAATAAATCTGTACTATGCGAAGCCAGTGTTCTGTATACCATAGAGCAAAACATCTTCTGCCGTATTTATAAAAAAATAAAGTAGATTTCAAGTGTACTTTAAGAAAATATTGTATGAAAATGTTGTATTTAACTTATATATGATATATATGACATTAATATTGAAAGTATGAAATTTGATGTCAAAGTATTTATACTAAAGTTTGGAAATTATAATTTAAAGAAAAATAAATCTTTTTTTTATAGAATAATTATTATTTCATAATCGAACTGTTAATTTTTACTTCTTGATAATTTAGTTAGGCTCGAGTTCATTAAATTTAATTTTCATTAAATTATTTTTACTGAAGTTAGGAATTACAACTTGAAAAATTTATTATTAAAAATTTTTGATAATTTTTCTTGACTGGGGATCGAACCTGGGTTGTTGAATTTACATATGTTTCGAGAAATCCCACTTTCTCTCATCAGAATTCTTTGCGTTCTACCACATGCACCACTGCGGTGCCGGCCAGCCAACAGACAAACATCAATCCTTTAACCAGTGTTAGTTCTGATAGTTCGAAGTTTTTGTTGTAATTATAATTTTTTTATTAATTTCTATTCTTAGTTGTTTTTTCCTTTTTTCTTCAGTTTTTTCGTATTCATGTCAAGACTTCGTCTCGAAAACTTGAATACATTTGTGTTTGTTTATTATGTTTTTTGTACACTTTTGTACAACATGTAAACATTATGGCTTGTGCCCTAGCTATTTTTATAGAATAATTATTATTTCATAATCGAACTGTTAATTTTTACTTCTTGATAATTTAGTTAGGCTCGAGTTCATTAAATTTAATTTTCATTAAATTATTTTTACTGAAGTTAGGAATTACAACTTGAAAAATTGTATTATTAAAAATTTTTGATAATTTTTTTTCACTGGGGATCGAACCTGGGTTGTTGAATTTACATATGTTTCGAGAAATCCCACTGTCTCTCATCAGAATTCTTTGCGTTCTACCACATGCACCACTGCGGTGCCGGCCAGCCAACAGACAAACATCAATCCTTTAACCAGTGTTAGTTCTGGTAGTTCGAAGTTTTTGCTGTAATTATCATTTTTTTTATTAATTTCTATTCTGAAGAAAAAAGGAAAAAACAACTAATTCCTAACTTCAGTAAAAATAATTTAATGAAAATTAAATTTAATGAACTCGAGCCTAACTATATTATCAAGAAGTAATCTTTTTTTTTAATTTTTCAGAACTTATAAATCTGTAATTATAATACCTACAGACACATATTCTACCTTAAATTAAAGCTAACCCTGCCAGCAATTAAAAGTGTCTTTCATCGTCAAAGGCGCTACGTCTTACTCATTTCCAGACGTTAATTGGAAGATAACAATTTACATTGCAGTCGTCTTTTAATCATCCAGACGACGTTTGGAAGATTGTTTGTTGTTTACAACACCAACCAAAAATGACATGTGCCGTTATAAAAGAAATGAAAAGAATGCAAAAAAGAAGTTTTCGACATCATCGAAATTAGTTTTATTCTGTCATTTGCTGTGATCGGTCAGTGGTAAAGTGTGGTTTTGTTTTGTTGTTGTTGTAATTTTACATATTTGTTATCCCATAGTCAATATGAGTATATTATCTGTAAAGGCAAACAAAATCAAAAGAGTGTTAAGCAGAAGTGACTTCTTGAAGTTACTTCCGGGGGGTACAACTTCTCAATACAGAAGACGCTTCTACGATGAGAAAATGGTATCGCAGAAGATGAGTTACAACTTCTTAGCGTCACTTCTGAGTCACTTCCGCAATAGAAAATGTTGGCAGGGAAATGTCTTGGCTATTTATATTAATAATCTAAAATAACACTTATATATACTTTTTAGATATTAAAATAAAATTTGGGTAAAAAAATATATATCTCGAATTTAACCCATAGTGGGTCCATATTTTATAATCATTATATATTTCGTTGAAAAGATATTTTTTATACCATTAATTTGACGTATCAGAAATTATCAGACACCAAATAGTTTCCGAGATATAGGCCCACTCGAAAATAAGCATGACCGACAAAGAATTTTTATACTACTTTTATCTTCTCTAAAAGCCTTATTTGTTGCAATTTTTATTTTGAGCAATGTTACTGAAACCGGCTTGTTCCAATTTGTATTTATATAATGCAAACATACAAAACATTATAGTGATGTACATACAATCAACCAAAGTAAATAAAGCTCGTTTTTAAAATAATCGCTTTTAAGTTAGGAACAAATAAGAGTATTTATTATTTTAAATTATTATAAATGTGGTTAGTTTATGTTTTTATGCAGTATACATATTATTTTACATATTAAAATAAGAATAAAATTTCATTTTATATTAAAAATATACAAAATATTAAGATATCCGACTATCCTCATGAACTAATAATCGTTGTTTTACATCATTAACTAGAAAGAGACAAAAGAGAGTGATAGTGTTGCCAGTATCAACATGTAAAATTAATTGATGTATGGAATAGTTAACGTACTGTTTTTGCATATGAATTTTTAACATAGGTGTGTTAGCTTTAAAGGGTCTGTTAACTAACGTGAACTTCAATCCTCAAATAAGAATTTTTTTGCATAAAGGTGCATATACACTATGTGTTTTTTACATTGTATATGTCAAATTTTACATATGGGAGTAAAAACATGTAGTTGGTGACCTCAAAAACTTTGCTTGTGTAAAATACATGTGGAAATACATATGTATTTTTTCGATTAGAACACGCTCTATTTTCTTATGTTCAAACACATGTTTTCAAATGTATAGGCCAGGCGAAAAGATTTGTCGACGGTTAAAGCCTAGTACTCTGTTCAAATTTGGGAAAAATGTTGTGCAACATTAATTATTTCATACGGAAAATTTGACGTATAGCCAATGTTGCTTATCACGCGAATTTACATAATTTGACGTTTTTTTAATTGAAAGTACACCACATTGTTTTACTTATGTAAACAAAATACATATGTTTTGCTTTTTTGTGAATTTAAAACGAAAATAAATAAAAGTTAAAATATTAAAAAGTCTGTGTTGAATCGAAATCTTTAAATAAAAATTAATAAACAAATATTACTAGCCGCTTGTGCAACAGAACAACAAGTAATAGATATTGTTGTTGCGACAGAAGAGCTTTTGGATAAAAATTCCACGTGAAACAATTGCTACTTTAATTATTTCGCTGTGAAAAAATGATGTTGCCAGAAACATTTCACATGTTTTTCACAAAATAAACAGAGTACTACTTCTGGAACATTTTTTCATGAAAATTTCATGTTTATTTTTTTAACATGTATTTTGACAGCATTCCACTTGAAATTTCGAACAGAGTACTATGCTTAAATCTGCGCTATCATTAGCCGGCCGTATGAAGAATTTGCCTAAGTGATAAATTAAATATTTTTGATAATTTAATAACAATGATATAAATTATTTAAAAATTTTTAATACAAGCTCCACATCTTGTATATTAAAAAACGAAAAACCTTAAATCAATATTTTTGACGCCTGCAATTTAGTGACGCTTTGTCGCGGATTTAACGCATTTTTTAAAGAAACGACATGGAAATTTATGTGTAAAAAAGAATAATATTTAAGCGTATCAGCTGTTTTAATTATGGCGATGTCACGTGTAATTGTACATACAAGTTGGTGACCAAAAATTAAAACCCATATGTAAAATAACCAAGTTTGACAGACATAAAGAAAAAAATACATAACCAAAAACACGTAGTGTATAGCCACCTTAAGGCTGAAAGTGTGTAACACCTAACTGCCGTATTCATAAAAAAAGTAGGTTTGAAGTGTGCTTTTAGACAAAATTTTCTTAAAGTACATTTGAAGTCTACTTTAATTTTTTCTGAATAAGACTGTAAAGATGGCTATACAATACGTGTTTTTGCTTATGTATGTATACATAAGTATGTATTGGTAATATTTAGTTTGAAGTAGCGGCGGCAGTGAAATCTAAATTGTTTTGATTTTCGTCAAACTCACATCAACATATACGTATGAGATTTTTTTCACTAACACAATGAACAAAAACTAAGTCAGTCAAATGCTATCTAGTTCTAAGGAAATTTTCGAAGTTATAAGAAGTCTATTGAATACATCAGTATTTGTGGAAATTCGATCACACTTTCTCGAAAACATCAATCGATACTTCCTGTAATCTTTGTTTCTGGCTTCCTTTGCACTATTGCCTGCACAGTAACAGGCATATAAAACCAACTATATTTTTGTACGAACAGTTTCGCAGTGTCCGACGCATGTACATAATTTAAATTTGTCACTATCAATTTTTTCGCCACATGTAATTATTTGTAAAATTTCCTGATTCGATCGATAAGTTCTTTACTGACGCCAGTAATATCCGCAACAATTTGTGGGTTTAAAAAAAACCTTTACGAAGTTCCTGTACCTTGTTTCACTTATAAATCGTTTCAAGCTTTAATTCCCGAAAGCCTGAAAGTATACCCAACTTGTTGTCTTATTGACCATTTGTATGAAATATTGGAAGTGACTTTTGAAATTAAAATCAATGTTACTAAAAGGGACGGTGTTTGGCGGTTGTTTTTTTTTTAATTGAAAGTACAGATTCGGACCTTTAATTTTTTTATAGTTAGAGGGCTAAGCAAAGCACATACAGTTTTTTTCCATGAAAAAGTGCAAAGTTGATATTTTTTGTATAATTTTTGATAAATTATAATAATTAGTTTACTTTTCCAATTTCAATAATTTTTTTTTATAAAAAAGTAAGTGCTATATTTTCACTAAAAAATAAAACAAAAGCTATAATAGCTATAAACTTACACACAAAAAAATTTCTTTATTTGGACAATAATTTTAATCTAATTTTATTGAATAAATTTCCGTTGACTTCTTAGTTTTTTTAACTACAAAATTTCACTTTTCATAAAAAACCTTGTTGAATTCTTCTTATCCAAATATTTCTTTACAAAACCAAAACATTAAAATTTTGAAATTGGAAAGTTGAAAACCCATATTTTTTCCACTGAAATGCGTTGTACTTCCCATACAAACCACAAATTAAAAATCAATTATTTCTGCTCCTGATAACGGTATTTGAACAAAATTTGGTACGTCGGTTTGGCGTACATTTTTTAAGTTCTGCTGCAAATATTGACGGGATTGTACAAAGGGGCGTGGAGGTTCCTGATAACGGTATTTGAACAAAATTTGGTACGTCGCACAGTGGCGCCCGTAGAGCAAACGAGGTTGCAAAAATCAAAATTTTCATGAGCGCCGACGAAGTTTTGAATAAACCCATGTTATAGGAAACTTTAAAACGATTTCAAATATGTCACTCTTTAGTTTAGAAGATATAAGCGTTCAAAGTTGACCGACTTTCGGTTTTCAAAAAAACACACAATTTTTAGTCAATTTGTTGCGATTTCAGGTGTAATATCACGAAAAATAGGTAACGAATAGCCATATTTTTTCTTTGTATTGATTGATGTATTTATTAAATGTATAATGATAAAAAAATTACCTGTTTGCTTTGTGTTTCTCCTAATTAATCACTATTTAAAAACTATAATTTTTTCACTATTTTTCAACTTTGACGGAAAATAAAAAAATGTATATTTTTGTATATTTGCCATATTTGCAAAACCTGTTCTTTGATTATTTCTTTACATAATTCAAAAGGTTTTATCTGCCCGTACGTGCTCGTTTGGTCGAGGTAAAAAGGGTTATAAAGACATGGTTCTGAATTTGTATGGCGTCCATCCCTTATATGTTTTGACTGACAGTAGTGTTTTTTAGTACAGTACTTTGGGTTTACCTGTACATCCAACTTTTGCACGGGCTTTCGTGCAGGTAAGTCCAATATGCAGGGAACTTAAATGCAGTTAACAGCGTCATTGTGCAGGTATCAAAAACTACCGTTACCTGCCTTTACATGCAGCTAAGTTAAGTTTTTTTAGCTGCAAAAAGGCAAAAAAAATTACATATTTTTTTATTTGAGGCTGGTAAATGCAAAAATTTTAATGAAAATAAATAAAAAATTCCTAATATCTGATGCACGTATCTTAGATGTGCAGGTAAAAAATGTGCACTTAAAAAAGATTTTTGCAATAAAATTGAAAAATATTTCCAAAAAATTTACTTTTAGGCTGGTAAACCCAAAGTACTGTAGTAAATTTTTAGGCATGGTAGCATAAGCCTATATATGGCAAAATAAGCATAATGCCTGGATTAGTCTACGACTGAAAGTTGGCGCAACAATTACTGAAACCATTAAACAATTTAAGTACTGAAAACATGGCGTTGAACAATTTAAGACAACTGTGATACCTAGCATTAAAAGACATTCTACTGTGATATTTCTAATTAATTATTTTTACATTTATTTCAAATTATATGTTATATGTCGTATTATTTGTGTCGTGAAAAACATCTTTTAATTAAATCTAAATGTAAAACTGAATAAGAAAAGATATATTTAATAAAAATTCATCCCCTGAAGATGTTGGCAAAATACCAACGAAACGTCGGATAGAAAATGCATAAATAAATCAAGTCTTTTATTTACATTTAGGAGGAAAACTGACTTTAAAAGCCTGTTAGAAATAATTTCTATAAAAACCAAGATAATTAATAAAGAAGGTCGATTAACTTATAAAATTTAAAATTATTTGAACTGTTTAGAAAGTGAACCACACCAAAGTTTTTCGCGGAAGCTGCTTTAGAAGAACTTGATAGCTTATACGGAAATATTGACAGAAGCGAAATTATAAAAAAAAATTTTCGTTTGATATATGCAAATATAATAAGACAAAATGGGTGAAATCTAATCGAACCATTCAGAACTTCAACTCCAAATACGAGGACTGGCTTAATGAAGACACCATCCTGGATATATTGGCAGTAGATAAATCGACCACATCAACCAGAGGAGCAAAAGGAAGGCAAAAAAAAGTATTGAGGAGTGTTAAATTTTCACAAGAAAGAGGAAACTTGCCGATGCCACCAATGACTTGACCACGAAGCACGCGGACGCGCTGTCTATTAAATATACAAAGGATAGTGAAAGAGTTAGGTCGCAGATAACCAAATCTGTTGCTGATGCAAGCCCACTGCGACTAAAAAGGATTAAGGAAAGCATTCCCACGCCCACATTAAAAAGTATGGTTCCGAAGAAGCCTTGGCCTTGTTTATGGACTTCGAACTTTCCAAGCAGAAATATGAAAAACTACGGGCATCTTTAACCCATTCCTGCCTAATGGGTATTTAAATACCCAAGAAAGTGTTGACACATAAAAAAATTTTGCGCGGTCCAGGTGAGAGATATCGCGGTATTTTTTTTTTTAAGTAAAGAAGAAAGATTGGACTAAATTAAAACATTTAGCAGGATTTTCCTTTATTTTGTTTTCCTTTTGTTTTTCACAGACAAAAATCGATGTTTTTTCTTTGTCGGAAAATGCTCAGGAAAAGTGCTGCTAAACATAGGAAAATCGGAAAAATTAAAAATTTCGACTTTTATCAGATAGCTTAACTTGTCCACTATGCAATGGAAAAAAATCCGGAAGTGATATGTCAACACACCTGGCCTTCAGATACGGTCAAATGAAAATGGGTATTTAAATACCCGACAGTCCATTGTGTGTCCTAAAAATGCCTATTTTTTCTATATAAAATAAAAAGCATTTTTAAATCGAGTACTATGTACTTTTATTCAGAAAACATGATACTTAAATGTTTAAATCATTTAGCCTTTATAATCTTCTTCTGATCTGGTGCAACACCGTTGTGATAATCCAAGAAGCAAGGAGCAGGATGCAAATTCACCTTGCACTTCAAACAGCCATACTCAGTTTTCCCACCGCATTGCGGACAACGATGACGAGTATTGAGTTTTCCTATAAAATGATCCATGCGGTCGTAACGCATTTCCAATTGTGCCCCAGAAGCCGACTTTCTACCAGGATGATGATAGTTCGACCTAATCATAATGGATTCGCACACCTCCACTCGAAAGTCGAATTGTGGCATTGCTGGCTTGTTTTCATACTTCCGGCAAAAGCAATGTAGTTTCCACGCGTTTACCATAGCCGCGTCGAACGCATTTGTTATCAATGGCCAGTACCACTTTTTTCCCCGGATCCGAATTCTGTAATTATTCATTGCGTTGTTAAAAAGGTCAACCCCACCCATGCGCTGATTGTATTGGTTGACCAAATGGGGCTGCTCAATTGCAACTATTTTTCGTTGCTTTCTATCATACCGTTTTGCGCGGACCATTGGTGTATGGGTAAGGAAATTTGATAATAAGGTAACGACCTGAAAAATAAGAGTTAATTAAGACCATATCAATGATGGAGGTAAAGCGAAGAATGAACCTATTGACATAATAGATTGTTGTGAATAACTTACCGCATTATCATTCCAACGCACCGCGAGTATAAAATTATTCTTATCGAAACAAAAGTCAGACGTCCCGCGAGGCTTCTTTTTCATTTCCTGGATGACCATTAAGTCGGCATGATTGGTCCGATTATCACGAACAGTTCCTAAAGCAAAATATCCATCGTTTGACACCCGAGTCATTAGTTTGTGACTTGTAAAAAAATTGTCAAATGTAACCGTGTGCTTGACGCGATCTTCCACATGTGACAGCAGCGATAGGACTACTCTTTCTCCCAACCCGAAACCTGGGTCCACCTGTTCTGATGCACCAGCATATGGAATAAGCTGATACAAATAACCTTCAACCGAAGCCAAACACCAATACTTGTATCCAAAACGAATTGGTTTACCCTTGATAAACATTTTGCACGAATGCCGGCCGTAGTATGCAATCATTTGTTCATCAATCGAAAGGTGGTGAGAGAATACACCGAATTGAAGAAATTTTTTGTTCAATAAATCATTCAATGGTGCGACTTTTGCAAATTTGTTTTTCGGATCCAATGCTGAGTTGTCGCACATATGAAAGAATTGTTTGATTCGTTTGAATCTGTCCCTTGAAATACATTCTTTTATTAGCGCACATCCCAATGATTCTCGATTTGACCAATAACTATGCATTTGCGGCAAAGTGTGGTAGCATGTGATGTACAACAAGCCCAAAAATGTTTTCATTTCGCTAGTTGATGTTATGAATGGTGGACAATTGTTGGTCGCAGCGTATTGGTTGGTTGAATTGACCAACAGATTTAAAACCTCCTCATCGATAAACATCTCCCAAAGCTGCACTGGATTCATGGCACCAATTCGTTCATACAACGCTTTGTATGAATTAGCCGTATCATCAAATGGAGTCTTATCAAATTTATAATTATGTGACCGAGACCATTTCGATTCTGGGTCGCTTCGGTGCCTTTTTTGAATTTAATGTTGATTTACGACCACGACCACTAGATGTTGAGGCTACCGGTGTATCATCTTCTTCTTGTTCTTCTTCGGTTTCAAAACTTACCGTATCATTATCACCGCCTGCTGGCATATACTCGTTGCAGTCATTATAAGTACATTCGATTTCGAATTGGCCCGCAATCTCATTAGGCAGCTCCGGCTCATCGCGCAACAATTGAACATTGTCGTCCAATTCTTCATTGTCACTAAGATTATCGACATCATCGGGAGGCGTAATGATGATATCAACGGCGTCTGCGTTTTGGATAAAGTTCTCTTCTCCATCACTGTCCTCATCAAAACAACTATCAAAAAGGGTTGCAAGCCCTTAACAGTTAGAATTTTCTGTCGACGAATCATTTTGAATCCAAAAATTTAGTATTAGATTGCGATAATCTAAAAATTTTATTATTTTTTATATTTATTTATAATTATACAATAAAAATATTTGTAAAACGTAATGAAAAAAATTATGTATACTTACAATTGTTTATCGGCATAAATTGTTTATAGGTAAATACATATAACGGTTTATCATTTTTTTTTTAACATTTTTCGAATGTCAACCAACAATAATGAAAATGTCAACAAAATAGTGTTGGGTGTTTTTTTGCCAGATATGGTAAAGTGAAAGTAAATCACACCAATGCCTGTCGGGTATTTAAATACCCATGTCATATCTCAGGTCGGAGCTGAGGTAAAAAAAAAATTTTTTTTTCTATCAACTTCTATGGTCTTCCGGGCACATATTTCCAAATTTCATCAAAATCGTACGAGCCGATCTATGGGCAGGCAGTAATAGGTTAAAGCGTCACGGCGCTGACGTTTTACCCGGATACAAGCATATTACGCAAGCCAAAATAAATTCACGACCACTGCATACGGAGTTTACGGAAGTCTCTGCGAAAGCCAATCTGCAGGATCTCATGGGCCATACAGTAAAACGGTTGTTGGAGAGTCTTCCTGAAAATGAGGTAAAAATTCTTCCTGAGCAGTTGACATTGATCAGAAAATGGGGCTGCGATGGATCATCCGAACAAAGCGGAAATATGTTTATGGCATCTGTTGTTCCTTTGCGGCTAAAATCTGATGTTTCCCTACACTGGAAAAATCCACGTCCGTCATCAGTGCATTATTGCCGACCGATAATGTTTCAGTTTGCAAGGGAATCGGCAGAACTCATAAGGACCACGGTGAAAGACATTGAAGAACAAATAAGCAAGATTAAGCCTACAAAACTGCAAATTGGAGAAGGAAAATATATTGAATGCAATTACGAGATCCACCTGACCATGGTTGACGGAAAAGTCGTAAACGAACTGACAGGAACAAAATCAACAATGTCATGCCCGATTTGCAAAAAGAGTCAGAAAAACTTTGGTAATTTAAACGATTCTACAAATGAGGAGAATTACGAATATGGAATGTCACCATTGCACGCAAGGATTAGGTGTATGGAGTTCTTGCTAAAACTGGCGTATACCCTACCACAAGAGGAGGAAAACTTCGATGAAAATACATCAATAAAGGATAAGGAAAAGATCAGAAAGAAGGATGTTTTTTTCAACAAGTTGGACTAAAAGTAGACTGTCCCAAGCATGGATACGGTAATTCAAACGATGGAAACACTTCTAGGAAATTTTTTGAAAATGATGAGGCAGTAACTAGAATCACTGGAATTGACAATCAAATCGTGAAAAGATTGGGAACGATCTTGGATGTTTTAAACT
The DNA here is from genome assembly GCA_950370525.1 of Bellardia bayeri. Classification (NCBI taxonomy): domain Eukaryota; kingdom Metazoa; phylum Arthropoda; class Insecta; order Diptera; family Calliphoridae; genus Bellardia; species Bellardia bayeri. Next base: position 51,678,561 of record OX493264.1, on the reverse strand, counting down.
GCAAAGAAAATGTTAATTCTACAAAATATGGAGAATATGCGTCGAAAACTGCATCTCTGTTAGCAGAAATGTATCCACAGAAGAAGTTGACTACGACCGTCCATAAAATATTGGCGCATGGCAAAAATATACTTGAGTACCAGTCTTTGCCAATTGGAGAGCTTTCTGAAGAAGCACAGGAGTCTCTTAACAATTTTATAAAAAATATAGATTGCAGAACACATTCAAAGCATCAAGGGTAAGGCAAAATGAGGACCTCTTCAACATGTTGGCAGCATCTTCCGATTCACTTATTTCTTCCCTGCGGCATGTGAAGTCACGAAAAGAGTTAGAAAATAATTATAGTTTAGAAATGGTTAGTCTTTTAGATATACCTTCTCTTACAAATTGTGATGAATATTGGACAGAAAATTGAAAAACTAAATTTAAAAAAAAAATTAATTTTTTTTAATTTGTTGGGTAATAATTTAAAACATAAAACCCTAAAAAAATAAAAATAATCTAAAAATGTAAAAATAATTTTTTTTAGTTACCATAAAATTGATTTTTCTACTAATTTTAACTTTGATAACCCATAAGTAGGCCCCTGCAAAGCGTAGCACGCTTTCCAAACGCTCATTTCATAGGCTGAACAGTTATCTATCATATGCTGTTTAAACTGTTAAATTATCTTATTCGGTTCAAAAGATATGATGTTTGCAACGAAACAACTCAAATGGCGCCACTGTGCGTCGGTTTGGTGTGCATTTTTTAAGTGCTCCTCCAAATGTATGATAAATACGCGTGGTACCTCCCCTACAAAACTTCTTTATGTATATAATTCTACTGTACGTGTGTATTTCACTGAATAATTTTTTTTTGCATGCGTTTGGGTGCCACCTTGGATGGTTTACTTTCAGAAATCAGCCCGGCAGATGGCGCTGCAGTCGGTATCTAGGTTATTAAACTACACTGCACCTTTTCAAAAATGACACTGGTGGCCTTTTTTATTATAATAGACCGATTAGCATGAAACCTTTCCAATAAAAATAAAACTTGAAGGCAAAGCAACATTTGCCGGGTCAGCTAGTTGTTCGATATTATTATTTAGTCTTTTTGGCTTTTTATATATAATTATATTAATATTCTTCTCTATCTTATTGTTTATCTCCTTTAATTTTTCGGCCTTTTGTGTATTTAAATATCTCATCATCATCATATAGTACATATGTTTTATGTTTTAATTTACGCAATTTCAGTAAAAGTTTCTCCATAAATGTTTCTGAAAACGTAATATAATCATCTAGTCTTCTTTTCGTTTGGTTCTCCAATAAAAGTTTCTCCTTTAATGTTTCTGAAAACATATGATTTTTACTTTTATTACCAAAAGTGCACAGATTCTATCATTTGATTCTTCTTCTTGATGCAGCTTTTTATCATACATAAATAAATTCTATTCTTTGAAGCTTCTTGATATCGTTTATTGACGTGCATTCCCACATATGGAGGTGATCAGTCCCCTTATGAGATATACTGTCTTCATTCTTGTTTTCTTCATTTTTAGCGCTTTTTTATCATTAATGTTTTGGTTGACCATGCTACGTGTTATTGCCAGAGTTTTATTTTCTTTTTCATCAATATAGTAAGGAATCATGTCTTTTAATACTTTCTAATCAATTTCAATGCATCCGCATTTGTGTTATTTGTATATTTTTTCATATTATATTGAAATTATAATTCAAGTCTTATTCTAGTTAATATTGAGGATGGGTTCTTATGTGTAAACAATGCTATAAGTGGTCTATTGTCTGTGACAACAGTAAATTTTCTTCCATATAGATTTGGTCTAAAAAATTGTATACCCCAACAGAGTATACTGTTATGTAATTAAGTTAGTTATATCCCATTGTGCATACTTAGTTGTACATATTTATATTATTACTTATGTATATATGTATTTATATTATATGGCAACACTGAAATATTAATAAAGATGATCTGCATTTTGAGAACCATTCCCTAAAAGAAAAAACATGGTTTCAAAAGTGAAGCTGAAAGAAAAAGAACTAGAAAAATCTTAAATTGAAATAAAAATTAAATAATTAATAAGTTAAAAAAAAAGGAATCGAAAAAAAGAAAATCTTTACAATATTAAGTGAAATAGAAATTAAAATTATAAAAGAAAAGAAATGAGAATTTTTGTTCCTCTTACGAGTAAAAAATTGTTATATAAAATTCTTTTATTCGAAGTTGCTAGACTAAAGACTAAAAGAAGTGAGAATAGGATGAAGCAGACAAATAGAAATAATAATTGTACAAAATGCGGCCAAATACATCGAAGCAAGTGCCTGGCAATAGGGGCTAAATGCTACAATTGCGGTAAAACCGGCCATTTTGAAAAAATGTTTTTTTTTAAGAAAAAATACGTTTAATGTGTATACGCGGATGAAGAAGCAGAAGATGAAGAACATAAAAAAGAAGAGGAAGTATACAAAAATAAATTTCAAATTAAATTTTTATATTTAACTAGAAGGCAACTTCGAATAAAAGAATTTTATATAAAAGAAAAGAAAGAAATAAAATTGCGACAAATCAAACGAATATAAAAAATTAAGCGGGTGGTCAACAATTTACTGCAACATTACAGAGGAATATGTTACACTTTTGAAAAAAGTCAGTTTGAGTTGTGAATTTGTTGCTTTATGTGAAAGTTTGGTAAAAGATGTCTTCATATGTGGCTTATCAACAAAACATGGAAATATACGAGAAAGGTTGTTGTCTGAAGGCTGTATTGACCTTGATAAAGCTACTGATATTGTAAAAAACATGGTGACGGCTAAGGAAAATGCAAAATCGTTTCAACAAATAGAAGAACCAGAGCCTTTTATTATGTAATTAATAATAAAAGAAGTGAGAATAGGATGAAGCAGACAAATAGAAATAATAATTGTACAAAATGCGGCCAAATACATCGAAGCAAGTGCCTGGCAATAGGGGCTAAATGCTACAATTGCGGTAAAACCGGCCATTTTGAAAAAATGTTTTTTTTAAAAAAAAATACGTTTAATGTGTATACGCGGATGAAGAAGCAGAAGATGAAGAACATAAAAAAGAAGAGGAAGAGGACTTATTTATTGGCGTACTTTCTAGAAAAACTGTAACAGCAGCTGAATGGTCTATAGAGGTATTAATAAACAACAACAAAATATTTTGCCAAATGGACACGGGCGCACAAGCTAATTTAATTTCTTTAGAAACTTTGAGAAAATTAAAAGCTAACCACTTAATGAGAAAGACTTGTGTTAAAATCAGGTATGTGATGAAAAACGATTAAGATATAAAAGGTGTGATGCATGGCAATGTCTTATTGATTTAAAATCCCATTTTGTTTCAAGTAAAAAGCAATAGTTTTGATATGTGATGAAAAACAATAGAATTTGAAATTGTTTTTAAATCAAGATTGTGGCAATAGTCTGTTTTCTTTTTTCATACTTAAAAAATGTAAGTAATTTTTTTTGGCTTAACTCTAGAACGAATGATGACGGTGCAGGTTTAATAAATTATAATTTTTTATACGTATGAAAGGCGAATGCACAAAAATTCAAGACAAGATGACGCATTAATAGAATTTATGCAAACTCATTTGGATTTGCCCAGGGGATTCACACGAAGTGATAAAATAGATGTGGAGAATTTGTGGAAGGCTTTAGTTAAGGAACTGAATAGTTTAGGTCCGCCAATACATGATTTAACTGGATGGAAAAAGGTAAATATTGTTTTATAAATATGTATAAATGAACTAAATTTAATGCGTTGAAGATATGGACATGTTGGAAAACAGCTGTAAAAAAGAAAATTTCAATTAACAAGAAAGAAGTTGTGGCAACAGGTGGTGGTCCGTATAACCAAATTTATATCTAAAAAAAGAAGGAAACAGTGGGTCAAATATGTGGTTTGTGTAAATTTGTTGAAGGAATTGCAAACGCAAAACGAAATCATTTTTCGATACGATAGCTCATTCGATCACGAATGCTGTAATTTGGCCCCTGTATACCATGCTTTTCATAAAAAAAACTTTTTTGCTGTTTTCAAATCATCATCTGTTGATTTTACTTTAATAAATTTTTTACAAAGTTTTCTTTCTAAGCAAGGTAGGAGTGTTATCAGTTATCATTTCCAACAGATCTCTGGAAGGAGCCTTCTGCAAAAAATCTTAAAAGAGCCGCCAATTACAGTGTAATGTTAAGAAATTATTATCCTCAAAGAATAAAAATTTGAGAGAACTTTTAAAAAAGGAAATTCAGTGGCATTGGTTGTCCAGCCACGAAAAAGAGTTTGAAAATCTTAAATAAGAGATAACTTAATCTCCAGTCCTAACATATTTTGATCCAAACAAGGAAATGACTTTGTCTGTAGATGCATCGAAATTCGCACTAGGTGCTACAATCTTACACGATAAACATACGCTAAATAGAAAAGGAATTATTTGCTATACTGTTTGGTTTGGTCAAGAGATCTAGTGGAAACTGACCATAAACCTTTAGTTAGCTTGTTTGACAAACCTTTATTTAAGATTCTAGACAGACTGCAAAGGTTCATGTTACGCCTACAAAGTTATGATATATCTGTTATGTACAAACCCGGCAAATATTTGCATATTGCTGATACTTTGTCAAGAGCTCCATTAGTGGGAACAAGATTTACTGGATAAGGAAATCTAATTACATTGTAATTTTATAGCTTCTCATTTGGAAACGCCTTTTTCTGAAATGAATGAAATAAAGGAACATTCGAAAACAGATGTTACCTTTATGAAGATATATGAATATGTGAAACATGGTTGGCCACACAACAAAAAAGATGTTGACCAAGACGCAATGCCTTATTTTAAAGTTAAGGACGAAATATCTGTTTTAGACGGTATCCTTTTGCAGAATCATCAACCTTTAATACCAAGGCACTTACACAAGTCATTTTTAAGTAAAATTCATGAAGGGCATTTAGGAATTCAACGGTGCAAAGATTTGTCACATCCATCAATTTATTGGCCTAATATACAATGACATTGAAAACATTGTCACAAATTGCGAAACCTGTATGAGACAGCAAAATTCTAACCCAGGACCTAAAATTTCACCACATGAGATTATTGACTTACAGTGGTCTAAATTAGGATGTGATCTTTTTGAATTTAAAAAAAATATGTATCTATTGGTTGTTGATTATTATTCAAAATATATTGAAATTGAATTATTAAATTCTGGGTATAACAATTCTCAGGTCATATTGAAATTAAAATCAATTTTTTCTAGACATGTGATTCCGCATATTTTAATATCGAATAACGGCTCTCCATTCAATTCTCAAGAGTTTAAAGATTTTTCTAAAAATCGGTAAGTTGATCATAGGACGTCACCTTGTGAGATCTGTAGTAAGAATGAAAGGTTTCTCGAAATATGGATATTGTAATATTGGTGGGTTGATTAATCTTTTCTTTATTCACAGTCTTTAGTTAGCTAATGACAAAGGCTTAACTAATGATTCTTTATTCGAAATGCTTAGTTCGCCATAAGAATAACAAGTAATAGTTAAACAATAGTTAGTATTTTAGTTTACCAATGGTTAAGCTGGGGAACAGGGTCTTTCATAGAGGTTGGAAGCTATCTGTCTGCTATTCACTTGGGGATAGTAAGAAGTGGTTCCTCTGTCGAAATTCCCAAGCATCTCACAATATCCAGTCTTAGACTAAGTGTTCCCTGGTAATGTCATTCAGGCACCCGTCTGATGATAGCTAAAGTGAGAAGGCGTACAGTACCGATTATCCAGAGTGCATGCTAATACCAATGCGTCTCTGGAAATTAGGTGCCCATCGCCAACAATTGGTCACTGAAACTCAACTGTATTCAGCCGGCCTAGCGGTATGTTGGCAGGCCCAACTCTAGGATCGGACGCTAAGGCCTAATAAGCTATTCGTCTTAAAACAAATTTATTACTGAAACCAAAACAATTAAAAAAACTAATAAACTCGATTTAAAGATGATGACCTTTGGCATGAAATTAAGGAATATAATTGGAACATGGAACGTACGAACGCTTTTGGAAACAACTCGCCTCGCTCAGTTGTGTAAGGAATTTACTATATATAAACTTGCATTACTCGGACTCTGTGAAACTCGTTGGAGTGATTCTGGCGAACTCACAACGAATGATGGTCTTACTCTTCTCTACTCTGGGAAGCCAAGTGGTGAAATACCCAGATCCAGTGGCGTTGGAATACTTCTATCTAAAGAGGCGAAAAAAGCCCTCATCGAGTGGAAGCCACTCTCTGATAGAATTATTACAGCAAGGCTACGTACTAGAGCACGAAATCTCACAATCGTACAGTGCTACGCTCCAACGGAAACATCCGAAATAGGAAAAAAGGAAGCATTTTACAATCTTCTTGATAGTGTTTTAGCATCTGTTCATCGAGGGGATATTATTGTGATGATGGGGGATTTTAATGTCCAAATGGGGGAAAACAACACGAATGTCGAAAACACAATGGGCAGACATGGAGTGGGTCATCTGTCAGAGAATGGGGAGATGCTGCTGGATACTTGTAGGATGAACAACCTTGTTATAGGTGGCATATTATTCCCGCATCTAAGGATACATAAGGTTACGTGGGTTTCCCCAGACAATAAAACCGAAAACCAGATTGATGACATCACTATCAGCAAAAAATGGCGTGGCTCACTTTTGGATAGACGTAACAAAAGAGGAGCTGACATCGCAAGCGATCATCATCTGGTTCTTGCAACGCTCCGTCTGAAAATTGCCGCTATTAAAAACAACAACTTAGCCCCGGGAAGGAAATTTGACATTAACAGACTCAAAAATGAAGAAGTCGCAAACTTTTTCAACAGTGCACTCAGATCATCACTAGTTGGGAAGAAACCAAAAAAATATTTATTGATGCAGCAGAACAACACGTCGGTTTTAAAAACAGCGCCCGTAAAGAGTGGATTAGTGATGAAACCTGGCAACTCGTAGCAGAAAGAAAAGAAGCAAAAGAGGCAATGAACTCCAGAAGAACAAGTTCAGATAAAACAAGGTGTCAACAAATACATAGCGACCTAAACCGGAAAGTAAAGCGCAGCGCTCGCCGAGATAAACGGAATTGGGCCAATAACATAGCCAAAGAAGCACAGGCTGCAGCTGAAACTAATCGCGCTAGAGACCTATACCGCGCTGCAAAGAAATTGACCAACGACTCTGGGCAACTTGTTACATCTAAAGAACAACAACTAAATCTCTGGGAATCATTTTACTCCAGTATGCTGTCTACACCCCAACCCACGCAACTTACGTTATGCAGTTGCGCTACACACACTCCGAATCCAAACATTACCGTCGACAGTCCGGATATTACAGAAATACTCGAGGCAATAAAACTCTTAAAAACAACAAATCTCCAGGATCAGACAACATCCCACCGGAGCTGCTTTCATCTGACCCATTATCCAGCGCCCAACTACTGGCGCCCGTTATAAAAGACTTCTGGCTAACCGAAACTCTCCCAGAGGATCTCGCTGAGGGAGTCATTATAAATCTCCCAAAAAGGGGATCTTACGGCAAGAAAAATTGGAAAATTGACCAACAAAGTGATTGCAAATATAATAAACAGAAGATTATCCACATCTGTCCTTCCTGAACTCAGAAAAGAACAAGCAGGCTTCCGTGCGCACAAATCATGTACCGATCATATAAATAGCTTAAGGATAATTGTGGAACAGGCTGTAGAATGGAGGTCACCGTTATACCTTACGTTTATTGACTTTGAAATAAGAAAATTTCAGTAGAAAATGGAGTACGTTAAGGTTGTGTTTTATCATCATTGCTTTTTAATTGTGTCCTTGACATCGTTATGAAAAAGGGCACACTCCATAGAAGGGGAATCACGTGGGGTTTGCAAGGTCGATTAGAGGATCTTGATTACGCAGATGACATCTGCTTATTAACACACAAATTTTCCGACATGCAAGCCAAGCTAACACTGGTTTATGAAACCGCACTATCCGTTGGTCTAAAGATAAACATGGGTAAAACAAAAACAATGCGCATAAACGTAAATAATGAGCATAGGTTCAACATAAAGAACCATCAACTTGAAGACGTAGAGTCTTTCTGCTACCTACTCGACAAAAGTGGTGGCTCAGCCGCAGATATCTCCAGCCGAATAAATAAAGCTCGACAATCGTTTGGGCAGTTGTATCCCGTCTGGAATTCATCATATATATCACGGCGTACAAAACTAAGCCTACCCTGTTATACGGCTGCGAGACGTGGAACACTGCAACTCGAGATATACAAGCCTTACAAGTTTTTATAAACAAATGTCTGCGTAAAATTTTACGGGTGTTCTGGCCCTTAACAATCTCAAATATACGTCTGTGGTCAGAAACTAATCAACAACCGATCCATCAAGAAATCCGAAGGCGTAAATGGTCCTGGATTGGTCACATTTTACGTAAACCACCAGATGACATAGCAAAGCAAGCTATAGAGTGGAACCCACAAGGCAGCCGACGAACAGGTAGACCATCGCATACCTGGAAACGCCAAATAACGATCGAGACTTCCAAACTAAACTTGAATTGGAATGAAATCAAACATCGTGCAGTAGAGCGATATTATTGGAAGGAATTTGTTTTGGCCCTATGCTCCTTGTAAGAGTTTAAAGGAACAGATATAATGGTTAACTAATGACTGAGAATTCGGCGATTAGTGTTTCGAATGCTTTTTAACATTCTTCTGTCCAATCAAAACCAACTTTTTTTCTTAATAAATTGTTTAGACAAGCGGCCGTTTTGGCGATATCTGGTATAAACCTTCTGTAGTAGTTACAGAAACCACTAATCTTCTAACGTCATCTGCGTTTTGTGGTACCGGGTAATTCTCTATTACTTTGTGCTTTGATGGATCAGTCTTGATTCCATTTTTAGTAATTAGATGTCCCAGATATAATACTTCTGGTCTTAAAAAGCAATATTTTGTGCGTTCAGCTTCAAATTGTATTACCTTAGCATTTCAAATACTTTAACAAGATTTTCATTGTGGTGGTTAAGGGTACATCCAAAAACAATAATATCGTCAACGTATAAAAATGCCTTGGAGTCCAAACCAGATAAGGCTATGGTTCACATTCTCTGAAAACTGTTGGATGATATTTTTAATCCAAGCGGTAACCTAGTGTACTGAAAGTGACCTTTGGGTGTTGAAAAAGCTGTAAGGGGTCTGGACGATGGCTCTAGTTCTATTTGAGTGAAAGAACTGGTCATGTCTAATGTTGAGAAGTATCTAGCTCTCCCAAGTTTATCTAATACATCTTCTAATCTTGTTAAAGGGAATTTATTATTGATTATTTTTTTATTTATATCTCTGAAATCCACCACTAATCGCCACTTTTTTATATTATATGGACTAGTTGAAGGTTCTATGATTAACCTGTCTATCAATTTCATCTAATTGTGTCTGTGGTAAGCGGTAATTTTTTATGTATGACGTAGAGTTGTCATTTAAATCTATATTTTTTTTCTAAAAATTAATAAATAATAAAATTAATAATTTTTGTTAATAATTGCTCTCCTTCAAGATGAAATATTTCTTGATAATGTCTCCAAATGTTGTATAAGGATGTTATATACAACACTTTGAAATTTTGAAAATCTATTGTATTAAGTAATTTTTGAAATCTTTGTTCTGAACAAAGGTGTAGTAGCTTTATATACATTGTAGTGTTGAGATTGTTGAGATTTTTAAGAGTGATAGACGTGCTGGTACTTTTAATGTATTTAATATTTTAATATGACGATGTCCGTTTTTAGATATCATTGTGTTTGCCACAAAAACTCCGTCTTCTATCTCCTTACTACATACAACACTATTTTTACTAATACTAATATTTATTAGTACTATTTTTTCACTTCGGATGGAATAATTATGTTACATATCTTTTTTGTACTCATTTCTATGGGAAGTGTTATAATCTCATCATCTGTGCAGATATCTATGATGTGTGTGTCATAATTTATCTTACAATTGTAAATGCATCACTGCACTGCATTTGATGCGCATATGTGATTAGTGTGCGATGCTGATGCGCAGACGAACAATAAATGAATTGTTTACAATTACGAACGCGGGAATATTAAAAATGGAGAAATTAATAATAAATTTATGTTTCAAACTGTGCAATCAGCAATATAAAAGGAGCTTGAAATATAAAAAAGGCAGGTATTATTAAAACTTTGTGTTCCAAAGGCAGACAAATCCCGAAAGTAATTAAATATGTTAATATTCTAAAGCAATATCCTCCATGTCCAAACGCACTCTCACCAATAGTTTGGAGAATTTTGCATCATTTTCTATTCTAAAAAAAGTATACAAAATCAATTAAAATAGATTTAGATTTTGCTAAAAACTCTTTATGCTATATTTGTACGTTGTGATTGTTGTTATTAATATTATTATTGTTCCTATTAAAATTGTCATTCTATAGCTCCTGTTTATGGAGTTGTTATTGTTACTTCTGTTATTTTTATTGTTAAAACTGTTATTATTGTTATAACTAACATTCCTGTTATTTCTGTTATTGTTACCATAGTTATTTCTGTTAAATTTTGTATTGAAGTTTGGTCTCTGTCTATTTATGAATCCCATATTATTGTTACTATTATTATATCTTTTCTTATTTCTATTGTATATGCAATACACTTACTGCCTTATTCAGAAACTAAGCAAATTTTTATATGCAAATCTGTCTTAATAAACGTTTGTTAAATTTAATAATCGTTTCTGAATAAGGGGCTTAAATTGTCAGTTATTTTTAGTAGTCTTTCTTGTGTGCAAATGATTTCGTATGCCTGTGTTAGTGTCTAAAGGCTTCAATAGTTTTCCTTTCTTCTGGAAGTAAAGAATATAAATACGTACGAATGTATGTTTTTTTTCAAATAAGCTAACTAATTTCCACTCACTTTTTTGTCCATTAAAAAAAATTATTTCCACAAATTGTAAAATCTGTTTTTTTATTATGTTTGTTTATTAAAAATAACTGTCAAATCGAATAAACATGATTCAGAAAGCGAAGCAGGTGATTCAAATCGTCGTGGAAACATAGTATAAGAATCAATAAAATATGATGTTACAAGAGCTTACATGATCTTAGTAAAATTACAATAGTCGTCTAGTATACAATATAAAAGTTAATACAAAAGCAAATTAATAATGATATAATGAGAGCGACAGCAAATGATATTGTTTAATCTCTTTTAGTGATGTGCATAAATATTAATAATTGATTATCACTTTGTTTTAAGTACATTGTTATGGTGTTCAATACAAAATTAAAATGAATCATAAATATAATTATATGTACATAGAATTATTAATGACATTAAAACAATAATAAGACAAATAATACAGATTAGTTAAGTATAATAATGAAAAATAATCACCTTCAATGCTACAATTTTTATATGTATGTATATCATTTATTTAATCTTTATTTTTAGTCAACTGATGGTTCTTCCATCCTTTGTGTTTTTAGACCTATTTTTTATTTTATTAATTTAGACTTTTTGTAATATTTATTATATTTTGTAGGTTCGCCAGTTCCGCTTGATGGCGCTTTTTTTTCCTCCTCTTTTCTTTGCTTTTTGGTTTTGGGCTGTAGATTGTTCTTGCACTTTTGTTATCTTTATTTTATATTCGTCGATAGTAATGGGTTTTGGACCTGGTTCTTTTGGTGTAGGTATTTATTCTGGTGGTACCTCTTTACTTGTTCCTATTGATGTGAGAACATATTATTCTTTGGTGGATAAATCCTGATTCCTGATTCATTCAAAAGGAGATTATGAAAAATTGTATTATTCTATCCAAAAATTTCAGTTTTAGATTGTATTGTTTTTTTTACTTCGCAGGGCCATACAAAAATTATGTGGTCCCTTTTTCAATTTGGCAGGATCGCCATGTAGTGTTGTCTAATTGTATTGTTAGTCTTACGTACGGGTTGTGTTTTCAACAAAGCTCACGAGCGACGAAATGCCCTTTTGAGAATTTAATCAAAGACAACTGTTTAGTTAGAAGCTCAAATCAATTCTGATATTTATTTAAAATTTGCTGGACTATAAGTAAATAATTTAATTAATGATCAGCAAATTTCACTTTCTTCATTCACTATTGATTTAACATAATAAGTGTAAATGTACTTAGTGAAATTTTCCGAATTTACAATAAAATATAAGTTCATTAAACTATAATTCTTATAATACATTGTAACTATACTAAGTTGCAATGATAGCATTACTTTAGTTTCTTTAAAGTTTAACGTAACAAAGTACCATGACATTGGTTCGCTATTATGTTTTGTTTATTTTAATGTTTTCGAATTTCCTTTGCGTGTGTATAATGATGTGCACAATTATAGCACATACAATGATGTGTACAATTATAGCACGTACACTACATTATAACAAATTAAATATTGATTTCTTCGACCTTTTTTTTTTTTCTTTTAATAAAATAAAAACGTTTTTTCGAGCTCGAAAAAAAATTATAAATATTGTATTTTGTATTAAAACTTTATCACGGGGATATTTTATGTAAATGCTGCGTTTAACAAACTTTTTAATTTAACGAACCGGGGAAATTTTAAAATCTAGATCAAACTCTTAAAATTGGCTATTAATTTTATTAGACATTTATACATAAAATATTATTTTTTAATTTTTTACATTGCATAGAAGTTTTTTCATTAAAAAAGCAAAACTTCTTTTATACTATAATATTGATTGATAATATTTATTTGTTAACCTCTTAAGAAAACCTTTATAACAATAATTTTAATATATATCTTTTCTTTTAGTCGCTGGAAAGTACACGCCGTATGTTGGAACTATGTGAAGAGGTAAGTTAACACAAATTGGTTGTTTGCTGATAAATGCACTGTCCGTTTCAAAGACATTATAACCGGTGTTTAATACATATTTACGAATCTAGTAAAATTAAATTAAAAGTAATTTACAATGGTTTTAAATTAAAAAACTACTCGTAAACGTACACAATTAAAAATTTCCCAATAAATTTAAAAAATATATATTATATATGGGTCAATTTAAAAAAAAACGTACACAACGAGTTTTTTTTTGCTTATTTTCAAAGTTTTTTTCAATTCACCTGTAATGCTTGGATTTCACTATTTCATTTTTGTTGTCAAATTGTCCAAATTGTTGGCAATTGTATGAAAACGGGTTGTCATATCATGATTTTCATGATTGCAAACATAGATGACGCCATATGAGAACCCGTTTTCATACAATTTGACAACAAAAATAACATAGTAAAAACGCGGCCTAAGAGTGGTCAATTTATGTAGAAATTGATGAATAATCCGGTGGTACTTTTAGGCTCTCAAAAAAATCAATATTTTTGGATTTTTTAGGTTTTTATGGTTTCTATCTTGAGCGTCACACCCCAAATATGTATAAAAAATCGCTAAAAATGCAAAAATATTTGAAATTCAAGCTTACTACGATGTTCTTTTATTTCTCAAGATTGACTTTTGCGAAAATCACCTTTTCGATTATAAACACAAAATCATGATTCACCTTGATTTTTAATTTTTTATAAAGGTGACTGGTTATTTTACAATTTTAAGATGGCAGGATCGCCATGTAAAGTAGGTATGTGTAATGTAGGCAGGATCGCCATATAATGTAAGTGTAAAGTACGTGTGTCCTGTTAATGTTTTTGCTATGATTTAATAATGCTGTACTTAGCTGCAGACATGTTTTAATTCGGTTATGCTACCCGTCAGAGTGCAAACACCGAATAATGAGAACAAGTTTGTTTGGAGGACAAGACTATTCTGGTTTTATTTTAAATTCTTACAGCTATTTATACTAGTTTTTATTTACTAAAAATAATACAATTTTCTTTAACATTTTCAATCTTTTGACACACTTGACTTTGTTTATTATTGGGAGGTATTAATCAGCAATTGTAATGCTTTATGGGTCAGTGCATTTAGACCCAATGTTCATATTATTTAATTTATTTATATATAGTGTAATATGATTCAAGGTGAGCAATTGTGTTTTAGTGGGTTAGTGTAATATGGGTTAGTGTAATATGATTCACAATAAAGTAGAGTGACATGATACACTACAAAAGTTTTGTTAAAAAAAGACTTGAACGTAGAGGTTACTTGCAAAGTAATAGAATAATAATAGTTTTAAGAAAAAAAAATCTAAGTGACGCTCAAGATATTTTGTGATGATCAAGAGATTTTATTACTTGTAAACAAGACATAATGCCAAATTTAAAGTTTAACGAAAAAAAGTTTATAATTTTTAAGGAGTTTCCTTAAATGTTTGTTTCCAAACGTAAAAAAAAAACTTGTTCGATTTTTATTTTTTATTTTATTTACCCAATGTTTCGTTAGTTTTATTCTAACTTCTTCAGGGGTCTCGTTCTAAATAATAGCTTTGATGTTTTTTATCATTGGATATTAATTTTTATTATTAATTAGTTACTAAAATACTAAAAAACGGGACATCACAAACAGAATTTTGGTATAAATAATCAAATAATTAATAAAAATATAATATACAATAAACGACCACAAAACTTAAGTCAAGTTTAACTTAAAGCTAATATCACAGAAAAAAAGTTTATATTACAAAAATAAATAAAAAAAAAATTCTTCAAAAAACAAAAATTTTCATACAAAACTAAACATGTACATATTCTTTGCTGTCGTTAATAAACATGGAAAAAAGGAAGTAATTCTTGAAGAAACTTATACACATACATATGTAAATATGTACAATAACTTAATTTAATTTATAAATTTTCATTCGAATTCTTATTCTGAATCTTTATAAACTTCATGAAATGTCAAGCGGCTTTGTTTTTTTCATTCTCATTGATTTTTACCACTTTCGATTTAAGTTTGTGGCAGTTGCATATATTTCCGGTCCCCCAGAGGTTTATGTTGCCAAAGAACGAGATAGATCTGTAAATCAATTCACCTCTGGATTTTGTAATTATTTGGTGAATATCTCTTTTTGGTTCTTTGTTTCAGCATCTTTAAGTTTACCCTTTAAACCAGAGGTGATCAAAATTAAAAAGCTTATGTATTAGTGAGAAATTGAGACACATTTAAAGGTACAGTAAAACGAAAGATTTTTATAAAATAGTAAACGTAAAAATTTGTTTCGGTTTAAAAAATAATTTCGCTTTGCAAAATAATGAGTTCCGTTTGTATTTTTAACTCATATTTTGTAAATTCGACTTTAAAGGGGGCTTTAAAAAGGTCAAGAAATGGTTCGAGAGCATCAAAATCTTTAAACCTATCTTGAAAATCAAAATCTTTAAACTTATCTTGAAAATTTAAAACAAGGGTTGCCCAGTGACCTTTAAATGTTTTATAACACAAAAGTCATTGAGAATTAACAAATGCATTTTTTATTACGAACAATTTTCGTAATGGTACCATAATTTTTTTACGTACTGTATTTTAAAAACATATAAAGCATCCGCTAAGCATGTGCACCATTTGCCATGTGAAAGACAACTGAATTAAAAGAGCATAACAAAGTAGTGGGTTGGGCAAATAAGCAATTGCACTATGAAATGGTCATCTCTGCTTTAAACGGTCAACTAGTAATTGTAATTCGCAATTTTTGTTTTTTAGCTGCTTATTATACCTTTTTACTCTTTTGTTTTCAGAAGTATTCTCATTAAATTTAGTTGGTATTGCTGGCAATTCTTCCTTTTCATTGCTTATAAATTCCTGTAATCCATGGGCTTGAGTAATTGTACTACTTAAAGTGTCGGTCATTTGACGTTCGGCAGCTTTTTTTTTTAACTTGCTCGCACGTACATATTCTCGCACACTTTTTTTAATAGATTTTTTTTCGCTTTTTCTCTTTTGTAATAATTAAAGTTGTAATGAACCAGACTATTTTCTCTAAAGAATGACAACAAAATTCAGAGATTGCATCGGCGATTTTCTTTTAGCTTTCAGAGATTGTCAAGACTAACGGGAGCCATTTCAAAAGCTAGCAATCAGCCGGGTGGGGTGGTTCTTGTCTTGTCAATCACTCTTACCGATGGGAAGTCAACACATAAATATAATTTTAGACTCCCTTAAAAAAATGTAATTATGAAATGGACTAGGATGTTGATTTAATAATTGATGTTGAAGGATACCTCTGTTTAACCAACATAACAACAGAAAGTGGTCAATTCATGATCATACAACTGTTTAGAGTACCTCCCCTAGCTGTCTTTGGGGGTTCGACGCTTCTTTACCCACCCTACCTGTGATCTTAGAGCATCTGATGGGAAGTCTAAGATCCCTAACGCAACTTATTCAAAACCAATCACATTATGTAAGAATTAAGAAATTTTAAACTTCCATTATACTCAATTCGTTATTTATTCAAATAATATGTAACACGAATAATTCATGTAAAAGAAAAAAAATTCTAATTCTATATTAATCTATTATATTCATTATTTTAAAACATCATTATACAACTTTACATAACTGATGTTAACAATTATTAAATATATAATGTGTAATTTCACTACTGTCTTAAATTTGTTTCTTTTTATTAACGAGTTGAATTTATAACTTTAAACGAAAGCTACTTACAAAGTACAGACACTGTAACAACAAAAGCTTTCTTTGTTGATCAATGCATTTGCTCTCGCAGTAGAATAAATTATGAATGAGCGTAGTAAATTCTATAAATAGAACAAGTGTATTCTCTTTTCTTGTTTTAGTTTTTTTTTCGGGTGTCGTTGTTCAGATACCAGAAAAATTTTAACAAAAAAAAAGAAGATCAAGAAGAGAAAAATTTAGTTTTTTTTTTTAGCAAACAGACACCTCAATAAGCAGGGTATGAACTTTTTGTGTAAAAAAAAAAATTTGTTAAATTAAAGTTATAAATTCTCAACAAATTATAGGTAATTTTTCAAGGTACTTAATGATAATTATGCATAGCAAAAGCAGTTAAAATTGCAAAACAATAAGAATATATTAAAACGATAATCACTCACCAATTCTATAAACATTTCGGCAACTGCTGGATGAAGAGGCCTTTTCAAACTGCTGTAGGTTGCTGATTTTGCAATTATAGCTTTTCCCTTATAAATTAACTCTTGCTTATAAAATCTAAATAAAATTTAACTTTATTAGAGTTTGTTTAATATAGAATAAGTGAATTTGTTTAAATTTCAATAGTTCTAAAATATATTTCTTTTGACAGGGCAATGTAGACTGAGTGCAATACTAGTTTTAAGACACAAAAATTTTTCTTCTGTGATATTAGTTCGTAAGATATTAGTTTGTAGTTTCATAGTGTAAGTTTAGTTTAACTGAAATCTTAAGCAAATGGCACATTGGCACTTCAATATTGTCTGGAAGAATTTTTTCATGTAATTTTGGTTATTATTTTTCGGACACTAATACAATTTTCACGTTTTTTAATATTAAAATTTTAATTACGAATTAAATTTGCCCTGTCGGTATTTTAGAAAAATTGATTTAGTTTACCCAGACTAGATAACATAGGAGAAATAATTTATGTTGGTGGCTCATGTGGCACGACTCTGGCAAACCGTAGGAATTGTGACCAGTAGCAGCCGGAGAAGGTTATGTCCACTAGACTTCGATGAGATGTTATATAGAAATATTTTCTTTTTGGGATATTGGGATCTTCGAGAAATGTCTTCAGACTTTACTTTTAATTTTTTTCTTTTGGTATAACTATAATTTAGCCGTTTAGCTCACAAACTGTCCGCTTTAGTTATTGTTATCAATGTTGAAGTGGTAAAAAACATTGGCAATGTGTTTTCTGATTTTTTTTGTTTATTTTTCAGATTGTAATATGATCTCGTGAGAAAAGTACAGTGGTGGCTCATTAAATAAGTCCTCCACTTTTTATATCGAAATTTGTGAAGTTTGATAGACAGAATGACAATCTATTTAAAAAAATATATAAAGGCTCGTAAAACGAAAGCTATTTAACTTATGGGCCATTAAACTGTCTTACCTTGAAATTTATTTGTAATATGGCGTATTTAGGACAATTTAAAGAAATGAATTTTATTGTAAATAAGTATTCACTCGAAGCTGACAAAATTAGACGTAGATTTTTAAAATATATTTATGAGCTCCTGCTGGGATGATTTTAAGCCAAAGTTGGAAAATTATGGCTATAAGGAAAGACGTGTGGATTGATAAATGTTAAAAACTATAATATTTTAGCATATTACCTGCAGTTATGTTTAGAATTTAGGTTTTTTTTTATAATTCAATTGACACAAATGCTTTATGAACAATTATTTGCGGTTAAGTAACACTATAAATTTGGTGTGCGTTGAAGCCACTACCTTCCTCGGGCAATGCAAGATGTAAAAGAATTTCTCAACGGTATTCTTGAAGTTAAAGAAGATATGTTAGACAAAAAAAAAACTTCGATAAATTCCTGGAAAACACAATGACTACCGAGTAATCGAGTTGAAGCCAGCATGCGTTAACATGCAATTCTATGCGATCCTATGCGTTGGCATACGTTTCTGCGTTTTGGAGTATATCAACTGCACGATAATTTAATGCCAATTAAACACTGCTTTTTAATTATTACTTTTATTAGAAAATACTATTATCAACAACAAATTTAACTACTGCTACAAATGATAACGCTATTAATTATAGTTATGTTTTATGCAAGAATACATGTATATTTCAATGGTAATAATTTTACTCAATGTTTGTTATCACATATAATACAAGAGAAGAGGGGTTCGATTAACTTGTATGGATAAATAAAATACAAAGTTAGAAGCCAATCTAGTATAACTTTGTTGAACAGGCATCTTATGAGCACAAATTACAACTACGAACAGTACAAACCACATAATACTAGCTTATTGAGCAACAGTATTAGGGGGAAATTTAGCATAGTAGGGTCGTAGATCCTTGGCATGGTATGTGCCTAATATTCGACCATCAGTATCCTGTAAAATGTAATAGTTATTTCCTACTTTCTCCTTAATAATGGCTTTCAAAAACAGAGGGGCCAACTTTGCATTAAATTTCCTTTCGAAATTGCTTTGAGCAAAATTTCGTCTATAAACTTCCTGGCCTATTAGATATGAAATTGGTCTGGCACGCAAATTATACTGATTTCGATTAGTTTCATATGCTTTTGCAATGTGTTTCTTTAAGTTTTTACGAATTAAATAAAGTTCGTCTTCTCTATTAATTCTCATACTGGGTTCATCCAACACATGGAGATTTTTGAATAATGAATATGAACTACTGTGTGTAATCATTTCCAACCCAAACACAGCTCTATATGGGAAGCATTGAATGGACTGGTGAAATCCGTTTCGAAACGCACAGCTAATGGCACTAATATTTTGATCCCACAAAGTTTGATCCTGCTTAAGATATGATCGAATTCCTGCCAAAATAGAGCGATTGACGCGTCCCGACGCATTAGATTGCGGAGAATATATGGCCGTGTATGTGTGACTGACACCTACCGATGTGAGAAATGCGTTAAACTCATTTGCTTTGAGTTGGGATCCGTTATCGCTTAACAAAATCTCTGGTACGCCGAAAATGTGAAATACATCCTTTAACAAATAATCCTGGATAACTCGGGATGTAAATTTCTTTAGCGGGAAAAGCCAATGAAATTTTGTCATATGGTCTAACACAATTAATAAACCTATGTGACCCTGTTTGCTACGAGGGTATGGACCTAAAATGTCCACATACATTTTTTGAAAGGCCTGAATGTTTTAACAGGGTTACCCATCTCCGGCTTGGTGATAAAGTTAGGTGCTTTACTAGTGTTACATGTCTCACAAGAACGAATATAGTCACGTGCATCTCGTACTAACCCGGGCCAAAACAAATGACGTCTAATAAGTTCGATGGTTTTAACCATACCCCCATGTGCAGCTGTAGGACTATCATGGGCCCTTTGGATAACAGATTTCCGCAAATTGTAAGGTACCCAGAGCTTCCAACAATTATTTTCTTTTTCAATATCCCCGTTATAGTGCTCCGTACGAATGTACACATAATTATCGGCGATATTTATGTCCGGATAATTTTCAATATTTTGGTTCACTTTAGCTTTCAATTCGACATAATCATTGTCAGCAAAGTGAGCGGAATTGAGATCTATTTCCGGGAACGAAAATTCTATGCTACATACTTCTTCAAATGGTATTCTGGAAAGAACGTCGGAAACGATGTGCTCTTTTCCCTTCCTATGGGATATGGTTAATTTGAAACCCTGTAATTTAAAGACCCAACGGGCAAGGCGGCCTGATAAATCGGGCTGTTTCATCAACCACATTAACGACGCGTGGTCAGTAATGATTTCAAAGTCCTGTAATTCAAGATAACACCTGAATTTTTTTATAGCTTCAACTGCCGCCAAGCACTCACGCTCAGTAACGGTATAATTGCGTTGAGCACTATTTAATTTTCGCGACATGAATGCTATCGGGCGTTCATTTCCATCTACATCAATTTGAACCAACACAGCTCCGATGCCCACATCGCTGGCATCACAGTGAACATACAACTTTTTCTCAAAATTGGCATTTGCTAAAACGGGGGCAGATGTTAAAAGTCCCTTTATCCTGTCAAATGAACTTTGTGCCTCGGTGGTCCAACAAAATTTCCTCTTCGTGGACAAAACCTCAGTTATAGGATGTACAACCGTAGAAAAATTCTAAATAAAGCGGCGGTACCAGCCGGCTAATCCAAGAAAACCACGGACTTGCTTTATATTTTTAGGCATGGGCCAGTTTTGAATAGAGATAACCTTTTCTGGGTCGGTTTTTATACCACCATTACCAATGATATATCCCAGATAATTCACTTATGTTACACAAAATTTTGATTTTGTAATGTTCAGGGTAAGATTAGCTTTCCTAAAAGCATCATCTATGCGGACTAGAATTGATAAATGGGTTGGGAAATCTTCGGAGACTATTATTAAGTCGTCTAAATAACCGAATACACAGTGTCGTAAGTCTGAGGGTATTAGCTGATCCATCAATCGACACATAGTGGACGGGGCAATGCATAGGCCAAACGGCATAACAACAAAATTATATAGGGGACGCCCTGGGACCGTAAAAGTAGTTAATAGCTTAGACTCTTCCGATAAAGCAATTTGCCAATATGCATCCTTCAGATCGAGTTTTGATATTATGTTTGCCTTTGGCAGCCTGGAAAATATCCCCTCAATACTTGGTAGTGGATAGGCATCTTTTTTCGTGACGTGATTAACCTTCCTGGCATCAAGACACAAGCGTATTTTATTTGGTTTTACGACCAACCTCATGGGCGAACTCCAAGGTGAATTTGATGGTTCTATGACCCCTAAAGCAAGTATCCTGTCAATTTCTTGGAACATTAATTTCTCCACAGCGGGAGATACAGGATAGTAACGCTGCTTTATGGGTGTACTCGAGCCCACTTCAATTGTGTGTCTTATTAGGTTTGTTCGCCCCAATCCTTCTTTCTCAAAATTAGGAAATAGCTGTTGACGTTGATGTGAATTTAAGGGATATTCGCCACAAGAATTATATTGTTTTGATTCTTCATGAATACTAGTTAAAACTTCAGACTTAATATTGCAAGTAGAAAATTCGATTGGATTTTTATCAACAGGATCCTTATTAGATGCAACCACAATATCTCCGAAAACTTCAGGAGCCAAATTAAATGATTGCCAAAAATCCAAACCCAAAATTAATCGTTGGCTAATTGAAGGTACTATCAAGATTTTTAATCTATTGCTTTGGCCCTTAAAAAAACATCAACATCGAGATAACCAATAACTTTTTGAGGTTGGCCATCAGCTGTCTTAACATATGAGTTAATTTCAAAAAAATCATTAAAATTAGAAAAATTACCACAAGCCAGATCAGATCCTATGCAGGACACATTGGCACCAGTATCTAATAACCCGAGCTCTTTAAAAGTCAGAAATTTTACTGATGCATAAAATCTTTTATCAAAAGGATTAGTCATGATTGAAGACAAAATAAACTTATATGTAAATTTACAGTTTTTATAATATTTCCTCAACCTAATAGTTGAGCGTTTTTGTTTCTTAGAAACATTATCAGATAGGGTAGATACATTAAAAATAGCATTACGTTTAGTTAGGTAATTTTCCCATCTTTTGTGGAAAGGTAATATTGGGTATAAATTTGGTTTTCGATCAATGTTACTAACAAAAAAATTGTTATCATTTTTTAAGATTCGAGTTGGGGGGTTTGAAGAAGGTGATAAACTAGAAAAATCAGAATTAGAAGATGATTTTTCTAAGGTCGATTTCGAGGGAGAGTTTGAGACTGAAAGCTTTTTGAAGATATTCTTTTTTCTGAACATTTTGTACACTGGGGTTTATAGGTATTTTTCTCCCCACATCCGTAACAAAAAACATTTCGCTTCTCCAAACAATCTTCCCAAAAGTGGCCTATCTGATCACAATTCCAGCAATTAGGAGGTTGTTGTATAGCATTTATGGACAATTCTTGTTCTCTATTAAAATCTTGAACTAGTTGTTCTTCGAAGAATGTAATATCAGCAATCTGACGACGTCCTGCAGGGTATTGAGCAGTTCTGAAAGACATGTTTCTACGATAATACTCATCGCCTACCAGATTTTTTTTTTTTTTTTTTTTTTTTTTTTTTTTTTTTTTTTTTTTTTTTTTTTTAGCCTTTCTTTATTTATTGAATCTTCATATAATGAAATGACAATAAGTATTCAAATCTTAATACTAAAAAGAAAATAATAAGCCCAGCCAGTGCTAGACAAAAATTTTATGATACTAAAAAAATTTCACATCAACTGATCGAGTCATCTAGTTAAGGATGTCTCGTGCAAGTGGGTTTGGGTGGTGTTCAAGTTTGCTGACATACTTTGACGCGTGTTTTGTAAATTCAACTTTTACTAATGGCATGCATAGATCTTTGTGAATTCGAGAATTTTTAACATACCATGGAGCTGCAGTAATTATACGTAGAATTTTATTTTGACCCCTTTGAATTTTTTCAATGTTTGATGCTGAGGCAGTACCCCATAATTGAATTCCATAGCACCAGATTGGCTTTAGAATTGCATTGTACAACAATAGTTTGCAGTCCAACTTTAGTGAAGAATTTCTGCCAATTAGCCAATTAAGTTGCACTGCTTTTAATCTCATCTGTGTAAGTTTCGCTTCAATAAGAGACTTCCAAGTTAAACGGCGGTCGAGGTGAATGCCGAGGTATTTGACTTCATTATGTTGAGGAATAATTTGATTATTTATTTTGATGAACGAGCAAGTTTCTTTTCGCAATGTGAAAGTGATATGAATACATTTCTGTTCATTAACCCTGATTTTCCAAAGCTCTAGCCAATTCTCTAGTTTATAAACATAATTCTGCAAATTCTGTGATGCTACTTGGTGGTCCTTATGAACGCTGATAAAGGCTGTATCGACTGCGAAAGTTGACGTGTGGATTTTGGGGTCTGACGGCATGTCGGAGGCATAAATCAAATATAAAGTAGGACCCAGTATGCTACCCTGTGGCACACCTGTTTCAATTGGCTGAGCGGGGCTTAAAAAATTGCCTTCTTTGATTTTAAATTTGCGACCGTATAAATAGCTTTCCATAAGTTTATGGGTGTTAGCAGGCAGAGTTAATTTTATTTTGTGCATTAAACCGTCATGCCAAACTTTGTCGAACGCTTGGGACACATCAATGAAAAGGGCGGAGCAGTATTTTTTGTCTTCAAACGACCCTCTTATCACATTTACCAATCTGTGTGTTTGTTCGATGGTGCTGTGTTTAGCTCTGAAGCCGAATTGATGATTAGGAATGCATTCAGTGTCGTTCAGAATTGGAATCAACTTAGTCATTAACAATTTTTCGAACAGTTTAGAAATTGTCGGCAGTAGGCTAATTGGCCTATATGACTCTACTTTGGTGTGATCCTTCCCTGACTTAGTTATCTTAGTGATCATAGACACCTTCCAATCTGCAGGATAGTATTCTAGGCGTAAAATAGCGTTGAAGATAAAGAGGATAATTCTTCTAGCTACACGAGGTAACTCCACAAGCATTTTATTGCTGATTTTATCCATACCTGGAGCCTTTCTAAGGTTCAGAGTACCAATAGCGCTTTGGACATCACCAAAGTTTAGTCTTAGAGGTACAGGAGGTCTAATAACAAGTGGTGGCAAATCAGATACGTTATTTGAGTTGTTTTTAGTAAACACATTTCTTAAATGGTTAACAAATAATGTCCCTTTCTCGGAATCATTTCTAGCCCAGGCACCAGTCGGATTTCGCAAAGGAGGTTTTCCTCTCACTGGTCTTTTTAAACCTCTTGCCGCCCTCCATAACGAGTAGTCAGATTGTGGGGTACTATCAAGACCCTCCAAGTAGGATCTAAGTGAAGCCGTTCTTTGGGTTTCTAAGAAATGTCTTAGTATATCTCTGCATACCCGTAGCCTAGCTTTCAGTTCAGGAGACCTGTGAAGTTGCCACTCTCTTCTCATTCTTCTTTTTTCTGATAGGAGATGTTCGAGTTCAGATAAATAAGTTCTGTTTGTCCTATTTCTACATTCAACGTGATAAGTGGAAGCGTGATGCACAGCTCGTCGAAGGTCCTCGGTAAAGTTGCCAATCGACTCATCGATATCGTCGGTAGTTCTCAACACAATATTTTCCGTGCAATGAGAACTTAAATACTTTTTGTATTTTATCCAGCTTACTCGGGTCTTAGCCATGTTTCTAAATGGAGAGCCACACACTTGAGGGAAATGCATTGAAATGATAGTAGGAGAGTGATCTGAGGACAAGTCTAATGAAGGATCCACTTGCATCCATTCTACAGGGATATTTTTCACTACTCCAAAGTCAATAACATCGGGAATCTTCCTTCGGTCCGTCGGCCAGTAGGTGGGATGTCCGCTTGAGAGTACATCTAAGCCCATTTGAGCAATGGTGTTGAAGAGTACGCGACCCTTTGGGGTTACCAGACGTGAACCCCAAAATGTGTGTTTGGCGTTAAAGTCGCCAGCAACTAAAAATCTAGCTCCAAGGGAATTAAAGAAGTTATGGTATTGGTGTTCTTTTATTGAGAATCGAGGCGGAGAATAAATCGATGATAAAACAAATTTGTATTGACAGAATTCAATGCAAATGTTTGTTGCTTGGAGGTAATCCTGACTTATGTTATTCATTAGATAATGTTTTATTCTGTTCTTTATAAGAATTGCCGAACCTCCACAAGCTCTTCCGCGGGGATCTTTAGTATCGTACAACACGTAGCCATTAAGTTTGAAGTACCCTGTCGACGTCAAGTGAGTTTCAGCAATCATCATAACATCAATCTGCTTATCCATCAGGAAGTATTCCAGTTCGTTTTTATGTTGGCGGAGGCCGTTCGCGTTCCAAAAACAAATTTTTAAATAAATTATTTCTTTAAAATGGCTTGCAAGATAGTGGATTGCATTTTCAGCATTTCATGCATCATGGATGTCATGGTGGTCGTAAAAGTGATCATAGTTTGGACAAGTGTCTGCAATGTTGTCTCTAGATTGTTGATATGTGGCTCAGAATATTGCGATATAGGTTCCTGCTCCAGACCTGGCATATTAGATTTGACCACGTTTGCGTAAGAAACTTGTCTATAATTAGGAGCGTTTACGTGAGTAGTTGGTCGTACAATTTGAGGAAAATTCTTACTCGACGTGAAATTAGGGTGTTGAGGATGGTCAGGTAATACTGGCGACTTATTGGTCCTTATGCCCTTCAAATAAGTATAAACTGGACAACCTCTATAATTAGCGGTATGATTTCCTCCACAGTTACTGCATTTTTTTATTTTTAAGTCCGTTTTGGACTTATTACATTGAGCAGTTGCATGTAGTTCCCCACATGCAACATAAACAGACGGCAATTTACAATACGCTTTGGTGTGACCAAATTCTTGACAATTAAGACACTGGACGGGTTCAACACGCTTATGCGGTTCCTCCACGGTAATTCTACGGTGCAGAAGATAAATAAGATTGTAAATTGGATGGCACTCGTTTTTCTTTAAGGCAACATCTCCAGGTTCCAATTCTACCCTGAACATGGGCTGAGGAATCTTTTCACGGTTTCTAATATTCACTACGCTCTTGATTTTGAACCCTTTGTCCATTAATCCGTTCTTTATCTCCGCAGGATCAACACATGGGTCTATACCCTTTAGAACGACTTGGAGTCCTTTTGCGCTTTTGAGCTGATAGGTATAGAAATCCCTGGTCTCCCTCTCCAACTGGTTGGACAATTTTCGAAAATCATCTTCCCTATTCACTTGAATCTTTGTCTCGCTGATTTTTCCATGTTTAATTGAGGTTACGCTAAACATGTTCTCACCTATTACAGCAACAATTCCTTGTACCAGTTTATTGGAAGTGGGCTCTCTCAGGTAAATTGGTGGGGGCTTAAACGTCTTTTTCGGTATTTCTGGGTCATCCGTCTGAAGTAGAGCAAATCTGTTTTGATCATTTGGCTTATCACTGCTGACGGTCTTAGGAACTTTATTGGAATTGGAAGACATTTGAGCAGATGTCGGGCTCCTCTGTCGCTTGAGAACGGTGATGTACTTATCCATACCTACTTGTTTTTTGGGTTTGACTGCACTATTTGTTGAAGATGATGATTTCTCATCGGATGAAATAACTATATTGGGCGAACAGGAACGGCGCCGTATTTCGGCTTTTGTAGTGAGAAGAGACTCCACGGATTTTCTTAAGGATTCTTCCTCAGAGATCCATAAATTTTTTCTACTGTAGCTTAGCTCTTTCTCAGAATTACATCATTTGAACGAGTTTTCGTAAATGAGCCAATGAATAAATGGGTACGTACAGTAATTCATGTCTTATTTCAGGACGGAGGTTACGAGCGAGATTTCGACTAAATCAGTTTCTGGGATGGGCTTTTCTAATCGATCTAAAATGGCAGAAATGGATTCATAAAATGCTTCAAATGTCTCATTAGCCTTCATTTTTCTGTTCCTAAGTTCCTCATGAATATCAAAGCTGGATTTAAAATCTGTAGGTAGGTAGGTAGGAAGGCTGGTGTGAGTCACCTCACACCTTCACCCAGAGACCAATGTGGTCCATTGCGATGCCTTGATAAAAGAAGTACTAGAAATATGTAGAGTAAAGAAAAGAAGAGGAATATTAGAGTGTTAGGATAGAGAGAGAATAGAGAGAAGAGAAGAAGACCTGACCAAATCCTACTCAGACGTATGTCCTCCGTTTGTGCGACCCGCACTCCGTATAGGCCATTCCCATTACGAATCCTATCAGACTCTCAAGCCTACAGCTCGAGACATCCCCTAATTCGCTCAAGAATCTATTGCCCAGCCATGTCATTCTACTGCCCTGTAACCTGGGGCAATGGCACAGAATGTGCTCAACTGTCTCCAGTTCTTCCGGGTCCTCGCATAGTCTGCACATATCCGACAATTCGGATCCCATTCTCACCGCCATCCTGCCTATCATGCAGTGGCCCGTGATAATGCCAATCATGGTCCTAACGCAGATCCTACTTCTGCCCAACAGCAGTTCCGACTCAGACCTCCTAAGCACCGGCCATAACGTCCGTTAGACTTGGCAGTCTGTTCGGTTCCCCAAGGCTTGATTGGCTGCGTTTAAAACCCATTCCCTAATTCTTCCATAATAGAAGTCTATTGGAGGCCCGACTGCCTCCATACGGTTATCCATCTCTGTGCTTGAGCCCAATCTTGCCAACTCATCGGCCGCCTCATTACCGGCGATGCCAGAGTGACCCGGTACCCAGCACAGCCTGACCGTATAACACCCTAAGGCTACCGCTAGAGCCCTCCTACAACTGTCGACTAGCTTGGAGTTCACATAACAGCCCCTTATGGCCAAAAGGGCCGCCTGGCTATCCACATATATCGTGACCTCCGAGCCTCTGTCGATGTTGTCCCTCATCAGTTCCACGGCCCTCAAGATCCCTAGAACTTCCGCCTGAAAAACACTACAGTCGTCAGACAGCCTATATGACATTCTGATGTCTAGATCCTCAATATAGACCCCTGCGCCCGTGCCGTTCATCTTTGAGCCGTCCGTGAAGATGGCAAATCCGTCATACAATTTGCCCCTTCCAGACCAGCTCTCCCTAGACGGTAATATCACCTCCGGCAACCGCCTAAAGTCTACGAAGGTGCTCACATAATCCATAGAGCCAGGCGATCCCAGGCAATTTCCACCTGCCTCAATCTCACACAGGATTCGCGAGTGACCCTGCATGTGACCCTTTAGCAGTCCCAGCTCCCTCAGTCTAAGAATACTTCTGGCTGCCATTCCCATCACATACTGCTCTATAGGCAATATATGAAGAATGACATCCAGAGCCGCTTGAGGAGTGCTTCTCATGGCCCCTGTTATGCCGATTGAAGCACACCTCTGAACTTTAGACAGAAGGTTTCTTCGATTAGCCAATCTCAATGCCTCCCACCAAACACAGCATCCATATGTAAGAATGGGCCTGACCACCGAAGTGTAAAGCCATCCCACCACTGACGGCCGAAGTCCCCAACTCTTACCTATCGATGAGCTACAAGTATAGTAGGCATTGAGACCCCTTTTGAGCCTCTCCTGAGCTTTCTGTCCAGAAAAACTCCCAGATACTTAGCACTATCCGATAGCCTAAGCTCTACCGGCAGCCAGTACCGGCAGCCTGAAACTTTCCACCCTGTACTTCCTAGTAAACAGAACTAACTCTGTCTTCTCCGGATTGACTCCCAAGCCCTTTTCGCTAGCCCAGGTTGACAGTTCGCCCAGTGCCCCTTGCATGACTTCGCTAATTGTCGGCAGAAACTTGCCCGATACCAATATAACTACATCATCCGCGTAGGCCACGACCTTCTGACCCATTCTGTCAAAAAGTCTCAGAACGACATTGACAGCCAAGAGCCATAGTAAGGGAGAGAGAACACCCCCCTGCGGGGTCCCTCTGGTCACCAGTTTCCTCAGGCGTTCCATTCCCCAGTCCGAGTGAATGACTCTACTGCTAAGCATCAGAGTTATCCATTCGACCAGGAAGGACGGAACCATTAGGTCACATAGTGCCTGCCTAACAGCCTCTATTCTCAAATTGTTAAAGGCACCCTCTATGTCAAGGAATGCCGCCAAGGTGTATTCCTTGTTTCGCAGTCCCTTCTCTATAAAACCCACCACATCATTTAGCGCACTCTCAACAGATCTACCCTTAAGGTAGGCATGCTGAGCGCAACTGATGATGCCGGCGTCTATCTTCGTCCTCAGATATAGATCGATCAGTCTTTCCAGTGTCTTCAAAAGAAAAGACGACAAGCTGATCGGTCTAAAATCCTTAGGTTTAGAGTGACCGGTTTTCCCTGCTTTGGGTATGAACACGACCCTAACTTCTCTCCAGCCTTTAGGGATGTATCCGTTCAATATACATACCCTAAAAAGTTCCACCAACAGTAGGAGCGATGATCTCCCGATATTCTGTAGCATCGCCGGAAAGATACCATCTGGTCCTGCCGATTTGTAAGATCCAAAGGTATTGACCGCCCATGTTACCTTATCCAAGGTGATCATGTCTCCCACTGGCTCCATTGCCTCATCGCCTGAGCGCGGCCCCGAGAAGGAGTCGGCATTCTCAACCTGTTCCCCCGCCCCAGGATCCACACACCCCGGAAAGTGAGTCTCCATAAGAAGGCATAAGGTCTCAGAGCTAGATTCTGTCCAAGAGTCGTCTGGTCTCTGAATAAATCCTAGGACTGCTGGGTCCTTGGATAAGATTCTTCTGAACCTGGACATCTCATTTACAGATTCAACTGACTCGCTAAACTTGATCCACGAGTCCCTTTTAGCTCTCCTAATATCTATTACTGCCTCCCTATCCCTATTCCTGAATGTTGGCGTATTCCCCATATTACAGATATAGAGATTGTTAGCAATAATAAAATCAAACATAGACTCACCTCTTTTGTTGATGTCAGTACTTCCCCACTGGGTATGGTGTGCGTTTGCATCACACCCCAGTACCAGCTTCGAGCCTGTTCTGCCCGAATTCTTCACCAACTCCTTTACTTTTCCACCAGGAGGATCGGTAGCCTCGTATGGCAAGTAGACCGATGCTAGAGCCAGAACCGTTCTGTCCTTGGCTTCTCCTGTCACGACCGTGAGGTCTCCACCACTGAAAGAATGAGACAAATTAAATTTATGTTCATTTCTTGCTAGTATACATGTTCGTACCTTCTCATCGGTTTGAGGTATAAACAATGTATACCCCGTGGCCTTTAATCCAACTACCCTGTTTTTATTGATCCAGGGCTCTTGGATTAAAGCCACATCCACGTTGTTGTCAATGAGATGGGTTACTAGTTCTGTTGAGGCTGCTTCACAGTGATGCAAGTTTATTTGCACCACTTTCAGCCTCTTAGGGTTTATCATTTTTAGGAAACCTAAACCTGATAGACCCCAACCCGAAAACTGCAACCCCTCCCATTGATCTCAACTTCTTGAGAGACTCCTGGTCTACTGCGAACCTGAAGTCCCTCCCTTGGTTCTCAATACAGCCCAATGAAGCTATCAACTTCCATTGTGCTGTAATGAGTCCCTCGTTCTGATTGGACAGTAGTCCCAGTATGACTTCCACCGGTTTTATAGGTGGAGGTATCCACACTGTGACTACTGGCCTCAGTGGCAATTCCGACGCAAGTATAACGTCCAGACTGGCCTCCGGACAAGTGCTGCCACACCTGCCAATTGCAGCTTTTAAAAATTCAAAGGTTTTTTGATTACCGCAACTGACAGTTTTGACACCTCTTGCCCAGTCGGCCCCTCTGAACGATACCTCGTCCGGCCTTCCTTTCACGCTAAAGATTTCGTCGAGAAGTTTGTTCTCTAGCACCTGCCATTTCTCGACGCTGATCCTACCATCGGGATCCATACGATCAATGACAGCTGCCAGAATACCGTCCTTACCCGACGAATCCCTTAGCTTCCTTGACGTTGAGGGCTGGTCAGCTTTGGAACCAGTCCTCCTGCTGATTACCTTACAGGAATCTACAAGAGGGCCAACACCAGTCTGACCAGTCCTCTTAGCCTCTGGGGATTTCTGGTCATCATCAGACCGAACTCTTTTAACTGCCCCTTTGTGGGGGGGCTTAGCAGAGTTTGGTCGATGATCACCCAATTTCCCTGCAGATTTTGACTGGTCTGCCCTGATATTACCTTTAGTGGCTCCCTTTTGGGAGTGACTGTCGGAGATTATCAAGACATTCCCAGTCCTAATCGCGCGACTACTGGTAGGTAATTCGCTTACAGGCTTAGCTCCCCCAGCCGTGACTGTTTTGTCGCGACTAAGATTGCCAGGCCTTAAGCCTTTACCCTCCTCCTGCTTACCCGTTGCCTTCTTAAAGGATTTCTCAGCAAAAACTGCTGAGGATTCATTGTCTTTTCTGACAACATTTGAATCAACAACAGTCTTTGTTGTGTATCCCGCAGGATAGGGAATACCTAGGACAGCAACGATAGATCCGTGGATTCGTTCGAATCTCGAGACGTTCTTTTGGTGCTTCCTCAGTAGATGCCTATCCCGCCCATCGTGCAGCGAGGGGTCTTTCTTAGCTATCTTTTCCAGAAAGGCTAAGGAGACTCTCACACCACTCTTGGCTTTTTCAAGACTTGTTCGACAATCTGATGTGACCTGTTCTGTCGCATCCTGCCGAACGACGGGCTTTAATGGACTCGCCAGTCCGCTCTCCATTCCGAGTGTGACCTCCGAAACCGAAGTTCTAGCTCCCTGGTTCTGATCATGAGCTTGAATCACTGTGATTTCATGCTCATCATCAGAACTCAAAGTTAGACCAACGAGTCTTTCAGAGGCCCCAGTTCTAGACGGTGAGCCAACTGGGGATTCCATTTCTTCCACTTCTGTCAGTTCTGTAAGTAACTGACCCTCTTGCAACAGAATATCCCTGTGAATACCCAGCCAATCGGAGACTGGATTTGACCCCGAAACTGCCGAGTTGTCAGAGACATTCTCCGCAACGACTTCTAGAGTCGCATCATTTTCTTTCTTTTTATTATTGTGTTTCTCAATTTTGGTCCCACGAGTATGCGCGTATGGGAATGGACCATCCATGCAGTGACGGCGTACATGGATTAGGCAAAATTTTGTTCACAACCGACCCGTGCCCTGGCGTCGGAGGGAAGCTGTTCGCGACTAGCTTCTTTAACCACTAACTAGCCATTCAGGTCTTCGGCACTGCTATCAACCACCTTGACCTTAAAAGTGGGGGATATGGGAAAATAGGATATGGATAGGAATATAGGTAATGGGATAGGAGTTGGATGGATGGATAACCCTTGGTCATGCTGGCCTTAGAGCTTATGCCTTCTAACTTGTACCGGCTAAATTTACCGATTCAAGTTTCAAGACATACACTACAGCCAGCATTTAAGCCACCACATCGCGGCAAGATAGTTATCCAGGTGGTGGAATCTTTAAAGCTTCGCAAAATTCATTCCAACTTATAGTTTCGGCCTGCTTATGGAATCTCCAGTGCCATTCTCGAGCACGTCCACTCAGCAAAATATGTAAATTTTTACATATGACAGAAAAATCATTATTAAAATGTTCACGAGTTAGTGCCCTAACTCTATAAAGGAACTCATCGACACTTATGCCTTGAGTAGACCCATCAAACTTGATATGCCAATTTTGTATAATTGACGTTATTTTGTCAGATCTTAAAGTAAATTGTTCATCAAATGAACTACTACAGTTTCCCCGAGAATTGGACATATTGTGAGGATAAGATGGTGTTTGAGAAACTGGTATCTTACCATGTGTTTGAACATAAGGTCGATTATTTTGTGTTTGAAGTACTAATTGTGGCGGAGATTGCAACAATTGGTTCGGTGCAGTGGTATTTTTTGACGTATTTGGTAACAGATTAAGATTACTTAATAAACGAGATACCGTACTTTCAATCATATAACCGAGCTGTGAATAATCAATAGTAGGTTGAACGTTATTTGAAAAATTTCTAACGGGAGTATTTTGTTGTACATTGGGTAATAAATTTGTAGGATATTGTATACAAATCGGAGTTGAAGGATTTTCATTCTCAGGATTAATACTAACATCATTGAAATTATATCTATTTGAATCTGTAAACAAATTTCGACTATAGCTACGCGTATTATAATGTTGAGCAAGTGCTCCACGGGGTTTACCACGGGTAATCTTTTGTTTTTCTATTGGTTAATTCTTGTTAAGACTGTGAATTTTTTTCAATTCAGAAAGTGCATATTGGATATTCTGATGACTGAGACAAATAGTTCTCAATACAAGTGCTGTGGAAAACATGATTGCATTCAGAAATTATCAGAAATTCTTGTCCTTCGGACATTGTATCCTTACAAATTTTACAATTTTGATTATTTTTTGATAACTGTGTGGCCGAGGGCTGTGAAACAGATGCTTCTGGAAGAGGAACTTGTGAAGCAGTAGCCTGAGCTCCTGTAGGTGAACGTTCCATTATAATTTCTTATAACATAAACTATTCAAAAGATATAATACACAGTATCTTAAAAATATGCAACAAAATGAAGTATTAATTATGTTGTTTTTTTGAGTATATTATTATGCGAATATTCGTGAAAGAAGTTTAAAAAGAATTAATTTACTTATTTACAAAAGCAAATTAACAAATAACAGTTTAGCAATTAATTCAAAATAAATCAAATGGGTTTATCTATCTTACATATTAATGTGATATGGTTTGAATAAGCCATCAAATGTTGTAATAAATGAATTGACCTAGAAGTATTCTAATTAGGCTATGGAATTCTTAAAAGTTTATTGTATTTAAAAAAGGTTTTACCAACCGTTATATTTTTATTTAATTTTTTTTTTCTACTCAAATTACCGAATTTTGACTGGACAAAAACCCACTAACTGCAGATATTTTGTAATCCGAATCAAAATTAGGATATCAGTAACTAAGTTTAACAATCTATAAAGTGCAATAACTTCTAAAAACTTACACAACTTATAAAGCAACATACATATCTCAAGTTATTTAGTAAAATATATTTTAAATATATCTTCGGTCGATTTAGTCGAATCTATCCCGCAACTAATCGAAAATCCAGAAGACTTTTAAATTATATTTGCAAAATACCTTTTAAAATATATGCTTATTTACAAATTATGATTTACTGATAAAAAAAAATGTAAATGAGGTGTTTTTTTAGAGCAAAAAAAAATCTAAATGTTTTACGCAACTCAGTTTTTCTCGCCCCACGTTGGGCGTCAATACTAACGGGAGCCATTTAAAAAGCTAGCAATCAGCCGGGTGGGGTGGTTCTTGTCTTGTCAATCACTCTTACCGATGGGAAGTCAACACATAAATATAATTTTAGACTCCCTTAAAAAAATGTAATTATGAAATGGACTAGGATGTTGATTTAATAATTGATGTTGAAGGATACCTCTGTTTAACCAACATAACAACAGAAAGTGGTCAATTCATGATCATACAACTGTTTAGAGTACCTCCCCTAGCTGTCTTTGGGGGTTCGACGCTTCTTTACCCACCCTACCTGTGATCTTAGAGGAAGTCTAAGATCCCTAACGCAACTTATTCAAAACCAATCACATTATGTAAGAATTAAGAAATTTTAAACTTCCATTATACTCAATTCGTTATTTATTCAAATAATATGTAACACGAATAATTCATGTAAAAGAAAAAAAATTCTAATTCTATATTAATCTATTATATTCATTATTTTAAAACATCATTATACAACTTTACATAACTGATGTTAACAATTATTAAATATATAATGTGTAATTTCACTACTGTCTTAAATTTGTTTCTTTTTATTAACGAGTTGAATTTATAACTTTAAACGAAAGCTACTTACAAAGTACAGACACTGTAACAACAAAAGCTTTCTTTGTTGATCAATGCATTTGCTCTCGCAGTAGAATAAATTATGAATGAGCGTAGTAAATTCTATAAATAGAACAAGTGTATTCTCTTTTCTTGTTTTAGTTTTTTTTTCGGGTGTCGTTGTTCAGATACCAGAAAAATTTTAACAAAAAAAAAGAAGATCAAGAAGAGAAAAATTTAGTTTTTTTTTTTTAGCAAACAGACACCTCAATAAGCAGGGTATGAACTTTTTGTGTAAAAAAAAAATTTGTTAAATTAAAGTTATAAATTCTCAACAAATTATAGGTAATTTTTCAAGGTACTTAATGATAATTATGCATAGCAAAAGCAGTTAAAATTGCAAAACAATAAGAATATATTAAAACGATAATCACTCACCAATTCTATAAACATTTCGGCAACTGCTGGATGAAGAGGCCTTTTCAAACTGCTGTAGGTTGCAGATTTTGCAATTATAGCTTTTCCCTTATAAATTAACTCTTGCTTATAAAATCTAAATAAAATTTAACTTTATTAGAGTTTGTTTAATATAGAATAAGTGAATTTGTTTAAATTTCAATAGTTCTAAAATACATTTCTTTTGACAGGGCAATGTAGACTGAGTGCAATACTAGTTTTAAGACACAAAAATTTTTCTTCTGTGATATTAGTTCGTAAGATATTAGTTTGTAGTTTCATAGTGTAAGTTTAGTTTAACTGAAATCTTAAGCAAATGGCACATTGGCACTTCAATATTGTCTGGAAGAATTTTTTCATGTAATTTTGGTTATTATTTTTCGGACACTAATACAATTTTCACGTTTTTTAATATTAAAATTTTAATTGCGAATTAAATTTGCCCTGTCGGTATTTTAGAAAAATTGATTTAGTTTACCCAGACTAGATAACATAGGAGAAATAATTTATGTTGGTGGCTCATGTGGCACGACTCTGGCAAACCGTAGGAATTGTGACCAGTAGCAGCCGGAGAAGGTTATGTCCACTAGACTTCGATGAGATGTTATATAGAAATATTTTCTTTTTGGGATATTGGGATCTTCGAGAAATGTCTTCAGACTTTACTTTTAATTTTTTTCTTTTGGTATATCTATAATTTAGCCGTTTAGCTCACAAACTGTCCGCTTTAGTTATTGTTATCAATGTTGAAGTGGTAAAAAACATTGGCAATGTGTTTTCTGATTTTTTTTTTGTTTATTTTTCAGATTGTAATATGATCCCGTGAGAAAAGTACAGTGGTGGCTCATTAAATAAGTCCTCCACTTTTTATATCGAAATTTGTGAAGTTTGATAGACAGAATGACAATCTATTTAAAAAAATATATAAAGGCTCGTAAAACGAAAGCTATTTAAATGAATTGTATTGTAAATAAGTATTCACTCGAAGCTGACAAAATTAGACGTAGATTTTTAAAATATATTTATGAGCTCTTGCTGGGATGATTTTAAGCCAAAGTTGGAAAATTATGGCTATGAGGAAAGACGTGTGGATTGATAAATGTTAACAACTATAATATTTTAGCATATTACCTGCAGTTATGTTTAGAATTTAGTTTTTTTTTTATAATTCAATTGACACAAATGCCCTGAACTTATTATAACTGCTTTATGAACAATTATTTGCGGTTAAGTAACACTATAAATTTGGTGTGCGTTGAAGCCACTACCTTCCTCGGGCAATGCAAGATGTAAAAGAATTTATCAACGGTATTCTTTAAGTTAAAGAAGATATGTTAGACAAAAAAAAAACTTCGATAATATCCTGGAAAACACAATGATTACCGAGTAATCGAGTTGAAGCCAGCATGCGTTAACATGCAATTCTATGCGATCCTATGCGTTGGCGTACGTTTCTGCGGTTTTAAAATTTAACTACTGCTACAAATGATAACGCTATTAATTATAGTTATGTTTTATGCAAGAATACATGTATATTTCAATGGTAATAATTTTACTCAATGTGATAACAAAATATAATACAAGAGAAGAGGGGTTCGATTAACTTGTATGGATAAATAAAATACAAAGTTAGAAGCCAATCTGGAATAACTTTGTTGAATATTTGAACAGGCATCTTATGAGCACAAATTACAACTACGAACAGTACAAAGTTTGTGCTTTCCTTACGTTATGTACTTTATTTAAATGCAAATTGAAAACTAGTAATATTACTTGATTTTTAAAAAAGTGACGCTCAATGCAAATTGTGAGGACAACCTTTCTTTGCAGCGCCAAATTCGCACTAATTAAGTTTTGGCGACTGTAACAAATCAAAACATAAGAAAGAAACGCAATAATTCGAAAACTGCTATTAAATATTGCATATTTACTTTTTCTTGATTTTATTTTATTTACTAAAAATTCTAACGGGGGACAAATGCTTTTGTATGGAAGGAGTCAGATGGAGAAACAAAACACCATTCTGAATAAACAAAAAAAAAACAAACATACAAATTTGAGAATTACGTTTTTTTGATCACTCTCACTTTTTTGTTTTTTTTTTAACCTAAAATAGTAGTGTAAAGTGCGGGGACACAAAAATTGCGTTTTTTTTAAATTGACCCCAATATAAATAAAAGTAATAAAAGCTTGTCGAATTCTCAGCTAGATTTGATAACATATTGAGTAAATATTTTAACTTAAAAAATTAAACAAATATGTGTAAAACTAAGCGGTAAAAATATTAAGAAATGAGCGCTCTTAAAATTAATGTAATTGGATAGTGCATTTATTATACATACATTTAATAATCCAGTAAACCACACAAACATAAATAATATATTAACTTTATATAAATTATAAATTATTTAAAATAAACATCTAAACAAAGTACATTAAAAACAAACAATCATTGCTTGTAAACATTTAGTATACAAACATTCATACAATACGTACATTGTATTGATTTAAACTGACATACATACATGCGTACTTATGTAGGTTCCAGCAACCTCTAATGAACAATTCTATTTGACCAAAACCATTCAAAAGGGTTTTGCATATTTAATTATTAAGCAAGTAAGCCAATTGAACGATTTGCTTTGATGACTAAGAGCCAGTTTTTAGGATGTAGTTAAACCATGTTTATTGTTTTAACTTAGTTTAAACGTCAAATTAAGTTTTTCGGATGTAGATTACTTTGTTTTAATTTGCGATTCGATTCATATTTGTCAAAACATATCAGCAGTTTAAAAGTACTATAAAATAAAAGAGCTGATTGTTTTAGATTTTACCTTGTAACATAAAAAATATAATATAATAAAATGGATTTTTCATCAGATGATGAGGATTATAGTGATTCGGAAATATATAATAATTTAAATAGAACAATATTAAGAAAACTCCGGACATTAAGAGCTCGCCCAAACCATTTTCATTTATATGATGATGGCGAATTTTATCAACGATTCCGTCTGTCCAAGCTATCAGCGCATATATAGAATTTTGGAACTTATTGGTCTACATATTAAAAATCCAACGAGTTGGTAAATATTTGTTAATTAAATTAATACTTTAAATTAAAAATACTTTTTAAGGAACAATGCTTTGTCAGAAGGACAAATGTTATTAATAACTTGGAGGTTATATGCCACTGGGGGCATGTTAATGACCATAGGCGATGTAAATGGTGTCTCTAAGTCAACGATTTCAAAAGTAGTAACTAGAGTGTCCCATTATATTGCGCTTTTAAAGGACCATTTTATAATATTTCCAAAATCACATCAGGAGATTTCCATTAGCAAACAGGAATTTTATAATACTACGTTTCCAAGGTACATGCTTCGCTCTCTATTCATGCTTCACACCCCAATCATGAGCAAAATAACTTGCTTCACCATACAAAATTTTAAGACTGAATCAAGTAGATTCTTATTGAATCTACTTGCGAAGCACGAAAAATTGCACCCTTCTCTAATTTTTATCGCAAGTTTATCTGCACTAGCTGTAAAAATTTAATATTATTGTAAACAAAGCAAATTATTTTCTTGTTGCTTGAAGTAAAGAAAGTAAATACGTACGAATGTATGTTTTTTTTCAAATATGCTAACTAATTCCACTCACTTTTTTTGTCCATTAAAAAAATTATTTTCCACAAATTGTAAATTCCGTTTTTTTGTATTCTGTTTGTTTATTAAAAACAACTGTCAAATCGAATCAAGTTTATTAGTCATGTAAACAGCATGATTCATAAACATGATTCAGAAAGCGAAGCATTCAAGGTGATTCAAGTCGTCGTGGAAACATAGTATAAGATTGCAAAATTTCCAAAAGTCGTTGCTGCAATAGACTGCACACTAGGGCTATAACTTATAAAATACCACTCCAGTACCATGTGGTGAATGTTGTTCAGATAATAGGTTGATTCGGTGAAAAAAGCTTCCGCACCGAAAGCGTTTTCTAAAGTGCTTTAATTTTTTATTTTTTAAAAATTAAGATTTTTCATTATAGCACAAAAATACTAGGAATTATAAGATATAAACTTTTAATGTGCGTATGGCTTTACACTGTGGATATATATCCTGCATCACTTTAATCGCACGCTCGGCGCATATGTTGCTGCGCTGACGATCTTTAATTTATGACGGTTATGTTACCCAATGCCTTAAGAAGCATTCATTAGCTTTCGTGAAGTTTTTTTAAGATTTACTTAATGCTTCAAAATCATTCTCTTTGAAGCAATGACCACCAAACCAAATTTCAAACC
Source organism: Bellardia bayeri (assembly GCA_950370525.1). NCBI lineage: Eukaryota > Metazoa > Arthropoda > Insecta > Diptera > Calliphoridae > Bellardia > Bellardia bayeri. Next base: position 51,638,763 of record OX493264.1, on the reverse strand, counting down.
AGGAAGCACAAACAAATAGGAGCAACCGTCTAATTTTTATTTTTATAAGATGCACGCGCATGGTTCTTATATTTAGCTTGGTTCACAAATTATGTAACTCCTTAGACATTTTAACATACCTTTCCTCTTTATAAAGCGATAAACCTTCCGATAATAATTTCTTCCTTTGGGATCATGTTCTACTCACTCCATCTCCAGGTAAAGTGATTATTATTTCTTTTTTATTTAAACTAATTTTCTTCCATAGTTAGGTTAAAATAATGCAGAAATATACAGGAACAGAAAGGGTATCTTTTTCCTTAATGTTCAAACTACTTGTGATGCCCATTTAAAAATGACCAACATCGTAGCTCGCTGGCAGGGATCAGCACATGACTCCAACATTTTTAGAAATTCAAAAATATACTCAAGATTTGAAAGCGGTGAAGTTGGTGATAGTTTAATAGTTGGAGATGGTGGATATCCAAACAAAAAATATATAATGACTCCACTAATAAATCCAAAAAGCCCAGAAGAAATTCTATTTAATGAGTCGCTTATAAGAACACGGTGCTCTGTTGAACGAAGTTATGGGGTTTGGAAAAGAAGATTCCCAATTTTGTCGTTAGGCATTCATCTTAACTTCAAAAAAGTTCAAAGCATAATAGTCGCTACAGCTGTACTTCACAACATTTGCTGCATTAACAAAGAAATTCAATTGCCAAAATTGGACAACAATGTAGAAGAAGAGGTTGATTTTGTACTGTCAGTACCACATTACAGAGTTATCAATAATGATTCAAATAATTTGGTGCATCGTGTTCTTATAAATGATTACTTCAAAAAATTATTGTGATTCATATTTATCATTACAACAATTTACTACATATTATTTCCTACCTTCCAAACTAAAAAAACCCGAAAGAAGAACCATTTTAATCTTTAAAAGTTTTTATATCCTTTCAAATATTTCCATTCATCAGCAAAAACATTGTTATTGATTGTGAAGTGAATCGAAGTTGTCGAATAATAAAATTAAAAAAACAGATTAAGGTTTTGTTTTTTATTTTAAAGAAACTAAAAACATAAAAATTTGTACTTCTTTGAAATACTTATATCTAAAATTAACTAATATATTATTTTAAAATATAAAAAATCTTAAAAATTTTTTTAACTTTTGGCACATCGGTATATGTTTTGAATATTTATTTTTCAGAATGTATTCTGATTTTTTTTTAATATTAATATATAATTTTTTGATATTTTATTTTAGTCGGGCTCGAGTTCATTAAATTTAATTTTCATTAAATTATTTTTACTGAAGGTAGGAATTATTTTACAACTTGAAAAAATTTTTTATTATTAAATTTTTTTTTAAAGATAATTTTCTTGCCAGTTTCGAATCCCAGCAAAGAAAATTAGCATTAAAAAAATTTTAATAATAAAAAATACTTCTTGATAAATTTTTAGTTAGGCTCGAGTTCATTAAATTTAATTTTCATTAAATTATTTTTACTGAAGTTAGGAATTACAACTTGAAAAATTTATTATTAAAAATTTTTGATAATTTTTCTTGACTGGGGATCGAACCTGGGTTGTTGAATTTACATATGTTTCGAGAAATCCCACTTTCTCTCATCAGAATTCTTTGCGTTCTACCACCTGCACCACTGCGGTGCCGGTCAGCCAACAGACAAACATCAATCCTTTAACCAGTGTTAGTTCTGGTAGTTCGAAGTTTTTGCTGTAATTATCATTCTTTATTAATTTCTATTCATAGTTGTTTTTTTCCTTTTCTTCAGTTTTTTCGTATTCATGTCAAGACTTTGTCTCGAAAACTTGAATACATTTGTTTTTTTTTTTTTTTGTGTTTATTATGTTTTTTGTACACTTTTGTACAACATGTAAACATTATGGCTTGTGCCCTAGCTATTTTATAGAATAATTATTAATTTCATAATCGAACTGTTAATTGTTACTTCTTGATAAATTTTTAGTTATTAAATTATTTTTACTGAAGTTAGGAATTACAACTTGAAAAATTTATTATTAAAAATTTTTGATAATTTTTCTTGACTGGGGATCGAACCTGGGTTGTTGAATTTACATATGTTTCGAGAAATCCCACTTTCTCTCATCAGAATTCTTTGCGTTCTACCACCTGCACCACTGCGGTGCCGGTCAGCTAACAGACAAACATCAATCCTTTTTTAACCAGTGTTAGTTCTGGTAGTTCGAAGTTTTTGCTGTAATTATCATTCTTTATTAATTTCTATTCATAGTTGTTTTTTTCCTTTTCTTCAGTTTTTTCGTATTCATGTCAAGACTTTGTCTCGAAAACTTGAATACATTTGTTTTTTTTTTTTGTTTATTATGTTTTTTGTACACTTTTGTACAACATGTAAACATTATGGCTTGTGCCCTAGCTATTTTATAGAATAATTATTAATTTCATAATCGAACTGTTAATTTTTACTTCTTGATAAATTTTTAGTTTAGTTAATTTAATGAAAATTAAATTTAATGAACTCGAGCCTAACATTCAACCCAGGTTCGATCCCCAGTCAAGAAAAATTATCAAAAATTTTTAATAATAAATTTTTCAAGTTGTAATTCCTAACTTCAGTAAAAATAATTTAATGAAAATAAAATTTAATGAACTCGAGCCTAACTAAAAATTTATCAAGAAGTAAAAATTAACAGTTCGATTATGAAATTAATAATTATTCAATAATAAAAACTTTTTTCAAGTTGTACAATAATTCCTACCTTCCTACTAAAATAAAATATCAAAAATTTTAAATTAACAGTTCGAATAAAAAATAATAAATTGTTCCTTAAATAGCTAAGGTACAAGCTAATGTTTGCAATTGTGTAATGGTCGTTTTAAATAAAATACATTTATATTTCATTACAATACTTACACAAAAAAATATTTGCTCAGTTTTATATAAAAAGAAAAAAAAGGACAATTGCATATAAGTTTTTTTTTATTATAAATAAATTTTATGATATATGTATTAGTATATCTTATATTATATTATTATATTATGATTTCGTGAAATATAGTTTGGCAATTTACCCACTAGAAAAGAAAAAAGAAAAAACAATTCGAATAAACTTTTATACATAAATGTTAGCAAATGAATCACTTACCTATAATAAGATTGGAAATGAATAATTAGGAAGATTTGGAAGTAACACAACAATATACTTTGTTCTCACGCAAATCATCTAGCCAGGCTGATATCTAGAACTGCAGAATCAAATCAAACAAAAAGTTAATGATCATTATAATTTGAGATATTAAATTTAACTTACCTATTTCTACACCAACAATTCTCTTATACGCGTGTATATATATGGCTCAATCATTACCTTAAATAATTGAGTCAGATTTGAACTTTATTAATAAAAGTTCAATTGTGGCACACAATTTTGTTTTATTAAATTAGTTTTAAATAAATTACTACAGCTGATAAGTTATTTTTCTTTGTTTACTTACTTCTCATTCACTGAGCGGATTACATAGTTGTAAATATCAAAGAAGTATGATACTACTAATTACTAATACAGGTGTGTGGCTGAACTAAAACAAAAAAAAATCGCTTAAATAATTCTTGGGATAAATAATACCCACAACACCAAGTAATTTTTTTATTATAATTCTGTTAATAATAACTAAAAATATCGTTAATTCAAGTAGTTTTTGTTCGACCTTTTTATGTATAATAAATAAAAATTCCTTTATTTCAAGCTCGAGGTCAGTTAAATTTTATTTTATTTTATCTGCCGATATTTCGATGCTCTTTGAGTATCATCATCTGGGCTTGTCTATAAATTTACTTCTAAAACAAAAACATGAAATCTTAAAACACAATATTAAAGAAGAAGAAACCAAAAAAATAATTATAAACAGACAGTTAACTGAGGATGAAGCAGTTGCACTGTGGACCAGCGAGAATATTCTTGCTAAATCTTTGAACGAAAAATTAAAAGACAAACAAAAGAAAAAGTTTGAGAAGTTAAGGTTAGCACAAAAGAAGGAACTAGAGGTTAAACTTAACAAAAATTGATTTGTGAATAAGACAAAAACGGTCATTCCAGAAGAAATACAGTGGATATTATCACTTGGTCAAAAACATGCATTACCGGTGACGAAAGATAAATTTCCAATGCTCAGATACATTGCAGAGGGAGAGGACTTAATTCAAACTTTAGATAATAGAGATGACAAAGAAATAGCCAGATCAAAATTTACATCAATAATTGACAACCACTTAAATAAATTAAAAATTAACAATAGGGATAAATTTACTTTAAATACTGTAAAAAAGGCAAAACAATTTTTAAAAAGGAATAAAAACATTCTTATTTTAAATGCGGATAAAGGAAATGTGACCGTAGCTATGGAAAAGGACGAATATCAAACCAGAATGAAACATATAATTGGAGATATGATGACTTACCAACGAGTGAATAAAGATCCCACAAACGGACTTCAGAAAATAAATAATGAATTAGTAGAAGAAATGTTTAAAAATAACATTATTTCAGAGAATCAAAAGAAAAGTCTAAAAACTGACACATCCAATGCTCCTTGAATTTATGGACTCCCAAAAATTCATAAAGAGGGCTATCCATTAAGACCCATCTGTTACACTATCAATGCACCGTCAAGTAAATTATGTAAGCATATTACTAGTGTTTTAAAAAAGATTACTGAAGAATCGAAATATAATGTGAAGGACTCAGTGCAATTCAAAAATATGATAAAAGAACTGACTATTGAAGACGATGAAAGATTGATTTCGTTCGATGTTGTAGCTTTGTTTCCGAGTGTACCTGTTGATTTAGCGTTAGTAATAATTGAGGATAGATGGGAAGAAATTGCAAAATACACAAATATGTCAAAATCATTATTTTTAAGAGTTATAAAATTTTGCATCAAGGATAACCGGTACTTTACATTTGACAACAAAATATACACCCAGAAAAAGGGATTACCTATGGGATCTCCAGCATCTCCGATAATTGCAGATATAGTAATGGAAAAACTTTTAGACTCAGTAATGGAAAATTTATCTCAGAAACCAAAAATATTGACAAAATATGTGGATGACATTTTCTGTATAATAATGGAAAGTGCAATAGAGGAGATGTTGACCAAATTAAATAGTTTTAACAATGGAATAAAATTCACAAGCGAACTAGAACGCGATTCAAGATTATCATATTTGGACATTATGATTATACGAGAAGATAACATATTAAAAACAGATTGGTATCAAAAACCAACAGCGTCGGGAAGGATTATCAATTTCTTCTCTAAACATCCAAAGCGGATTATAAAAAATATTGCCAATAATATGATACGGAGGGTATTAGAACTTAGTGATGTGGAATTTCACAAACATAATAAGAAGAAAATCCAAAACATATTATCTGACAACAATTTTCCAAAAAAGCTGACAAACAAACTGATTAAAGACTATAACAAAGACAAGAAAGAGAGGACTAAATCAAGTGAAGAACCTAAAATATATAAATCATTGACATATGTTCCTGAAATGTCCGAGAGATTTGAAAAATCAAAATTGTTTAATGGAGACAACATTAAAAAAGCGCACAAGACTCAACAAAATCTTGGAATAATTTTCAGCAAAACCAAAGACAAAATTCCAAATATGGAAAAAGCAAATGTGGTTTATCATATTCCCTGTATGGGTAACGAAAATGAAACTTGTAAGAAAGTGTATGTTGGAACAACTAAAAACAAATTAAAGACTAGAATTACAGGACATAAATCAGATCAAAAACAACGTTTAAACAAATTTATTCAAAAAACGGCATTAACAACCCACTGTGTTGAGAATAAACATTTCCCAGATTTTGAGAAAGTAGAGAGTAGAGATCGAACAAAATTATAAACGACGTTACATGCTAGAGATGCTACACATCATTAATATACCAACAACAAAAATGAATTTTAAGATCGATGTGGAGAACTGTTCCCAAAGCTACAAACATTTAATCAACAAAGGGAAGAGTGTAGGCAATATTTAGTTTTTAAGTTTAGTTGAACAACAGACGATAAAAAGAAATGTACATTAATTTTACGTGGTCCATATAAATTATTATTTATTTAGTAAGTTTACGTATTATTGTTTACATGTATTTTTATGGTTGTTTTTTCTATGTGTTTATTATGATTGTTATTTATGGTATGAGTTCTAAATTATACCTATATTTATAGACAAGCCCAGATGATGATACTCAAAGAGCATCGAAATATCGGCAGATAAAATAAAATATAATTTAACTGACCTCGAGCTTGAAATGAAGGAATTTTTATTTATTAAAAATATCGTTCGTAATAAATTTCGCAATGGTACGTTAATAGCAATGTTTTATTATATTATATAGTATCAGTGATATAAGTTTACCAACACTAAATTACACCTACTACCCTACTACTTTTTATTACAACATTTTCTTTTGGGTAACTTCTGTTTTGCAAGTGTGGTTTTTATACATAACGAGGTGTAATGGTCACGAAACTAGAAGCTAGGAATTCTTTTCTTATACACACCTGAACCATACATATCACTAAATTGAAACATATCTTAAACCTTAAAATTTACATAAAAAAAAAGATTAAGTGCAGTATTTAACAAATTGGCTGCAAACTTGTGTAAAAACATTAAACGTATTTATTACAAAATTGAAAAAGATAAAGGTAATATTGATTATATTTTAGGTTTTGGAAATAAAAATTGATAATTATGGAAACTTTCTATAGATATATTATCTACCTATTTGGAAACTTTTCTCACGAGTTATACGGCACCTAACCTCAGTTCGGCATCGTCCGGAAGTCACGTGGGCCGTATAACACAACTTTTTAGAAGACATCTTTAAATTTTTATAATCAAATGCATATAATGGCATAAGATTTGCGAGGAAATCGACCTAATTTGATTACCTGAATCATTGAAAATTGAAACAATGCGTCAGCCTCAAGTCCATTAAACATCAGCGATGTATTTCCCACATATCCAACATTCAAATTCTTAACATGAAACGCCATTTTCGACATAGTCTTGCCAAAAGGTCATTTCAAATTTCTACAATCTACCAATTAATTAAAATCATATATGAGAACTAATTAAAACCATGATCTAAAACAGATTGTATAAGCAAAACAATATCACTACCATATTACCATTTGAATTCGCCTCATTATACATCTATGTTTTTAGTTAAAGCAAAATTATCTACTTAACCTAGAATTTTACATAATCAAATCTTAATCTAATCTAATCTACCTAAGGTATATTACTACCTACTAATTAAAATCTAATATAAAATAATTATAATTTGAAATGATACAATATATAAGTTTTTGAAAAAAAATGGTGAATTTTAAAATATTAAAACACAATATAACTATATCTTGTATCATGATTAAAAATATTCATAAAATCTAATTAAAATGAAAAAAAAAAACAAAAACATAATCAAAATTTTAAAACTAATCTAAAATTCGAATGTACTTTATTTAAATTTACTTACCACATACAAAAATTAAAATGCCTAATTAGCTATTTAACACTTATACTTAAAGTTATATACATATATACTTATAAAACTAAATACTAACATTGGCAAAAATGCAAGAATAATTTAGACATCATTTTCATCATCTACAATACCTACATCATCAAGTTCCAGTTGGAGGCCTTCATCGGACACGTATGATGCGGTAAGTTTGATCACCACATTTATTCATACCTAATTCTTGCATCCCCATTTTCAATTATAAAAGAAGCAACAACCAAATAAAAAAAAAATTAAATGACAACATATCTATAAAATCAAGTTAAAGCATTTACAATGATAAGATAACAGCACATGTTAATGGTTCTCCTATTTAACATGATAAGTAATATTATATAGATATTGCTAATTGGCTCTTAAATATTTGTTTCCCATTGATTTTCTCTTATCTCAGTTATCAGTACAAAAAAAAATAACAAATTTATGATATTTAACATTATAGTAATTAAAGAGAGATAATGTACTGGTCTTGTTCTTTTACCTAAAGCTTTTTGTTTTTTTATGAAACTTTTAAGGAAATATGCTTTGTTAAATATTTCTCTAGTTTTTGCTTCTCTTATACACAATTTAAATTTGGTTTTATATGCACATACTTACTCTATCTAGTGTTTATTATTAACTTATTTCTAAATTATTTGATATTATGGTATTATTTTCACTTCGTGTCGCAAAAGAATGGTTAAGATATTTAGCGAATAATGAATATCTTTACGATTTTACCCCAAAATTATTATAAATTTTTAATATTGTTAAATAAATTTATTTGTTAAGCATTATGAATTGCTGATTAGAAAATTATAAGGGTGTTTTTCTTCGACATGAATAAGGGAATGGTGTGAGACATTTATTTACATTTTTCTGTGGGGTTTCAATAATAAGGCCTTGAAACTATGGTAGGTGCGGGTAATGAGGCTGAGTCTCTCTGGAACATCTGAGAGAGATAATATTAAGCAGTTAAAACTGACATCATTAGAATTAACAAATTTTTTTTTCTCCTTTATAATATTGACTAATAATATATAAAGATTCTAGTCATTTTGGCCCTAACACCGTAACATTTAAATAGGGAGTCTAAAATAAAGATTTTGTAACATATCTGTGAGTAGATAGGTTAGGACCGAACCCCCCCACACCACTGAAACTAGCATTCCAAGGCTCCCGCAGCCCTATCCCTGTTACTTCATTGCTAATACGAACTACTACGAGATTTTTGAGTTTCGTATACCAGTTCCAACAGAATCGAGTATTAGTTCTTCTAGCACTCGAGTGTGTATTTTACACTGTGTACGCTACATAAATAATGGAGCCCAACGTGGGGCCGATAGGATAATATTTTTCCTTCGGGCCGCAAGCTTTTCCGATTTCTGTTAAAGTAAATTTTTCGAGGATAATTCTTAAGATTTGGCTGGATTTTTTATCAATTATTAGAGTATTAACATTTCGAATAGATTGACCGCTTAATGCTGAGGATTCTTCCAGAAAAAGTTTGTCTGTGTGTATTCATGGCAAATGTGAATAACGCAATATTGTTCAATGAACAGAATTATTGAAGATTTTTTTCCAAGCGAAGTTAGCTACCAATGAACATGTTGGATATCATTTATTTTTGCTTGATGCGAGTAAATGACCAATGTACATTGGGGAATACGAAATAAAAATATATTCAGCTATTGCATGAACAATTTTTAACATAATTCTCTTTATTGAATAATAGACTATAGCTCGGTTTTATTAGCCAGTGTCAGTAATTTGAATCCTAAACTTTTGTCTTACACCTACCTGTTCTATTGTCATGGGAAACACCCATAAATTTATTTTACTGTTTTATCTGTATCATAATAAAAATATTAAAATATTTTCTGATAAATATTGAAATGCGTTTTGATAACCCAAAACTTTTAATTTCTTTCTAAATTTTTTTTTGGATTTAATAAATTCTCTATTACATAAAGTGATGACGGATAAAATTTTACTTTGAATTATATCATTCAAATTGTTAATTGCTACTACAGCTGGTAATATTTAACGATTTTTTTAATACATACAAATACCTTTTGTATTTACATAAGTGCACATTTTATTTGTTTAGCTTTACTTTCGGTTAATTCTACTTTATTTTCCACTTTTGTATAGTACATTTTTTTTTTTGAATTTTATTAAAATTAAATAATTACACACTTACACTTATATACTACCTTCCCAGTTTCTAATATTTATAAAGTTGCTCGTCACCTAAATTTAAAAATCAATTTTAACTACAATTATTTGCAACTAGAAATATCTTCAAATATCAATGAATCCGGGAAATAAGCTAGTCTGGGAAAGAAAATAATTTTTTTTTCGTTTTGTATACTACATAGCCAACTATTAAAACATTGAGTTTTAAAAGTACTAGTAATTTCTTTTGTATATAAAAAAAATAGCCACTAATTCAAACCATAAATATTGCAAAGTTTTTTCTTACTTTCAAAATTTGTATTTTTTTGATTAATTTATGAAAGCAGCAAATTTAAATAACATCGTCTTTGTTTACGGAAAATTTAAGTTGGAAAATTGCTTTTGATTTAAGCATAAATCTATTAAAATTTTTAAAACGATTAACCAAAAATAAATAATTTGATATATAGCATATATTGGCACTAGACAGTTGGATAACGTCGAGAAATAAACGCTTCATACGTTTCGAAGAACCATAATATTTTTGGTATAATATATAATAAGGTTTAGAGTAAAAATATGCATTCTTGAAAGCTTTAGGAAAATATACTCAGGTCAAAGAGAATAAAAATTTAAATGTGTAGGGTTCTTAACGAATCATTAAATATGAAAATTTTTAAAAAAATCTACATAGTAATAGTCAGAATACATAAATGTTATAATAGAAAAAATTCGACTTTTAAAGTCAGAATATTGATTTCCTGGTCTTTTTAATTAATTGGCAAAAATATTACCTGAGCTTTTCATCTTCCATTCGTATCTATCAGAATCCCTCGAAAGAACTTAGCAATTATTAACTAATTCATAATGTCGGTCGATAGAACATCTCCTGAGGCAAATTTACCACCACCACTTCCCTTAGCACCACTTCAAATCGAACCATCGGTTTGTCATGTCTGTCACGAGACTATGATTGAAGACTCAGATTGATTGATAATAACTGTATGCTCGCATGCTTTCCATCGTAGTTGCATTGAATCTCATTTGATGTCCTGCTCGGAATGTCCAGAATGTAAACGAAGTTGCCAACTATCTGAACTTAGGAAACTAGTTATTGTTCCCAGAGGCACGTCTGTTAGGGTAGCTTCAAAATCTAAGCCGAGAGGCGCAATGGCCAAACACTACAATACACGAAGTTCACAAAGAAATATATTTTCTGATATAAATAATCCTAACGAGGGTGGGAATTTAACTGTGTCTGAAACAAATCAACATACAGATAATGATAATGTGTTAAATTCACCAGTTCAAAGTGCAAATCGAACACCACCACAAACGAATCTCAATTATACTGAAATTAATCGATTAATTGAGGCGAATGTGACACGTTCATTAAGAAATTTAAATGTTGTTCCACCAGCCGACAATAATGTCTTGTCAAATAATGTATCTAATAACGTCAACAACTGTCAAAATCAAACAAATTTTAACGAACATCCTAGACAGCCATCTCGTTTAAACGCAAGTAATCCATACACTCTTTCACCGATGGCAATGTCAAATTTCAGTGGTAGTTCGATACATGCTGACAAGATTACCTCAGTGATCCAGAACTGGAACCTGAAATTTGATTGTTCTGCAACAGGATTGCATGTTAAAGAATTCCTATACCGTATTAGGTCCCTTACAAACGACAATTTCAATGGTGATTTCGGTGTAATTTGTAGGAATTTGCATATTTTACTTACTGGGAAGGCACGCGACTGGTACTGGCGTTACCATAAACAAGTCCAGTCGATTCAGTGGGAAGAATTTTGTGATGCAATTAGATGCCAATACAAAGAATATAAATCCTCATTCGACATTAGAGAGGAAGTGCGTAATCGCAAACAAAAGACAGGGGAAACGTTCGATACATTCTTTGAAGCTATATTATCTATTATGGATCGCCTCCCAACACCAATGTCAGACATAGAGTTGATAGAGATTCTGGCAAGAAATTTAAGACCCGAGATACGTCAAGACTTGTTATATGTACCCATTCACTCCATTTCTCATTTAAGAAAACTTGTTCAAATGCGTGAGCATTTCTTAAATGAAGAATCTGTGCGAAAGAATCACTCTTTAAGTAACCAAAACCCAATGATGACTCGTCGTTATATTGCAGAGATTGATTCTGCCGCAGAAAACATTGTCAATAATGCTGACTTCGATTTCTCCATTGCTGCAATTCAAAACAGCGAAACAACTACAAAATGTTGGAATTGCGACGAAGTGGGTCATCATTGGCAAAACTGTCTAAAAGATCGAACGGTGTTTTGCTATGGGTGTGGTTTAAAAAACACCTATAAACCTAATTGCCATAATTGCATAAGAAAACAAAATAACCTTCCAAAAAACTTCAGATTCCCCGAAGGACAAAACTTAAATCCTGCCACTACTTTTAATACCGAATATGATAAATTTCTGAATACCAAAATCGACAAATCTGTAAGTACCGAATGTGACACTCATATTTATAACTGACTTGCAAAATGCTAGAGATCTAGGAAACTTAAATATAGCAATACTAAAGCGTCCTGAAACAAACAAACATATAAATACTGGTATAGATATTTCCAATCTAATAACTCCCAAACTCCCGTTTGTGATAAACGTTGGGAAGTATATCTACGAAGACGAGATGAAATTTTTAATGTAGCAACATTGTCCAGAACACTGCTCAATAAAACTAAACGTTCTACAATGCGAAAATTTTATAAAATGAAGAAACTTTGTCGAAAACTTCTTATTTCGGCTATAATATCGAATCCAAAGGATTTAAGGTATTATGCTAGAGTGAAGTTTTTAGATTTTGACGAATTAGGATTACTCGATACAGGGGCTAATGTAAGCTGTGTAGGTGCTGATCTAGCGTTATTTGACTTTTCAGAATTTTTGTTGTTATACGAAGTGCAAATTCAATGTGAAAACGGCTGATGGCAAGTTACAACCAGTTTGTGGTTGGCTTGATATCGAAATTTTCTACAGAAACGAGTGCAAAAGAATTAAATTATTTGTGATACCAACAATATCACAAAGATTGATTCTGGGGATTGACTTCTGGAAGAAGTTTGCATTGTTTCCAGATATTGTTGGGTCTGGTGACAATTTTTCTTTTACTAAAACGTCTAACTTGTCCATATCCGATCTATCTGTTCCCACACAGAAGTCCGAAAACTTGTCTGAACTTAAAACATCATCAAAAACTCCATTAGATGAAAATCTATATGCTTTATCCGATAGCCAACGGCAACAGCTAAACGCTGTTATCAATCTCTTTCCGAATTCTGAAAAACAAGGGTTAGGGAGAACCAGTCTCATTAGACACTCGATTGATGTAGGTAATACTACACCCATCAAGTCACGGTTCTATCCAGTTTCTCCCGCGGTTGAGAGACTGATGTTTGGTGAACTTGACCGTATGTTGGCGCTAGGGGTGATTGAGCCATCCACATCCCCCTGGAGTTCACCAATGCGATTGGTTGTGAAACCAAACAAGGTCCGTTTATGTTTAGATGCTCGTAAGGTTAATTCCGTAACCAAAAAGGATGCTTATCCTCTACCAAACCTTGAGGGAATATTCGCAAGACTTCCACAGGCCAATCTCATCACGAAACTAGATCTGAAAGATGCCTACTGGCAGATTGCTTTAGACGAAAAATCAGAATCCCTTGATGATCTAGTTATTGTTTCAGAAGATTTCACATTACACATTGAAGTTTTAATTCGTATAGCTTCACAATTTCGAAAAGCCAATTTGACGTTAAATGTGTCTAAATCAAAATTCTGCGTGACAAAAGTGAACTACCTAGGATACGTGATAGGAAACCGGGGTATCACAACTGATCCCGAAAAAGTAGTAGCAATAAATAACTGGCCCGTGCCAAAAACTTTAAAACAAGTAAGAGGATTTCTGGGATTGGCGGGGTGGTATAGACGCTTTTATTTATGTATTATAATACATTTATATTTCATTATAATACTTACACAAAAAAATATTTGCTCACTTTTATATAAAAAGAAAAAAAAAAAGAACAATTGCATATAAGTTCTTTTTTTATTATAAATAAATTTTATGATATATGTATTAGTATATCTTATATTATATTATTATATTATGATTTCGTGAAATATAGTTTGGCAATTTACCCACTAGAAAAGAAAAAACAATTCGAATAAACTTTTATACATAAATGTTAGCAAATGAATCACTTACCTATAATAAGATTGGAAATGAATAATTAGGAAGATTTGGAAGTAACACAACAATATACTTTGTTCTCACGCAAATCATCTAGCCAGGCTGATATCTAGAACTGCAGAATCAAATCAAACAAAAAGTTAATGATCATTATAATTTGAGATATTAAATTTAACTTACCTATTTCTACACCAACAATTCTCTTATACGCGTGTATATATATGGCTCAATCATTACCTTAAATAATTGAGTCAGATTTGAACTTTATTAATAAAAGTTCAATTGTGGCACACAATTTTGTTTTATTAAATTAGTTTTAAATAAATTACTACAGCTGATAAGTTATTTTTCTTTGTTTACTTACTTCTCATTCACTGAGCGGATTACATAGTTGTAAATATCAAAGAAGTATGATACTACTAATTACTAATACAGGTGTGTGGCTGAACTAAAACAAAAAAAAATCGCTTAAATAATTCTTGGGATAAATAATACCCACAACACCAAGTAATTTTTTTATTATAATTCTGTTAATAATAACTAAAAATATCGTTAATTCAAGTAGTTTTTGTTCGACCTTTTTATGTATAATAAATAAAAATTCCTTTATTTCAAGCTCGAGGTCAGTTAAATTTTATTTTATTTTATCTGCCGATATTTCGATGCTCTTTGAGTATCATCATCTGGGCTTGTCTATAAATTTACTTCTAAAACAAAAACATGAAATCTTAAAACACAATATTAAAGAAGAAGAAACCAAAAAAATAATTATAAACAGACAGTTAACTGAGGATGAAGCAGTTGCACTGTGGACCAGCGAGAATATTCTTGCTAAATCTTTGAACGAAAAATTAAAAGACAAACAAAAGAAAAAGTTTGAGAAGTTAAGGTTAGCACAAAAGAAGGAACTAGAGGTTAAACTTAACAAAAATTGATTTGTGAATAAGACAAAAACGGTCATTCCAGAAGAAATACAGTGGATATTATCACTTGGTCAAAAACATGCATTACCGGTGACGAAAGATAAATTTCCAATGCTCAGATACATTGCAGAGGGAGAGGACTTAATTCAAACTTTAGATAATAGAGATGACAAAGAAATAGCCAGATCAAAATTTACATCAATAATTGACAACCACTTAAATAAATTAAAAATTAACAATAGGGATAAATTTACTTTAAATACTGTAAAAAAGGCAAAACAATTTTTAAAAAGGAATAAAAACATTCTTATTTTAAATGCGGATAAAGGAAATGTGACCGTAGCTATGGAAAAGGACGAATATCAAACCAGAATGAAACATATAATTGGAGATATGATGACTTACCAACGAGTGAATAAAGATCCCACAAACGGACTTCAGAAAATAAATAATGAATTAGTAGAAGAAATGTTTAAAAATAACATTATTTCAGAGAATCAAAAGAAAAGTCTAAAAACTGACACATCCAATGCTCCTTGAATTTATGGACTCCCAAAAATTCATAAAGAGGGCTATCCATTAAGACCCATCTGTTACACTATCAATGCACCGTCAAGTAAATTATGTAAGCATATTACTAGTGTTTTAAAAAAGATTACTGAAGAATCGAAATATAATGTGAAGGACTCAGTGCAATTCAAAAATATGATAAAAGAACTGACTATTGAAGACGATGAAAGATTGATTTCGTTCGATGTTGTAGCTTTGTTTCCGAGTGTACCTGTTGATTTAGCGTTAGTAATAATTGAGGATAGATGGGAAGAAATTGCAAAATACACAAATATGTCAAAATCATTATTTTTAAGAGTTATAAAATTTTGCATCAAGGATAACCGGTACTTTACATTTGACAACAAAATATACACCCAGAAAAAGGGATTACCTATGGGATCTCCAGCATCTCCGATAATTGCAGATATAGTAATGGAAAAACTTTTAGACTCAGTAATGGAAAATTTATCTCAGAAACCAAAAATATTGACAAAATATGTGGATGACATTTTCTGTATAATAATGGAAAGTGCAATAGAGGAGATGTTGACCAAATTAAATAGTTTTAACAATGGAATAAAATTCACAAGCGAACTAGAACGCGATTCAAGATTATCATATTTGGACATTATGATTATACGAGAAGATAACATATTAAAAACAGATTGGTATCAAAAACCAACAGCGTCGGGAAGGATTATCAATTTCTTCTCTAAACATCCAAAGCGGATTATAATAAATATTGCCAATAATATGATACGGAGGGTATTAGAACTTAGTGATGTGGAATTTCACAAACATAATAAGAAGAAAATCCAAAACATATTATCTGACAACAATTTTCCAAAAAAGCTGACAAACAAACTGATTAAAGACTATAACAAAGACAAGAAAGAGAGGACTAAATCAAGTGAAGAACCTAAAATATATAAATCATTGACATATGTTCCTGAAATGTCCGAGAGATTTGAAAAATCAAAATTGTTTAATGGAGACAACATTAAAAAAGCGCACAAGACTCAACAAAATCTTGGAATAATTTTCAGCAAAACCAAAGACAAAATTCCAAATATGGAAAAAGCAAATGTGGTTTATCATATTCCCTGTATGGGTAACGAAAATGAAACTTGTAAGAAAGTGTATGTTGGAACAACTAAAAACAAATTAAAGACTAGAATTACAGGACATAAATCAGATCAAAAACAACGTTTAAACAAATTTATTCAAAAAACGGCATTAACAACCCACTGTGTTGAGAATAAACATTTCCCAGATTTTGAGAAAGTAGAGAGTAGAGATCGAACAAAATTATAAACGACGTTACATGCTAGAGATGCTACACATCATTAATATACCAACAACAAAAATGAATTTTAAGATCGATGTGGAGAACTGTTCCCAAAGCTACAAACATTTAATCAACAAAGGGAAGAGTGTAGGCAATATTTAGTTTTTAAGTTTAGTTGAACAACAGACGATAAAAAGAAATGTACATTAATTTTACGTGGTCCATATAAATTATTATTTATTTAGTAAGTTTACGTATTATTGTTTACATGTATTTTTATGGTTGTTTTTTCTATGTGTTTATTATGATTGTTATTTATGGTATGAGTTCTAAATTATACCTATATTTATAGACAAGCCCAGATGATGATACTCAAAGAGCATCGAAATATCGGCAGATAAAATAAAATATAATTTAACTGACCTCGAGCTTGAAATGAAGGAATTTTTATTTATTAAAAATATCGTTCGTAATAAATTTCGCAATGGTACGTTAATAGCAATGTTTTATTATATTATATAGTATCAGTGATATAAGTTTACCAACACTAAATTACACCTACTACCCTACTACTTTTTATTACAACATTTTCTTTTGGGTAACTTCTGTTTTGCAAGTGTGGTTTTTATACATAACGAGGTGTAATGGTCACGAAACTAGAAGCTAGGAATTCTTTTCTTATACACACCTGAACCATACATATCACTAAATTGAAACATATCTTAAACCTTAAAATTTACATAAAAAAAAAGATTAAGTGCAGTATTTAACAAATTGGCTGCAAACTTGTGTAAAAACATTAAACGTATTTATTACAAAATTGAAAAAGATAAAGGTAATATTGATTATATTTTAGGTTTTGGAAATAAAAATTGATAATTATGGAAACTTTCTATAGATATATTATCTACCTATTTGGAAACTTTTCTCACGAGTTATACGGCACCTAACCTCAGTTCGGCATCGTCCGGAAGTCACGTGGGCCGTATAACACAACTTTTTAGAAGACATCTTTAAATTTTTATAATCAAATGCATATAATGGCATAAGATTTGCGAGGAAATCGACCTAATTTGATTACCTGAATCATTGAAAATTGAAACAATGCGTCAGCCTCAAGTCCATTAAACATCAGCGATGTATTTCCCACATATCCAACATTCAAATTCTTAACATGAAACGCCATTTTCGACATAGTCTTGCCAAAAGGTCATTTCAAATTTCTACAATCTACCAATTAATTAAAATCATATATGAGAACTAATTAAAACCATGATCTAAAACAGATTGTATAAGCAAAACAATATCACTACCATATTACCATTTGAATTCGCCTCATTATACATCTATGTTTTTAGTTAAAGCAAAATTATCTACTTAACCTAGAATTTTACATAATCAAATCTTAATCTAATCTAATCTACCTAAGGTATATTACTACCTACTAATTAAAATCTAATATAAAATAATTATAATTTGAAATGATACAATATATAAGTTTTTGAAAAAAAATGGTGAATTTTAAAATATTAAAACACAATATAACTATATCTTGTATCATGATTAAAAATATTCATAAAATCTAATTAAAATGAAAAAAAAAAACAAAAACATAATCAAAATTTTAAAACTAATCTAAAATTCGAATGTACTTTATTTAAATTTACTTACCACATACAAAAATTAAAATGCCTAATTAGCTATTTAACACTTATACTTAAAGTTATATACATATATACTTATAAAACTAAATACTAACATTGGCAAAAATGCAAGAATAATTTAGACATCATTTTCATCATCTACAATACCTACATCATCAAGTTCCAGTTGGAGGCCTTCATCGGACACGTATGATGCGGTAAGTTTGATCACCACATTTATTCATACCTAATTCTTGCATCCCCATTTTCAATTATAAAAGAAGCAACAACCAAATAAAAAAAAAATTAAATGACAACATATCTATAAAATCAAGTTAAAGCATTTACAATGATAAGATAACAGCACATGTTAATGGTTCTCCTATTTAACATGATAAGTAATATTATATAGATATTGCTAATTGGCTCTTAAATATTTGTTTCCCATTGATTTTCTCTTATCTCAGTTATCAGTACAAAAAAAAATAACAAATTTATGATATTTAACATTATAGTAATTAAAGAGAGATAATGTACTGGTCTTGTTCTTTTACCTAAAGCTTTTTGTTTTTTTATGAAACTTTTAAGGAAATATGCTTTGTTAAATATTTCTCTAGTTTTTGCTTCTCTTATACACAATTTAAATTTGGTTTTATATGCACATACTTACTCTATCTAGTGTTTATTATTAACTTATTTCTAAATTATTTGATATTATGGTATTATTTTCACTTCGTGTCGCAAAAGAATGGTTAAGATATTTAGCGAATAATGAATATCTTTACGATTTTACCCCAAAATTATTATAAATTTTTAATATTGTTAAATAAATTTATTTGTTAAGCATTATGAATTGCTGATTAGAAAATTATAAGGGTGTTTTTCTTCGACATGAATAAGGGAATGGTGTGAGACATTTATTTACATTTTTCTGTGGGGTTTCAATAATAAGGCCTTGAAACTATGGTAGGTGCGGGTAATGAGGCTGAGTCTCTCTGGAACATCTGAGAGAGATAATATTAAGGAGTTAAAACTGACACCATTAGAATTAACAAATTTTTTTTTTCTCATTTATATTATTGACTAGATTGGGGCAACATAATATATAAAGATTCTAGTCATTCTGGCCCTAACACCGTAACATTTAAATAGGGAGTCTAAAATAAAGATTTTGTAACATATCTGTGAGTAGATAGGTTAGGACCGAACCCCCCCACACCACTGAAACTAGCATTCCAAGGCTCCCGCAGCCCTATCCCTGTTACTTCATTGCTAATACGAACTACTACGAGACTTTTGAGTTTCGTATACCAGTTCCAACAGAATCGAGTATTAGTTCTTCTAGCACTCGAGTGTGTATTTTACACTGTGTACGTTACAATTGTACTTAAAATAGTACACATAAAATGTCGACGAAAGTGGACAACAAACATAATAAAACAAATGTATTCAGGTTTTCGAGACGAAGTCTTGACATGAATACGAAAAAACTGAAGAGAAAGGAGGCAACATGAAAATAGAAATTACAGCAGACTTCGAACCACCATAACACTGGGTAACAGATTGATGTTTGTCTGTTGGCTAGCAGGCACCGCAAGTAGTGCAGAGGGTTAGAATGCAAAGAATTCTGACAACCCAGGTTCGAATCCCAGCCAAGAAAATTATCATTAAAAAAAAAAAAAATTTTAAGTTTTCAAGTTGCAAAATAATTCCTACCTTCAGTAAAAAAAATTTAATGAAAATTAAATTTAATGAACTCGAGCCCGACTAAAATAAAATATCACAAATTTAAAATTAACAGTTTGAATTACAAATAATAAATTGTTATTAATATATAATATTATAAACAACAACAAAAAAAAGAACATTTATATCTAAAATTCATTAATTATAAAATTATATTTAGTGGTGTGTTTGGTACAAGTTTTTTTCCTACAAGGCAATACGGATTATTGTATTCACTAGTCTTAAATTTGATATTTTGTTAGTTATTTTCTTTACTAAAATTTGATTTTTTATTCTCCATTTTAAGGTGTTCAAGATTTAATACGGATTTCCTGCTATAATAATTTTTTCTTTATTATTTTTTTTTGTGACAACTGGTTAATTTCCAATTCGTATTTGGTTTTCTTCAGCATGCATTCTTCCTAAATCACAGAAATTTCTAATTTGAGTTTTTTTATTTTTAAATCACCAACATCAGCCCAAACATCTTTAGTTGATTTTTTTCTCCTGTATGGAGAGCTTCATGTTTTTTAGATCTTAACATTTTCGGTGCATATTTGTTCCATTTCAGGTGAGCCACTGGTTGGTCCTCAATAATACAATCGAAAGTTTCTTCTAGAAAAGTATACTCCTTTTTTTGTGCTTCAAAATTAAAAAAATTATTTTTTAAAAAAGTAAAAGAATTGAAAAGTAAACTTACTAGAAGTCGATATAGAGTCATCATCGTCTATGGATTCATGACCAGCAATCTGTTCTTCCTGCACTATACTAAGAATGCTTTCATCAAGATCAGAGAAATTCGAAGAAGGCTTCGGTCCTCCACCAGTTCTGTATAACTCTTCCTTATCTTTTGCGTAGTTTTGTTTAGCAATCTTTTTCATATTTTGTCTTTAATGTTTTATATGAACGATAACTTTCGAATATTGAATTGAATTCTCCTTCAATTTCAACCCACGCTTTTATTTTTTTCTAACGAAGAAGTGCAGTGAGTTGTCTTACACTTTTTTTGTTCACCAATTCAATTAATGTTTCTATTTCTTTCGAAGTAAAATTGTTTGAACGTTTTAAACTATTTGTATCGACCTTGTTCATTTTTATGATTTTTTATTGGTTTTTTATTTTGCTGATTTGATTTTACAATGTTTTTTTTCTTTTGATGCTTTAATTTATTTATGTTTAATACTACATTTACACCTACGCAAAATCTAGTACTTAAGGGATTTTGAGCGAAATCGTGTTCATTTCTACTAGATTTCCCATACAAAACAAAATCTAGTTCGTCACAAGATTTTGCCAAAATCTCACAAAATATTGCAATACAACTCTGAATTTCATACTAAAGTACTAAAAAATATAGCACTGAACAAAAAAAATTTGACAGTTCCACAAAAATAAATTTAAAGAAAAATAATAAAAAGAGCGGGATATAAAATAAATTTGCGGTAAACTACCTCGTATACTAAATATATAAATAAACATTTCTTTGTTTTGTCTGTTTTTGTCATTGACGTCAACTTCGAACACAGCAATTGAAATGTTTGCCGGCTCATTCGAAAATGTTCTATGAACGTTTCTTCTGGCATAATAGGTACATCTTCCTCATAAAACGAGCCGTGTCGAGTCTATAATATAAACGTATTTAGTTAAATTACGCCTACTTATTTCCGATACTTACGTGTGTCCATTCCAACCTCCTATATAATAAAAGCGTGTAGTACATTTGCAGAAGTTTGTGAAACCTTATTTTTAACAAATACTGCTGTTTTTTTACGCAAAAATGTTAATTCCGATTGTTTTTTTTCGGATCTGAATGTAAAATATAATAAAATTTGTTTTGGTCTCTCTATTTTTGTTACTAAAAGTTTACAATATAATTTATTTTCTTTTTCAATCAGCTGTTTTTATTATGAAAATGAAATCCAACAATATGTCAAAAAGTAGGTATAATTCGTTTATAAGCCATAGCGCTTATAGTAATTTTCTGGCTTCTATAAAAATAATGTCCATTAGCGCTATAGTTCATTTTCGCATAAATGCCACGTAGATGTGGTATCAATAATCTTAATTATATGCAAGTTATTAAAGATATAATCCAAAATGCAAATTTAATATAATTTTTCCTAGACATGAACCGAGCAAAAAAATTGCAACACTTCATTATGATATGTGCATACATACATATTACTTTTTTGACACATTAAGGTGTATTTTACATATGTACTGTCACTTTTCTTACCCATATGTAATTCCGTATGTACGTCAAGATTTCCATTTTACATACGATTCATAATTTTTGCTATAACACCTGCTTATATTTTTCCGTATGACATAACCTATAAATGTAAACAAAAGCTGACTTTTTAATGTGTGTAAATTTCAAGAATTGCTTCTTTTGGCCAATTTAACTGCAATAAATATAATAAACATAATTTAATTTATTAAAAATCGAAAAATACTTCCTTTTACAATATATTTTTTCAAACAATTTTGTTTCAAAACAAACCAGCTGTTTTGTTTATGTTTGTCACAGGAGCGTGTTCTAATCGAAAAAATTACATTTGTATTTCCACATGCAAAGTTTCATATGTATTACACGATGTGTACTACTTTTACAGATGGAAAATTTGACAGTACATATGTAAAATACATCCCGTCTGATAGCACCTGACTTAAGGTGCATATACACTACGTGTTTTTTACATTGTATATGTCAAATTTTACATATGGGAGTAAAAACATGTAGTTGGTGACCTCAAAAACTTTGCTTGTGTAAAATACATGTGAAAATAATAAATAAAAAGGTCGAACAAAAACATGTGAAAATACATATGTATTTTTTCGATTAGAACACGCTCTATTTTCTTATGTTCAAACACATGTTTTCAAATGTATATGCCAGGCGAAAAGATTTATCGACGGTTAAATCTGCGCTATCATTAGCCGGCCGTATGAAGAATTTGCATAAGTGATAAATTAAATATTTTTTTATCCCATTTTGATAATTTAATAACAATGATATAAATTATTTAAAAATTTTTGATACAAAGCTCCACATCTTGTATATTAAAAAACGAAAAACCTTAAATCAATATTTTTGACGCCCGCAATTTAGTGACGCTTTGTAGCGGCTTTAACGCATTTTTTAAAGAAACGACACGGAAATTTATGTGTTAAAAAAGAATAATATTTAAGCGTACCAGCTGTTTTAATCATGGCGATGTCACGTGTAATTGTACATACAAGATGGTGACCAAAAATTAAAACCCATATGTAAAATAACCAATTTTGACAGACATAAAGAAAAACATGTGAGTTGTAAACTTAAAAATACATAAGCAAAAACACGTAGTGTATAGCCACCTTTAATAAATGCAGTTTGCAATGCAACCTTACAATGCATAGTGTTCATTAAAGCAATAAAACTTTTTTTTAGCAATGCCGCGTGTTCATTATTGCATGGCAATGCTTTTCAGTGTGCATTATTTGTCAATTTCATGCATGGTTTTTGTTTGTGATTCTTTGTAAACGTTATATCTGTGTTGTAAACGTTTATCTTTGTTTGGCGGCAAAAATTTTGTGAAAAATGGCGATTTGTTGTAATTATTTTTTTTTTGTATAAATATGTGATTTAATATTTAGTTTCTATTGTACAAATAATGCCCGAAATTAAAGATGTTGAAAATCTTTTTCCATTTTCAAGAGACGAAACGACAAGATGTTTTGTAAATATAATAGGGAGATACAAAAGAATAAAAAAGCTCAACAACCTAATTATATAAAATTACGGCATTGGACGATAACTACCTTAAATGTACTTTATTCGTCCGAAATTTAGAAAAAAAACACGTCATCCTGCATATCTGCGATAGTTTTACAAAAATTTAAAGTCCTAATTCCTAATGTTTCTTCTTGAAGCTTGTCTTTTCAATAACGCCACACGCCAATGCTTTCATCTGTTCAAAATATTTTTAATCAACGTTATGTTTTTATTTCTTTTGCCATCAAATTCGAAAACAGTCTTTAAAAGAATAAACTTGAAATTTTATTCAAGAAACAAAACGTTTATGTCAAATAAAGCGTTCATAAATGCATTAAAATGTTACCGCATTATTTTACAAAGCAGTGTTTTCATAAAATATTACTTTGCCTTGTAAACGATTTTCTTCGCAGTGTTGCATTGCAAACTGCATTTATGAAGTCAACCATTAGGTGCGTATTTCAAATTGTTTTGTTTTGCCAAAGAGTGCCTTGAAATAAGTGTCAAGGCAGAACTAGTCTTTACTTTCTGTTCCGTTCCGAATCAGCTGACTTGATTCTGTTAAATAGAAAATATGTAGAAGTCGTTAGTTGTTTTGTTACTTTCCGTGCCGTTGCGGACGAACCTGTTGAAAACAAAAATTTGCTAAGTAATTGTAAGTGACAGCACAAAACAGCTGACATCCGCACAACAAAAAAATTTTTGCTTTATTACAAAAATTTTCAATTTCTTTGAATTTAATTAAGTTTTTGTATAAAAGCTATAAAAATATTAAAAATAAAGATGGATGACGAAAAACTCATTACTTTAGTCGAAAGTAATGACATATTTTACAATAAAAAAACTTTGATTTGTATTTTTTTATATATTTTCGCGGTATGTGTTGTCTGTTTACTTAAAACAGCTAAT
Organism: Bellardia bayeri; assembly: GCA_950370525.1. Taxonomy (NCBI): domain Eukaryota; kingdom Metazoa; phylum Arthropoda; class Insecta; order Diptera; family Calliphoridae; genus Bellardia; species Bellardia bayeri. The sequence goes on along the minus strand of OX493264.1, from coordinate 51,613,967 downwards.
ACATTTATACGGAAAAACTAACTACAAAAATTTAACAACAGAACGACACGAAACAGAACAGCAACAGAAAGTAAAGACTAATGAAGCCTTCAATAAATATTTAACGTAAAAATGGGTAAAAACAGAGTTAATTTGTCTATAAAGCAAAAACTTAGCTTATTAAAGATTTTAAAAATAATGGTTTATCATATAAAAACTTAAGCACTAAATATAAAGTTGAAACATCAACAGTGTATAAAATAATCAAGAATGAAAAGAAAATTCTAGAGCTTGAAAAGTCAACCAATCTAAAATCAAAGAGGCAACGAAAAGGATTCCACCATAATATTGAAAGAGCTCTAAGTATTTGGTTTAATGATATGCGTGGGCAAAATGCCGTCATAACTAGTTTAATACTTTTAAATAAAGCTAAAGAATTTTCTGTAGATGAAGAATTTGAACCAATTGCAAGTTGGCTGTATCGATGGCGAAAACGAACAATATTAATTTCGGAAAAAATCAAGGGGAATCTAAAGGTAATGATGAGTCGGCAGCTGGAAATTTTAAAAACAGTGTTTTGCCTAATTTAATTGAACAGTATAGTCCTGATTGCTTTTTTAAAGCTCTTCCTAACACAACATTTTTTAACAACGGTGATCAAAGGCTGGAAATCCCAAAAAGCTCGCTTAACCTTATTATTTGTATGCAGTTCGGATGGCTCTTACAAAAGAGTTTTTAGTATTGGCAAGCCGCAGAGCCCAGATGTTTCAAAAATACTACTACTTTTCAAATAAAAATAGTTGAATAACAGTTAGCACTTGGAATAAAATACTTACCACATTGGATAATGAGATGATTAAAAATAACAAAAAAATTATTTTATTTATTGATAATGCCTCTTGTCACAGAGTAACCATAAATTTGTCGAATATATAAGTACAATTTCTTCCTCCCAACACAACTGCCGCTATACAGTCACTAGATCAAGGAATTATTCTTGCCTTTAAGCACTAGTATAGACAGATTATAATTAAGAAACAACTTTGCGCTATAGAAATGGAAAAAACCGTTCCAGAGTACCTTAAATCTATTACTATATTAGACGCATTTAATTTTGTAAAACGTGGTCAAGCCAAACACTATTTCAAACTGTTTTAAAAAGGTAATTGTGTACTGTCGTATTTTAATGCTTCTTCCATTCATTACACTCTTTGGCAGATTGTAATTTAATTTGCAACAAATGTGATTTGGTTGCAGAAAAAATTCTAACTAATAAAATTCTATTTAATAAAATTTATTTAAAATTTTCATTTAGTAATTTCATAATAGCAATAATAAAAGATTAAAATTAGTTTTTTGTTGTAATATAAGCCCTGTTTGCATATTTAATATCTTGTAATAATTTGTAAAAATTCAAAATAAAATGTACTGGTTTTGGTTTGCTTACTTTAAAACGATATGTACTAAATAAAATTTTCTATCATAAACCTACGGGATAATTTTTTATAGCTATTATACTCGTAAATTGCTCAATGAAAATTTTGCCTTTACTTTTAAATACTCACAGTTAATGATCGTGTTTCGTTTTTCATAGGCTGGCTTTAAACATGGTAATTATCAACACGATAGTGAAGACAATGAAAATTTTTTCCCCGAAGTGCTTACACTGTCCTCCGAATATATCCACTTCGATTATGATGTTGTTTGTTTCGGGACTCTTACTGAAGAAGAAATTTTAGAGACTGTTTGCAATAAAAACTTAGATGTACCAATTTTAGATTTTAAATTCTAAAGTGTTTGATGAGAACACTATTTTACCATCAAATGCAGAAGTATTGAAATCGGCAAATATTCTACGAGCGTTTTGTTCACAAAATGAAATTAATTGTCATTTCATATTTGAAAAAAATGAGGACAAAGTACTCAATAACACAGTATATTTAAATCAGTCACAAATAACTGATTATTTCAAATAAGTTTTAAGCCTTTATAAGAATTTTAACCTCTATAATAATACAAAAGTATACTACTGAAGTACAAATTGTTTCTGTTTTAGCAATCATAATTTCAATACATATTATTAAGTTTATAAGTAATTTATAAACGTGGGTTTTGTTTTAAAAAAATATATAGTCCAAATAAAAATTTATCTGCAAATTCATGTGCGGCTTATATAAAAATCCAGATATAGTCGAATTCGCCTTATAGTTCACAAACAGCGTGCATTTGAAGCAGTGGACTATAAGCGAATTATACTGTAGTGTAAACACCAAAAAATTTCTTTAAGATTTTAATTAAAATCTACTAGATTTTGCGTAGGTGTAAATGTAGTATTAGAGAAATTTTATAATGCTACCACATTTATTTATGTATATAGAGAGTTACATTTAGAAATAATTTCTATGACAATGCTGCCATTGACAGATGCATAAACTTTGCACATATGACAAGGAAAAGTGTTTGACAATTGTCTTAAAACAATGACAATGCCAAAATTGTGTGTTTACACGATTGTTAGATGTGTGACAATATTTTTGTCTTCCAATGTACTGAAAATGCCTTTTCTTACAACGTTGGAAGACACAAATTTTAAGTTTATACGGTTGTTAGACAATTTCTGCACATTTTTCTGACAACGTTGTAATATCTGACGATCGTGAACACATACCTTAACTCTCTTTACCATTTCTCTTAGTGCTGCACTTTATCGGAGAAAACCTACATGAGTATGCACAGTGAACGCAGAGCTGAATGGAGATGCCAAAAATGTAAAGTAAGGAAAACATCTACCAGCAGCAACAACGCGTATCATGTTATTGTAGATGATAACAAGTAAGAGTGCTATATTCCGATGTGCCGAATCTTATATACCTTCCACCTAAACGTAATAAGAAATACAAAAACTACACTGGTTATAGGACTAGAATATCCTTATTCTGTGTTTTCTATTCAGTCTTAGTTCAAATTTAATTATTGTTTTATATATTGTTTGAAAGACAATTTATGACCAACATAATTTATTATTTAGTTCGTTTATTTGACCTTTTTTAATATTTAATAGTTTCTTTTTGCAAGCAATAAGGTCATTTGAATTTTATATAAAAATATTTAATTTATTTCTATATATTTATTTCCAATATTTCGCTATCACAATGGATAGCTTCTTCAGGGATAATATAAGTTTTGAATTATAATAAAATAATAATTGAATTATGTATAAAAATGAAAAAATTTTTTAACAGAAAATGAAAAGCTTATAATTATGATATACAGTTATGATATATATATGTATATAAAACTTGTTTGGAATAGTAAATGAAAAATTATATATGTAATATTTTTAGTTTCTAAACTTATTCTTATAAATTAAATGTCTGTAATTTTGAGCTACATTGTCTGTATCTGTTTTAAAATTATTCTCTTTTCTATCGGTACATTAATAATCTGTAACATTTCTAACATAAATCGTCTTTTATAATTTGTTTCTGTATTAAATATAGTGGTATTTTCAAAATCTGGATAATGATCTTTTTTTTTTTTTTTTCTATACCTATACCTATAGATTTAGCATTAAAGAGAAAGAATTGTTTTTAGAAATTGTAAAATTTTGCATACAGGATAACAGATACTTTCAATATAACAACAAAATATATTCTCAGCATAAAGGTCTACCTATGGGTTCTCCAGCTTCTCCAATTATAGCAGATATAATTATGGAAGAACTACTTAATACTTGTATTAACAAATTGTCTATTAAACCAAAAATTATAACAAAATATGTGGATGATTTATTTTGTATTATTTCAGATTATAAAATAATAAATATATTAAACATATTTAATTCTTTTCACCAAAATATTAAATTTACAATTGAAAAAGAATCTAATAATAAACTCCCATATTTAGATACAATAGTAATTAGAAATGGAGATAAATTACTAATAGATTGGTATCAAAAACCGATTTCATCAGGAAGAATTATTAATTATTATTCTAAACATCCAAAGAGAGTTATTATAAATACGGCTAAAAACTTAATAGATAAAGTTCTAAATATTAGTGACAAAATATTTCATAAAAATAATAAAATAAAAATCAAACAAATTTTAAAAGATAATAGTTTTCCAAATGAACTAATTAATAAATTAATAAGACAATATAAAAGACCAATAAATAATAATACAAATATATATATAGTAAAATAAAAGATAAAACAGTAAAATTAGATAAATCCAATATTGTTTATAAAATACCGTGTAAGGGTAAAAATAATGAAAAATGTAATAAAATATATGTAGGTACAACTAAGAACAAATTGAAAACTAGATTAGCTGGACATAAATCTGACCAAAAACACAAACATACTTCTTCTCAAAAAACTGCATTAACATCACATTGTTACAATTTAGATCATTATCCAGATTTTGAAAATACCACTATATTTAACACAGAAACAAATTATAAAAGACGATTTATGTTAGAAATGTTACAGATTATTAATGTACCGATAGAAAAGAGAATTAATTTTAAAACAGATACAGACAATGTAGCTCAAAATTACAGACATTTAATTTATAAGAATAAGTTTAGAAACTAAAAATATTACATATATAATTTTTCATTTACTATTCCAAACAAGTTTTATATGCATATATACATCATAACTGTATATCATAATTATAAGCTTTTCATTTTCTGTTAAAAAATTTTTTCATTTTTATACATAATTCAATTATTATTTTATTATAATTCAAAACTTATATTATCCCTGAAGAAGCTATCCATTGTGATAGCGAAATATTGGAAATAAATGTGGGATGACTTACATATAACCACATACTTGGGTATTTGTGTTCTTACAACACTAATCCTATCTATGCTTTTATTATATTTTCGTTAATTTGTTCGCTAAGAAAATGACGAGGAATGCAAATGACAGACAGAACAGATTAGAGTTACAGTCGAGCCGTTGAGTTAAATAGTTGTGTCGAGAAAACATACAAAAAAAAGTGCACATTAGTTCTTAAAACATTTAAATAAAAGTTTTTGTAATCCTTTATAAAATTATTGAACTGAATTAATAAACTAAATTATTATTTGAAAAAAACTCATATGTAAACTAGTAAATTGGGTAAATAAAAAGGTAAGAACCCTACAAAATTGGGGGCTCGTCCGAGATTTCTTTCCAAAAAATTTAAGCCAAAGTGAGTGACAATTAACAAAATTTAAAATATTAATCAAAAGAAACATTAAAATTTGTGTAAATGTTGGTAGTGGTATACAAATCAAAATTGAATTCTGTTCGTAAAAACAAATACAATAAATTGTGCCGTTACATATGAACTACAATTGAGTGGCCTTGAAAATCAAGACGTTAGCTGTGTCAAAAAAAAACAGTTACTGTACAAGTGAATAGGGAAGATGATTTTCGAAAATTGTCCAACCAGTTGGAGAGGGTGACCAGGGATTTCTATACCTATCAGCTCAAAAGCGCAAAAGGACTCCAAGTCGTTATAAAGGGTATAGACACATGTGTTGATCCTGCGGAGATAAAGAACGGATTAATGGACAAAGGGTTCAAAATCAAGAGCGTAGTGAATATTAGAAACCGTGAAAAGATTCCTCAGCCCATGTTCAGGGTAGAATTGGAACCTGGAGATGTTGCCTTAAAGAAAAACGAGTCCCATCCAATTTACAATCTTATTTATCTTCTGCATCGTAGAATTACCGTGGAGGAACCGCATAAGCGTGTTGGACCCGTCCAGTGTCTTAATTGTCAAGAATTTGGTCACACCAAAGCGTATTGTAAATTGCCGTCTGTTTGTGTTGCATGTGGGGAACTACATGCAACTGCTCAATGTAATAAGTCCAAAACGGACTTAAAAATAAAAAAATGCAGTAACTGTGGAGGAAATCATACCGCTAATTATAGAGGTTGTCCAGTTTATTCTTATTTGAAGGGCATAAGGACCAATAAGTGGCCAGTATTACCTGACCATCCTCAACAACCTAATTTCACGTCGAGTAAGAATTTTCCTCAAATTGTACGACCAACTACTCACGTAAACGCTCCTAATTCTAGACAAGTTTCTTACGCAAACGTGGTCAAATCTAATATGCCAGGTCTGGAGCAGGAACCTATATCGCAATATTCTGAGCCACATATCAACAATCTAGAGACAACATTGCAGACACTTGTCCAAACTATGAACACTTTTACGACCACCATGACATCCATGATGCAGGAAATGCGGAAAATGCAATCCACTATCTTGCAAGCCATTTTAAAGAAATGATTTATTTAAAAATTTGTTTTTGGAACGCGAACGGCCTCCGCCAACATAAAAACGAACTGGAATACTTCCTGATGGATAAGCAGATTGATGTTATGATGATTGCTGAAACTCACTTGACGTCGACAGGGTACTTCAAAATTAATGGCTACGTGTTGTACGATACTAAAGATCCCCGCGGAAGAGCTTGTGGAGGTTCGGCAATTCTTATAAAGAACAGAATAAAACATTATCTAACATAATATAAGTGAGGATTACCTCCAAGCAACAAACATTTGCATTGAATTCTGTCAATACAAATTTGTTTTATCATCGATTTATTCTCCGCCTCGATTCTCAATAAAAGAACACCAATACCATAACTTCTTTAATTCCCTTGGAGCTAGATTTTTAGTTGCTGGCGACTTTAACGCCAAACACACATTTTGGGGTTCACGTCTGGTAACCCCAAAGGGTCGCGTACTCTTCAACACCATTGCTCAAATGGGCTTAGATGTACTCTCAAGCGGACATCCCACCTACTGGCCGACGGACCGACGGAAGATTCCCGATGTTATTGACTTTGGAGTAGTGAAAAATATCCCTGTAGAATGGATGCAAGTGGATCCTTCATTAGACTTGTCCTCAGATCACTCTCCTACTATCATTTCAATGCATTTCCCTCAAGTGTGTGGCTCTCCATTTAGAAACATGACTAAGACCCGAGTAAGCTGGATAAAATACAAAAAGTATTTAAGTTCTCATTGCACGGAAAATATTGTGTTGAGAACTACCGACGATATCGATGAGTCGATTGGCAACTTTACCGAGGACCTTCGACGAGCTGTGCATCACGCTTCCACTTATCACGTTGAATGTAGAAATAGGACAAACAGAACTTATTTATCTGAACTCGAACATCTCCTATCAGAAAAAAGAAGAATGAGAAGAGAGTGGCAACTTCACAGGTCTCCTGAACTGAAAGCTAGGCTACGGGTATGCAGAGATATACTAAGACATTTCTTAGAAACCCAAAGAACGGCTTCACTTACATCCTACTTGGAGGGTCTTGATAGTACCCCACAATCTGACTACTCGTTATGGAGGGCGGCAAGAGGTTTAAAAAGACCAGTGAGAGGAAAACCTCCTTTGCGAAATCCGACTGGTGACTGGGCTAGAAATGATTCCGAGAAAGGGACATTATTTGTTAACCATTTAAGAAATGTGTTTACTAAAAACAACTCAAATAACGTATCTGATTTGCCACCACTCGTTATTAGACCTCCTGTACCTCTAAGACTAAACTTTGGTGATGTCCAAAGCGCTATTGGTACTCTGAACCTTAGAAAGGCTCCAGGTATGGATAAAATCAGCAATAAAATGCTTGTGGAGTTACCTCGTGTAGCTAGAAGAATTATCCTCTTTATCTTCAACGCTATTTTACGCCTAGAATACTATCCTGCAGATTGGAAGGTGTCTATGATCACTATGATTCCTAAGTCAGGGAAGGATCACACCAAAGTAGAGTCATATAGGCCAATTAGCCTATTGCCGACAATTTCTAAACTGTTCGAAAAATTGTTAATGACTAAGTTGATTCCAATTCTGAACGACACTGAATGCATTCCTAATCATCAATTCGGCTTCAGAGCTAAACACAGCACCATCGAACAAACACACAGATTGGTAAATGTGATAAGAGGGTCGTTTGAAAACAAAAAATACTGCTCCGCCCTTTTCATTGATGTGTCCCAAGCGTTCGACAAAGTTTGGCATGACGGTTTAATGCACAAAATAAAATTAACTCTGCCTGCTAACACCCATAAACTTATGGAAAGCTATTTATACGGTCGCAAATTTAAAATCAAAGAAGGCAATTTTTTAAGCCCCGCTCAGCCAATTGAAACAGGTGTGCCACAGGGTAGCATACTGGGTCCTACTTTATATTTGATTTATGCCTCCGACATGCCGTCAGACCCCAAAATCCACACGTCAACTTTCGCAGACGATACAGCCTTTATCAGCGTTCACAAGGACCACCAAGTAGCATCACAGAATTTGCAGAATTATGTTTATAAACTAGAGAATTGGCTAGAGCTTTGGAAAATCAGGGTTAATGAACAGAAATGTATTCATATCACTTTCACATTGCGAAAAGAAACTTGCTCGTTCATCAAAATAAATAATCAAATTATTCCTCAACATAATGAAGTCAAATACCTCGGCATTCACCTCGACCGCCGTTTAACTTGGAAGTCTCATATTGAAGCGAAACTTACACAGATGAGATTAAAAGCAGTGCAACTTAATTGGCTAATTGGCAGAAATTCTTCGCTAAAGTTGGACTGCAAACTATTGTTGTACAATGCAATTCTAAAGCCAATCTGGTGCTATGGAATTCAATTATGGGGTACTGCCTCAGCATCAAACATTGAAAAAATTCAAAGGGGTCAAAATAAAATTCTACGTATAATTACTGCAGCTCCATGGTATGTTAAAAATTCTCGAATTCACAAAGATCTATGCGTGCCATCAGTAAAAGTTGAATTTACAAAACACGCGTCAAAGTATGTCAGCAAACTTGAACACCACCCAAACCCACTTGCAAGAGACATCCTTAACTTTAGTGGCCATAATCGGTTGAGAAGGAGGGATACCCTTGCTTTAACTCAAGCGCAAAATAGATGACTGGATCAGTTGAAGTGAAATTTTTTTAGTATCATAAAATGTTTGTCTAGCACTGGCTGGGCTTATTATTTTCTTTTTAGTATTAAGATTTGAATACTTATTGTCATTTCATTATATGAAGATTCAATAAATAAATAAAGGCTATAAAAAAAAAAAAAAAAAAAAATTTACAAAATACAATATGCATTAACATTTGTATTTTTGTTTAAAGTGAAGAAAAAGAAAAGGTGAAAAAGAGAAGTAATAATTGCCGTGAATTTAAGAGAAAAATAAATGGAGCGATTCATGCCGAGGACGCTTGAGGGAAGAAAAAATTGAGTTTAAGAGTGCAAGGTGTATATGTGTACATACATTCGAGTGACGATTGCCGATTAACAGCAGAGAGCTGGAGTTTAAGAGTGCAAGGTGTCTAAGTGTACATTTGAGTGACGATTGCCGATTAATAGCAGAGAGCTGGAGACGTTAGTTGCAGTCAAACATCATTATAATCAACAGAGAGAGAGAAGCCGCAACGCCTTGTAGAGTAAAGATAAGTGGTTGTAGTTTGTTGGTTATATTGTATGTAACATTGAGTTTATATAAAAAGTAGAAGGCTTTTAATAGAAAAAAAATTGTGTAAAGTGGAAAATATTTAAGAGTAAAATATCATGATCGAAGAGAACATTGGAATGTTAAAGTTTTGATTTGAGTTGATTTGTTGTTTTATAATATTTTTAACATTTTTGCTTTCCATTCAGACATTAAGGTAGGGCAAAAAACTTTGGTTGAAATTGATATATTGTTTTGGTTTAAATTAAAGTTAATTGAAAGTTTTTATGAGATATAATATTCTTTTCGTATATTTTGGCCTTACTATTAAAGGGAGAAATTAATTGAAATTAGTATCCTTTTAAATTTGAAAAAATATTTTACATATATATATTTTAAATTTAAATTATTGTGAATTTGTAAAACTTTTGTGCACTATCATGGAGTTAAGGGAAATTTTAGCTATGACAGTAGAAGACTTGAGAACTAACGCGGAAGACGCTGGACTGTCGTCTACTGGGTCTAAAACGGACTTACAAGAACGTCTCATTCGACATTTTTGCAATACTGACGCTACTGACGCTGGCTCTAATTTCGATGATGCAACTTCAGATTTGGTGCGCAATATGGCAGGACGTTCTAGTTTTACCCTGAAAGATATCGAAAATTCGCTAACACGGTTTTCAGGGGAAGGTGCTCCTGATGTTGAATCGTGGATTCAGGAATTCGAAGACTGTTCGCACGTGGTGCAATGGAATGAGTTGCAATGCTACATATATGCTAAACAATTGTTGACGGGTGCAGCACGAATATTTGTAAGGAGCCAAGCAGGCGTTAGGGATTGGGGTACTCTTAAGAGAGTTTTAAAAGGAGAGTTCGGTACCAAGTTGTCATCCATTTCGATCCATAAAATGTTGAAGAGTCGCAGAAAGAAGGCAGACGAGTCTTATAAACAATATTTATACACTCTAATGGAAATTGGCAGTTCCATACATTTAGATGAAATTAGTATTGTCGAATATTTCATTGAGGGCATAACCGATTCCAGAATAAATAAGTCCATTTTATACCAAGCGCGAAATATTTCAGAGCTGAAAGAAAAAACAATTGTGTACGAAAAAATTGGTGCACCCGCGAAATTGTTAAATTTCAAAGGCAGCAAGGAAGTGGTCTCAGATGTAAAGACCGAAGCACTGTAAAATGTTTTAAGTGTGGGGAAAAGGGCCACATTTCGAAAAATTGTCGTTCAGTGGACATAAAATGTTTCAAGTGTAAGGGATTTGGCCACAAGTCATTTGAGTGTGGTACAAAAAAGAAAGTCGAAAACCCTAAAGATGAGAATATTAAGGAAGAGAAAAAAGTTGTTCATACACTGACAGACGATGTATCTACAGCTCCGAGACGAATCTTTAAAGATATTGTGGTGTTAGGAAGAACTGTCTTTGCTTTGGTCGATACTGGCAGCGATATAAGTTTACTCCGTTATGATACTCTCTTATTGTTAGGCGATGCAACGTTAGAATCCGGAACAAGAATTCTCTCGGGTATTGGTGGCAAAACAATAACGACAGTGGGTTGTCTTAAATGCGTGGTGAAAGTAGATAACCTTGAGCTAGATATTGTTTTCTATGTCGTAAAAGAGGGTGATATCTTGTATTCAGCTATTATTGGAAACGACGTTTTAAATCAAGCTGATTTAATAATCGATGTGAGAGGCGCGACATTTAGAAGAAATTTTAAACCCGTTAATATGTTTGAGACAAATTTCGACAACACAGAAAATTCTATAGAGGAGGCGTTAATATCTTCCGATGAACGTTTGCTCACGTTGGACGTCAATTCAATTGCAGCAGCGCAAAATGAATTTCACGAAATAATTCACTCTATGTCTATAAATCAACAACTTTGCGATATTTTGGAACTGGATCATTTAAGTAAAGAGATACGCGCCGAGATTGAGGACGCAATTAATTCATACAGGCCAATCAAACCGACAAACTTTCCTATAAAAATGAAAATTGTACTGAAAGATGATATTCCAGTCGCAAGCCGGCCTAGAAGAACATCGTTTGTTGACCAGCAGAAAATTGATAAACAAGTCAGAGAATGGCTAGATGAGGGCATAGTGAAACCAAGCGTATCCGAATATTCTTCACTAGTCGTGTTAGTTTCTAAAAAAGATGGTACATGCAGACTATGCTGCGATTATCGGCGTCTCAATGAAAAAATTGTTCGCGATAACTTTCCAATGGCCCTTGTTGATGACGTCGTTCAGAAATTACAGGAGGGTAGAGTGTACACCACAATTGATTTGAGGAATGGTTTCTTCCATGTACCCATAGAGCAAGAATCACAAAAGTATACGGCCTTTGTCACACATAATGGCCAATATGAGTTTAGTTTTGTGCCATTCGGTATCTCTAATTCTCCAGCCGTATTTTGCCGTTATATTTCTGCAGTTCTCCAAGAGTTGTTTAGAGACGGTACTGTAATAATTTACATGGACGATATTGTTATTCCATCAAAAGACGAAGAGGAGGGTCTTGAAAAATTGTGTAAATTTTTAAAAGTCGCTTCGGCAACGGCCTTGAGATAAAATGGAGCAAGTGCCAATTTCTGAGAAAAAGTATTAAATTCCTGGGATATAGAATAGAGAACTCATTAATACATCCAACAGATTGGGTGCCCCGATAGACTAGGCGATAGTGTGCCGGACTATCAGTCAGAGGGTTGCGGGTTCGATTCCCGCCAAAGACTCTGGGTGTTTTCTGCAGACAAGCCAAAAAGCTTCGCAGTTTGTGTTTGTTTATAAAAAAAAAAAAAAAAGAAAATTTCTGCGATTAGAAACTTCCCCATTCCAACTAATGTGAAAACATTGCAAAGGTTTTTGGGACTTCTTCATTCTTTCGACGCTTTATACGAGAGTACGCATTGGTCGCTAAACCATTGTCGGATCTTCTTCGTAAAAATGCTAAGTTCAAGATGGGCGATAACGAACTACTTGCAGTTCAACAATTGAAAAGTGCACTTACGAGCGAATCGATTCTAAAACTTTATAATCCTAAAGCTGAAACAGAAATTCACACAGATGCTAGTATACATGGTTACGGAGCAGTACTTTTTCAGAGAGATTCAGAGGACATGCAGCTACACCCTGTTGAGTACATGAGCCGAAAGACGACACCAGCAGAGGAAAAGTACCATTCGTATGAGTTGGAGGTGCTAGCTATCGTAGAAGCGCTGAAAAAATGGAGAACGTACGTCATGGGTCTGAAATTTAAAATCGTGACTGATTGCAACGCGTTCGCAATGACCATGCGCAAAGAAGATGTTCCTGTTCGAGTTTCGCGTTGGGCACTTTTTCTTCAAGATTTTAATTACGTCATAGAGCACCGATCGGGTACGAAAATGAGACATGTAGACGCTCTCAGCCGTATAGCGTGTCTGATGATACAAGATAGTCTACAACATCGCATAAAAGAAGCCCAAAAAAGTGACGATCGTATCAATGCTATTCGCAAGGTTTTGGAGATGAGCGAGTATGAAGATTATTTCATCAAATATGATATAGTTCATAAAGATACAGCTAAGTAGCTGATAGCAATACCAGAGAACATGGAGAAAGAAATAATTGAAATGGCACATCGTCAAGTACACTTCGCAACAAAAAAGACGAAAGATTTGGTCGAAAAGCAATTTTATTCTAAAATTGGACGCTAAGGTAGATGCTGTTGTAAAAAGTTGCGTTGAGTGTATCATAACTGACTCAAAGGCGGGAAAGAAAGAAGGATTGCTTAATCCGATAGGCAAATCAGATAGGCCACTTCTAACGTATCATTTGGACCACGTCGGTCCAATGGATAATACCAAAAAGTTATACAATCACGTTCTGGTAATTGTCGACGCATTTTCGAAATTCGTATGGCTTCATCCTACGAAGGGTACAGGCAGCAAAGAAGTAGTGGAGAAATTACAAAAACAAGCGGCTATTTTCGGAAATCCAGTTCGTGTTATCACCGGCAGAGGTACAGCATTTACCTCGAACGAATTCGAAGAATACTGTAAAAGGGAAGATATTCAACACTTGTTAATCACTACCGGAGTGCCAAGAGGAAACGGTCAAGTCGAGAGAGTACATCGTGTGGTCATGCCTATGTTAGCCAAAATGTGCGCCGAGCAGCCGAACAACTGGTACCGATATGTGGATCGAGTTCAACAAATCCTGAACAACACCCCATCAAGAAGCACGCAGAATACCCCATTTAAAATTTTAACAGGCATTGATATGAGAACAAAGGAAGATTTCGAGTTACAGAAAATGCTTGAGGAACTAGCAATTGAAGAGTTGCAAAATGAACGTGATCAAGTTCGTGAGGACGCCAAAGAAAATATTTTAAAAATCCAAATGGAAAACAAGAAAACTTATGACAAAAACAGAATTGCCGCCAAGCAATATGATTTGGGTGATTTAGTCGCAATAAAACGTACTCAGTACGGTACAGGCTTGAAACTACGACCAAAGTTTTTGGGTCCATATAAAGTAGTCAGAAAATTGAACCATGAAAGATATGAGATGGAAAAAGTTGGCGAATGTGAGGGTGCTAGAAGATGTCCAACCGTTGCAGAATTTATGAAGCCTTGGAATCCGACTTCGGGGTCGAAGTCAGCGTCAGGATAGCCGAATGTGGGGTGACTTACATATAACCACATACTTGGGTATTTGTGTTCTTACAACACTAATCCTATCTATGCTTTTATTATATTTTCGTTAATTTGTTCGCTAAGAAAATGACAATGATTGCAAATGACAGACAGAACAGATTAGAGTTACAGTCGAGCCGTTGAGTTAAATAGTTGTGTCGAGAAAACATACAAAAAAAAGTGCACATTAGTTCTTAAAACATTTAAATAAAAGTTTTTGTAATCCTTTATAAAATTATTGAACTGAATTAATAAACTAAATTATTATTTGAAAAAAAACTCATATGTAAACTAGTAAATTGGCTAAATAAAAAGGTAAGAACCCTACATAAATATATAGAAATAAATTAAATATTTTTATATAAAATTCAAATGACCTTATTGCTTGTAAAAAGAAACTATTCAACATAATTTATGTTAAATATTTTGAAATTTTGTCTAATTTTCACCATTTTTAATTGATTTAATTACCAATTCTTACCATAATTTACAGAATTCGTCTGATGTTCATAATAATCTTGAGTGTAATTTAACAAACAGAGTATAACCAAGTAAGAGTGCTATATTCGGCTGGGCCAAATCTTAAATACCCTCCACCTAAACGTAATAAGAAATACAAAAACTACACTGGTTATAGGACTAGAATATCCTTATACTGTGTTTTCTATTCAGCCTTAGGGCATATTTTATTAGTATTTGATATATTGTTTGAAAGACAATTTTACGACCAACATAATTTATGTTAAATATTTTGAAATTTTGTCTAATTTTCACCATTTTTAATTGATTTAATTACCAATTCTTACCATAATTTATAGAGTTTGTCTGATGTTCATAATAATCTTGAGTGTAATATAACAAACAGAGTATAAAAAAATTCGGTTTTAGTGACTTTGCTCAAAAAAAAAAAAACTTCATTAAATAGGGCTTTTAGAGGAGATGCCAGCAAAAAAAATTTTTTTTGGCGGTCACGCCTATTTTCGAGGGGGCGGGACCGTTAAGTTGAAAATATATAGGCCTATATCTCGGGAAGTACTGGGTGTATGATAATTTATAATGCATTAAATAAAAGGTATTAAAAATACCTTCCCAACGATATATATTGTTGAAAATATTACTCTTCATAATATTATAAACCTGATACAAAACATATTTTGTATTTATATTATATTATTATCATAGTTGCTTTGCATTTTATATATAACTATTGAAGATTTTTATTTGTCATTCATTAATAAAACTTTGAATCGTTTAGAAACTTTTTCTTGTTTCTAATTCATTTTTAACATGATTATAAAATATGGACCGAATATGGGTTAAATCCGAAAAGAATATTTTTATTTGTTTTTTTTTTTTGGAAATGGGTCTTATATGGCAGCTATGACAAATTATGGGCCGATCTTCTTAAATTTTGGAACCGTGATTTTCATGCATATGAGGATATTTCACGTCGAATTTCAACATAATAACGGTATATTTAAGATATACACACAGCTTCACAAGTGTGTAAGCACCAGTGATTTTTTTAAGATTATGAAAAGCATTATAGTTCAACTTAAATTTTTTTCATAACCGAATCTATTATTCAACCAAATATCCAACAAAACGAAACTTTTAAATTTCAATCGATGGATAGATTTTAGGATTTTCATTATCCATATATTTATTAAGTTAAGCATGAGTTCATTAAATTTAATTTTCATTTTAATTAACTGAAGGTAGGAATTGTTTTACAACATGAAATTTTTTTATTAAAATTTTTATTGATAATTTTCTTGGCTGAGCTGGGGATCGAACCTGGGTTGAATTTACATGTTTCGAGAATCACCACATTCTCTCATCAGAATTATTTGCGTTCTAACCTCTGCACCACTGCCTGCTAGCCAACAGTCAAACATCAATCTTTAACCAGTGATACTGGTGGTTCGAAATTTGCTGTAATTATCATTTTTTTTCAATTTTATTTACATGTTGTCTCCTTTTTCTTCAGTTCGTATTCTTTCGTCAAGACTTTGTCTTGAAAACCTGAATACATTTTATTTATTATGTTTGTTTAGTTCGACATTTTATGTGTACAACATTAAGTACAAATGCAAACAATAGGGCTTGTGCCGGAGCTTTAGTTTGAGGGTAATTGTTATAGTTGAATTGTTAATTTTTGATATATTTATTTAGTTAGGCATGAGTTCATTAAATTTAATTTCCATTAACTTAACTGAAGGTAGGAATTGTTTTACAACATGAAATTTTTTTATTAAAATTTTTATTGATAATTTTCTGGGCTGAGCTGGGGATCGAACCTGGGTTGAATTTACATGTTTCCAGAATCACCACATTCTCTCATCAGAATTCTTTGCGTTCATTATCTTAAAAAAATCAAATAATTTGTTGTGTTTACTCACTTTTGAGGCTCATAGTATGTATATTAGCATTAACGTGGATTTCGGAAGAGGACCTTATATGGGGAACATAGTCAAATATGGACCGATATTCTCAAACTTCAGCAGTTTGATTTAGGCATGTATGTAAATAATCCGTGTAAAATCTTGGGTTGGTACCCTAATTTATAAGAGATTTATGAGTATTAAAGTGATTTTCGGAAGTGAGCCTTATATGGGGCATACGATTAAAAATAGACCGAAATTCACAAAATTTTGTGTACCGATATTTATACTATATATATATAGCGATAAATTTCTTTTTCAGATGTGGTACTTGTATGGGACCTATGACCAATTCTGGGCCGACCACCATAAAATTTAGTACAACAATTCATTTGCCTATAAAGATTATTCATGTCAAATTTTAACCGTTTAACATTATTTATATCTGTTTTATACGTATTTTTTTTTTTTTTTTTTTATAATACATTATATTTATTTATTGAATCTTCAGATATTGAAATGACAATAAGTTTTCGAATCTTAATACTAAAAGAAAATAATAAGTCCAGCCAGTGCTAGACAAAATATTATGATACTACAAAAAATTTACATCCACTGATCCAGTCATCTGTTTTGCGTTTGAGTTAAAGCAAGGGTATCCCTCCTTCTCAACCGAACATGGCCACTAAAGTTAAGGATGTCTCGTGCAAGTGGGTTTGGATGGTATTCAAGTTTGCTGACATATTTTGAGGCGTATTTTGTAAATTCGACTTTCACCAAAGGAATGCCTAGATCTTTGTGAATTCGAGAATTTTTAACGTACCATGGAGCTGCAGTAATTAGACGTAGAATTTTATTTTGACCCCTTTGAATTTTTTCAATGTTGGATGCTGAGGCAGTACCCCATAATTGAATTCCATAACACCAGATTGGCTTTAGAATTGCATTGTACAACAAAAGTTTGCAATCCAACTTTAATATAGAATTTCTGCCGATTAGCCAATTAAGTTGCACTGCTTTTAATCTCATCTGTGTAAGTTTTGCGTCAATATGAGATTTCCAGGTTAAACGACGATCGAGGTGGATTCCGAGGTATTTGACTTCATTGTGTTGCGGAATAATTTGGTTATTTATTCTGATGGACGAGCAAGTTTCTTTTCGCAATGTGAAAATGATATGAATACATTTCTGTTCATTAACCCTGATTTTCCAAAGCTACGTATTTAAGTGAATTTTGGAAGTAGACTTTATATGGGGGCTATGGTCAAACATGGACGGAACTAAAAAAAAAATTTGTTTTGCAATTTATTTTTGCATAAAACTTATTTTTGCTGAATTTTGTCTTGATATTAAATTTTTATAGGCATTTATGTATAATTGAGCAATATTTCGGGAAGATGCATCAGGATACCATATCATCAAATATGATTTCCCGACACGATGAAATATTGCAGATATAGCCAATTTATATCTGTTTTAGCTAGTCACTATATTTAGTTTTTAACCAATGGAGGGACTCGTAAGTATCGCATAGGTTTTACAACAGATTTATGCTACTAAGTTTCGTAAGTTTCGCAGTAATTTACTTAATTTTGTTAGTACGTGCGTTAGGGAGACTTTGGGTGTCCCAAACTCACAAAATATTAGTTAAAAAAATTTTTTTGTATTAACTAATTAATATTAAATAAAAAATTTTGGATTTTTTTTTTAAAAAATATTATACTCCATATTGATGATTATTGTGTGTTGTGCGATCGTTGCTGCTGCTGTTGTTATTGTGGTTTACGTTGGTGGTTGTTGAGTACTCGGCCTTTGGCCGCTCCGATCTCTTCCTTCTGGCATGTTACCAAACTTTTGTGTTTTGTTATTGTTTAACCTTGATTTGAACCTTAGTTAATAATAATTTTTTTATGTTCTTTTTAGCGTTACATTTTTTTGTAAAAGTCAAAACTGTATTTTTGCAAGCTTGTTATTGTAGATTTAACATAAGATCACGTACACACAGTTTTTTTCACACTTTTTTCTTTATTCTAGGTTTAAAATTTATAATTTTTTTTGTATAATTTATAACTAAATTCACTTTATATTATCCACTTACTATATATTATAGGTTTTTATTGAATTTATTTGAATTTTATACCACTTTATTTAATTTTTAATCATCTTCACTTTAATAAAAATATTTTTTTGAAGTTTTAATTTATCTTAACTAACACTTTATTTTCGTTATGGTTAAATATGATTTTCATTTTATTTTATTATAGAGCAATTCCTTATGAAAACGACCACAATTGGCAAATTTTTGGACGACCCCCCTCCGATTTTAAAATAAATAGTCTCAATCGATTGCCCAGCAAAAAATAATGTACCTACATATTTTTTTTTTTACAGTGACTGGTTTAGTGGTGGTGTACACCACTGTCATGTGACAAAATTGAAGAATTCTTCATAAGGGACCTCATTAAAAGTTGTTTAAAAAAAAAAAACTACTAAAGCGATCGCAACGAGTGATACCTCGTTGGAAAGGTATTGAATCAGGCTTTAATTGAAAAATAAAATTTTCCTAATTTTTCTTAAAAATTTACCTTTAAATTTTCCCATGAAAATTAAATTTTCCGATTTTCCACAGAAGCTCCTAAATTTTCCGGCAAATTTTATTTTTTGGATTCCTCATAATTTTTGCTTTAAGAATCAGCACTAAAAAAATGGGCCCCGACTCCTTGTTTGGACAGGAGAAGAGCATTTAAGAGACCACCTTGTTAAAAATACATTTTAAAAATTATTTTACAGTTAAAAATACATTTATGAAGAAAAAATCTTTCTTATTTTGCTGCTTATACTTAATTACAATATTTATTAAAAATTTCAATTGTCTTGGCATCATTATAAAATTAAAGTAACTTTAAATTTAGCACGTCGGCAGACGAAGAGTACCGCTTTACATTAATTGACATATCAGAAATATTTGGTATGAAGCAATGAAACTTTTGCGTTCCAGTTATAGTTTTGACATTATTATATCTGTTTTGAATTCGTCGCTCCATGGCATCGTGTTCTTTTTGAGTGCATAAAACTGTGTTAATGGCAATTTCCTTGCTTTGAATCCACGAAAACAAATGTTGTACATTTAAGATCTGGTCAGTATATGGCCTTTGCAAACTTTTCAATTCCACCGTGAAATACTTTCAATTTCTTGCATGGAAAGAAAATTAATTTGATGTTTTGATGAAACACGCAAACGCAGACTGAATGCGTTCCGTGCCAGCACGCATTCTTTTGGTCGTAGGATGGCAAACTTAGAAAATCCCACTTTTTCTGCTGGGTATTTCTCATTGAACTGATGGTATGCTTCGGATAGATTACATAATAATAATCTGCGCTGCTTGTGTACTTTTTCTCCATCTTCACGTGTGATAACATAGTCACGTGTACCTGGGCAGGCGCGGCTGTTGTCATCATTGCAGTAAAAATCTTGAATCAATTTCACCGTTGCTTCGCTGAGGGTCCTTAAGCCAAATTTATTGGTGGGAGTCGCCAATATGCCCTTCTGTCGAACTAATTCTTTGCTTCTTCTCGCGATGTAAAAAGATGTTTGAAACTGTTCAGAAATCTTGCGTATAGACCATGATTGAGGCAGCACAGATAAAATGAGATATTTCTCCGGAAAAGTGGTCGCTAAATTGAATTTTCTTTTCAACTGTTCAATCATTTGTTTGTCGTCATCAACGTTATCTGCTTGACTGCATTCGTTATCAGAGCCTTCATCAAATATTGTCGCGATTGCACTCACAACCTTGCCTTTTTTCTCTTTCCTGTATGTTTCACTTCGCAACTTTCTTTTTCTACTAGGCGTTTCACCTAAAGTGGTAATAGCCTCATTCAAAGGACTCAAAGACATATTGACCATCGGAATGTCTGCCTCACTATCAGATGAAACATTTTGTTCACTTGTCATTTCACTCTCGGATTGTGGCTGCATTTGTTTCAATGCATTTGCTTGTTGAGACAAATCGATTTTACACTTGGGGCAAATGAATTCTGCTTCTTCACCGTATTGTATATTTAATTCATTCATGTATCGCTTCGAAACACCAGTTAATTTTAATACTTTTATCTTTTTCGAACGATGTCCACTCCTGTTAAACGGATTGCAGCAAAATTTATTAATTTTACTTTAAATTGTCTTTACAGCTTCACTCTTTACTTTACAAAAAAAAAACACTTTAACACTTTCGCGTTTAGTATTCAACTGAAATTTGACTCAGAGTGTGTGAAGTATTTATATTTATTTTTTGTTAAAAAATAGGTAAAAAAAATAAGCGATATTTGCTTTTCTTTAATAAGAAAATTTGCGTGAACTACTGGTCATAAAATGTTTTTTAAAGAGGGACTTAATTGGTTACTGCCAATAAGCCGACCACAGGTCATAAAATGTTTTGTAAATTTTTTAAATTACCAGGTAATAAATATTTCCCCATATTTATGGAAAATCCGTGTTTTATGATTTGTTTCTGCACGTGTCATTTTAGGCGAAATATTTATTACCTGGTAATTTAAAAAATTTACAAAACATTTTATGATCTGTAGCCTCAGTCGGGTTTGGTGTGCCATTACATGCCACTGCTGCTATTATCCATGGATTTATGGCCGATCTTGTGAAGGCAGGCAAACCATATTCACTACACACTCAACTTGGGGCTCTTAAAAAAAAATTGATTTTTTCTTCATAAATGTATTTTTAACTGTAAAATAATTTTTAAAATGTATTTTTAACAAGGTGGTCTCTTAAATGCTCTTCTCCTGTCCAAACAAGGAGTCGGGGCCCATTTTTTTTATTGCTGATTCTTAAAGCAAAAATTATGAGGAATCCAAAAAAAAAAAAAATTAGCCGGAAAATATAGGAGCTTCTGTGGAAAATCGGTAAATTTAATTTTCATGGGAAAATTTAAAGGTAAATTTCTAAGAAAAATTAGGAAAATTTTATTTTTCAATTAAAGCCTGATTCAATACCTTTCCAACGAGCTATCACTCGTTGCGATCGCTTTAGTAGTTTTTTTTAAAACAACTTTCAATGAGGTCCCTTATGAAGAATTCTTCAATTTTGTCACATGACAGTGGTGTACACCACCACTAAACCAGTCACTATAAAAAAAAAAATATGTAGGTACATTATTTTTTGCTGGGCAATCGATTGAGGCTATTTATTTTAAAATCGGAGAGGGGTCGTCCAAAAGGTGATCGCTTTCATATGGAATTGCTCTATATACATATATTTTATAATTTTTATATCCTTCACCTTCATAAGAAGGGTATATATAAGTTTATAATAGGATAAATAAATTAGAAAAATCAAATGTGGTTTACAGAATACCGTGCAACGGCAACCCTGTGGATAGTTGTAATAAAATTTACATAGGCACAACAAAGAACAAATTAAAAACAAGATTAACTGGACACAAATCAGATCAAAAGATGAAAAACAATACGGAAGTCACACAAAAAACAGCTTTGGTGGCCCATTGTGCGAAGAAAAATCATTCCCCCGATTTTGACAAAGTACAAATTATTGACAGTGAAAACAATTATAAACGCCGCTATATGCTCGAAATGCTTCATATAATCAATACACTGACAAACGATAGGATAAACTACAAAGCCGACACTGAAAGTGTAGCGCAAAGTTATCGTCATTTAATTTACAAAGGAAAACGTAGCAATAATATAATTATTTTTAAGATCAGTGTAACATTAGACGATGAAGAAGACACTGACTGTTTACGCGCATAAAATTAAATGTATTTTTTGTTTTTGTTTAATGTACACTTTTTCGGTAATAATTGTCATTGTTGTTTTTTACATTTAATATTTGTTATTTGTGATTTTCTTTGTGCTTTACATAAATAAATTTTACTTTTGCATTTTATTTTGTCGTTTTCTTATTATATTTGATACACTTTTTGTTTTTATTTAGAAAATAAGCTTTGAAAATCCTATACGAAGTGTAGCGAAATATCAGCAATAAAAAATTTTACATACACTTGACCTCGAGCTCAAACAATTTTATTTCTTAAAAATTATAACTGAAAGGTCGGATAAAAACAACACTCCTTTATATTTTATTATATTTTTTTAGATATTTACTGTTTTTATTTAAAGTATTATTAAAGATTATGGCGGTTTTGTTAAATATTTACTTTATTTATTTATTAATTGTTTGGCAGGATCGCCATGTAATTAAATTGCACAGTCTTTTATATTATTTGAATGGTTCTTTATTAATTGTCTAATTTCTTTATTCTTAAAACCTAAAGACTTAAAATTACTTAAGCTAGCAGAGGGTCGTCAAGTGCTTGTCACTTGATACCCTCTTTGTTCAAACATTCCATGGCAGCATAACTGCATATATGGGAGAATGCTTAGATAAGCGTTTCTCATGGTTATGCTGCCTAAGTGTGTGCTATTTGACGCCTAATACCGTACATACCGAAAGTAGGTAAGAGTCGATAGTTAGACACACTACAATACCAAAATTTTTAAGAGAGTTATGCTCTTTTAAGTCATTTTCGGAAGTGGGCTTTATATGGGAGCTACGACTAATTATGGACCGATCTTCACGAAATTTGTAGATGTGATTTAGCTTCATTCACTACTCATTTGTGGTGAAACTTGTTTGCATACTTCCATAATTCAAAGATTTATGACAGGTTAACTCCAATTTCGGGTGGACATTTGTATGGGGGCCAGGTGAAATAATGGACCGATTTCCACCAGTTTCAATCTCATTCATCCTTGAGCCGAAAAAATATCACGTACCATATTTTATCGAAATATTTTCAAAATTGCGACCTGTACTCCGCGCACAAGCTTTACATGGACAGCCAGCCAGACGGACGGACGAACATCGTTAAATCGACTCAGGAAGTGATTCTGAGCCGATCGGTATACTTTAAGGTGGGTGTTGGACCAATATTTCTGGGCGTTACAAACATCAGCACAAATCCAATATACCCTCCCCACTATTGTGATGTAGGGTATAAAAATTTGAACAGTAGGCCTCACAGTAGGCGTGTTCATACCAACTCAGAAACCTTCTCGAGCTCATGCACAACAACTTTGCCAAAAATAATTACATGATCAAATACATACATAGTTTACATACAAACATTTATTTTTTGAGATGGGATATGAAAGCGGGCGTGGCGCATAACATTTTTATTTTTATCTCGCCTTCAGTAAGATGTGTATACAAATTGTTTGAAGTAAATCTGTAAAATGCCATGCAGAAGCAATTAATCAATAAATAAAAAAAGTGGGCGTTAAAGTAGGCGTGGTCCTACCAACTCATGCACAACAACTTTGCCGAAGATAATAACATGATCAGATGCATAGTTTGCGACAATAGAATAGAAGAAATGAATTTCAAAAATGTACCAATATAAGTGTACTGAAATTTGGCCCTTTTTACACCTTTATATTTGAGTCATGAATAGCATGTTCTGGGTTTTTTTTTGTGTGGATGGAAGAATATTTTATCGTCTTTTTATTTTTAAATTGAATAAATAATATCAAATATGCGTTTTTAACCCGTTTTTTGTCACCCGTGAAAAAATAATTTTCAAAAAAGTACATTTTAATTATCCGTAATACGTACTATTTGGAAATTATAGTTCATGGAATTTTTAGTGAAAAAATACATTTTGATAAAAAAGTACAAAAAAAGAATACAATTTTTAGGCCATAGGAATTCGAATTTCAAAAAAGTACCAAAAATATTTCTAGTCTTTATTGATCTGAGCCAGATGCATTTAATATAGTATTTCTATGTTTATTTATGTAGGAGATATACATGTTAACGGAGCGTTCTACTGGGACTATTTTTACCCCATATGGTGCCTTGAATTTCGAATTTCAGAAAAGTACCAAACACCTGTCGGCTCTTTTTTTGATTAAAGCCGGACGCATTTAAAATATTATTTCTGTATTTGTTTTGGAGATATAGAGGTACAGGTTTTACCCGTTTTTGCCTTAACGACAGAATTTTCAAAAATCCGTTCTTAGTGGATCTTCATGTTGTAAAAGGAACCCATTACCCAAATTTCAAGTTTCTAGCTTTAGCGGTTTGGGATGTGCGATGATGAATGAATTAGTCAGTCAGTCAGTCACGTTACTCTTACTCTACTAGTTCTAATACCCTTTATATAAAATTTTAATACCCTACACTGGTTATAGGACTAGAATTTCCTTATTCAGTTTTTCTATTCAGTTGTAGTTCAAATTTTATTAGTATTTGATATATTGTTTGAAAGACAATCTTACGACCAACATAATTTATTTCAAATGTTTTTAAATTTTACCTAATTTTGACCATTTATAATTGATGTAATTACCGATTATTACTAAATATAATTTACAGAATTTGTCTAATTTTCATAATATGTAATCTACAGCTACAAAATCCAGCAGCATGATTGCCGTATAACCGATCTTTGTATGATTTCTGGATTAAAATTTCTCATCTGTATAAAAGTTGGTTCGATATCAATATTTATTAACCATTTTTGTAGGTTAAATTGTTTTTCGGAAATGGTTCTTATATGGCAGCTTTGTCAAATTATGAGCCGATCTTCTTAAATTTTGCAACAGTGAATTTTATGCATATGAAGATATTTCACGTCGAATATGGACCGATGTTCTCAAAATCTTGGCATGTATGTATATAATCCGTGTTAAATTTTGGATCGGTGCCGTTATATATAAAAGATTTATGTGTATTAAAGTGATTTTCGGAAGAGGGCTTTATATAGGGGATATGGTCAAATATGGGCCGAAATTCACAAAATTTATGCAGAATGATTTTTGGCTATATGTAAATGATTTATACAAAGTTTTTAGTCGGTACCTATATTTATAAGGTATATATAAAGATAAATATCTTTTTCGGATGTGGTCCTTATATGGGAGCTATGACGAACTATGGACCTACCACCATTAAATTCAGTACAACAATTTATTTACCTATAAGAATTTTTTATTACAATTTTTAAGCTTTTAACATTATACGTATTTAAGTAAATTTTGGAAGTGGACTTTATATGGGGTCTATGGTCAGACATGGACCGAACTAAAAAAATTTCGCTTTGCGATTTCTTTTTACATCATACTTATTTTTGCTGAATTTTGTCTTGATATTCCAATGTTAAAGGCATTTATAATTGAGCAATATTTGGGGCTATTAGAAATCATGGACCGATTCTTACTATTTTCCGCATACTTTCTTCTTTTATCATAAAAACGACGTATACAAAATTTCATGCTATTATCTGAAAAATATTTCAAAATATTGCTATAAAATGGACAAAAAATATCAAATTTTTATGGAGGTTGTTATGAACCAATATGTAGGTTCATAACTCTGGTTGGCCTAAACCGATTTTGCTGATTTTAAATAGCAAACTTCTCGGAAGCATGTCTGACAGAATTATTGAAGATTTGGATCCCGAAGATATCTGGGGACTTTAGAAAATTGATTTCAACAGCCAGACAGACGGACATGGCTTAATAGACACCGCTATCTATAAGGATCCAGAATATATATACTTTATAGGGTCGGAAAATTATATTGTTGTAATTATAAATGGAATGACAAACTTATATATACCCTTCTCATGCAGGTGAAGGGTATAAAAACTACTACAGAAAAATTCAACTAAATGAAATGAAATACAGCAATGATAAATACATACTAAACAATTTTATCATCATTATTAAGTTTATCGAAAAAATTAATCTTCTATATTACATATCACAGAAAAGCAGTTTTGAAAACTAAAAATTGTCATTTGCATTAGTAAAATGTTTGAGAAAATTCAACCTCTCTATAACAAATTAGTTATTAAAATAAGTTTCTCTACTAGTACTCAAAGTTTACACAAAATTGTATTCCTCCTGGTGTAAACTAAATAAAAACCTCCTTATTATTGTTTTTTGACTTATATTTATTTATTGTATCTTCATTAAAAACGAACTAACAATAAGTATTTCAAATATTACGATTATATCTAATGAACTGTGCCGGACGAATATTGTTTGGCAACTGTTGATTTTATATTTTATTATACCCACCACCAAAAAGATGGGGGGTATATTACGTTTGTTATTCCGGTTGTAACACATCGAAATAATGGTCGTAGAGCAAAAAGTTTATATATTCTGGGTTCTTATAAGATTCGAAGACGATCTAGCCATGTCCGTCTGTTGAAATCACGATAGAATATCGAAAAAAAGACATAGAACAATTAAATTTTTACCAAACATTCTTTGATCTACCAGAATGTGTGGTATTGAAAATGGGAAAAATCGGTCCAGTAGGATCCGAATTACGGATCAAAGTTCAGACTAGTTCGATATTTTATAGATATTTTTCGATATTTTCTTCAAATATAATATAGAAAATACCATGCAATGGCCATTTAAAATCACTTAAACGTGCATAAATCTTTTATAAAAATCAATAAAATTTAAATCAAGTAATCCGTAGACACGTCTAAATTGTCGTACTAAATTTCATCAGTTTTAAATTCGACACAAATAGTAAATACATATATACAAATATTCACACCCAATTTAATGATGGACCCTAGTCGTAATATAAAGTTCGCTTAGAAAAATCACTTAAGTTCGCATAAATCTCTGTTAAAAATCGTTATTATGTTGAAAATCAACAAAAATAATTTGCATGTACATATAAATCGTCGTACAGAAAGAATTACATGACGATTGGCCTGTAATAGGTCATAGTTCCCTTATGACGACTACTTCCGTAAACCTACATAAACATCCATATCGAACCGAAATTTTACACAGAACAGTTATAAGTATGTAAAAATTATACTATTGACTTTTGTGAAAGTTGGTCCATAATTGAGCAAGCTCCCGTACAAGCTCCACTTTCGAGAATAACCACATAGTATACAGAGTTGAAAATGTTGATGTTTTTTGAACCCAAAATTAGTTGGTGTCTTCGAATTCTGTCTACATATGAAGCTGAGGCTGTTCCCCATAGCTTTATTCCACAACACCATATAATTTTTTTATGATTCAGTTGTAAAGTAAGAGTTAAACTAAGCTTAGAGTTTCTGCCAATGAGCCAAATAATTTGGATTAATTTCAATTTCATTTGAGTCAATTTTGCATCTATATGGGATTTCCATCGAGGTCTATATCGAGGTATTTAACTTCGGAATGTTGTGATATTGCTTTATTATTGATATAAATAGGGGAGCATCATTCTCTACGCAATGTAAAAGTTATGTGTGTGCATTTCTGTTCGGTAACTTTTATCCTGCATTGCTTTAACCAGTTTTCTAATTCAGATATATGATTTTGTAGGTAGTGAGATGCTTCTTGGGGATTTTCATGAATGCTTCAAATAGCAGTATAATCAGTTAATGTAGATGTGTAAGTACAATTGTTTGTTGGAATATCAGATGTATATATCAAGATTAAGAAGGGTCCCAGGATTCTTCCTTCTATAGGTTGTGTGGAGCTTAAGAGATCTCCTTCTTTAAGCTTAAATGTTCGACCAGTTAAGTAGCAGTCCAACAGCTTGTGTGCGTTTACGGGTAAGTTTAGTTTCAACTTGTATATTAGGCCATCATGCGATAAAAAGAGCAGAACAATATTTCTATACCCATCAGCAAAAAGATAAGGGTATATTACGTTTGTCATTCCGTTTGTAACAACTCGAAATAACGGTGGTAGAGCCATAAAGTCATATATTCGTCCTTCTGTCCGTCTGTTGTTGACACGATAGAGCTTTGAAAAAAGTCACTTCGATATTTTTCAGATAATTTTGGCTAATTTCTTCAAATATAATGCAAATAAATCCATGAAATTTTGAATAGATACTTTATTCTTATTATAGAAGGACAGGTCCTGTTAAAAATGGTAGGACTCCTGGCAGGATCGCTATGTAATGTTAGGTGTGTGTGTGTGAGTGAAAGTGTATATTTTATCTAATTTACCGGCGCTAATTAACGCCATTGGTAAAGTTTTAATAAGGGCAATTTTATATGCCCTCTTCTCTATTTATTTTTACTGGCAGATTTATATGCCAGAAATGAAAATGCCTTGATTAAAGGCAGATCGATAATGATTCGTTTATTGATTTTGGTATGCCTGTTATACTAGGATAACGGTACCTTAAAAGCTATATTATACATAGTAGTTGTTGTATACAAATCTACACTTCCAATAAGTCAATAATTATAAATCAATATTTCCAATATAATTCCTATTATTTAATAATACAATAGGGTAGTGTAGATTTGTATGAGTAAAAATAAAAATGAGTAAATAATAATTACACTAATTATATTACACTACACTAAGAAACATTTTACAAGAAAAGTTTTTATTCAGGCTATTGGTTCGAGAATTTATATTAAAGAATACTATTGTAACGTATTGGAACAATTGGCAAATTAGAATGCATTTTCTACCCGGCCAAGGGCGTCATCAGCAATCTTCATTGTCCATTATCAATCTGTAAACATCATCTATTAAACTCACCGTTTTTTGAGAAATAGAATATGAGAATTATCATATTTCTTTTTTACGTGTTTTTGGTGAGTCAGAACGAAATTTACGTACGTTTAGAATGTGTGTGTATTCTTTATATGTTATTCTATTTATAGAATTTGTATTATTACAAATTTGTTTTCCATATAGTATATACAACATATATGTATATATATATATATTTTTTTTTTATATTTCTTCAAATTATTATTATGAAATTCCTTAATCGTATTTTCTAAGTCTAGAACAGAGTTTACTCCTTTTGTTTCAATTACTCTTTATAGGCCAATTTTTTTATTATTTTCCAAATATTTCTTTGCTTTATCTGAAGAGAATCGCAATCGCGCCTTTAGTTCTTGAGGATAATTATCAATATTGTAAACAGGCTTTGAATCAAGATTTTGAAATTTTCACTTTCCTTTCTGCATATGTCATTCTACTGCTTTCTGCATAATTTATTAAAAAATGTTTTTAAATTTCTCAATATTTATTATTTTAAAAATATTATCAGTCGTTCTCAAAGCAAGTTCATGTATATTTTTGGATAGTGTTATCGGTAGAAGTTTCTCCAGAGACAACTGTGTGTTCACCGGATTATCGCAACACCTTATTACTACCTCTATATCAGTAACTATTATATGAGGTTCTCTTCTATTATTATTTATTTATTACTCATTATCTATTCAGCTTTTTTGTATCTGAAATTTGGCGTGCATTCTATCTATTTCTCTATCCTCAGTTCTTAAAAACTCGTGTAGATTCTTGCCTACCACCGTTACGTCGAAATGTGCCATATTACTTTTCACTACATTGGCTCCTGTATCTTTGACCTGTTCTTTACTATTTTTTTTATATTAAAATTGTGCACTAATATAATGGCGTTATCATTTAATTCAATAACTAACGATTCACATTCGTCTTTCTCTAAAGCTTCAGAATATTTAGCTAATTCTTTTTTATTAATTTAAATCTAATTAATTTCTCTGTTTAATACTGTAAAGTGTAAACTCTGTTTTTTTTTTGTTTCTTTACATTCACGTAATTCCTCAATAAATTCTTCAATTATTTCCATTAAATCTTAAAAAAATACTACAATAAAGTTTTAATTATTTCAATTAATAAAATTCTCACTCTGCTTTTAAAAGTTAAAATTTGATTATATACAAAAATAAAAATAACAGGTATTACTAAACAGCACTAATTTATATGTAGACTTGGCAACACTAATTAAATTTTGATATTTCCAAAAAAAACATTTTTTTGTTTGTTTATATGTATGAATTATGCATTTTTGTGTTTGTTTATTTTTTTATGAGTTAATAATAAATAGTATTATTATTATTATTAAATGTATTTATTATACTCGTACTCGTATGTATATGTAAAAATTTATATAATAATATTTATTAAAAATGTTTAGATTTTTTTTTTGTGTAAATAAAATTTAGTTAATATTTTTTTTCCTTATATTGTACCTTCGGAATTTGGGTAGGCTTTTTCTCTTTATTCTTCGCTATTCGCTGCAATTATTAATTTATTGTAATGGGTTTCGGTCCCTCTTTAGTGGGATAAATTACGTGATCTATATCCAGTTAAACACATTATATAAAAACAACGGCGGAAAAATACCGATGTAGAATATCACTTTGGGAGGGGAAATACAACACATAAGGATATAGGGCAATGTAATAATTGTAGTCAGTAAGAAAAAAAAACCCGCAAAAATTTGTAAATGAAAGTAAATAAGAAAAGAAAACAAGAGGTATTTAAACTGAACAAGGCGAGAGGGTTGGGATCTGCCTGAGAACAATATGCCAAAGCTAGCCGAGAAGCTCGCCAGGCAAACCGGTCCGTAACATAGGTAGCCTGTTCCCTAGTTAGACCATCCATATAATCAGAATCGTTACAGTAAATAAGATTTTGGCGCCCAACGTGGGGCCTCAGTAGACGTAACTTCAAAATAATTTTTTTGTGCAATTAAAACTAGATGCTGAGGGCCCTAAACTCCTTTGTGTGTGGCGATGTTCATATAGAAATATTTTCTCTTAATTTTATTTTATCTAAATTACTTTTGTTAAATAATTTTATTTGATATGGACTCAATTTATAATTAGGTCTTCTTGCGGGTTGCAATTCCACTATCAATATTATATGATGCAATTGTAAACAGGGTTTGGGTTCGAACTTGAGAATGTTGATCTGGTTTATATCGGTTAATTGTCGTTAGACTCTCACTCTTCTTTCTTCTTCCTTAAATTTTGTTTTTGGTTATTCAATTCGAATTTTTTTTTTATATATATAGTTTGACTTTCTAGTGTCCTGGATTAGTAAATATTGGTTTTCTTATTGATTTTGTTCCCACTACACGTCAAGTTTCTTTTGTTGGTTCAAGTTGGTTTGGATTCAAAATTTGTTGCATATAAAAAAAAAATCCACCAATTTTGAATTCTTCTCTTTCTTCTAATCTGCCTAAGATGAGTGTAATCCAAATTTTAAATTTTTATTATTTCAATCAAATTTTGTTTTTTTTATGTATTGTTGTTTTTTTTTGGTGTCCGCTAGGCTTTAATGATTTTTTTTGTTTTTTTCTTCTTTCCTTTTCCTGTCCATACTGATATATTTCACCGAGTAGTTACAATCCCTGTAAATTTAAAAATCTTCAAGATTTCTTTTGTATTCGAGTTTTACTAAATAGTCAGCATGTTTACATATTTCCATTAATAAATATTATTTTAATATAATTAATACATATCCATATATATATATATATAGTTTTTTTATAGGTATAGTTTTTTTTTATTATTAATTTTTTTGTAGGGAATTAGGTTTAACTTTTCCGTTTAAGATTTTTTTGTTCTTAAACTTGAGAATACATTTTTTTCTCTTAGTTTTCTTAAGGTAATTGGGTTTGTTCTCTATTTATATTAGTTATTATTTTAATATTATTTGAGCTTGTAAGATGCCATTAGTTTGTAGTGACGAAATTATTCCGGCTAATGTAGAGCAGAATAGAGCACATGGAGCTGGAGGAGATGCTCCATAACAATCTAATCCCGTTGCAAGTAGAACAAGACAGCAAACTCGTGGATTGGCAATGAGTTTAGAAAATTTACAAGAGGCACGAACTAGGGAGATTATCGATGAATCAATTAGAGGGCTTAGGAATAAAATTCGCTTGATGTTAGCAGAGGGGCTGCGAAATATAAGTTTGGAAAATACGCAACGGAATAATCGCGATGGACAAAATGAGCATAATCAACAGGAAGTAGATTATTCTAGGGCAAATTCTCCCAATAGACAATATACAACAGACAGACCGACCAGACCAGTGGAAAATGAGGATCTGGATTATTCTAGGGAAAATTCTACACTTGGAGGTAACAATAGAGTTGTTTCAAGGCCACATGCATCTTATAGGGATTATGATGGAAATCCCGAGCGAGTCCTTAAGATTATCAAAAATTGGAAAATACATTTTGCTGGTGAGATGTCGGATATCACGGTAGGAGAATTCATCTACAGGACGGACACACTAATCAATTCTAATTTAAAAGGTAATTATGAGCTGTTGTGTAAACATGCTCATGTTCTATTTGAAGGGAAAGCCTTGAAATGGTTTTGGCGCTTTCATCGCAGTAGTGATCATATAGATTGGTACGATTTGTGTGATGCTTTAAAACGTCAATATAAAGACTACTATACTGACTTCGATATTCGCGATGAAATCTTAGGAAGAAAACAAAAAATTAGTGAGATGTTTGATGAATACTATGACTTTATCACGGCACTTTGTGACAAATTGAAGAATCCAATTACATCTGGAAATTACCAGAGTTTCTCAACTAAGACGTGCGGTCCGACGTCATGAGAAATTTGTCGAAGATATGGCCAGGAATAATAACAGTAAACGTGTTTTACAAAAGGAAGAGTATCCGAAATTGTTGATACCGATGATAAGTTGGATATGGACGAGTCTATGAACGAAAAATATAAGGTTTGCTTAGTAGTCCAGAAAAAGAGGTCTTGGAGTTGTGATAATTCTGGTCACAGCTTGTGGACTGTCTAGAGCCCAGGACAGTTTTTTGTTATGGGCGCGGGGCAAGGGACATCTATAAGCAAGCCTTAATGTTCAAAGTTTGCTCTCAAACAGGGAAACTTACCGAAGGATGTTCGTACAAACAGCAACGGACATCCGAGACCAAACTAGAATATAGGAATACCATTTTATATTCTGACAACCAATATAATGTAACCTGCTATGACTTTAGTACCAGATAAGATAAGTAGACCGGATGTTATTGGTAAACTGGATATGACTAAAATTCACACACTACAACGACCTTATCATGTTCGTTTAAGGAAGTACAATTGTATCAGAAATAGAATTGTTGGTGTTCCCGATGAGAAACAAGCACCAAATAGATCTTCTAGACGAATTCGTAATTATTACGAAATACGTGAACGTTTGCAGACATTTGTTATATCGTCGATTGTAGCAAGGTTGTCTTATTAACTTTATTTGATGAGAATCGTTTCGCGCTGCTGGACAGTGGTGCTAACATTAGTGCATTGGGGGAGAATTGTGCACGGAATTAGTTAAAATAAAGAATTTCAATCGTGGCGCTGGTAGTGTAAAAACTACTGATGGCCAAAGACAGCGTGTGTTAGGAACAATAAAGTTGGATATTTTCTATAACAGCCAGACCAAATCCATTGAATTTTTGATTATCCCATCCATAACTCAGGATGTTATATGTAAAATGGATTTTTGGAATCAATTCGGGATACAAAAATCTTCCATAGATGCCATCAGTGAGGCTTTGTTATCAGTGGACATGGCGAAAATTCAATTGACTACACACCGAAAGCAGCAACTGCAGAAAATTGTTGATTATTTTCTCAACTCGAAACGTGACGATCTTGGTTGTACACCCCTCATAGAACACCGTATTGACACAGGAAATTCTGCTCCTATTAAGCAACGTTATTATCCTATTTCTCCAGCTAGGGAAAAATTACTTTCTGAGGAAATCGATCGAATGTTGAACTTAGGTGTGATAGAGGAATGCCCTTCATCACCTTGGTCATCTCCTGGTGTGTTGATTGTGAAGCCTGGAAAGGTCAGGTTTTGTTTGGATTGTAGGAAATTAAATTCGTTGACGACAAAGGACGCATACCCAATATTGACGGACTTATTGCCCCAGTATATTTTATTTCCAAAGTGGATCTTAAAGATGCATTTTGGCAAATAAAATTGGAGGAATTATCGAGACAAAAAAAGATGGATGTTTGGGAGTGGACCCGGAGAAGGTGAAAGCAATCTCCGAATTTCCTGTACCAAAAACCATACGCCAACTTCGCCAATTTCTTGGTATGGCTGGTTGGTATAGAAGCTTCATGGATGATTACGCTAGCCTATCTTTCCCTATGACAGAAGTATTGTCCAAAAAGAAATCGTTTTCTTGGAATGACGATGCTCAAAAAGCATTTAATGCCGTGAAAACCAAATTAACTTCCGCTCCAGTTCTAGTACATGCCAATTTCGACAAGCCTTTTATACTTCAATGTGACGCGAGTACATATGGAGTAGGTGCCATGTTGGCGCAGCTTGATTCTGAAGGCAACAAGAGGCCTATAGCCTACATGTCACAAAAATTAAATAAGGCTCAAAGGAACTACTCGATTACTGAGTTAGAATGTCTTGCTGTATTACTGGCAATCAAGAAGTTTCGAGCTTATATTGAAGGTCATCAGTTTAAGGTCATTACAGACCATGCTAGTCCGAAATGGCTAATGAGGCAAAAAGACCTAAACGGTCGTTTGGCCAGGTGGGCGCTCAAATTACAAGGCTTTGACTTTGCGATCGAGCACCGCAAATGCAAGGATAATATCGTCCCTGATGCATTGTCAAGGGCTTTTGAACAAGAAGAAGCAATGTTAGCTGAACTAGAACTTCCGACATTACCCTCTATTGACCTTAATTCCCCAGCATTTGACAGTCTTGAATATGACAATCTAAGGAATGAATTATTGAATTCTGATTTACCGGATTTTCGAGTGGTCGATAAATTTATTTATAAACGGACAAAATTTTCAGAAGGAATCAAATTCGTGGAAACCTGTTGTACCAGCCGAATTACGCACAGATTTTATATATGCTGCACATGATGTTCCAAATGCCTCTCATGGTGGCATTGCCAAAACGTTAATCGTATACGATAATTTTTCTTCTGGCCCAAAATGGTCATAGGTGTAAAGGAATACGTGATAAATTGCACATTGTGTAAAACGTCCAAGGTTCCCTCCATTTCACTTAAACCACCTATGGGTGATATGGTTAATACTGAAAGACCATTTCAGAGATTGTTTATGGACCTAATTGGCCCGTTTCCCCGTACAAGAAATGGCAATATGGGAATCTTGATTATTTTGGACCACTATACCAAATTTACTTTTATGAAACCTAAGAAGAAATTTGTGACGAAACGTATAATAGAATATTTACAAAATGAGATGTTTATGTGTTTTGGCATATCGTAAGTTATCGTATCGGATAACGGTAGCCAATTTAAGTCCAAGGCATTTAAAAAACTGATACAAGAATATGGGATGAATCACCAATTTACTGTGGTACACAGCCCACAATCAAACGCGTGTGAAAGAGTCAATCGATCCATTAATGAAGCTTTACGATCATACATTAGAAACGATCAACGCCGGTGGGATATTTATCTGCCTAGTGTGAATTGTGCTATCCGTAATAGTGTACATCAAACGACAGGACGGACACCTTACGAGCTGGGGTACGGACAGACAATGATAAACCATGGACAAGACTACAAGGTTTTACGAAATTTAAAACTATTAACAGAGACAGACACGGAAATACATATACAGGATAATTTTACTTTATTACGCGATTCAATACAGACGAAAATAAGGGAGGCCTACAAACGAAATGTAAAATTTTATAATCTAAGAGCTCGTAAACGAGAATTTAATATTGGTCAAGAAGTAATTAGACACAATTTTGTTCAAAGTTCGTTAGCCGAGAACTTTATTGCCAAATTAGCACCAACAGGAATAAAGGCCGTGGTGCAAAGAAAAATAGGTAACGTTTACTATGAACTTAGGGATGTGTACGGAAGTCACATTGGGGTGTACCATATAAAGGATATTTGGACGTAAATTGATGGTTGATGTTTCTCTAAAGAGTTGATTGCTTCTTTCTTTATCCCCTCTGTATGATATCGTTTTTTTTTATTTTTTTTTGTATTTGTGCTACCTAAATTTTAAATCTTTTACTACCGCTTCAGAAATTTGATTATACACTTTATAATAGGAACTCAACACAACCCATCCGACGATCACAGCCAATTTTATAGGTAGCCTGTTCCCTAGTTAGACCATCCATATAATCAGAATCGTTACACATACAAATGTGTTCCCGAAACATGTTTTTATTTAATAAGTTTCATGCAAAGTGAAATCTCAAAACGAGATTTTGTTTGCATCGGTCCATATTTTGACCATAGCCCCATACAAAGACCACTTCCGAAAATCATTTAAATATGCATACATCTTTTATAACTTCCAGAATTCACTTCAATGCGCATAAATCTCTTAGATGCATGAGCAGCAATTTTAAATTCGACACAAATACTCCATACAAATATAAAAATATTCATACCCATATGAAGTTTACTTTGAAAAATCATTTAAATGAACCAAATCGCGTATGCACTGAAATTTAACTCAAATGTACATATAAATCGTCTTTCAAAATTTCATGATGATTGGCCCGTAATAGGCATAGTTCCTTTAACATCCATGTAGTACTGAAATTTTACCCAGATCAGTTGTAAATATGTAAAAATTATATTATTGACTTTTGTGAAAGTTAGTCCATAATTGGGCATGGCTCCCGAACAAGCTTTGAGAACAACTACAGAGTATACTTTTTGCTTTTTGGTACTTAATTTATTTTGTGTTAAAGTAAATCGCTTTATGTTACACGCTGCAAAAATATAAACAAAGTGCAGTTTTGAAAGAAAGAAACAAATATAAATTCTTAATTATAATTGGAATATGCATAAAAATCTTATAAATATCGTTATTGAGATGAAATTCAACTAAAACAAACATAAAATAAATAAAATTTAGGGTACAATATTTTATAAAGTTTGCCTAATAATAAGTGATTTGGTGCATGGTTTTATAGTAAAATATTTTTATATTTTACACACGCAATATCAAAAAATGTTAAGTTCTCGTAGTAAATATTTTGCAAATGATAAATATTCTGGTTGCTTCTGGAAATATTTTGTATTACAAAATATTTTCCGTTTACTTGATAAAAAGTTCAAATTTTAACTTATAAGCTGATAATAGTTACATATAAGTTTATTTTTGTTTTATAAGCTACTGATAAAAATTGTATTCATAACTACACAATAAGAGTAAATTAACCATTTGTCGATTTTAACAGTTTTATAGTTTTATGTTGGCAATAACATGTTATTTTCACTCTCAATTTATACTTAGTGATCAATATAGTTACAATTGATTATTTAATTACCCTAATAGAATACTGAAAATAATATGAATTATTGCACATAATTTAATCGAAATGTTAAAAAACATATATATATTACTTGTTATTATATAAAAAGTAAGTTCAATAGTAAAAAATTTGCTTTTAAATACAATTGTTCACCGCTGGCACAGAGTTTAAAGAGTACTCATTAAAATGCATATCGTTGGATATATACATATATCGTCTAATAAAGAAATGTAGTTTGTGTGGAAAAACATTATCTACCTAAATACGTATTACGTATTAATATTAACAGTGTCATTATTTTGTTTGATTTGTTTACGTATTGGTTGAAAGTGTTTATGGGAGTGAAAGCAATTGTTGCAAATACACATTTCAATTTGAGAAATATGTTACAATTAACGATGACAGTACACTGACAATATTATTACAGTAACGGAATGTTTATTCAGGAAGTATTCCGTGCAGTTGTTTTTGACTAAATAAACATTTAAAATTCTAAGAAAATTTATTTTTAACTGAATCTAATACTGTTTTCACACCTAAGGTGCTACAACAAAATTTGGTTTTAACGTTAAAACCAAATAATAAAACCTGGTTTTACCATACAAAATACTTTTGTTAAAACCATCGTAAAACCTTTTTTGATTTGGTTTTAAGTAGGTTTTATGAAATACAACCATGTTTTAGTTGTACTAAATTCAGTGCCACCAAGTTAAAAATATTGAAAACAACTCATAATGACAATAAAAATAAATTAAAAAACACGTTACGAGTGGAATATTAAATATTAAAAAAATTAAAAATAATGGAAACAGCAGCAATAACAAATAAAAAAATTAAAAGAAAACGAAGCTTTTGGACAGTGCACACAGAAAATGTTTTTGTGGAATTATGGGAGGAAAAAATGGACGAGTTAAGAGGAAAAAGGAAGAACTCCCATATATATAAAGAAATGGCTGCTAAGCAGGCCAAGAATTGACCCGTTTTTCGTTTTTTATATAGAACAATTTCATTTCCGAGTACTTCACTTCGTATAAGAAGTTCCATAATTTTAAAATATTCACTAACAAAATAAAAAATAATTTCTATTTTGAACGCATTCCAAAATTTTTTACTTTTTCATACAAAGGAAAACTGAAAAATATTGCTCTAAGAAATACACTTATTTCTTCAAAAAATAAATTTTATTGTCAGTGAGTTAAAATCTGGTTTTATTAAAATTGTAGTGTGAACGCAAAATCAGCTGTTAATAGTTTTAATGTTAAAAACAGGTTTTAACTTTAGGTGTGAACACACTATAACATACAGAATTTTTTGAGTGTAAGACTTTAAAATGTTTTCAATTGTTATCCTTATGTATTATGTATTCCTTTTATATTATTATAAACTAAACATTTTTATATTTTTTATATAAAACATACAAATATTAATTCTTTGAACACTAACTTTACACAACTTTACAAATATTTTACATTTTGCTGCACACCAGAGCAAGGAAGCAGGGATTCGAACCCTTGTAGCTCTCGATGATCAGGGAGGTGAGTTCACTTTTTACACTTTACATAAATTACTTTATATTCCTTAATAAATAACTTAACACTAAAGTGGGCACAACGTCCTTTAGTTTTTATATCTGAAAATTTAAACTACAGAATACCAACAATTCTATTTTAAATTACCCATATGAATTATTTTACTATACTAATTATGTTTATTCAAATCATTTTTACTTACTGCATGCTTGTTTTTAAGTAACTAGCATTTTAAAAAATTAAGCAATTTAAGGCACTGTAAACATTTAAGTTTTTTTTTTTGACAATTTGTTATTTTTTATTCGAACTGTTAATTTTAAATTTTTGATATTTTATTAAGTCGGGCTCGAGTTCATTAAATTTAATTTTCATTAAATTATTTTTACTGAAGGTAGGAATTGTTTAACAACTTGAAAAAATTTTTTTATTAAAATTTTTATTGATAGTTTTTTGGCTGGGATTCGAAACCTGGGTTGTTGAATTTACATATGTTTCGAGAAACACCACTTTCTCTCATCAGGATTCTTTGCGTTCTAACCCTCTGCACCACTGCGGTGCCTGCTAGCCAACAGACAAACATCAATCTTTTAACCAGTGTTACCTCTGGTGGTTCGCAGGCACCGCAGTGCAGAGGGTTAGAACGCAAAGAATTCTGATGAGAGAAAGTGGTGCTTCTCGAAACATATGTAAATTCAACAACCCAGGTTCGAATCCCAGCCAAAAAATTATCAATAAAAAAAAAAAATTTTAATAAAATTTTTTTTCAAGTTGTTAAACAATTCCTACATTCAGTAAAAATAATTTAATGAAAATTTTTATTAGGTAATTTTTTAAGCTTGAGGTCACTTTTTGTTTTTTATAAAAGATTTTTTATTTCTATATATAACTTAGCTCAAAATTACAGACACCTATTGAACAAAAATATAAATATTAATAATAGGAGAAATTAACACAATTTATGTATTTAAAAAATGTTATCATTCCAAAATGTTATTATTCATAATGTTACTATATTTCTGTAAAAATTATTTACTGTTCAATGTTATTATCGAAAATTTAAAATTATTTTTCTGTAGAACATATTTTTCAATTTTGTCAACCCCTTTCAAACTTATATCAAAATATTTGTTACACATAAAAAATTTGTTATAATATTAAAATTACTCCTGAAGAAGATTTCCAAAGGAAATCGAAATATCGAGTTAATTATATATAGAAATAAAAAATCTTTTATAAAAAACAAAAAGTGACCTCAAGCTTAAAAAATTACCTAATAAAAATCATAAAAAAGGTCGAAGAAAATAGAATAAAATTATTTAATGAAAATTAAACGAACTCGAGCCCGACTTAATAAAATATCAAAAATTTTTTGACAATTTTATGTAATACTGTTAAGATGTTTAAGATAGTTTTCTTACATCTATTTATTGTGTTTCAAGGTTTTTAAATTTTGAACGTTACAAAATAAAGTACTCATTTCTAGTTTTATAATTAATAATTTACTAAAAAAAAATTAAGAAACTAAAAGTACCGCTAATTCTTCTTAGGTTCCGAATTAATTACATAATTTTTCAAATTCAAGAAATAGC
The DNA here is from genome assembly GCA_950370525.1 of Bellardia bayeri. Taxonomy (NCBI): domain Eukaryota; kingdom Metazoa; phylum Arthropoda; class Insecta; order Diptera; family Calliphoridae; genus Bellardia; species Bellardia bayeri. The sequence goes on along the minus strand of OX493264.1, from coordinate 51,573,155 downwards.
ATTACCATCAGTCATTCTAATTTCTAGATTCATTAATGTTGAAAAGCTGGTAAATTATCAGTTTGTATCTAGGCCATTATTATATAACATTATAAAGAACTCTTTGACCGTTCTCTCTTCATATGAGCTCAATGTTTTAGTTTTATTATTACCAAAATTAATACTAAAAGTATCCCCAATCCTTGATTCTAACTTCATTCAGCAGCATACCAAATTACATATGGGTTAGCTTGTTCACTAATTTAAAATAAAATAGAAGAAAAGTACATATGTATATCTTTTTTTCTGATAAAAATTGACGAAGCCAAATTTAAAAGATCATTATTTAAACTAGACTGCTATTTATATTCTTGTGGATGTGTCTTATTAAAAACTTCATTTTTATACCCTTCACCTTCATGAGAAGGGTATATATAAGTTTGTCATTCCGTTTGTAATTTCCACAATATAATTTTCCGACCCTATAAAGTATATATATTCTGGATCCTTATAGATAGCGGAGTCGATTAAGCCATGTGCGTCTGTCTGGATGTTGAAATCAGTTTTTTGAAGTCCCCAGATATCCTCGGAATCCAAATCTTCAATAATTCTGTCAGACATGCTTTTGAGAGGTTTGCTGTTTAAAATCAACAAAATCGGTTTAGGCCAACCAGAGTTATAGACCAATATGTGAGCCAACCTCCATAAAAATTTGATATTTTTTGCCCATTTTATTGCAATATTTTGAAATATATTGCAGATAATACCATGATATTTTGTATACGTTGTTTTTATGATAAAAGAAGAAAGTGTGTGGAAAATAGTATGAATCGGTCCATGATTTCCCATAGCCCCCATACAAAAATCTTCCCGAAATATTGCTCAATTATACATAAATGCCTATAAAATTGTAATATCAAGACAAAATACAGCACAAATAAGTTTTATGCAAAACTACATCGCAAAAAAATTTTTTTTTTAGTTCGGTCTATGTTTGACCATAGCCCCCATATAAAGTCCACTTCCAAAATTCACTTAAATCCGTATCAAACAGATATAAATAATGGTAAACGGTTAAAATTTGACATGAATAATCTTTATAGGCATATAAATTGTTGTACTAAATTTTATGGTGTTCCCAAACAAGGACCACATCTGAAAAAGAAATTTATCTCTATATATATTGTATAAATATCGGTTCCGACTTAAAACTTTGCACATATCATTTACATATATACTAAAATTATCCCACAAAATTTTGTAAATTTCGATCTATTTTTAACCGTATGCCCCATATAAAGCCCTCTTCCGAAAATCACTTTAATACTCATAAATCTCTTATAAATAAGGGTACCAATCCAAAATTTTACACGGATCATTTACATACATGCCTAAATCAAACTGCTGAATTTTGAGAATATTGGTCCATATTTGACTATGTTCCCCATATAAGGTCCACTTCAGTAATCCACGTTAATATTAATATACATATATCTTAAATATACCGTTATTATGAAATATCCTCATATGCATGAAAATCACTGTTCCAAAATTTAAGAAGATCGGCCCACAATTTGTCATAGCTGCCACATAAGAACCATTTAAAAAAAAAACAAATAAACCCACAAAAATGCCTAATAAACATCGATATCTGTATACCACAGAGGAAAAAATCCTATCCTGCATACAAAATTTTGAAAAAATGTGTTTTTTAATTTTTCAGATCTTACAATTCTATGATTATAGTACCACAGACACATATGGTACCTTAAATTGCAAAATTTTTTTTTTTTGTAAAATTCTTTTTTGACTGCCTTCTACTCAATGCAAATGGATAAAACTTTGCAGGCATTCACCAGGATAAAATCCGTTAAAAAATTTGGTTTTCCGAAGTGAGCTAAATAAAAGCATTTAAAAACAACGATTTTGGCTGTTTTTAACGGGTTCCGATCGCAAAAAAAATTGTTTTTTTCTTAAATGTCTATTAGCGTTAGACTTTGGGACATTTTTTTTGGACATACGCGGTCGACCCGGTTTAATAAACATCCTTCCATTCCGATTTATACGCTTAATCATATTTTTTTCCTACTTTACTAAGGAAAACAATAGACCTGGAATAGAATTTATCAAATTTTAATATTTTCGAGTAGTCTTCGCAAAGCGTGGGGCTTGCCGTGAGTACATTTTAATATTTCAGACCGAAAGAAATACAACCAATCATGTTGAAAACTACGAATTTTCAATAATTGAGCATTTTGTTTCATAACAACGCGCCCTACGCTTTTCTTAAAGGGATGTGTGAGATTTTTTCCATTTTGATTTAAAAGTTTATGTTGTTTGAAATGTTCCTTTTTTTTTGACTTTTAGTCGATTTTTTTAGTATTCATACTGATCAATATATTAAGGTAAAGAAACCCGTTTCTTAAAAAATTGTTTTTTTTGTTTATTTATTATTATTTATTTATTTAGTCTATGAATATAAATCCTTACAGACTATTAAGAAAAGAAACTTATTTTTACTTAAATTAGTAATATGAAAATAAAAAGAAAAGATACTTAACAATTAATGAAGACCAAAATCAACAAATTGGTATAAATCATTAAATTGTCTACATATTCGAACAAATTGGTCTGCATCAGCATAATTTGTACTACAGAATTTTGCATGCAAACGCTTATAGTATCGAGAATTACGACGTGAAAAATTAAATTTTACAAATTTTAAAAGATATTCACAATTAATATTTCCATTTACAATATTCAACATAAAACATACATTTAACATAATACGGTGTCTTTTCAAGGTGGGTAATTTAATTAAAGCCAATCTGCTCGTAAGATGGTAAATTAGAGTAATTCCATTGAAAACTTCTTAAACAAAAAAGCAAAAATTGTTTTTGCACGGACTCAATTTGTTCATTATAAATCTCATAATAAGGATCCCATATGATGGATTCATATTCCAGAATGGGCCTAACTAGCGATACATACAGTTGTTTAGTTATGTATGGATCACAAAATTCCTTAGCCCAACGCTTTATAAAAGCAAGGACACTTCTAGCCTTGTTTACAGTTAAAGTTATATGAGGTTGTTACGCGCTGTTTTAAAAAAAAAAAAAAAATTTTTCAGAACTTGATATAAGATGAAAAAAAGAAAACAAAAAGGTTTAGTGGCATGTGAATCTGTGTTCGGCTAACTCTACATATAGTAGTATTGGTTCTCAACCCATTTTGTTCTGCGCGTAAGCATATAACCTTCTCCCCATGCCAATAATTAACTACTAATGAGAAGGCAAAATTAAAATGCAAATTATCAAAAGAAATAGACATGGCTAGATCTGCACCATGTAGGGTATATTTGTTCCCTCCCTTGTCTTCACACCTTGACAACTAAAATACCCCGAGTTTGCTCAAGTTGTCCCTAAAAGTACATGACCTAACTCATTACGCAAAATAATCCATTGTTGTTGTTATTCCCCACAAATTAAACTACTGAGATCTCATATTTACAAATTAAACTTAATGAGAAATTTATTGATCGAAAGAAATAAAGAAAATAAAATCAAAAGAGAAACATAATATAGACAACCCATATATATTTACATGTTAATGCACAGAGTGCAGAAAGCGTACTATTGTAAGTAAAATAATAAAAGTAAAGAAATGATAATAATAAAAAAATATTTTGTGTAAGAAATGAGAATATGGAAAAGGGACAAAATAGAATCGGACTGAACTGGACTGAATTAGAATACGTATATGAATTAAAAACAAAACTTACATACTATTATTTTTATGATTTACTTACAAAATTTTATGTTTTTTAATAATGTTGTTTTCGTTCTATATCGTTCCGATTGGTGGGCCCATCAATGCGAGAATATATGTGACGAGATTATTGTGATGATGAAGTATTAAAAATTTTGTAAATAATACATAGTATAGTGTAGATTAGATATTTTATACACTCATAAAAATAATTAAGTTAATAAAAAAAAAATATATATACATATTTATAATTATAATACTTTACAAAATTTTTAAAATAGTTTAAATATATTTATTATAGTAAATTTAGATAATATAGAACATTATGAATGCATTAAATTTAATATAATTTAGATAAATATAAACACATAATGTTAATTTAACTAATGATAGGTAATTTAATGTGAATTAGAATAGCAAATTTTAACAACTCTTGCGTATTTATAAATAATAAAAAAAAATTTAGTATTTCTTCAAAATTATATTACTTTTCTTCAAAATCACTCTGCTCATTAGTTTTATAAAAATTTTAAATTACAATTCAGATCATATAAACTTAATTTAATTTAATATAATGTATAATATATTCAATATAATTTCAATTTTCATAGATATGCAATAAAAATATAGTGTTGACAATTATATGATAATGAGTTTCTAAATAAAAAAAAAGAATTATAATTTACGATTAAATTAATTGACAAAATTTGGTTATTACTTATTAAAAGAATGCCAATTGGCAGCAAAATTCACTTAATATAGTTTGTATAATATATATAATTAATTATGGCTCGAGTATTAGAATTGAGGTTAGGCTCGTAACGTGCTTCAATGATGCTGGGATATCTTATCACTTGATCAGATGATTTATGCAATATTTCCATATATTTGGCGAAAGCATTAGATTCCCCAATTCAATGAATAAAAAGAAACGTGGGAATATTTAATCAAACGACATCAAGTGGTCACTTTCCTGGTGCACATGCATATGTACGAGTATATGCTTAAATCCAAGTGAAAAATGTGCGTTGAACTTATCTCTTTTTTTTTAATTGCAAATAACAGCAACGTTTCGTTTCTTTTAAAAGAAAATTTAATAATTTTGGGTTTCTTTTTACTTTTTTTTTACTGACCACAGTTTTTTTTTGTTTTTACTTTTTATTTTATAGAAATTTTATTTTATAGAGATTGACTTTATCTCAGAACTGTCTTTTTGTAAGTGATCATTAATTAATATCGAGAAAAAAAAAGTGTTGGTTTGTAAAAGGGAAAGCTTTATTTTATGTGACAAATTATAATGAATGTAAAAGAAATAGACTAATTATTCTTTAACATAGTTAGCAGATAATTTGTTTGTCCGTTCGCAAAAGGGAGACAAAAGATATTAAAAATCACGAGATCGACAACGGTATCACATCTGAGAACATGAAAATGCATTGAATATACAAACAAACATACAATGCAGAGCATATATAAAAAAAATTATCAAGAGAAGATATATCGCATGCAATAATTTGGGAATGTATGCTAATTGCCATTATCATACTTAAATAAATATGTATGTAAAAAGAAATCGTTACAAAACTGCTTCATTTTTAACTTGTTATAAAAATGAACAGGAAAAGATTTTAATCGCTGAAGGCATAGAAACAAAAAAAACTGTTACTATTTTTACTAGATTTTAACTCAATATTATAAGTATAATTAAATATTACAATTAAATGTGATAATTAAGAAAATTAATTTTTTTTTTTTTTGTTTACTGCAAAAGACCCAGTGTGGCACGACCCACGAAAGCCGGGCTAAATTACGACTTAATATCTGACGCGTGATATTTTCCTATATATTTACCATTTAAATCTTCTATATCGTATAATGTGTTACCTATTTTATTACGAATTTTACATTTCACATATTTCGGCAGGAATTTTCTGTTGATCTTTTTAGATTGATCACTGAGGACATGGTTTTTCCTGAATACAATCTGCCCTTTATGAAAATTTATTGGTCTTGTTCTAAAATTATATTTTCTACTAGACTTCTCATGGGCCTCATTTAAATTACTTCTAACTTTGTCTCTGATTCTATTCAGTTTATCACAGTTTTCCAACACACAAACATCTTCTCCTTGCATACACCCAAGTTTGTCTAAAACATTGTAGGTGCTACCATGCTGTATCATATTTTGACCAAAAGTCGCGAAATATGGAGAACACTTTATAGAGGAATGATAATCACTTCTTAAAATAGATAGAACCTGTGGGATATATTTATCCCAATTACTGTGGTCTTTATGATCGACTAGGAAACTTCTAATTTTGGAAATTATCTCGCGATTTGCGCGTTCTGAAGCATTGGCTTGCGGTGCGTAAAATCCGGTAGTGACATGTTGGATGCCATACATATTCATAAAGTCCTTCATTTCATGGGATACGAATTGTTTCGCGTTATCACTGTGAATATATCTCGGGACTCCGAATGTTGGGAAAATATCTTGCTGGAAATATAATATTACATTAGCTGCAGTTGCAAATTTAAAGGGTTTTAGAAAAACATATTTTGTTAAATGGTCAAGGCATATGAAAATGACCGAATTTTTCTGTTTCGTGAAAGGGTAAGGTCCCAAAAAATCACAGTAAAACCTTTCAAAGGGCCTGTGTGTAGTATATTGGTTACCCATAGGAGGTTTAGAGATCATATTGTTGGACTTGATGATCTTACATGTATCGCAATTCTGAATGTAATTTCTGATATCTTTTGCCATAGTTGGCCAAAAATATTTTTGCCTCACTCTTACTAAGGTTTTCAAAAAACCGCCATAACATGCAGTTATTGAACTATGAGCTGCTTCTATTATATTTTTGCACAAGGTTTTCGGAATCCAGAGACGCCATAAGTTTTCCTCTTCCTCTACAGAACCTGATCTAAATTTTGCCCTTTTATAAATTAAGTTATCGACCATACAGATGTCCGGTAATGATTCCTTATTTTCCTCAACAGTTTTCTTGAGATTCTGATACTCTTCATTATCAAACTCCCTAGAATTCAAATCCACTTCGAGTGGTATATCTATTAGTGATAATTCATCCGTATCAAATCTGGATAAGCAATCAGGAACGACGTTTAAGGAGCCCTTTCTATGCTCTATAGTGAAGTCATATCTTTGCAGTTTTAGACTCCAACGGGCCAGTCTTCCACTTAAGTCTTTCTGAGACATAAGCCACTTAAGTGAAGCGTGGTCTGTCAGAATACGAAAAGGCAAACCTTCTATATATGGTCTGAATTTGTTAACGCATACAACAGCTGCCATGCACTCTAACTCTGTAACGGTGTAATTTTTTTGAGCCTTGTTTAATTTTTGGGAAACAAATGAAATAGGGTGTTCATTACCAGAATCATCGTACTGAAAAAGTACTCCACCCACTCCAACTCTTGAGGCGTAGCACTGAATTATAAATTCTCTTTTGAAATCTGGCTGGGCCAAGACAGGGGCTGTAGAAAGTGCTTTTTTGAGCTTTTCAAATGAAATTATCGCCTCTTCGGATAGGGTAAACGATTTTTGCGACTTCCTAAGACAGTCAGTTAACGGAGCAGAAAGATCAGAAAAATTACTTACAAACGACCGGTACCAGTTCGCCATTCCGATGAATCTACGGATTTGTTTGGGACTTTTCGGTAAGGGGAACTTTTCTATTGAACTAACTTTGTCTGGGTCTACCTTAAGGCAGCCGTTTCCTACAATGTATCCCAAATAGCGAATTTCAGTTTGGCAAAACTTACTTTTGCCAACGTTTATAGTCAAATTAGCCTCTTTTAAGTATGCTGCCACTTCAGTCAAAAGTTTTATATGTGATTCGAAGTCTGAGCTACATACTAACAAATCATCTAAATAGATTTTTTTTTTTTTTTTTTTTTTTTTTTTTTTTTTTTTTTATTTATTGAATCTTCATATAATGAAATGACAATAAGTATTCAAATCTTAATACTAAAAAGAAAATAATAAGCCCAGCCAGTGCTAGACAAAAATTTTATGATACTAAAAAAATTTCACATCAACTGATCTATTTTGCGCTTGAGTTAAAGCAAGGGTATCCCTCCTTCTCAACCGATTATGACCACTAAAGTTAAGGATGTCTCGTGCAAGTGGGTTTGGGTGGTGTTCAAGTTTGCTGACATACTTTGACGCGTGTTTTGTAAATTCAACTTTTACTGATGGCACGCATAGATCTTTGTGAATTCGAGAATTTTTAACATACCATGGAGCTGCAGTAATTATACGTAGAATTTTATTTTGACCCCTTTGAATTTTTTCAATGTTTGATGCTGAGGCAGTACCCCATAATTGAATTCCATAGCACCAGATTGGCTTTAGAATTGCATTGTACAACAATAGTTTGCAGTCCAACTTTAGTGAAGAATTTCTGCCAATTAGCCAATTAAGTTGCACTGCTTTTAATCTCATCTGTGTAAGTTTCGCTTCAATATGAGACTTCCAAGTTAAACGGCGGTCGAGGTGAATGCCGAGGTATTTGACTTCATTATGTTGAGGAATAATTTGATTATTTATTTTGATGAACGAGCAAGTTTCTTTTCGCAATGTGAAAGTGATATGAATACATTTCTGTTCATTAACCCTGATTTTCCAAAGCTCTAGCCAATTCTCTAGTTTATAAACATAATTCTGCAAATTCTGTGATGCTACTTGGTGGTCCTTGTGAACGCTGATAAAGGCTGTATCGTCTGCGAAAGTTGACGTGTGGATTTTGAGGTCTGACGGCATGTCGGAGGCATAAATCAAATATAAAGTAGGACCCAGTATGCTACCCTGTGGCACACCTGTTTCAATTGGCTGAGCGGGGCTTAAAAAATTGCCTTCTTTGATTTTAAATTTGCGACCGTATAAATAGCTTTCCATAAGTTTATGGGTGTTAGCAGGCAGAGTTAATTTTATTTTGTGCATTAAACCGTCATGCCAAACTTTGTCGAACGCTTGGGACACATCAATGAAAAGGGCGGAGCAGTATTTTTTGTCTTCAAACGACCCTCTTATCACATTTACCAATCTGTGTGTTTGTTCGATGGTGCTGTGTTTAGCTCTGAAGCCGAATTGATGATTAGGAATGCATTCAGTGTCGTTCAGAATTGGAATCAACTTAGTCATTAACAATTTTTCGAACAGTTTAGAAATTGTCGGCAATAGGCTAATTGGCCTATATGACTCTACTTTGGTGTGATCCTTCCCTGACTTAGGAATCATAGTGATCATAGACACCTTCCAATCTGCAGGATAGTATTCTAGGCGTAAAATAGCGTTGAAGATAAAGAGGATAATTCTTCTAGCTACACGAGGTAACTCCACAAGCATTTTATTGCTGATTTTATCCATACCTGGAGCCTTTCTAAGGTTCAGAGTACCAATAGCGCTTTGGACATCACCAAAGTTTAGTCTTAGAGGTACAGGAGGTCTAATAACGAGTGGTGGCAAATCAGATACGTTATTTGAGCTGTTTTTAGTAAACACATTTCTTAAATGGTTAACGAATAATGTCCCTTTCTCGGAATCATTTCTAGCCCAGTCACCAGTCGGATTTCGCAAAGGAGGTTTTCCTCTCACTGGTCTTTTTAAACCTCTTGCCGCCCTCCATAACGAGTAGTCAGATTGTGGGGTACTATCAAGACCCTCCAAGTAGGATGTAAGTGAAGCCGTTCTTTGGGTTTCTAAGAAATGTCTTAGTATATCTCTGCATACTCGTAGCCTAGCTTTCAGTTCAGGAGACCTGTGAAGTTGCCACTCTCTTCTCATTCTTCTTTTTTCTGATAGGAGATGTTCGAGTTCAGATAAATAAGTTCTGTTTGTCCTATTTCTACATTCAACGTGATAAGTGGAAGCGTGATGCACAGCTCGTCGAAGGTCCTCGGTAAAGTTGCCAATCGACTCATCGATATCGTCGGTAGTTCTCAACACAATATTTTCCGTGCAATGAGAACTTAAATACTTTTTGTATTTTATCCAGCTTACTCGGGTCTTAGTCATGTTTCTAAATGGAGAGCCACACACTTGAGGGAAATGCATTGAAATGATAGTAGGAGAGTGATCTGAGGACAAGTCTAATGAAGGATCCACTTGCATCCATTCTACAGGGATATTTTTCACTACTCCAAAGTCAATAACATCGGGAATCTTCCGTCGGTCCGTCGGCCAGTAGGTGGGATGTCCGCTTGAGAGTACATCTAAGCCCATTTGAGCAATGGTGTTGTAGAGTACGCGACCCTTTGGGGTTACCAGACGTGAACCCCAAAATGTGTGTTTGGCGTTAAAGTCGCCAGCAACTAAAAATCTAGCTCCAAGGGAATTAAAGAAGTTATGGTATTGGTGTTCTTTTATTGAGAATCGAGGCGGAGAATAAATCGATGATAAAACAAATTTGTATTGACAGAATTCAATGCAAATGTTTGTTGCTTGGAGGTAATCCTCACTTATGTTATTCATTAGATAATGTTTTATTCTGTTCTTTATAAGAATTGCCGAACCTCCACAAGCTCTTCCGCGGGGATCTTTAGTATCGTACAACACGTAGCCATTAATTTTGAAGTACCCTGTCGACGTCAAGTGAGTTTCAGCAATCATCATAACATCAATCTGCTTATCCATCAGGAAGTATTCCAGTTCGTTTTTATGTTGGCGGAGGCCGTTCGCGTTCCAAAAACAAATTTTTAAATAAATCATTTCTTTAAAATGGCTTGCAAGATAGTGGATTGCATTTTCAGCATTTCCTGCATCATGGATGTCATGGTGGTCGTAAAAGTGTTCATAGTTTGGACAAGTGTCTGCAAAGTTGTCTCTAGATTGTTGATATGTGGCTCAGAATATTGCGATATAGGTTCCTGCTCCAGACCTGGCATATTAGATTTGACCACGTTTGCGTAAGAAACTTGTCTAGAATTAGGAGCGTTTACGTGAGTAGTTGGTCGTACAATTTGAGGAAAATTCTTACTCGACGTGAAATTAGGTTGTTGAGGATGGTCAGGTAATACTGAATACATTTTCTCTTAACTTTGATGGTATCACTTTATCCATAAGTCGACTCATAGTTTGTGGTCCATTACAAAGTCCGAATGGCATAAACTTGTATTGATACAAGGGCTTTCCTGGTATTACAAATGCTGTTTTCTCCTTTGAGTTTTCGGTAAGCCGTATTTGAAGAAATGCATCCTTAAGATCAATACCGCTAATGAAATATGTTTCTTTCAGTCTGCTTAATAAGCCATTTATATGGGGCAATGGATACGAGTCTTTTTTGGTAACTGCGTTAAGCTTTCTTGAATCTATGCATAATCGAACTTTTCCTGGTTTTCGCACCAAGACAGCTGGAGAACACCATGGAGAGTTCGATTCCTCTATTACACCCATATTAAGAAGTCTTTCTATTTCTTTGAATGCTTCATCTTGGCGGGGAGGTGATAATGGGTAATGCCTTGACTTAATGGGAGTTGCATCTCCTGTATCGATGTTATGTTCCAATAAATTTGTGCACCCAAGTCCTAGCTTTTCATAAGAGGGAAATTGTAAAATAGTCTTTTCTAAAATAAGTTGCTGTTCGAAAGAAAGTTTATGGAATTTAGCGTTGGCGTTAGAATCAGTTTGCTCAGATAATTCGGCATGAATAGCAGAAACTGTTGGGAAAATATCTGGAGCCAATGCGAATTCCCGCCAGAAATTTATGCCTAGGTATGCTTCCTGATTTAAAGATGGAACCAAATAAAATTCAATGTTGCGTGTAACATTTTTAAAAAGAACTGGTAACAAGCAAGAGCCAATTACATCCTGTTTAGAGCCACTTGCTGTTTTTAAAGAGGATTTTAATGGTTTATAAGAAATTTCATTCCTTTCTAAGAAGAGTAGACAATTTTTTCCTAACACGGAGACATTTGCACCTGAATCCAGCAAACCTATTAAATCCTCATGAAAAACTTTTATTTTTGCAAATGGTCTATCATCTGGACCATGAATGATAGTAGATTCTAAAATTTTACGCACAAGTTTCCGATCTTTAAAGCGCTGTCTACATTTCAGTATTCTCAGTGAAGGTTTTCTTTTTGTAGCCTGTTTTCTATTTGTAGTGTTGATTAAGTCAAATTTTTGTTTTTGAGAAGTTTTTGAAAATTTATTTTTAGAAAAATTTTTGGAAGATGATTCAGAATTTAATTTAAACTCGGGGTAGGTTGACCTGGACGAGTGTCCCCGGTAGCCATTTCGCCTATTTTCTGGTTTCCCTGTCTTACAAAAGCGTGTTTGTTTGGACATTTTGGAGTAAGGACTCCTTTTTGCCCACACTTAAAACAAAAGGCTTTTCGTATTTCCTCGGGACAATAAATGTAAGAATGTCCTAAAGACAAACAGTTCCAACACTGTATTTGTGAATAATCGTACGGGTTCTTTTTCTTTGATAACTGAATAGCTTCCAATTGAGGGTCGTTATCTTCTAAATCGTTATCCTCACAAATGGAACTTTCAAGTTCATTTACATTACGAGTTGATACTAAATTGGGGTTCTGAAATTTGTTATCTCTGAGAACTTTTTCCGCTTTACGGGCAATATCTCTGAAATCATTCATAGACTTTGAATCAGAGCTGAATAACAAAAATCTGAGGTTTGCATTAACATTTCTCTTCACAATGTCAATTAGAGTACAATCAGGTAGAGGTGTTCGAAGTCTCAAATTCATCGAAACAATAGCGGCATGAAAATCATCATACGCTTCTTTGTACTGTTGTTTTCTCAACGAGATTTTTAATATTATATCGTGGTCAGACTCTGAGTGACCAAATTCTCTAGTAAGGGCTCTACAAAGAAGAGTATATGAAACATCTCGGTTTTGCTTTGTAAAGAGCCATTACCACTGCTCAGCTTTACCGTCTAATAGTACATGAAAGTTGGATAAGATATGTTCATCTGAACATTTCGATCTGGCTCGTAATGTATCAACTTTAAAAAGAAAATCTGATACTGACCCAGAACCGTCGTATGAAATTTTCCATTTTTCCAATTTTACGTTTGATTCGGCATTAAAATTGGATTTTGCTTGAAAATCCATTGAATGACTCATAGTTGAAGGATTTGTATTCATATTGAAATTGTGCAAATTAGGTTGGACAAAATTATTTGACCAATCAGGTGGTCTGTACGTGACAGAAGCATTCGTATTTCCGATTTGAGATATGCTTTCTCTGATTGAACTTAATTCCCTTCTAAACTCTTCTCTAGTGTTCCGCATAGTTTGCTCCATGAGAGCTATCAAAGAATCTAATGGAGTACCCATATTTGCTTCTGAACTAATCGGATCAGTATTTTGTGGAATACTTATTGAGCCAGAAGGTAGCTCAGCTTGTTCTATATTGTCATTTTGATTAGTTGATAGAGACAAATTTTGAGAATGTGAAGGATTAGTGGTATTGGTATTCATTGCTTGGTCTTGTTGTTTATTTTGAATAGTTGGTAAAACGTTAGAATTATGAGGGATTTGAACCTTTGGCTTAGCGCCTTGCGTTTTAACAGGGGAATGAATTACTCGCGATTTGCGTTGGTTCACAGAATCTTGTAACTCGATGGAAATGTTGTTGCGAGATGCAGATAGACTTCTTCTATGAGCTTTATTAGAACTATTATGCAACCCTCTACCCGAATTTCTTGTATTCATAACAAAAAAAAAAAAATTATATAAAAAAAAAAAAAAACAAAAAAAAAAAGAAAAAGAAATATTTCTACGAATATTTATAATGTATTTAAAGTAAAAAAAAATATATATTTGTGATAATTTCTAATATGTGAATCTTAAGGGAATAACAACATAATAGATTACTTTGCAAAAAAAAAATTATATATATATATATATACATAGTTGTAAATATATATATATTGTCATGTATTTAAGCACTTTTACCCTTTCCTTTAATTGGAATTAGCGACGAATATATCCTTTTAAAGGCATTATTCACGGATCTAATTTATTTTCTAACATTGTTAATTCATAAAGACAAGTGATGTTCTTTAGATATAATTCTACAAGAATCCGAATTATACGATTAACAATTTTCCTGATATCTGGTGCAACGAAAATTAAAATAAAAGTTTTAAAATTCGGACTTCCAGAATATAGGTATTGAAATTATAAAATTTCATGTAATCAGTGGTGCAACTAGAAACGAAGTTTCAAATCTTCAAATAACTAGGACTAACACGATTGATTTGCTGGTAATAGTCAATACTTCTATATATTTCTTTAACAGCTTGAAAGAAAGGAATTTAGTTATGCTTGTAAAAAAAAAAAAACAAAGAATAAACTTTAAGATAGCTTGCCGTTGGGCGCCATATATGTTACGCGCTGTTTAAAAAAAAAAAAAAAAAAATTTTCAGAACTTGATATAAGATGAAAAAAAGAAAACAAAAAGGTTTAGTGGCATGTGAATCTGTGTTCGGCTAACTCTACATATAGTAGTATTGGTTCTCAACCCATTTTGTTCTGCGCGTAAGCATATAACCTTCTCCCCATGCCAATAATTAACTACTAATGAGAAGGCAAAATTAAAATGCAAATTATCAAAAGAAATAGACATGGCTAGATCTGCACCATGTAGGGTATATTTGTTCCCTCCCTTGTCTTCACACCTTGACAACTAAAATACCCCGAGTTTGCTCAAGTTGTCCCTAAAAGTACATGACCTAACTCATTACGCAAAATAATCCATTGTTGTTGTTATTCCCCACAAATTAAACTACTGAGATCTCATATTTACAAATTAAACTTAATGAGAAATTTATTGATCGAAAGAAATAAAGAAAATAAAATCAAAAGAGAAACATAATATAGACAACCCATATATATTTACATGTTAATGCACAGAGTGCAGAAAGCGTACTATTGTAAGTAAAATAATAAAAGTAAAGAAATGATAATAATAAAAAAATATTTTGTGTAAGAAATGAGAATATGGAAAAGGGACAAAATAGAATCGGACTGAACCGGACTGAATTAGAATACGTATATGAATTAAAAACAAAACTTACATACTATTATTTTTATGATTTACTTACAAAATTTTATGTTTTTTAATAATGTTGTTTTCGTTCTATATCGTTCCGATTGGTGGGCCCATCAATGCGAGAATATATGTGACGAGATTATTGTGATGATGAAGTATTAAAAATTTTGTAAATAATACATAGTATAGTGTAGATTAGATATTTTATACACTCATAAAAATAATTAAGTTAATAAAAAAAAAATATATATACATATTTATAATTATAATACTTTACAAAATTTTTAAAATAGTTTAAATATATTTATTATAGTAAATTTAGATAATATAGAACATTATGAATGCATTAAATTTAATATAATTTAGATAAATATAAACACATAATGTTAATTTAACTAATGATAGGTAATTTAATGTGAATTAGAATAGCAAATTTTAACAACTCTTGCGTATTTATAAATAATAAAAAAAAATTTAGTATTTCTTCAAAATTATATTACTTTTCTTCAAAATCACTCTGCTCATTAGTTTTATAAAAATTTTAAATTACAATTCAGATCATATAAACTTAATTTAATTTAATATAATGTATAATATATTCAATATAATTTCAATTTTCATAGATATGCAATAAAAATATAGTGTTGACAATTATATGATAATGAGTTTCTAAATAAAAAAAAAGAATTATAATTTACGATTAAATTAATTGACAAAATTTGGTTATTACTTATTAAAAGAATGCCAATTGGCAGCAAAATTCACTTAATATAGTTTGTATAATATATATAATTAATTATGGCTCGAGTATTAGAATTGAGGTTAGGCTCGTAACGTGCTTCAATGATGCTGGGATATCTTATCACTTGATCAGATGATTTATGCAATATTTCCATATATTTTGCGAAAGCATTAGATTCCCCAATTCAATGAATAAAAAGAAACGTGGGAATATTTAATCAAACGACATCAAGTGGTCACTTTCCTGGTGCACATGCATATGTACGAGTATATGCTTAAATCCAAGTGAAAAATGTGCGTTGAACTTATCTCTTTTTTTTTAATTGCAAATAACAGCAATAATAATAACGTTTCGTTTCTTTTAAAAGAAAATTTAATAATTTTGGGTTTCTTTTTACTTTTTTTTTACTGACCACAGTTTTTTTTTGTTTTTACTTTTTATTTTATAGAAATTTTATTTTATAGAGATTGACTTTATCTCAGAACTGTCTTTTTGTAAGTGATCATTAATTAATATCGAGAAAAAAAAAGTGTTGGTTTGTAAAAGGGAAAGCTTTATTTTATGTGACAAATTATAATGAATGTAAAAGAAATAGACTAATTATTCTTTAACATAGTTAGCAGATAATTTGTTTGTCCGTTCGCAAAAGGGAGACAAAAGATATTAAAAATCACGAGATCGACAACGGTATCACATCTGAGAACATGAAAATGCATTGAATATACAAACAAACATACAATGCAGAGCATATATAAAAAAAATTATCAAGAGAAGATATATCGCATGCAATAATTTGGGAATGTATGCTAATTGCCATTATCATACTTAAATAAATATGTATGTAAAAAGAAAGAAATCGTTACAAGGTATGAAGTTTAATTTTATGTCAAGTAAGATTCCAAGATCAATAAATGATTCGACAAGATCCAAATAATGATTACCGAGGTAATAGTTGACCGCTATGAAATTATTTCTATAAAACCGCATGTATTTACATTTTTTTAGGTTTAGCTCCATCATATTATATTCGCACCAACGGAAAAAGTTATCAAGATCATTTTGAAGGAAATCATGGCCAGTATAATCGTTAAAAAAAAAATATTTTTACATCATCAGCATACATTAGGATATTACAATGGTTTATACTATTAGGGAGGTCATTTATAAACAATGAAAATAGCAGTGGTCCAAAATGACTTCCTTGGGGCACACCCGATGAAACAGATATGCATTTAGATGTACAGCTGTTAAATCAAACATTCTGTTCCTTGACGACAAATATGATTTTATCCAGTTTAAATTATTAGAAGAATTTACGTAAAAGAAGCGAATGATTAACTTTATCAAACGCCTTGCTAAAGTCCGTATATATAACGTCCGTTTGCTTTTTATGTTCAAATGCAGAATTAACTTCAGTTGTTAACTGAATAACATTAGTTATAGTCGAACAGCCTTTTCTAAAACCATGTTGGCAAGGTGATAATAAGGATGATGTCTGATGGCATAGAATATCAGTAATTATGTTTTCAAATACTTTTGGTATCGCACTTAATTTAGCAATTCCTCTATAATTAGCAATATCAGATTTATTGCCACATTTATGCAGAGGTATAATATAAGATTTTTTTCCAAAATTCGGGAAAATAGCCAAATTTTAACGAAATGTTAAATAATATAGTTAATGGTATAGTGAAAGACACAGCACAGTGATTTAAACTTCCAGCAGTAACACGATCAGGATCATGAGTAAATGTCATCTTTAATTTTTTCAGGTTAATTAAGATAGAGTTAGAATCAAGTGTTGGAAAAGATATAATCTCATATGGGTAATTATTTTTAACATCATATACAGCATCGGAATAAGTAGTTGAAAAGAAGTCTGCAAACATATCACTTATGACATTAGAGTTACTGGATTCCTCATTATTGAATTTCATTACAGCTGGGTAACCGATGGATTTTCTTTTAAAGTTAACGAATGAATAAAAAGATTTAGGATCACGTAAAAAATTTTGTTTTGATTTCAATAAGTAATTCTTGTATAGGGAATGATTAAGTATGTTATATTCCGAGCGACTCACAGAGTACCTTGCATAATCAACAGCAGATCTAGTTCTTTTATATTTTTTATAACGTTTATTTTTTAAGTTTTTAAGATGTGATAATTGTTTATTATTCCAAGGTGGTCCGACAGGAGTGTAGGCATGTTGTTTGGGCACACAAATTTCAAAAAAAGAATAGATTTTCTTCTAAAAGGCTGACATTATTAGGTCGATATCTGAAACATTATTTATAGGAATGTCCAACACTTTATTCCAACAAGTATTACAAATAAGATTGTCTAATAAAATTAGATCAGTTCTTCTGAAGCAAAACGTTTTGTCAGTAGCAGCTGGCTTCAATTTATCGTCGGATGGGATGGGCAAAGTAATCGAAATAGTGGGATGATATCGATCTTCTGGAAAACTTATTGGCTCTGAACGTGAAATGGAACAACTGTCGACATCATTAAGAAATAATAAATCGAGTAGTTTTCCAAAATCATTGCAAACATTATTCATTTGATATAAGGATAATCCAAAAATATTATTCAAAAAATCATCATTCCAGCTTGAATTTTTTATCGGGATCAAATATGGAAAATCAGATGTCAATTTCCAAGAGATTGACGGCAGGTTAAAATCACCAACAACAACTATGGAGTCATTAATATCAGCACGTAAGGCAACTTTTTCAATGGCTTGAGCAAGAATAAGATACACAGTGTGATCAGAATCTGGAGGAATTTTTATGCTTCAATTTAACAACAACAGCAAGTAGTTATCACAAAGGATTTCCGCATTAAATACACCATCGTTAAGCCATGTTTCAGTAAGAATAATGACATCAAAGGTAAAATTATAGCTATTAACCAAAAGAGTTGACAATTTAGTGTTTAAGCCACGAACATTTTGGTATATAATATTTATTAAATCTTTAGCTATATTCAGTTTTTTGGAGCAGGTGCGCTTCTAGTTGGCAGATTTGCTATGTTACTAATTCTCCTTGGGTTTTCCTTAAATAAGTATTCTCGAACAACAATATTTTCATGCCAAAAACTAGAGTTAACAACCTGTTCATAGATATGCGGGGGAACAGCTATTTTAAAAGAAGTTATACTTCTAGGTTGGGAATATGAAAATTTGTTTATAGAAAATTTAATATTAGTGTAACCACTTAGTTTAGTATTTAAGTAGTATTCAACATCTTCAGTGGTTGTATTCCATGCCAAACGAGAAACAAATATATATCTATTGGAAGGGATCACAGTTAACGGCTTAGGAGCATTTGATTGAACAGCATTAACAATTAACGCCTTAGTAGCAATTAATTCAACAGCATTTTTCGTCATGCCCGAGCTCGATGGACCGGATAGGGGAGCAGCTGAATCCATCTCAGTATGAACTAAATCCGGATTGATAAAATTTAAGGAACCACTAGAAGCTGGGACGGGAACACTAGAACAGTCAACTGGAACAGCCAATACAGTTTCAGGCTGATTCGGTGGAATTACAGGTTCGTTGCTAGGTTTATTTTTATTTCTAGCCGATTTACGACGTTTTGGCGATAACTCAGGTATTTGAAAGCTTTTGAGTTGTTTGAAATCTTCACACAAATTTCCGTAAGCATCGAGTTCACTGGATAACGCAGACAATTTATTTTTTAAGGTGAAAAAGGTAGTTTTAGTGGTTTGAAAAAAACGGAAAAATTCGACATCAATTTTTTGACAATCACTGCAGCACCATTTTAAGCCTTTAATGCTCTGAACAGCTTCAGCGACAAGTGTTTTTAGTCCACTGCATTTATAATGACAAAGACCATGACATAGCCAGCAACTAATCATCATCAGATATTGAACAGTTTTTAATTACACATTTATATTTTGATTTGCTCATAGTGTAAATTGATAAAGCATATTTAATTATTTGTTTAATATAGGAAAATGTAAAAACTTTTTCGTTTACAGTCTTTAAAATTCAGAGTTAACGGAAAATGTGTTCAGCTTGTTTTACGTATAGGTAGCGCATAAGTATCACAACACAATTCAGGGTTGTACTTTATAGCAAGTTAATAGAGTTGTTCAACACAGTATTAAATAAACAGAATATAGAGCAAAACGGAAAGCAAAAACAAATTTACAAACAGAAGATTTCATGTAAAAAGTTAATTTTGTTTTTATAATTAAAACAATTTGTATGTAAACTGTGTATATAATATAATTAAGAGTTTATTGAATTTTTTAGCAGATTATAACACAGTTTTTAAACTTGAACTCGGGGAGCGAATGAAAAACCAAAGACCGACGTTACCAGAGATGGATACAGTACCATTCCAGTACAGTTCGTCATTCCGTTTGTAATTTCCATAATATAATTTTCCGACCCTATAAAGTATATATATTCTGGATCCTTATAGATAGCGGAGTCGATTAAGTCATGGCCGTCTGGATGTTGAAATCAATTTTTGAAGTCCCCAGATATCTTCGGGATCCAAATCTTCAATAATTCTGTTAGACATGCTTTCGAGAAGTTTGCTATTTAAAATCAGCACAATCTGTCCACAAATAAGGGAGATATAAGCAAAAATCCGAGGCAACCTCTGCAAATTTCATCAAAAAAACTAAGTGTTTTAATATTGTTACAGTTAATTTTCGCACAAACAGATGGCGCTGATCAAACAAAGTGTTTAAGTGTGATCTAAAACCGTAGTATGAGCAAAAATCCGAGACAACCTCTGAAAATTTGATCAAAATTAAAATTAATATTGTTACAAATAATTTTTTTCATAAACAAGTGGCGCTAATTGTTACAAATATTTTTTTTCATATATAGATGGCTCTGATCAAACAAAGTGTTTAAGTGTGTTCTTAAACCGTAATATAAATGTGTAAAAAGTTTTCGAAAACTTTCAGTGTGTTCTTAAACCGTAATATGAATGTGTAAAAAGACAGTGGTTAATTTTTTTTAATTGTGTTTGTGTACATTTAAATAAATAAAGACTCGTTATATTTTCTTCAAAGTACTTGACGCTTTTATTTTGCATTTAAAAAGAATCCGGTTTATTTAAAGGAAATAAACCACCGTTTTTAAAAGGTAAAAACGTAACAATATAATATATACAATATGTATGTATATAATATAATTATGCATCCACAACAAAGGTGAAGGGTGTATAAGATTCGGCATAGCCGCATAGCACTCTTACTTGTTTTATACTCTGTTTGTTAAATTACACTCAAGATTATTATGAACATTTTATGGTAAGAATTGGTAATTAAATCAATTAAAAATGGTGAAAATTAGACAAAATTTCAAAATATTTAACATAAATTATGTTGGTCATAAATTGTCTTTCAAACAATATATAAAATAATAATTAAATTTGAACTAAGACTGAATAGAAAACACAGAATAAGGATATTCTAGTCCTATAACCAGTGTAGTTTTTGTATTTCTTATTACGTTTAGGTGGAAGGTATATAAGATTCGGCACAGCCGAATATTGCACTCTTACTTGTTTTAATTCATGATAATTCTTTCAGCTTGAAAGCGATCCAACTCTGTTTTTATCGCCATTGCGTTCAATTTTTTTTTAACTGAAAAAGAGTAATAACACATAAAGATAAAATTTGTGATAAAAAAAATTTATTGTTCGTTTCAATATTTTTATATTTATTTTTCAGCTTTAAGAAACCTGATCAATAAAGATATAGATTTAGGATGTTGCTAATAGCGACATAGAAAAAATTATCAAACTCATTTTCACTTCGGAAATAATAACCAATTAAATTCGATTTCATAGATTTGAAAAAAAATAGTTTTGCTTATGATGAATGTATGATGTGGACTATGTTGCATTATTATAACTACACTTGATGTGTGCTATTTTTTATAAAGTTACAACACTTTTTTAAAACGTGTAACATTTTTTAAGAGTAAGGTTAATAATCCCTTCTGATCCAAAATTTAAGAGAGAAATTTTGCATTTGTATTTTGTTAGTGTTTCATAACTATAGTTACATTTTATGATAAACAAAGAAGATTACGTGTGGTTCGTACTTTACAGATTTTGAAAAAGGTGAAATTTTAGATTATATAAAAAGTGGCTTATACTATGTTTCCACGACGAATTGAATCACCTGCTTCGCTTTCTAATTACTAATTGACATGATTCGATTTGACAGTAGTTTTTAATAAACAAACAGAATAAAAAAAAACAGGATTTACAATTTGTGGAAAATAATTTTTTTTAATGGACAAAAAAAGTGAGTGGAAATTAGTTAGCTTATTTTAAAAAAAACATACATTCGTACGTATTTACTTTCTTTACTTCCAGAAACAACAAAATAATTTGCTTTGTTTACAATAATATTAAATTTTTACAGCTAGTGAGATAAACTTGCGATAAAAATTAGAGAAGAGTGCAATTTTTCGTGGCTCTTAAAATTTTGTATGGTGAAGCAAGTTGTTTCGCTCATGATTGGGGTGTGAAGCATGTACCGTGGAAACGTAGTATTAAGTGTTCGAGCGATTTCCAAAAAAATTAGTAGTAACAGATTTTACAAATAAGTAATCCGGATTATTATGTTAAAAACAAGTAAGAAAGTCAAGCTGGACCATACCATACCCTTAATCTAGTATATGTATGTGTAAAAACAGTTTTTTAAGAAATGGGCTCTAGCTCGGAGCTATAAGGTATTATGGACCGATCGTCCAAAAATTTAGTGGAATGGCTTATTTGCATATAATTGTTTTGTGTTAATTTTTATCTTGGTATAAAGATTTATACATGCTAAAGTGATTTTCGAAAGGATATCACTAAGGTTGTGTAGGGTTTAATATAATTGGCGGCATGAAAAAGAGGTTTCTAGTTAAATGGGACAATCGCACAATTATAAACAGTGCCAGCAACACAATGAAAAGTCTTGTGCAGATTATTAATAAATGTAAGGTAAATGTGTCTAAATCAACCATAAATAGACTGCTAAAAAATCCCAGACTATTAGTTGACAAAAGCTGTATGTTGTCTGTGCCAGGGCTTTTTACTCCGCCCCAAAACTGCTAGACTTGAATTCGCTAAAAGGAACTTACAAACTAACTGGAAAGGGGAAAGCCGATAATTTTGTTAACAGTTGCACTATTTAATCATATATTTGTTTAATATGATCTCTTCCGATAAGAAAAAATTGAATCTTGATATTCTATGGTTTCAACAGCTGTTGGAGAGACATACGGAAGCAAGCATGATATTTTGCAAAAATCAATTTCGAAGGTGGTTTTTTAATATTTTAGAGCTTTTTGTTAAGACAGTGTGTTTGATTAAGCATTTCCAAGCACCAACTAGTTTTGGATGGCAACTCTTTTCTAATAATGACATTCCACTAATTCTTTCATTGTCTTATCTTCTTTTCTCGTATTCATTATAATTAACTATGTAAACCTGAATACATTAAAATAAAACTTGAATTTACAATAATTATAACAGTGGCGACGAGGATTAGTATACGTACATATATAATAAAATATTTATATTATTTCTTCTGTGTTAATACAAAGGAATATAAAATAAATATAAAGCTGCGTTTTTTTTTTTCAATAAAAAAAAAAAAACTAAAACGAAAACGAAAAAAAAATTTTGTCTAATTGAAAAAAAATTAAAATTCCTTCAACGAAATGGAAATACAAGACGTATTAAAGCAAATAGTTAAGATAACATAACCTCACATTTGAAATGTGGTTTGCAAGATACGAAGATTTTATTGAAGTCGATGCAGCTAAGCTAGATGGTGCAGCCAAAGTACGCCTTTTGTTAAGAAAACTTAACAAAATTGTCCACAACAAATATACAAACTACATTTTACCAAAATAAGGTCCAACTGCCTGCAAACAACTAAAGAAGACCACACACATTTCACCACCTATGCCGGCATTGTAAACAGGCAATGTGAACAAAAAACACAAATGTAAGCAGTGTAATTTAATCGGTCATAAGGAAGGCTATCGCAGTGTAGCTAAAAAATCAAAGAAGAGCGCAAAAACAAAACAAAAAAGCTTTTTCAAAAACACCAAAAATCCGAAACCAAAAGTATTTCTGTAGTAAACAAAATAGATATACAACTAACAAATATATAACTAACAGTTGAAATTAATGGTGAAAAGTTGGAGTTACAATTTGATACAGCTTCTGATATAATAATAATATCAGAACAGACATTTCAAAAACTTCAAGTAGTTAATGCAGTACAAGTTCAACAGTCAGCTAGAAGTGCTAAAGGAAAGCTTCCTCTTACTCTACAGTTCGACTGTAATGTAATAAACACGCATTTGTTACATGTTACGTCACAACAATAAAAAATCTGAATTTGAAGCTCTTCAATTGGAAGATATGTCTATCAACACAATTTGCAACAATGTCATTAGTGAAAATCCGGGAAATATTTCTTTGTCAACTGACAAGAACATAAATCGTTTAAAATTGTATTTTTTAGATGTGTTTGATGAGACATTTGGTTTGATTACAAAACCAAATATACAACCAGTATTTCGGTCAAAACGTCCAGTGGCTTTTGCCGTTCAACATATTGTTGAAGCCTAGTTGAAAAGATTACAGGACATAGGTATAATTTCTCCTGTAAACTATTCAGATTGGGCAGCGCCTATAGTTGTAATTAAGAAGCTAAACGAATCAGTTACAATTTGTGCTGATTTTTATACGGGCTTAAATGACGCGTTAGAAACTCATCAATACCCACTTCCTCTCCCTGAAGATATATTTTCAAAACTTCAGTCGTACAGGCTTTCTTACAAATGGAGGTCGATGAGGAATCCAAACATCTTTTAACCATAACAACACATATGGGGTTATTTCGGTACAACGGTATGGTTTTCACAGCCATTTTCCAGCAAACAATGGATAAAATGCTCGCTGGAATGGAAGGTGTTACAGTTTATATCGACGACATATTTGTTTCCGGTAAAGACGAAGAATATCACAACAAAAAGTTACACGAAGTATTACGTTGTATTCGAGATTATGGCCTAAAAGTAAAATTTTCAAAATGTAAATTTTTCGTAGACCAAGTAATGTATCTGGGGTACATAACAAATAGAAATGGTCTACAACCAGATCCACAACGTATTTCTACAATAAAACAAAAGCCGCAACCAACAAATATATCAGAATTACGATCTTTTCTTGATGCTGTAAATTTGTACGGTAAATTTGTAAACAATATGCGACAACTACGAGGTCCACTTGTTAAAATCAAAAGTTATATGGCAGTGGACACAAGAACACATCAATAGTTTTACAAAACTAAAAGAAATTATTACTTTCACATTATGACCCTACTAAGGACATTATAGTATCTGCTAATGTATCTCAATATGGTTTAGGTGCATGTATTCTTCATGAATATCCAGATAGTTGTAACAGCAGTGCAGTTTGAAATCGAAATCAAAACTGTTCTACAAAAAAATTTACAAAATCTCCCGTTGACAAACAAAATGATAAAATATGAATTATCAAAGTTGTAAAAGTATGTAAAATCTGGTTGGCCTGCTGAGATAAAAAGTAAGGAAATAAAACCTTTTTATAATCGAAAAGATAATTTATCTGTTGTCGACGGTGTTGTTTTGTTTGGTGAAAGAGTTGTAATTCCCAGTTCTTTTCGAAAAAGAATTTTAAAGCTACTACATCGCGGTCACTCTGGTATCGAGCGTATAAAAAGGTATGTTCAGCGTCATCCAAGACCTTTTCTTCTTCATATATGCAGAAGGGTGAGCTACATTTTCTCATGCGGTACAGGTACGCTAGGAAGTAACCATGACCGGTTAACATCTGGGTTATGAAGTATTTAACTTCGCCACTTTTAAATGCCCATCTGCCTTGCTCCCCATTTCTCCATCGAAGTTGCCAATTTTGTAGGACCTCCTGTCGTATGCTCGCTTTGTTTTGTGCTTATGTCGTGTTTTGCCTTATGTTAAAGAGCTTCCAGCGCTCCAAAGCCTGAAGATCTATGGGTATCATTCCAGCTATTATTAAGACAGCTTGTGTAGATACTGTGCGGTATTCCGTGTCCCTCGCTTTAATTTTTTTTAATTTATAGTTTTTTATTGAATCTTTCTTATCGAAATTTACAATAAGTATTTAAATCTTAATTCTACTTGTTGTTAATTAGTTGTTACCAATATAACCACGAACTGCTGTATTTAAATTTTAAAAATGTCTTCTAGTTAGGCTCAAGTATCGGTTCTTTTTAGCCTCTGGTGACCTTCGAACTGAAGCAGACCCCGAGCGAGGTAGTTAGCCATTAGTTTATCGATGTAGCTGAGTGAATATTTTTTAATTTCCTCCTGGATAGTGGGGACGTTGAGATCTCTGTGGATAATATCATTACTTATATATCATGGGGCGCAGACAATTTGTCGTAATATTCTAGACTGTCTTCTTTAAAGCTTTTGGATGTTAGATGCGCATGCAGTACCCTATAATTGGAAGCCATAAGTCCATATTGGTTTTATGATGGACTTGTATAAGAGAATTTTTTGTCTAAAGACAAGTTTGAGTTTCGACCGAGAAGCTAATGTAGTTGAGCTGCTTTAAGTTTCATAGCCGTTATTTTTGCTTGAGAAATGTCTATAAACAGGGCTGAGCAGTATTCCTTTTTCTCAAACGCCGATCTAATTAGGGTGACAATTCTATGCACTTGTTCTATTGTACCATGTTTCGCTCTGAATCCGAACTGGCGATCCGGGATGATGTCGTGTTCATTTAGATGAGAAGTTATACTAAAAACGAATATTTTTTCGAAAAGCTTCGATAGGATTGATAATAAGCTTATCGGTGTGTACGACGCAACCTGGCCAGCATCTTTTCCTGGCTTGGGAATCATAACAATTATAGACCTCTTCCATGAGCATGGGAAGTATCCGACTCTTAACATCGCGTTAAAAATGAGCAGCAAGATTCTAAGAGCAGACGATGGTAAGTTTCTCATCATTGACTCTGTGATGCGGTCAGGTCCGGGAGATTTTCTAATATTCACTTTTTCTATTGCAGATTTTACTTGAGTTATGGTAAATTTACCTTATCAGGAATGATTGGAGGACAGGAACATGTATTTGCATCATGTGGCGTGAAAACTCTCTCAAGGTGGCCCGCGAAAGCGTTTAATTTTTCATTTGTGTTTTTTATGGAGATTCTTGGGTTATAGGGCATTGCATATGCCGTACAGCCTTCCATAAGCTGTAATTGGAATTTTTGTGGCATCTAGGCTGTTTAGATGGCCTTCTATTGCAGACTCGTGTTTCTGTCTCAATTTGTTGCGAAGAGTTGTCAGGCATAATTGTAGTTAGGCCTTAATGGTTGGGGAACGACTGTTTTGCCATTGTCTTCTTGACTTCCTTTTTTCTCTCATAAGGGTCTCTATATCCGTCGATGTATTGTAAGGAGCACGTTTAATTGTCCGCTTGATTGGGGTTAAATTTCTTGATGCAGAATCCAAGACTTCTGCAAATCGGTCGACAGCTATTTGGATAAAATCTTCTTTGAACTCTGGCAATGGTAAGTGTCTGGGGCCAAATTACCGCATTCAATATCGAGTAAAATTGATCGTAATTTTCTTATTTGAGATTATGGCATTCGATATCGAGCAAAAAATTTAGTACATTTTATCATAATTTCGATATCGAAATCATTTTTCGATACGATAGCTCATTCGATCACAGATGCGGTAATTTGGCCCCTGATGTGTTTGTGCACAATTATGGCTGTGCCACCACAAGCCCGTCCGCTGGGATGTTTTGTGTCATTCGTAAGGTATCCATTTACCTAAAGCAGTTTTTATGAGTAAAGTGTGTTTCAGAGACAAAATTTCATGCCTATGAAGAAAGTTTGCAACTTCGTGTTTATGTTGGGATAACCCGTTTGCATTCCAGAAACATATTTTTAACTGGTTCATTTGTTGTTGAGTAGAACTTGCAGGAGCATGCTCTGGTTTCGCATCGTTTCCTGAAACATGTTCTGCATAGTGGTCATGAAGTTATTCATAGTTTGAATTAAATTTACTATTGAGCTAGGATTATTTCCAGAGAATTTGTAGACCTTGACATGTTGACATGTTGACTCAACTTGTAGGTAAGAATAATTTCTATATTGTTTCTATACGACACGGGCAAATTCAAGAGACCAAAATTCAAGCCAGTATAGAAACGAACTTTCTTATTATATCAAGACACCTGGACGCAGAAAATAAAAGTTACTATACATATCAATTAAAAAGTGCTAAGGGTTTGATTATTGTCATAAAAGGCATAGATAGTTCTGTTTCTACAGAGGAAATAAAATCTGCCGTAGATCTAGAGGGGTATGAGGTAAAACCTGTTCATAACATTTTGAACAAGAATAAAGTTCCTCAACCAATGCACCGCATTGAGATATCGTTTGATTAATCGGTTCTCAAAACCAAAAATTCAGTTCAACCCATATACAACTTGCGTTACAAAAAAATAACTGTTGAGGAGCCATTAAAACGAAAGGGTCCCTCCCCATACACAAACTGTCAGGAATATGGGCATACAAAATCATATTGTAAATTGCCTCACGTATGTGTGGTTTGTGGCGACGCTCATAAAACCGCCGAATGTAATCGTTCTAAAGCTGACCCGAATGTTAAGAAATGCAGCAACTGTGGCGCAAATCACACGGCAAACTATAGGGGTTGTAAAGTCTTCTTACATTAAAAAAAACCTGCTTTAGTTCAAAAATATACTCACTCCCAATATGGTCCGTCATATGTGCCCAGCCAAGTCGCTGGCTCTATTGCTAGTACTACACAAACAAATAAATAAAACCAATCATATGTCCAAGTCTTAAAAGGAAACCCAAATGCGAAAAATTCCCCGAGTACTTCCAATGCAAAGCAACCTCCACACGCTAATGTTCCTAGGAAAGGTCTACAAATTCTCTGGAAATAATCCTAGCTCAATAGTAAATTTAATTCAAACTATGAATAACTTCATGACCACTATGCAGAACATGTTTCAGGAAACGATGAGAAACCAGAACATGCTCCTGCAAGTTCTACTCAACAACAAATGAACCAGTTAAAAATATGTTTCTGGAATGCAAACGGGTTATCCCAACATAAACACGAAGTTGCAAACTTTCTTCATAGGCATGAAATTTTGTCTCTGAAACACACTTTACTCATAAAAACTGCTTTAGGTAAATGGATACCTTACGAATGACATAAAACATCCCAGCGGACGGGCTTGTGGTGGCACAGCCATAATTGTGCACAAACACATCAGGGGCCAAATTACCGCATCTGTGATCGAATGAGCTATCGTATCGAAAAATGATTTCGATATCGAAATTATGATAAAATGTACTAAATTTTTTGCTCGATATCGAATGCCATAATCTCAAATAAGAAAATTACGATCAATTTTACTCGATATTGAATGCGGTAATTTGGCCCCAGACACTTACCATTGCCAGAGTTCAAAGAAGATTTTATCCAGGCCACATCTATAAATCTTACTGATTTCAAACTTTGTCATCCGTTTATTGTTCCCCGAGGCACAATATTGTACACCATAAATTTCTCAACTTCTTCTCCACATTGGGCCAGAAATTCATTGCTGCAGGCGATTACAAGCTAAACATACATATTGGGGCTCCAGACGTATTAATCCTAGAGGTAATCAGCTATACAATACCGTAACTGCAAATAATTTTGATGTCGTAGCGAGTGGTGAGCCTACCTATTGGCCAAACGACTTCAACAAGCTACCAGACCTTATTGACTTTACTGTAATTAAAAACATGAAGCGCGATCAGGTACTAGTTAGTTCCTCCTATGATCTATCGTCCGATCATTCACCTTCAATCCTCATTTTAAAAGGCAACTCCGACGCCGCAGCTGAAAATTTTATTTCCTATCTAAACAGAAACACAAATTGGTTAAAGTATAAAATGTATGTGAGCTCTCACCTATCACAGTGCATTCCCCTACAAATTTCATCTGACATCCAAATAGCTGTCGACCGATTTGCAGAAGTCTTGGATTCTGCATCAAGAAATCTAACCCCAATCAAGCGGACAATTAAACGTGCTCCTTACAATACATCGACGGATATAGAGACCCTTATGAGAGAAAAAAGGAAGTCAAGAAGACAATGGCAAAACAGTCGTTCCCCAACCATTAAGGCCTAACTACAATTATGCCTGACAAATCTTCGCAACAAATTGAGACAGAAACACGAGTCTGCAATAGAAGGCCATCTAAACAGCCTAGATGCCACAAAAATTCCAATTACAGCTTATGGAAGGCTGTACGGCATATGCAATGCCCTATAACCCAAGAATCTCCATAAAAAACACAAATGAAAAATTAAACGCTTTCGCGGGCCACCTTGAGAGAGTTTTCACGCCACATGATGCAAATACATGTTCCTGTCCTCCAATCATTCCTGATAAGGTAAATTTACCATAACTCAAGTAAAATCTGCAATAGAAAAAGTGAATATTAGAAAATCTCCCGGACCTGACCGCATCACAGAGTCAATGATGAGAAACTTACCATCGTCTGCTTTTAGAATCTTGCTGCTCATTTTTAACGCGATGTTAAGAGTCGGATACTTCCCATGCTCATGGAAGAGGTCTATAATTGTTATGATTCCCAAGCCAGGAAAAGATGCTAGCCAGGTTGCGTCGTACAGACCGATAAGCTTATTATCAATCCTATCGAAGCTTTTCGAAAAAATATTCGTTTTTAGTATAACTTCTCATCTTAATGAACACGACATCATCCCGGATCGCCAGTTCGGATTCAGAGCAAAACATGGTACAATAGAACAAGTGCATAGAATTGTCACCCTAATTAGATCGGCGTTTGAGAAAAAGGAATACTGCTCAGCCCTGTTTATAGACATTTCTCAAGCAAAAACAACGGCTATGAAACTTAAAGCAGCTCAACTACATTAGCTTCTCGGTCGAAACTCAAACTTGTCTTTAGACAAAAAATTCTCTTATACAAGCCCATCATAAAACCAATATGGACTTATGGCATCCAATTATAGGGTACTGCATGCACTGCTGTTACAACTATCTGGATATTCATGAAGAATACATGCACCTAAACCATATTGAGATACATTAGCAGATACTATAATGTCCTTAGTAGGGTCATAATGTGAAAGTAATAATTTCTTTTAGTTTTGTAAAACTATTGATGTGTTCTTGTGTCCACTGCCATTTAACTTTTGATTTTAACAAGTGGACCTCGTAGTTGTCGCATATTGTTTACAAATTTACCGTACAAATTTACAGCACCAAGAAAAGATCGTAATTCTGATATATTTGTTGGTTGCGGCTTTTGTTTTATTGTAGAATTACGTTGTGGATCTGGTTGTAGACCATTTCTATTTATTATGTACCCCAGATACATTACTTGGTCTACGAAAAATTTACATTTTGAAAATTTTACTTTTAGGCCATAATCTCGAATACAACGTAATACTTCGTGTAACTTTTTGTTGTGATATTCTTCGTCTTTACCGGAAACAAATATGTCGTCGATATAAACTGTAACACCTTCCATTCCAGCGAGCATTTTATCCATTGTTTGCTGGAAAATGGCTGTGAAAACCATACGGTTGTACCGAAATAACCCCATATCTGTTGTTATGGTTAAAAGATGTTTGGATTCCTCATCGACCTCCATTTGTAAGAAAGCCTATATGACTGAAGTTTTGAAAATATATCTTCAGGGAGAGGAAGTGGGTATTGATGAGTTTCTAACGCGTCATTTAAGCCCGTATAAAAATCAGCACAAATTGTAACTGATTCGTTTAGCTTCTTAATTACAACTATAGGCGCTGCCCAATCTGAATAGTTTACAGGAGAAATTATACCTATGTCCTGTAATCTTTTCAACTAGGCTTCAACAATATGTTGAACGGCAAAAGCCACTGGACGTTTTGACCGAAATACTGGTTGTATATTTGGTTTTGTAATCAAACCAAATGTCTCATCAAACACATCTAAAAAATACAATTTTAAACGATTTATGTTCTTGTCAGTTGACAAAGAAATATTTCCCGGATTTTCACTAATGACATTGTTGCAAATTGTGTTGATAGACATATCTTCCAATTGAAGAGCTTCAAATTCAGATTTTTTATTGTTGTGACGTAACATGTAACAAATGCGTGTTTATTACATTACAGTCGAACTGTAGAGTAAGAGGAAGCTTTCCTTTAGCACTTCTAGCTGACTGTTGAACTTGTACTGCATTAACTACTTGAAGTTTTTGAAATGTCTGTTCTGATATTATTGTTATATCAGAAGCTGTATCAAATTGTAACTCCAACTTTTCACCATTAATTTCAACTGTTAGTTATATATTTGTTAGTTGTATATCTATTTTGTTTACTACAGAAATACTTTTGGTTTCGGATTTTTGGTGTTTTTGAAAAAGCTTTTTTGTTTTGTTTTTGCGCTCTTCTTTGATTTTTTAGCTACACTGCGATAGCCTTCCTTATGACCGATATCAAAATCGGATGATGCTTTTAACCCCATTACAAAAATTAAGCAATTGAATTAATCTAAAGTTAATTCGCTCAATTTTTATTGTTCACATTGCCTGTTTACAATGCCGGCATAGGTGGTGAAATGTGTGTGGTCTTCTTTAGTTGTTTGCAGGCAGTTGGACCTTATTTTGGTAAAATGTAGTTTGTGTATTTGTTGTGGACAATTTTGTTAAGTTTTCTTAACAAAAGGCGTACTTTGGCTGCACCATCTAGCTTAGCTGCATCGACTTCAATAAAATCTTCGTATCTTGCAAACCACATTTCAAATGTGAGGTTATGTTATCTTAACTATTTGCTTTAATACGTCTTGTATTTCCATTTCGTTGAAGGAATTTTAATTTTTTTTCAATTAGACAAAATTTTTTTTTCGTTTTCGTTTTAGTTTTTTTTTTTTTTTTATTGAAAAAAAAAACGCAGCTTTATATTTATTTTATATTCCTTTGTATTAACACAGAAGAAATAATATAAATATTTTATTATATATGTACGTATACTAATCCTCGTCGCCACTGTTATAATTATTGTAAATTCAAGTTTTATTTTAATGTATTCAGGTTTACATAGTTAATTATAATGAATAAGAGAAAAGAAGATAAGACAATGAAAGAATTAGTGA
Organism: Bellardia bayeri; assembly: GCA_950370525.1. Taxonomy (NCBI): domain Eukaryota; kingdom Metazoa; phylum Arthropoda; class Insecta; order Diptera; family Calliphoridae; genus Bellardia; species Bellardia bayeri. The sequence continues at coordinate 51,540,372 of OX493264.1, read as the reverse complement.
AATGTCATTATTAGAAAAGAGTTGCCATCCAAAACTAGTTGGTGCTTGGAAATGCTAAATCAAGCACACTGTCTTAACAAAAAGCTCTAAAATATTAAAAAACCACCTTCGAAATTGATTTTTGCAAAATATCATGCTTGCTTCCGTATGTCTCTCCAACAGCTGTTGAAACCATAGAATATCAAGATTCAATTTTTTCTTATCGGAAGAGATCATATTAAACAAATATATGATTAAATAGTGCAACTGTTAACAAAATTATCGGCTTTCCTCTTTCCAGTTAGTTTGTAAGTTCCTTTTAGCGAATTCAAGTCTAGCAGTTTTGTGACGGTAATCCCCGGTCACCCTAACCCTTGCTGATGAGGACAAGTTTTTGTTCTTTCCAAACATCTGGAAATATTCCCTCTGTTAGGCATCTGTTATACATCTCTAATAAGATCCCAGGGCGATTCGTTGCCATCTCCTTGATGACTTCTGCGGGTATGCCGTATGGGCCGGGTGCCTTCCTATTTTTAAGAGTGCGAGCAGCTAACTGCAATTCTTCCATGGTAACCAAGGGGATATAATTTCTGGTTTCTGTAACCGTGTTCACAATGTTTTTCATTGTGGGTTCATACATAGCTACCACTAAGTTCCTCATTCCAAGTTTTTTCATAACAATCTTGTAACCGAGGCCCCAGGGGTTTTTATTAATGTCGGTTCTCAACTCCTCCCATTCGTATTTTTTGCTTTTATGTATGCAGTAATGCAGCTGTTTTTTGGCCACTTTGTATGCGTTGTGTTCCGCCTCTACGTTACCTCTGCGTCTGGCTCTGGTGTATCTTCTTCTCGATTTTATGCAGTTTCGTCTCGATTCTTCGATCGAGGCACACCACCAATACACTGGTTTCCATTTCGGGGTTGATTTATTTTAGACATTGCCCCATTGCAGCATCTTGTTATTGTGGCCATGGATTTTTCCACTACTGATCTTGCATCCACTTCATTTGTTTATTTTCCGACAAGTCTGTCTATCTCGTGGAGGAGTTTCAGCGTGTTAAGCTTATTAACGTGCAATTTTCTGGTGGTCCTGCAGGGCTTACTAGCTGGTTCGCCATCGTCATTATTTATGCAGAAAGATATATATTAATGATCGCTAGCTGTGTATATTTCCAAAACTTTCCAGTCTTTCACCTTATTCGTCATTCTCTCGGAAACAAAAGTCACATCTGGAATAGTGCCTTCGCATCCAGGACGTCTGAAAGTTGCGACACTACCAATATTTGAGGTCATCGGCCACAGTCGTGCGATCATTTGCAATATATTTCTACCCCTGGAGTTGGTATTTTTCAGTCCCCATTCAATTGCACGGGAGTTGAAATCGCCTGCTACTATGAGGTCGCCCCCTTGGCATCTGGCAAAGTCCTCGATACTGTCGAGTTTAGCTTGGAAAGCATCAATGTTATCAGCGTAAGGTTTCCGATCTGTAGCCAAACGAATCCGTTTCCTTTTCCACTATTTCCTATGTGGGCATGTCCGGGGCAAGGAACCCATATTGCGGCGGTTCCCGTCTCGTCTTCGTACCATTGCCCGTTGCGCATTTTTTGCGTACTGTTCACTAATAATCGCATCCCTCGATGCATGTTTGCTTGCAAAAATCTCAATGTGTATTGTTTTGAGGTGATTTACAGCTTCGAGATCCAGGCATGTGATCTGATGGTCTGTTTTCCCTCTGTGAGCAGACACAACATTTAGGGGGATTCCCGCATTCACCCATTTTTTTCCTCCTTTACTTATTACCAGGTGTATAGAACCAGATTTTGTCTTCCGAACGGATTGGATCGCCATTTCTGTCTCCTGTGGATTAACCTTAGTTCTAAGGTTTTTAAGAACATCGGCGTAGATGTGACCTTGTCGAGGTTTAATAACAGCAGCGTCAGATTGTTTCTTGGGTCCCTTGGGGCGTGATTTTTTTCGGTCTTTTCTGTCTCCTCTGTTTTCTGTTGCGTCTGCAATTTTTACTGCTTTGGGAAGTATGGGTGACACACCATTTTGAACATCTCTATGGCCGCTTTTGTTTTTTTAAGAATATTTTGACAGTTCGTTAAGGTCTCTGACAGTCTTATTTTGGCAAAATTCTTGCCTTGGTGTGTCGTAGGCTGAAAAAGGTCTCTCTGCATGAGTTTCGATAACACTTCCCTGAGGTGTTTCGAAAGTTCGCTTTGTTTTTGTACAGCTGTGAAAAACATTTTCTCCTCCTCCGATGGTCTTTTGGATTTTTGGGGTTTCGACATTTGTAATCATTTTCACTTATGGGTCCCAACTTGAGAGTCGTTATCCTCACATGTTATGCAGTCGCCCTTTCATTTGACCCCAAGGGTTCCTTTGCAAGCAGTGACGTCCTCGCAAGGGTTGACACTAGGCCTTATGAGCGCTTGCGTTCAGAGCCAGATCAGGCATTAATTAGGATGTCGTATCAACTAAACCTGCATGGCCAACCTAATGACGACAAGAATAAGGAGCGTACCCTGAGACCTGCCAAGGTTTTATTGGGACGGAGGCACCTATGACATTAGCCTGGAAGCCATTTCGATGGGATGTCACTCATCATACACTCAGGTAACAGAATGCCATATCTGTCAGCCCGTAGCATACTATTCGTAATTATATATCCATTTCATGTTCAATATACAACTCCAGGTCCTCAACGTTGATTAGGGGAATCACGAAGACATCATTCTCCAGTTTGCCCCCTATAAATGGACACCCCCTGTGGATTGTCGCACAAGCGGCTGTCCCTAAAAACTAAATTAATCTTTTTATTACATGGAGATCCTGCTAGGAGCACAACTTTTGAACTTTAACACTAACTAATAAATAAATAAACTAATCACAATTAAATTTCAAAAATACTAATAAATATATCTAAAACAAACAAAAAAAAAACAAGCAAAATAACATTTAAAAAAAGTATGTTAATTGCTTTCGGTTTTAGTGAAAAAATAAATTACAAAAACAAATAAACAAATTTGCGAAATAAACAAATTTGCGAATTCCATTACACATAGTGTTGTTGAACTGTTCGGACGTGTTATTTTTAGTGCGGCTGAATTTTCGGTGAAAAAATCGTAATAGGTGAAAAAGTGTAATAGGTCGAAATAAAACAAAAAAGTTAAAAAATAATTCGTAATAGGTAAAAATACCTACGGGAAAAAAAAATAAAAAACATTAAAAAAAAAAATAATAAAAAACATTAAAAATCGCATAAAAACTGTATGAGTGTTCCTCTCAGATGTAATTATGAGAAAGAGCTTAGCTCGACTAGAAAATCTTTATGGATCTCTGAGGAAGAATCCTTAAAAAAATCTGTGGAGAATCTTCTCACTACAAGAGCCGTAGAACGGCGCCGTTCCTGTTCGCCCAATATAGTGATTTCATCAGATGATAAAACATCAATATCTTCTACATCAAATAGTGCAGTCAAACCTAGAAAACAAGTAGGTATGGATAAATACGTCACAGTTCTTAAGCGACAGAGGAGCCCGACATCTGCTCAAATGTCATCAAATTCAAAAGCTCCCAAGACCGTGAGTATTGACAATCCAAATGATCAAAACAGGTTTGCTCTCCTCCAGACGGATGATCCAGAACTTCCTAAAAAGACGTTTAAGCCCCCACCAATTTATCTGAGAGAGCCCACTTCCAGTAAATTGGTACAAGGAATTGTTTCGGTAATAGGTGAAAATATGTTTAGCGTAACCTCAATTAAACATGGAAATATCAGCGAAACCAAAATTCAAGTGAAAAAGGAAGATGACTTTCGAAAATTGTCCAACCAGTTGGAGAGGGAGAGTAGGGATTTCTATACCTACCAGCTGAAAAGCGCAAAAGGACTCCAAGTCGTTCTAAAGGGTATAGACCCAGATGTTGATCCTGACGAGATAAAGACTAGTTTAATGGAAAATGGCTTCAAAATTAAGAGCATAACGAATATTAGAAACCGTGAAAAGATTCCTCAGCCAATGTTCAGGGTGGAATTGGAACCCGGAGATACAGTCTTAAAGAAAAACGAGTCCCATCCCATCTACAATCTGATTTACCTTCTGCATCGTAGAATCACCGTGGAAGAACCGCATAAGCGTCAGGGACCCGTCCAGTGCCTTAATTGTCAAGAATTTGGTCACACTAAAGCGTATTGTAAATTGCCGTCAGTTTGTGTTGCGTGTGGGGAACTACATACAACTGCTCAATGTGATAAGTCGAAAACCGACTCAAAAATCAAAAAATGCAGTAACTGCGGAGGTAATCATACCGCAAATTATAGAGGTTGACCAGTTTACACTCATTTGAAAGGCATAAGGACCAACAAGACGTCAGTATTACCTGATCATCCTCAACAGCCTAATTTTGCATCGAGTAACAATTTTCCTCAATTGTTACGGCCCACTAGTCATGAAAACGCGCCTAGTTCTAGACAAGTTTCTTACGCTAACGTGGTTAAATCTAATATGCCAGGTTTGGAGCAGGAACCTAAATCTCAATATTACGAGCCTAATATTAACACTCTAGAGACTACTTTGCAGACACTTGTCCAAACTATGAACACTTTTACGACCACTATGACATCCATGATGCAGGAAATGCTGAAAATGCAATCCACTATCTTACAAGCAATTTTAAAGAAATGATTTGTTTAAAAATTTGTTTTTGGAACGCGAACGGCCTCCGCCAACATAAAAACGAACTGGAACACTTCCTGATGGATAAGCAGATTGATGTCATGATGATTGCTGAAACTCACTTGACGGCGACAGGGTACTTCAAAATTAATGGCTACGTGTTGTATGATACTAAAGATCCCCGCGGAAGAGCATGTGGAGGTTCGGCAATTCTTATAAAGAACAGAATAAAACATTATTTAATGAACAACATATGTAAGGATTACCTACAAGCAACAAACTTTTGTATTGAATTCTGTCAATACAACTTTGTTTTATCATCAATTTATTCGCCGCCTCGATTTTCAATAAAAGAACATCAATACTACAGCTTCTTCAATTCCCTTGGATCTAGATTTTTGGTTGCTGGTGACTTTAACGCCAAACACACATTTTGGGGTTCACGTCTAGTGACCCCGAAGGGTCGTGAACTCTTCAACACCATTGCCAAAATGGGCTTAGATGTACTCTCAAGCGGGCATCCCACCTACTAGCCGACGGACCGACGGAAGATTCCCGATATTATTGACTTCGGAGTAGTGAAAAATATCCCTGTAGAATCGATACAAGTGGAGCCTTCATTAGACTTGTCTTCAGATCACTCTCCTTCTATTATTTCAATGCGTTTCCTTCAAGGGTATGGCTCTCCATTTCGGGACATGTCTAAATCCAGAGTAAGTTGGATAAAGTATAAGAAGTATTTAAGTTCCCATTGCACGGAAAATGTAGTGTTGAGAACTACCGAGGATATTGATGGGTCGATTGGCAAGTTTACTGAGGACATACGAAGAGCTGTGAATCACGCTTCCACATATGACGTTGAATGCAGAAATAGGACAAACAGAACTTATTTCGCTGAACTCGAACATCTCCTGACAGAAAAAAGAAGAGTTAGAAGAGAGTGGCAAATTCACAGGTCTCCTCAACTGAAAGCTAGGCTACGGGAATGCAGAGATATACTAAGAAATTTCTTAGAAACCCAAAGAATGGCTTCACTTAAATCATACTTGGAGGGAATTGACAGTTCCCCACAATCTGACTATTCGTTATGGAAGGCGGCACGAGGTTTAAAAAGACCAGTTAGAGGAAAGCCTCCTTTGCGAAATCCGACTGGTGACTGGGCTAGAAACGATTCCGAGAAGGGGACTTTATTTGTTAACCATTTGAGAAATGTGTTTACTATAAACAACTCAAATAATGCAACTGATTTGCCACCACTCGTTATTAGACCTCCTGTACCTCTAAGACTTAGCTTTAATGATATTCAAAGCGCTATTGGTACTCTGAACCTTAAAAAAGCTCCAGGTATGGATAAAATCAGCAACAAAATGCTTGTGGAGTTACCTCGTGTAGCTAGAAGAATTATTCTCTTTATCTTCAATGCTATTTTACGCCTAGAATACTATCCTGCAGATTGGAAGGTATCTATGATTACCATGATTCCTAAGCCAGGGAAGGACCTCACCAAAGTAGAGTCATATAGGCCAATTAGCCTACTGCCGACAATTTCAAAACTGTTTGAAAAATTGTTAATGGCTAAGTTGATTCCAATTCTGAACGACACTCAATGTATTCCAAATCATCAATTCGGGTTCAGAGCTAAACACAGTACCATCGAACAAACACACAGATTAGTAAATGTGATAAGACGGTCGTTTGAAAAGAAAAAATACTGTTCCGCGCTTTTCATTGATGTTTCCCAAGCGTTCGACAAAGTCTGGCATGAAGGTTTAAGGCACAAAATAAAATTAGCTCTGCCTGCTAACACCCACAAACTTATGAAAAGTTATTTATATGGTCGCAAATTTACAATCAAAGAAGGCGATTTTTAAGCCCCGCTCAGCCAATTGAAGCAGGAGTACCCCAGGGTAGCATACTGGGTCCTACTTTATATTTGATTTATGCATCCGATATGCCGTCAGACCCCAATATACATACTTCAACTTTTGCTGACGATACAGCCTTTATTAGCGTTCATAAGGACCATCAAATAGCATCACAGAATTTGCAGAATTATATTTATAAACTAGAGAATTGGCTACAGCTTTGGAAAATCAGGGTTAACGAACAGAAATGTATTCATATAACTTTCATATTGCGAAAAGATACCTGCTCGTCCATCAGAATAAATAACCAAATTATTCCGCAACACAATGAAGTCAAATACCTCGGCATTCACCTCGATCGTCGTTTAACTTGGAAGTCTCATATTGAAGCGAAACTTACACAGATGAGATTAAAAGCAGTGCAACTTAATTGGCTAATCGGCAGAAATTCTACATTAAAGTTGTATTGTAAACTTTTGTTGTACAATGCAATTCTAAAGCCAATATGGTGTTATGGAATTCAATTATGGGGTACTGCCTCAGCATCCAACATTGAAAAAATTCAAAGAGGTCAAAATAAAATTCTACGTATAATTACTGCAGCTCCATGGTACGTTAAAAATTCTCGAATTCACAAAGATCTAGGCATTCCTTTGGTGAAAGACGAATTTAAAAAATACGCCTCAAAATATGTCAGCAAACTTGAACACCATCCAAACCCACTTGCACGAGACATCCTTAACTTTAGTGGCCATGTTCGGTTGAGAAGGAGGGATACCCTTGCTTTAACTCAAACGCAAAACAGATGACTGGATCAGTGGATGTAAATTTTTTTGTAGTATCATAATATTTTGTCTAGCACTGGCTGGACTTATTATTTTCTTTTAGTATTAAGATTCGAAAACTTATTGTCATTTCAATATCTGAAGATTCAATAAATAAAAAAAAAAAAAAAAAATTTGCGTATTAATAGAAAGTTATTATTACATTACAATAAAATAAAAAAACATTAAACAATTTATTATATATTTAAATATACAGCAACATTTAAGCAAGTATATAATTGAAAAATTAATACCCAAAAAATGAAAAATTTACACTTATTTTAAAAGTTAAAAATATGAAATATTGATGATTGCGAAAAAAAGTGTTATTTAAAAGCCAAATGACTTTAAAACTCGGGGAATACCACTACGCTCAAATCAGGCCCAGTGAAGCTAGCACTTGAGGGTGAATCCGTAGTAAAACCCCGGAAACACTTCTCTAGTGTAGCTCGCAGTGGTGAAACCGTAGTAAAACCCCGGGAACACCACTATGATCGGCTTTGATCTATTCACAAATGTGGTCGTAATTAAGGCCCAGTGAAACTAGCACTTGAGGGTGAGTCCGTAGTAAAACCCCGGAAACACTACTCTAGCGTAGGTTGCAGTGGAGAACCTAAAATTAGACCACAATTGCCCACAGTACCACTAACTACCAATTTACTACCACTTACCTATTACGAAGCGCACACCACAACTGATGAAAACAGACTGTTCTTACAGGTTTTTGTTCTGCTTTTATACTTTTCTAATCGTATGCTTATTTACTAGGTGGTAACAAGTTACCAATCACACAGCTGATCATGACAACTGCACTAATTGTTGTCATTCCTAACCGCCGCAAGGGGCGCTAGTGTGCGTGGGCTGTTGTTCTTGCCGACACTAGATGGCACCATAAATAATTTATGCTGACAGAACACAAACCTGGCACGAAATACTCATAATAAAAAATTACCTATTACTATAATAATAATTAAGAAATAATAAAATACAGTATTAGTGTACGGGTGGAAACGAGGCTACGACTTCCATCGTCACAGCCTTGATGTCAGAGAATCACCGAAGAAAAATTTAGCTCAGGTTTATTTTATTAATTTTTTTCGAAAGCGAGGCCTTCTGCTTCCTTTACTGGAATATCATTTCAGACGTTTATCACCTTATCACACATATCATCAGATTAATCCAGCGATTAATTAATGTAATACCATATAAATAAAACTAATGTTAACTTGACTAATATAAAGCTAAGTATAGACGATATGCTGAAAAATTTGTTACAAGTGCTTACATATCGTGTAAACGCAACATTTTTTCAGCATACGTATCTTGAACAACATTTGCTAACACTTTGTTAACAATGCCAACAAACGTATGTTGGTAATTTTAGCATCTCGTGTAAACAGCATATTATTAGTGTTTGACAAATTTCCTGCGTATTGTAGCATATAACGTGTTAATATTTAAAAAATCTGTGGAAGCATAAACAAGCGAGTTGCATGCATAAATCCAGCCTTATTGCTCGTCGGAAGGGAGGTTCGTTGCCTGCTGCTTCGTTTAAAATTTTGCCACTATAAGATCTTTAATTTGCATGCAAAACATATTAAAAGGAAAACTCAGAAAATGAAATATTAAAGAAGAGATCTTTCTAAAACGCTAAAGTAAATTGCCTTTCTTCTCTTTCCTGTATGTTTCACTTCGCAACTTTCTTTTTCTAATAGGCGTTTCACCTAAAGTGGTAATAGCCTCATTCAAAGGACTCAAAGACATATTGACCATCGGAATGTCTGCCTTACTATCAGATGGTGGCAGGCAGACCATATTCACTATACACACAACTTGGGGCTCTTAAAAAAAATTGATTTTTTCTTCATAAATGTATTTTTAACTGTAAAATAATTTTTAAAATGTATTTTTAACAAGGTGGTCTCTTAAATGCTCTTCTCCTGTCCAAACAAGGAGTCGGGCCCATTTTTTTATTGCTGATTCTTAAAGCAAAAATTATGAGGAATCCAAAAAAAAAAATTAGCCGGAAAATTTAGGAGCTTCTGTGGAAAATCGGAAAATTTAATTTTCATGGGAAAATTTAAAGGTAAATTTCTAAGAAAAATTAGGATTGCGATCGCTTTAGTAGTTTTTTTTTAAAACAACTTTCAATGAGGTCCCTTATGAAGAATTCTTCAATTTTGTCACTTACAGTGGTGTACACCACCACTAAACCAGTCACTATAAAAAAAAAAAAAATATGTAGGTACATTATTTTTTGCTGGGCAATCGATTGAGACTATTTATTTTAAAATCGGAGAGGGGTCGTCCAAAAGGTGGTCGCTTTCATATGGAATTGCTCAATTATATTATTTTATTTTTACTTTTGTTAACCTGTGTAAAACAAAAGGGCTAACACATATTTTGTAGCTGTTATTTAGTTTTTTTTTCTCTATGAGTTCTTGTATTTAGATTTTTTTTTCAGTAAGTTAAATTTTTCTATTTCCTTTTTTTGTTTATAACAATTATGTTTTCTTTTATTTTAAATATTTATGGTTTTACCATTATCTTTGTTAATATTTGTTTGTTTTTTCCCCTAATTTTTGGGTTATTTTGCATGATCCACTTTACCTCGATCACACTATCACGACAAAATCCCGACGCTGACTGAAGATGCTCTCTCCCAGAGAAAATCCCAATGCCTCTAGAATATTTTAGAATAATAATCCTAATAATAATAATAATATTACTAATGTTAATAATAATAATAAGATGATAGTAAAAAAAAATTATCAATACTTAAATAATTAATAATACTACTAATAATAATATACTTAAATGTGTGAGGTTGCCATCGTTGTTGTTGGTGATTTTGTAGATGTTGTTGTTGAAGTAGTAGTAGTAGTTGTTGTTGTTTCTGTAGATGTTGTTGTTGTTTAAGTAAGTGTTGTGTTACAGATGTAGTTATAGTTGTTGGTGTTGTTGTTTTTGTTAGGTTTCACCTAGGAATCACTTTCATGGAATGTTTGCTGGTTGCATTGCTGATGTTGGTTATTTTTCTACATGTTAAACACATTACACAACTTGTGAGAGTGTATATTTTGAGCGAAAGGAGAACATGAAAGGAAAATAGGTGTATACTCATGCTCACAACGACAACGATACATTTTTTCTTTTTTTCTAGAATATTCTTGTTTCTCGGTTGTTAACAAAAAAATTCCTAACAACAAGAAAAGTTGTTTACCAACTAAAAAGAATGGAATTTCAAATATGCAAAAAAAAACCTACATGTTAAGTGTATAATGAAGCGCAATTCTATAGTACCGTTAAATGGTACTATGTATTAAATGAGGGTGAAAATATTTTCTAAATACCTAACAAAACTGCTTCGTTATGAAATTGTAAATTGAATATAGAACAGGAAAAGGATTTGGAGCGCGCAGAAATAAAGAAACGTGTGGCACGACCCACGATAAGCCGGGCTAAAAACAACGATTACATTCTAAGGTCTTAGATCTGAAGCATGATATCTCCCAATCAAATTTCCCTGAAGATCTTCCACGTCATACAGTACGTTACCAATTTTATCTCGACTACGGCATTTAATATATTTAGGTAAAAACTTGGCATTAATACCATTCTGAAAATTACTAAGGCTGTGATTTTTTCGAAAAACTTCCTGGCCAACACGATAACTAACATGTTTGGTACGTGTGTTATAAATTTGCGTGGCTTTTTCATGTGCCTCCTCAATGTTTTGGGAAATTTTCTGTCTAATTTGAGTTTGCTTATCTATATGTTTAATAATTGTGTCATCTTCCAGCATATTTAATTTTTCCAATAAAACGTATGATGAACCATGTGTGCACATATTTTGGCATAATTAGTGCATAATATGGAGAGCAATTTATGGAGGAGTGGTAATCGCTCCGTAATATTGTCAAAATGTTAGGTATGCAAGCGTCCCAGTTTAGATGGTTAGTTTCCTTTAAAAGATAGTATCGAATCTTAGAAATTATTTCTCTATTTGCTCTTTCAGATGCATTCGCCTGAGGAGAGTATAATCCAGTTTTAATATGGGTTATTTCGAAAAGTGAGAAAAAATCCTGTATTTCTTTGGAAATGAACTGTTTCCCATTGTCACTGTGAATGTACTGAAGAACACCGAAGGTATTAAACAAATAGTTTTGAAGAAAATCAATTACATTTAAGGATGTCGCAGAAATTTAGTAATGTGATCAATGATAATAAATAAATATGTGTTTTTAGATTTGGAGGATGGGTATGGTCCCAAAAAATCGCAATACAATCGCTGAAATGGACGCTTAGTTTCAAATGCATCTCCCATGGGAGGACGAAGGGTTTGGTTTGGCGCTTTTATGACTTTACAGTCATCGCAATTACTTACGAATAGTTTTATGTCTGAACTCATTGAAGGCCAGTAATATTTTTGTCTAACCCTTGAAAGTGTTTTAAAGTAGCCACCATGACAGCTAGATTCGTGTCCTAATTGAACAGCTTTATGCTTCAATAACTCAGGGAGCCATAATCTCCACAGATTCTCTTCTTCATTATCGATACCTTGTCGAAAATTCACTCTCTTGTATACGCGCTCATCGATCACGCATAAGTCAGGTAATTCATCTTTATTATCGGAAATGGTTTTAATCAATTGCTTATATTCAGGGGAATCAAAGTGCTTAGAACTCAAATCTATTTCAGGAAAACTTCGGTTAATTTCTAAAGAATCTACATCAAAACGAGACAAGGTATCAGGAACCACATTTAACGAACCCTTCCTATGCTCAATCTGGAAGTCAAAGCCTTGTAACATTAAGCTCCACCTTGCGAATATTCCACTAAGATCTTTTTGACCCATGAGCCATTTTAGGCTTGAATGATCGGTGATAATTCGGAAAGGTGATCCTTCAACATAAGATCTAAAACGTTTTACGCAGATTATTGCAGCTAAACACTCCAGTTCTGTGACTGTGTAATTCCGCTGAGCACCGTTTAGTTTCTGCGATACAAAAGAAATGAGTCTTTCCCTATTTTCGTCGTCTACTTGGTATAAAACACCACCTACTCCGACACGCGAAGCGTCGCATTGAATAATAAATTCTTTGTTAAAGTCGGGCTGAGCAAGAACGGGAGCACTAGATAAAGCGAGCTTAAGTTTTTCGAAACTATCAATAGCTTCAGGGGTCAATGAGAATTTTCCTTCACGTTTACGTAAACAATCGGTAAGAGGACCTGACAGACTAGCAAAATTATTTATGAATGCTCGATACCAGTTCGCCATACCAATAAATCTGCGGACTTGACGAGGCGTTTTGGGAATCGGAAAATCTACAATTGCCGAAACCTTCTCAGGATCAACTTTCAAGCATCCACTACCAATACGATAACCTAAATATTTGATTTCATTTTGACAGAACTTGCTTTTTGAGACATTGATGGTAAGTTTAGCGTTGTTAAGACATTTTGCGACCTGTGAGAGTAATTCTATGTGTTCCTCAAAAGTAGCTGTGCAGGTCAAAAGATCGTCCAAGTACACGAATACATTTTCCCTAAGACGAGATGGAATAGTTTTGTCCATTAGGCGGGACATCGCTTGCGGACCATTACAAAGCCCAAAGGGCATTACCCGATATTGGTAGAGGGGTCTACCAGGGACCGCGAATGCTGTCTTCTCCTTGGAGGAGTCTGTGAGCCGTATTTGGAAAAATGCATCTTTCAGATCAATTCCGCTTATATAGTGAGTATCCTTGAGTCTGCTGAGCAAGCCGTTAATGTGAGGGAGTGGATATGAGTCTTTTTTTGTAATAGTGTTCAACTTCCTTGAGTCAAGGCACAAACGTACCTTTCCCGGTTTTCTTACGTTTACTATGGGAAAGCACCACGGTGAGTTTGACTCTTCTATTACGCCCATTTGCAATAAACGATCTAGTTCTTGGTACACTTCAGCCTGTCTAGGAGGAGAAAGAGGGTAATGTTTGCACTTAATTGGCTCTGCATCTCCGGTGTCAATGTGGTGTTCCAAAAGATTCGTACAACCAAGACCTAATTTTTCAAAAGCGGGGAACTCTGACACTACACGATCAAGTTGAAATTTTTGTTCTGAATTTAAAACGTGAAAACATGGGTTTTGTCTACTGGCTCTAGATCACAGGCCTCAACAATTGGAATAATATCGGGTGCGATGGCAAAACTACGCCAGAAGTCTAAACCGAGGTAGGCTTCTTGGGTTAAGGAGGGTACTACGTAAAAATCTATAACTCGTGTAACGCCTTTATAAACAACAGGTATTTTGCAGTGACCTAAAACTGAATTTTTGGATCCATCTGCCGTTGATATACAAGATCGAAAAGGTCTTAAAGTGAGGTTATTTCTTTCAATGAAATTTAAGCTATTCTTACCTAATACTGAAACACTAGCGCCGGAATCTAGTAGTCCGTAAATATGATCATTAAAAACTTGGATTTTGGCCAAAGGGCTCTCGTCTTTCTCATGGCATAATATTGAAGATTCTATTAATTTACGAAACGATTTTCTCTTTTTAAAACGAAGTCTACTCTTTAAGGTTTTAGCTGAGGGTTTAAAAAATGTTGGGTCATTATAAAAAAAGTTATTTTGATGTTTGTCAGAAAATTTTGGAGAAATCTCTCCCGAGACTGTAGATCTCGATACATCTTCCTGTGGAAGATTCCTCATCGATGGACCTAATTGTGACTCGGGGAGAAAGCTTTGGAACGAGAGTCCCCGGTGGCCATCTCGCTCCGCTTCCTGTTTCCCAGGTGCGTATTTTTACACTTTGGAGTAGCTACTCCACGCTCACCACATTTGAAACAGAAGAGGCTCCTAGTTCCTTCTGGACAATAAATGTAGGAATGACCTAGATATAAACAATTCCAACACTTTATTTTCGAATTGTCAGGTTTGGAGGTACGTCGAGAGAAGTGAAGTGCTTCTATTTCACCATCAATCTCTTCATCTTCTACTACATCAACTTCAATTTCGCTAATGTGACGATGAGGTTTGCTATCAAGAAAAGACGTTTTATTTTCACTGATTAATTTTTCGGCATTTCGGGCTAGGTCTCTAAGACAAAACAGACTGGTTGGCTTGGTGTTAAATAGCATAATTCTTAAATTAGACTGGACATTTTTCATTAAGATTTTGATTAATTTTGCATCGGGTAAAGGGTCTTCCATACTAGAGTTCATACTGACTATGATTGCGTGAAAGCTGTCATAGGATTCTTTTGGTTGCTGTTTGCGTTTGTGAATATTTAGCAAAATCTCGTCATCTGTTTCCAGAGTACCGAATTCACGAGAAATCGCGTATTTTAACATTGCGTGGGAAGGATCTTCATTCCGTTTCATGAATTCCCAATACCATTCATCTGCACGACCGCGTAAAAATATATGAAAATTCGAGAGTAAGTTTTCTTCTGAGCAACGGGTTCTTTTAACGAGGGTTTCAATTTTAAAAACGAAATTTGATACATTACCTGAGCCATCAAAAGAAATGTTCCATTTTTCCAGTTTAACTTTCTCAAATAATCCGGGACTAAAACTAGCTTCTTGAAATACAGTTGGATTATTTGCAACTGAACCAGGGTCACGAGTCAAGTTAGTCATGTTGGTTATAGTGGATTTCAAAGAATTAACTTCTCTTCTAAATTCTTCGTGGGATGCACTTATGGCCTGTTGTCCAGCTGATAACAAATCATTGTTATTAACTGCAGACGGCTGAACATTGAGCTCACTAGTATTATCTGTTTCTTTAGAAGTCATATTTAATTCAATCTTATCCTGAGATT
The DNA here is from genome assembly GCA_950370525.1 of Bellardia bayeri. NCBI lineage: Eukaryota > Metazoa > Arthropoda > Insecta > Diptera > Calliphoridae > Bellardia > Bellardia bayeri. Next base: position 51,525,221 of record OX493264.1, on the reverse strand, counting down.
CTATTTGACGTGAAATATCCTCTAGGGAATCTTGACCGGACTGAAAAGTATTTAAAGAAGTCTTAGGGTCTATCAGATCGAGATTACTCTGAACGTTTTTTTCAAGGGGTGGAGAATGAACAACACGGGGTCTTGAAGTAGATGTACTTGGTAAGTCTTCTAATGATTGTGTAGTATCTAAAATGTTTTTTCCTCTACCTCTACTTAAATTCAAATTACTTTTTGAAACCTTGTCAGAACTACGAGTGTTCATAGCAATGAAGAAAGTGACAAACGAACAAAAATTAAAAAAAATTAAGTTGGGCTTTCAAAAAAAAAAAGAAAAAAGGACACAAAAAAAAATGTTTAAAGTCAGTTATTTTATGTGCGGAAATTGAGAAAACAATTGCTTTTCAAAATTAATAGTGGTTACAAAAAAAAGTATTATTGATTACAAAGAACTCCAGTTAGCAAATTGGTGGATGAATGAAAAGTGATATTTTTAATTTGTGTCAAAACCATGTCTTGTAATATTCGATTCTTTATATCAGAATTTTACCGCTAATGATTTTATTTAACACAACATTGATCATATGTTACATAAAATATGAAACAAAGTCTAATGTTTAGAAAGTATATAAAAAGAATTTAAAAAAAAGAAATAGTTAAGTTTGAGTATATATATATATATGTAAGACTTCTGCATTCATAGCATTTATCAATTGCTTTTGGAATCGTAATAAAATTTATTTCTTATTGAAATTTGTTATCAAACTGATATAAAAGGTTGAAAAAAACTATGAATGTATCAGTATACATATATCTAAGGTTTTCTTTAAATTTAATGCATTTAATAAATTTCAATTTCAAAAATGAAATTTAAAGTCTCTTAAATTTTCAGAAAGCCTCTACTCCATGAAAAAATTCCAAAAAACATAACGCAAAAAATGTAAGAGAGTTCAGTTCAATCCCTTAACATTTGACTTTTATGCTCTTGAAACTTTTCAAAAGAGATTGCTGGAAAAAAAAATTGACATTAACTATTTAATTTTTTTATGGTATATATTTCCTCTTTGAACAAGTAATATAACCTTTTACTGACTTTCTTCAAATATATTTGGATTTTTATAATGTTAGTTTTTCAAAAATAGCATTTAAGATCAACCACTTTTATTTTATATCCAAATATATTTAAAATTCGTCGTCTAATAAAAATATTGACAAAATCCATTATATGAAATTTACTTAATATTGTCTTTTAAAATTTTACATTGGCCTATACGCTGGCCTTTTCGTTGGGCTGTTACGTCGGCCTTTTCGTTGGGCGCCATCTATGTTACGCGCGCTTTGTCAAATAGCTTATTACTTTAAAATCGTAGGTATAAAAGAAAAAAAAACAACTGAAGTCAATGGCATGTAAATGGATGTTTTGAGCTTGCTCTGCCATCAGTGGCGTGGTTCTTGACCCGAATGTTTTGACGCGTAATCATAGCAAAATTCATGCCATTATTAATTGCCATATGTACAAAATATATATAAAAGAGAAATGCTTAAAATGCTGTTAATTTCAAAAATGTAAAATTGGAAAATTGTAAAAAGACAAGAGGGTTCAAAGAGGAGAATACCATTCAAAGTGACATGGTGTTGGTCACTTGGAGTGCACTTTTCCCACCCAAATAGTCAATCATGACTACGCCTGTGGTAACCTAAACACTCATCTTTTCTAGTTACCCCTTTTTATTTCCTACTACTGTTCAATCATACCTACCTATTGTATAACCTTCGTCTCTTTTATAAAAAGAAAGTTATTTCATTTCAAAATTCATATTTATTTATAATAAAAAAAAATATATAACTATAACTATAATCCTAATAATAATAATAATATTACTAATGTAAATAATAATAATAAGATGATAGTAAAAAAAAATTATCAATACTTAAATAATTAATAATACTACTAATAATAATATACTTAAATGTGTGAGGTTGCCATCGTTGTTGTTGGTGATTTTGTAGATGTTGTTGTTGAAGTAGTAGTAGTAGTTGTTGTTGTTTCTGTAGATGTTGTTGTTGTTTAAGTAAGTGTTGTGTTACAGATGTAGTTATAGTTGTTGGTGTTGTTGTTTTTGTTAGGTTTCACCTAGGAATCACTTTCATGGAATGTTTGCTGGTTGCATTGCTGATGTTGGTTATTTTTCTACATGTTAAACACATTACGCAACTTGTGAGAGTGTATATTTTGAGCGAAAGGAGAACATGAAAGGAAAATAGGTGTATACTCATGCTCACAACGACAACGATACATTTTTTCTTTTTTTCTAGAGAAGAAGCTTAATGCCTTGGGAATTTATATCAATAAACTAACATAACACTTATATAGACTTTTTTGTAAATTTTTTTAGATATTAAAAAAAAATTCAGGTCAAAAAATATTATTTTCAGATTTAACCCATAGCTGTTCCATTTTTTGTAATCGTGATATATATCGTTGGAAAGGTATTTTTAGTGCCTTTAATTCGATGTATTACAAATTATCATAGACTAACCAGTTCCCGAGATAAAGGCTAATATATTTTCAAATTTGTGGGCCCTCCCCCTCGAAAATAGGCGTTGCCGCCAAAAAAATTTTATTTCTTTTATCTCCTCTATGATGAATTTTTTTTTTTTTGAGCAGTCAGAAAACCGACTTGTTCCATAAATTTAATTAAGCGAATTCGTAAGTATGTATATATATATGTACATAAATATGTCCATACATATGTATGTACATATGTATATATACAAATGGTATCTTCATAGCAACTATTACATGAAATGTCGACAGCTACTATAATACGATCAAAAACTATTACTACCATGGTGAAATTAAATACAAGGTGACAGCATAGCGCCAGCTGATTATTTTTTGCTCTGTTCATGGTGAAATTGAAAATGTCGAAAAGTTGTTTACAAATAGTCAAAGTTTATATAAAAACGTTACAAAATTATTTTGTTTTTGAAAAATTGAGTTTTTCCGCCGTTTTATCTGCGTAAAATAGCTTAAAAGTGTTAAAAAAAACTATATTATATTAAATAGTGTGTTTGTTTTTTGAGTTGTTTTACTAAAAGTGTTAGTTTTTTTCTGTAAGATAAATGTTAAGATTCCTCTTTAAAAATGATTTTTTTTTTGCTGCAGAAAAATGCGTTGTTGCATCTTATGCCGTAAAAAAGGAGTAGCTGGAAGTGGTACTTTCCGACATTATATCTGCGGGAATTCGTTGTTTGTTAATGCCCAACGCTATGCCAATAGTGTAGCAGCAAAACAAAACAACAATGAATAGTGTTGTGCCTTTAGGGCTATCATGCCCAACAGAATTTCGAATGTCATCCGAAGTTAATCCATCAGAGAAACCTTCACATGGCTTACATTTATTTTCCATGGAAGAATTTTCGAATACTGCAGCTTCAAAGTGTCATGGGCAAATTCAGAGAGAAAAAGAATCTCAAACTGAGAAGTGATTAAAATTATCAATAATTTCATTAATGTACTTATTTCTTTTTTTTGCCTTTTATATATATACATAATTAAATTATATAATAATATAATTAATTATATTAATAAATTATCTATTTTATTATTTTTTGAAGAGCTTCTAATATTGCTTTTGCACTTTTAGTCCTTCAATTTTTGATACAGTATCAACAAATTATCAAGAAAAAATTAGCCAATTGGAATCTGAAAATAAAGATTTAAAATGTAAGCTCCTTTAAGCAAATTTAGCGCTTGATTCTATGCGGAAAATATTTACAGAAGGTCAAATGCGAAGAAGGTCAACGTTGAACACTATTTTTATGTACCACCACATTTTCGCCCAGTGACACCTTGACCAAACTAGACGTAGGACTTTTATAGATACATATTATTTTTGTGGAAGATATACATCTGTTTCAGTTCGACAATGCCCATATCAGGTACTAAGGGGTATGTCCAACGATTTATGATGTCATTGCTGACAATTTGATAAGTCAGGTACTAAGGGGTATGTCCAACGATTTATGATGTCATTGCTGACAATTTGATAAGTCAGCCAATTGTTCACCTTTCGAGCATACTGTTCGCGTGGCAAGAGGGAAACACAGATACGACTGTCTAGAATTTCCTCATTAATCAAAATGCCCCGAACAAAATCATCAAGAGTTTCGAAATTGTTTAAGAAAATAAAATAAACAATTTTTCACTACTATTGTTTTCTGTTTTTATCCATGTTTGTATGTTTGTTTTCTTTATTTTATGCCAGATGTTTTTGACAGTAACGAAAGTATTACACAAACAAAAATGCCTGTTGTTCTTGCCTTGTTGTAATTGTTGTAGCAATGCTGTCACCTTGTATTTAATTTCACCATGATTGCTACCACGTTTCCTATTCCAATAGGGTTGCCATTTTTCAAATTGGAAAAATCAGTACATTGTAAGAAAAATACCAGTACACAAATTTTGACCCAAAATTTTATTGAATTCATAAGTTTTAAACGATTATTAAAACAGAAAGAAAATTATACATTAAAAATAATTCTTTTTTCAAGAATTTAACAAAATACATATAACAAAATCAAATTATTCGAAATATATTAAAGTAATTTCATTGATCGGTACATTTGTTGTAAATGCACAACAAATTCTAAATTCATACAAATTATTGTTAAGATAATGAGGGTATTCACGAGGTCTTATATCTAGCCATATTGTCATAGGTTATAATTTTAAAACACCTTATAATTTTTATTTTTTGAATTTCAAACGAAAAAATGGTTTAAAATAAAATAGATAGGAAAAAGTAAGAAAAAGGAAGTATTTATTATTTTTTTTGACATTTCCATTTTCAGTCTTTAAAAAATTATAAAATTCGTTACAACTGTACCCAAAATTTGTTTTGATCACCAATTCACCCTCCAAATTATCTTTAACAACTTGTTTCTTTCTTTTCTCCAGCGAGAAAACATTAAGCTAAAGATTCTTTCAGTATCAGCATTTGTTTGGGAAAAAGATTTTAGGGATAAATATTCATCAAAAAGAATATCCATATTTTGAATTGAAAACAATGTTACTATGTCAGAGAAATTTTGAAATGAAACATCAGAATTTAAATTAAACACATCCAGCTTTTTAAATTTGTTATTATTTAAATCGTAACGTTCTTCAATACAACTGATAATCGAACTCAAAGTGGAATCAGCTCTTTTCTTAAATAACGAAACTTCAGTGATGTTATCACAATTCCTACAAATAGTTGCAGCTATACAGCCATAGAACGCTTCTTCCTTTTGTTGTACTAACTTATCACGAATACGATTAATTAGTTGATACACATTTATTATTACCAATCCCTTTTCTTCCAATTTTTTTATGCAGCATATTAAGTTCGTACCTATATTGTGGATAAAACCTAAATATGCTTCCGAAGTCTCCAGCTCAAAAAATTGACGTAGAGTAGAAGAACAGTCTTTGGCAAGAAAATAAGATTTTATAGCTGCATAATTTTTATAAAGTCTTTCGATTGCTGGTGTTAAACTAAGCCAACGTGTTGGCACATGACGTAGCATTTCACTCCACCCCAAGTCACAAAAATCGAATATTTCTTTAAGATTGGATGTTCTTTTCGTAGAAGAGCTAAACTCGTTAAAAATTTTAATTACAATATTTTCCAAGTCATACTTTAAAAATGTTAATGCATTCCTGAACGAATTATGAAGAATATGGCATAAGCATCCCATACCTAATAAATTTGCATTATCTGCGCAAAAACTTGTAATGTTATTTAAATTAAAATTTGTACTCTCTAATTTCGACTTTAAACAATTTGCAATATCAGTAGATAATTCTGAACCAGATTCGTAAAAGCTAAGAAGCTTAGAATTTATACCACTTTCCTTCGAAAAATACCTTATTACTATCGGCAACATACATATGTACTTACTTTTTAATTTTTCCCTCCATTTTCAATAATAAATTTGTGTGTTTTTTTTTGTATTTTTGTTTTACTATTAGGTATAAATTATATATATTAAAATTTCAATTAATTTTTGCCGCCCCAAAATTTTGGTTATAAAAAACAGCTGATGTCACTTCAAAATAGAACTCGTTCTAAATACAAAAATGTCATATGTATTGCACACAGAGAAATAACACGTGATATTGTTTGAAGGTGTTCAGACTATATGTACAAATTTGGCATGCGAAAAAGTGACATGTATGTAGGGTTGCCAGATATAAAACCGACAAAAAAAGTACAGATATCAAATCGAAGTAAAAACAGCAGTACAAATAAGAAAAAAAAAGTACACTTTTTTATTTAAAAAAAAAATCATAAAATTCAGTATATAAAAGAAATAATTGATGTAACTAAGAACTAGAAAATTCAGTATTAACAATAACAATTTAATGAAGAAAATAACAAATTATAAAAACAAAACAAAAAAAGAGATCATATATATTTTTGTGTAATAAAAAATAACTTAAAATTAATCAGGAGTATTAGATTTTATTTTTAAAAAATAAAATAATTTTTTTCTATTCTATATTAAATGTTTTAAAATAACTTGTTTTTTGGCAACTTGAAAAAGTTATAAATATTTATCGCTTTTTTAGACTTGGCTAACTATTCCATTTTCATCATCTTCCGTTTTTAAAAAATTGCAAAATTCATTACAAGTGTACTCAAAATTTGTTTTTATTATTAATTCGCTTTTTACATTTTCAATTAAAAGCTTGTTTCGTTCCTGTCTCCAAAAAATGAACATCAATCTAAAAATTCTTTCGGTTGCCGGAACGAGGAATTGAAAATATAAACATACAAATTTTTTTCGGAATTGGGATATGATTCACTTTTTAGGAATGTTTTCCATTTTTCGTCAACAGAATTTTCTTCCGGAATATTTTGAGCAAAAGTCTTTAAAGATCAAATAAGAAATTGTACCTTAAAAAAAATAAAAAAAGTACAAAAAGAAGTACAGAGGCTGAAAAAAGTACATTTGAGTACTTCTTTAGGTCTAATGCAGACAGAAGTACAATTAGTAAAAAAAGTACGCGTACTTCTAAATGCAGTACGTCTGGCAAGTCTACATGTATGAAACAAATTGTATATTTAACCTACCTATAGGTAGAATGGCCTCAGATACAATATTGCTACCATGTATCAAAACTTTATGCACTGTGATGGGCATGTAGTACCATCAATGGTGACATTAAATACCAGGTGACAGCATTGCTACAACAATTACAACAAGGCAAGAACAACAGGCATTTTTGTTTGTGTAATACTTTTGTTACTGTCAAAAACATCTGGCATAAAATAAAGAAAACAAATATACAAACATGGATAAAAACAGAAAGCAATAGTGATTTTTTTGTTTCTTTTATTTTCTAAAAGAATTTTTCTTTAAGTTACGCATAATATTTATTTAAATATACAAGTAATACGTAATTTTGCAAAGTAAAACATGCAAAATTCTTTATTTTCAAAATTAATGTATGTTATAAGTTATAGCAACAACGCATTTTTCTGCAGGAAAAAAAAATCACTTTAAAGAGGAATCTTTATCTTACAAAAAAAAAAAACTAACATTTTTAGCAAAAAAAAAACTCAAAAAACAAACACACTATTTAATATAATATAGTTTTTTTAACACTTTTAAGCTATTTTACGCAGATAAAACGGCGACAAGAACTCAATTTTTCAAAAACAAAATAACTTTGTAACGTTTTTATATAAACTTTGACTTGTTGTAAACAACTTTTTGACATTTTGAATTTCACCATGAATAGAGCAAAAAATAATCAGCTGGCGCTATGCTGTATATATTAGTTATATGGCAACCCATCACATTGTCTACATAAGTTATTCGTAGAACATAAATAAAGATAGTCAGTCAGTCGTCAGCTGGTGACACATGAATTGTACACAAGAATAATACATGGCGTAGTCGGTATAAATTGTTATAACAAGATCAACAGCAAAAGAAGAAAAAATTAAGGAAGAAGACAGCGACTGTGGATACGACTGGTGGTAATGTATTCAACTCCAGTGATGCAAGGCGGCCAGAACCCTTGCACTTCGATGGTAACGTTAATGAAAACTGGAGAGTTTTTAAGCAAAATTTTGATATTTATGCAATTGCTATTGAATTGGACGAACGTAAAGAATTACAAAGAATTGGTATTTTTATTAACGCATGTGGCCCAGAAGCTAATATTTAATACTTTTAACTTAACTCAAGAGGAAAAGAAAAATTACAATGTTGTAGTCCAATCCATGCAAGATTATTGTACTCCAAGAAAAAATTAAGTATATGAAGCATTTCGTTTTAACTCAAGAAACCAACAAGAGGGCGAACCATTTGATTCATATTTATTGGATTTAAGAAATCTGGTAAAAAACTGTGGTTATCTGATCGAATGATACGTGACAAAATCGTTGTTGGAACTAATAATCAAAAACTGCGAAAAAATTTTTGGAAACAACGGATTTAACATTGTTGAAAACAATAGAAATTGCTCGTGCTTCAGAAATGTCGGATAAACATGCAAATGATATGCAAAAACAAAGTAGTTTAACAAGTATAGATGCAGTTCAGAAACAAACAAATAACGGAACATCAAACAGTAGAAATATTTCTGTTCATAATAATGTAAAGCCCAACTTACTTCAACAAGCAGCTTATGAACAAAATAAAAATAACAAAAACAATTGCAAATTTTGCAAGGCAATACATGAATACAAAAAGTGCCCAGCGTTTGGAAAAAAATGTAATAACTGCGGTCGACTCAATCATTTTAGTGTAGCTTGTTATTCTCAGACAGACAGTTCATGAAATAAGAGAACATGATTTAGTAAGAGAAAATGATGAAATTGTTTTACACAATATCAATGCAGCGGGTAAGAGGAAGAGATGGCATGAAGTAATTCGCCTCAACGATTGTTTCATTAAATTTAAATTGGACACCGGTACTGATGTAAACGTGCTTCCTCTACGTTATCTAAAATATATTAAAAAATTAGATGCTAGTGCCATGCCTCCAATTAGTTACGGTGGTCAAGATTTGAATTTTAAAGGTGTATTTGATTGCGTAGTAATGTGCAGAAATAAAATAACTACCCTGAAATTCTATGTTGTAGACACTGCATATGAACCATTGTTAGGACTGGAAGCTTGTGAAACACTGGAATTAGTTCGACGAATTTATACTGTGCAGCAAACAGAAAAATTCATAAAAGCCAATATGGATGTATTTCAAGGATTGCGCTGTTTCGTAGACAACATCGATATAAAAGTTAAGTCAAGTTCCTGTCCAGTCGTAAAACCAGCGAGAAGGATATCTGGTTAGCCGTGTGAAAGATGAGTTACAAAAAATGATGGATAAAGGTATTATCGAACGAGTAGATGGGCCTGTAGAGAGGGCATCAAACTTGGTAATAGTAGATAAAAAAAACTGGCCAACTTCGGTTGTGCATTGATCCAGAAGATTTAAACTCCGATATTCTGCTTGAAAATCATACAATACCATCCTTTGAATCAATTGCAACGCGAATTTGTAATAAAAGATATTTTACAGTTTTACACCTTAAGGAAGGATTTTGGCAAGTGGGATTGAGCCCTAAAGCAAGTGAACTTTGCGTTTTTAATACACCAAATGGGTGCTACCGATTCAAACGTTTGCCATATGGAATTAAGATTGGTCTGGAGGTTTTTCAAAAATATAATGAGCGAAATTTTGAGGACATTCCGAACGTAGTTGTGTATACTGATGATGTATTGATTGCAGCTGATACAATCGAAGAACATGACCAAATGTTGCAGCAAGTTTTAAAGCGCGCACGTAAGTTAAATATTAAATTCAATATTACAGTACAAAGTTACAGAAGTTAAATATTTAGGAAAAATAAATTCACGTGATGCTATTAGATGTGATCCCGATCTGATGACTATAATGCAAATAGAAGAGCCTAAAACCAAAAATGATTTACAAAAACTGCTAGGAATAATAAACTAATTCGTGAATACGTGCCAAACCTGTCGGATATTTCAAAGTCTTTAACAGATTTAGTGAAAAGTAATGTAGTTTTTAAATGGCAAAAGCCACATGAAGATTGTTTGAAACAAATTAAAACTATTATTGCCAACACACCAACCCTTACAATATTTGACGAATTAAAAGAGATTACAATTGAAACAGATGCTTCGGAATCGGGTGTTGTTTAATGCAAGACGGAAAACCTGTTGCATTTGCATCAAGAAGTCTGTCGCCGGCAGAGATACTACGCACAAATAAAAAAGAGTTTCTAGCTATTGTTTTTGCTTGCCGAAAGTTTCATTATTACATTTATGGTCGCACTGTAACGATTAGAACGGATCATAAGCCCCTAATTGAAATTATGAAGAAAGAATTGTGCAAAATCCCATCTGCTAGACTTCAACTTAAATACGATTTGAAGTTAACATATATCCCGGGTAAGTTTTTATATTTATACATAGCAGACTTCCTAACCCGGTTTTTCAACAAACATGATAAATCATCAGAAATACATGTCCTTAATGAATTTGTACATTTCATAAACATTACAGATGAAAGGATTGAAAGTTTAAAAAAATCATCAATCAATGACAAGGACCTGATGGAGCTTAAACATATGGTGATAAATGGCTGGCGTAAAAATTGCTCTGTATTTTCTGATGATTTAAAATCTTATTGGAAAAATCGTAATAACATTTATATTGATGATGACTTATTGTATTTAAACGAACGAGTTAGTATACCACAAGAACAAAGACAACAAATACTTAAACAATTGCATTCAGCCCACTTGGGTATTGAAAAAACAAAGAAAAGAGCTCGAAGTTTAGTATATTGGCCTCAAATTAACAAAGATATTGAAAATATAATTGATAAATGTAGCTGATGCTGATACTGAAAGAATCTTTAGCTTAATGTTTTCTCGCTGGAGAAAAGAAAGAAACAAGTTGTTAAAGATAATTTGGAGGGTGAATTGGTGATCAAAACAAATTTTGGGTACAGTTGTAACGAATTTTATAATTTTTTAAAGACTGAAAATGGAAATGTCAAAAAAAATAATAAATACTTCCTTTTTCTTACTTTTTCCTATCTATTTTATTTTAAACCATTTTTTCGTTTGAAATTCAAAAAATAAAAATTATAAGGTGTTTTCAAATTATAACCTATGACAATATGGCTAGATATAAGACCTCGTGAATACCCTCATTATATTGACAATAATTTGTATGAATTTAGAATTTGTTGTGCATTTACAACAAATGTACCGATCAATGAAATTACTTTAATATATTTCGAATAATTTGATTTTGTTATATGTATTTTGTTAAATTCTTTTTTCAAGAATTCTTCTGTTTTTCATCTGTTTTTTTAATTAGGTTTTTCGCAATGCCTACAGCTCTCTCTGAAACCCCATTTGCTTTAGGGTAGTGTGGACTTGTGGTAGTAAGTTTTGTTCCTATATATTTGCAAAAACTTCGAAATTCATTTGAGTTAAACGGCATGTTATCCGAGACGATTTCTCTGGGAATACCATGAATTGAAAATCACGTTTTGAAATGGTTAATGCATTCTTTTGCCGTTTTAGACATAATCGGAATTATCTCTAAAAATCGCGAATAATAATCTGATGTAATTAGATATGACTTTGAAGCATACTCACAAATATCAATTCCAATTTTGCTGAAAGGTATCGCAGGAACTTCGTATGAAATCATGAGCTCTTTTGTGTTGCTACAATGGTGCTTTTGACAGGTGCTACATTTATCAATTATATTTTCAATATCTTTGTTAATTTGAGGCCAATATACTAAACTTCGAGCTCTTTTCTTTGTTTTTTCAATACCCAAGTGGGCTGAATGCAATTGTTTAAGTATTTGTTGTCTTTGTTCTTGTGGTATACTAACTCGTTCGTTTAAATACAATAAGTCATCATCAATATAAATGTTATTACGATTTTTCCAATAAGATTTCAAATCATCAGAAAATACAGAGCAATTTTTACGCCAGCCATTTATCACCATATGTTTAAGCTCCATCAGGTCCTTGTCATTGATTGATGATTTTTTTAAACTTTCAATCCTTTCATCTGTAATGTTTATGAAATGTACAAATTCATTAAGGACATGTATTTCTGATGATTTATCATGTTTGTTGAAAAACCGGGTTAGGAAGTCTGCTATGTATAAATATAAAAACTTACCCGGGATATATGTTAACTTCAAATCGTATTTAAGTTGAAGTCTAGCAGATGGGATTTTGCACAATTCTTTCTTCATAATTTCAATTAGGGGCTTATGATCCGTTCTAATCGTTACAGTGCGACCATAAATGTAATAATGAAACTTTCGGCAAGCAAAAACAATAGCTAGAAACTCTTTTTTATTTGTGCGTAGTATCTCTGCCGGCGACAGACTTCTTGATGCAAATGCAACAGGTTTTCCGTCTTGCATTAAACAACACCCGATTCCGAAGCATCTGTTTCAATTGTAATCTCTTTTAATTCGTCAAATATTGTAAGGGTTGGTGTGTTGGCAATAATAGTTTTAATTTGTTTCAAACAATCTTCATGTGGCTTTTGCCATTTAAAAACTACATTACTTTTCACTAAATCTGTTAAAGACTTTGAAATATCCGACAGGTTTGGCACGTATTCACGAATTAGTTTATTATTCCTAGCAGTTTTTGTAAATCATTTTTGGTTTTAGGCTCTTCTATTTGCATTATAGTCATCAGATCGGGATCACATCTAATAGCATCACGTGAATTTATTTTTCCTAAATATTTAACTTCTGTAACTTTGTACTGTAATATTGAATTTAATATTTAACTTACGTGCGCGCTTTAAAACTTGCTGCAACATTTGGTCATGTTCTTCGATTGTATCAGCTGCAATCAATACATCATCAGTATAAACAACTACGTTCGGAATGTCCTCAAAATTTCGCTCATTGTATTTTTGAAAAACCTCCAGACCAATCTTAATTCCATATGGCAAACGTTTGAATCGGTAGCACCCATTTGGTGTATTAAAAACGCAAAGTTCACTTGCTTTAGGGCTCAATCCCACTTGCCAAAATCCTTCCTTAAGGTGTAAAACTGTAAAATATCTTTTATTACAAATTCGCGTTGCAATTGATTCAAAGGATGGTATTGTATGATTTTCAAGCAGAATATCGGAGTTTAAATCTTCTGGATCAATGCACAACCGAAGTTGGCCAGTTTTTTTTATCTACTATTACCAAGTTTGATGCCCTCTCTACAGGCCCATCTACTCGTTCGATAATACCTTTATCCATCATTTTTTGTAACTCATCTTTCACACGGCTAACCAGATATCCTTCTCGCTGGTTTTACGACTGGACAGGAACTTGACTTAACTTTTATATCGATGTTGTCTACGAAACAGCGCAATCCTTGAAATACATCCATATTGGCTTTTATGAATTTTTCTGTTTGCTGCACAGTATAAATTCGTCGAACTAATTCCAGTGTTTCACAAGCTTCCAGTCCTAACAATGGTTCATATGCAGTGTCTACAACATAGAATTTCAGGGTAGTTATTTTATTTCTGCACATTACTACGCAATCAAATACACCTTTAAAATTCAAATCTTGACCACCGTAACTAATTGGAGGCATGGCACTAGCATCTAATTTTTTAATATATTTTAGATAACGTAGAGGAAGCACGTTTACATCAGTACCGGTGTCCAATTTAAATTTAATGAAACAATCGTTGAGGCGAATTACTTCATGCCATCTCTTCCTCTTACCCGCTGCATTGATATTGTGTAAAACAATTTCATCATTTTCTCTTTCTAAATCATGTTCTCTTATTTCATGAACTGTCTGTCTGAGAATAACAAGCTACACTAAAATGATTGAGTCGACCGCAGTTATTACATTTTTTTCCAAACGCTGGGCACTTTTTGTATTCATGTATTCCCTTGCAAAATTTGCAATTGTTTTTGTTATTTTTATTTTGTTCATAAGCTGCTTGTTGAAGTAAGTTGGGCTTTACATTATTATGAACAGAAATATTTCTACTGTTTGATGTTCCGTTATTTGTTTGTTTCTGAACTGCATCTATACTTGTTAAACTACTTTGTTTTTGCATATCATTTGCATGTTTATCCGACATTTCTGAAGCACGAGCAATTTCTATTGTTTTCAACAATGTTAAATCCGTTGTTTCCAAAAATTTTTTCGCAGTTTTTGATTATTAGTTCCAACAACGATTTTGTCACGTATCATTCGATCAGATAACCACAGTTTTTTACCAGATTTCTTAAATCCAATAAATATGAATCAAATGGTTCGCCCTCTTGTTGGTTTCTTGAGTTAAAACGAAATGCTTCATATACTTAATTTTTTCTTGGAGTACAATAATCTTGCATGGATTGGACTACAACATTGTAATTTTTCTTTTCCTCTTGAGTTAAGTTAAAAGTATTAAATATTAGCTTCTGGGCCACATGCGTTAATAAAAATACCAATTCTTTGTAATTCTTTACGTTCGTCCAATTCAATAGCAATTGCATAAATATCAAAATTTTGCTTAAAAACTCTCCAGTTTTCATTAACGTTACCATCGAAGTGCAAGGGTTCTGGCCGCCTTGCATCACTGGAGTTGAATACATTACCACCAGTCGTATCCACAGTCGCTGTCTTCTTCCTTAATTTTTTCTTCTTTTGCTGTTGATCTTGTTATAACAATTTATACCGACTACGCCATGTATTATTCTTGTGTACAATTCATGTGTCACCAGCTGACGACTGACTGACTATCTTTATTTATGTTCTACGAATAACTTATGTAGACAATGTGATGGGTTGCCATATAACTAATATATACAGCATAGCGCCAGCTGATTATTTTTTGCTCTATTCATGGTGAAATTCAAAATGTCAAAAAGTTGTTTACAACAAGTCAAAGTTTATATAAAAACGTTACAAAATTATTTTGTTTTTGAAAAATTGAGTTCTTGTCGCCGTTTTATCTGCGTAAAATAGCTTAAAAGTGTTAAAAAACTATATTATATTAAATAGTGTGTTTGTTTTTTGAGTTTTTTTTTTTGCTAAAAATGTTAGTTTTTTTTTTGTAAGATAAAGATTCCTCTTTAAAGTGATTTTTTTTTTCCTGCAGAAAAATGCGTTGTTGCTATAACTTATACATATATTAATTTTGAAAATAAAGAATTTTGCATGTTTTACTTTGCAAAATTACGTATTACTTGTATATTTAAATAAATATTATGCGTAACTTAAAGAAAAATTCGTTTAGAAAATAAAAGAAACAAAAAAATCACTATTGCTTTCTGTTTTTATCCATGTTTGTATATTTGTTTTCTTTATTTTATGCCAGATGTTTTTGACAGTAACAAAAGTATTACACAAACAAAAATGCCTGTTGTTCTTGCCTTGTTGTAATTGTTGTAGCAATGCTGTCACCTGGTATTTAATGTCACCATTGATGGTACTACATGCCCATCACAGTGCATAAAGTTTTGATACATGGTAGCAATATTGTATCTGAGGCCATTCTACCTATAGGTAGGTTAAATATACAATTTGTTTCATACATGTAGACTTGCCAGACGTACTGCATTTAGAAGTACGCGTACTTTTTTTACTAATTGTACTTCTGTCTGCATTAGACCTAAAGAAGTACTCAAATGTACTTTTTTCAGCCTCTGTACTTCTTTTTGTACTTTTTTTATTTTTTTTAAGGTACAATTTCTTATTTGATCTTTAAAGACTTTTGCTCAAAATATTCCGGAAGAAAATTCTGTTGACGAAAAATGGAAAACATTCCTAAAAAGTGAATCATATCCCAATTCCGAAAAAAATTTGTATGTTTATATTTTCAATTCCTCGTTCCGGCAACCGAAAGAATTTTTAGATTGATGTTCATTTTTTGGAGACAGGAACGAAACAAGCTTTTAATTGAAAATGTAAAAAGCGAATTAATAATAAAAACAAATTTTGAGTACACTTGTAATGAATTTTGCAATTTTTTAAAAACGGAAGATGATGAAAATGGAATAGTTAGCCAAGTCTAAAAAAGCGATAAATATTTATAACTTTTTCAAGTTGCCAAAAAACAAGTTATTTTAAAACATTTAATATAGAATAGAAAAAAATTATTTTATTTTTTAAAAATAAAATCTAATACTCCTGATTAATTTTAAGTTATTTTTTATTACACAAAAATATATATGATCTCTTTTTTTGTTTTGTTTTTATAATTTGTTATTTTCTTCATTAAATTGTTATTGTTAATACTGAATTTTCTAGTTCTTAGTTACATCAATTATTTCTTTTATATACTGAATTTTATGATTTTTTTTTTAAATAAAAAAGTGTACTTTTTTTTCTTATTTGTACTGCTGTTTTTACTTCGATTTGATATCTGTACTTTTTTTGTCGGTTTTATATCTGGCAACCCTACATACATGTCACTTTTTCGCATGCCAAATTTGTACATATAGTCTGAACACCTTCAAACAATATCACGTGTTATTTCTCTGTGTGCAATACATATGACATTTTTGTATTTAGAACGAGTTCTATTTTGAAGTGACAAACCATCTGACATCAGCTGTTTTTTATAACCAAAATTTTGGGGCGGCAAAAATTAATTGAAATTTTAATATATATAATTTATACCTAATAGTAAAACAAAAATACAAAAAAAAAACACACAAATTTATTATTGAAAATGGAGGGAAAAATTAAAAAGTAAGTACATATGTATGTGACATAACCAACATATGAACATGTAATTTATAAACCGTATGTAAAACTCAAATTTTCACATACACATGAAATCACATATGGGTAGAAAAGTGACATTCCACATGACAAATTAACATATGGTTTATTTTTCAACGGAATGTTATCAGAAGAAGCGCAGGAAGCGAGTTACAAAGATTATAGACGTATAGGCTATATCACTCGATCAAGACTGGGCGCTGTTCTACTAACGAAGACGTAATGCATCATTTGTTGATATCATCCGACCCATACATCAATTCATTTAGAACGAAATTGAAGCTTAAAAAATTACATTATCACGAAGATGTGAAAAAGTTGTTAATAAATGAAATAGAGTAAAACTGACAAAATTATTCTATTGAAGTTGTATGAGGGGTGGGTGTTACAGTGGGCGGATTTTCTTCATATTTTCAAAACAGCATTTAATAGAGAGAGAAAAACAATTTCATTTTCAAATACATCTGCTTCATAATCATCATCATCGGGCCACACAACAGATTTGATGAAATATTCAGACCATTTATAAGTTTGATTTGAATTAATTTTTAAGTAAACACTTGACGGTAATTTGTAATTGCAACAACAAACTTTTTCTTCTTTTAGGCCGTACTTAATAAGCAATAATGAGTTGGCTGAGTTTAAAGAAAGTCGGTTTCTGATCTTTGGTTTAAAAAATTCATTAAACTAAACGTTCTTTCGACTTCGGCATTTGAGTAAGGAAAAGAAAGTAAACGAATAACAAAGTCAGCTAGTTCATGAAAAGGATTTTCTCCCAAAGAATTTTTGAAATTGTAGACTTCAATCCAAAATTCATCAGTTCTTTCCATATTTTTCCATTTTTGCAACGTTAGATTCTTTAGGGGAATTTATATTTTATTTATTATAGACGAATCATCAATGAAGTTTTCTATGAAATCAATATTATCCGCTTCAATATTTTTAAAAATATTGTCAACACTAAATAACGTTATTTTTTGCAGCAATTTAAAATTTGAAGGAAGTCTACGTCTACGATTTGTAAATTCTATCAAATTGCGTATTATTTCTTGTTTCTCTTGATCAATTATTTTATAATCTCTGTAAGGCTTTTCGAAATGATAGCCAAGATAACAAAATACGTTAACGATTTCATCTAAATTACCTTCTAGATAATCAAAGTTTTCTAAAGGAACGATAATTCTATTTGTAATACTTTTAATCAGGTAATACAAATCGTTGTAAAGCTTGACATGATCCGCATTGGCTGACTCGAAAGCTAGATTTACTTTTTGGACTTCTTCCAAAACTGTACTCAAATAAACCAAATACACGTAGTTTTTCCTGTCGGCATACATGTCTTTTAATAGATTGGATACAGAACAATTATCCGTTAATAAACTAAAGTGGGTTTTTAATTTCAGCCACATTTTTAATATGGCTTTTACTGCCTTCTCTATTGAAAGCCATCTTGTGTTTGCCATTTGGGGAATCTTAATTGGATTCATTGTGTCATCATTCAATAATTTATAAATGTTTGCATAAGCTTTTTGGCGAATTGGGGAATGAGAAAACCAGTTATGGGATTCCCGTATAAGAAATTCTAAATTATTTGGAAAGCTTTTATCCGTGGCAGCACACACAGCTAATTGTAGAGAATGGAATACACATCTGACTAGAACCAGGTTGTTTAGATTACATTTTTTTTCAATTTTTCTGTGCAGTCCGTTATGTGCACCTGTCATCACTTCTGCGTTGTCTGTGCCAATGGCTACTAAATTTTTAAAATCTAGTTGTAAAATATTTAATAGACGCTCCAAGCCATTAAGAATATCATCTGCAGTACCACCTTTCAGATCAATCAATCCAAGAAATGTTGTAACAAACGTATTTTTTTAATGCTGAAATACCTTACGACGACGCCAAGTAATTTTTCGATTGAAATATCAGTTCCTTCATCTAAAATTAGGCTGTAGGGGCAATCTTTAATATCGTTGGCAAGAGTTTGTATAAAGAAAGGTGCTATTATATTGGTTATAATATTTGAGCATTTTGTCCTATGTAATTTAAAGTGAATAGCTTTGCTATCAGAAAAACTTTGGAAACAAACTTCAGATAAATGATCAACACTAGCGAAAGATGTGTGAACTGCAATATATAAACATAACATGCCCTGGGCTTTTTGATTATCAGTTGGCTCCATTGCTTGAAAACTTATTTCTGGTTGTAAAGTTCCACTATTAAATGGGTTCATTGCTTTTTTGTTGTGCTATGTCGCAATAAATCACTATGCCTAGCATTTAATTCACAATGGCAACATATACAAAGTGCCTTAGTAGAACTCTTTGCAGGTCTTAACCATTTTTTAAACTCTGGAAGAGTCTCCCACTTTTTTCTGTATTGGCGATCCATTAAAACTAGAATTGCAATAAATTATATGAAGTTGAAGACAAAAGTATTGTATACTTACATTTTGACATCTACTATCCACAAAAGATAAATTTTTTTCAACCAATTACAATTATAATTTTTGTGTTTCGTTTTTATTAATTGGTGCTTATTGTCCGTTTGCAATTTTTTAAAAACGGAAGATGATGAAAATGGAATAGTTAGCCAAGTCTAAAAAAGCGATAAATATTTATAACTTTTTCAAGTTGCCAAAAAACAAGTTATTTTAAAACATTTAATATAGAATAGAAAAAAATTATTTTATTTTTTAAAAATAAAATCTAATACTCCTGATTAATTTTAAGTTATTTTTTATTACACAAAAATATATATGATCTCTTTTTTTGTTTTGTTTTTATAATTTGTTATTTTCTTCATTAAATTGTTATTGTTAATACTGAATTTTCTAGTTCTTAGTTACATCAATTATTTCTTTTATATACTGAATTTTATGATTTTTTTTTTAAATAAAAAAGTGTACTTTTTTTTCTTATTTGTACTGCTGTTTTTACTTCGATTTGATATCTGTACTTTTTTTGTCGGTTTTATATCTGGCAACCCTACATACATGTCACTTTTTCGCATGCCAAATTTGTACATATAGTCTGAACACCTTCAAACAATATCACGTGTTATTTCTCTGTGTGCAATACATATGACATTTTTGTATTTAGAACGAGTTCTATTTTGAAGTGACAAACCATCTGACATCAGCTGTTTTTTATAACCAAAATTTTGGGGCGGCAAAAATTAATTGAAATTTTAATATATATAATTTATACCTAATAGTAAAACAAAAATACAAAAAAAAAACACACAAATTTATTATTGAAAATGGAGGGAAAAATTAAAAAGTAAGTACATATGTATGTGACATAACCAACATATGAACATGTAATTTATAAACCGTATGTAAAACTCAAATTTTCACATACACATGAAATCACATATGGGTAGAAAAGTGACATTCCACATGACAAATTAACATATGGTTTATTTTTCAACGGAATGTTATCAGAAGAAGCGCAGGAAGCGAGTTACAAAGATTATAGACGTATAGGCTATATCACTCGATCAAGACTGGGCGCTGTTCTACTAACGAAGACGTAATGCATCATTTGTTGATATCATCCGACCCATACATCAATTCATTTAGAACGAAATTGAAGCTTAAAAAATTACATTATCACGAAGATGTGAAAAAGTTGTTAATAAATGAAATAGAGTAAAACTGACAAAATTATTCTATTGAAGTTGTATGAGGGGTGGGTGTTACAGTGGGCGGATTTTCTTCATATTTTCAAAACAGCATTTAATAGATGTTGTATGCATTCTTGCGAAAAATAAACATTCTAGTTACTAATTTTCAAAAGATATTGCATTTTTTAAATATCATTTGTATGGAAGGTGGGCGTAAAAATGGGCGGATTAAGTTCATATTTTCAGGAGCTCATTCTATATTTAAAATCATGGAAGTTATGTAACATTTTCTATTTAAGTTGTACTATTTAAGTTGTACTATTTAAGTTGTACCTCCTTGATTTATGGCCATTAATACACTACACGGCCACTGTGTGGGGCGGTCAGCTAGTATTTAGATAAATCACAAAGTATACAGAGGGGACAACTTTGACGTTTCAAAATCGCTACAATAAGGCAGTTCTCTTAAAGAGAGAAAGAAAATATTTTGTGATAGTATTTGGTAATGTGAAAAAGCAAAGCACTATATACAACAAGAATTTTGTGGAATATTTGAATTGAATTGTTATACTTCGTGGTATGCATTGTGGAGTTTGTGCATTCGTTAGATGATATAAATGCATTTTTTTTATGATTGTATCAAACAATACAAAAATACTCTGTGACCAAAATTGACTTTTATTGCCCCAAAAAAATAAAGAAAAATAGTAACATAAAGAAAACAAAAAAGCAGTTCTCAAAGAAAGAGACAAGTATAAAACTACATTTTCTTTCCCCTTCTGTCACCTCTGTGACATAAATAAAAAGAATGGACACAATTTATGATACTCTCCTTCCGTATTGAATAGGAAACGTGGTAGCAACAGTTTTTGATCGTCTTGTAGTAGCTGTCGACATTTCTGCTATGTAATAGTTGCTATGAGATACCATTTATATATATACATACATACATATGTACATACATACATACTTATATACTTATGAATTCGGAACGAGTCGGTTTGACTGACTGCTATAAAAAAATCATCAAATAGGGCTTTTAGAGGAGATAAAAGCAATAACATTTTTTGGCGGCCACGCCTATTTTCGAGGGGCGGGTCCTCAAAGTTTAAAATATATTAGACTATATCTCGGGAACTATTGGGTCTATGATAATTTGTAATACATCAAATTAAAGGTATTAAAACACCTTTCCAACGATATATATCACGATCACGAAATATGGACCAGCTATGGGTAAAATCTGAAAATAATATTTTTTTACCTGCATTTTTTTAATAATAAATTTAAAAAAAATTCTATATAAATGTTATTTGACTTTATTAATATAAATAACCAAGACTTAAAGCTTTAATTTATATATTTATTTAATGTGTATAGTACAGGAATTTTAGATGTGTAGAAATTAATTTTAAAGTTAATTGAATTAAAGGTATGAATACGAATAGAGAAGACGAAGTTCGAAAATAAGTAAAAAATAATTATATGATATGCTATTACGATTGAAACAATTAGTACATAATAAAAAATGTGAAAGGTTAAAAAAAAATAAAAAATATCCTTAAAAAAAAAATTAAAACAGTAGTAAAATAAAATTAAAGTATTATAAAATTGTATGTACGAGTACCCATATAAAAATCACAGTTAGAAAGTTTTTTCAAAAAGATTTTTCTTAAATGCGTTTGCATTACTAAGGAGCTGAATGTTATGTGGAAGCAAATTCCAAAGACGAACAGCATGTATAAAGAATTGCCACTCGGAAACAAGACTGCAACGCCTAAATGGTACAATTTTCTTTCCCCTGTTGCTTCTATTAAAGTTAATTTTCTGATAAAGATAAAAAGGCTTACCAGTATAAATAATTTTATGAAGGAGCACAAGAGTTCTGACATTTATAAGGCGAATGAAACGCCATAAAGTGAGCGGGAAAAATTCGACACGTGATCAAAACGTGTAATACTATACACTTATCGAACTACATTATTGAAAATCACATTTAACTTCTGCTTACTTACGGAATCGCAGCTGGCGAAAAGCTCACAACAATTAAGTAAACGGTAACTGCAAAGGGAGGTCATTAATATATAATGAAAATAATAAATAATGTAGTACACCTCTTAATACTGGAAGAACCTCAGAAATCGAGTTGTTTGAGAAAACAGCCTGTGCAACGAAATATGATATGTGTCTATAGCAGGGGCTTCCATTTCATACAACAATTGTGCATACCACTACCAAGACATATTTTTATGCTCTTCAATTCAGTCGTCGATGTGACTTCGACAAGCAGATGCTACGTTATTTTTTCAGGTTAACAGATGATGACACTCAAAAAATATTGTGCGATCAAAAATGCATAGCATTTATACATAGGAAATTATAAAATATGTATATTACTAACATTTTTATGCGCCTTTAAATAAATGCATTCTCTCAATTTTATTACTCTCTGGTACTCACTAATACACAATCAAAAAATTTTTGGAAGCCCCTGGTCTATAGATACTACAATCACAGAATTATAAGATCTGAAAATTAAAAAAAAAATAATTTTCTTCAAAATTTTGTATACAGGAAAGGATTTTCTTCTCTATGGTAAACAGTTTACCGGCTTTAGATTTCCTGTATTGCCGCAATGTAAAAGTTATGTGTGTGCATTTCTGCTCGTTAACTTTTATCCTGCATTGCTTTCCCCAGTTTTCTAATTCAGATATAATATTTTGTAGGTAGTGAGATCAGTGTTGCCATTTTATACATGAAGAAAAGCGTCAAGTGTATAGTAAAAACGGGTAAAAAAAGGGTAAAAGCACCAAAAAAAAAAATTTAACAAAAATTTTGATTACGTGTTGTTTTGCGTTGCAAATAACACATTAAAAAAGGGAAAAATTGTCACACAAAAAAGGGTAAAAAACAAGAAACTTTAAATATTAAAAAGCATGTTGAAATTTTTAAATAAATAATCAAAAATAATTAATTTTATTATCAATTCAGTTACCAAAAAACAAAAAATTAAAATAAAATAACAATTCATAAAAAAACAAAATATAAATAGAGAGAAAAACAATTTCATTTTCAAATACATCTGCTTCATAATCATCATCATCGGGCCACACAACAGATTTGATGAAATATTCAGACCTTTTATAAGTTTGATTTGAATTAATTTTTAAGTAAACACTTGACGGTAATTTGTAATTGCAACAACAAACTTTTTCTTCTTTTAGGCCGTACTTAATAAGCAATAATGAGTTGGCTGAGTTTAAAGAAAGTCGGTTTCTGATCTTTGGTTTAAAAAATTCATTAAACTAAACGTTCTTTCGACTTCGGCATTTGAGTAAGGAAAAGAAAGTAAACGAATAACAAAGTCAGCTAGTTCATGAAAAGGATTTTCTCCCAAAGAATTTTTGAAATTGTAGACTTCAATCCAAAATTCATCAGTTCTTTCCATATTTTTCCATTTTTGCAACGTTAGATTCTTTAGGGGAATTTATATTTTATTTATTATAGACGAATCATCAATGAAGTTTTCTATGAAATCAATATTATCCGCTTCAATATTTTTAAAAATATTGTCAACACTAAATAACGTTATTTTTTGCAGCAATTTAAAATTTGAAGGAAGTCTACGTCTACGATTTGTAAATTCTATCAAATTGCGTATTATTTCTTGTTTCTCTTGATCAATTATTTTATAATCTCTGTAAGACTTTTCGAAATGATAGCCAAGATAACAAAATACGTTAACGATTTTATCTAAATTACCTTCTAGATAATCAAAGTTTTCTAAAGGAACGATAATTCTATTTGTAATACTTTTAATCAGGTAATACAAATCGTTGTAAAGCTTGACATGATCCGCATTGGCTGACTCGAAAGCTAGATTTACTTTTTGGACTTCTTCCAAAACTGTACTCAAATAAACCAAATACACGTAGTTTTTCCTGTCGGCATACATGTCTTTTAATAGATTGGATACAGAACAATTATCCGTTAATAAACTAAAGTGGGTTTTTAATTTCAGCCACATTTTTAATATGGCTTTTACTGCCTTCTCTATTGAAAGCCATCTTGTGTTTGCCATTTGGGGAATCTTAATTGGATTCATTGTGTCATCATTCAATAATTTATAAATGTTTGCATAAGCTTTTTGGCGAATTGGGGAATGAGAAAACCAGTTATGGGATTCCCGTATAAGAAATTCTAAATTATTTGGAAAGCTTTTATCCGTGGCAGCACACACAGCTAATTGTAGAGAATGGAATACACATCTGACTAGAACCAGGTTGTTTAGATTACATTTTTTTTCAATTTTTCTGTGCAGTCCGTTATGTGCACCTGTCATCACTTCTGCGTTGTCTGTGCCAATGGCTACTAAATTTTTAAAATCTAGTTGTAAAATATTTAATAGACGCTCCAAGCCATTAAGAATATCATCTGCAGTACCACCTTTCAGATCAATCAATCCAAGAAATGTTGTAACAAACGTATTTTTTTAATGCTGAAATACCTTACGACGACGCCAAGTAATTTTTCGATTGAAATATCAGTTCCTTCATCTAAAATTAGGCTGTAGGGGCAATCTTTAATATCGTTGGCAAGAGTTTGTATAAAGAAAGGTGCTATTATATTGGTTATAATATTTGAGCATTTTGTCCTATGTAATTTAAAGTGAATAGCTTTGCTATCAGAAAAACTTTGGAAACAAACTTCAGATAAATGATCAACACTAGCGAAAGATGTGTGAACTGCAATATATAAACATAACATGCCCTGGGCTTTTTGATTATCAGTTGGCTCCATTGCTTGAAAACTTATTTCTGGTTGTAAAGTTCCACTATTAAATGGGTTCATTGCTTTTTTGTTGTGCTATGTCGCAATAAATCACTATGCCTAGCATTTAATTCACAATGGCAACATATACAAAGTGCCTTAGTAGAACTCTTTGCAGGTCTTAACCATTTTTTAAACTCTGGAAGAGTCTCCCACTTTTTTCTGTATTGGCGATCCATTAAAACTAGAATTGCAATAAATTATATGAAGTTGAAGACAAAAGTATTGTATACTTACATTTTGACATCTACTATCCACAAAAGATAAATTTTTTTCAACCAATTACAATTATAATTTTTGTGTTTCGTTTTTATTAATTGGTGCTTATTGTCCGTTTCCTTTTGAAATTGACAGCAAATTCAACAACTACTTAATGAATACAACAAGCAAAAGAAATAAAAAGCATTTCATTGTTAAAAAAAAGTACTTAAATTATAAAACAACCAAAATCACATAGTTGCAACAAAAAGCATCGAAAAATAAAAAAGCGTCAATAAATACCCTTTTTTAAAAAAGGGTAATGAAAAAAATAAAAGGGTAACGAGACCAAAAAAGCGTCATAAAATACCCGAAAAGCGTCAAAATGGCAACACTGAGTGAGATGCTTCTTGGGGGTTTTCATGAATGCTTCAAATAGCTGTATCATCAGTTAATGTAGATGTGTAAGTACAATTGTTTGTTGGAATATTAGATGTATATATCAAGTATAGGAAGGGTCCCAGGATACTTCCTTGAGGTAGACCTGCTTCAATAGGTTGTGGGGAGCTTCAGAAATCTCCTTCTTTAAGCTTAAATGTTCGATTAGTTAATTAGCTTTCCAATTGCTTATGTGTGTTTATGGGCAAGTTTAGTTTCAACTTCTTTATTAGACCATCATGTCGCATTTTGTCAAACGATTGAGAAATGTCAGTAAAGAGGGCAGAACAATATTTTTTCTTAATTTTTTTTACGATATTGACAAGCATACGGGTTTGTTCGATAGTACTTTTCTTCTGAATCCGAATTGATGATTCGGAATACTGTTATTTTTATTTAAAATCGGATATAACTTGTTCATGAGTATCTTCTCAAATAGCTTCGATATATTCGGCAATAGGCTGATGGGTGTATATGATTCAGCCTTTGAGTGATCTTTTCCCGGCTTTGGTATCATGGTAACCAGTGAAACATTCCATTCTAGTGGGTAATATTCAAGGCGGAATATAGCGTTAAAAATAAGAGGTATTATTTTTATTGCCATCCGGGGTAGCTCCATAAGCATCTTGTTACTGATTTTGTCTAGGGGTACTCCTAAATGGTGTGTGACTGGTGACAAGGCCATTGAACCACCATTCAAGTTCCGCAAGGGAGGCTTACATAACACAGGTATTTTAAGATTTTTAGTCGCTCGCAGTTAAATAGCCGCCCAATAGCTTGTGTGCGTTTACGGGTAAGTTTAGTTTCAACTTCAGAACAATATTTCTATACTCATCAGCAAAAAGATAAGGGTATATTACGTTTGTCATTCCGTTTGTAACATCTCGAAATAACGGTCGTAGAGCCATAAAGTCTATATATTCGGGGTGTAATGATCGTCTGTTGTTAGCACGATAGAACTTTGAAAAAAGTCACTTTGATATTTTTCAGATAATTTTGTTTTTATGGTAAATAAATGTCAAGAGAAAAGCAGTATCCATATACAATTTTGCAATAATAAGTTCCATGCAAAGTGAAATCTCAAAACGGGATTTTGTTTTCCATATTTTGGCCATATCCCCATGCAAATACCACTTCCGAAAATCACTTAAATATGCATACATCTTTTATAACTTCCAGAATTTACTTCAATGCGCATAAATCTCTTGCATGAGCAGCAATTTTAAATTCGACACAAATACTCCATACAAATATAAAAATATTCATACCCATATGAAGTTTACTTTGAAAAATCACTTAAATGAGCCAAATCGCGTATGCACTGAAATTTAACTCAAATAATTCGCATATATGTACATATAAATCGTCTTTCAAAATTTCATGATGATTGGCCCGTAATAGGTGTGGGAAACCCTAAAATAATTTTTCAATAATTTTATTTAAAATGTACTTGTGTTTCCATTTGTGTTTTCTTAAATTTAAAATATTATTAACTTAGTAACATTTGATTATATTTTTGTTGACTGTCGTATATGAAAATAGAAAATAGATATTGTCATCTCAACCTGTCATGACAGCATTTCGGCTAGAAGCAAATCACTAAATTCACACTGATGCTAGTTCGATAGGATTAGCCGGCGTGTTATTACAACAAGAAGATGGCAAATTAAAACCTGTAGCATATTACAGCCGTTCAACAAGCCCTACAGAAAAGAATTTTCATAGTTACGAACTGGAAACTTTGGCAGTGGTAGAAACGTTAGAAAGGTTTCGTTATTATGTATATGGTAAACAAGTTAAGGTAATAACAGATTGCAGTGCCGTTAAATCAGCTATGACAAAACGTGAACTAATCCTCGTATAGCACGTTGGTGGTTAAGAATTCAAGATTTTGATGTCATTTTAGAACACCGAAAAGGTCAATATATGGAACATGTTGACGCTTTAAGCCGAATGCCAAACGAGCCTTCTAGTGACATAGATGTCGCTACTCTTAACATTGATAGAATTAATCTTCATAATGACGACTGGCTATCTATTATGCAAATTCAAGATTAATCTATAAAAGAAATTATTATGAAACTTCAAAATAAAGATAAAACCCTGTCAAAAGATTACCATTTGGAGAACGGTAGACTATTTCGAAAGAACAACAACAAAAACTTATGGGTAGTTTCAAAATCTTTACGATGGAGAGTGGTTGAAGATTGTCACGACATCTCGGTGTCGAAAAAACGATGGATAAACTTCTGAGTTATGTATTGTTTTCAAGAATGAGAAACTTTGTAAAGTCTTATATCAAAGCATACAATAAAAAGTTGGTCGAATAGAAGGTGAATACCATTTTAATGATATAGAACCTTTACCATTCCACACAATTTATTTGGATCATTTGGGACCATCTCCAAAATCAAGTAAACGTAATGAACACATTTTAGTGGTGGTTGATTCCTTTACTAAATTTACTCTTATTAGAGCTGTGAAGAGTACAGCAACGAAATATGTTACAAGTGTTTTGAACGAATTTTCAAGTTACTTCGGAGTTCCAACACGAATTGTCACTGACAGAGGGACATCCTTTACATCAAATGAGTTCAAGAAATATTGTTCAGATAATGTCATAAAACACGTATTAAACGCGGTTAGAACACCAAGAGCTAATGGTCATGCTGAAAGACGAAATCGAACATTACTTTCAATGCTTTTACCTACAACACAAAATGATAAACATTGGGATGAACATTTGATGAACATTCAATTGTCTTTAAACACAATGAAAAACAAAACGTCTGGTAGAAGTCCTCATGAGTTACTATTTTGTTATTCTCCACGAGATATTTTTCAAAACAAGATTCTACTAGCTGTACACGATAACCACAATTTTGACGATGATGAAATGAAAGCCATAAGACAAGCTGCTTCCGAACAAATTAATATAAAACGACGACAAGCAAAAGATCAATATGATAAAGAACATTCGAATCCTCATAAATACATCGTTGATGATCTTGTACTTGTTGAAAACGAACCTCCGAGTAGTGGTACATCTCGTAAATTAGAACCTCGTTACAAAGGTCCATTTATAGTGAAAGTTCTTGATAATGACAGATATATTATCGAAGACCTGCCAAAATCTAAAAGAACATCACGTCATTATTCATCAGTATATGCCTCAGATAAATTGAAACCCTGTTGGGAAGTGCCGCCTACATTTGACGACGACATTGCTTATGATTCTCAAGATGGTGAAAGCGAGGACGCTTTGAATGCAGGATAGCCGACTGTGGGAAACCCTAAAATATGTTTTCAATAATTTTATTTAAAATGTACTTGTGTTTCCATTTGTGTTTCCTTAAATTTAAAATATTATTAACTTAGTAACCTTTGATTATATTTTTCTTTACTGTGAGTTATATGTCAAATCCGTATATGAAAATAGATATAATTTGTATGATAATAAATTAATATTGATTAAACCTTTATACTACGTCGACGAGTTTTCTTTATAAAAGACAAGGATTAGTGTTTTATAGGTCATAGTTCCCTTAACATTTATGTAGTACCGAAATTTTACACAGATCAGTTATAAATATGTAAAAATTATACTATTGACTTTAGTGAAAGTTGGTCCATAATTGGGCATGGCTCCCCAAGGTTATAATTTTGACGTCTGAAAAAGTCAAAATCAGTTTCCTATGACTTTTTGGTACTTAATTTATTTTGTGTTAAAGTAAATCGCTTTATGTTACACGCTGCAAAAATATAAACAAAGTGCAGTTTTGAAAGAAAGAAACAAATATAAATTCTTCATTATAATCGGAATATGCATAAAAATCTTATAAATATCGTTATTGAGATGAAATCCAACTAAAACAAACATAAAATAAATAAAAAAAAAAAAATTTAGGGTACAATATTTTATAAAGTTTGCCTAATAATAAGTGATTTGGTAGTGCATGGTTTTATAGTAAAATATTTTTATATTTTACACATGCAATATCAAAAAATTTTAAAAACCATGCGTGTGTTCTCGTAGTAAATATTTTGCAAATGATAAATTTTTAATTTGTGTTCTGGTTGCTTCTGGAAATATTTTGTATTTTGTATTACAAAATATTTTCCGTCTAATTCCTATAAAATTCAAATTTTAACTTATAAGCTGATTATAGTTACATATAAATTTCTTTTTGATTTATAAGCTACTGATAAAAATTTGTATTCATAAAGGTGCATGTACACTACGTGTTTTTTACATTGTATAAGTCAAATTTTACATATGGGAGTAAAAACATCTAGTTGGTCACCTCAAAAACTTTGCTTGTGTAAAATACCTGTGGAAATACATATGTATTTTTTTCGATTAGAACACGCTCTATTTTCTTATGTTAAAACACATGTGTTCAAATGTATATGCCAGGCGAAAAGATTTGTCGACGGTTAAATCTGCGCTATCATTAGCCTGCCGTATAAAGAATTTGCATAAGTGATAAATTAAATATTTTTTATCCCATTTTAATAATTTAATAACAATGATATAAATTATTTAAAAATTTTTGATACAAGCTCCACATCTTATATATTAAAAAACGAAAAACCTTAAATCAATATTTTTGACGCCGGCAATTTAGTGACGCTTTGTAGCGGCTTTAACGCATTTTTTAAAGAAACGACATGGAAATTTATGTGTAAAAAAAGAATAAAATTATTTTCCTTACAAAAAAAAAGAAAATGTCACTTTATTAAACTGTTAAAGTAGGGTAATAGCTACAATACATTTTTGAAATTTATTAATGCTTAAAACAGCTTCATAACGCTATTAGTGTTTGTGAATACTCTTTTGGCGATTTTTGCTTATAAAGCTATAATAAAGTGTTTATGAATAAGACGGTTAGTAGTTTTGGGATTTTTAATTCCATTTTTATGAAATGAATTTAAGGAAATAAAATTTGTGTTTTTAGTATTTCAATATAGGGTGATTTATGTAGATTTTTAAATAAAACTCTTAAAATAAAACAGTATGTCGGAATCGTCATTATTGACGAGATTATTGTGAGATTCAATGACTGTGAGTGATCTATTCGGGAGCTTTTTTTTTCAATGACGTTTACTGAGACTTAAATTAAAAAATATTATCGGAAAGTTCATAATTCAAACCACGCCTTAATACAAATGAATAATTTATACATGTTGATGCGATGTGAGTCTTGTCATAGCGAAATACTGAATCAAAATAAGATGACAGTATGTAAAAATGTACTGCAAAAAAAGCAACAAATGAAAAAACCTCTAAATTAATCACCATATATATAAATATAACTCGACGGTGATGCAAAATAGTTAAATAAAGTTTCCAGAGATGATATTTTTTAACACAGAACTCTTTGTACCGCAATTCTGATATATAGTATAACCGCTGGTAAGCATTGATAATGTTTTTTGATGTTACACATACAAAACATACAAAATTACTCAATCGGGGCATTTGTTTCTTCAATGGTGAAAAAAGAAGTCTTCACACACACAATTTTCAATAACAATTATGACGTGTCAAAACAATGAAGACTAATCAAATTTTAAATGTAACTTCTTGATAATTTTAGTTAGGCTCGAGTTCATTAAATTTAATTTTCATTAAATTATTTTTATTGAAGTTAGGAATTACAACATGAAAAATTTTATTATTAAAAAGTTTTTGATAATTTTTCTTGACTGGGGATCGAACCTGGGTTGTTGAATTTACATATGTTTCGAGAAATCCCACTTTCTCTCATCAGAATTCTTTGCGTTCTACCACATGCATTTAAACAATATAAGGTGTTTATATATATTATATTGACGCTCACAGTATGTAATTAAACATGTCTAAATTGCAGACATGAATCAGAGTCACAATCAGTAAAAAACACCAAGTAAGAAAGTATGGTCAAATCCTACACCGAGTATGCGAGTGAAAAGAGTTTTTCAGAAATGGGAGCGCCCATAGTAGCGTGACTTTTGTGCATATACAAATTATTTGCATTACATTTGCATTATTAAAACTTGTAAAGGATTTATGCATGTTAAAGTGGTTTTCAGAAGACAGTCCTATATAGGAGCTATGACTAATTATGAACCACCCATCACAAAATTGGACCGAATGAGTTCTGTACATATTATTATATTATGTTCTGTTCATACTCTTAAGTCTTCATTAGTCTTTACTTTCTGTTGCTGTTCTGTTCCGTGTCGTTCTGTTGTTAAATTTTTGTAGTTAGTTTTTCCTTATAAACGTATCAGCTGTTTTAGGTAAACAGACAACACATACCACGAAAATAACTCAAAAAAATACAAATTAAAGTTTTTTTATTGTGCAGTTTTTCGTCATCCATCGTTTTTTTTTTTATAAGTTTTATAGGTACAAAAACTTACTTAAATTCAAAGAAATTGAAAATTTTTATAATAAACCAAAATTTTTTTGTTGTGCGGGCGTCAGCTGTTTTGTGCTGTCACTTACAATTACTTAGCAAATTTTTGTTTTCAACAGGTTCGTCCGTAACGGCACGGATAGTAACAAAACAACTAACGACTTCTACACATTTTCTATTTAACTGAATCAAGTCAGCTGATTCGGAACGGAACAGAAAGTAAAGACTAATTCTGCCTTTACTGACTGAACTTTCGCTTTTCAAAATAGTAAATAGTAACAATATGTAAAAAATGTAAACATTGAATTGAAATAAATATTTTAGTATTTTTCTTAATGTCATCTTTTTTCTTTTCCAAAATCTGTGGCTCGTTTCTGTATTTCTCGCATTGTAAAATTTTCCGCATGGAATTAGTGAATTGCAACAAGAACAGTGTAAAATGAAACAAAAACTGGTTTTTCTCACACAAGTGTTTCTGTAACTTTATTTTGCCAGAAATATCTGTCATTTAAATAGTTTGACAACAATTATTGGACGAATGTGAGAAAAAGCGTTTCTGTCAAAAAAATTCACATTTCAAATTGGTGCGATAAATACACAATTCAAAATATATATGTACATAGATATTTTTAAATACATGTACATACATAAATAAATAATTTTTTTTACATTATAAAGCAGTGGAGTTCAGTTATATTGATAAAAAAACAAAAATAAGCAGTATTTTATTTTTCGTGTCCAACTGTAATTGAATCGTTTGCTATACTTCATACAACAAGAAGCAACAACAATTCTTAATAAGTTTCTGAAAAAAAAACCAACAACCATCCGCATGTATTCTCATCGCTTGCTCAACGACGACTGCATGATTTTTTTTTCGTCGTTGACGTTTGTCTTGCATTTGACACTTACACTACTGGTAATATTCCAATAAAAACAGAATCAGCGTTGTCCGTTTTCGCATTCAAATACAGAAACACTTTTTTCTCACAAATCGAGAAACGATGGAATTTTTTGTTTCACACTTCATGTGAGAAATTTTTCGATGCGGTAAATACAGAAACGAGCTACTGGTCGCCTTAGTACTATATGGTAGCTAATGCTTGGTTTTCACTATGTCATTTTTGTTGTCAAATTGTCCAAATTGTTGGCAATTGTATAAAAACGGGTTGTCATATGGCGTCATCTATGTTTGCAATAATGATTGCAACCCGTTTTCATACCCGTTTGCAACCCGTTTTCATACAATTGACAACAAAAATTACATAGTGAAAACCAAGCATAAGACTAATTAATAATGATTATGATTAATTATCGAAAATTGGATCGAATGATTTCTGTATATATGAAACATATTTGTGTTGAATATTATATAATTTTCAAGAGAGTTATGCTTTTTAAAGTGATTTGGGAGCTATGGATAACTATGGACTTATCTGCACAAAATTTCTAGGTGTCATTAGGCTTCATGTAAAACTTATTTGTGGCGAAATTAGTTTGGATGCGTGCATAAATCAAACATTTATGACCGATAAACCCTATTTGAGGGAAGAAATTTGTATGAGACTAGGGGAAATAATGGACGGATTGCAACCAAATTCAATTCCAACCATCTTTGGGCGGAACAAAGTGCTGATACTAAATTCTATTGAAGTATATTCAAAATTGCGACCTGCACTCTGCGCACAAGTTTTACATGGACAGCTAGTGAGCCAACCAAACGGACGAACTTCGTTTAATCGACTCAGAAAGTTATTCCATCGGTATACTTAAACGTGGATGTTAGACTAATATTTTTGAGCGTTACAAACATCATCACAAATCCACTACGGTGGTGTAGGGTATAGCAAGGAAACAGAATAATTAATACTTTTAATTTACTTTTCGTTCACTGGCTAATACATTCATTATTTTTGAATAAATTTAGAATCAAGATTTGTAAAGATATCCAAAATTAAAAGATCGTTTTGTTAAAAACTCTCCATAAACATAAGAAACATAAACCAGACATTTGAAGCAAGAAATTCACAGAAATCCGGAATTATATTTCCCACGACCACATAAACAACAACAAAATGGTATTTGTTTACAGAACAACACATGTACTGACCATTTAAAAACTATAAATATACATTACATGTATACGGAACATTATATTTAATAAATATATAGCAAAATCATAAAGATCGTATATTTTTATTTAGAGTGCTGAGGTTGGAATGAGGAGTATTGTAATGCTGGATGAACAAGGAGGTAAGAAATGTGTAGTTGTACCTATAATCATAAAAATATGATATGGAGCCATTTGAATATTTCCAGTTTTATGTTGTTTTCAATTTCGAATTTACGATTTTTATTTTATTTTTATGCAGTTACAGACAGATAATGTTGCTCGAAACTTACTTTATAAAAACGGTAAAGGAAATTAAAATATGTTTTTGTAACTTTAGACGATATGTTGAATCAGTTGAATATGCTGATAGCCATATGATTAAAATTAGCGGCAAATTCCTATGTCATATGTTAGACGTTTACACGATATGTTGAAAGTGGCAAATTTTTTGATGTCATATGTCAGCAAATGAAATGTCAACATAAGAGTTAGCATACGATTTTTGTGTTTATACGATATGTTGAATTGTATGTGGTGCTACATATCTGAGTCGTATAAACATTTGTTTGTGAAATTATTCAGTTTGACAACATTTTTTAATTATTATTCAACTTCTGTATTTTATGTGTAATTTTTTTAAAATTAAATAATAAAAATAATATCAGTAAAAAAACATAAACATAAAGGAATTAAAAGCAAAAAGAGGCATTTATAATAATTTATTGTTTATTTTCAGAGACCTGTGTCGATTAATTTGAACAATGCCGCCGGCCACTATATTGCGTTTTGTGTGCTTGTGTGTGTATGTTTGTAGGTACATATGCAACTAGAAGTGTATTTACATTAAAACCCTATCAGCGGCTGGCCTTAAAGGTCGTGATACACTATCCTCCACAATCGTACGATTCATTCACTGGAAAATCTGACCGATTTCTATCACACTCAAAAACAAAATCTCAACAAAGTCTGTCATAGGTGCCACACTAGTACACAAAAAAAATGCAGAAACATATGTTTTTGTTAATGTAAACAAACGCAGTTTTCTGCATTCAAATAAATATTTGTGTTCAATTAATGTGTTGATATATGTGAATATAATAAATTGTATAAACTATACAAACAATTAAAAAAATTTAAACGTCTGTTCTTTAGATTATAATTTGTGATTTAAATCAATGAAGCCGACATTGTTGTTTTCTTATCAGCTTTATTAGAAAATACAACTCTGATCGCATAGACACTATCGCATATGCATATGAATTTGCCATATTCTGAAAAGCTTGCATACGCTTTTCAACAAATAACATATCTGTCAACATACGCAGGAAATTTGTCAAACAATAATAATATGCTGTTTACACGATATGCTAAAATTACCCACATACGTTTGTTGGCATTGTTAAAAAAGTGTTAGCAAATGTTGTCAAACATACATATGCTGAAAAAATTTTGCGTTTACACGATATGTAAGCACTTGTAACAAATTTTTCAGCATAAATATGCTGATTCAACATATCGTCTATACTTAGCTTAATACATATTTAAAAATTTTCTTTCTGACACTTATTGAGTAGTATGTTTATGGTGGTTCGTCAGCACTTTTTATATACAAATTTGGGAGCATGCCTTGATGGGAGTATGCAATTGTTATATTAATGTGATAATATAGTAATGTGTTGGCATGGAAACCTGGATAATAGTTGTTATTAATTTGTGGTTGGTTTGTTTAGTGGTGGATGATAGTACGTGTTTGTGTGAGCAGGAAGGTGTGATGTAGGGTGTAGGATTACGGATGTTGAATTAAATACATATGTATGTAGGATATTCTATCGTTGAAGTAAATGATTGTTGAGTGGTGTGTGTGTGTGAAAAGAGTTTTAGTTGTTTGTTTTTTTATCTATAAACAAATATTCAATGACAGTTGTATATATATTAACCATAAAATTGTTTTACTGTGTTATTCAAACTAATAAAAGTGAAGCGTCATCAATACAAATTAAATTTTTAATAAAAAACTTTCGGTCTAAATAGAATGCTTATTAAATTAATTTTGCAATAAGAAACCGTTGGCTTAAAAAAAATTGTTTACTAGAATAAGGTATTTACATAAGGAAAATTTTAAGATATGTTCATTCTAGTTTTTTGGTTAAAGTGAAAAGAAATGAAGTAATAATAAATAAAAGAATAATTAAATAAAAAATCCACATTATGTGATTTAATTAATAAAATATTAACTGGAGCCCAACGAAAAAGTCCAGCACCTCAAATAGCTGCACGGACCCCCCAACGAAAAAGTCCAGCACCTCAATTAGCTGCACGGACACCCGAACGGAAAACTCCAGCACCTCAATTAGCTGCACGGACATCCGAACGAAAAATCCAGCACCTCAATCAGCTGCATAGTGAACTCAGCTAGCTGCATTCCACAGGATACCTAGTACTTCAACCAGTTGAGGACACTAAAACATACGATCCCACAGGACATCAACAGCACCAGATAGAATAATTAACAGGTTATAAGAGGAGGAACAAGTAAGGTTGCTGACACCCAAGTACACTAAAGGAAAAGGTCGGACTTTCTACTCATCATGCTGGTAACGGCAATATTGTAAGTTAGATTAAGATACCAACACATAAGTGAATATTTAAACAAATTAAATAAATTCTATTGCGATTCCTACGGAACCCTCCAATGGAAACACTACTATATTAGTATAAATATAAAGTGCAAATAACATAAATAATTTTCACAAGTAAGAGTTCTATATTAATCTTAAATACCCTCCACCTAAACGAAATAAGAAATACAAAAACTACACTGGTTGTAGGACTAGAAGATCCTTATTCTGTGTTTTCTATGCAGTCTTAGTGCAAATTTAATTATTATTTTATATATTGTTTGAAAGACAATTTTACGACCAACATAATTTACGTTAAATATTTTGAAATTTTGTCTAATTTTCACCATTTTTAATTGATTTAATTACAAATTCTTACCATAATTTACAGAGTTTTTCTGATGTTCATAATAATTTTTTTTTTTTTTTTTTTTTTTTTTTTTTTTATAGCCTTTCTTTATTTATTGAATCTTCATATAATGAAATGACAATAAGTATTCAAATCTTAATACTAAAAAGAAAATAATCAGCCCAGCCAGTGCTAGACAAAAATTTTATGATACTAAAAAAATTTCACATCAACTGATCCAGTCATCTATTTTGCGCTTGAGTTAAAGCAAGGGTATCCCTCCTTCTCAACCGATTATGGCCACTAAAGTTAAGGATGTCTCGTGCAAGTGGGTTAGGGTGGTGTTCAAGTTTGCTGACATACTTTGACGCGTGTTTTGTAAATTCAACTTTTACTGATGGCACGCATAGATCTTTGTGAATTCGAGAATTTTTAACATACCATGGAGCTGCAGTAATTATACGTAGAATTTTATTTTGACCCCTTTGAATTTTTTCAATGTTTGATGCTGAGGCAGTACCCCATAATTGAATTCCATAGCACCAGATTGGCTTTAGAATTGTATTGTACAACAATAGTTTGCAGTCCAACTTTAGAGAAGAATTTCTGCCAATTAGCCAATTAAGTTGCACTGCTTTTAATCTCATCTGTGTAAGTTTCGCTTCAATATGAGACTTCCAAGTTAAACGGCGGTCGAGGTGAATGCCGAGGTATTTGACTTCATTATGTTGAGGAATAATTTGATTATTTATTTTGATGAACGAGCAAGTTTCTTTTCGCAATGTGAAAGTGATATGAATACATTTCTGTTCATTAACCCTGATTTTCCAAAGCTTTAGCCAATTCTCTAGTTTATAAACATAATTCTGCAAATTCTGTGATGCAATTTGATGGTCCTTGTGAACGCTGATAAAGGCTGTATCGTCTGCGAAAGTTGACGTGTGGATTTTGGGGTCTGACGGCATGTCGGAGGCATAAATCGAATATAAAGTAGGACCCAGTATGCTACCCTGTGGCACACCTGTTTCAATTGGCTGAGCGGGGCTTAAAAAATTGCCTTCTTTGATTTTAAATTTGCGATCGTATAAATAGCTTTCCATAAGTTTATGGGTGTTAGCAGGCAGAGTTAATTTTATTTTGTGCATTAAACCGTCATGCCAAACTTTGTCGAACGCTTGGGACACATCAATGAAAAGGGCGGAGCAGTATTTTTTGTCTTCAAACGACCCTCTTATCACATTTACCAATCTGTGTGTTTGTTCGATGGTGCTGTGTTTAGCTCTGAAGCCGAATTGATGATTAGGAATGCATTCAGTGTCGTTCAGAATTGGAATCAACTTAGTCATTAACAATTTTTCAAACAGTTTTGAAATTGTCGGCAATAGGCTAATTGGCCTATATGACTCTACTTTGGTGAGGTCCTTCCCTGGCTTAGGAATCATAGTGATCATAGACACCTTCCAATCTGCAGGATAGTATTCTAGGCGTAAAATAGCGTTGAAGATAAAGAGGATAATTCTTCTAGCTACACGAGGTAACTCCACAAGCATTTTATTGCTGATTTTATCCATACCTGGAGCCTTTCTAAGGTTCAGAGTACCAATAGCGCTTTGGACATCACCAAAGTTTAGTCTTAGAGGTACAGGAGGTCTAATAACGAGTGGTGGCAAATCAGATACGTTATTTGAGTTGTTTTTAGTAAACACATTTCTTAAATGGTTAACAAATAATGTCCCTTTCTCGGAATCATTTCTAGCCCAGTCACCAGTCGGATTTCGCAAAGGAGGTTTTCCTCTCACTGGTCTTTTTAAACCTCTTGCCGCCCTCCATAACGAGTAGTCAGATTGTGGGGTACTATCAAGACCCTCCAAGTAGGATGTAAGTGAAGCCGTTCTTTGGGTTTCTAAGAAATGTCTTAGTATATCTCTGCATACCCGTAGCCTAGCTTTCAGTTCAGGAGACCTGTGAAGTTGCCACTCTCTTCTCATTCTTCTTTTTTCTGATAGGAGATGTTCGAGTTCAGATAAATAAGTTCTGTTTGTCCTATTTCTACATTCAACGTGATAAGTGGAAGCGTGATGCACAGCTCGTCGAAGGTCCTCGGTAAAGTTGCCAATCGACTCATCGATATCGTCGGTAGTTCTCAACACAATATTTTCCGTGCAATGAGAACTTAAATACTTTTTGTATTTTATCCAGCTTACTCGGGTCTTAGTCATGTTTCTAAATGGAGAGCCACACACTTGAGGGAAATGCATTGAAATGATAGTAGGAGAGTGATCTGAGGACAAGTCTAATGAAGGATCCACTTGCATCCATTCTACAGGGATATTTTTCACTACTCCAAAGTCAATAACATCGGGAATCTTCCGTCGGTCCGTCGGCCAGTAGGTGGGATGTCCGCTTGAGAGTACATCTAAGCCCATTTGAGCAATGGTGTTGAAGAGTACGCGACCCTTTGGGGTTACCAGACGTGAACCCCAAAATGTGTGTTTGGCGTTAAAGTCGCCAGCAACTAAAAATCTAGCTCCAAGGGAATTAAAGAAGTTATGGTATTGGTGTTCTTTTATTGAGAATCGAGGCGGAGAATAAATCGATGATAAAACAAATTTGTATTGACAGAATTCAATGCAAATGTTTGTTGCTTGGAGGTAATCCTCACTTATGTTATTCATTAGATAATGTTTTATTCTGTTCTTTATAAGCATTGCCGAACCTCCACAAGCTCTTCCGCGGGGATCTTTAGTATCGTACAACACGTAGCCATTAATTTTGAAGTACCCTGTCGACGTCAAGTGAGTTTCAGCAATCATCATAACATCAATCTGCTTATCCATCAGGAAGTATTCCAGTTCGTTTTTATGTTGGCGGAGGCCGTTCGCGTTCCAAAAACAAATTTTTAAATAAATCATTTCTTTAAAATGGCTTGCAAGATAGTGGATTGCATTTTCAGCATTTCCTGCATCATGGATGTCATGGTGGTCGTAAAAGTGTTCATAGTTTGGACAAGTGTCTGCAATGTTGTCTCTAGATTGTTGATATGTGGCTCAGAATATTGCGATATAGGTTCCTGCTCCAGACCTGGCATATTAGATTTGACCACGTTTGCGTAAGAAACTTGTCTAGAATTAGGAGCGTTTACGTGAGTAGTTGGTCGTACAATTTGAGGAAAATTCTTACTGGACGTGAAATTAGGTTGTTGAGGATGGTCAGGTAATACTGGCGACTTATTGGTCCTTATGCCCTTCAAATAAGTATAAACTGGACAACCTCTATAATTAGCGGTATGATTTCCTCCACAGTTACTGCATTTTTTTATTTTTAAGTCCGTTTTGGACTTATTACATTGAGCAGTTGCATGTAGTTCCCCACATGCAACACAAACAGACGGCAATTTACAATACGCTTTGGTGTGACCAAATTCTTGACAATTAAGACACTGGACGGGTCCAACACGCTTATGCGGTTCCTCCACGGTAATTCTACGATGCAGAAGATAAATAAGATTGTAAATTGGATGGGACTCGTTTTTCTTTAAGGCAACATCTCCAGGTTCCAATTCTACCCTGAACATGGGCTGAGGAATCTTTTCACGGTTTCTAATATTCACTACGCTCTTGATTTTGAACCCTTTGTCCATTAATCCGTTCTTTATCTCCGCAGGATCAACACATGGGTCTATACCCTTTAGAACGACTTGGAGTCCTTTTGCGCTTTTGAGCTGATAGGTATAGAAATCCCTGGTCTCCCTCTCCAACTGGTTGGACAATTTTCGAAAATCATCTTCCCTATTCACTTGGATCTTTGTCTCGCTGATTTTTCCATGTTTAATTGAGGTTACGCTAAACATGTTCTCACCTATTACAGCAACAATTCCTTGTACCAGTTTATTGGAAGTGGGCTCTCTCAGGTAAATTGGTGGGGGCTTAAACGTCTTTTTCGGTATTTCTGGGTCATCCGTCTGAAGTAGAGCAAATCTGTTTTGATCATTTGGCTTATCACTGCTGACGGTCTTAGGAACTTTATTGGAATTGGAAGACATTTGAGCAGATGTCGGGCTCCTCTGTCGCTTGAGAACGGTGATGTACTTATGCATACCTACTTGTTTTTTGGGTTTGACTGCACTATTTGATGAAGATGATGATTTCTCATCGGATGAGATAACTATATTGGGCGAACAGGAACGGCGCCGTATTTCGGCTTTTGTAGTGAGAAGAGACTCCACGGATTTTCTTAAGGATTCTTCCTCAGAGATCCATAAATTTTTTCTACTGTAGCTTAGCTCTTTCTCAGAATTACATCTGAGCGGGACACTCATGCAGTTGTTTTGCGATTTTTAAATTACCGAAAAACCACTATTTTTCCACCTATTACGATATCTTTTTTTTTTATATATATATATATATATATTTTTTTTTTTTTTTTCACTTATTACAAGTTTTTTTTTTTTTTTTATTTTTTTTTCACCTATTACGAAAATTCAGCCGCACTAAAAATAACACGTCCGATCAGTTCAAGCAACACTATGTGAAGAGTGCTATATTCGGCTATGCCGAATCTTAAATACCCTCCACCTAAACGTAATAAGAAATACAAAAACTACACTAGTTATAGGACTTGTATATCCTAATTCTGTGTTTTCTATTCAGTTTTAGTGCAAATTTAATTATTATTTTATATATTGTTTGAAAGACAATTTTACGACCAACATAATTGATTTGAAATGTTTTGATATTTTATTTCTTTTTGACCATTTATAATTGATGTAGTTACCGATTCTCACCACAATTTACAGAGTTTGCCTGATCTTCATAATAATCTTGAGTGTAATTTAACAATTTATATATTTCAAAGAACATTTTTCCTTATACACCACAAGTTAAGAAACAGAGTATAAAAATGGGTAGGATTATAAGGTATTGCTTAGTTTAAGTGGAATAATTATGGACTGATAGCTTTTAAATTCAGTTTCCACTACTGGTTTCTACGTATTTGAGACTTATTTTGGTTGCATTTCATCTCAATAACGTTATTTACGAGAGTTGTATGGCTGTTATGCTCGGAAGTGGACTTGATTCAGGAGGTATTATTGATTGACAGTTACAAAATCGAGTAGCATAATTGCCGTATAACCGATATTAAATGATTTCTTGAGTAAAATTTCTGATCCATATTTATTAGACATTTTTGTGTGTTAAATTGTTTTTCGGAAATTGTTCTTATATGGCAGCTATGACAAATTATGGGCCGATCTTCTTAAATTTTGGACCAGTTATTTTCATGCAATAAGGATATCTTATATCGAATTTCAACGTAAGCGGTATATTTAAGATATATATTAGTATTAAAGAGCATTTCGCAAGTAGATCTAATATGGGGGATATGGTCAAATATGAAACGATATTTTCTAAATCCAGCAGTTTGATTTTGGCATGTATGTAAATGATCCGTGTAGAATTTAGGATCGGTGCCATTATTTATAAGATATTTATGAGAATTAATGTATTTTTCGGAAGAGGGCTTTATATGGGGGATATGATCAAATATGGACCGAAATTCACATAATTTTGTGGAATGATTTATGTATAGAAAATTGGCAAATTTTTGGACGACCCCTCTCCGATTTTAAAATAAATAGTCTTAACCGATTGCCCAGCAAAAAATAATGTACCTACATATTTTTTTTTTTATAGTGACTGGTTTAGTGGTGGTGTACACCACTGTCATGTGACAAAATTGAAGAATTCTTCATAAGGGC
Source organism: Bellardia bayeri (assembly GCA_950370525.1). Taxonomy (NCBI): domain Eukaryota; kingdom Metazoa; phylum Arthropoda; class Insecta; order Diptera; family Calliphoridae; genus Bellardia; species Bellardia bayeri. The sequence continues at coordinate 51,482,082 of OX493264.1, read as the reverse complement.
CCTCATTGAAAGTTGTTAAAAAAAAAAAACTACTAAAGCGATTGCAACGAGTGATAGCTCGTTGGAAAGGTATTGAATCAGGCTTTAATTGAAAAATAAAATTTTCCTAATTTTTCTTAGAAATTTACCTTTAAATTTTCCCATGATAATTAAATTTTCCGATTTTCCACAGAAGCTCCTAAATTTTCCGGCTAATTTTTTTTTTTGGATTCCTCATAATTTTTGCTTTAAGAATCAGCAATAAAAAAATGGGCACCGACTCCTTGTTTGGACAGGAGAAGAGCATTTAAGAGACCACCTTGTTAAAAATACATTTTAAAAATTATTTTACAGTTAAAAATACATTTATGAAGAAAAAATCAATTTTTTTTTAAGAGCCCCAAGTTGAGTGTGTAGTGAATATGGTCTGCCTGCCTTCACAAGATCAGCCATAAATCCATGGATAATAGCAGCAGTGGCATGTAATGGCACACCAAACCCGACTGAGGCTACAGGTCATAAAATGTTTTGTAAATTTTTTAAATTACCAGGTAATAAATATTTCGCCTAAAATGACACGTGCAGAAACAAGTCATAAAACACGGATTTGCCATTAATATGGGGAAATATTCATTACCTAGTAATTTAAAAAATTTACAAAACATTTTATGACCTGTGGTCGGCTTATTGGCAGTAACCAATTAAGTCCCTCTTTAAAAAACATTTTATGACCAGTAGTTCACGCAAATTTTCCTATTAAAGAAAAGCAAATATCGCTTATTTTTTTACCTATTTTTTAACAAAAAATAAATATAAATACTTCACACACTCTGAGTCAAATTCCAGTTGAATACTAAACGTGAAAGTGTTTTTTTTCACCTATTTTTTAAATTGACTGTCGAAGTTGAATGAACTGAAGGCGCACCATTTCATATCCGAGATCCAATCGAAATTTCTAAAGGAAAGTAAGAAGAAATTAGCCCAAAATGAATTCATTGTGATAAGCGACTTTGCCGAGAATTACACTTTTCTCGTTCAGGATGAAATTCAGGCTTATCACTGGGCAAACGACCAGTGCACGGTGCATCCTTTTTGCATTTATTTCAAAACGAACATAACGAACTACAGACCGTAAGGCTTGTTGTTGTCGCGGAGAGTTTAGCTCATAATTATGTGTCCATTTATTTATTTCAAATGAAACTGTTTGAATTCTTAAGATCAAAATTTGATGCAATCGACAAAGTAACGTTTTTCTCAGACGGCGCGGCTTCTCAGTACAAGAATAAAAAAAATGTTTACAATCTTTGCATAATTGAAGAAGAACAAAACTGCAAGGTCGAGTGGCACTTTTTCGCGACGTCCCACGGTAAGGTCCCATGCAATGCGTTAGGGGGAACCCTAAAACGCATGGCGACTAAGGCAAGTATGCAAAGGCCATATACTGACCAGATCTTGAATGTACAACATTTGTTTTCGCGGATTCAAAGCAAGGAAATTGGCATTAACACAGTTTTATGCACCCAAAAAGAATCCGATGCCATGGAGCGACGAATTCAAAACAGATATAATAATGTCAAAACTATAACTGGAACGCAAAAGTTTCATTGCTTCATACCAAATATTTCTGATATGTCAATTAATGTAAAGCGGTACCCTTCGTCTGCCGACGTGCTAAATTTAAAGTTACTTTAATTTTATAATGATGCCAAGACAATTGAAATTTTTAATAAATATTGTAATTAAGTATAAGCAGCCAAATAAGAAAGATTTTTTCTTCATAAATGTATTTTTAACTGTAAAATAATTTTTAAAATGTATTTTTAACAAGGTGGTCTCTTAAATGCTCTTCTCCTGTCCAAACAAGGAGTCGGGCCCATTTTTTTATTGCTGATTCTTAAAGCAAAAATTATGAGGAATCCAAAAAAAAAAATAGCCGGAAAATTAGGAGCTTCTGTGGAAAATCGGAAAATTTAATTTTCATGGGAAAATTTAAAGGTAAATTTCTAAGAAAAATTAGGAAAATTTTATTTTTCAATTAAAGCCTGATTCAATACCTTTCCAACGAGCTATCACTCGTTGCGATCGCTTTAGTAGTTTTTTTTTAAACAACTTTCAATGAGGTCCCTTATGAAGAATTCTTCAATTTTGTCACATGACAGTGGTGTACACCTAAACCAATCACTGTAAAAAAAAAAATATGTAGGTACATTATTTTTGGCTGGGCAATCGATTGAGACTATTTATTTTAAAATCAGAGAGGGGTCGTCAAAAAATTTGCCAATTTTGATCGTTTTCATATGGAATTGCTCTATCATAAAAATAACATGTACATAATTTCATCGCAATATCTGCAATATATTGTAGTGTAATATAATTACACTACCCTATTGTATTATTAAATCATTGGAAATACACTGGAAATATTGATTTATTTGTTATTACTAAATCATTGGAAATATTGATTTGTTTTGTTATTATTTGTACTATGTATTACGTACCGTTATTCTGGTATAAAAAGGATACAAAATTCAATAAACAAATCATTATCGATCTATGGTTAATCTTGGTCGTTTTATTTATGGCATATAAATCTGCCAGTACTAAAAGAATAAAACCAGGCATATAAAACTGCCTTTACTGAATCTTTACCAGTGGCGTTAATTAGCGCCGGTAACTTAAACAAAAATAAACACTCACACACACACTCACACCCCTAACATTACAATATTTCAAAAATTGCAGGAAAAATTTTTAAAAATATAAAATTTATATGGAGGTTGTCTCACGTTTTGGTCAATAACTCTGGTTCTACTTAACTGATTTTTAGAGTTGTGTCGTTCATGAACGACCTAGTTCAATTGAACTATTCACTTATATGAACGATGTGATGTCGTTCAGTCTTTTCGTTTTTTATCGTTCAGTCGTTCATTTAGTTCAGTTAGTCGTTCAGTTCATTTAGTTCAGTTAATCGTACTTTTTGGTCAGTCGTTCAGTTCATTTTGTTCAGTTTAGTTGTTCTTTCTGTTCAGTTGCAGTGTTGCCACTACCAAAAAATTTTGTAACCAAAAAGTTACCAAAATGAGAAAAAACAATAACCAACATTTTTTTATAATTATTTAGTTTGTTTTTTTGACCTTTTATTTTTCAGATGATAAATCTTGTTCAATTAAAACCTAAACCGAAGTTAAAAAATATTATTGAATTTAAATAGATTCAAACATGAAAAAAAAATATTTCTTATCCATTTTGCATTTGTTTAAAATAATTTAATGCGCGTTTTTTCGTGTTTGCAAATCAAAGAAATTTTTACATAAAAAATTTTTACGTAAAAAAACCTGTTTATAACAACGTTTATTTTTAAATAATATTAAAAAGCAAAAAAAAAATAAGCAAATTTTTTCAAATTAAATAGACACCAAAACATTTATATTTTTGATTTCCCTTAAAGTTACCAAAATGAAAAAAAGTTCGCATCTCCACAATGAAGAAAAAAATAATCATTTTTGGTTAAAAATAACCAAAACGGCAACGATGTTCAGTTGTTCGTTCTTTTTGTTCAGTTCATTTACTTTAGTTCAGTCAGTGTTGCCATTTTAGCACTTTCAGTGCTAGATTTATCATTTTTTTCTACGTATGCATTGAAATTTTTAACCTGATACACCTGATACAGGTAAGTGATGGAAATCGAAAACGAGTGAGTTTTAGAAGTTAATTTTTTCGTAATATTTCGGTATTGAAACAGTTTAATCCCACAAAATATAAAGATATTTTGCTATTAAAGAGAATCTTAAAACAAAAATGTTAAAAATTTGATTAGAAATTCTTTAAAATGGACTTCAAAAACTCACTCGTTTTCGATTTTCATCACATACCTGTATGCTAAATGCTTTGTAGCATAATTTGCTTGATAAAAAAAATTTCTCGAAAAAATTTTTACTATTTTACTCTAAAAAATATTTTTGGAGAAATAAAAAATAACTTTTACTAATATTTCAACTAAATTTCTTTCGGTGTGCTAGTAAAATGAACCACAAAATGATTATCCAAGATTTTTTGGATATTTTTTAAATTAATTAATTTGTAATTTAAATTTTAAAAATGGGCACTTGGTGAACTTCAATAAATAAAAACACGACCGAATGGTTTTGATTCAAATTTGCAAGTGTTTATTTTATATATGTACAAAAAAGCCTACTTTTTCTTAAAACTACTTATCAGCAAACCCGCTACACTTTACATTGTAAGCTGTAAGGGTTTACAACTTCTATTAATGTTTATTATTAGGGTGTTAGAAATTCATTTTTTATTATTTTTAAGTGTAAGATAGATATTATGAATTCATTTATTATTATTATTAAAATACATAAGTATATGATTAATACGACCCAACATTCCGGCCCCATTGAAGGACTGGAAGTCTTCAAAGAAGTGGTAGTTGAGCCAATTTATGGATTGGGCGTCTATATATGCCGTTTCTTGTTTTGACCTCCGCCACCCTGACCTTGCCGTCTTTGCTTTCGACGACCTTGACGACTCTCCCGGTCAGCCATTGCTGTGGTGAGTAATTGTCTTCGTGGATTATTACTTGACCGACTTTGAGGTTGGGCAACTCGTGGCTCCATTTCGCCTTGCCTTGAAGCCCTAGAATGTAATCGCGAGACCAAGCCTTCCAAAATGTCTGCTGCCTCTCACGTCTTCTGCGGATTCTAGCGGCTGCGAACGCAGACCCTCGCCGATTAATAGGTGTGCTGGTGTCAGCGCTTCTCCGTCGCTCGGGTCTGGAGACAGCGGTGCTATTGGGCGACTGTTGAGCACCGCCTCTACTTCTGCGATCATTGTTGCCATTTCTTCTTGGGTTAGCAATGCATTGCCTACGGCTCGCAGAAGCAGGAACTTCGCTTGCTTGACGGCGGCTTCCCAGAGCCCGCCGAAGTGGGGTGCCCGGGGTGGTATGAAGCTGAACCTCACCCCGGATGACGCTGAGAACGATTCGACGGCTTGTCGACTCCTGTCGAACCCCTGGTGAAGTTCTTTGAGAACTCGGCTCGCCCCGACGAAGTTCGTCGCGTTGTCGCAATACACCGTTTGCGGTAGTCCTCTCCTGGCAGCAAACCTTTTAAAAGAAAGAAGAAAGGCATCAGTCGATAAATCAGACATTAATTCTAAATGTACCGCTTTAGAAGTGAAACACACGAAAACCGCTATATACATTTTTACAGGGGTTCTACCTCGAATTCTCAGTGAAACGTTGATAGGACCACAAAAGTCTACTCCAACCGTTAAAAATGGTCGAGTGGCTCTCACTCTATTAGTGGGTAAATTTCCCATTACTTGAGACATGAGTTTTGGTTTATAGCGGAAGCAATGTACACATTGTCGAACTATTCTGCTGCACTCTTCTTTGGCATTTATGAGCCAAATGTTTTCTCGTGAAAGAGATATAAGAGCCTTTGTTCCAGCATGACAATTGTCGAAATGAAGATTTCGCAAATAGAGTGACAAAGCTGTTTCTTTTCGGTAATAATAGTGGGAAGTTGGTATTATATTCTAAATTTGTATTTAGCAATCTCCCACCTACCCTTATTAGTGAAAACTTTCTCTTTTCATCTTCGAATGTATGTATAAATTGGGTCAATTTTTGAATATTTGAAGGCAAGACAAGAGATTTTTGCATCTTAATGATCTCCTCGGAAAAATTACATTTCTGGATTGTCTCTACAAGTCGTAAAAATGACCATTTTAACTCTTTTGCAGTAGGTACAGAATCTTTATATATTTTACGTTTTTTCAGAATATCAACAAATCTGAATACAAAGGAAGTTACTCGGAGCAACTTTTTGTATGAAGAATATTTTTCCGTTAGATCCAACAAATAGTTTTGTGAATCCTCTACTGCTAGAAATACATTCATTTTCTTCTTTTCTAACATTTTTTGGTTCTCTGTTAAAGTAAAATGTATGTTAACAGGCCATTTCGAACTATCGCTTAGCAAAAACGAAGGTCCTTCAAACCAAATGGAATTTTTTAATTCATTGACATCACATCCTCTTGATACAATGTCAGCCGGATTTTGTTTAGTTGGCACATGGCGCCATGAAACTTGGTCTGAACATTCCTGGATCTCAGCAACTCGATTCGATACAAATGTTGTGAGTGAGGACGGATGTGTCTTTATCCAGTGTAGTGTAATTTCTTAATCAGTCCAGAAATTAACACTCTCGATTTTAAAGCTCATCATTAACTTAATTCCAGTCCACAACTTAGCTAATAGGTGTGCAGCACACAACTCAAGTCTCGGAAGAGATTTAGTCTTGAGGGGAGCAACTTTAGATTTAGCTGTTAGCAGCCTTGATACGGTTTTGTTAGCATCAGAACTTCTAATGTATAAGCAACACCCATAAGCTCGAATTGAAGCATCAACAAATCCATGAATTTGTATTTTTGCTGTTGAAGTTGTATGTACGAATCTTGGGATTGTAATTGAATCAATTTTCATTAAATTAGATTTGAAATTTTCCCATGAAGTATTTAGTCTCATGGGAATAGATTCATCCCAGTCAAGTTTTTGAATCCAAAGTTCTTGTAATAACATTTTGGATTTAGTTATAATTGGGCATAAAAGTCCGAGAGGATCGAATAATCTAGAAGAAACCGATAAAATGTTTCTTTTTGTTGCTTTCAGATTTTGAAAATTGTCTTCCAAATGAAACTTAAATGAATCATTCTTCGGAACCCAATGAATGCCGAGAGCTTTAGCTGAATCGGAATCAATATGCAATAATTTTTCATTTTTTAACGAACTTATGAATTCCGGATGATTTGAAAACCATTTCGTGAGTTTAAAACCAGCTGAACTTAAAATGTCAGTAACCTGGCTACGAATAGTATTAAGCTCTTTGTAGCTTTCACCACCAGTTAACAAATCATCAACATAGAAATCACTGCGAATAACTTTTGAACCGACAGCAAAGTCTCTTTATACAAATCGCTTAAGTGAATCAAACACCCTGATGGCTAAAAATGGCGCAGACGCTGTGCCATATGTCACAGTGTTTAATCGATACACATTTAAATTATCAGATGGATTCTGCCTCCAAAGGATTAATTGATAATTTCTATCATTTTCGCCAACTACTACTTGACGATACATTTTCTCAATATCTGCAGTGATTGCGTATTTATGAAATCAAAAAGGGATCAATGTCGAGTATAATTCTTCTTGAACTGTGGGACCAACCATTAACAAATCGTTAAGTGATACATGTGAAGAAGTTCGACATGAAGCATCAAAAACTACTCGAAGTTTAGTAGTAGTACTCTGAGGTCGCAAAACACATTGATGTGGAATGAAGTAATGAGGAAAATCTGGTAGATTGTCTACAATTGACATGTGACCTAAGTGAAAATACTCTTTATTAATTCATGATACATTTGTCTCATAATAGAATCTTTCGAAAGTTTCCGTTCCAGCGAAAGAAATTGTTTTTTAGCGGTTTCGAAAGATGATCCTAACAATTTAGTATCAGATTTGAAATGCAGAGAGACTTCAAATCGTCCTGACGATAAACGCCGAATTGAACTTTTAAATATTTCCTCACATTCCTGCTGTTCCTCAGAATATATTTTCGTTGATTCTTTCGGAATTTCTCCAATTCCCAAAATTGTTTAACAATTGAATCAATATTGCTCTCATTTTCTATCGATGTACTTAAATGAAATACTTTATTATTGACGCTAGAGCCCTTTGATTGATTATACTTTCCAGTAACAATCCAACCAAGCGATGTTTTTTGAAGAATTGGTAGGCTCGGGCCACATTTTATTTGACCAACACTCATTAAGTCAAAGAAAACTTCTGCGCCAATTAATAAGTCTATCTTTTGCGGTTTTTGAAAGCAAGGATCAGCTAATTCGATATTCCTAGGAATATTTAAGCTAGTTGTATTTAATTTATGATCAGGTTGCATATTTGTTATTGAATTCAATACCCAGAACTTTGAAGTAAATTGAGTACAGTTAACCCTCGACGCGACAGTTAAATTTAAACAAGATTTTGAAAATAAATTTGTTTCGCTAATACCACTTAGATTCAATCTGCCTCCTTCTCGTTATATTCGAAGTAGCTGTGCAAGTTCCTCAGTTATCAAGTTAGGTTGAGAACCGGAGTCTAAAAGAGCTCTTGCTGGTATAAATTGACCAGAACTATTTCTTACTCTTACCACAGCTGTTGCTAGAACAATTTTATCATCTGATGATGAATAATTCACAGAAGCATTAGAAGTTGAAGGCTGTTCGGAGTAATTATTTATCATACTAATATTTGAACTTGAATTCGTACTGTATCTGTGTAGTAGTGAGGTATGAGAACCAATGCAAATTCTACACTTCGATGCAGTACATTTTGCTACTGTATGTCCTTTTTTCAGACAATTTATACATGCTGGCACAGATTTGATAAAATCAAATCTTTGAAGTACAGGTTCAGCAGTAAAGGAAGGGCAATTATTTATTAAATGCTGATTAGATTTGCAAAATAAACATTTGTCAGCAGATTGCTTTGATTTTGTACAATTTAGTGATGTTTTATTATTTCTCTTAATAGAATTTTCTGTTTTAGTTTTATTTAACCTCGGCCTTCAACTTGAAGATTCATCAGCTGCAATATGCTGATTCCGTTTGTTCAAAGCGGATTCACAGTCTGACCATAGTGGCAGCCTTTCGAAGTCAAGCTGTTCTTCCCACTTAGATTTGGTCACTGGATCTACTTTAGACATCACTAAATGTATTAAAATAGCATTTGTTATTTTCTTATCATCACCTATAGACAACAATGAATCATAGATAGCAGAAACTGTATCGATCATGCTTCGCAAAGCAGAAGCCGAAGGTTTTGCGATCTCTGGTAGATCGAAAAGTTTAGAGATATTATCAAAAAATATCAAACATTCATTATCATAAACCTTCTTCAAACTGGCCAATGCTTTGCGGTAATTTTCTTCTGAAATCTGAAATGCTTTCACTGTTCCTAAAGCTTCTTCGGACAAGCATGATATCAAATGGTTAAATTTTTCAATGTTTTTTAATCGGAATATTTTCCGCTGAATTTAGGGAGCTTCATATTTGGTAGTCTTGATTGATGTGACTGAAAACTGAAAGAAGTTTCAGGAACGCTTGTCCTTCTATTTTTAGCTAAAAGACTCAAAAACATTGATTTTGGGGTCACACAGATGTCCTCAAGCTCGGCTCTATCGTCATTATTTAAAATTATCCACTTCTGATTGAAACTTCATTGCTTGGTCTATATATGTCTTTAAAATGTCAAGTCTACATTCTAATTCAATTGGATTAAAAGAAAGTCTTTTCCGTAATAGACTGACGAATTATTACAATATTTTGTACAACCTTTGCTTTCTTTGTTATTATTCTTCCTAAAGTTTCCGTTCTGAAAGGAGAATCTTGGCGTTTCTTGCTAGTCATACTAAATATAATTCTCAACTAATTCCTCGAAGCAGAAAAACTAATTAAATTTACCAAATCAATTTATTGGCAAAGCAAATATATGAAAAATAATTTGGATAATAAAAATTTACTTCCTTTAAAAAATATTTAATTTAATAAATATCTCACCGGTTACACAATATTCGGACTATTTTTCTTATAATTTTTCTAATATTTCTTTATTATTCACAATTTAAGATAGATCAATTCCAAATTTCCAAATTAAAATTATTTTATTTAATTTCTCTTAATTTCCACTTAGTTCAGCCTTTGGTAAAAGTAAAAATATCTTAATTTATTTATATTTAGTTCGTTTATTTGACCTTTTTTTAATATTTAATAGTTTCTTCTTCTTTTAAGCAATAAGGTCAATTGAATTTTATATACAAATATTTAATTTATTTATATATATTAATTTCCAATATTTCGCTATCACAATGGATAGCTTCTTCAGGGATAATATAAGTTATAAGTAATTCAAATAAATTAAATATTTGTATATAAAATTCAATTGACCTTTTTGCTTGAAAGAAGAAGAAACTATTAATTTATTTATTTTACCAAGAAAAATCATTTATTATTTAATAAAAGTTATAATACAATGTTCAAATTTATCGTTAGCAATATGAACCCACTAGTCAGTAACTATTTTATAATAATATACAATTAAATTTTTTGATGCTAGTGTGAACATACAAACCAATCGAATTTCTAAACTTGTATGAAATTTAACTTTCCGATGCTAGTGTGAATGAACTACACTGTTAACAGCTGTTGTATATAAATTAATACAAGTGGTATAAGAACGTATGGAATGGAACACTGATCTTAGTAAATTGAAAACCAACGAATGAGACAACAAAGAAAAATTTTAGAAAATATTAATTAATTTATTTACAATAAATGAAATTAACACTCGCGAATATTTCTTGTGTAATTTTAATAAAATTAAATTTATTACAACGATAATAATACCGGCGGCAATACGAATTATAAATAAATTCTTTATTTGTCTCTCAACAACAAAAGAGACCAAATTATATGTGCGTTTGTGTGTATGTATGTTTATTAACACAATTAACAGTTTCACTTCTAAGGGTGGTTTATTTTTTATAAAAATATTAAATAAACAAATTGTTTCACAAACTTTAAAAGTGTAAAAAATATTTCTTGTGTGCGACTTGCAAAGCGAATTAATAATTTTTGATTAAATTACAAAAATCTCTTAAATTTAGTAAATTAAAAATTTAAGGTTATATATAACACAAATATTTTTTACACTTGTTACCTCTGGTTCAGTTTCGGAATTACTCCCCTGGTTTCTCTCAGCTCTACAAATGATACAGCGGCAACGACGAGGCATCAGGAATACTTTGGAGAATTGATGAATATACCCAGTGGTCGTAGAATGTATTGTACATGTATTGTTGTTATTGTTTGTTTGTTTTTAATTTGTATGTTTATTCGTTTAGTGTTTTGTGTTTTATATGTGTGTTTTGTTTTATTTATGTTATTTAATATTTTGTAATAACTTTTGTTTTACACAACACTTCACTTGTTTTTTATTGTTTGTTTTTTAAACAACAATGTTTTAATTGTTTTTTGATTTAAATTAACTTATTAAATCACTGTGTTTTTATTAATTTCACTAGTCCCTGCTCGGGCGCCAAAATGATTATCCAAGATTTTTTGGATATTTTTTAAATTAATTAATTTGTAATTTAAATTTTAAAAATGGGCACTTGGTGAACTTCAGTAAATAAAAACACGACCGAATGGTTTTGATTCAAATTTGCAAGTGTTTATTTTATATATGTACAAAAAAGCCTACTTTTTCTTAAAACTACTTTTCAGCAAACCCGTTACACTTTACATTGTAAGGGTTTACAACTTATATTAATGTTTATTATTAGGGTGTTAGAAATTCATTTTTTATTATTTTTAAGTTTAAGTATATGATTAATACGACCCAACATAATATATGAAATGTAATCTATTAAAACAAGTCAACAATTGTTATGAACAAAATTAGAAAAAACTATAATTATATTTATAACATATAAAATAAAAATTGTATTGTTACATTGAAAAAATTTAGCACTTATTTTTTCTTCTGTAGAACATTTTAGCACTTAGTTTTTCAAGTTTTACCATATGTATTTTGAAATTCATTTTCTGGCAACACTGAGTTTAGTTGTTCTTTTTGTTCAGTTCATTTAGTTCAGTTCATATCGTTCAGTTCATTTAGGTCAGTTCATTTAGTTCAGTTCATATCGTTCAGTTCATTTAGGTCAGTAGTTCATTTAGTTCAGTTTATATAGTATGCAACCAGCGTTACCATATATATTTTTTTAAAAACTTCTTATATATGAAAAAAAAACCACTTCGTTTCCAAAAAAAAAATTTTGCTACAAAAGTACCAAAATTTTAAAAGAAAACACAAACATGTATTTGGAATTAATATTTTTTAAAAATATAAAAACCATTTAAAATCAAACACAACATATAATAAAAAACATGGAACAAGTCGATTTTAGTGACTACTCAAAACAAAAATTTCATCAAATAGGGCTTTTAGAGGAGATGACAGCAACAAAAAATTTGTTGGCGGTCAAGCCTATTTTCGAGGAGCGAGCCCTTAAAGTTGAAAATATATAGGCTTATATCTCGGGAACTATTGGGTGTCTGATAATTTGTGATACATTAGATTAAAGGTATCAATACCTTTCCAATAAAATATGAACCGACTTTGGGTTAAATCCGAACAGAATATTTTTTGACCCGAATTTTTATTAATATCTAAAAAAATTAGAATAAATGTCTATATAAGTGTTATTTTAATTTATTAATATTAATAGCCAAAACATTAAGCTTTAATTTAAGGTATCATATGTGTCTGTAGGTACTATAATCATAGAATTATAAGATCTGAAAAATTAAAAAACAAATTTTTGCAAAATTTTGTATACAAGATAGGATTTTTTTCCTCTGTAGTATACAGAATACCGGCTTCGCATTGTACAAATTTCCTGTATTGCTGGCCTACGACCGGGCGGAAGGATTTTATCCTCCATGGTATACAGAACACCGGCTTCGCATAGTACAGATTTTATTTTTTTATGGTGAAATGTCATAATCTTTCTTATATATCTTCGGATTTATATTACCTATATAGTCATGTTATACCTCAAATTAAAGCTTAATTTCTTGACTTGAAAATATTGTAATTTATTTTATGACTTATATAGACGTTTTTCCCGGATTTTTTAGATTTTTTAAAAAAAATTCGGATCAAAAAATAATTTTGCAAAATTAATCAATAGGTGGTCGATATAAATAGGTCATGTTACATATCGTTTGAAAGGTCTTTAAAATACCTATCATTTGATATATATCGTCTAATACAAAATGTAGTTGTCAACATATAGCTAAATATATTACAAACTTTGGAGCCCTGCCCACTCGAAAATAGGTGTGACCGCCCCATTTTTTTAAATCAGAATTTAAAATTTTGATAGTGATTTGAAAAAAATTAATAAAACCGACTTAAGAAAAAAACATAAGCGATCATTAAAAAAATATCTCATACATTTATAAATTTATTTCTTATTTAAATTTAAAGCCTTTTCTTTTATATATGTTTTTATATTTTTTCAAAAACTTATTTTTTACCCGATAAATTTAAAACTTTTTGGCATCTCAAAAAACTCGCAAATTTGACAAATGGTATCGCTGCATGAAACTAACTACACTATAGTTGTTTCTTTTCTATCAGTTTTTCTGTATGTTTGGTCTTTTATTCAAGTGACTTTTATTCATTTTATTCAATTGACTTTAATTCATTTTGTTCAATATTGCCACTCGAAAATTTTCTAATGTGTGTAGTAATTTATAAAGTGAGTGCAAGAGCCCAGCTGACAGAGTTTCTTTACAAGTTACTTATGTCAAAAGTAATACATTTTCAAGTGTTTTTGACAGTAGTACATTATTTTACACAAATAAAAATGCCTGTTGTTTTTGTATTGTGTTGCCGATTTCCACTTACCGTGTATATTTACACCAGTGGAGTTCAAAAATAAAAATGAAGATGTATTGGTGAGAGATTTTGCCCAGCAAACAAATTGTCAAATGCTTAAAATAAGAAAAAAAGAATGAACTTTTTGACAAATACAAACACCTAAAAAAACATCAGGGACCGTAAATAACAATTATCAATATCAAAAACTAATTTCAGAACAGTTATTTTAAGAAAAAACAAAAAGAAGTAATTGAATCGCGTGTGTTTGCTATACTTCTTCCAACAAGAAGCAACAACAATGCTTAATAAATTTCTGAAAAAAAAAAATGACAATGATCATATGCATGTATTCTCATCGCTTGCTCAACGACGACTGAATGAATGTTGTTAAATTTTACACCATGATACAATCAGCTGTTCAGTGAACTACTGAACGACCTAGTTAATTTTTTTCAACTCAACTAAAATGAAATCACACAAATGAACGATTATGCCCAAGACTACTGATTTTCAATACCAAACTGCTTACACGAATTATAAAGGGCTTTTTGTAAACTCTGTTAAATTTGGTTCTGTCTTTTGGACGTGAGAGTGTTTTACAGAGACAGACGGACAGATATGGTTCAATCGACTTAAACTTCCATAAGGATCAAGAATATATATACTTTGTTGGGTCGCAAATGAATATTTCTCTGTGTTACACACGGCATGACAAACTTATATATACCCTCATTCACCACTTATGGTGGTGGAGGGTATAAAAAGGGGAACAATTCGGTATTAGTGACTTTGCTCAAAAAAAAAAACTTCATCAAGTAGGGCGTTTAGAGGAGATGCCAACAAAAAAAAATTGTTGGTGGTCATGAATATGAGGATATTTCATGTCGAATTTCAACATAATAACGGTATATTTAAGATATATATTTGGATTAACGTGGATTTCGCAAGTGGATCTTATATGAGGGACATAGTCAAATATGGACCGATATTCTTAAAATCCAGCAGTTTGATTTAGGTATGTAAATGATCCGTGTAAAATATTGGATTGATAACCTTATTTATAAGATATTTATGAGTATTAACGTGATTTTCGGAAGAGGGCTTTATATGGAGCATACGGTTAAAAATAGACCGAAATTCACAAAATCTTGGGGGGTGATTTTTGTGTATATGTAAATGATCTGTGCAAAATTTTGGGTCGGTACCGATATTTATACAATATATATAGGCATAAATGTCTTTTCCAGACGTAGTCCTTGTATGGGAGCTATGACCAATTCTGGCCCGACCACCGTAAAATTTAGTACAACAATTTATTTGCCTATAAAGATTCTTCATGTCAAATTTTAGCCGATTAACATTATTTATTTCTGTTTCATACGTATTTAAGTGAATTTTGGAAGTAGACTTTATATGGGGGCCATGGTCAAACACGGATCAAACTAAAAAAATTTAGTTTTGCGATTTATTTTTGCATAAACCTTATTTTTGCTGAGTTTTGTCTTGATAGTCCAATTTTAGAGGCATTTATGTATAATTGAGCAATATTTCGGGAAGATGTTTGTATGGGAGCTATGAGAAATCATGGACCGGTTCATACTATTTTCCGCACACTCTCTTCTTTTATCATAAATATACAAAATTTCATGGTATTATCTGCAATATATTTCAAAATATTGCAATAAAATTTTTATGGAGGTTGCCTCACATATTGGTCCATAACTTGTAACGATACGTTACCGCTAACTGCTAGGGTAACCCAACGGGTTCCAGGGTCGGTGCACAAGCCAAGGAATAAAACACCGGTTGTTGTACAACGTTATAATACTCTTTTATTATTAACTTCAAAACTATTTACACAGTCGATGGCAGAGTAGGCGAGACGTAAGCCAGTACCAGGTAGCCACACACGTACCCCTTACGTCTCAACTCGTACTTCAAGAACTATGTGTCCTCGCCTGGGAAACCCGCAGGCCTACTTATGCCGAAATAAAGACCACTTAAGATGTGAGCGCACCTTCTTTGGTGGTTATTACCCTGGGCTGATAGAGATCTAATGATTTAAGCTCTACTTAGAATGTGATCGCACCTTCCTAAGCAGTCCTTACCTCACGTCCATCCTATCACCGACTGACCCGCATCAGTTGATGTTCGCCCTTTTATACGGTTATGCAGTGTACACAGTCATCTACACACACACACACATATTGCCCTGTCAACAGTACAACTGGTATCGTTACGGGTTGTATTTTTGTGCAGTAGACTGATACACTTGACAACTAGGTGGCGCGGCCAACCTAATTTCCGTTAAATTCAAACTTACAACCTAAACAACGTAAATATAATTATAAGTATAAACATAAATATTAGTTTAAATTCAGAATATAATAATAAAAGTAAATTCAAAAACAAAAGATATACTCCATACAAAATAATAACCTAATAATACTTCATCACACAACTGGTGGCAGCAAAACGAAACCTATCGACTTTGCTCGTTACACAATTCCCTCTCCTCCTGGAACTACGCACGCCTGCACTCGTTAATCTTCTTGTGAAAGGAATGGTTTTAGTGCGCTCAGGTCGGCTGTGCGGGCATCACTGTTATCTGCTAGGCTGATTTCTACGATCACTAGTGAGATGTATCCTCGGACAATATAGGGGACCGCAAATTTCGGCGCTAGCTTTGCAGTGAAATTATCTGCTGCTTTGGATAGTGGGTGCTGACAAGCCAAAACTCGATCCCCAACTGCCGGGTGCCAACAGCGCCGACGCAGATCATAATTCCATGATAACTTAATAAAAGTCTTTGAGCGTTTAAGACTGTATAACCTGAAACTAAACACTAGCAGATGCTGTTTTTTAAAAACTGAAGTAGTTTATTTGGGACACTTGATAACTGATAAAGGAATATGTACAGATCCAAACAAGGACAGCGTGATAAGGAATTATCCAATACCAAAGAATGCAGATGAAGTCAGGCGATTTATTGCGTTCTTTAATTATTACAGACGATTTGTTAAGGACTTTGCACAGATAGCAAGAAATTTAAATCAATTATTAAAGAAGGATAAACCTTTTGTATGGGATGAAGATTGCAATAGATCATTTGAAACATTAAAATCAAAACTACTAAACCCTCCTATTCTACAATACCCAGACTTTGAAAGACCCTTTATCTTAACCACAGACGCATCTAATTTTGCACTTGGGGCAGTCCTCTCACAGGGAGAGATTGGCTCTGATCTACCCATATCATATGCAAGCAAATCATTGTCGAAACATGATTTAAATAAATCCGTCATTGAGAAGGAACTTCTGGCCATACATTGGTCGATAACCTTCTTTCGTCCATATCTTTACGGTAGAAAATTTTATGTAGTTACAGATCACAGACCATTAGTGTCATTATTTACACATAAGAATCCGTCATCCAAGATGACTAGGATTAGGCTTGAACTATGCGATTATGATTTCGAAATATTGTACAAAAAGGGCAAAATAAACACTGCTGCTGATGCATTATCAAGAATTATTATAGATACCAACACATTAAAGACTATGATACCCACTGAAACAGAACCCGACAAACAAAATATATTGGCTATAACCCGTAGTATGAAGAACAGATTAAACCAACAAGTTAATAAAGATAACAAATGTGTTTCTAATAAAAATATACGTGAACTTTTTGCATGGGAATGCACGTCAATTTCAGACACAAAAAATATGATGAAACTGAGATTTCAAATAGATAATGAATTAAGAGAACCTCACATAATAGTTACTGATATGGAGGTAGTAATAAGGTGTTGTGATAATCCGGTGAACACTCAGCTGTCTCTGGAAAAACTTCTACCGATAACACTATCACAAAATATACAGGAACTTGCTTTGAGTACGGATGATGTTATTTTTAAAACAATAAATATTGAAGCATTTAAAAACATTTTTAATAATATAAACAGAAAAGACAATGAGAATTTGAAAATATTGATATATAAAACGCCAATACGCTTAACTGAGAAAAATTTGCAGATTGAATTAATAGCTGAGTATCACGATTCAGTTATAGGCGGTCAGAATATGACCAAAATGATTAAAGCACACATATCAAAGTGCGAAGAATGTAAAATCAACAAACAAACAAAACACACGAAACAAAAATTAATTATAACTGATACTCCGGGAAATAGTTTTGAAGTAATTTCAATAGACACAGTAGACCCACTTAGATATTCTAATCAATTCAGATACATCCTTACTATGCAGGATGACCTTACCAAATACATTGTAGCATGTCCCCTTGAGTCCAAAGATACCAAAACAGTTGCAAAGGCTATAGTTAATAATTTAATTTTAGTATACGGCCACTTTAAAATACTCAAATCAGATAAAGGTACTGAATTTTTAAATGCATTAATGTCTGAAATATGCACTTTACTAAAAATTAACCAAGTTTTTAGCACGCCCTATCACCACGAAACACTTGGCTCAATAGAAAGAAATCACAGAGTGTTAAACAAATTTATGTTAAATTTTTGTAAGAACGATGAATGGATACCATATTTCTGTTTTGCTTATAACACAACACCGCACATAGATACAACCTATACGCCATACGAGCTGTTATTTGGAAGATTTCCAAGCTTTCCCAATGATAATGTTCTTGATTCAAGACCTGTTTACAATACTGAAAATTATGCTCAAGAACTTTAGATAAAACAAAGGAATATTTAGAAAATTCAAAAAGGAGAAGAGTTGATCAATGTACAGATATTAATCCTCTAAAGATAAATATTGGTGATATGGTTCTTGTCCGAAATTTTAATCGAAAGAAAAACCAACCACCATCCATATAGAGTAATTGAAACAAAAGGAGTAAACTCTGTTCTAGACTTAGAAAATACATTTAAGGAATTTCACAATAATAATTTGAAGAAATATTAACAAAACAAAAATATATACATATATAATGTATACTAAATGAAAATTTTAATTTTATAAAAAAAAAATTATTTTTAAAAAAATGTAAAATTCTTCTTAAGGGTTAGTGTCATTATTAGTTACTTATTTTTATTTTTGTTACTTCTAATACAAATCTACACTACCCTATTGTATTATTAAATCATTGGAAACGCACTGGAAATATTGATTTATTTGTTATTACTAAATCATTGGAAATATTGATTTGTTTTGTTATTATTTGTACTATGTATTATGTACCGTTATCCTGGTATAAAAAGGATACAAAATTCAATAAACAAATCATCGATCTATCGTTAAGCTTGGTCGTTTTATTTATGGCATATAAATCTTCCAGTACTAAAAGAATAAAACCAGGCATATAAAACTGCCTTTACTGAATCTTTACCAGTGGCGTTAATTAGCGCCGGTAACTTAAACAAAAATAAACACTCACACACACACTCACACCCCTAACATTACAATATTTAAAAAATTGCAGGAAAAATTTTTAAAAATATAAAATTTTTATGGAGGTTGTCTCACGTTTTGGTCAATAACTCTGGTTCTACTTAACTGATTTTCAATACCAAACTGCTTACAAGAATTGTAAAGGGCTTTTTGTAAACTCTGTTAAATTTGGTTCTGTCTTTTGGACGTGAGAGTGTTTTACAGAGACAGACGGACAGACATGGTTCAATCGATTTAAACTTCCATAAGGATCAAGAATATATATACTTTGTTGGGTCGCAAATGAATATTTCTCTATGTTACACACGGCATGACAAACTTATATATACCCGCATTCACCACTTATGGTGGTGGAGGGTATAAAAAGGGGAACAATTCGGTATTAGTGACTTTGCTCCAAAAAAAAAACTTCATCAAGTAGGGCTTTTAGAGGAGATGCCAGCAAAAAAAATTGTTGGTGGTCATGCATATGAAGATATTTCATGTCGAATTTCAACATAATAACGGTATATTTAAGATATATATTTGGATTAACGTGAATTTCGCAAGTGGATCTTATATGACGGACATAGTCAAATATGGACCGATATTCTCAAAATCCAGCAGTTTGATTTAGGTATGTAAATGATCCGTGTAAAATATTGGATTGATAACCTTATTTATAAGATATTTATGAGTATTAACGTGATTTTCGGAACAGGGCTTTATATGGAAAATAGACCGAAATTCACAAAATCTTGGGGGGTGACTTTTGTGTATATGTAAATGATCTGTGCAAAATTTTGGGTCGGTACCGATATTTATACAATATATATAGGGATAAATGTCTTTTTCAGACGTGGTCCTTGTATGGGAGCTATGACCAATTCTGGCCCGACCACCGTAAAATTTAGTACAACAATTTATTTGCCTATAAAGATTCTTCATGTCAAGTTTTAGCCGTTTAACATTATTTATATCTGTTTTATACGTATTTAAGTGAAATTTGGAAGTGGACTTTATATGCGGGCTATGGTCAAACATGGACCGAACTGAAAAAAATTTAGTTTTGCGATTTATTTTTGCATAAACCTTATTTTTGCATAAACCTTATTTTTGCTGAGTTTTGTCTTGATAGTCCAATTTTATAGGCATTTATGTATAATTCAGCAATATTTCGGGAGATGTTTGTATGGGAGCTATGAGAAATCATGGACCGGTTCATACTATTTTCCGCACACTCTTTTCTTTTATCATAAAAACGACGTATACAAAATTGCATGGTATTATCTGCAATATATTTCAAAATATTGCAAAAAAAATTTTTATGGAGGTTGCCTCACATATTGGTCCATAACTTGTAACGACACGTTACCGCGAACTGCTAGGGTAACCCAACGGGTTCCAGGGTCGGTGCACAAGCCAAGGAATAAAACACCGGTTGTTGTACAACGTTATAATACTCTTTTATTATTAACTTCAAAACTATTTACACAGTCGATGGTCGGTGGTCGATTCTTTGTCCAGAGGTTTTCAGGAGAAATCAAATCCAGATTTCTATATACCCGAAATTAATTCTTCCCGCTACGCGTACAACATGTCTCTCAAAGAGATCAACTTTAATGTGGTTAAGGCTATTTTCAGTTTGCCCACCATTAAGGAACCCTCTAATAATAATGTTTTAATTAAAATTAATGCAGTCTTATTCATCCAAAAAGTTTTTATTTTTATTCAAATTTTAAAATAAAAGATTGGAAATATACATAATAAAAAAAAATTTATAGTGTGTGGTCTTTTATGACGAAAAAATTCTCTAGTTCTCGAACTGGCTTTATTGGAAAATAATTTGGTGTGGCGTTTTAGCAGGCGTAGCTTTTTTCATATCATTGGTTAGAGTAGCAGCAGGGCTATAAATATTAACGCAGTTTTACATTATGAATGTTTCTTTGAAAAAATAATCACACCTATCGTGAATAAAAATTCCACATGAAATTTGTTTCCTTTTATTTTTTAACATTGAATTTTAATAGGAAAAGTGTAAAAAGGGAACAAATTTAATGTGGAATTTTTATTCACGATAGGGGTGAATAATAAATAATTTTGATAAAAAATAAATACCTTTTGATAGGACTAAGTTTTATAGCTGTACTTTGGGCAGTTTCTTACGTTCTAATATGCGATGAGTTTTTTTCTGCTCTTTTAAGGGCTTATTTAAGTTATATATATATTCTGCATTTAAAAAAAAACTGCTTCACATTTTCAGGTAAGTCAATAGACACTCTTGCCTCGACCAGGTGTCTGCGAATGTTCCGACAGTGAGAAATGTTACACCCGTTGACTTTGTAGAATATCGATTCCATCTGCTTCAGCTTTATGACGAATTCATTTGTTGGCTTTTTTAAATACTCTTTAGACACCTGGTCCACCCACGTGAAAGAATTTTGATGGTATTCCTATTCCACTAGCTTGAGCTTTCGAATAATATAGCCTGCTATGTATTCCAATGCATCGTCTTGCAGAATGCCAATGCCATCAATGCCTGTCTCATTAGACTCATTGCAAATTCCCTCTTCAAAGCCACTATCTTCACATTAGATATTTTCTTCTTCTAGTAAGAGATCGTCGTCTTCCTGTAACACTTCAGAACAAATTTGGGTATGTTCTACAAAGGACACGTTGCCGTCACTAGTATTAAGCCAATTAGTATCGTCATTTGCAACATTTCCTCTACCATTTAAGTGTTCAGTATTTCTTGCTGAATTAAGAATAATAAACATAAGTTATTAAAACAAAGTATAATAATGCTGTCCAATAAAAAACAAACCTAGAATATATTTGCGGAATCTATATTTAAATTGTTGTGGCGAAGGATGGTCATTCAATCTACCTTTGCTCCGAATTGCAATTCAAGCGATTTGTAACCAAGTACTTCATTCCATACTTTGTCACATACTGATGAAGCATATCCACGGCGGTGTTCGTAGTTATTATACCTTTTTGGAATTGCTGCATAGACTTTTTTCCTGGCACTATGGCCTTAGACATTAAGTTTGTCATACGACTTAAGACAGCCCTTTGCTTTTCGTGTGATATGCCATAGGGTTCCTTAAGAGTATGTACATATACATTTATTTAAGAATATTTTAAAAATTAATAAACAAGATACCTTGCCAGGGTAATTAAATGTAATCATCTTTGAATTTGAATTCATTGGCTCATCGGCAGAAACTCCGTCCTTCGGCTCGATTGTAAGCTTCTACTCTACAACTCAATCTTAAAGCCAATATGGTGCTATGGTATCCAGTTATGGGGCACTGCCTCCAACTCCAATATTGAGAAAATTCAACGCCGTCAAAACAAAATTCTACGAATGATAACTACCGCTCCTTGGTATATTAAAAACAACAACATACACAAGGATCTTGACGTTCCTCTTGTCAAATGGGAAATAACTAAACATGTGGCCCATTATTTGGGTAAGCTGGAAACTCATCCAAATCCCCTCGCTCGAAACATCCTACAACATCCCGGTCATAGCCGTTTGAGAAGGAGGGACACCACCGCTCTCAGATGAATAAATACGAGATGCTCATTATATCCTATCGAATTTGAAAACTAGATTTTGTCTAGCATTGGCAGGACTTATCTTAATTAACTTTAGTTTTAGGATTTGAATACCTATTGTTAGTTCATGTAAAATGAAGATACAATAAAATAGTATCAAATCCTAAACAAACCTAGAATATATTTGCGGAATCTATATTTAAATTGTTGTGGCGAAGGATGGTCATTCAATCTACCTTTGCTCCGAATTGCAATTCAAGCGATTTGTAACCAAGTACTTCATTCCATACTTTGTCACATACTGATGAAGCATATCCACGGCGGTGTTCGTAGTTATTATACCTTTTTGGAATTGCTGCATAGACTTTTGTCCTGGCACTATGGCCTTAGACATTAAGTTTGTCATACGACTTAAGACAGTCCTTTACTTTTCGTGTGATATGCCATAGGGTTCCTTAAGAGTATGTACATTTTAAATTTTAAAAATTAATAAACAACATACCTTGCTAGGGTAATTAAATGTAATCATCTTTGAATTTGAATTCATTGGCTCATCGGCAGAAACTCCGTCCTTCGGCTCGATTGTAAGCTTCTACTCTACAACTAAATCTTAAAGCCAATATGGTGCTATGGTATCCAGTTATAAGGCACTGCCTCCAACTCCAATATTGAGAAAATTCAACGCCGTCAAAACAAAATTCTACGAATGATAACTACCGCTCCTTGGTATATTAAAAACAACAACATACACAAGGATCTTGACGTTCCTCTTGTCAAATGGGAAATAACTAAACATGTGGCCCATTATTTGGGTAAGCTGGAAACTCATCCAAATCCCCTCGCTCGAAACATCCTACAACATCCCGGTCATAGCCGTTTGAGAAGGAGGGACACCACCGCTCTCAGATGAATAAATACGAGATGCTCATTATATCCTATCGAATTTGAAAACTAGATTTTGTCTAGCATTGGCTGGACTTATCTTAATTAACTTTAGTTTTAGGATTTGAATACCTATTGTTAGTTCATGTAAAATGAAGATACAATAAAATAGTATATGCAAAAAAAAAAAATCTTTGAATTTAATACATCAAATCAGTCGCTCACAAGTTGGAAAAATGCGGCTGTTTCAAGGGGCTCATAAACATCCATGCCATGTATGTAGCACCGCGTAATAGCATTGGCTGTGGTGTTAGAAAAAAACTGAGCAGCTAATTTAACATTTTGTCTTCCTGAAAGTGTATCATAAAATTTTAATTAATAAAATTATATAACCAAATATTACTAACGTACCAGGGCCTGTAGCATTAAGGTGTTCCGCGCTTAATTTAAAAGCTATTGAAACATCGGAATTCGATGTACAATTCAGGAAGTCCCAAATTGTGCGCCGAGTCAATGTAGCATTATTATAAATAATTCCGCTATCTAGAAAATGATTTCTAATCAATTTAAAAAGGTGGGGCGCATCAAAAAAAGCAAATACTTTTTCATCACTGTTCGCAGGATTAGGAAACCATGGCTTATCTTCAGACATAATGATACGTAAAAAAAAATATTTATTAATTTTGTAAAATATATAGGTGTCTTAACCCATTAAAAACCAAGACCATTAGCAAGTAAAAATTTGTTAATTCATTTATTTATTTAAAATATAGTATACTCAAAAAACATAAAAAATATAAAAAAATTAAAAAAAAAATTCAGGAACTTTGTTTTTGGACCTGTACCCAAACGGGTACAATGGCGTAATGTGGGTGCTTAATTTTGTAATGTGTGAAATTTTTTAAAGCATTCTTTTTCAACACAAAGCGCAACATCGCATTGTTCACACATCCATCTGATTCGACTATGACATTTTCGGCAACGTAAAGGATTTTTTACCTTTTTAGGAAAGTGGTTTCCTGCACTAGTTGCAACACTAGAAGCCAGTGCTCGTTTGGAAGTGTACAACTTCTGCGTACAATTCCGTAAGTAGTAGCGTACAATATTTCGTTGAAACTCTAGCAAATCCATTTGAGATCTATTTGCTGTTTTATATAGCTTCCATGCATTGACCACAACAGAAGACAACATTGCCGTAAAAAGAGGCCACCGTCATTTCTTTCCTTGGAATTTTATTCTGTAATTATTTACTGCTTGATCGTGAAGATCAACGCCACCCATTCCCGAATTATATTCTGCTATAGCTTGGGTTGACTAACATTAACTTTAGCTTTTTGAACTGAACACCAACGACTAACGCCATGCATTGGCTTGATAATTCGAAATTTGACCCTACGGTTACCGGACTATTGTCGTTCCATTTTACAAAAATTACTTTGTTGTTCCTATCGTAGCTATAGTCAAAATATCCTCTTTGTTTTTTTTTTTTAAATAGGGCATTAGACTCTAGTGGACATTTTTTTGTTCTAGTATCGCGCACAGTTCACCTTTGGCTCCGCAGTAGGTATCAAATTGATATAAATAACCACAGCTACTTGTCAGCATCCAATTTTTAAAACCAAATCTTACTGGCTTGGATGAGTGGCTACCAAAATATCGTACCATTGATTCATCAACCTATAGTTTTTCGTGCATATACCCATACATAAAAAAATTTGATGAAAGTAGTTGTGACAGAGGTCTTACTTTAGCTATTTTGTCGGTTACGTCTAAATTGCTATTATCAGCTAAATGAATAAACCTTTTAATTTCTTTGAATCTATTTCGCGACATATTTTCGGCAACAATCGGAGATCGAGTATCCTCGCAAAGCTGCCAATACATATCTTCTCTTGGCATAGAGTGATATCCACTGTAGAGTAAAATTGCCAAGAATATTTTAAGATCTTCCGTGTTGAACGAAAAATTGTGCTCGTTAGCTTGCGATGCATAAATGCAGGTTTGGTCAACGATTAAATTAACCACTTTCTCATCAAACAGTATTTCAAAACTCTCCACTGGTGACTTTCCATTTAGATCCAAGATCATATTTCGTTCATTGACCAAATAGTAACTGGTTTTGCACATTTCAATATCGCATTGACGTTTTGTCCATTTGGGATTTTTTTGGTCAGATTTAGAACGTATTATTGAATGTCGCAGCTGCTCAAGTGGTATATCATCTTCGCTATCGCTGCCACAAAATACTTCCACATTCCCTGGAACATCATTTGGTATACGATCACCAATAATGTCTTCTGCCACACCTTCCTCTTCATCCGTGTTGCAATCGGGATCTGGGGGAATAATCGCAATATCAAATTGGTGGTGATCTTCATTTAACAACAAATTTATTGCACTATTTAAGTTTTTAAAACGTTTGCCGTAAAAAGCAGATGTTTTGATTGTTTGATGTTCCATTCGGTCGTGGGTAAAAATCTAAAGAAAATGCATACCTTATAAGCCATTGTACTCAATTGGGTACACCGAGTTTGCAACTCACCTAACGTTGTCCAATGTAAATGTTTTTTATTTTAAGTTTCTAAAATAAACACACACAATTGTAAGCTTTACAAAACTATAAAAATTAGCTTCTTGATTAATATATATTTTATACTACGCAGCTAAACTAATACTGACTTTGCAAATTTGCACACAACTGGTGCAGTAGTACGAAATCTTAACAAAAAACAAAGTAACGGTACTATTTTTTTACACTTTGCTTACAAGTGTTTTTTTTAACACGGTATGCTTAATTCAAAACCAAAAGAAAAATTGCCTAATTTCTTTTCGTTTAAAATTTATGCGCATTTGATTATTGACTTTTTTCTGTACTCAAGCAGGTACAATGGCTGGGAATGGGTTAAGTGTCTTAAATTTTATCTTATTGGAGAAATTACGAGCTATTGGCGAATTTAAACAGCGAAACAATTTTTCGACCCCACGAATTAATATAAAATAAAAAGTTTTATTTACAAACGAATGTTAAATTTTATATAGTTTATATATTTTTTTTTATATATTTTTTATAAATTTTTTTAAATCAGTTTGCTAATAAAACCATATACATTATAGGGGCGTTCCAAATGCTAGCTAAAATAAATTTTGTTCCATGAATGAAAATTAAAATTAATGTAACTTATTATCAAATCCTAAACTTATATATATATTATATTGAACGAAATTAAATCAACGAAAATTAAATTGATGAAAGATATAATTAAATGAATGTTAATTATTACCAAATGTGTATTATTATTAAATCTAAGTAATAACCCTTAAATACGAATCTTAAACAAAAGTTTTAATAAAATTATTTGTAATTACCCATTTGAAGGAGAAAAGATTAGGAAATCCAGATTTGTTTGTGCATTTATATAGAAGCTAGACGAAAACATTTACCGACATTCTCATCGATTGCAAAAACCGTAAGTTCAAAAGTAGAAGTATAGTGTGTGTTGATGTAGTGGTATATATATGTTGTATATCTGCATCTAACTTACCTGGAGTTACACCCAACTCTTTTATGAACTTAAAGTTAGTTGGACCCATATCACACACTACAGCGACCACAGGAAAACCAGCATCATGCAATGTTAAAATTATTGATTGCAATAGATGACATGTCATTCTGCAGTCAAAATCGTAGAATACTGGTTGCTTCCAAGACTTCTTCAAGCCACGTGCCATAACTACTTGTACGTAGTTAGCTGGTTTCCTGACGACATCACCTATATTGGGTCGTACTCAAAGGTTTCCTCTACCTTCATCTCGTCGAATGCCAAGACACAAATTTTTTCATCTAACGATAAGTCTGTCGTACTTCTCATGAATTCTATGGTGGTATTTAGAACTCCTTCCGATACATTAATTTTTCGGCACCAACGTTGCAACGTCGTCACATGATGTAGAGGAAACCCTTTCTTGTACATGTGCCCTCGGCATTGCATTCCATTGCACATTTGCACATGGCTTCATAAGAATTCGCATTTGACTTTCTGTAAATATTTTCCGCATAGAATCGAGCGCTAAATTTGCTTGAAGGAGCTTAAATTTTAAATCTTTATTTTCAGATTCCAATTGGCGAATTTTTTCTTGATAATTTTTTGATACTGTTTCAAAAATTGAAGGACTAAAAGTGAAACAGCAAAAGCAATATTAGAAACTCTTCAAAAAATAATAAAATAGATAATTTTTTAATATAATAAATTATAATATTATATAATTTAATTATATATATTATATAATTTAGCTATGTGAAGGTTTCTCTGATGGATTAACTTCGGATGACATTCGAAATTCTGTTCGGAATGATAGCCCTAAAGGCACAACACTATGCATTGTTGTTTTGTTTTGCTGCTGCACTATTGGCATAGCGTTGGGCATTAACAAACAACGAATTCCCGCAGATATAATGTCGGACTGGGAGAAGTGGTCAATGCCAATAAAGCTGCTTGGAGTAAGATTCTTTTGGCATAACTTACTCCACTGTTCTCTTTTTCTTGGGTCTTGAGGAAGCTTAAAGAAAGTACCGCTTCCAGCTACTCCTTTTTTACGGCATAAGATGCAACAACGCATTTTTCTGCAGAAAAAAAAATCACTTTTAAAGAGGAATCTTAACATTTATCTTACAGAAAAAAACTAACAGTTTTAGTAAAACAGCTCAAAAAACAAACATACTATTTAATATAATATAGTTTTTTTAACACTTTAACACTATTTTACGCAGATAAAACGGCGAAAAAACTTAATTTTTCAAAAACAAAATAATTTTGTAACGTTTTTATATAAACTTTGACTATTTGTAAACAACTTTTTGACAGAGCAAAAAATAATCAGCTGGCGCTATGCTGTCACCTTGTATTTAATTTCACCATGCTTCCAAGGTTGTTATTTTTAATGTCCGGCGTATGTGTGTTAATCATTTAATTAATTATATTAAGATCAAAAAACACCTGTACTTACGATTTTTCCATTTTTTATCTTTTTTGTATTATTTTTTTAAAGGAAATGTATTAAAAATTTTATTTAAATCTATAACCTACAAAGACTCAACTGCTAATAAGCAGTTGTGTATATTTATCGTTTTTGGCAACCAAACTCATACAAAATGGTGAACCGCATTACTATTAAACACAATCAAAAAATCAACCGCACAACCAAAAAGTCAACTACATTTAAGTTTTGAATGGAAATACCGATTTATGAAAGACGACCAAATTATTAAAAAAGTTGTGAACCGCAATAGGGGCATTAACAACTGTTCTCATGTTTGGATACGTCGTGATTGTTATTCAAAACCTTTGCAACCTAAATATGTTGGACCCTTCAAAGTTTTACAACGAAATCCAAAAACTTTTAAAGTTTTAGTTGGTAATAAACAAGAAACAATATCAATTCACCGCCTCAAGCCAGCTTTTTTTGTAAATAACGGCTTAAAAGAAAATATTCAAAATACTCAAAAGAAAAAAACGATTTCAAAAACAAAATCCGGCAGGACAGTAAAGCTTCCTGAACGCTTCTGCGTCCATTGTAGGTGCTCTACTACTTTATACTTTGTATTTTAAAATTATTTTTAATCACTATTTCAATTTTAATGTTGTTAAAACTTTTTTATAAATTTTTGATTCGATAAACAAATTTAAAACCTAAAATTACTTTTTGTGTCATTTAATAAATAAATCATTTTAATTTTTATAAATATAAATGTGTATTCAAAAACACTTGAGAAGCTGTGCTCCTGCACTCACCTTATTAGTTACACTATGATATTTCGTTTGAAATGTTTTTGCAAGATTGCCACTATTAAAATTATATTTTATAGTTTTATTAATAGTTTCTAGGCAAAACGGCGAAGAAATTTTTAAATTAATAATAATTTTTTCCATAAGTAATGCTAAAAACGCTAAAAAAAATTCAAAAAGTGCTACAAAAAAATGCTAAGTGCAAAATGAATTTTAGGGCTAAAAATAAATAAAAAGTGCTAAATTTAGCCCTCAAAATGGCCACACTGTATAGGATGTCGACGTCTGATTTATGGTGAGCAGATTTAGTGGAAATTAATAATTATGTTGATTATAACAATGGTTATGAAAACAATATTTGATAAGATTCGTAGAAAACCCAAAAAACTACAAACTTATGATGGTAAATAATTTTTCAATAGTCAACTGATGCAATCGAAACGAATTAATCACTATTCAACATTTAGTCTTAAAAGAGTCTATTATTGAACGTTTCAATAGAACATTGAAAGGATTGATGTGAAAAGAGTTTAGATATCAGGAAACATACAAATGGATTCATAAATATTAAAATCTTTTAGATACATATAATTACACATATCATGAACTATAAAGATGACACCAAATCAGGTAAATTCATCGAACGAAAAATCGCTATTGAATAGAGTCTACAACAAATTAAAAGTCTTTCAAAAACCCAAGTTTTGGAGATAATGTTCGAATAAAGTTAAGACTGTAAGGTATACAAACCCTAACACATATATATTACAAGATTATCAAGGATGTGAAACTAAAGCTGGTTTTCATGATTTCGAACTCATGAAAACTAAATATCCTGATACGAATTTAATTGAAAAAGTAATAAGGAAGAGAGATAATATGTTGTATGTGAAATATTTGGGATTTTCATCAGAACACAACTCTTGGATTAACAATTATCATCATGGTCGTCTGTATAAAAAACACATTTATAAATCGAGTTATTTTTAAAGCAACTGCAACTATCCCAACTCAGTGAAAAGCTCTAAAGATATACATAATGGCGCATATTCAGAAATGATATCTAAGTTTAAACTTTTTTAAGTACCAACTTAAGTTATTCTTAGTTGATTACTTTCAGCACGAAAAGTTACAACTTAATTATGGGTAAAGCTGTAACTAAATGTCAACTAACAAATACATTTAAAGAACAGTTGATTAATTTCATTTCTTGTCGTCGATGATGTTAACATATTTGGCCACCAATTCTTTAAATGTAGTTTTTTCATCTGGCGACCAATTTGAGTCTCTCTAAAATACACAGAGTAATAAATACATATTTTTTTCTAACAATAATACAAATTTTACCTTATTTTCTTTGCTAATTGTGTCCATTTTGACCAAAAAAAATCACAAAAAAAGAAAACAAACTAGAGATGTGTTTTTCGTCAACAAAAATCTACTAAATGCAGTGTTGCATTTCTTTTAACAGCTGAAAGCAGTTGCTAAGTTAGTTATACCATGGTGAAATTAAATACAAGGTGACAGCATTGCTACAACAATTACAACAAGGCAAGAACAGCAGGCATTTTTGTTTGTGTAATACTTTCGTTACTGTCAAAAACATCTGGCATAAAATAAAGAAAACAAACATACAAACATGGATAAAAACAGAAAACAATAGTAGTGAAAAATTGTTTATTTTATTTTCTTAAACAATTTCGAAACTGGTGATGATTTTGTTCGGGGCATTTTGATTAATGAGGAAATTCTAGACAGTCGTATCTGTGTTTCCCTCTGGCCACGCGAACAGTATGCTCGAAAGGTGAACAATTGGCTGACTTATCAAATTGTCAGCAATGACATCATAAATCGTTGGACATACCCCTTAGTACCTGATATGGGCATTGTCGAACTGAAACAGATGTATATCTTCCACAAAAATAATATGTATCTATAAAAGCCCTACATCTAGTTTGGTCAAGGTGTCACTGGGCGAAAATGTGGTGGTACATAAAAATAGTGTTCAACGTTGACCTTCTTCGCATTTGACCTTCTGTAAATATTTTCCGCATAGAATCATGCGCTAAATTTGCTTGAAGGAGCTTACATTTTAAATCTTTATTTTCAGATTCCAATTGGCGAATTTTTTCTTGATAATTTGTTGATACTGTATCAAAAATTGAAGGACTAAAAGTGAAACAGCAAAAGCAATATTAGAAGCTCTTCAAAAAATAATAAAATAGATAATTTATTAATATAATTAATTATATTATTATATAATTTAATTATGTATATTAAAAAAGAAATAAGTACATTAATGAAATTATTGATAATTTTAATCACTTCTCAGTTTGAGATTCGTTTTCTCTCTGAATTTGCCCATGACACTTTGAAGCTGCAGTATTCGAAAATTCTTCCATGGAAAATAAATGTAAGCCATGTGAAGGTTTCTCTGATGGATTAACTTCGGATGACATTCGAAATTCTGTTTTCAAAAACAAAATAATTCAAAAACAAAATAATTTTGTAACGTTTTTATATAAACTTTGACTATTTGTCAACAACTTTTTGACATTTTCAATTTCACCATGAACAGAGCAAAAAATAATCAGCTGGCGCTATGCTGTCACCTTGTATTTAATTTCACCATGAGTTATACTATGTTTCCACGACGACTGGAATCACCTGCTTCGCTTTCTGAATCATGTTTATGAATCATGCTGTTTACATGACTAATTGACTTGATTCGATTTGACAGACGTTTTTAATAAACAAACAGAATAAAAAAGAAAAAACAGAATTTACAATTTGTGGAAAATAATTTTTTTTATGGTCAAAAAAAGTGCGTGGAAATTAGTTAGCTTATTTGATAAAAAAAACATACATTTGTACGTATTTACTTTCTTTACTTCCAGCAACAAGAAAATTATTTGCTTTGTTTACAATAATATTAAATTTTTACAGCTATTGCAGATAAACTTGCGATAAAAATTAGAGAAGAGTGCAATTATTCGTGCTTCGCAAGTAGATTCAATATGAATCTACTTGATTCGCTCTTAAAATTCTGTATGGTGAAGCAAGTTGTTTTTCTCATGATTGGGGTGTGAAGCATGAATAGAGAGCGAAGTATTATGATTTGTGAATAAGATATTTAACTATTTGTGAACTATTTTTTAGTTTCTGTTAATAAGTTTCGACTTTAGTTACGATTTCTGAATATGCGCCAATATATTTGAATAAGAAACTGTAATAAGTCAAATATCTTTTTGTGGTGAGTCTGTCAAGTTTGCTTATAAGGCGAGCACGCCGATTTACATTTATGGCTAAAAAGCCGATGCGATGAGAATGCTTCGAGAAATAAAACTCAGCGTCTAGCTGAGTTCAAGTGTAATTTTATTTTCTAATATCTCTTGCTTATATGTATGTATACTAATCACAAAATATTTTCTTATTACTATTTTCACACATGTTTTCCATATTTTCGATACTCTAGAATGTTATTGAGTATTGAATTTTTGTTTGCAACCCAATTCTATTCTTGTAAACTAAATCCCCTCTGTGTTTTGATTGTGTTTATGAGTTTGAGTCATACATCATGGCATGACGTGTATATGTACATTACACCTTCGCCCTTAAGAGAAAATTTGGGGTTTCTATTTTGTTTTGTAGAAAGAAAATGGATGCAATACATTTTATGAATACATATATCTAAGCTTTCTTTTTAGAAGAAGAAAAGGCCCATTTTGAAAAAAAAAATAATTAAAAAAAAAAAATTATTTTTGGAATGATTGAAGAAATAGCTATCTAAAGTCCTTTAGACAATTTTTGCTAGGACCAATAGGTGAAAAGTTACACTCATTTTAAAAAAACCCTGTATGGCCAAAAAAGGTATTGTTTTTAATTACTGCTAATTCAGATTTTATTGAAAATGAAAAACACTTTCCTTTAACTTCGTGCCAATATTGTAGTTGTACAAAATAATGTTTTATTTGACAATTCAAAATGAAGGGCTCGATACAAAAAATCAAAAGGTTATTCCAAAAATTTACTTAATTCTTTCAAGTCTAATCAACGAATAATAAACGAAATGGCTCGAAAAAACGAACACAATGTTAAAATAAAATTTAACAAAAACCAACTTAAAGCTAAATATACATACATATGGTGCATTTCATGTCAAGTGACCCAATTTTAAAATCGATGTCTTCCGATTTGGATGAAATTTGCACCAAGGTTAGTACTATTGGATAGTAGGCCAGACACAAATTTTTAGCTCTATCATTCAAGAACTGCCGGAGTTAGAGGGGGTCAAAGTTGGACATTTTGGTCATGCAGGGTTTTTTTTAAATGAGTGTAACTTTTCACCTATTGGTCCTAGCAAAAATTGTCTAAAGGACTTTAGATAGCTATTTCTTCAATCATTCCAAAAATATTTTTTTTTAATTTTTAAAAAAATTTTTTTTAAATTTTTTTTTTAAATTTATTTTTTTTTTTAAATTTATTTTTTTTTTTAAATTTTTTTTCAATTTCGGCCCTTTTTTTTTTTTTTTTTCTCAAAAGAAAGCTTATACAATTTACTTTAAGGCCCATATAGTCCCATAATGGGATGCGAGTGGGATATCTATCAAAAAAATTATTTTTTAACTCAAGAATAGAATTTTTCAACATTTGGCGCATGTATAATTTTCATTTTCCCCCATTTTTTTTATTTTTTTTTTCAAAATGGAGTTTTTTTTATTTTTCCTTAAAAGAAACTTTATACCATTTCCTTTAAGAGCTTTGTGGTCACCTAATGGGATGTAAGTGGGGTATCTATAAAAAAATTTGCAACTCAAAGAAGAAATTATTTAAATTTTTACCATATGCACTATTCTCATTTTATTTCCTATTTATTACTTATAATACTAAATTACAATAATAATAATAAATAATTTAATAAAATTAGTATATAAATTTTGAAATTACCAATCTTTCTTCCTTCTTATTTATTGCCTTCATTTTTAGCTTTTTTTGCCAATCCTTTCTTGGAGTTACTAGGTTCAGCTGCTGATTTTGCTGATGCTGTCTTTTTTGGCTTTGGAAAGAAATCGCATTGAGTAGATGTCGAAAACTTTTTCAACTGGAGTCTTCCATCGGTAAGTGGTATAAAAGCATGGTATTGAGATGTGCCATCAATTGTTACAGCAGCGTCGAATCTGCACTTCAATGTTTTTAATGTTTCCTCATGATCAGCTTTGCTACTAAAAACTACTTCAGTTTCTTTACAATGCTTCTTTGCCCATCGGAATATAGCGTTCGCATCTAAGATGCGATCTTGATAAGAGCACTGCAGGCTATACCTCGCTGCATTTCTTTTGATATTTGCTCCAATACCATCACATGCTCCTTTGCCATGTGCAGTTGGATGAAAATGCCATTCAGCTAGAATTCCAAAATCTTTTTCGTGAGCTATAAGATTTGCGAAGCTATTTTTGTTTTTAAAATGTTGACGAGCTCCATCCGAAACGTAGTATACCTTCTCCACTATAAATTTAGATTTTAGATAATTTAGAATTATCTTCTGGTATTGCTGTAGCGGTATCATGTTTTAAATCACTTAAAAATGACCATTGCTGTTTGACTAAAAAGTTATGGGTTCTCAAATGTAGCAAACCTTTGCATATTTTTCCACAAAATCATCCACATTTAAAATTGCTGTTTTTAAGGTACATCTTTCAGTCTGAAGCCAAGATTCAAATTTTATCTCATCAATACATGCTCGATCAAAAGATCATTTAGGTAGTACGTTTTTATGAAAGAGTCTAAAATCCTTTATTAGGGCCTATAATGGCAAAATAACAAAGTACAAATGTGGTAGCATTATAATAAAGCAAATGGAGACATAGAAGTTAACAGACATAGAAATATGCAAAGGTTTGCAAAATTTGAGAACCCATAACTTTTTAGTCAAACAGCAATGGTCATTTTTAAGTGATTTAAAACATGATACCGCTACAGCAATACCAGAAGATAATTCTAAATTATCTAAAATCTAAATTTATAGTGGAGAAGGTATACTACGTTTCGGATGGAGCTCGTCAACATTTTAAAAACAAAAATAGCTTCGCAAATCTTATAGCTCACGAAAAAGATTTTGGAATTCTAGCTGAATGGCATTTTCATCCAACTGCACATGGCAAAGGAGCATGTGATGGTATTGGAGCAAATATCAAAAGAAATGCAGCGAGGTATAGCCTGCAGTGCTCTTATCAAGATCGCATCTTAGATGCGAACGCTATATTCCGATGGGCAAAGAAGCATTGTAAAGAAACTGAAGTAGTTTTTAGTAGCAAAGCTGATCATGAGGAAACATTAAAAACATTGAAGTGCAGATTCGACGCTGCTGTAACAATTGATGGCACATCTCAATACCATGCTTTTATACCACTTACCGATGGAAGACTCCAGTTGAAAAAGTTTTCGGCATCTACTCAATGCGATTTCTTTCCAAAGCCAAAAAAGACAGCATCAGCAAAATCAGCAGCTGAACCTAGTAACTCCAAGAAAGGATTGGCAAAAAAAGCTAAAAATGAAGGCAATAAATAAGAAGGAAGAAAGATTGGTAATTTCAAAATTTATGTACTAATTTTATTAAATTATTTATTATTATTATTGTAATTTAGTATTATAAGTAATAAATAGGAAATAAAATGAGAATAGTGCATATGGTAAAAATTTAAATAATTTCTTCTTTGAGTTGCAAATTTTTTTATAGATACCCCACTTACATCCCATTAAGTGACCACAAAGCTCTTAAAGGAAATGGTATAAAGTTTCTTTTAAGGAAAAATAAAAAAAACTCCATTTTGAAAAAAAAAAAATAAAAAAAATGGGGGAAAATGAAAATTATACATGCGCCAAATGTTGAAAAATTCTATTCTTGAGTTAAAAAATAATTTTTTTGATAGATATCCCACTCGCATCCCATTATGGGACTATATGGGCCTTAAAGTAAATTGTATAAGCTTTCTTTTGAGAAAAAAAAAAAAAAAAAAAGGGCCGAAATTGAAAAAAAATTTAAAAAAAAAAATAAATTAAAAAAAAAATTTAAAAAAAATTTTTTTAAAAATTAAAAAAAAATATTTTTGGAATGATTGAAGAAATAGCTATCTAAAGTCCTTTGGCCAATTTTTGCTAGGACCAATAGGTGAAAAGTTACACTCATTTAAAAAAAACCCTGCATGACCAAAATGTCCAACTTTGACCCCCTCTAACTCCGGCAGTTCTTAAATGATAGAGCTAAAAATTTGTGTCTGGCCTACTATCCAATAGTACTAACCTTGGTGCAAATTTCATCCAAATCGGAAGACATCGATTTTAAAATTGGGTCACTTGACATGAAATGCACCATATATATGTTGACATCATCTCCCAACAGGACAGAGATGGAAACATTAATACCATCCTTCAGACATGAACAATAAATTTCTTGCTTGTTTAATTTTAAGTAGTCCAATTCGGATTGGTATAAAACTTCTACACTCAATATTTAAGTATACTAAATTTCATCTATTCTAAAGTTAGTCGCCTGTGTTCTATATTCGTAAAATGAAATGAAAGTGAAAATTCCATTCAGTTTGTGTTCTTGAATTCGTAAAAGTGAAATAAAAATGAAAATTTCATTTCCAGTTTGTTTCAAGAGGAATTGATGTGTTCTACAAATCATTTTCACCACAGAAAAAGTAATTTGAAATCGAAAGCAAATAGCCGCGTGAAAAAAAAACTTTTTGCTAAAAAAAATAATTTTTACTACATAAATTTGAATATTTGTCTCGAAAATAGCAAAATGTAAGTAAATAACTTAAAATTTATACATAATTTTCTTTATTGTAAGATTACTTCTGTTTTAAAGGGGTAAGCACAAAAATGCGGAACAAGAGCAGTCAATGCTAAAATTCATGGAAAAACACCCTGGATTAGCTAAGGGATTTTATAAAGGTGATAGAATGGTGAGTGATCAACTGTGGAAGCACCTAGCAAGAGAACTTAACTCCATAGGTCCTCCAGAAAAAGATGCATCTGGTTGGAAAAAGGCTTGGGCTGATTGGAAAGCCTGCATTCTCAAAAAATTGTCCGAGAACAGAGCGGAAACAACTGCAACTGGTGGAGGTCCTAACAATATGCAGCACATATCTTCCAAAGAAGATGCAATTGCTAAGCTTTGCGGTCTCTACACAGCTGTCGAAGGTATAAAAGGTGTAAAATCATTCGGTATTTCTAGAAAAGAGACAAATGAATCCACTGAACTGGAAAACTTAAATGTAAATAGTTTCGAAGATATATTTTTAAATGAATTGCCAGATGAACTTTCAGATGAAGCTGTAGAACCAAAGCGAAAAATGAGAAGAGTTCAACCAACAAAACATGATTTACATGATTTTATTCAAAATCAAATTACTACAAACGAAAATATTTGTACAATTTTAAAAGACATCAGTAACACCTCCAAAAATATGTTAAAAGAGCAGAAAGAAATATCTAAAAATATTTACAAAATGAAAAAAGCTTTGGAAACTTTTACAGAGGTTATAAAAGAAAAAAAAGAGGAAGAACATCTTTACCATAATGAAAAAATGATGGAGATAAAACGCAATCATTATGAAGTTGAAAAATGCTTGAAAAAAAAGAATGAAATTAAAATTCAAGAGCTGGAACTTGAAGTAGAAAGAAACAGTTTTTTGAAAAAGTAATTTTTTTAAATTACTACTACAATTTATGTCTTTTACTTTAACTTAACTTTTTTATGAACTGCGATATTTTTATTTTTTTTATATACATATGTACATATTTATATTTAGTGAATTGAAGTATGTACCTTATACATACTTATGTATATATATGCCTTAGGAAATTACGAATTGTGATATTTTTATTTTAAATACTGTTTATTCCTTTCATGAA
The DNA here is from genome assembly GCA_950370525.1 of Bellardia bayeri. NCBI lineage: Eukaryota > Metazoa > Arthropoda > Insecta > Diptera > Calliphoridae > Bellardia > Bellardia bayeri. The sequence continues at coordinate 51,444,021 of OX493264.1, read as the reverse complement.
ATGAATTTTGTTTAATAAAAAAAAACATGTTTTAAATAATATTTCTAGAAATTTCATTTCGAATTCTAAGAGCATCATTTAGTAGTCTTAAATCATTAACTTCGCTGTCCTCCGGTGCAAATTCTTCGAATACATCTTCCACAACAAAATCATTGCATTCTCCATTATTGACATTGTAGGAATTACAAATATTGTGAAGTGCGCAGCAAATATTAACAATTTTTACTACTTTTCGTGGCTCATACGACATCGTATCAAGCAGACATCTGAATCAGCTTTTTAAAACTCCAATTACGCGCTCCACAATGTTTCTAGCTGATTAATGTTTTTTGTTGAAGTTATGTTCTGGTGTATTTATTTCTGGACATCTATAAGGTGTGAGTAAAAATGGTTCCAATGAATATCCCCCATCACCCAAAAGCCATGACCTTCTAGCGCCATTGTTGTAATTTGCCATCAGATGCTGTCTTTCATCACTGAGTTTCCAAATGAATGCGTCATGACAAGCTCCAGGATGACATGCGTTTACTGCTATGATGTTCATTAAATGATCACATATCTAAAAATAAAATTTCTCAGTGTTTTCATATAAATTGTTTTTTTCTACTTACAGTCATTACGTTTAAACTAAAATATCCCTTTCTATTGTAAAATAGATGGATATCCTTGGCTGGTGCTTTAATTTTGACATGAGTGCCATCTACACAACCAATGATACCAGGCAATTGGAACTTGTTGTAAAAGTGCCGTTTTGATTTTAAAATGTCTTCATTGTTTCTTTCAAATTTAATCCATTTTGGGCATAGTGTGGATTCCAAAACGTTACACATACATGTTATGACTTTGGAAACTGTACTCCGTCCTAAAGCCAAATTCGACTCCTTCCCAATCATTTGTTGGGCACTACCTTGGCCGAAGTAACGAAGTGCAGTGGCCAACTTCAAAATTGTTGGAATGCTGGTCTCGTTGGCTATGTGGGATATTTCTTCTAAAACCATTTTAAATGCATCTTTATTAAGTCTGTAATATGCTATAAATCTAAAATATTAATCAATTTTAAATAGATCACAGATTCGTTTAAACCGTTTATGGTAAAATATTTACTTACGATTGTTCCGGCAATTCCAATGGATTTGAACAGTCCCGAAGTCTCTTTCTAGTTATTCTTTCCGCTTTAATTTTTTCCTTTTCAATGAAGACGGAAATTATAAACGCACCACTCATTTTAATTTTTAATATAAAACTTATTTGTTATTTAGTTTTTTTTTAATTTTTTAGTGACATAAAAAGTTGTCTTTATCGACAATGAGCAGTTGTAGCGTCGAGTATTCGGTTTACAAAATTTATTCTTCAACACTTTTTGTATGTATTCCCACTTAATTTGAAAGCTTCTTAGCAAATATAATAGCCTGAAAGTGTTTTTCATATTTTTTACATTAAGAAATGCAGTGTTAAAGACATATTTAAACATTGTGTGAGTATTTTGAAATTATCGGGTAGTCAGGTGCATTGATAATTTGTGTCACTAATTTCAATTAAAATGTTAACCATTCACTTTGGCATGACAATTTTTGTTTTTTCTCATATTTCTTTAAATAGTTATTTGAAACAAAATAAAATTCGTCATGAAAATAAAGTTTCATTACTTTTTAAGAACACAGTGATTTTGTAAATGTGAAATTAAAAAGTTTTTCACTTTCATTTTGTAGTGGAATATAGAACACAGGCGAGTAAATGCATTTACATTATTATCTTATGTAATACGGGCACCGATTTTGTATAACAACACTTATCTAATTCACCGAATTTGATTAATTTTATATTACTAAAAAATAGCAGTGATAAGTTTCTCCTTTTTATCGAAAACAAATATGCACATTAGAGAGACCGGTTAAAGTTTTTTATGTATTTTGTTCCCAAGCTTTTTACCGTTTAAGTTAATTTTTGGACCAATATATGTTTGTGCCAAAATCCAGTCTCCTCGACAAACGGATCGTTTTTAAATTTTATAAAAATCCAGAATATATATGTTCATATGTAAGTACATATTATTTTGATGTACTATTTTGATGTACTATTTTGATGTATTACTCCATCTTATTGGTGGTTGGTGAAAAATTGTGAATGAAATTAAAACCGATTTAAAGAGAATTTATAAAGTTAGACTACTATGTATATCAGTCTCACAATATTTCTAAAAAAAATCGTGAAACATAATGCTAATGTTGTTTATTATGTTTTTCTATTCAGAACAATTGGATCGAATTGAAGAAGGGATGGATCAAATTAATGCCGATATGCGAGAAGCAGAAAAAAATCTAAGTGGTATGGAAAAATGTTGCGGAATTTGTGTATTACCTTGCAATAAGTAAGTATTTGAATATACTTTTAAATTTAAATAATGATTTATACATATTACATAAATATCAAATTTATTTTTTATTTTTATACCCACCACCAAAAAGAGGGGGTATTAAGGTTAGAGTCATTCGTTTTGTACCACATTGAAATACTGGTCGTAGAAGCAAAAAGTATGTATATTCTCGATTCTTATAAGATTCTAAGACGATCTAACCATGCCCATCTGTTGAAGGCACGATTGTGCTTCGAAACAAGAATAAGAACAATGAAATGTGTCTCAAACATTTGTTGTCTCACCGAAATGTTTGGAATTGAAAATATGCAAAATAAGCCCAGAAATATACGAATTATAGACCAAAGTTAAGGACAACCTCGATATTTTTCAAATATTTTCGGCTATTATCTTAAAATTTTTAACATTTTAACACTAACAAGTCCTGTTGGAAATGGTAAGATTCGATTTTTCATAGCCCTCAAACAAATGTCTTCCCGGAATTTGGCTCAATGGTACATATACAAATTCAGAAAAATTAGTTTCATGCTAAGAAGAATCTTAAAACGATATTTCGATTGCATTGGTCCACAGCCTTCATATAAAGTTCTCTTTCGAAAATCACTTAAATGTATATAAATCTCTTATATACATTAATATCAAGTTGATATTCGCTGCAAATAAATCATATATATTATATGTAAAAATACTCGTTCCCAATTTCGTGATGATGGTTCCATATTACCATCATCATGATTCGGCACAGATCAGTTATAATTATTTCAAAATTATACTATTGGCTTTTGTCCATATTTTGGTCATATTTATAATAAAAGCTCTACTTCCGCGAATAATCAAAGAGTATAAGAGCTGACAAATCGGGTGATACCTAATTTATTGTGTGTTAAAGTATATCACTTTATGTTACACGTTGCAAAAATTTAAACAAAGTGCAGTTCCATAAGAAAGAGATACATATAAAACGTGATTATCTTCCGTCTCGTGACATCTCTGTATATTTTGTGGAATAACTGGAACATGCATAAAATTCATGTAAATATGGTTATTGAGATGAAATTCAACCAAAATAAACCAATAAACCAAAATAAATAGAAATTACGGTAAAATATTTTATGCCGATCGCCCCATAATAGGTGGTAGCTCCCATGAAAGGGATCCGAAAAATAAAATAAATAAAAAATTAGTTTCAAGTATTCATAGATCACACTACTGGTATTTGGTGGTGGGTGTATACGGTTTAGCACAGCCGAATATAATCTCTTACTTGTTTTCTACTACACATCTTTGTGATTCACAGCAGTGTTGCTATTTTAGCACTTTCAGTGCTAGATTTAGCATTTTGTTTCTCGAAAATGCATTGAAAGTTTTAAAAATTATGGTAAATGCTTTTTAGCATAATTTGCTTGATAAAAAATTTTTTTTTCGAACAAATTTTTACTATTTTATTCCAAAAAATACTTTTGGAGAAATAAAAAATAACTTTTATTAATATTTCAACTAAATTTCTTTCGGTGTGGTAAGTAAATGAACATGGAAATTTTTGAATTAATATATGAAATGTAATCTATTAAAACAAGTCAACAATTGTTATGAACAAAATTAGAAAAAACTATTATTTATATTTTTAACATTTTAAATAAAAATTGTATTGTTACGTTGAAAAAAATTAGCACTTTTTTTCTTCTGTAGAACATTTTAGCACTTAGTTTTACAAGTTTTAGCATATTTTGAAATTCATATTCTGGCAACACTGACTCACAGAAAGTTAAAATAAGAACTATGTTGCTGCATAACAAAGACAATCATTAATTTATAATGCAGTTTATTTTTCCAGCTGAGGTATGTCTCAGTCTGTCCAAGGTTCTATTCAGAGGTCTGCTTCCTTTGAATTAAAACACGAATATTTTTGGGTGTTATATAAAAAATATTCAAAACAAAGCTTTTATTAACGAAACCTTAATCTACTTATTAAATACTTAAATCTACGAAGGTATTTAGCAATTCGAATCCGTTGCAATGATGAAACGTAGTAGCGGCGGGACAGTAGAAACTTATACGACGATGAAACGACGGAGTCTGTATACACAGTGAGTGGTGAAGCGATGATGGAAAACGGTAGATTCTCGGAGAAGAGAAAAAAAGAACAAACGAAAGTTTGTAGTGAAATATTGCAAATAGCAAATATTGTTTAGCAGTCTAGTATCTAAAGTCGGCTACAAAATGCAACAATACAATGGTAAGAAGAATTCGGGAGTTCTTACGATCGGCTAACTATAACTAATTCGACTACGGATGCAAAAATACGATTGTAAGAAGAATTCGGAGTTCTTACGATCGGCACAAACTATAACGAAGTCAAGAAGAATTCGGAAGTTCTTGAATTCGGCTACGGATAAATGCGATTGTAAGAATTGTTATAACGCAACACTATATTATATGAATATGGCAACACTGTAGTTACAATTGTTATTAGCATAAGTTACATCGTTTTCCTTTTTATCTTCTTATTGTTATTCCCTTATTTACTCTTGTTGAATAAAGACCTAATTATAGAAAACATATACATCAAGACGCGTGCTTATTTCAAAGACAATAAATATAAAACAGTGGCGACGAGTAAAAAAAAGAAACAATAAATTTTCAAAGAAAAAAAAACAGTGACTTCAACATTCAATTTACAAAATAAAAATTCAAATAATAAAATAAAGTTCAAATATAATATAATAAAAAATTAAAAAGAAAATTCTATACCACAAGAAATATTTCAAGATGGATGCCGCACAATTTGCAAAATTATTGGAAGTATTCAGCAAATCTCAACGGGATTTACTGCAACAAGTAAATGCTAGTAGCACTCAAACACAACAACAACAACAGCAGCAGCCACCATTGTGTCCGCAATTCGAAAATTTTGATGGAAGAAAAGAAAATTTCAAATTGTATATACAACGCTTCGAAAATTATTTAACGATGAAGGGTGTTATCACAAATAAAATATTTTGCCATCAATTGCTAATAAATTCAATTGGGTCTCAACACTTTAAGTTGTTGGTTTCATTAATTGCCCCCAAGACAATTAACGAAGTGGAATACGTCGACTTAATTAAATTTTTGGAAACGCACTTATGTCCGAAAAAGAACATCCTGGTAAGTCAGCAGCCCATCGATAATACCGTCAACAAAATTAAAGCCAGAACTTCAAGCCGACGAAAAAGTCGATCCAGATCCTCAAGAGCACAAGGTCGTTCAAAATCGAGAGTAAACTACGCCCAGTTGGGAATCGATCATTTATGCATACGCAGAACAAAAGACTGCTGGACAAATCAAAATAAATTAAAATGTAATTCATGCGAAAAAAAGGTCACGTAGGACAAGTATGTATTCAATCCTTAATTAAATCAAATAAAAATAATTCAAATAACGTAGACGAAGAACCTATACACCAAATTTATGGAATAAATAAAATTGTTGATATATTTTTAAATAAAAACAATGTGCGTGATGTCGATAAATACTTTGCCGAAGTACTCATAAATGGACGGCGTCAAAAATTTGAAATCGACACTGGAGTTGGTTTTACACTCATACCAAAAAATCAATATGAAAAACTAGAAATTCATCAATCACTTCAACCTTCAAAAATAGCATTTAGGTCGTACACGAAAAATATTATAATACCTGAGGGTAAAGTTAATGTTAATGTTAAGTACAATAACATTATTTCAAATGAAGAGATGTACGTAGTACCCAGCGAATATGATGCTCTTATGGGAAGAGTTTGGATTGGACATTTGGAAGTTGATTTACAAAAAGTAGACAGGCATCAATTCAATGAATTTTCAATTAATAATTTACATTCAATAACAGATATCATGGATAATTTTCAAAATGTTTTTACTGAAAAAATTGGATATGTGCCAACTTTTGAAGTCACATTACAATGGCGTCAAGACTCTAAGCCAATATTTTTTAAAGAACTGGAAGTTCCGTTTGCCCTTAGAAAAAAAGTGGAAACCGAATTGGACAATTTAGAAGCAGCCGGAATAATTTCAAAATGTGAAAAGAGTGATTGGGGGTCGCCTCTTGTCATTATTCCTAAATCAAACGGAGAAATTAGACTCTGTGTGGAATATAAACCAGGGGTTAACCCACAATTAGTTTCCTCAACCTACCCAATTCGTCGTATAGATGAAATTTTTAATAATCTCAAAGGATCAAATTATTTTTGTCGCCTTGACCTCTATAAGGCATATTTACATCTTCGCGTAAATCAAGAATCCAGTGAAATACAAACTATATCTACCCACAGGGGAACATACAGAGTAAATCGTCATTCTTTTGGCATAAAAACTGCTCCTTCCGAATTTAACCGTATAATTGAACAAATCTTATCGGGATTAAAAAAGACTATGTCTTATTTTGTTGACATCATAGTACATGGTATAACCGAAGCGGAATGCAGAGAAAATTTGATAGAGTGCCTCAAGCGTCTTCAACAACACGATTTACATTTAAATAAAAGCAAATGTTCATTTTTTCAATCTCAAATAGAATATTTGGGTCACATTATTCAATTCAACAAAATTTCAAAATCGCCTAAGAAAATCCAAGCAATTATGGATATACCACGCCCAGCTAATGTAGACGACATCAGAAGATTTTTAAGAATGATTACTTATTATTCCAGATTTATACCAAGCATGTCCTCAGAAACATACCCGTTAAGGCAACTTCTCCAGAAAAGTTCAAAATTTCATTGGTCTGCAGCATGTGAAGCAGCATTCATAAAACTTAAAAATATTATTTCCAGTGAGCAAGTACTTATACCTTTCGACCCAGAGCTGCCGATAATTGTAGCATGCGATGCAAGCCCTACAGGTATAGCAGGCGTACTCTCACACATAGTCAACGGCATAGAACGTCCAGTTGCATACGCATCAAGGTCATTGACAACAGCTGAAAAAAAATATAGCCAATTAGATCGTGAAGCACTAGCAATTATTTTTACGATAAATCACTTCTTTATGTACCTCTACGGTAGGAAATTCCAACTGGTCACCGATAATCGTCCGTTAACTCGGATTTTCCATCAACACAACAAGATGCCCGCCATGACATCAGCAAGGTTACTGCGCTACGCCGAATTCCTGTCAAGCTTCAACTACGAAATAGTTTACAGAAAGGGATCGGAGCACACAAACGTTGACTGTTTATCTCGAGCAACACAATTGAATGAAATACCATCTACAGCCAAAATCATCAATGAAGAGGTAAATGAATTATGTAGTCAATCAATTTTTGAAATTTCCAGTGATCAAATTAATGCTGAAACATTACCATCAGAAACCTCAAAAGATCCAGAACTTTCAAACATTTTATCAAATCTACAAAATGGTGATGATGAAGAAGGAAAATACACGCTCAATAATGGTGTCATTTTCAAGGGTCAACGAGTTATGATACCAAATAGCCTTCAGTCTCAAATTCTCCAAGAATTACATCACACACACCCGGGAATTACGAAAATAAAACAACTGGCCAGAAGATACTGCTTTTGGAAAGGAATCGACCGGGATATCGAAAGAATGGTAAGATCATGTGAAGCCTGTGTTGAAGTTCAAAACAAACCTTCAAAAGCCCCACTGCACCAGTGGCAAGAACCAGATGAAAACTGGGAAAGAGTTCACATCGATTCCGCAGGGCCTTTTCAAGATCATAATTTTTTAATTGTCGTCGATGCAAAGTCAAAATGATCAGAATTTAGAGTCATACGGGACTCACCCACAACTCAAAATACCATAAACCTTCTAACCGAAATTTTTTCTACTCATGGATTTCCTTCGATAATGGTATCAGACAACGCTTCAATTTTCACCAGTGAACAATTCAAATCGTTTTGCAGTAAAAATGGTATTTTTCAAAAAGTAATCGCACCGGGACATCCTAGTACAAACGGATTAGCTGAACGCAACGTTCAAACATTAAAACGAAAATTAAAAGCTATGGCATCGGAACCAGGTTCGTTACGGAAGAAAGTTAACGAAATTCTTCAAAGATATCGAGCAACACCTCTCAGCTGTGGAAAGAGTCCAGCAGAACTTTACTTCAATAGACGTATACGAATAAAACTAGATGCTTTAAAGCCAACAATGGAATTTAAATCTACAAAGCCAATACCAGGTGTTCGTCAAATAAGCGTGGGAGAAAGAGTTCAAGTTATACATTTCCGAAACAACAAAACGGTATGGAAGACAGGTACTATATTACGTCAATATGGACAACTTCATTATTTAGTTAAGTTAGATGATGGAGGTACGCTTAAACGGCACATAGACCAACTTAAAGTTACGCAACTTCAACAACGCAAAGTACGTTTTGCGAAAACAAAAATAATATGCGAGTTACGTGGCAAACAATAAATGAAATAGTGGGTAAGAAAATAAATAATAATGATGAAATATTAATTAAAAATTTTAAAAACGAAAATATTTTAAATATTTCTAATAATTTTGCAATAACTTTTAAAGAAAATGTACAAAAAATAATCCTCAATTGTAACATAAAAACTATGAAATACACAAATAACAGAATTCGAAACTCGATATACGTCACTTTAACATATGAAACGGAAATATATGCAATACTAAAAACTTTGAACGTTAAAAAAGGCCCTGGTATTGACAAAATAAGACCAAAGGATATTAAATTTAATGCTGAATGTTTGACGCTTAACCAACTTTGTTAACGCAAGTATATGTAATGCAACTGTACCTGAATTATTAAAAACATCACTCATACGACCCATATATAAAAGCGGTGCGAAAAATGACTGCAACATATTACCAGTTGTAGAAAAAGTACTCGAAAAAATAATAGTCAGAAGATTAACTGATTTTCTAAGAAGATTTTCTAAGATTATAAATGAGAGTCAAGTTGGTTTCCAAAAAGGAAAAGAATAAATATGCTTCTGGGAAACTTCTCCAACTGCATAAATAAATGCTTGAGCGAACACATCCACTGTCTAGTACTATTTATAGACTTCAGTAAAGCCTTTGACACACTTTCACATACTAATCTTCTCTGTATATTGGAAAGAAATGGAATAAGAGGCACATGCTTGGACTGGTTTAGAAATTATTTGGAACTGAGATCATAGTGCGTCAAAATCAACAATCTAAGCAGTAACATATCCTCAAGCTTCGGAGTACCACAGGGTTCGAAACTTGGACCAATTCTTTATTTAATGTATGCAAATGATATGCTAAATATACTGAAAAAAGCACAACGTTTGCATACGGCGATGATACAGCAGTTGTCGTGACACAGAAAGACGTCAATACCGCTGTTTCAATAATTCAAGATCAGCTGGATATAGTAAAAAAAAATGGTTCCACGATAATGGCCTTATTATAAACGCAACAAAAACCAAAATAATGCATATAAAAGCGCCACATTTTAGATACGTTGATATAGGTGTAAGATTTCATGATTATCACTGCCTACATAATATAAACAACAATAAAAACTGCAATACATGTATTACAAATATAGAATTGGTAAATACCTACAAATACCTTGGTATATACGTTGATCAGAACTTTAAATGGTTGTCGCATATACAAGAACTTCGGAAAAAACTGCGAAAAACTGCCTATAGTTTGTACCATCTTAGTTATTCCGCTCCCTTTGAGGTTCTAAAGCAAGCCTATTTCGCTTTAACTGAATCCTATATTCGACACGGTATTACTGCTTGGGGAGGTGCAAACAAACAAACTCAAAACCAAATACTAAAAATCTTGTGGAAAAGCCAACATCATAAAAATAATATCAACAATAATGCTTTTAACAACAACGCCGTACACAACAACAACAACATTTCCAGCAACACCAACACAACGTCTTAACCATCAATATCGCAAACAATAATCCCCCTCACAACAACAATGTAATATACAATAACAACAACAATTACACCAACATGGTCTATACCAACACTATCCACAACAATACCACGAACAACATTTTCGACTACAATAACGACAACTTAGCTAACAACAACAACATCAATGAGATTACAATAAGTAACATGAACAACATCAACAACAGCAACGTCGGACTCAACAACAACGATCATAAGAACTACAGCATGCCGAAGAACATTGCAAGCGCGCTAAATGTAATGAACATAGCATTTATTGTTCAACTTTAATCAATGAATTTTATAAGGACTCAAACTTTCTTCATCCCATTGATCATAATCACAATACAAGACGACGAGCACAAGGACGTTTTAAAGTTAATCATTTTCATAATAATTATGGGAAAAATACATTATCAGTTATATTACCTACAATTTTCAATCAATTGCCCGTTAACTTATTAAACATTACAAATAAATACAAAAGAAAAACATTGATAAGAAAACATTTTATAAGTTCGCAATAAATTAAAAAGAAATATGTAAACAAAAAAATATATAAAACAGAAATATTTATATAATTAAATTAAACAGTTTTTAACTCCTGCATACAAGCCAAAAGGCTTCGCAGGACTAGATTTAAGAACAAATGTCAATTAAATTGTATATTAGTAATAGAAGAATAAAAAAAATCGGCTACGAATAAATACGATTGTAAGAAGAATTCGGGAGTTCTTACAATCGGCTAACTAAACCTAATTTCGACTACGGATGCAAAAATATGATTGTAGGAAGAATTCGGGAGTTCTTACGATCGGCACAAATTATAAAGTCAAGAAGAATTCGGAAGTTCTTGAATCCGGCTACGGATAAATACGAATGTAAGAAGAATTCGGGAGTTCTTACGATCGGCTAACTATAACTAATTTCGACTACGGATGCAAAAATACGATTGTAAGAAGTCGGGAGTTCTTACGATCGGCACAAACTATAACGAAGTCAAGAAGAATTCGGAACTTCTTGATAAAAATCTTCATTGCGAACGGACGTGTTTTAACCAGTGCTCCAATTAAACTTTTATAAAAGTCTTAAGGTGCCCTAAAAACTATTCTAAAACAAGCTTACTAATAAAGCAAACAATTGCCTACAATTCTATAATTTATAAAATAACAAACAAAAAATAAAAGTGTGTTTTGTTATAAAAACAATAAGCTAAATATTAGGTTAGGTTAGGTTAGGTACGAAGGCTGGTGTGAGTCGCCTCACACCTTCACCCAGAGGCCAATATGGCCCATTGCGATGCCTTGATAGAGGAAGTGGTAGAAGTGTATAGAGTGAAGAAAAGAAAAGAAGAAGAGGAGGAATGTTAGAGTATAAAGAAGAGAGGAAGAAGAAGAAGAAAACCTGACCAAAATCCTACTCGGACGTATGTCCTCCATTTCTGAGACCCGCACTCCGTATATTGGCACGTAACCAGGCCATTCCCATTACGAATCCTATCAGACTCTCAAGCCTACAGCCCGAGACATCCCCTAATTCGCCCAAGAATCTATTACCCAGCCATCTCATTCTACTGCCCTGTAACCTGGGGCAGTGGCACAGAATGTGCTCAACTGTCTCCAGTTCTTCCGGGTCCTCGCATAGTCTGCACATATCCGACAATTCGGATCCCATCCTCACCGCCATCCTGCCTATCATGCAGTGGCCCGTGATGATGCCAATCATGGTCCTAACGCAGATCCTACTTCTGCCCAACAGCAGTTCCGACTCAGACCTCCTAAGCACCGGCCATAACGTCCGTGAGACTTGGCAGTCTGTTCGGTTCCCCCAGGCTTGATTGGCTGCGTTTACAACCCATTTCCTAATCCTTCCGTAATAGAAGCCTATTGGAGGCCCGACTACCTCCATACGGTCATCCATCCCTGTGCTTGAGCCCAATCTTGCCAACTCATCGGCCACCTCATTACCTGCGATGCCAGAGTGACCCGGTACCCAGCACAGCCTGACCGTATAACACCCTAAGGCTACCTCTAGAGCCCTCCTACAACTGTCGACTAGCTTGGATTTCACATAACAGCCCCTTATGGCCAAAAGGGCCGCCTGGCTGTCCACATATATCGTGACCTCCGAGCCTCTGTCGATGTTGTCCCTCATCAGTTCCACGGCCCTCAAGATCCCTAGAACTTCCGCCTGAAAGACACTGCAGTCGTCAGACAGCCTATATGACATTCTGATGTCCAGATCCTCAATATAGACCCCTGCGCCCGTGCCGTTCATCTTTGAGCCGTCCGTGAAAATGGCAAATCCGTCATACAGTTTGCCCCTTCCAGACCAGCTTTCCCTAGACGGCAATGTCACCTCCGGCAACCGCCTAAAGTCTGCCAAGGTGCTCACATAATCCGTAGAGCCAGGCGACCCAAGGCAATTTCCACCTGCTTCAATCTCACACAGGATTCGCGAGTGACCCTGCATGTGACCCTTTAGCAGTCCCAGCTCCCTCAGTCTAAGAATACTTCTGGCTGCCATTCCCATCACATACTGCTCTATAGGCAATAAATGAAGAATGACATCCAAAGCCGCTTGAGGAGTGCTTTTCATGGCTCCCGTTATGCCGATTGAAGCACACCTCTGAACTTTAGACAGAAGGTTTCTTCGATTAGCCAATCTCAATGTCTCCCACCAAACACAGCATCCATATGTAAGAATGGGCCTGACCACCGAAGTGTAAAGCCATCCCACCACTGACGGCCGAAGTCCCCAACTCTTACCTATCGATGATCTGCAAGTATAGTAGGCATTGAGACCCTTTTTGAGTCTCTCCTGAGTATTTCTTTTCCAAGACAGCTTCCTGTCCAGAAAAACTCCCAGATACTTAGCACTATCCGATAGCCTAAGCTCTACTCCTCCCAGTACCGGCAGCCTGAAACTTTCCACCCTGTACTTCCTAGTAAACAGAACTAACTCTGTCTTCTCCGGATTGACTCCCAAGCCCTTTTCAGTAGCCCAGGTTGACAGTTCGCCCAGTGCCCCTTGCATGACTTCGCTAATTGTCGGCAGAAACTTACCCGATACCAAAATAGCTACATCATCCGCGTAGGCCACGACCTTCTGACCCATTCTGTCAAAAAGTCTCAGAACGACATTGACAGCCAAGAGCCATAGTAAAGGAGAGAGAACACCCCCCTGCGGGGTTCCTCTTGTCACCAGTTTCCTCAGGCGTTCGTTTCCCCAGTCCGAGTGAATGACTCTGCTGCTAAGCATCAGAGTTATCCAATCGACCAGGAAGGACGGAACCATTAGGTCACATAGTGCCTGCCTAACAGCCTCTATTCTCAAATTGTTAAAGGCCCCCTCTATGTCAAGGAATGCCGCCAAGGTGTATTCCTTGTTTCGCAGTCCCTTCTCTATAAAACCCACCACATCATTCAGCGCACTCTCCACAGATCTACCCTTAAGGTAGGCATGCTGAGCGCAACTGATTATGCCGGCGTCTATCCTCGTCCTCAGATATAGATCGATCAGTCTTTCCAGTGTCTTCAAAAGAAAAGACGACAAGCTGATCGGTCTAAAATCCTTAGGTTTAGAGTGACCGGTTCTCCCCGCTTTGGGTATAAACACGACCCTAACCTCTCTCCATCCCTTAGGGATGTATCCGTTCGATATACATACCCTAAAAAGTTCCACCAGCAGTAGGAGAGATGATCTCCCGATATTCTGTAGCATCGCCGGAAAGATACCATCTGGCCAAATGTGGATTCCATTTCTTCCACTTCTGTCAGTTCTGTGAGTAACTGACCCTCTTGCAACAGAATGTCCCTGTGGATACCCAGCCAATCGGAGTCTGGATTTGACCCCGAAACTGCCGAGTTGTCAGAGACCTTCTCTGCTACGACTTCTAGAGTCGCATCAATTCTTTTCTTTTTGTTAAAATTTTCTTCAATTTTGGTCCCACGAGTAAGCACGTATAGGGATGGACCATCCATGCAGTGACGGCGTACATGGATTAGGCAAAATTTGTTTACAACCGACCCGTGCCCTGGCGTCGGAGGGAAGCTGTTCGCGACTAGTTTCTTTAACCACTAACTAGCCATTCAGGTCTTCGGCACTGCTATCAACCACCTTGACCTTAAAAGTGGGGGATATGGGAGAATGGGGATATGGGTAGGAAATGGGTAATGGGATGGGAGTTGGACGGATGGATAACCATTGGTCATGCTGGCCTTAGAGCTTATGCCTTCTAACTTGTACCGGCTAAGTTTACCGATTCAAGTTTCAAGACATACACTACAGCCAGCATTTAAGCCACCACATCGCGGCAAGATAGTTATCCAGGTGGTGGAAGCTAAATATTAAAACATAAATATTACAAAATTTCTAAAAAAAATAAAACAAAATATAAAATGAGTGTGTGTGCCCATTGCAATAAAGAGTTACCAACAAAATATGTTAAATGTCTCAATTGTAACTCTCTTTACCATTTCTCTCCGTGCTGCTCTTTATCGGAGAAAACCTACATGAGTATGCACAGTGAACGCAGAGCTGAATGGAGATGCCAAAAATGTAACGTAAGGAAAACATCTACCAGCAGCAACAACGCGTATCATGTTATCGTAGATGATAATCCCCAACAAAGAAATCAACAAAAACAGCACGATGGTGGTGGTAATGATGATGCTCCAAAGCGTTTCAAGGAATCATCAGACAATAGTGTGTACTTAGTAAAGACGGACATAAAGGGGTTAAAAGCAGACGTTGCTAGCATTAGAACAGACATAAACGAAATGAAAACAGTTATGCAAAATATCACAAGACATGGACAAGAGAATCAACTATTTGGAACAAAAGCTCTTAAATAAAAACATAGATATTAAAAACATCCCAAATCCAAATTTCTACCAAACGAAGTTATCAAAACGATTGCTACATCGGTAAATATAGAAATAAATGATACAGATATTAGCAATGCATATATGATAGAAAAATCTCAGAAAATGATTGTCGAGTTCACCTCAATTCAATTCAATTTATTGAGTTTTTTACGGTTCGGTTACAAAAGCAGCTTATAAAAATTATTAGGAACGTATTACAAACTTAAAACTATAGACATTTAAGACATTATTTGTACAGAATAACGCTACTTGCTCAGATAGGACGAAAATACTGATTTACAACATAAATAAACAATAAAATTATATTACTCAAAAATATAATAAAAGTTTATGAGGACTGTTTGTCAAGTCAGAACTTATATCAAAACTTAAAACTAATACTAAAACTAAAACAACATCCATATAAAGAAACAACGATTAAACTATAAAATATATAACAACATTTAGCCCCTATTCGAGCCTGTATCTTTCCGAGAATAAAACTCTGGATACAGTATATCCACTTAAATTATTTAATAAGTCAATGTCCTCATGTAAAATTCCCACTGGCGAATAATACAAACTATTAGACCAATTAAACCCATTCTGAGAATATATTATGTTGCGTAAAAGACCGTTTTCATGAGCCCCAACACGTTTAATAAATTTGTCCAATAAAAGCAAAACATAAGTTGAAAAACAGAAGTTGTACCTTTGTTTTGTTGTAAATCACTGTATTAGAGAATCTCTTAACCCGATTCTCATAGTTCATATTAGTACAAAATCTCAAGCAGCTTCTTTCCAATTTCTTCAACATTTGGAGAAATTGAGAACCAAATAGGAAAACCATAGAGTATTGCTGAGAGTATACACACTTTGTAAATCAATAACTTTGTTCTCAAACTCAGGTGTCGGTTTATCATTAATTTAAAAAAAATTCCCTTGATACGAAGTCCCCTAGATCTTGCAATCCGTGCATGCTGATTAAATTTGAAAAGTTTGTTCATTGTTACCCCTAGATATTTGATATTTTCCCTAATTGGAATTTGCAAACCGTCCAAAGAGAGACATGTTGCTTCCCTTGACAATGTTGTACGGGCCTTTGCCTGAAGCATTTCTAAAACAAATAGCCTCCGTTTTTGCAACGTTTATTTTTATACCCCAGTTTCTGTAGTAATTATCGATTATAGATAAATGATCCTTAACTTTCCTTAACGCGATTTCCGGATTACGATCATGTGCATAAATAAAAGAATCATCTGCATACAGGATACTTTTCGACTCTCCGATCTTTTGTTATTTAACTCGATAAAAACTTTCTCCCTTGAAAGTAGTTATTAAGAATTCTAGTTATTACAGGATTACAGCCCAGCCCAATAAGTTTAAAAATAATACCCATTTGGTATCCTCGATCAAAAGTTTTCTCGATATCAAGCGACCGTGCATTTCTTATCCCTTAAATTGCATCATTATCATTATGCAAAAGCAATAAGGCGTCTACAGATGAGTGACCACGCTTAAAGCCGAATTGATATTCAGGTATAACATTACTGTCCAACAAATCTTCCAACTTTATTTTTATAATTCTTTCAAATATCTTTCCGATATTGGATAATAAGTAAATAGGACGAGAATTATTAATATGAACATCATTTGGCTTTTTAGTCAGTGGAAAAATCTTGGCTAGCTTCCAAGTTGATGGAAAGTATCCAATATTTAAACACTGATTCTTAATCAAAAAATTGGATAAATTATCTACACCTGCAGATTTTTTGGAATTTAAAGATTCTATTATATCACAAACTTCGGAGACGTTAGTAAAATTTTCATTCAAAGTAGGATTTAAGGCGGTGAATGAATCTGAAAATTGAAAAAACGAAGGAGGGCTGCTACATAGAAACGAGTTTACCGAAGCTGGCACATCCGCAAAATCAGATCTCTCAGGAGATGAGTATTTGTAAATTTCTGAAAAATGGTTTTTAAATTGATCGACTTTCTCACTATCTTCATAATATATATTGTTATCAACTATAAGCTTGCTCAATCCCTTAGAACTTTTCCTACCAATAATTTTATAAGCTTCCTTAAAAGTGGTAGGGCCTGGCCTAATATATTCGATCCTTTCCTTAAATTCATTAGCTTGTTGAATTTAGAGTTGAGGAGTTGAATTTGACTCCTCAACATGCGATACTGATCTGAGTTTCTATTACCGTTTTGGTGAAAAATTTTTTTAATTCTTTTTGCCACGAGTATTTAACTTTATATAATTTTTGAATATTTTCTGAAACTAAAAATTTCCTGTTCCTTAATTCTAGTTTTCTAGAATGATTCTATAGTTCGCAGTTGATACAATTATAAAATTGTGAAATATAATAATCAATTTCATTAGAAGCCAAATTTCGCTCATTCGGGCTGCCAATGGACAACAAGCCATGGTGAATGTCCCTTCTTCCACAGTTTACACATACCGGGGAAGATTCCCCTTTTTTAACAGAAACCTAGCATATGATTCAAATTACATTTCACGCACTTAAATTTGGAATTACAATTTCGGGCTGAATGACCCCAAGCCTGGCCCCGAAAACATTGAATTTCTCTTTTCTTCGATTTGGGTGTCTCCCCAGATATTGACTGATTAATAATGTAAGGAACAAAATTAATGTTGTTTACCTGGTAAAAGGGTAACAATAAACAAACCTGTATCAAATTCATTTTGCAGAATGCATCAAGGGATGTTTTTATTTCCGACACATCAGTCTGATAATAAAGACCTCTTAATACAACTCCGGAGGGGTGAAAAAGTACGATTTTATGTTTTGTGCCCTCAATATCTCTATCATTTCTATATGGGCGGATAATTCTTCAAAATATAGTTTTCTTTTATTTCATGATGTGTTAATTATTTTATATGCTACCTTAGGTGTTCTTTCGTTTAATTGGTCTAAAAGTTTTTTTACATTAACATCGTGCAAAATAATTGGCGGGCAGAATTTGGTTTTACCTAGTCTACCAGAGCTTTTTGGAGAAGTAATGTTGCTTCCTGTATCCTTAGCTGCTTTTCTGCTTGTTGAGGCGTTATTAACTTATATGTTAATTTGACCCAATAAATGGAAACGATTATTAGATAAAGCGGTTGACCCAAAGCTAGAAACATCAACATTTGTATTTCTGACTTGTCTGAGAGTTACATTCCCACCATCAGAACTTCTTTTTGATCTTTTGGATTGCACCTCCTGGAATTCATCGTCATTATAAGTAGTTGCCATATCACTGGTATCTACTTGTTTAGAAAATCCACTTTGGGGTATAGGTTCACTAAAAATCTTCGAGTTCACTGTTTGACCTTTATCAGGTGGTAGTTTTTCAAAGCAAGGTATCGGCTCCCCCGAACCAGTATCCATACTGCCGTTTGATATTCTTAGTTATTAATATTAATTACCATCAATTTTTATTGAAAAATAGTTTCGTGAGATAAATTTATTATTATTTTAAATAAAATTTGTGAAAATAAATTTTGGAGCCAAAAAATATTAACTTGTCAGTTTAAGTGTTGCCAGCTTTTTTCTCGAGTTCACCTCTTTAAATAAAAAAAGAGAACTAATGAGCAAAATCAAACGGCATAGAATAGAGCCGAAAACACTAACCGATGACACCAACAACAGCAACTACATATACATAAACGATCATCTTACTACTCACAACAGGCACCTATTGTGGTCAGCCAAAACAAAAGCCAAGGAATCGAATTGGAAATTTGTATGGGTTAGAAATGGAAATATCTTTGCAATAAGAAATTAAATTTTGAATACATAAACATTTTAATCAAACTTTTCATCACAAAAAATGAATAAAGTTACAATTATTGAAAACTTAAATCAAATAGAAACACAATTTTTAAGTTATCCCTCAACAATACCTTATATGAATATTCGTTCACTTCGTCTAAACTTTACCCCCTTCTTAGCTTCCATAAACAGCATTATAAACAACAAAAACTTTATTCTCCTTGTAGAGACAAACATTTCAGATGATGAAAATAATATTTACAACATTGAAGGTTTCAACTTTCATTTTTTAAATAGCGATGGTAGAGGCGGGGGAATAGCAGTATACGTCAGAGATAATACAATAAACAATAAAAGAGTTCATAATAGAACTCGACAAAATACAATAAATAAAAAACAAGATGTTATTATAATGGGAGATATCAATATCAATATTCTTACTCAAAACATCACAACAACAAAATATATGGATACGTTGGCATCTAATAGACTACAATGCATTGTTAATGAGAAAACAAGAGTAGAGTAGATATAAAATAAAACACAAGTACTTGCATTCAAGAATGATAAAATAAAGATTACGCCATGCGCATGATTTCCCGTTATGTGACGTAGAAGTTCCATTCTAAGGGTTACCAAGAATGTTTCATGTGCTAGAATTAAAATTTCTTGCGAAAAATGTATGTTTTATGTGATAGTTGGCGACCTTGCAATTGAAATCTCTCTGTGAGTTCTAAAATAAAAGCTGTTTAAAAAAGAAAAAAAAAACAACAAAAAATATAAACATACTAGCAGATTTTTGTCCCCATACATCTTCCAACTGAGACCAATGACAATGTAGATGCGACTAATCCAAAGTCTGTATTCATTTTCACTTACATTTACACAGTGATGGCCTAGGCCGTCAGATGGGTCCAACTCCACCTACATTGTAAGCGAAGGTCGGATGGGTCCAACTCCACTGACATTGTAAGCGAAGGTCGGATGGGTCCAATATTATACTGATTCAAAGGCAACTTAGATATGTCTCAATGCAATTAGTCTTTTATAGTAAACATTGTATAAATATTAGATGGGTCCGATTCGGATCGATAAGGGGATAATTTTGAACTATTAAATAATTCAATTAACTAAAATTTCAACAGAGTTTTTGTTAAAATATTTTTATTAATAGAAATAATACATAAATAAAGGCTTATTTAGTAAAAAAAAAAACAAAAAACGAAGTTCATAAAACCAAAACAAAAATTCATAAAAAAAAACAAAATTTTTTTTTTTTATAACTTTTTATTATTTATTGAATCTGCCTTATTTCCTTAGGCCTAACAATAAGTATTTAAATCTTAAAACTAAAATTAATCTAATTACTCTCTAACAGAGCATTAATTTCCTATTGGCTGTAAAGCTCTACGAAGCCTCGACGCCGTCTGGCTCTAAGCTAGAGTTCTAGCCAGCGGATTCGGGTGGGTTTGTAGCTTTTTGATGTAGTTCTCGCGGACCCTTCTGAATTCATCCTTTACCAATGGTACTTCTAGATCTCTGTGGATGTTTTCATTTCTTATGTACCATGGTGTGCCCGTCATGGTCTTAAGAATTTTTGATTGGGCCCTCTGTATAATTTCAATACTGGTATTACTAGCAGTTCCCCACAATTGGATTCCATATGTCCAAATTGGTTTTAAAATGGTTTTATACAGGGTGACTTTATAGTCCAGGCTTAGCTTAGATTGGTCACTGATTAACCAGTGAAGGCTAGATGCTTTTAACTTCATGTGAAGTCTCTTGGTTTCTATATGACGACGCCAAGTAAGTCTCCTATCTAAGTGAATACCAAGGTATGTAACATAATCGGACTGAGGTATATTTACATTGTTAAGTGTGACAGGTGGACAGCATCCCCTCCTCAATGTGAACGTAACATGTTTGCTTTTTAACTCATTTACTCGTATTCTCCATTTGTTTAACCATGGTTCACAGACCTTAGATAGCTATTTAGTATACCAGATGCTATATATGGATTTTCATGCGAGCTAATAATTGCGGTATCACCAGCAAATGTAGAAATAGTTAATATATCGTTCGTAGGCAAATCAGAGGTGTAAATCAAATAGAGGGTAGGTCCAAGAACACTTCCTTGTGGTACTCCTGCTCCAATCCTATATTCTCTTGTCACGTAATCGTTGTATTTAACTGTAAATAAGCGGTCCGATAGATAAGATTCCAATGGTTTATGGGTACATGGTGGTAGCAAGCATTTTATTTTATATACCAGTCCTTTGTGCCATACTTTATAGAAGGCATGAGCGACATCCAAAAATATTGCTGAACAATATTTCTTTAATTCAAAGGCTTTTCTTATTTCTCCAGTTATACGATTAATTTGTTCAATTGTTCCGTGGCGTTCGCGGAAACCAAATTGATGAACTGGGATTATATTTTTCTCATTTAAAAATGGTATGAGTTTCTTTTGGAACACCTTTTATAATAGCTTAGATAAGCAAGGAAGTAAGCTTATTGGTCTATAGGAGGATGGTACGGTCAAGTCTTTACCTGGCTTTGGTATCATTATTATCTGAGAAGTTTTCCAATTTGTCGGGAAAACTCCATGCTTAAAGATCGCATTAAATATTATAGACAACACAATTATTGCCACACTCGGTAGGTTTTTAATCATAGCAGGCGTAACTGAATCATTTCCAGGTGATTTTCTTAATATTATATTAACCTTGATTACTTTTTTAATGTCTTCTGGGCTTATAGCTAATATGTTATCATTAGATAATGTTGACACAGGTGGCTCTTCAAGTTCAGAAATAGTTGTTGGCGAGTTTGGTTGAAAGACTGTATTGAGATGGTCAGCAAAAATTGTAGCCTTTTCCTCTGTGCTACGAGCCTAAGTACCGTTAGCTTTCCTTAAAGGGCTTTGCCCCTCTACCGGTGGCTTGATATTTTTCGTTGCCTTCCAAAGGGAAAAATTTGTATGTTTGGTATTTGTCAAATTTTGACTGTAATTTCTATTTCTGCGATCCTCTTCCAATTGAACGGCTTTTTTCAGATTTTTCCTAGCAGCAGACAGCCTCTGTTTTGCAGCAGGTGATCTATTTTGTTGCAATTCTCTTCTGATTTTTCTCTTTTCGAGAAGAAGTCGTTCAATATCTGAGTTGGAAATGTGCATATTAGTTCTAGGAAATCTTTGACTCTTAGAATGATTAAGAGCCGATACCATTAATGACGTGAAGTCATTGACACACTTATCTACATCTTCCTCACACTGAATACAAAGATCTGTGTGGATATGACTGCTGATATATTTCTTGTATTTAAGCCAATTTATTTTAAAGTAATATGTTTCATTATGAATTTTTGAAATGTTAGTCCTCCCATAATAAAATAGTATAATTGGGGAATGATTAGAAGATAAATCATATGATATTTCTGTAGATATTGAATTTCGATTTATATTTTTTGTTATGGCAAAGTCTATGACATCAGGAATTTTTTTAGAATCAGTAGGCCAGTATGTTGATTGTCCAGGGGACACAAAATCCAAGCCATTTTTACGACCAACGAATGCTTTATAAAGCTGTATACCTCTGGGATTCATTACTCGAGAGCCCCAGTAAGTGTGTTTGGCATTATAGTCGCCACATGCCATAAAGCGACCTCCTAGCGTGCTAAAGAATTCTTCAAACATCTCCTTTGTCATTGAAACGCGTGGCGGGCAATATATCGCGCTTATATTTAAATCTCCAGCAAAACTTTCGAGATGAATGGATGTTGCCTGCATATAGTCTTTTGAGAATTCATCTAGGGGATAATGTTTCAAACGATTTCTAATTAAAATGCCAGTACCACCATGTGCTTTACCATCTGGATAAAAAAGTTATACCTGTTGGTAAGATGAGTTTCCGAAATCAATAGCACGTCGATGTTTTTATTCTGAATGAAATGGGATACTACTTCAGATGGTACTTCAGAAGTTTTCCCTTTTATTAGCTTTTGCCTCTCTCTTAATCTGTTCAGTAGCTCCTTATAAACTGGGCACCCTCGGTAGTTGGCTGAATGATCGCCACCACAGTTGCCAGATTTTCTACTGAGACCATTCTTTTTAATGTCACATTGTGATGAAGACTGAAGGTCTCCACATGCCACACACACTGTTCGCATTGTACAGTAATTTTTAGTATGTCCAAACTCTTGACAATTGGCACATTGAACAGGATTATTTCTTTTAAGAGGTTCTTCAATGGTTATTCTACGATTTAACAGGTATCGTGTTGAGTAAATTGGGTGAGTTTCATTTCCTCTCAGTTTATTTTTCTCTGGCTCCAACTCGACTCTAAACATTGGCTGAGGAATATTATCCCTATTGAATATATCGACTACAGCTCTTATTTCGTAGCCCAATTCTTGCAGGGCCCCCTTGATATCATTAGTCTCAACACTGGACTCAATGCCTTTAATGACAACTGTCAACCCCTTACTACTTTTCAGTTGATAGGTATAAAAATTCTTTTTTTATCATTTAGATATTGAGAGATTTTTCTATAAAAATCCTCAGTGTTACGACTATTTTCGTCTCTTGCACACCGCCTTTTCTTATTGGAACAATATGGAAATTATTTTTTCCAATGAGTTCAACAAATGTTTTGACCAAATCATTCGAGCTGGACTCACGCAAATATATTGGTGGTGGCTTTAATGATTTTTTTACTTAATCGCCATCCTTTCCACTCTTATTATTATCTTCCTCACTCAAGAGTGCGAAACAATTGCCTATCAAGGGATTTTCAGCTATCTTCTGTTTCTTGACAGCTTTTCCATTATTTTGGGGACTTAAATTTCTTTTATTAATACTTATATATCTAAGCATACCTGGTAGTACTGGTGATTTTAATGTACTTATCTTTTTCTTTGGAATAGCTCCCTTCAGTGTACCATCATTATTTATTGTGGTTTGTTTAGTGTTAAAAACATTCAAACTCTCACTATTCTTTGTTAGTGGATCACTAGCTTGCTTGTTAACAGTATTTGTTTGTGTTTTTAAAACTGGTGTAGTTGTTTTTGTAATTATATTTTTCATATTTTCTTTTATGCTTTGTTCTACACATAAATTAGATGGTGATATTGTTTGTGTAATATTTTGTTCATGTAATTGTATCATGGGGGAACAAGAGCGTGCTCTCTCAGCTGGTTTGGCAGTTAAATAATTTTTGTTGTAGCTGGGGTCATTTATTTTTTTGATTTGATCACTCTCCCCGTTTAGGAATATGTAGGCATTTCTGCCGTTCACACTGAGCCTTCTCTCATCATGAGAATTCATGTGCTCTTAATAAATTTGCCACTGTTTTCTTTTTCTGTTTTTTTATTTATTTATTTTGTTGGTTTCCCACAGTTTATTTTTTGTATAACTTTATATACAAAAAAAAAAAAAAATACAAAAAAAAAAAAAATTAAATCAATAAATTAAATTTTTCCGGTTTTTCGGAAAGTGTCTGGCCTTGTGAACTTTGAAGCAGTTTTTAATTTTTTGGCGTAATCCTTTTCATTTGATCCCTCGTCGGGCAGCTTCTGAAATAAGAATAGAGAATAAAAACACTAAATTTTGTAACATGAAAAATCTAAATTAACATACATATGTAGACTAATCTATTTACTAGACCATAGACTAATATATAGACTATAATATAAACTAAACTCTGGATTAACTTACAGACTATACTATAGACTAGTCTATAAAGTAATTTACCGAAAATTGCCATATTTAAAAGTTTAAATTCTTTAAACGCCTTCTTATTTTGGGTGCCGTCATAATTGTATGATAATATAATAGAAATGTCAACGATTTTACAAAAATTTTCAGTAAGACCTTCTGGTGAAATTATAATTTTAATAATGCTAACCTGAAATAAATCAAATTATCAGAAATAGTGGACTAAATATCTTATTTTTTTTAAAAATCTTACATATTTTTCGAAATCTTCTTCAATTTTTTTCTCTACAATTTTCATTTCCTCCTCAGATTTAATTGGGAAGTTTTGCGATGGGGGAATCGATATGTTTGTCTTCACCATTTTTTTTTTAAATTGCTAATTCTTGGGAATGAGCTCCCGTGTTAATTCCAAATTTCTTTTCTACATCATCCAAACGATTATTAAACTTAGCTACTGCCAGTATCAAGTCAGATTGGTTATTTAAAATTTAGTCCAATTTGTGAATTATTTCATTTGCCTTGTCTGAAATAAAAAAAAACACAATAATTACAATTTTTAATAATAATATAACATGTTTTTCGAATTACCGTTTGTTAAAATGTCATATTGTATTTTGTTAAAAAGCGCCATTTTCAAACAAAAATGTATCTGCTGTGTGAATAATAGGTATAAGGAGAAAATCATCATCGATCGGAAATGAAACATATTTATAAGCAATATTATCTGTAAGAATTTTTTCTTCATGTGATAGAGAGTTATTTGATACTACGTAAATTCCAAAATCAGCAGAGGTAACAGGAGTTTCATAAAAAGGCTTTTTCTCCATATATCGAAGTTTAAAATTTCAAAAGGAAAATTGGTCTTTAAACAGCACATATTGCCTGGTTTATTTTTTGTCAAAGTAAATTCTTTTGTAACATATTTTCTTATTATATTGCTCCCTGAGATTTGAAATCCCAAATGTTTTTGCTTTTTGAAGGGGCAATATTCATTGAAATTATTGTCTACTTGCCGCAAAATATTTGTTGGACTTTCGATTTTTTTTTAATAGTTTGCAAAAAATTTTCAAATTTGTAGGCAGTAATTGATTGAAGATTTCCAAATTCCTTAACACATTGTGCAATATGTAACATATTATGTACATTGTACGATAAATATTTTTTAGGATATAGCAGTTCGAAATTTTTTACAAAATCTTCGAGCATTTTACTCACAACTGTCAAGTAATCAATAGCATTTCTTGAAAGCAATACTCGGTAAGAGCAATGAAATAAAAGAAAATGATAATAGTAATCCTAATTTAAGATTCTTCGAAGTACTATTATCGACGTATATAAAACAAATTGGCGTGGAAATTTTGCTAAACTTCTAGGTTTTCTTCCAAACTCACAAGGCACATACTTGGCTAACGATTTCAGCTTTTCGGAGGTAGATTCAAAATTTTCATTTGAAATGTAAATTTTTCCTATTAACCCAGCAATTTAAAACTTTATTACATACACCTAAATCCATTAAATGCATGGGTTCGATTGGAAATTGTGTCACCATCTTTATGCCCTTCTCCTCTAATATGTTTTTGGAAGTCCTGTATTGTGGTAAATGGTGGTATGGGTCCCGTCTATTTCAAAAGTCTTCATCCGAGCGTAAAGGACCAGACTGAGTCGAAAAAACTATAGTCCTTTGGAGAGTGGTACCCAATTGATTACATTTGGAACATCCATGAAATGCATTGTGGCCAACTATTCCACATAAAAAAGCACGGGCCGGACTGTCACAAATGAATGCTCTTACTATAATTTTCACCTTCACGCTGCCTAAATCAATCAAATGTTGATTTGTATCTAGTTCGTACATAAGGTCGTGTAAGTATGTATCCACATTTGCGGGGGTTTTTTCCCCCAGATATGTCCCGATTAAAAAAACTTCTGAGCCCGGAAAATTAGAAAAATGTCCCATAATTGGCCACAAGGTCGAACTCGAACTTTTAAAAAGTGGCAAACCAACTATGCCAATGTCTAGAAATAATTCCTGTATTTTTTTCAGATATAATTTCTTCTCTTAGTGCCAGTACACGACTTTTAATGCCGATGTGCAAATACGTTCCAGGTGTAACCGTTCTTGTAATCATATTATTTGATTTTATAAAGTTATTGACTGAAGCTGGAACGTCCAGGCCTTCTGACCGAAGAATCTCTAATAGCTCATTGCAGCATATCTTACCTGGCAGGTGTTTCCTATACCAAGATGATAATTTGTAATTAAAACTGCCTATATTTTCAATGAAATAATAAAATTCATTATTTAATTGTCATTATCAATTATTAGTATGAGTTTTTTTTTCAGTATAAAATGATAAAAAACAACAATTCCACTTTAGAAATCTAAAGTGGTTTCATTCTGAAAAAACATTCGTTTTTCGTTTTCTAAAGACTCAATTTACGGAATCAAAACCACATTCGATCGGAATTGAGTTCTGTGACATGGCCGATAGATTAAAAGCAGATTAATTAAAATTTAAGGTAAAATGGAGATTTGGTAATAAAAAAAATGTATGACTAGCTTATCTGTAGATAAAAAGTATATAAAAGTTTAGGTAAATACATATTATAAAAAAAGTATTTTGTATAGCAAACATTGTTAGTGGTATAAGTAAGTATCTGAATTAAAAAAGGAGGCAGTGAAGTGGGCGTGGTTCATAGTTATATGGCGACGTTAACAGTATTAAGAGCAATATACAGTTCAACCTTGGTATAACGAATCTTAAGGGGATTAGAAAAAAGAACGTTATATCGAATAATTCGTTACAATGAGGTTTGTTATATCGAGGTGAAGATGCACTTTTTTGTATGTATAATAATCATTATCTGCTTACCATGTTATAGCGAACGATTTCCGTCAAAAAATCAAAACACATTTGAAAGAAAACATTGTATTTTGAAGCTTTATAATTCAAAAATAGTATTGTATTTAATTCAAAAATAGTTTACATTTATAAAATAATAAGTCTGAGCCAGTGATTAACTAGCTAGATTGCAACAAAAATGCTGCAACAAGCGTACAAGCTCTTGGCAACAATAAATTTTTCTTCAAATATTTCAACCGTTAGTCTAATGCATGTTGCTGTCGACTACGAATGTAGGTTTGCTGGAGACGTTGTCGTTGCAAACACAATAATTTTGGGTGTATCTGTTTCATATCATTTGGATTAATTGATGGAAATCGTTATGAAAAGGTTACAAATTGACAAAATTCGGTAAATAAAGGTAAATAATTTTTTCTATTTCGGTAGTCTGCAGTGAATGAAAATTCGTTATAACGAGGCTATTGATAAATGTATTCGTTATAGAGAGGTTTATTTAGTATTATATCTTATGGAGCGTTGTAGGGGATTTCTCAAAAAATTCGTTAAATCGAGGAATTCGTTATAGTGAGGGTCGTTATATCGAGATTTGACTGTACTACCAAATAAAAAAATACGTTGGGAGGAGCAAATTTGTATAGAAAACAAAAAATTGGCGTGAAAAGGAAGTGAAAGGGGGCGTGGCGTAAGAAATGTTTATTTCTACCTCGCCTGGAGTATATAATGTGTATACAATTTGAAATAAATTTGTTAAAAACTATATGAGAACAATTACATCATTTTAAAAAAAGTGGGCGTGGTCAAAAGAAGTACCCTATTAATCATACCAGAGTCCCAGTTAAATGTTGTGAAAATTTCAAAAATATCGGTCCAGATGTTTGGAGACCAAGGTACACACAAACAAATAAACACACATTCAATTTTATATACATACATACTAGATGTCACTTGCGCGCGTTGCTACGCCACCAATTAAAATTAATTTGAAAGAAAGACATTACACAAATATTCAATTCATTTTAAGTAATTTTATTGATTTTGTTCATTTTGAAAAAAGTAGGCAGTCGAAAAAAGTATTCTTAGTCATGCCGGCGTCTTAGTTATATCCCGTCAAAGTTTTAGTAAGATCAGTCCAGCGGTCTGGCGTTCTTGACAGGCGTTGTAATTAATTTAAAAAAGTGGGCGTTAGAGTAGGCGTGTTCATACCAACTCAGAAACCTTCTCGGGCTCATGCACAACAACTTTGCCAAAAATAATCACATGATCAAATACATAGTTTACGATTCTATAAAGGACATACATACAAACATTTATTTTTTGAGATGGGGCATAAAAGTCGGCGTGGCACATAACATTTTTATTTTTACGTCGCCTTCAGTAAGATGTGTATACAACATGTTTGAAGTAAATCTGTAAAAAGCCATGCAGAAAAAATTAATCAATTTAAAAAAGTGGGCGTTAAAGTAGACGTGGTCCTACCAACTCAGAAACCTTTCCAGGCTCATGCACAACAACTTTGGTGAAGATAAAAACATGATCAGATGCATAGTTTGCGAGAATAGAATAGCTATTCTACTATAGGTGAAATGAATTTCAAAAAAGTACCAATATAAGTGTACTGAAATTTAGCCCTTTTTACACCTTTATATTTGAGTCATGAATGGCATGTTCTGGGTTCTTTTTTGTGTGGATGGAAGAATATTTTATCTTTTTTTTAATTTTTAAATTGAATAAATACTATCCAATGTCCGTTTTTACCCCTTTTTTGTCACCCGTGAAAAACTAATTTTCAAAAAATACCTATTAATTATCGGTAATACGTATTATTTGAAAATAATAGTCAGGGAATTTTTAGTGAGAAAATACATTTTGATAAAAAAGTACCAAAACAAGAATACAATTTTTAGGCCAAAGAAATTCAGATTTCAAAAAGTACCAAAAAGATTTCTAGTTTTTATTGATCTGAGCCAGATGCATTTAATATAGTATTTCTCATGGTGAAATTAAATACAAGGTGACAGCATAGCGCCAGCTGATTATTTTTTGCTATGTTCATGGTGAAATTGAAAATGTCAAAAAGTTGTTTACAAATAGTCAAAGTTTATATAAAAACGTTACAAAATTATTTTGTTTTTGAAAAATTGAGTTTTTTCGCCGTTTTATCTGCGTAAAATAGCTTAAAAGTGTTAAAAAAAAAACTATATTATATTAAATAGTGTGTTTGTTTTTTGAGTTGTTTTACTAAAAGTGTTAGTTTTTTTCTGTAAGATAAATGTTAAGATTCCTCTTTAAAAATGATTTTTTTTGCTGCAGAAAAATGCGTTGTTGCATCTTATGCCGTAAAAAAGGAGTAGCTGGAAGTGGTACTTTCCGACATTATATCTGCGGGAATTCGTTGTTTGTTAATGCCCAACGCTATGCCAATAGTGTAGCAGCAAAACAAAACAACAATGAATAGTGTTGTGCCTTTAGGGCTATCATGCCCAACAGAATTTCGAATGTCATCCGAAGTTAATCCATCAGAGAAACCTTCACATGGCTTACATTTATTTTCCATGGAAGAATTTTCGAATACTGCAGCTTCAAAGTGTCATGGGCAAATTCAGAGAGAAAAAGAATCTCAAACTGAGAAGTGATTAAAATTATCAATAATTTCATTAATGTACTTATTTCTTTTTTGTGCCTTTTATATATATACATAATTAAATTATATAATAATATAATTAATTATATTAATAAATTATCTATTTTATTATTTTTTGAAGAGCTTCTAATATTGCTTTTGCTGTTTCACTTTTAGTCCTTCAATTTTTGATACAGTATCAACAAATTATCAAGAAAAAATTCGCCAATTGGAATCTGAAAATAAAGATTTAAAATGTAAGCTCCTTTAAGTAAATTTAGCGCAGTAGATAGGTAATGGGGAGCAGAGACATCAAAGGAATGCCGCCGCCTTTTCCAATTGGAATTTGAATTGGTAGCAGAGGCTTCAAAGGAAAGCCGCCGCTTTTTGTAATTGGAATTTGAATGGGTCGATAGCGAATAGCTGACATGTCATGAAGGGAATCCAGTTGGATAGTAATAGTTTCTAGTTGGATAATAAGAGATGTGAAGAGAGTGAGAGAGGATTGTGTGGGAGAGTAAAAGCAGGTAGTTTTAAGGGTTGATAAATCAGGTAATATTTAAAATTAGTTTTCATTGTTTTGATTGAAAATTGAGTACCAGTGTATTTTTTCAAGACGATGAGGGATGAAATTGTATGTTTCCTAAATTATGATTGGCTGACTGTAATAGTTTGATCACATTTATCGTTTTGTGTGTATAATTTTCTAATTTTAAATTATTTTTACTATCTATTTTGTTAAATTTTCTGGATGGGATTTCCCAATTGCAATTTCTTTTTTTATTTTCATGAATGGGATTTCTAGCAGAATTTATTTGTATTTCAGTTATTTTGTTGGTTGAATATTTCTAACTAATTTTGAATTTTCATTCTCTAGTTTTAAGATTTTTATTTTGTATGAGATTAAAGAGTAAATTTAGAGTATATTATATAAAAACTTCAATTTTAAATATATTTTATTTATTTATTTATTTATATTTCTTATAAAAAACGTATAATAATTTTCTATTAAAAGAAATACATTATTTTTTTGTAAATTAAACTGAATACATTCACATGTATTTGATATAAACTCGCATATTTTACAAATCCTTGGGCAGTTGATGAAATGCTTCCCATGAATAGAATCAATCATTTTGATATTTTCATACTCGTCCAGCATGCGTTGAAAATGGTTTATTATTTGTAAATGTTCATCAAAAATACAACCATCAAAGTCATATAGAAACTTCTCAATTATACCTCTGTACGACATTTTCTTTAAAAATATGTTTCTTCGTTTAATTCTGTCTCCTCTTCCCATCTTTAACTGTCATTAATTTATTCCATACAAGTGTTTAAATCCAGAAATCATGAATGTGCAAGCATTTATTTGATATTAAAAAATTACACGAGGTGAATGTGAGATCAGTAACAATACATAACAAGATTGGTCATGCACAATATCAACTACCTGTACTTACTTTGTGCATTACACATTTATCTAAGACATGAATAAACATGTTTTTAAATTAAATATTAATTCTAATTATAAATTGAAAGGGCATAGAGATTGAATGGATTATGCACACGTGCACGTTAGTTTGTTGTAGATGGCATACAAAAGGTGCAAACTCCTATAGTGTCAACTGCTATTGATTGCAAATTGAGTACCTGTGTTTTTTGAAATGAAAAGACTATACTTGAATCCCTGCAGGTGGTGTGAGGAGGATGGATATCGCTGTGAAAAACAACAAACTCGAAAGTAAAAGAAAGGTCAACCTGTTGAATTAGAAAAGGAAAAGAGGTAATGTTTTAGCCCTTATGAAAACGACCGCTGTGAAAAACAACAACTTCAAAATACTGCATATAAAATATAATATTGCATTTATTATTTAAGTACTTGCATTTTTGTTTTCTGTAATCAGTGTATTGAATCATTCCCTCCAGTCAAAATATATTACTAAAGTCGGTTATATTTTTATAAATAAAAATAAAAAATAAATAAAGTAAAAATATTTTGTGAAATCAAAAATACGTATTGGCTCATTTCCTCCAGTGAAAATATATTACTAAAGACGGTTATATTTTAATAACTAAAAATTAAAAAAAAAAAAAAAAAATAAAATAAAAATATTTTGTAAAATCAAAAATGGCTCCAGCAATCTGTTCATTATGCTCCATGACTCTAAGCAGTCCAAGTATGCTGAAAGTGCATTACAATTTGCATTGCAACATTTGTAAAAAATTGTTTATGTGCAAATTCAAACTGAAGGAGCATATGGATATGCATAGCACTACTACATTGACGAATACTCACGATGCTACAAATTTTGAAATATGTCCTATATGCAATACTTCAATCTCTAAAAAAATGTTGAATGTCCATAAGAATCTTCATTGCCAGATTTGTAAAAAGTTGTTCATGAGTGCAGGAAAACTTAATGAACATAGGGAAGCCCATAATACTACATCACCACCGCATATTAATCCTAATGTCTCATATAAACATTGCAAGGATTGTAATGTAATGATTCCAACATCGTCATACCTTACTCACATAAGGACCAGCAACCACAAAAACAAATGTGAAAAGGTTAGTTTAAGCGATAAGTTGACGGTGAGAAAAAGTGATTTCGAAGGGAGAATTCAGACATATTCCTTTTTAAATAAAAAAGAAGAAATTCTATTTCCGGAAGAATTCTTCAATAGTGCAAAAGAAATTATTGTGAAGCAATTGGAAGAATGTAGTCTTAAACATACTACATTTAAATTTAATTTTGAGCTACTATGTGAATATATGAAGGTAATTGATGATGACTTTAAGATTGCTCCAATGGGACATATTTCAAAAATGAGTCTGATAACAAAAGCAGATGACATGGCAGAGATTTACGAGAAGCATGCGAATGAAGTTTGCATAAAAATGGAGGAGTTTCAGGAAAGAGATAGTGGATGGACACTAATTTCAATAATAACCCTTGAAATTAATATAAATAAAGCTTCAATAATAAGAGGATCAAGCTTCATCCCATTACCTAAAAGTATTGCTTTCACAAAAGGCCTCATCAATATTGAAAATAAAGATGATTTCTGCTTCAAATGGTGCCTCATTGCAGCTTTGTATACGGATGAAAATCTTAATTTCCGACAAAGAAAAAATTGTAATATTTACAATATAAGTAGCATAGAAAATGCACGAATTGCTTTGGGAGAGATGGAGCTTAATTTTGAGGGGATGCAATTTCCTCTAGAATTGAAGCAAATAAAGTTATTTGAAAAGAAGAATATTGTTAGCATTAATGTGTTTGGGCACAATGGAAAATCCATCATTGGACCCTACTACGTCACATGTGAGGAGAAGGAGAAACATATTAATTTACTTCTACTACATTCCGGTGAAAAATTTCACTATGTACTCATCAATGATATCTCCAAGTAAGTTATTTCCCTATCACTTTTAAATATTAATTTTAAGTTATATATTTTTTTTTTTTTCTTTAGGCTTTTACGATCAAGCATTACATCGCATAGAGGTAAACTTTTCATATGCAACACATGTCTTTATTACACACATGATGAGCAAATCCACAATAATCACAAACAAGTATGTGGTAAAAAAATTACCCTAATGCCCAAACCGGAGAATGCATTTGTGATGTTTAAGAACTATCAAAAGCAATTAAATGTACCATTTGTAATATATGCAGATTTTGAATCAATTTTGGAGAAAACTGATGAACAGGTGAGCAGTAGCACATGTAATGTACAAAAACACATTGCGTGTGCTTTCGGTTATTTCATTAAGTGTAATTTTAAGAAAGAGAATGATAGGCATAGGTATTATTTCGGTGAAGATGCATCTAAAATTTTTGTAGAGAAAATTGTATATGATGCAACCGAGATTTATACCAACCATTTATCTAAAGTACAACAAATGGTGATGAAACCAGATGAACTAGATTTGCATAAAAGGTCAGAAATATGTCACATTTGCCATAAACTTTTATATAACGATAAAGTTAGGGACCACTGCCATCTCACTGGTACTTATCGAGGCGCTGCTCATAATGAGTGTAATTTAAAATATCAAACTCCAAAGTTTATTCCAGTTGTTTTCCACAACCTTTCCGCTTATGACATGCACCTTTTTTTCAAAGAATTGTCATCTATTCAGAACGCTAGTATTAAAGTTATCCCATTAAATAAAGAGCGAAATATTTCACTTTCAGTTTATATTAAATTAGACAGAAATCACGGATTTGAAATACGTTTTATAGATTCATTTAGATTTATGGCTTCTAGTCTAGATAGTTTAGCTAAAAACCTTGACATTTGCGATTTTCATACAGTTCGTGATAGATTCACCGATGAAAATCAGTGTAATTTAATAAGAAGAAAGGGAGTGTTTCCATACTCATATATGGATTCTTTAGTAAGGTTTTCAGAAACGGAGCTTCCAAGTAGAGACAAATTTTTTAATATTCTAAATAATGAGGAGTGTCCTGCAGAAGAATATGAGCATGCACAAAAAGTGTGGAATGAGTTCAATTGTAAGACTCTTCTGGATTACACAGAACTTTATTTAAAAACAGATGTTTTACTTCTTGCTGATATATTTGAAAATTTTCGGAAAATATGTAAGAGTATTTATAATCTAGATCCGTGTCACTACTACACTGCCCCAGGATTATCTTGGGATGCAATGTTAAAGACCACTGAAATTAGATTAGATTTATTCACTGATAGTGATATGTACATGTTCATGCAAAATGGAATAAGGGGTGGTCTTGTGCAATGCTCAAAGAGGTATGCTAAAGCCAACCATAAATACATGAATAATTTCGATGAGAGTAAACCATCAGAATATTTAATGTATTTGGATGCCAACAATTTATATGGTTGGGCTATGTCCGAATATCTACCTTATGGAGGTTTCGAATGGTTAAGTCATCAAGATCTCAATTACTTTGACGTTAACAAAATATCAGATACTTCTGAATATGGTTTCGTTTTAGAAGTAGATATCGAGTATCCAGATTCACTACATGATTATCATAATGATCTACCCTTTTGCCCACAAAATAAAATCACTGGTAAATCGAAATGTAAAAAATTAATAGCTGATCTTACATTTAAAAATAAATACACTATTCATTACAGAGTTTTAAAACAGTGTATTTCTGAGGGTCTTGTATTGAAAAAAGTACACAGAATTTTAAAATTCAAACAGTCTCCATGGCTTCAAAAGTATATTCAGCTTAATACATTTCATAGAACAAATGCTAAAAATGCATTTGAAAAGGATTTTTTTAAGCTTCTCAATAATGCTGTTTATGGGAAAACCATGGAGAGTGTTGATAAAAGAAAAGACATACGTATTGCAACTAAATGGGAAAATACAAATAAAAATCATTTGGGTCTAAGATCGTTGATCTCTAAACCAAATTTTCAAAGTTTATGTAAGTTTAGTGACGATATGTATGCAGTCGAATTGAAAAAAATGGACTCCTGTTATGACAAACCCATATATATAGGTTTCACAGTTTTAGAATTATCCAAATGGAAGATGTACAACTTTCATTATAATTATATGAAACCAAAATTCGATGAAAAACTCTCCCTTAATTATATGGATACAGATTCCTTTATTTATTCAATTCAAACTAATGATTTTTATGATGACATTCGAAACGACATTAAAATGAATTTCGATACATCAGAATATAAAAAAGATAATCATTTCAATTTCCCTAATTTAAACAAAAAGGTATTAGGAATGATGAAAGATGAGAACAATGGAAATGTAATGACTGAATTTGTAGGTTTACGTTCCAAAATGTACTCCCTTTCAAGTCTTAATTCTGACGATATAAAGAAATCAAAGGGTGTAAAAAAGTCCGTTATTCAAAAACTCTCGATAAATGACTATAAAGATTGTTTATTTGAACAAAAAATTTTGACAGACGAAATGTATTTATTTAGATCCAAAGCGCATCAATTATATACCCAAAAATTACATAAAGTTGTACTTAGTCATACTGATGATAAAAGAAAAATTATGATAGATAGAATAAAAACACGTGCTTGGGGTCATTACAAAGATCGTGTGGATAACAACTTTATGGATATTGA
This sequence comes from Bellardia bayeri, assembly GCA_950370525.1. NCBI lineage: Eukaryota > Metazoa > Arthropoda > Insecta > Diptera > Calliphoridae > Bellardia > Bellardia bayeri. Next base: position 51,407,765 of record OX493264.1, on the reverse strand, counting down.
TGAAGATAATTTTTCTTGTTAATTATCTGTGAGATGGTAGTGGTCAAATATATATGTATATAAAGCTAACATATAAATAAGATAAAAAAAAAAAAAAAAAAAAAAAAAAAAAAAAAAAAAAAAAAACTATTCTTTTTATGTTTTAATAAATTATTTATTTCTTAAATATAAGTTAATAGTGTAGACATAGGAAATAAGTATTTATTCCTTAAAAAATTATTTATAATATTTAATCTAATGTATCAGAAAATTTGTGAATATATAATTTTATATATAAATAAATATTAAATGTTTAACATTGTAAGTTATAAAATTTATTAAAATTAACTTTTCCTAGTTTTAAGATAAACATTTGTAATATATATGTGATGATAATAATAATTATAATAAATAAAAAAAAAAAAAAATAATAATAATAAAACAAATTTAATAAATTAATGTTTTTTAATATAAAGTAGAATTTTCTTTTTCTAGTAATATAGCATTTCGTAAGGCGCAAACCCCATAGTTGTGATAACTACAATAAATGTGGTCCATATACTTCATTTCCAGTTGCTTAAAATTAAGACAGCCAGTATCTTCTATATTAAAAACTTTTTGTTTTAACATTTTCTCCAACCAAATCACTTTTTCAGCACCTTTAACATATACTTTGGAATACTTTAGATTTGTTTTTAAAAAATTGCATACACTATTAAATGATATGGATCCATCATTCCAATTAAGATTATGGAAATTGTTTATTAGCCAATTGGCTTCTCTTTGCTGATTCATTGACAAACACTTAAAATTAAATGGTGGTTTTATTATGAAATTAATATACTCCTTAGAATTGAAAACAATTGCAACTTCTTTTACGATGAAATTATGTGATTTAAATTTAAAACCTTGCAAATCCATAAAAACAATTTTGGGGTGCATTTTTATATGATTTATAAGACCTTTCGAACTTGTTCTTTTAATGGTATGTATTCAATTAAACGATCATGAATAAGAATACAGTATGCTGATGTATTTTCTGGAATATTGGTAGAAGCTTCAAATTCAATTTTTATGTCAATAGGTCCGCTACTGATAGATTCATTTTGGTGACTGACATCTATCACAACTATCGGTGCTTTATTTTTAAACTCTTGGGAAGTGAGTAGAGGTTGAGCATCTCTAATATAGTAGTTTTGTTGAAATCTTAGATACATATCATAAAGAATTGCGAAGCGTTCATTTTTAAATTTTATGTTCAGATCATCATATGGATATGATTCTGAATTTAAATGTACTTTTATATTAGTAAGATCACAATGAATAAATTTATTTTTATTCTGAAAAGCTACTAATACAAAACGAGGGCGCTCTCTATTTGCAGCAAGTTTTACGTTCCAAATATGACTAGTTCCTGTGTTAAGTTGTGGATTAATATGACAATCCCAGCTTCGAAATGCTATTGGTATAGAAGTACCACTGCTTATTATCTTAATCATATTCAACTTACTAAAATCAGATAATTGCACATGCGGAATTCTCCATGAAATATTTGAAATTGTCATTTTAGCTTTTTCAGTAGAAACAGTTGAGTACACTAGATCTTCATCATTCTTATTGCGTAACATAATCAACTCATGTTTACCATTTAATATTATTTTATTATAATCTTCAGCAAATCCAAGCAATATTTTTAGTGGTACATAGAAATTAAAATATCCATTTACAAGATCCACATCATCAACTTTATTCCATCCAGCATTGAGCAATCCATTGCTATCGGTTGGTGATAAAGAAACAAAGTTCTTTATTGTACTTGTAAAACCCAAATGTCGCGTACGATCAATTTCAATACCATTGAGTTCATAACGAATTTCATCAAATAGATATGCAACAAAATTATTTTTTAATTTAAAGTTGGATGAGGAAGGTACTAATTTAGTATTAGTAGCATCTTTAACGAATCCTTCTACATATATAAAACTTTCACCAGGTAAGACATATAAGTCTTGATTTTGTATTGAAATTCTAATTTCATCATTATTGTTGTAAGATTGAAGATATGGTGTATACGTGTGGTAGTCCTTTTTAATAATATTTTCATCAGACAAGGGTTTTTCGAGTACATCTATTATTGAACTCATGGTTTTCTCAATTTAAAATTTAACGATTTAAGAAATTCTTTGTTTGCTTGTGTCAAGTTTTTATGTGGTAATGATTTCTTTAATTTTAATTTAGCTGATAATTGTTTATTACGAGAAAATGAGACTTTATGTTTGGATATATTCTTATTATAAATTATCATTATCTTGTGGGTTTTAAATGAATTCGTATTGTAATTTCCTCTCCTCGAAAATTAATTAAATTTCCGTCTTGGTCAACTACTTGTAGAGTTAAGGAGCTTATCTCTCGAGAGTTGACTGGCAAATAAATGAGATTTCTCGGAATCTCATCAATTTTATACCCTGGTGGAACATTAATTGCAAACTCATGTAATGTGTGTGCTTGAGAGTTATTCATATATGTGTTGACGGATATATTGCTCTCCACTCGTAAGAGATTGACTTTAAAAATGTTGACTGGAAGATCTGAATAGTGATTCTCATTTGGATTTAAGATTTTTTTATTAAATCCAAGCAGTTTTCCAATTGTATTTTCTTTATTAAAATAAACTAAATCAATAGAGCTATTAACTCTTACTTGCATTGTATTATTATTAGCTTCTATATCAATTTTATTTTTTGGACTGTATCGTTTGTATTGCTCTTTTATATAATCAACAATATCATTCAATTCATAGGATCCAATTGGAATTTCAATTATATGATCACCAATATGAAACTTGTTATTATAAACGTCTACATTGGGAATGCTGTTGTATGAATGAAAATCAGTCAGAGCACACTCATATTCACCATCCAAATAAATTGGAGGGAAATAATTAGCTGATAGCTCAGATGATTTAGAGCTCAATGTAAGTGTTATTGACATTATGGTTGTCGGAGAGTAAATAAAATAAATTTAACACAATGTTGTTTTTTTAAGGAAATTTATAAGTTTATTTTCCATTACAAGATATATAAATACTACATCAATTATATTATTTTATTTATTTATTATTATTATTATTATTATTACTAACTACAATATATCAGTTTTATTAATCCAAGAATTATGATAATTTGGAAATCCCAACCATTTAACAAATGCTTTTCCTCCTTTAACTTTAAGAACTTTTTCGACAAGGTACGTATCTGGAAATCGAGTTTTGGAAAGTTCTTCATCATAGAATCCTCCTTCTATTGGATTTCCACGATAGTCTTCTAATATGTACGTTGTAGGATATGTATTCTTTACTGTTTTTATTTTAAAAATTTCTGTAGTCCAATTGGGTGTATACCCCTTTTCAAAAATATGTTTGTATTTACTGATACGTACATAATCACCGACATTGAATTTTGATATTTTATATATTTTTATATGGTTGTATACTGTGCTAAGCAATTTCTTCTCATTTGTTGAATTGACTTTGATTGGAGGCATTTTGATGGTACGATGAATTTTTCTGTTGTAAGCATCAACTAAATTATTGTAAATATCGAGCCAATAATATGAACCATTGAAACTAAATTCTCTCCACATCATTCCTTTTAAGGTTCGATTGAATCGTTCTACTATTGATGCTTTCATTCTACTAAATGTTGAGTAGTGATTAATATTATGTTTATCCATTAGTTTTTGAAAGTCCTTATTGAAAAACTCTTTACCATCATCTGTTTGTAAATTTTTGGGAATCCTACCTAATTTAAAAATATTTTCCATTTCCTGGGCTACTTCAATTGCTGTTTTTGTTTTAAGTGGTTTAGCCCATGCAAATTTTGAAAAGGTATCAATTACAGTCAATAAATATCTATAGTTTTTATTATGTGTAGAATAATTCCCCATTTCAACCAAATCAGCTTGCCAGAGGTCATCTATTCCTTTCATTACAACTCTTCGACGTTTAAAAACTTTTCGAGCTTGTTTATGGAGTTCATTTACTAAGGTTCTTTTTGTAGTCATAATTTAATTCTTTTGTAAAATAATATCGTATGGGTTGTTATCTGTTGACGTATTTTCACCTATTGTGATATATTCAAAGTTATCATATCTATAAATTTTCTCTTTTATCCTGCTGATTTCTTCTTTAGTAGATGTATTATACTTTATAATTTGATCTCGAATATCATTAATATTTTTTTCTAAATGCTCCATTAACTCCTTTTGTACCTTTTCAATGTAATATTGCAAAAACACTTTACTGATAGCATCATTCTCTTCCATAGCATTTTCCACATTTCTGATTCTTTTGTTTTGGACGTCAATATTGCTATTCGCATCCATAAAGAACCCCAACAATTTAGGTACATTTTTTATTGAAATTATACCACTTGTATCGTTCAGGTAGTGTCCAAATTTATCAACAGACATAGTTCATTTAAATTAATATTATTGTATAATATTAGCTTCATATAATTCTTCAATAATTGATACAATCTCGTTATTGTGATTCGTATGACCAGCAGCTTGTGATGCTATTAGTAGTCTAAGTCGATCTACCAACTCATTTGGATCATCCCAATATATATAGTTAGGTTTCTGTGAATTCACAGTCATTAATCCAGTACCAATATAGTTCTGGTTTGTTGTTTCATGTGATGATGATGTTGAGGGTATAGATTGCTTCATATTTTTATCTTTAAATAATTTTCCAATAATGTGCTTATATTTATAGGCTCTCGTACCTTTTATTTTACCATCAGCTTGAAAATCTCGTTTGTATGCACTTGTATTAATCAATATTTTTTTATAAATTTCAAGTTCAGATTTATCATAGTTCTTTGGAATTTTATGAAACATTAATGAAAATAATCCTGGTGTAAGAGCCCATATTTGATTTCCAATTATAATTTTATCGTCATTGAAGTTAATCTTACTGTCACCAAATTTCCACTCATTATTGGAATCTCTATGTGGACCATAGAGATTGTCTAACTCATTTATCTTTTGTAAATGTACTAAATCTTTATCATTTCTATTAGTATTTAAAATTTCACTTTCTGACTGAGAGTAAAAATCATCGTAATCATCTGAGTTGTTGGAGTTACTTAATAATGTATCTTCAACAATTTTCTTTGGAGTACTTTTGTTAATCGTTGGTATTTTAGATATAGGATTTGAATTAATAGTGAATTCATGTTTAAGTTCTTTATTTTCAAGTTTTGGAATTATTTTTATAGCTTTTGAGTTTTTAATAAAGTCATTCAAAGGTTCTGTTATGGGTTTAAATGTATCTTTAAGTTGTTCATGCATATCCGCTTCACCAACTTTCATACTACGAAGTTTTTTCTTCAATACATTTCTCGTTTTTATCAAATCCATCAATACATTTTTATTCATTTTAAATAAGTAATTCGGTTTTCTTATCAAATTATGAATTAGTGTCTAGATTAATGATGTTACATTATCAGATCAGCTTTCAGCCCTGGTATAAGATAATATGTTAAATCAGCTATCTGGTATTATAAAAGCGATGATATTATTTTAGATATTGGATTAGGTTACTTAGAAATCAGTTAAAAATAGTAGATACAAATATTTACTAAGTTGTGGTATGTTAAAAGTTCAATGTTATACTAATATTTAAATGTAATATGTATAATAATTTATATTGTTATGAAATTGTCAAATTGCTTTCGATATCGTCCATTATTCAATTCGTCATCTTTACTAATCACTAAAAATCCATATTTATCTTTCCAACATTCTCGACAAATTTCATAAAAGTTTTGAAAACTCATATCGCTTGCAACATGATCACTATAAACATGCTTCACATTCATTTCATCTTGCTTAAACATTATGATCATATTAGCATTATCTCGTATCAAATGTTTTGGAATTCTTGTATAAGTTTGACATAAATAAAATGAGTCAATATTTTTGTGTCGACCCATACAAAAGTATGTACGTATGTTATTCTGCTTTTCACATGCAACATCATCAAATATCATAATTGAGTTAGAATTTGCTTTATAAGGAGATATTACTGATTCATTTTCGGAAAATGTATAATATCCCATTCCTTTAATTGGTGTTATTAATTTCCTTAAATATTCATATTTTGGTTGATATAGTGATTTGGAGTATAAATAGATGTTCTCAAATTTTAAACCATTAGGACTTTCCAACAATCCAATCATAACATTAGTCTTGCCACAATTCGAGGGACCGACTATCAGCGCTCGAATAGAATTCGGTAATAAAGAACTGTGCCTTATTTTTGAATTGCTTTTCACTGAAGAATCAATATTGCGAATGGAAATATTTTTATGTTGTTTAATTAAGCGCATCTTTATAACTGATACTAATCATATATAATTAATATTTTTTTATAGAATAAAATAAAATGGTTATACACTATAACAAAGATATTAGTTATAAAAGAACAGTCATCGGAGAAGGTTTAGTGGATAAAATAATAAACTCTCTACCTATTGAACTACATCTTCCTGGATATCAATATTGTGGCCCTGGAACAAAACTACAAAAACGTTTAAATCGGGGTGATAAAGGAATAAATAAATTAGACACAGCTTGCAAAGAACATGATATAGTATATTCAAACAATAAAGACATAAATATAAGACATCAGGCTGATAAAATTCTTGAAAATAAAGCTTGGGAACGAGTTCTTTCAAAAGACAGTACTCTACCAGAAAAATCATTTGCTTATTTGGTAACAAACACAATGAAAGCAAAAAGAAAATTAGGCATGGGTTTGAAGAAGAATAACATAAATAAAGATTCAAAAGTAAGTAAATCTAGTGGAAGAAAACTTTTCAATGCAACAATAAAAACAGCAACAAAAATTTTAAAGAAAGAAAAGCCACAAGATATTAACTCTGCTATTAGAATTGCTCGTAAAGTCATTAAAAACTCTTTTAAAGGAAAAAAGTCTCATGTTGCAATTCCTCGAGTAATAAATGTTCCAAAAATTGGTGGTTTTTTACCTCTAATACCCATTCTAACTGCTCTTGGTGCAATTGGTAGTTTAACTGGTGGTGGTGCAGCCATAGCAAAAGCTATAAATGCCGCAAAGGATGCTAAAAATCAACTTGATGAAGCAACCCGACATAATAAAAATATGGAGGCCATAGCAATGGGAAAAGGTCTTTACCTCACACCATATAAAAAGGGATATGGATTGGTTTGTAAAGAGAAACCAAAAAACTTTTAGAAATGCTACCTAAGAGACCACTAACTGATCTCGACCTGAAATACTTGTCAAAAAATATTCCATATTTTAGAGGAATTTTCATGTTAGACACACTACCAAAGCGTTCTAGAAAAATAGAATGTGGTATCATCAACTTAGATTTATCAACAGGATCTGGAACACATTGGGTAGCATATTATAAAAATAATCAACACAACGAATATTTCGATAGCTTTGGAAATTTACAACCTCCTTCTGAATTGATTAAATACCTAGGAAAAAATATAAAATATAACTACAATCAACATCAAGATTATAATTCGTATAATTGTGGACAATTATGTATTAAATTTCTGTATCATATGACTGAAAGAAATAAATAAATAAAAAATTGATATTAATAATGAAAACGTTTTTATTTATGAATTTATTTTAATTTTTAATTTAACTAAATATTAAAAAATTTAATAAAGATATAGGCTTTAGATTTGCCATACAGGATATTGACCGTTTGGAATAAAGTCAACCATTACATCAAATGTGTCTAAGCGCAAGCCTCGTTCTCCCTCTCTTTGGATACGGAATATACCTGATGATAGCTCAGTCATCTCTTCATCGGATAATGAATTGTACCGGTTTGGCAAAAACATTATATTTTCTTCCAGCTCAATTTGAATGGTTGGGCCATATTTTGTTGTCGTCCTTTTTGCATTTAAGACTGCATACTTTTTGTCAGTTTCCAAATCCTTAATATGAATAAGGGTTTTGTTGGAAAAGCTGTTGAATTTTTTAATTAAATTTTTAGCTGAATCCATTTTTTTATTTTTTTTTTTTTTTTTAATGTTTGTAGTTTGTAGTAGTTGTCACTTGAACTAATTTTCTTATATTGATCTTTAAATTTTTCCGATAAGTCTTAATAGCAAATTTGAATTTTTTTAACAAACATTGTTAGAGAGTAAAAGAAATATGTATATGTATATACCCCTCGCTCGCTCCTCGCTCTATCTTCAATATGAATAAAATTGTTTTATAGATAAAATAGAATTTAGCATGATGTAATAGGAGAAAAATATTAAATATATCCATCCTTCTCACACTACCTGCAGGGATTCAAGTATAATCTTTTCATTTCATTTTGAAGGATCGTAGTGGAATAAATTAAATATAAGTCTTCAATAAAGGAGGCACTAGAAAGTGTAAAAAAAAAAAAAAAAAAAAAAAAAAAAAAAAAAAAAAAAAAAAAAAAAAAAAAAAGAGAAAGGGACAGAATACTGTTTTTAAATGGAGTAACAAAGAAAACAATATTATTTGGAAATAAAACACATTAGTGTAAAAGATTCAGAAAAATGTAGTTAATAACCGAAAATTTTAATAAACTAATAGTAACAATAAGAACGTCAATATAACAAGTTGTAAATAATAATAACTAAAATTAAAATAGAAAATGAGTTTAATAAGAGAGATTGTTCAACAATTTTTAATTGATTTTCAAGACTCATTATTATATGAGCACCGGGAGACGCTCAACTTTTTTGTGTCCATGCTGGAACAAAATGAGGACTATGGAGTAATAGATGAGGAAGATGGGGAAAATGGAAGCCATTTTAAGAGCTGCCCTTGGTCCGAGCCGAGCTGTGAAGAAGGTCCAGACACCTGCAGATGTTCCGTATTTCATTTCCGGAAGGATATTGTACTCAAATTAATTCAATCATACTATAATTTTCGCCAAAATATTTAATAAAATAAAAATTATATTTACTTTATTTACTATTAAATAGAAAAGAAAAAAAAAACACACAAACTCAAATAATTGGTAAATATAATAAATAAAAAAGCAAATAAATCAAAAACACAAAGGCTATTCTTCTTATTGATTGACTTTTAAAAAGATAAATTGGGTAAACAAACGAATTTCTTATTTATTTATTAGAGCGGTTCTTTTCATAACAGCTAAAAACTAAAATAGCTAGATTGAGAAAAAAAAAAAAAGAATTGTAAATGGGAAATCCCATCCAGAAAATTTAACAAAATAGACAGTAAAAATAATTTTAAAATTAGAAAATTATACACACAAAACGATAAATGTGATCAAACTTTTACAGTCAGCCAATCATAATTTAGGAAACACACAATTTCATCCCTCGTCGTCTTGAAAAAAATACACAGGTACTCAATTTTCAATCAAAACAATGAAAACTAATTTTAAATATTACCTGCTTTATCCTCTGGTTTATAGCACTTGACACTATAGGAGTTTGCACCTTTTGTATGCCATCTACAACAAACTAACGTGCACGTGTGCATAATCCATTCAATCTCTATGCCCTTTCAATTTATAATTAGAATTAATATTTAATTTAAAAACATGTTTATTCATGTCTTAGATAAATGTGTAATGCACAAAGTAAGTACAGGTAGTTGATATTGTGCATGACCAATCTTGTTATGTATTGTTACTGATCTCACATTCACCTCGTGTAATTTTTTAATATCAAATAAATGCTTGCACATTCATGATTTCTGGATTTAAACACTTGTATGGAATAAATTAATGACAGTTAAAGATGGGAAGAGGAGACAGAATTAAACGAAGAAACATATTTTTAAAGAAAATGTCGTACAGAGGTATAATTGAGAAGTTTCTATATGACTTTGATGGTTGTATTTTTGATGAACATTTACAAATAATAAACCATTTTCAACGCATGCTGGACGAGTATGAAAATATCAAAATGATTGATTCTATTCATGGGAAGCATTTCATCAACTGCCCAAGGATTTGTAAAATATGCGAGTTTATATCAAATACATGTGAATGTATTCAGTTTAATTTACAAAAAAATAATGTATTTCTTTTAATAGAAAATTATTATACGTTTTTTATAAGAAATATAAATAAATAAATAAATAAAATATATTTAAAATTGAAGTTTTTATATAATATACTCTAAATTTACTCTTTAATCTCATACAAAATAAAAATCTTAAAACTAGAGAATGAAAATTCAAAATTAGTTAGAAATATTCAACCAACAAAATAACTGAAATACAAATAAATTCTGCTAGAAATCCCATTCATGAAAATAAAAAAAGAAATTGCAATTGGGAAATCCCATCCAGAAAATTTAACAAAATAGATAGTAAAAATAATTTAAAATTAGAAAATTATACACACAAAACGATAAATGTGATCAAACTATTACAGTCAGCCAATCATAATTTAGGAAACATACAATTTCATCCCTCATCGTCTTGAAAAAATACACTGGTACTCAATTTTCAATCAAAACAATGAAAACTAATTTTAAATATTACCTGATTTATCAACCCTTAAAACTACCTGCTTTTACTCTCCCACACAATCCTCTCTCACTCTCTTCACATCTCTTATTATCCAACTAGAAACTATTACTATCCAACTGGATTCCCTTCATGACATGTCAGCTATTCGCTATCGACCCATTCAAATTCCAATTACAAAAAGCGGCGGCTTTCCTTTGAAGCCTCTGCTACCAATTCAAATTCCAATTGGAAAAGGCGGCGGCATTCCTTTGATGTCTCTGCTCCCCATTACCTATCTACTTAGCGCTTGATTCTATGCGGAAAATATTTACAGAAGGTCAAATGCGAAGAAGGTCAACGTTGAACAATATTTTTATGTACCACCACATTTTCGCCCAGTGACACCTTGACCAAACTATACGTAGGGCTTTTATAGATACATATTATTTTTGTGGAAGATATACATCTGTTTCAGTTCGACAATGCCCATATCAGATACTAAGGGGTATGTCCAACGATTTATGATGTCATTGCTGACAATTTGATAAGTCAGCCAATTGTTCACCTTTCGAGCATACTGTTCGCGTGGCAAGAGGGAAACACAGATACGACTGTCTAGAATTTCCTCATTAATCAAAATGCCCCGAACAAAATCATCACGACTTTCGAAATTGTTTAAGAAAATAAAATAAACAATTTTTCACTACTATTGTTTTCTGTTTTTATCCATGTTTGTATGTTTGTTTTCTTTATTTTATGCCAGATGTTTTTGACAGTAACGAAAGTATTACACAAACAAAAATGCCTGTTGTTCTTGCCTTGTTGTAATTGTTGTAGCAATGCTGTCACTTTGTATTTAATTTCACCATGGTATTTCTATGTTTTTTTATGTAGGAGATATATTTGCAGTGTCGCCAAAACATGCCGGCAAAAAAATAGGCAGAATTGAATAAAAAAACGCCAGAAACCGCTAAACGTTAAAAATGAACCAGCTGAAATTCGGCTAAATATTACTGTATGGGTACACGGGTTAAATAGTTGGGTAAATGTAAGATAAGAGGGGATAACTTACGATTTTGATGTGGACTGTAAGATGAGATGAGGATGGTTTACCGTATTCCTGGGTGATGTGGATGATGGCCAAGTGGTGGATGTTCCCTTATTCTTGATGCTAGAGGATGATGGGGAAGATGATGAAAATGGATGAAGCTGTGGTTGGTTGGCAAAGCCTTAAAACTGCCGAATTCCTTATTTAATAATATTTGCAGTTGCAAATGAGACGGCTTCTGTCAATCAAAGCTAAAAGTCTTTTGTTTAATAATTTTCTTATTATATTTTGATTGTTTTTTATTCCACAATATATACTCAATATGGAGTATATTTCACACAGGCTATATTTATTAAATTTTTAATTATATTAGTAACTCTAATATTATTTGTTGGCTTTTTTGTATTTGTTTATTTACAATTTTACTCCAGCTTAAAGATTTTAAAGACTGGTTGTACTTGGTATTTTATTTCGAAATTAATTTAGTTGTTGTTTTTTGCTTATAAATTTTATTCTTTTCTGGACTAAATAATTGAAACACTTTGTTTTACATGGGGGTCACTTTTTATTTATTTTAATTTATTTAGAATTTAACAATTAATAAACGGTTGATAATGAGTGATGGATGCTCTACCTTTGATGGTTTAATAGTGAGTGAGTGTGGTTTAAAAACCACCACCACAATTGTCTGTCGGTATGAGAAACAAAGAGACAAAAGCAACGAGTAACACTGCAGTTGCAGTGTTACCGTACGAAAAAAATGACTTCCCTTGTTTATAGGGTTTTCGTGCCTAAACATCCCGCCCCCCTTGTTATATCCATGATAACAAAGTTGGGGAATGTTCAGGGTTCCATATCCATACCAGACAGACACTTGTGTTTACATTATAAGAAAATAGAGAATCACTATGATAATGTTTTAAAAATAGTATAACTATAAAAATTCACAAAAAAGGGTTTAATCTATTCCAAGTTCAAGATGAATGCAAAGAAAGGTTGAGTATGTATCATAACAATAATATTCAATATAAATGAAACAATGCGAATGTAAAACAGAGGTAAGTATAAGTACAGTAGTTTTGACTTAATTGCCACTCTTTTAGCTGCCAATTTGAGATACCTGCCAAAAAACTACAAAATTTTACTCATTTCTTTAATTTCTTATGAAATGTACTTGTTTAAGTGCCAATTTCATATGTGCCAATTTAAGTTAGCTGCCACAAATATTTGGAATTATTGTCCCATATTCGTTGATAATTTTTTATTTAAATCCCACAAAATTTTTTTTGCAACTAACGAACAAATATTGAAGTTTAGTATCTACCTCCAAATACTGCTGCCATACTACAGCCCTTGGATCAAAATTATTGTTAAAAAGCAAATATCTGCTTTGGAGAGAGAAGTTTCTATTCCAGACTTCTATAAATTTATAATCTTTTGGACGTTCTCTTCTTTGTAAAGCTGTCATGGTGGCTGGTAAATCCAGGGACTATTTCAAATTGTTTCAGAAAAGTAAACTAGTACATATTAATTTAAATTGTGTTCATCAAAGAATTTAAAAATGTATTTTTTTTTAAGGCTGGATTTGATAAAGCTCCTGAAAGAGGCCTTATCATTCCAGATACAGACTTTCTAGAACTGATACCAAATTATTCAGACTATATTAACTGTGACGCCGATGTTGATTGTTACAGAGAGTTATCGGATAACGAAATTCTCGACTCTATTAAAGAAACTAGTTACTCCTACTGAGGATGAAGATGAAGGAGACAATGAAGAAAATAACGTCTAATTCAAAATTCTATCGACTAAGTAGGCATTAGAAGCTTTGAGTGTCCTCCAAAAATATTGTATGCACCACGAGATTGATATAATTCCAAAAACTATTGTGGATCATATCCTAAAGAGTCTATAAAAGCTTTTAAGCAAACTTCAATTATTGAATATTTTTCTTAAATGTTACTTTTTAATTACCTGTTCCTTGTTTACTTGTTCCTTTTAATTTATATTATTTTTCCTGAAGTACATTTATGTTGTTTTATTAATAAATAATAAATGAAAAGAATATTTTTATTTTTTTTAAGTTTTAGTTATAAAAATAGGAAATTGTGTGAATCGCACTTATGGGCCTCTTCTGTGGCTGGTAAACGAATCAGATAACTGCCAATTTTTGGCAGTTTAAAAAATTTAACTTAAGTGCCATTTTGACTTACCTGCCACAAAATGCGTGCAAAACACGGTGTGGCAGTTAAGTCAAAAGTACTGTACAAGGAAAATTCAATTTTTAGGAAATAGGGTAGGTACATATGTATAATTAAATTTTTAGATAAGTAAGGTAAGTAAATGTAGGTGTATAATTCAATATAATATAATTTTACAATGAGTTCATTTTTATAAAAAAGAGGTAAGTATAATACAAGGAGAATTCAATTTTTAGGGAATAGGGTAGGTATATATGTATAACTAAATTTTTAGGTAAGTAAGATAAGTAAAGATATGTGTATAATTTTACAATGAGTTAATTTTAATAAAAAGGAGGTAAGTATAATACAAGGAAAATTCAATTTTTGTGGTGATTCAATATTCATATTTTTAGATATATAGATAATTAAATTTGTAGGTAAGTAAGATAAGTAAATATATGTGTATAATTTTACAATGAGGTAGTTTTAATAAAAAAGAGGTAAGTATAATACAAGGAAAATTTAATTTTTATGGTGATTTAATATTCATATTTTTAGATATATAGAAAACAATAAAATGATGGATCTGGTTGAAATTAAGATTATTACACCCCGAACTTTCCAATAAGGACCCATCCTAAGACCGTGTCCTGAGCTAGTGGACCAATGTTTGCCACCTGAATGCCGCTTCGGATCATGCGGGGGTAGATATCCGCTCCCAGGATGAAGTTGATTGAATGGCTTTCAAAAAAATCAGGATCGGCCAGCCTCAAATTGCGGTATGTGTCACTCACGCTGCGGTCCAATGTCTTTTTTGATGTTTCCACGGGCAGGTCGGTATTAATTCGGGCTCGTATTGTGAAATTCCCGTGTTCTTCTTCAAACCGGCTCCGAAAAGTGAATTGGCACCACTTATCGACATCAACCTCTCAAACGGTAGATGATACCGTTCCACAATAAATTCGGCTATGTAGCTCGTGGGGGTGCAGGGGTCTATTAGGCCTCGTACTGGGTGCCAATCATTTTTTATTTTTCTCCGAATGATAACAGTGGGGGTGACAGTGGTGTCGGCTGCCCGGCTCAGGTAAGAGTTGGCTCGGGTTATTTCGGCCTGATGAAGAAGGGTGTGGTGAGGACCGTTGCAGTCACGACAGCGCTCTTTGCTGCGGCAGTTAGCAAATCTGTGGGAGTGTGCGAGGCAATTGCGACAGTATCGATGATGGTCCACGGCATCTTTCCTGGCGGAGACCGTCATTTTCAGGAATTTAGGACATTTGCGCAGCGGGTGGCCCTTTTGGCATAGACGGCAATCGGGGCTTTTGGATCGCGGTCTCTCCGTCTGGCTGGTTTTCTCGATTGTGGCGAATTGGCTACTGGGAGGCATGTTTGCTGTAACGAGGAAAAAAAGGGGGAGAATTATATTGCTACGACGTAAGGGGGAGTAAAACGAGTTTGACAATGGGGCGCGTGACGACGCCATTAGCTGTGCGTATTTCAGCTACTCTGACTCGATGATCGGGCCCAGTGAATATTTTCTCAATACGTCCGAGACGCCATTGATTGGGGGGTAAATTGTCATGTTTGATGACAACCAGGTCGCCGATTTCGAAGTCTCGATGGGGGTACTTCCACTTATTTCTTTTGTGGAGTTCGGATAAATATTCTCCCTTCCATCGACGGGCTAACTGGTGATGAAGAACCTTGAGCTTTTGCCAACGATTGATATAGCCGATGGAATGGCTTGAGAAATCGGGTTCTGATGGGGATAAGAGTGGGGTGCCAATGAGAAAATGACCTGGCGTTAGAGCGCACAGATCGTTTGGGTTTTCACTCATGGGACTTAAGGGTCTAGAGTTTAAGCACGCCTCAATGCGTGCATACATGGTGCTGAATTCTTCATAAGTGAAATTGTGGTTCTGGCTAAGCTTTTTGAAGTGGTTTTTGAAACTCTTAACGCCGGCCTCCCAAAGGCCACCCATGTGAGGGGCGCCAGGGGGGATGAAATGCCATTCAACAGGGTTAAAAGTGTCTTGCGAGAGAAGGCCCTTATGTATCATTGAAAGGAATTGCTTTTTATCGCCTTTTAGGATGTTAGCTGCGCCAACAAAGGCAGTGCCGTTATCCGAATACATAGCCTGAGGTGTTCCTCGTCGCGAAAAGAAGCGAGCAAAGGCGGCTAGAAAGGCTTGAGTGGATATATCACCAGTAGCCTCGAGATGGATTGCCTTCGTGGAAAAACATACGAAGACTAGCACATATCCTTTGGTTACTCGGCAGCCACGACCGGCATAGGATTTGATGTCAAAAGGGCCAGCAAAATCAACTCCAGTGGAAAAGAAGGCGCGCGTTAAAGTCGAACGCTCGGGGGGTAATGCAGCCATTATTTGCTGACTGAGTTGACGCTTATGTTTTACGCATGTTACACATTGGGAGAGGGTTGTTTTTATGGGAGTCTTGAGTTTGGGGACATAATAACGCAATCTGGTCAAGCGGCACAGAAGCGCATTTTGACCATGTAGGGAATATTGAGAAACAATCTCGTAAAACGCGCATGGTAAGGCAATAAAATGGGGTATCGTTCATCGTAACTTAGAGTAGGGGAGTCCGCCAGACGACCATTTATTCTCATGGTTCCGTTGGAATCTAGAGAGGGGTTAAGAGCTAAGAGGGAGCTTTTTCGGGGCAGTTGTCTTTTCATAGATAACTGTACGTATTCCTCGTAAAAATGATATTTCTGACAGGCTATGATTAGACGGTTCTTTGTGTAGATTATTTCCCTGGGTGATAGCGCTATTCCCTCTATGTTTTCTGTTGGATTTTTGGCTTTGATTCTTGTGTAAAATCGGAAAATATATGATATGACTCTTAATGCCCGTGGTAGATCTGAAAAGGTTTCCAGAATGTCATTTTGTTGTATGGAGGTAGTGAGCGCGTGGATTGGTCTAGCTTCTTCTTGTGTTTCATATTCTTGTCTATCTGATGGCCAATCTGAACGGGGACTCCTTAGCCACGCGGGCCCATACCACCATAACTCACTCGATATTAATTCATGTATGGTAGTACCACGGGACGCCAAGTCGGCGGGGTTACTTTTTGAGTCGACATGGGGCCACGAGTCTTTTCCTACTTTTTCTATAATGGATGAAATTCGATTTTCGACGAATGTTTTCCATTTGTGAGCTGGTTTTTTCAGCCAAGCCAGTACGATTGTAGAATCCGTCCATAAGTAGAGTTTATATTGCTTGAGGGTTATTTGAACTGTAATAGAATCGATCATATTAGCAAGCAATTCTGCTCCGCAAAGTTCCTTACGAGGTAGAGAGACAAATTTAACAGGGGCAACTTTCGATTTGGCGGCTAACAGATGGCTACTGACCAATCCTTGGTTCTCAGAGCGGATATAAATGGCGGCTGCATACGCCTTCTCCGAGGCATCACAGAAACCGTGTAATTCAATTTCATAGGATGGGTCGAAGTCAATGAACCGGGGAATTCTAACTTCCTCAATTTTGACGTAATCGTCGAGGAATTCGCGCCATTTGTTCATTGTAAGGGGGTTCAAATCCTCATCCCAGTCAGTGCCGTCTTTCCATATTTGTTGCATTATCATTTTTGCAACGATAATTTTGGGAGATAGCCATCCTGCGGGATCGAATAGTTTGGCAATTTCGGAGAGTACGCATCTCTTGGTGGTTAATTCCCGGTTCGGGTTAGCTTTGAGTTGAAAGTAGAAGTGATCATTTCCCGCATTCCACCGAAGTCCTAACGTCTTTGTGATACTGGATTCTGACAGCTGAAGGAATTCTTCACCCAGCAAGTGTGTTGGCGGCAGACCTTGTAATACCTGATCGTGGTTGGAAGTCCATTTTCGTAGAGAAAACCCCGCAGTTTTCATAACTTTTATGAGTTCATCACGAGATTTGATTGCCGACGATATTGTATGGGCTCCCGAAAGGACATCGTCAACATACATATACTCTCGCAAAATCTCGGCAACTTTAGGATAGGCGGTTTCGTTCTCTTTGGCAAGTTCTAACAAGGTCCGAATTGCTAGATAGGGGGCACAGTTCACTCCGAAGGTGACTGTGTTCAACTCAAAGTCCTGGAGTAATTCATTCGGAGAATTCCGATGCAAAATTCGTTGAAAAGGGGTTTGTGTGGGGTGCACCAAGATCTGACGATACATTTTTTCTATATCCGCATTGAAAACATAGCGAAAAAATCTCCATCTCAAAATTAGAATCATTAACTCTGCCTGCAGGATTGGACCAGGGTGAAGCAAATCATTAAGGCTTATGCCGTTAGATGTGGGGCTTGAGGCATTAAATACCACGCGCAATTTTGTTGTGGTGCTGTCGGGTTTTAAGACAGCATGGTGGGGCAAATAGTAGTTGCCGCTATCACCATTTATGGGTGTTACTTTGGTCATTTGACCTAGAGTAGAATACTCCGTGATTACCTTATCGTAATCAATTTTCATCTTGGGGTTTTTGATTAATCTCGCCTCGTTTCGTAGAAACTGGGAGAACGCAATTTTTCGAGAGGGGCCAATATTTAATTTTTCGGGGTATTCTGGTTTAAAGGGGAGTGAAACTACATAACGACCTTCTTTATTACGGAATGTAGTAGCTGTGTACAAATTTTCGCAGTATGTGTCCTCCGGGGAGGGCGTTTTTCTCCTCGGGATGTCCTCTAATTCCCAAAATCGTTGAAGTTGATTATTTAGCTCTATCGTGTTAAAAAATGATAATACTGCCTTCTGGCACGGACTTGCAAGTACCTTTCCCGTTATTATCCAGCCGAAAACTGTCCTTTGTGCTAGCAGAGATTGATGTGTGTCTCTTTGGAGACCGTCTTGTAGTATTTTCGGGTAAACATCCGCACCGAGAAGTAATTCAACTTCAGAGCAAGTGGGGCGATAAGGATCAGCCAATTGTAAGTGGGAAAAATGGTCATTTTGTAACTCTGATGACGTGAAGTAAGGGAGCTGTCCAGTAAGCCTATTTATGACTAAGGCATCGGAATAAGTTTCGAATGACTTATCAATTGGAGACCCAATTCTTATATGACAGCTTTGGGTTGAGGTGGCGGCCACGGTGTCGCTTAAACCGTGGACTTGAACTGTTGACTGTCGAGTAGGAAGGCCGAGATGCCTTTGTAATTTTTTGGAAATAAATGAGGTTTCTGAGGCGGAGTCGATTAGTGCGCGGACAGTGCACTTGAGGTCATTATTAAAAACGTCAACTAACGCTGTACCTAGAATAACTGATTGTGTAGTGGGTTCGAGTTGAGTGGAAAAGGATTGCAGCGTTCTACTTGCTGCCTGTGCCGATGTAGAGGGGGAGAAATCCAAATCACGAGGGGGGTTATTAGTGCTACTAACTGGGGTATTTGTGACCGGAATAGTACTTGCGTTTCTTTGTTCAACTCGATGAAGCAACCTATGATGCTTTCCTTTACACACCCTGCAAACAAATTTGCTTGGGCATGTTTTCGCTCCATGAGTTCCCAAGCAGTTAGTGCACCTATTTTGCTTCTTCACCTCGGTATAGCGTTCTTCAATTGACATCTGTAGAAAAATTGAGCAAAATCTAAGGGGGTGATATTGGGTACACAAATCGCACTTGCCAAGCTTGTCATTGGAGACGTTAGTCTGGTAGCTGTTAATCTTGGATCCTAATGAGTGGTTTGATTTATGAGATTTTGTTGATTGAGAAGGTTTTGGGGAATGTGAGCTTATAAATGTCGACCTAATATCTGCGACCGAGTCTAAAGTCTGGAATCTCGAGGACAAGAATTCATCCAGTGCTTTCCACGTTGGCAAGTCAGTAGAGCGCGGTAAAGACTGTTCCCATAAACTTAGTGTGGTTTCGGGCAGACAGGTTGAGCAAATATACACGAAAATGACATCCCAATTGTCGGCTTCTATCTGTAGTAAACGCAGATTCGTGATACAGTCGTTGATGGCACGCTGTAGCTGTCGCAGATCAGCACTAGTCTCCTTCACGATTGGTTGTAGATTGAACAGCAACTTTAACTGGGCATTTACTAATATGCGCTTATTTTCGTATCGATTAACCAAATTTTGCCAAGCCATGTTAAACCCATCGTTTGTCATAGGGCAAGTCTTCAAAAGTTCGCGCGCTTCACCCTGCGTCTTTTTTACCAAATGACACATTTTTTCGACCGGTGATAGACGTTTATTGTTGCGGTAAAGAGCTGTGAACATATCACGGAAGGTGGGCCAAGATTGATAATCTCCATAAAAAATTTCGGTATCGCAAGGGGGCAATGAAATGTGAGGGGTTAGATCGACTGAGGTGTCGGTGGAGGGAGAAACCAATTTAGCCTTGGCTTGAAGATCTTCGTTGAGCTCGTGCATTCTCGCGACGACAGCGGTATATGCGCCAAAAGTGGCGTAATAACGTCCTTTGAGGGTGTCGTAATCGAGTTCATCTTTGATAGAATCGTATTGTTCCAGAACGGTTTCGTAAGATGACTCAAATCTGGACCAATGGATTTGGATCTGTTTCTCTTGTGTCTTTAAAGTGTGTCGCGAGTGCGATTCTACCGCGAGCCCATCAAAGTAGCTTTGAAATTCGACCACTTGATCCGAATAACGAATTAAGTTTTTTATAGCAGACATGGTTAAGGTGTGTATATCGATAATGGGGATATCTTAAAATTTTTAAAGAAATTTATTCCTGTGTATAGTTGACCTGTTGTTAATGTTGTTTTCTTATTTCGGCTTGAGGTCAGATTTAAACAATAAATAAAAACTTTTTTCTTTATATTTATCTATTATTTTTTCCAATATTTGGAAAAATAAAATTAAAAATAAAATTAAAAAATATTGGAAAAATAAAATTAAATAATAGATAAATATAAAGAAAAAAGTTTTTATTTATTGTTTAAATCTGACCTCAAGCCGAAATAAGAAAATAACATTTTTAAAGAAATTTTTCAGTTGCGCTTCGTAAAGCGACTTGGGTAAAATTTAAAAAGAAAATTTAATGAAATTTTTAGTTGCGCTTCGTAAAAAGCGACTTGGATAGATGTAAAAGAAAATTTAAAGAAATTTTCAGTTGCGCTTCGTAAAAGCGACTTGGGCAAAATGTAAAAGAAAATTTAAAGAAATTTTCAGTTGCGCTTCGTAAAAGGCGACTTGGGTAAAATGTAAAAGAAAATTTAATGAAATTTTCAGTTGCGCTTCGAAAAAAAGCGACTTGGGTAGATGTAAAAGAAAATTTATAGAAATTTTCAGTTGTGCTTCGTAAAAGCGACTTGGGTATATGTAAAAGAAAATTTAAAGAAATTTTCAGTTGTGCTTCGTAAAAGCGACTTGGGCAAAATGTAAAAGAAAATTTAAAGAAATTTCCAGTTGCGCTTCGTAAAAGGCGACTTGGGTAAAATGTAAAAGAAAATTTAAAGAAATTTTCAGTTGCGCTTCGAAAAAAAGCGACTTGGGTAGATGTAAAAGAAAATTTATAGAAATTTTCAGTTGCGCTTCGTAAAAGCGACTTGGGTAGATGTAAAAGAAAATTTATAGAAATTTTCAGTTGCGCTTCGTAAAAAGCGACTTGGGTATATGTAAAAGAAAATTTAAAGAAATTTTCAGTTGCGCTTCGTAAAAGGCGACTTGGGTAAAATGTAAAAGAAAATTTAAAGAAATTTTCAGTTGCGCTTCGAAAAAAAGCGACTTGGGTAGATGTAAAAGAAAATTTAATGAAATTTTCAGTTGCGCTTCGAAAAAAAGCGACTTGGGTAGATGTAAAAGAAAATTTATAGAAATTTTCAGTTGCGCTTCGTAAAAAGCGACTTGGGTATATGTAAAAGAAAATTTAAAGAAATTTTCAGTTGCGCTTCGTAAAAGCGACTTGGGCAAAATTTAAAGAAAATTTAAAGAAATTTTTAGTTGCGCTTCGTAAAAGCGACTTGGGCAAAAGTTAAAAGAAAATTTAAAGAAATTTTCAGGTGCGCTTCGTAAAAGGCGACTTGGGTATATGTAAAAGAAAATTTAAAGAAATTTTCAGTTGTGCTTCGTAAAAGCGACTTGGGTATATGTAAAAGAAAATTTAAAGAAATTTTCAGTTGTGCTTCGTAAAAGCGACTTGGGCAAAATGTAAAAGAAAATTTAAAGAAATTTTCAGTTGCGCTTCGTAAAAGGCGACTTGGGTAAAATGTAAAAGAAAATTTAAAGAAATTTTCAGTTGCGCTTCGAAAAAAAGCGACTTGGGTAGATGTAAAAGAAAATTTATAGAAATTTTCAGTTGCGCTTCGTAAAAGCGACTTGGGCAAAATTTAAAAGAAAATTTAAAGAAATTTTCAGTTGCGCTTCGTAAAAAGCGACTTGGGTATATGTAAAAGAAAATTTAAAGAAATTTTCAGTTGCGCTTCGTAAAAGCGACTTGGGCAAAATTTAAAGAAAATTTAAAGAAATTTTTAGTTGCGCTTCGTAACAAGCGACTTGGGTATATGTAAAAGAAAATTTAAAGAAATTTTCAGTTGCGCTTCGTAAAAGCGACTTGGGCAAAATTTAAAGAAATTTTTAGTTGCGCTTCGTAACAAGCGACTTGGGTATAATTTAAGCGAATTTTATTTTGATTACTAAAATATTTTTATTTTTCGTGATAATTTTGTAACGACCCTCGAAGACATAGTATATAAATTCTTATTTACCTATCAGCTGTTGTCTCACTGACCTAGTTATTTTCTTTCATATATATAGGTTATATATAAATACGTACATACATATGTATAATATGTATGTGCCCTTTTTTCTTTTGGTATCTTTAATGTGTATAAAAAAACAACGAGTTGATCGAGTAGAGACAAACAATTGAGAGAGAATAAGAAAGAGAGATTTGCCAAAAAAAAAAAACGGGAGAGAATTGAGAAGGACGTGATGTAAAGAAGACACAATTATATGACGCTCACAAACAATGTGTATGTGGATTTACTGACTTTGACTCTTCAAAGTAAAAAATATATAAGTTAATTGCATGTGTGGTATGTGTATGTGTAAATTTGCCTTGGCTACGAAATAACTTTTGGTATTCGCTTTTTGTTTGCTTGGTATCAAACTTACAAAAAATGCCAATAGGTATTTCATATGCATGTATAAGACAAAATACAACAACAACAAGTACATATGCACTATGTTTCAATGCTGTGGTTGGTATTTTTGCTTATTGTGAGGCTACCGTTAGGTCTCTCGTTTAATAAAGTGTAGGGAATCGTTGGTACATAAGATGAGTAAATGAAAAATAGAACTCAAGAACACACAAAAATATCATCAGAATACAGAAACATGAACATGCAGGGTTTGTATGTATATATGTAAATCTGCCTTGATATGAAATAACTTTGGTATTTGCTTTTTGTTTGTTTGGGATGAAACTTACAAAAAATGCCAATAGGTCTTTCATATGTCTGTATAAGAAAATACAACAACAACATTAACAAGTATGCACTATGTTTGATGCGGTATTTTGTATTCTTCTTTTTCAGACTACCGTTAGGTTTCTCGTTTTATAAAAATGCACAACAAGTAAACAACAAAATATTAAGGTGCCAACGCTTTGTTGTTCCCTTTTTTTTTTTGTTGAAGCGTTAATTTACTGTATGATAAATAAGCGCAAATAAGGGACAACAAATTGTGCACCTGACAACACGTTGCTGTTTTTGTTAAAACGGCAATTTTTATTTTGAAAAATTGACTATACATACATACTTACAATGGGACAAAAATTTTGTAACGGGATCAAAAGACTAAGTGTGCACACAATATGTTAGAAATGGTAAGGGGGGTAATATAACAATTTTTTTCGCGAAAAATTATAACCTTGTACAGTTGCGCGGGAAAATGATATGGCTATAATTTTGCGAGGGAAATATTATAATTAATTATATAATATATAATTAGAATTATTTTGCGGAAAAAAGGAAAATGGCTATAATTTGCGGGGGAATATTATAGGCCATATAAATACGCGGGAAGAAACGAAATAGTTATAATTTTTTTGGGGGGAATATTATAACCATATAATTTTTTCGCGAAAAAAGGAAAATGGCTATAATTTGCGGGAGAATATTATAGGCCATATAAGATACGCGGGAAGAAACGAAATAGTTATAATTTTTGGGGGGAATATTATAACCATATATTTTTTGCGCGAAAGAAAGGAAAATGGCTATAATTTGCGGGGGAATATTATAGGCCATATAAGATACGCGGGAAGAAACGAAATAGTTATAATTTTTGGGGGGAATATTATAACCATATATTTTTTGCGCGAAAGAAAGGAAAATAGCTATAATTTGCGGGGGAATATTAAAGCCATATGGATACGCATGAAAAAACTAGATAGCTATAATATTGGTTATAAAACCATAATTTGTGTTGGGATTAATATTTTGTTTAGGGGTTATACCGGGTTATGGATGGCCCGGTATGAGTTAATATGTAATGGTTAGGTGAGGGAGGGGAGTCTCTGGGTTATGGATGACCCAGGATCCGGCTCGAAGGACCAAAATGTATGGGTACACGGGTTAAATAGTTGAGTAAATGTAAGATAAGAGTGGATAACTTACGGTTTTGATGTGGACTGTAAGATGAGATGAGGATGGTTTACCGTATTCCTGGGTGATGTGGATGATGGCCAAGTAGTGGATGTTCCCTTATTCTTGATGCTAGAGGATGATGGAGAAGATGATGAAAATGGATGAAGCTGTGGTTGGTTGGCAAAGCCTTAAAACTGCCGAATTCCTTATTTAATAATATTTGCAGTTGCAAATGAGACGGCTTCTGTCAATCAAAGCTAAAAGTCTTTTGTTTAATAATTTTCTTATTATATTTTGATTGTTTTTTATTCCACAATATATACTCAATATGGAGTATATTTCACACAGGCTATATTTATTAAATTTTTAATTATATTAGTAACTCTAATATTATTTGTTGGCTTTTTTGTATTTGTTTATTTACAATTTTACTCCAGCTTAAAGATTTTAAAGACTGGTTGTACTTGGTATTTTATTTCGAAATTAATTTAGTTGTTGTTTTTTGCTTATAAATTTTATTCTTTTCTGGACTAAATAATTGAAACACTTTGTTTTACATGGGGGTCACTTTTTATTTATTTTAATTTATTTAGAATTTAACAATTAATAAACGGTTGATAATGAGTGATGGATGCTCTACCTTTGATGGTTTAATAGTGAGTGAGTGTGGTTTAAAAACCACCACCACAATTGTCTGTCGGTATGAGAAACAAAGAGACAAAAGCAACGAGTAACACTGCAGTTGCAGTTCTTTATTTATTAACACTGCAGTTGCAGTGTTACCGTACGAAAAAAATGACTTCCCTTGTTTATAGGGTTTTCGTGCCTAAACAACTACCATGTATAAACGTTAAATCTTACATGATGATGTAAATCAGTGATCATGGTGAAATAACTCTACAAGGTGATGGCAATATTACAACAATACAAAAGCAACAGAAACAACATGGTATTTTTGTTTTTGCTTTCATGTTTATAATGCCAAAAACAACTGGTTATTGTTTACAAAAATTTTTGCAGGAAAAATAAATACATACATACATCCAATTTTTTTAATTTCAAGATGAAAATAAAAATAATTTATAAATTTGTTAATTTATTATCACTTTTTTTTGTATAACTTGATACGTTTGCTATTTTTTTAACACAACGAGAGCATACATACATACATATGTATATAAAGTTTGACATAACGAACATGACTAAAAAAAAAAACAGCTGGCGTTTCAACACCACCTTGTAGAGTTATTTCACCATATCAGTGATGTTCAGCCCATACCACTATTGTGCAAAAATTTTACACACATTTGTTATGCTCTTTTAAAAACATTAATTCAGTCGTCGTTGAGCAAGCGATGAGAACACATATGACGGACTATCGTAATTTTTTTCAGAAATTTGTTAAGAATTGTTGGACGAAGCATAGCAAACACACGAGATTCAATTACAATTGAACACAAAAATAAAAAACTGTTTTAGATGGAATTATTTTTGTTTTTTTCTGAAAATAACTGTTCTAAAATTGTTTTTTGATATTGATAATTGTTATTTATGGTCCCTGATATTTTTTCTTAAGATGTTTATATCTGGCTAAAACTCTTTCTTTTTTTCTTATTTGAAGCGTTTGACAATTTGTTTGCTGGGAAAAATCTCTCACCAATACATCTTCATTTTATTTTTGAACACCACTGATGTAAATGCATTAATGATATGCGGTTTTTATATCCTACACCATCATAGTGGGGAGGGTATATTGGATTTGTGCTGATGTTTGTAACGCCCAGAAATATTGATCCAACGCCCTCTATAAATTATACCGATCGACTCATAATCACTTCCTGAATCGATTTAACGATGTCCGTCCGTCTGGCTGGCTGTCCATGTAAAGCTTGTGAGCAGTGTAAAGGTCGTAATTCTGCAGGTATTTCAATTAAATTTGGTACGTGATATTTTTAATAAATATTTGAATTATGCAAGTATGCAACCAGATTTCACCACAAATGAGTGGTACATGAAGCCAAATCTACAATTTTTAGACAGATCGGTTCATAATTTATTATAGCTCTCATATAAAGCCCACTCCCGAAAATCACTTTAAAGAGAATAACTCACTTAAAAATGTCGGTAACCAAATAATATTTAACGAAAATATATTTAATATATGTATATACAAAAAATACGGTCCAATTTTATTATGATCGGTCCATAATTAGTCCTAGCGCCCATATAAGACCCTTTCCGTAATTCACTTTAACCTCCATAAATCTTTAAAAATTATTTATATCAAGAAAAAGTTTAACACAGAAATCATGACACTAAATTTTTTGATGATCGGTTCATAATAGGTTATATCTCCCATATAGCGCCCATTTCTGAAAAACTGTTGTATACATATACTGGGTGTAGGGTATTATATTATTGGGTATTATATTATACTTTTTTACTTGTTTTGTAATAGATTTCAGATTTTTACTACTCAAAATTAATAATTTGCACAAGTAATAATAGGAAACAAAAATAATATGATTGGCTTAAAATGTCTATAAAGTAGAAATAAAAAAGTAGCTAAAAAAAAAAGTTCAGCTGTTTTTTCACAAACTTTTCCGTAATTGACAAAATAAAAACACCATATCTGGCCGAAAAACTCTTTTTTTGATAAAAGGCGGACGCATTTAAATTTTTATACGCTTCACCTTCATGAGAAGGGTATATATAAGTTTGTCATTCCGTTTGTAATTTCTACAATATAATTTTCCGACCCTATAAAGTATATTCTGGATCCTTATAGATAAACCATGTCCGTCTGTCTGGATGTTGAAATCAGTTTTCTGAAGTCCGCAGATATCTTCGAGATCCAAATCTTTAACAATTCTGTCAGGCATGTTTTCGAGAAGTTTGCTATTTAAAATCAGCAAAATCGGTTTAGGCCAACCAGAGTTATGGACCGATATGTAAGACAACCTCCATAAAAATTTGATATTTTTTTGTCCATTTTTTTGCAATATTTTGAAATATATGGCAGATAATGCCATGAAATTTTGTATACGTTGTTTTTATGATAATAGAAGAAAGTGTGCGGAAAATAGTATGAATCGGTCCATGATTTCTAATAGCCCCATACAAAAATCTTTCCGAAATATTGCTCCATTATACATAAATGCCTATAAAATTGGAATATCAAGACAAAATTCAGCAAAAATAAGTTTTATGCAAAAATAAATCACAAAACGAAATTTTTTTTAGTTCGGCCCATGTTTGACCATAGCCCCCATATTAAGTCCACTTCCAAAATTCACTTAAATAAATAATAAATACGTATAAAACAGATATAAATAATGTTAAACGGCTAAAACTTGACATGAAGAATCTTTATAGGCAAATAAATTGTTGTACTAAATTTTATGGTGTTCGGCCCAGAATTGGTCATAGCTCCCATACAAGGACCACATCTGAAAAAGAAATTTATCTCTATATATATTGTATAAATATCGGTACCGACTCAAACCTTTACACAAATCATTTACATATATACAAAAATCATCCCACAAAATGTTGGGAATTTCGGTCTATTTTTAACCGTATGCCCCATATAAAGCCCTCTTCCGAAAATCACTTTAATAGTCATAAATCTCTTATAAATAAGGGTACCAATCCAAAATTTTACACGGATCATTTACATACATGCCTAAATCAAGCTGCGGGATTTTGAGAATATCGGTCCATATTTGGCTATGTCCCCCATATAAGGTCCACTTCCGAAATCCACGCTAATACTAATATATATCTTAAATATACCGTTATTATGTTGAAATTCGACGTGAAATATCCTCATATGCATGAAAATCACTGTTCCAAAATTTAAGAATATAAGAACCATTTCCAAAAAAAAAAACAAATAAATTCGGGTCAAAATATATTTTTTTCGGATTTAACCCATATTCGGTCCATATTTTATAATCATGATATATATCGTTGGAAAGGTATTTTTAATACCTTTTATTTAATGTATCACAAATTATCATACACCTAGTAGTTCCCGAGATATAGGCCTATATATTTTCATGCTAATGTGTTCTTTGGCCAAATTCAATAGATATTTTATGTTTGAATTGTATCAAGTCAGCTAATTGTTAATTGGGCCTATTACATGTAAAGAAGTTTTTTATTTACATTAAATAATATAGGACCAATTAGCTGACTTGATACAATTCAAACATAAAATATCTATATATTTTCAAATTTACGGGCCCGCCTCCTCGAAAATAGGCGTGACCGACAACAAATTTTTTTTGGCTAGCATCTCCTCTAAAAGTCCTATTTGATGAAGTTTTTTTTTTTTTTTTGAGCAAAGTCACTAAAACCGAATTGTTCCTCTTTTTTATACTCTGTTTGTTAAATTACACACAAGATTATTATGAACATCAGACAAACTCTGTAAATTATGGTAAGAATTGGTAATAAAATCAATTAAAAATGGTGAAAATTAGACAAAATTTCAAAATATTTAACAAAAATTATGTTGGTCGTAAAATTGTTTTCAAACAATATATAAAATAATAATTAGATTTGCACTAAGACTGAATAAAAAACACAGAATAAGGATATTCCTGTCCTATAACCAGTTTTGTTTTTGTATTTCTTATTACGTTTAGGTGGAGGGTATTTAAGATTCGGCACAGCCGAATATAGCACTTTTACTTGTTTTTTCTAAGTTTATTTGTTTTTGAGATATACAGGTACTGGTTTTATCCGTTTTTGTCCCCCTTAAATTCTGAATTTCCAAAAATCCCTTCTTAATGGATCTACATGTTGTAAAAGGAACCCATTACCCTGTAATGAACCTTTCTCTTTGCTGGGGTATATCGCGCCGGATACCCAGAGTCCACTCACAATAAATTTTATTTAAGACCTCGTTATAGAAGAACTCACAATCAATATTCTTATTTTATAATTATGTATTTATTCTTATATATTTTTTTTTGTATTATTACTTATTTATTTTTATCGTCACTACACACATGGCCTGCTTGACCCAGTCAACAGTGGTACGTCGAGATGGTATACGTTCACAAGTACCCAGCGAAGCCCCCAACGAATCTGCGGTCCAATCACGGAAACGCTGTGTCGAATGACTCGTAGTAGTAAGCCTGCGGTCCAACCACGGGCACACTACTACGCTCGGCTTTTGCTGTTGAGGAAGCACAACACTGAACACCTGCGGTCCAATCACGGAATATTCAGTTTGGAGCTACACTAACACCACTACAGATCAAACAAACAAACTACCAAAGTATACCAACACTTACCTACCACTGTGTTCATCGACTGGTGAGCACAGAGTATAACAGAGGTGACAGAAGAGCAAAGATAGTGTAGTTTTTTTCTTGTCTCTTTCTTTGGAACCTGCCTTTTTGTTTTCTTTATGTTACTATTTTTCTGACGCAATAAAATTAATTTTTGGCACAGAGTATTTTTGTATTGTTTGATACAACTATAAAAAAATTCATTTATATCATCTAACGAATGCACAAACTCCACAATGCATACCAAGAAAGTATAACAATTATTAAAATACAATTTAGTTAGTTATTAAAATCACAAGCATATAAACAAACTTTCAATTCAAATATTCTAACTCAAATTGTTTTGTTTTGTTTGCTTTTTCACATTACAAATTTACTACCAGAAAATATTTTCTTTCTCTTTTTAATATACCTGCCTTTTTAGCTGATTGTAGCTATTTTGAAACGCCAAAATTGACGCCTCTGTGTTCTCTGTGCTGGTGAGAACTGACTGATCACGATTTGCATTTTTGTTCTGCTTTTATACCTTTTTTTCTGTTGACATACAACCAAGGTAGTTGCGTCTACCCATTTGCTCAGCTGTTTGTGACAGTGTTGTGTATGAGGTGTTTGCTTACACGCCGCTAGAGGGTGTGTCTCATGTGCCAATTTGTGTCACTACCACTAGATGTCGCCTTTCATGACCGTTAATAAACTCAAATTAATTCACAAGCAGTGGTGTGTAGTCAAATACTAATACACAATATTATATATATACAAAAATAATCTTAATTCATTTTCTTTTACACCTAAAGTAATAGCACGAAATTTATATAAAATTCCAAATTATATAATGTAACAATTAATTAAATCTTAATTCAAATTAAAAGCCTCAAAAACATAAAAAAGTTACAAATTTAATTCATTTCAAATAAAAATAAACAACATATTCTAAAGTGTGGGTGGAAACGAGGTTTACCGACTTCCATCGTCACACATCCCCTCTTCGTTGCGGGCCGTAGACTTGCTCTCACGGCAGGACTTCTAAAAGGATCGTGCGCCGCCTTTTAGTCTGTTCCTCTTGCATCCGCTCACGAAACTGCCGGCTTGTTTTCCGAAATGATCCTCACTGTACATGCTGGTCTCGTGGGCGAATCTAGGAAAGAGGTAAAAAAAGAGAAGAACGATTTTGGTTAGTGAGATTTAGGGTAAAAAAAGTTGGCAGCAAAATTTTCCATGGCCTTGGAAAACGGGTGTTGCCGCAGTAATGCCAAGTCAGCTTCCATCGTCGCCGTTTCCATTCTCGCCTCCTCAACGGAGGCACCACAATATTCGAGACCCCATGTAGCTCCTTAAATTTCGGGAATTCTTTTTCCAGAAAAGCAGTGATCATCGGCTGTTCCGCCTTCACTGGTTCTGCTGGTGGTTCATGGCATATCGTTGCCTCGCAGGTGGTGGGCTTCGGTACGGCGGCTAAATATTATATAAGTAAAAGTAGAAATTTGATTGTATCGTACTAACATGTATATAAATGATCCATGTAAAATTTTGGATTGGTACCCTTCAGCTGTCTATAAGGATCCAGAATATATATACTTTATATGGTCGGAAAATTATAATGTGGAAATTACAAACGAAATGACAAACTTATATATACCGTTCTCATGAAGGTGAAGGGTATAAAAAGGATAAGACATAAGGTGAGGCTTGTTTGAATTTGATCTCAATAACATTATTTACAAAAGATTTATGGATGGCATAGAAGAAATGGACCAATTATGGGCTGATAGCTTCTAAATCCAGTAACCACTAATATGATTTCTATATATTTTAGGATTATATTGGTTGAATTTTATCTTAATAGCGGTATTTACAAGAGTTGCATGGTTGGTGGTTATGCTCGGAAGTGGACATAATAAAGCA
The DNA here is from genome assembly GCA_950370525.1 of Bellardia bayeri. NCBI lineage: Eukaryota > Metazoa > Arthropoda > Insecta > Diptera > Calliphoridae > Bellardia > Bellardia bayeri. The sequence goes on along the minus strand of OX493264.1, from coordinate 51,376,247 downwards.
GCTATTATTGACTGATAGCTGCAAAATCCAGTAGCTTAATTGCCGTATAACCGATACTACTATGATTTCTGGATTAAAATTTCTGATCCAAAAGTTGGTTCGATATCGATATTTATTAGACATTTTTGTCGGTTTATTTGGTTTTTGGAAATGGTTCTTGTATGGCAGCTTTGACAAATTATGGGCCGATCTTCTTAAATTTTGGAACAGTTATTTTCATGCATATGAGGATATTTCACGTCGAATATGGACCGATGTTCTCAAAATCCAGCAGTTTGATTTGGGCATGTATTTAAATAATCCGTGTAAAATTTTGGATTGGTACCCTTATTTATAAGAGATTTATGAGTATTAAAGTGATTTTCGGAAGAGGGCTTAATATGGGGATACGGGTGAAAATAGACCGAAATTCAACAATGTCAACAAAAGAAAATAAAATAAATCATTAAAATATGAAGGTAAGTTTGTTTATATAGAAACCACAGAGTATACAGAGGCGACAATTTTGGCGTTTCAAAATAGCTATAATCAGCTAGAATAAGGCAGTTCTCTTAAAAAGAGAAAGAAAATATTTTGTGGTAATACCCAGCAAGCCATATGAGTCCGAAAAGAGCCTTTTCTGACACATTTTTCGAAGCGTTCATGCTCTTTATGAGCCCAAAAAACAATCATTATTGCTCCGAAAACCTTCAGAAAAGAGGGACATTACATTCGAAAATGGTCCGTCAGAAAGAGCTCTTAGATAATGTCAGAAAATAGTCTTTTATGAGGGGTTTTTTGGGCTCAGAAAGAGCTCTTACATTATGTCAGAAAAGAGTCATTGCAATTTTAAATACAAAAAATTAAAAGTTCACATTTATTATTTTTTTTTTAATTGTTGTTACTTAAACAAAAAGATTATACTTATTTTATTTACAGTAAAAAAATAAAAAATTTAAATAAAATATATAAAAATGGAAAAAAATTAATTTTTTAAACAAATGTTTCTTTCGCTCCGAAAATGCTTAGTAGTTGGACCCTTTTCTGACTCCTTTTTTGAAGCGCTCCGAAAATGCTCTTTAGTTGGACTCTTTTCTGACTCCTTTTTCGAAGCGCTCCTAGAATGGTATGCTGTTTATTTGGTAATGTGAAAAAGAAAGCACTATATAGAACAAGAATTTTGTGGACAAAACAAAATAAACAAAACAATTTGAGCTAGAATATTTGATTTGAAATTTTGTTTACATGTTTGTGATTTCAATAACTTACTAAATTGTATATATTTTAAAAATTGTTGTACTTTCTGGTATGCGTTGTGGATTTTGTGCATTCGTTAGAGGATATAAATGCATTTTTTATGATTGTTCCAAACAATACAAAAATACTCTGTGACCAAAATTGAATTTTATTGCGCCAGAAAAATATTAACATAAAGAAAACAAAAAGAAAGAGGCAAGTATAAAACTTCATTTTCTTTCCCATTCTGTCGTCAAATACAAATTGTGTTTTAATTTGTATTAACAATATTGTTTTCCAGCTGTCAAATATTATGGAGTAAGCTGAAAATTGCGTATGCCTGAACACTTAAAATAATATTGTCAATTAACCGAATATTGACTCAATAAAGGTGCATGTCTGAACACAGTATAACTTTACTTGACAAAATATGTAGTGTTCATTTGCTTATTTATAATTTATATTTAAAAAATAAAATATTAAATATAAGTATTGACAACTTCGAATAATTGCGGAGTAAAATAAAGCACGTCCGTACTTTTTAACAACTCTTTAGCTTGTAAATTGTTGTACCTTTTTTTATGATGGTTGACCCACATCCGAAAAACACATTAATCCTTATATATCATCAAAGATCATTTTCATATACACAAAAATCGTACTACAGAATTATGTAAATATCGGTCCATATTTCACCATATCCTCCATAGAAGGCCTACTTCCGGAATTCACGTTAATACTAATAAGTATTTTAAATATACCATTATTATTTTGAAATTCGTTGCGAGATATCCTCATATGTATAAAATTCTCTGTTCCGAAATTTGCTACGACTGAGTAAAAATTTTTTTTTTTTTTTTTTTTTTTTTTTTTTTTTTATAGCCTTTATTTATTTATTGAATCTTCATATAATGAAATGACAATAAGTATTCAAATCTTAATACTAAAAAGAAAATAATAAGCCCAGCCAGTGCTAGACAAAAATTTTATGATACTAAAAAAATTTCACATCAACTGATCCAGTCATCCTCCTTCTCAACCGATTATGGCCACTAAAGTTAAGGATGTCTCGTGCAAGTGGGTTTGGGTGGTGTTCAAGTTTGCTGACATACTTTGACGCGTGTTTTGTAAATTCAACTTTTACTGATGGCACGCATAGATCTTTGTGAATTCGAGAATTTTTAACATACCATGGAGCTGCAGTAATTATACGTAGAATTTTATTTTGACCCCTTTGAATTTTTTCAATGTTTGATGCTGAGGAAGTACCCCATAATTGAATTCCATAGTTTGCAGTCCAACTTTAGTGAAGAATTTCTGCCAATTAGCCAATTAAGTTGCACTGCCTTTAATCTCATCTGTGTAAGTTTCGCTTCAATATGAGACTTCCAAGTTAAACGGCGGTCGAGGTGAATGCCGAGGTATTTGACTTCATTATGTTGAGGAATAATTTGATTATTTATTTTGATGAACGAGCAAGTTTCTTTTCGCAATGTGAAAGTGATATGAATACATTTCTGTTCATTAACCCTGATTTTCCAAAGCTCTAGCCAATTCTCTAGTTTATAAACATAATTCTGCAAATTCTGTGATGCTACTTGGTGGTCCTTGTGAACGCTGATAAAGGCTGTATCGTCTGCGAAAGTTGACGTGTGGATTTTGGGGTCTGACGGCATGTCGGAGGCATAAATCAAATATAAAGTAGGACCCAGTATGCTACCCTGTGGCACACCTGTTTCAATTCGCTGAGCGGAGCTTAAAAAATTGCCTTCTTTGATTTTAAATTTGCGACCGTATAAATAGCTTTCCATAAGTTTATGGGTGTTAGCAGGCAGAGTTAATTTTATTTTGTGCATTAAACCGTCATGCCAAACTTTGTCGAACGCTTGGGACACATCAATGAAAAGGGCGGAGCAGTATTTTTTGTCTTCAAACGACCCTCTTATCACATTTACCAATCTGTGTGTTTGTTCGATGGTGCTGTGTTTAGCTCTGAAGCCGAATTGATGATTAGGAATGCATTCAGTGTCGTTCAGAATTGGAATCAACTTAGTCATTAACAATTTTTCGAACAGTTTAGAAATTGTCGGCAATAGGCTAATTGGCCTATATGACTCTACTTTGGTGTGATCCTTCCCTGACTTAGAAATCATAGTGATCATAGACACCTTCCAATCTGCAGGATAGTATTCTAGGCGTAAAATAGCGTTGAAGATAAAGAGGATAATTCTTCTAGCTACACGAGGTAACTCCACAAGCATTTTATTGCTGATTTTATCCATACCTGGAGCCTTTCTAAGGTTCAGAGTACCAATAGCGCTTTGGACATCACCAAAGTTTAGTCTTAGAGGTACAGGAGGTCTAATAACGAGTGGTGGCAAATCAGATACGTTATGTGAGTTGTTTTTAGTAAACACATTTCTTAAATGGTTAACAAATAATGTCCCTTTCTCGGAATCATTTCTAGCCCAGTCACCAGTCGGATTTCGCAAAGGAGGTTTTCCTCTCACTGGTCTTTTTAAACCTCTTGCCGCCCTCCATAACGAGTAGTCAGATTGTGGGGTACTATCAAGACCCTCCAAGTAGGATGTAAGTGAAGCCGTTCTTTGGGTTTCTAAGAAATGTCTTAGTATATCTCTGCATACCCGTAGCCTAGCTTTCAGTTCAGGAGACCTGTGAAGTTGCCACTCTCTTCTCATTCTTCTTTTTTCTGATAGGAGATGTTCGAGTTCAGATAAATAAGTTCTGTTTGTCCTATTTCTACATTCAACGTGATAAGTGGAAGCGTGATGCACAGCTCGTCGAAGGTCCTCGGTAAAGTTGCCAATCGACTCATCGATATCGTCGGTAGTTCTCAACACAATATTTTCCGTACAATGAGAACTTAAATACTTTTTGTATTTTATCCAGCTTACTCGGGTCTTAGTCATGTTTCTAAATGGAGAGCCACACACTTGAGGGAAATGCATTGAAATGATAGTAGGAGAGTGATCTGAGGACAAGTCTAATGAAGGATCCACTTGCATCCATTCTACAGGGATATTTTTCACTACTCCAAAGTCAATAACATCGGGAATCTTCCGTCGGTCCGTCGGCCAGTAGGTGGGATGTCCGCTTCAGAGTACATTTAAGCCCATTTGAGCAATGGTGTTGAAGAGTACGCGACCCTTTGGGGTTACCAGACGTGAACCCCAAAATGTGTGTTTGGCGTTAAAGTCGCCAGCAACTAAAAATCTAGCTCCAAGGGAATTAAAGAAGTTATGGTATTGGTGTTCTTTTATTGAGAATCGAGGCGGAGAATAAATCGATGATAAAACAAATTTGTATTGACAGAATTCAATGCAAATGTTTGTTGCTTGGAGGTAATCCTCACTTATGTTATTCATTAGATAATGTTTTATTCTGTTCTTTCTAAGAATTGCCGAACCTCCACAAGATCTTCCGCGGGGATCTTTAGTATCGTACAACACGAAGCCATTAATTTTGAAGTACCCTGTCGACGTCAAGTGAGTTTCAGCAATCATCATAACATCAATCTGCTTATCCATCAGGAAGTATTCCAGTTCGTTTTTATGTTGGCGGAGGCCGTTCGCGTTCCAAAAACAAATTTTTAAATAAATCATTTCTTTAAAATGGCTTGCAAGATAGTGGATTGCATTTTCAGCATTTCCTGCATCATGGATGTCATGGTGGTCGTAAAAGTATTCATAGTTTGGACAAGTGTCTGCAATGTTGTCTCTAGATTGTTGATATGTGGCTCAGAATATTGCGATATAGGTTCCTGCTCCAGACCTGGCATATTAGATTTGACCACGTTTGCGTAAAAAACTTGTCTAGAATTAGGAGCGTTTACGTGAGTAGTTGATCGTACAATTTGAGGAAAATTCTTACTCGACGTGAAATTAGGTTGTTGAGGATGGTCAGGTAATACTGGCGACTTATTGGTCCTTATGCCCTTCAAATAAGTATAAACTGGACAACCTCTATAATTAGCGGTATGATTTCCTCCACAGTTACTGCATTTTTTTATTTTTAAGTCCGTTTTGGACTTATTACATTGAGCAGTTGCATGTAGTTCCCCACATGCAACACAAACAGACGGCAATTTACAATACGCTTTGGTGTGACCAAATTCTTGACAATTAAGACACTGGACGGGTCCAACACGCTTATGCGGTTCCTCCACGGTAATTCTACGATGCAGAAGATAAATAAGATTGTAAATTGGATGGGACTCGTTTTTCTTTAAGGCAACATCTCCAGGTTCCAATTCTACCCTGAACATGGGCTGAGGAATCTTTTCACGGTTTCTAATATTCACTACGCTCTTGATTTTGAACCCTTTGTCCATTAATCCGTTCTTTATCTCCGCAGGATCAACACATGGGTCTATACCCTTTAGAACGACTTGGAGTCCTTTTGCGCTTTTGAGTTGATAGGTATAGAAATCCCTGGTCTCCCTCTCCAACTGGTTGGACAATTTTCGAAAATCATCTTCCCTATTCACTTGGATCTTTGTCTCGCTGATTTTTCCATGTTTAATTGAGTAAAAATAAGGATATTTTTATAACCAGTGTTGTTTTTGTGAATGACATACTTAATAATACTTGTGAGGCATCGTCTTTTTGGTTGCACCCTACTCTTTATAAATTTAAATTAAAAAAAAAATTTTTTAAATTAACATATAGGCTTTGAAATTTACATTTTTTTTTTGGGAAAATTTAAATTTTTTTTGATTGTGATGTGAAAATTTATTCGAATCGGTTGTGTCAAGTTTAAATTTTTTTTATTTTTATTGTGCTCAACCAACGGGAAATTGAATTGCTATTACAATTAAAAGGAAATTACTATTGAGGAAAAGGGGGAAAAATTATTATCATATGAACTCATCATTGGTTTTTGGTTTGACATCCCTATGCACCATTTGGAAACAGGGACAACTGAACTTAGATTTTTTTTGAAGCAAGATTTCCAAATTTTAAAGAAGAAAATTTAAAAAAACGAAAATTTCATATATCCCTCAAGAATTCGAATCATTACAGCATATACATACATAAAACCGGACTTACAAATACCAAATATAACTATGTATTAATGCATCAAGATTCTCAGTGTAACTATGGAGTTCTTGAATCCTTGCTGTCATTGCAAATCTCCCTGATACTGATAATTTTAATCATTTCCAATATAATTAATCTAATAATTAATTTAGTACTTATTATAATTTTTAACATACATTTTATCTTACAATTTTCTTTTAAATTCATAATTTTTGCATACAGAATCTGTTAGAAATTCAATATTAGGATTTTATTTATTTATCAATCTACGTCAATATATATTAGATTACATTACAGAATGACATAAAATAATATCTTAAACAAATAAAATACTCTGACATACATATATGAATAATACTATAACAATTGAGTGAAAATTTAATTACGTTTAAAAATAACAAACGCTGAAAAGAAAATAACTCAAGTTCCATCGACATCAGGCCTGAAGTCTACGTGGGAGAAATTTTGGTGAGTTAAACGTAATTTATATTTATATAATTTATTTTCACTCAAAATTAACATTTATAAATTCAAATAAATATGTACATAATATAGATATGTACATAATATAATATAATTCTAATATAATAAATATAATCAATAGCATAGAATAACATGCTAACAACATAAACAAAAATAAATAAAAAAAACAGTTACTATAATTTTTAAGGAGTTTCCTTCAGGCTAATTTGGTCAAATGTTTGTTTCCAAACGTAAATAAAAAACTTGTTCGATTTTTATTTTTTTATTTTATTTACCCAACGTTTCGTTAGTTTTATTCTAACTTCTTCAGAGGTCTCGTTCTAAATAATCTAGTGACAAAATTTATTGTTTTATTACACAGCTTTAACTTATTAACTTATTATATAGTTTTACTTACAGCTTTAATGTTTTTTATCATTGGATATTAATTTTTATTATTAATTAGTTACTAAAATACTAAAAAACGGGACATCACGAACAGAATTTTGGTATAAATAATCAAATAATTAATAAAAATATAATATACAATAAACGACCACAAAACTTAAGTCAAGTTTAACTTAAAGCTAATATCACAGAACTGATTTAATTAGTAATTGCAGAGGAGTATTGAAGTTTCGTGTTGTCTTTGTCTTCTTTCGTGTTCATTGTTGTTTTTATTTTTTGTTGTATACGTAAACTCTCTCTACCTTTTGTTTTCCTTCCTTTCTATATCTAATATTTTAACATTATCAAAATCTGCAACATGATTGCACTCTTTTACGTGCTGGGAAAGTGCCGCCGATATTTTTCCATTTCTTATATCTGTTTTATGTTCGTTGATTCTTGTACCCAGCATTATTTTTGTTGTGCCAATATACACCAAATTGGAAATCTCCCCCTCGCTTTCTTCACATTTTATTTCGTACACAACATTGTCTGTTTTTAATTTGTCCATCTTCGGTTTGTTATTCGTAAATAGCTGTCGTAATGTGCTGTTTGATTTGTATGCAATTGTTGTTGTGTCATCTGTTATTATTCCCTTTAATGTTTTCATCTCTGTGAGTTTTGGGATGAATGGTACACTGTAAAAATGTTTTGTTGTTTCTGAAACGGAGTCTTGTTTTTCCCGTGATGTCCCGTTTTTTAGTAACTAATTAATAATAAAAATTAATATCCAATGATAAAAAACATTAAAGCTGTAAGTAAAACTATATAATAAGTTAATAAGTTAAAGCTGTGTAATAAAACAATAAATTTTGTCACTAGATTATTTAGAACGAGACCCCTGAAGAAGTTAGAATAAAACTAACGAAACGTTGGGTAAATAAAATAAAAATATAAAAATCGAACAAGTTTTTTATTTACGTTTGGAAACAAACATTTGACCAAATTAGCCTGAAGGAAACTCCTTAAAAATTATAAAACAGTTACATTTCAATTTTAAAAGAATATATATAAATTTTATCAATTTTATTTGTTTATGTTGTTAACATGGTATATGAATTTAGATTTTAAACATTATTATTTTTTTTTTTTATTTTCTAGAATAATTATTAATTTCTTAATCGAACTGTTAATTTTTACTTCTTGATAAATTTTAGTTAGGCTCGAGTTCATTAAATTTAATTTTCATTAAATTATTTTTACTGAAGTTAGGAATTACAACTTGAAAAATTTTATTATTAAAAATTGTTTGATAATTTTTCTTGACTGGGGATCGAACCTGGGTTGTTGAATTTACATATGTTTCGAGAAATCCCACTTTCTCTCATCAGAATGCTTTGCGTTCTACCACATGCACCACTGCGGTGCCGGTCAGCCAACAGACAAACATCAATCCTTTAACCAGTGTTAGTTCTGGTAGTTCGAAGTTTTTGATGTGTAATTGAGATTTTTCATATTGGGTTAATTCTGACTTCATACTCTTACATTAGATTCATTTTATTTCCTTTCTAGAATTGAGATTTTGAGTTATTCTATATTTGATTACTATACTCATTCGTAATTACTATTTTTTTGTTATTATTTTATTTGAGAGCTTAGTAATTTTTTTATTACATTTGTATTACCTATTAAAACCTTAACTGAGTAGAGATATTTTGGATTATACATACGAGTTTTTATTAACTTTAATTATTTTGTAATGTTATTTTTTTCAAGCTAAATGGCCTAAATTTATTCAATGTAAATAAAAATCCAATTTTAATTACAATATTTTCCCGACGTTTCGTCGATTGTTTGTCGACTTTTTCAAGGGATTGTCTATTTAAAAATTATAAAACAATAAAATAAATACAATAATGTAATATATAAACAATATAGACTTACAATATTAAATATTTTTTAACACATTAAGAAGTCCTAGATGTATCCAGGAGTATATGTAAAATAATTTTAATACTTAATATTTAAACTTTCAATGTATAACAGATCAAGTGATGTCAACCATATAACTCGTATTTATGTTGTTCGTGTCTTCTTTCAAATTCATTGTTCTCTTAATTTGTTGTTGTATTCTAAGGCTCTCAATTGTGTATTTCTTACTATCTTTGTTTTCTATATCTAGAATTTTAACATCATCGAACTTAATTGTGTGACCAGTATGTAGGATGTGTTGTGCCAGTGCTGTTGTCTCTTTTCTCCGCATTATGTCCACTTTGTGTTCTCCCATTCTTGTCTCCAGTGTACGTTTTGTTGTTCCTATATAAATTTTCTCGCATTGTTGTGTGTCATTTCCTTCACACTGTAATTCGTATACAATGTTACTTTGTTGTTGTTTATTAATTGGCGCCTTAACTCTAGAAAAAATCGAGTTTAATGTCAAATTGGGTTTGTATGCAAAACAAATGTTTTTTGTTTTTATTGACGACCGTATGTTATTATTGTCAGTTAACCCAGGTATATATTTTACACTGTAAAATTTTTTCTCTTCTTTTCGTATGTTTGTAGATTTGTTGTGGTTATCTATGTCCTTATCCAATTGTTTAATCGTGTTGTCTATCAATGTAGATGTGAGTTTGGCGGGGAAGCTGTTGTTTCTTAAAATGTTCGTTATAATGTGTTTGTTTTTATTATGAAATTGTGTATCACTTATGTTGTATACCCTAAAAATAAAATTTTTTTCTGTGTTTATAATCTGATTCTTGGGTTGTGTCGCGTGGTAATTCATGAACCTTCCTGAAGATGTTTCTTTAGAGTACCAATCAAACAGGATCATGTTGTTTCTGCGTATAATTTTCGAATCTAAGAACGCAATTTCACCGTTTTTCTCAATTTCAGTAGTAAATTGTATCTTCGGGTGTTGTTTGTTAAAGATTGACAGAATTGTGTCCTTGTCCTCTATGCAAGTTATCGCCAAAATGTCGTCTACATATTAGGCGATATATTTAATGTAAATATTCCTATTACCTAGTTCTGTAATTGCATCGTCAAGTAGGTTGTCAAGTATGATATCCGCTATAGTAGGTGATAGTGGGTTCCCCATTGGCATACCAAAAATTTGGGTATAAATATTTTCACCAAACATAAAATAATTATTATCATATAGACAGAATATGAGTATTTTTGAAAATTGTGCGCTGGACATCTTCGTATGATCCCTAATAATATTCCATTTCCTCATGATTTAGTTTATTGCCGTCTGAATCGGGATGTTCGTGAATAGTGAAATTACGTCAAACGATATTAATATTTCATTGTTGTCAATTTTTACGTCGCTCAGTTGCTCCTTGACTTTTAGTGAATTTTTAACATTGTATTTGTCAGAAATTGTGACTTTTAGAATATTACCAACGTATTTTGATAACTGGTAACATGGTACCTGCACTGATGATACAATAGGTCGTAGGGGTGTCCCTTCCTTATGTATTTTGGGTAAGCCGTATATTCTAGGTGCAGTAGCTGCGGAACAAAGAAGTCTACGTTTTTCCCCTATATTAATATTATTACTTTTGTAGAGGTCCGCAATGATTGTATTGTTTTGTCTCTGAAATTTGGCAGTTGGATCTGCTCTTGAAATTCTCTAGGTGTTTTTGTCTCCTATAAGTGCTTGCATTTTCCCCTCATACTCACTCTTATACATTGCTACCGTCTTATTCCCTTTGTCAGCCTGTATAATAATTATGTCTATATATTTTCTTAAAAGTTTCTTAGTTTTCTCGAAAATTGTTAGGATAGACTTGTCCTTTTTAGTGTTTTTAAAGCTTCTTTTAAAAGCGGATACTTGATTTGCTAATTTCGTTCTAGTGACGTCCTTTTCTTTATCCAAATTTCCATCCATGGCCTGTATACATTGTTCCACATCAGCTATTATATGTAGTGGGGAGAAGTTTCGTTTATCTACCGGTAATGCGAATTTTCTGCCAAGTGATAGTATCCACTTGCACTCCATCGGGATATCATAATCCGTTTTATTTTCAATTTTAATACTTAATATTTAAACTTTCAATGTATAACAGATCAACATATAACATTGAAAGTTTAAATATTAAGTATTAAAATTATTTTACATATACTCCTGGATACATCTAGGACTTCTTAATGTGTTCAAAAAGATTTAATATTGTAAGTCTATATTGTTTATATATTACATTATTGTATTTATTTTATTGTTTTATAATTTTTAAATAGACAATCCCTTGAAAAAGTCGACAAACAATCGACGAAACGTCGGGAAAATATTGTAATTAAAATTGGATTTTTATTTACATTGAATAAATTTAGGCCATTTTAGCTTGAAAAAAATAACATTATTAAATTCATCACTCTGGCCAAAGAAACAACTGCAAAAAAATTTAATTATTTTGTTTTAATATGCCAATTACTAGAAGTCGTGACAATTTGTTGAACATAGAAGAGCCAACAAATTGTAGTTTTACTATTCCAGTTGAGGAATCTAATACTCATCCAGCTATAACTCAGACAAGAACAAGAGGTAGACAACCTCGATCAGATTATTTTTATTGTGCTCAACCAACGGGAAATTGAATTGCTATTACAATTAAAAGGAAATTACTATTGAGGAAAAAGGAGAAAAATTATTATCATTTGAACTCATCATTGGTTTTTGGTTTGAGATTCCTATGCACCATTTGGAAACAGGGACAACTGAACTTAGATTTTTTTTGAAGCAAGATTTCCAAATTTTAAAGAAGAAAATTGAGAAAAAACGAAAATTTCATATATCCCTCAAGAATTCGAATCATTACAGCATATACATACATAAAACCGGACTTACAAATACCAAATATAACTATGTATTAATGGATCAAGATTCTCCCTGAATCTCCCTGATACTGATAATTTTAATCATTTCCAATATAATTAATCTAATAATTAATTTAGTACTTATTATAATTTTTAAAATACATTTTATCTTGCAATTTTCTTTTAAATTCATAATTTTTGCATACAGAATCTGTTAGAAATTCAATATTAGGATTTTATTTATTTATCAATCTACGTCAATATATATTAGATTACATTACAGAATGACATAAAATAATATCTTAAACAAATAAAATACTCTGACATACATATATGAATAATACTATAACAATTGAGTGAAAATTTAATTACGTTTAAAAATAACAAACGCTGAAAAGAAAATAACTCAAGTTCCATCGACATCAGGCCTGAAGTCTACGTGGGAAAAATTTTGGTGAGTTAAACGTAATTTATATAATTTATTTTCACTCAAAATTAACATTTATAAATTCAAATAAATATGTACATAATATAGATATGTACATAATATAATATAATTCTAACATAATAAATATAATCAATAGCATAGAATAAAATGTTAACAACATAAACAAAAATAAATAAAAAAAAACAGTTACATTTAAATTTTAAAAGAATAAATATAAATTTTATCAATTTTATTTGTTTATGTTGTTAACATGGTATATGAATTTAGATTTAAAACATTATTATTTTTTTTTATTTTCTTTTATGCTGTCGTTACTTTATTCTTCATTAATTATAAAATTGTTAATTCAAATTTTTTTTATAGTTAAAATTTTATATTTTTCTTTTGTTTAAATTGTAAAATTATGATTGTTAATAGCAAGATGATTTGTTAGAATTTTAATTAAACTCTCGAAAGGTTAAGGTCATTTGATAAATATGTATACTTTGGGCTATCTAAATATTATTAATTCTACGATAGAATGATTAGGGTGGGTATTGAATATCGAAGGGGAAACTACACCTATCCCTCGTCAATCTGGTTTCTCTCAAATTGTTATTTTTTTGTTTTCCTTTATATCTTTATTTCTATTACATTTTTTTTAAAGTCGGTTTTCGAATAAAGCTACCTAATTTTGATTTATTGTATGGTGAACCGTAAACTTACATGATAGGGGACAGAACCATCCCATTTTCCTTGAGCACGGCCGGTATGTATATAGGTAGCACCCCCATGAATGTTAGACCGATGCGGTTAGGTGCGTTACAATATATATATATTTAATTTTCCGTAAAGGCGCTATAAGTTTTTTTCGGAATGGGAAAATATCCATACTAGTCCATAATACCATCAAATAAATACAAGATTACCAATAACATCGGCAGACAAGCGAATGAAAACCACCTCTGTCTGTTAATTTTCCAAATAAGGGGTTTTTACGTTTCCACACAAGTGTATATATTGGTGCTTCTCAGCACCCTACGGACTGTTTCATTATTGACATTGTGTTATAGTGTTATTCTTAGTTGATTGTAAATCTCTACACCGGATTAATGCGGGTTTTTACGGTTTTCCATGGGTATTAGCATTTCTTCTCCTGCATTCAGCGACAACTCCGTGGTAAATTTTCAATCCTTCTGCATACTATAGACCAATTTATTAAATTGTTTCTATTTATTAAACATATCTCAAATGTATTTAATTTTTTTTTTTTTTTTTTTTTTTTTTTTTTTTTAGCCTTTATTTATTTATTGAATCTTCATATAATGAAATGACAATAAGTATTCAAATCTTAATACTAAAAAGAAAATAATAAGCCCAGCCAGTGCTAGACAAAAATTTTATGATACTAAAAAAATTTCACATCAATTGATCCAGTCATCTATTTTGCGCTTGAGTTAAAGCAAGGGTATCCCTCCTTCTCAACCGATTATGGCCACTAAAGTTAAGGATGTCTCGTGCAAGTGGGTTTGGGTGGTGTTCAAGTTTGCTGACATACTTTGACGCGTGTTTTGTAAATTCAACTTTTACTAATGGCACGCATAGATCTTTGTGAATTCGAGAATTTTTAACATACCATGGAGCTGCAGTAATTATACGTAGAATTTTATTTTGACCCCTTTGAATTTTTTCAATGTTTGATGCTGAGGCAGTACCCCATAATTGAATTCCATAGCACCAGATTGGCTTTAGAATTGCATTGTACAACAATAGTTTGCAGTCCAACTTTAGTGAAGAATTTCTGCCAATTAGCCAATTAAGTTGCACTGCTTTTAATCTCATCTGTGTAAGTTTCGCTTCAATATGAGACTTCCAAGTTAAACGGCGGTCGAGGTGAATGCCGAGGTATTTGACTTCATTATGTTGAGAAATAATTTGATTATTTATTTTGATGAACGAGCAAGTTTCTTTTCGCAATGTGAAAGTGATATGAATACATTTCTGTTCATTAACCCTGATTTTCCAAAGCTCTAGCCAATTCTCTAGTTTATAAACATAATTCTGCAAATTCTGTGATGCTACTTGGTGGTCCTTGTGAACGCTGATAAAGGCTGTATCATCTGCGAAAGTTGACGTGTGGATTTTGGGGTCTGACGGCATGTCGGAGGCATAAATCAAATATAAAGTAGGACCCAGTATGCTACCCTGTGGCACACCTGTTTCAATTGGCTGAGCGGTGCTTAAAAAATTGCCTTCTTTGATTTTAAATTTGCGACCGTATAAATAGCTTTCCATAAGTTTATGGGTGTTAGCAGGCAGAGTTAATTTTATTTTGTGCATTAAACCGTCATGCCAAACTTTGTCGAACGCTTGGGACACATCAATGAAAAGGGCGGAGCAGTATTTTTTGTCTTCAAACGACCCTCTTATCACATTTACCAATCTGTGTGTTTGTTCGATGGTGCTGTGTTTAGCTCTGAAGCCGAATTGATGATTAGGAATGCATTCAGTGTCGTTCAGAATTGGAATCAACTTAGTCATTAACAATTTTTCGAACAGTTTAGAAATTGTCGGCAGTAGGCTAATTGGCCTATATGACTCTACTTTGGTGTGATCCTTCCCTGACTTAGGAATCATAGTGATCATAGACACCTTCCAATCTGCAGGATAGTATTCTAGGCGTAAAATAGCGTTGAAGATAAAGAGGATAATTCTTCTAGCTACACGAGGTAACTCCACAAGCATTTTATTGCTGATTTTATCCATACCTGGAGCTTTTTTAAGGTTCAGAGTACCAATAGCGCTTTGAATATCATTAAAGCTAAGTCTTAGAGGTACAGGAGGTCTAATAACGAGTGGTGGCAAATCAGTTGCATTATTTGAGTTGTTTATAGTAAACACATTTCTCAAATGGTTAACAAATAAAGTCCCCTTCTCGGAATCGTTTCTAGCCCAGTCACCAGTCGGATTTCGCAAAGGAGGTTTTCCTCTCACTGGTCTTTTTAAACCTCTTGCCGCCCTCCATAACGAGTAGTCAGATTGTGGGGTACTATCAAGACCCTCCAAGTAGCATCTAAGTGAAGCCGTTCTTTGGGTTTCTAAGAAATGTCTTAGTATATCTCTGCATACCCGTAGCCTAGCTTTCAGTTCAGGAGACCTGTGAAGTTGCCACTCTCTTCTCATTCTTCTTTTTTCTGATAGGAGATGTTCGAGTTCAGATAAATAAGTTCTGTTTGTCCTATTTCTACATTCAACGTGATAAGTGGAAGCGTGATGCACAGCTCGTCGAAGGTCCTCGGTAAAGTTGCCAATCGACTGATCGATATCGTCGGTAGTTCTCAACACAATATTTTCCGTGCAATGAGAACTTAAATACTTTTTGTATTTTATCCAGCTTACTCGGGTCTTAGTCATGTTTCTAAATGGAGAGCCAAATGTATTTAATTGATTTGATAATGTTTTTTTTAATTTTGTGTGTAAATAATTCACTCTCAAATAAAGTTCGCTCCACTGTCTTCAAATTGTTATAATTTTAATGCATATTATAGCAAAAAAACCTGTAAACAGAACGATACAAAAAGCTTAATGGAGCCTTAACCACACATACAAAAGTCCAGAAAGTCGGCTGATTTGTTTCGAAATAGAACTTGTGAAAGAATAACTTCCTTAATTCTCGTTTGTCGTATGGTATACCAATAGATTTAGTATTTTATGAACATTTATAAATTCTTTTTGCGAAAACTTGTCGAAGAACTGAATATATGTACATGCCCCAATTTTAAATCTTTGCCCACTCTTATTATAATTTTGCTAATTAAAACCATATTGCTTATTTTTAGAAGCCAATCATTTAAAGAAGACGACGGTACCTGGAAGGGAAATGACGATGGAAAAGTTGTTAATAATCAACCTCAAAGGGTTATGGACGATAGAAACGGAATGATGGCTCAAGCTGGATATATTGGAAGGTAAGCATTATTTACGTCTTTCACAATAATAGTTCGTTGGACCAAATCACCTTTTCATTAAATTAAATTTTTTAATTTTTTGTTTTATTTATTTATTGAATCTGCCTTTACTTCCTAGCCCTTACAATAAGTATTTAAATCTTATAAGTAAAACTAAAAACTTAAGCCATGATGGAAAAATCAGCCTTAGATACAGACTGATACAGATTAGTAGGGTGGTAAATATGCACTACGAAGCCTTGTTTGGATTCTAGTAAGTAATCTTGCAAGCGGTTGCAATATTTAGATGTATCTCTCACGAATTTTTCGAAATTCTTCTTTAACCAATGATGCTTCTAAGTCTATGGATGTATTCATTTCTTATACACCTCTGTATATGATCCCAGCATTGATCATTACTTGTCATTAGGAATAACTAATTTCATATGTCCAAATTGATTTTAAAACATTCTTATACAGGATGACTTTTTAATAAAGTAAGGCGTCGCTACATCCATGTGTATGCCAAGCTACACGTATTCTCCAATTTTTCAATCACGTCTTCACATAGCCAGTTCTCTGGACTTTAGTAATCTATGAGTACTAGGAGACAGTAAACATTTAATTTTTTGTATTAGCCTTTATGCCAAACTTTATTAAAAGCCTATGCGAAACCAAATTGGTGAACATATTCTTTGATCATTTGAGAAGCTTATAATCTTTCTTTGAAATACCTTTTGACGAACAAGTTTTAAAACAAGGCAAGCAAGACAAGTAATTGGTCTACAAGAGGATGGTAACGCCGGCTTTTGTAACATTATAATTGTTTTCTAATCTTTTGGAAAAACGCCTAGTCCATTAAGTAAGTTTCTAATCATGGATAGCATTATATAGTTTTCTGAACATTTTCTGGACTGCTTGGGATTATTCCAGAGTCTTTACGAATACGTGGTTCGTCAAGTAAAAACTCGTTCATGTGGGGTTTGGTGCTTTATCCCTTTAACTTCGTACTAATAGATTTTCTTAATAGCCTTTGACTCTCTACCGGTGGCTTAATATTTTTAGCTGCCTTTCAAAGTGAGAAATTTGTGTGCTTAGTATGTATTTGTTAGATTGTTGATAAAATTTACATTTCTGCGATCCTCTTCTAAAAGAAGTTTTTTACTTGCAGCTGCTTTGCAATAGGTTATCTGCTTTGTTTCCATTATCTTCCAAGTTTCATCTTTTTAAGGTGACTAGATTTTGAAATCACTGGTACAGTTATTAATATCTTTCTCACACTGTATATAAGGACCCGTGTGGATATGACTGATATTTTGTTTATATTTCAAGAGTAGTGTCCTGTCGTTTGCCTCGTACATACGCGTTTTATCTAGTTTGTCCGAAATGTCGTGTTCCGTCTTTTTCTAAAAATATGTTTTAATTGTCTTATGTGCGAGTGTCCGGGAAAAAATAAATTTTACTTACAGTAATAAATAATAAAATAAATTCCATAAATATACAACACAAATTCAATAATAAACAAAACTAAAATTGCGAAAAAAGGTCAATATAAACCATCAACAATAATTTAACGGAAAACAAACCATAAATAAAAAAATACAAATTCAACAAGTGCACAAAATAAATACAACAATAAAATAAATAACTAAAATCACAACGCAACACAGTGCGACATTTGGCCAATTTAGGTGTCTACAATCTAATTTAAAAGATCCTGGCTTGAAATTTGGTTTGATAATAATGTAGGACATAACTTATATTGACAACAAAATTTGGAACAATCGAATAATTTACACGCCCATTTTTGGGAAATTAACTATTATTTAAGAAATTGCTTAAATATTTTGAAGAATTTTTATTAAATTTTGTTTTAAAAATTATTATTTGTGTACCATTTTGTAAAAAAAAATAACCTCGAAGATAATTATTGATGGGTGGTGTACGCCCACTTTTTTATAACAGATATTTAAGCTGTGTTGGACAACCTTGGGCTAGATTTAATTTTTTGAATTATGTACATTGTAAAATTAACTCTATACTGTGACAAAAAGGGGCGTGGTCCATGCAGCTAGAAATTGTTCTAGTACTTATACTTGTTTCAAGTGTAAACAACGCCACCATTCATTGCTTCACCGAGAATCACCAGCTTCGGTTGGGAATAATAATGCGAGTTCTGCGGCAATCTCGGTTGCGACTCCGCAAGTTTCTACTTTAGTATCCGATCCTAACGTTCAATCTACTTCTAGTGGATTGAATCCTATAGCCCCCTTCTAACCGTCAGGTATTTCATACCTCAGAGAAGCGGACTGTGCTCTTGGGAACGGTATTGGTGAGTATTTCTCGCCCGGACACTTATTGATCCGGCTTCTGAGGCTTCATTTATTTCTGAGCGTTTGCGGAATCGTTTAGATCTTCCGACGCATTCGACGAGTGCATAGATATCAAGAGTAAATCAGACGGTCTCAGCTACAATGAGAAAACTTTGTTATCTAACAATTGGTTCATCGTTATATCCATCAATTGTTTTGGAAACTATGGCTTTGGTGTTACCAAATATCTCGGGTAACTTGCCATCGTTCACGGTACCAGCTCATATAATGAGGAGTTTGGCAGATTTACGTTTGGCAGATTTCAACTTTTATGATAGTGGTCCTGTTGATCTTTTGCTTGGCGCGGACTTATATCCCAGAATACTTCTGGGTGAAATCCGCCAAAATATTTTGGGCTCAATTAATTTGTTTTTATGACCAATGTTTATAATTATTATAATTTTTAAGAAGTTTCCTTCAGGCTAATTTAGTCAAATGTTTGTTTCCAAACGTAAATAAAAAACTTGTTCGATTTTTATTTTTTTTTTATTTACCCAACGTTTCGTTAGTTTTATTCTAACTTCTTCAGGGGTCTCGTTCTAAATAATCTAGTGACAAAATTTATTGTTTTATTACACAGCTTTAACTTATAGACTAATTTTTACTTACAGCTTTGATGTTTTTTATCATTGGATATTAATTTTTATTATTAATTAGTTACTAAAATACTAAAAAACGGGACATCACGAACAGAATTTTTGCATAAATAATCAAATAATTAATAAAAATATAATATACAATAAACGACCACAAAACTTGGGCTCATTATTGGCTCAAAACACTATTTTCGGATGGATAATTACTGGTCAAGTTGTTCAGCCATAACTATTCGACTAAGGTAGAATTTTCTGAAGACGATAGTCTTAACAAAAATCTTCTTAGATTTTGGGAAATCGAGGAACCTCCTCGGAAAAACATTTTGTCTCCCTATGACAAATTCTGTGAGGATAATTATAAATTATAAATCGACTACACGTCGCGGCCCTGATGGTTGCTACATCGTGACTCTTCCTTTTAACCCGGAATTTCCGAAGATATTATCTTTGGGAACTTCTAGATCGGGTGTTATGGGGCAATATCTTAGGACTGAAGCCTCTCTTCGGCGCCAACCCGAAGTTAAGGAATTGTACGACGACGTCGTTAGGGAGTATTTAGACTTAGGTCATATGAAATTAGTTTCAGAAAATGTTTGTCTTTCTCATCTTGTTACCTTCCACATCATCCAGTTATTAAACGGGAAAAGAAAACTACCAAATTGCGTGTGGTTTTCAACGCGTCTAACAAAACTGCTAACGGAAACAGTTTAAATGAACTTACAGTTTGGTCCGAACTTACAAGCGGATTTGGTTCTGTTAATTCTTCGATGGCGTCTTTTTAGGTTCGTTTTCAATTGTGATATTACTCAGATGTACAGGCAAATTCGGGTCGATCCTGCTCATACTCCATATCAGCGAGTTTTGTTTAGGAATTCTCCAACGGAGAACGTAACGGACTTTAAGTTGCTGACACTGACTTTTGGCGTTAATTGTGCCCCATATCTTGCCATTCGGACATTGTTGCAATTGGTAGAGATTGCGAAGCTGAGTACCCGTTAGCATCACACATTCTTAGGAAGTGTATGTACGTTGACGACGTTTTAACGGGAACTCACGATGTGTCTTTATTTGATCGCTCGTGATCAACTAACAGCTGCATTATCTTTAGCTGGGTTTGATAATAAAGGGAAAGATACATATTTTGATATTCTTGACAGATTTTCGCGTTTTGATAGGGCACTTCGTGTCGTTTTGTATATTTTGCGATTTTTTTATAATTCTCATAGGACTCATAGGTCTGGTAGACAATTGTGTCGTACTCAGACTCTCTCTAATTGGGAGATCACCAGGGCGAAAAATCATTTGACAATTGTGGCTCAGAAATACCATTTTTATGATGAGTATAAGTGTCTTTCGGAAACAACACCTTTAAGTTCAAAGAGTTCTCTTGTAGCTTTGAATCCATTCCTTGATAAAGGTGGTGTTATGAGACTCAATGGTCGTTTGGTCAAGTCACCTTCTCTGACTTACTCGGAAAGCCATCCCATTATTCTGCCGTACTCAAGTCGATTTGCATTACTTTTGACCGGGTTTGTACATTTGATTTCTATTCACGATGAAAATCAATTGATGTTGCGGATAATTCGCATAGAATATTGGGCCCCTCGTTTAAAATCTAAAATTCGAGGTGTTATTAGCCGATGCAAGCGTTGCATTCTGGATCGAAAGAGATCTTGTAAACAGCTCTGTGGCAGCTCTTCCTTCTGAGAGAACAACTCTTGATAGGCCTTTTACAACTACTGGTGTGGATTTTACGGGTCCATTTGATGTTAAAAGTTTTACTGGCAGGGCGTGTCGAATAACTAAAGGATATGTTTGTGTGTTTGTATGCTTTGCTACCAAAGCAGTTCATTTAGAGGGAACTTCGGATTTGTCCACGGCTACATTTTTAGCCGCCTTTCAACGATTTTTTTCACGACGTGGTTGCCCTAGCACAATATTCTCTGATAACGGCACAAACTTCGTAGGCGCGTCTTGTGAATTGTAACGAGATTTTAAGAGTTTTCTGTTGGAATGTCAGTCAACGATTACAGCAACTACATATTTCATTTTTGCAAATAAATATATTTTCTTCGGAAATAAGGTGCGTACATTGTTTTTATTTAAAGTGACAGTGCATAATAAAATTATAAATATAAATTCGCGTTATAATAAAAAAAAAAGTATTAAAAATATCTTATAAAAAATTATTTGTCGTTTGCCGGCGGCATTTCATTAAAAAATTTTAATACTGTTTTGTTTCTTCTCTATTACAAAAGATCGTTTTACAACCTTGGCGCGATTTTATTTAATTAACCGTGCGTTTGTGACGTTTTCTTTATTTTAAAATTCGTTGATACTTTTTGATCCAACGAAGTGTTTGTTTACGTGGACGGACATTAATTTTTATCTATAAAAATTTTATTTTATTGAACTTTAAATTTTAATAAAAAGTACAAAAGAATTCCCTATTAATATTAAAAGAAAAGTTAAGTGAAGTGATTAACAATTTATTTCCCTTTTTATTTAATACCAAAAGCGTCGGTAGTGTTAAAAAAGTTTATTTTTTTACATAAATTATTATGAATAAACATAGATACAAACCTACATAAATTTTTTTTGCATTGCAAAATATAATAAATATACAAGATCGGTGTTTTTTCTATTTTCTTTTGTACTATTTGCAGTTTTATAAATTTATTACACACAAAAAGATTTTACAAACTGTGTTTACATCTATTATTTAAATAAAAAAAAACAAATAAAATTATAATATTTTTTAAAAAATTCATAAACACACAAAAATTTTTTAACAAACTGTATTTACATTCATAATAGTGATGGTACGGTGAAAAGCGATCTGACCAAACACATTTTATATTATAATGTATTCTTACATAATCATTCAATTTGCTGTGCAATATAAGTGTATTTTTCATATAGTTTAAAACTAAAAGTCTCTGGAATTAAAAAAAAAATCAGACAAAAAGTCCATTTTAGACGTTCACTAAACTTTAAAATTCTCTAAAATCGCAAAAAAAACATCTCTTACTAGAGACATTCCAACACCTGCCACATGTATATATCGTGTGAGGGAGCGTGAGGAAACTGTAGTTTCCAACGAAGTTTCCGATTTTTTTTTTTTAATTTTAAAATTTTTGTTTTTAATAAATTACAACAATAAGTTTTCGATTAAATTGAAAAATGAGCACGGATTTAAAAACTAGATTAAAAATTCTGTATTTAAAAAAATGGACGTATTACTCCAACAACAAAAAAGTAATAAGTGTTTGCAGTTGGGATGGTGCTCAAAAATATATATTACTTTGCTTGGTATTTACTAATGATTTGTATTTCATATAGAATTAAAAATTAAGACACAAAAATTTGTATCAATTTATTGCTTAAAAAGTTTCTTCAAAATTCGATTATTATTATATGCAACAACAATTAAAACAATTACACTGTGTTAGAATTTGACACGCTTTTTGTGACAAGGGGCACCTGGCGGGTTAACCTAATTCGGGTACGCTGAATCCAGTGGTGCTAACAGTTTTTTTTAGGTTAGCTCTTGTTTTCGCAATATATATTCACGTAACTCAAAAACGGTTTAGTTTATTGAATAAACTAAAAAACAAACAAGACATAAATAACTAAAATCTGTTTACAAATTTTGATTTTATTCACAAAAGATGAAATATATATTAACCAGACGAAACTTCAAGAATTAAAACATTTATTTTTGTTTTTAATTAAAGTTAAAGTTTTTATTTACAAATTTATTCTTCTTCCTCCTGCAGATTTCAACAAATATCCCCTAATAGCGAATCAAGTTTTTTGCCACTATACCAGTGTTCGAGTCTGGCTGTTACTTGGTGAAATCTCTCGCCATGTTCATCAGACTCGGCTGGTGATTGTTCGTTAAATTTTTCTGCATGACAATGCCAAAAATGTATTTTTAATGGCATTCTGACTTTTAAGTTTTTTAATGCGGTTAGCATATTTCCAATTAAAATTCGCCAATTTTCTGACCGATGATTTCCTAATACATTTTCTATTACTGATTTCACACAATTCCAGCACAATAGCTCCATATCATTCAATGCAAGTTCAAATTGTTGGTCCTTCATTAGACGACGAATGTCCGGTCCATTAAGAATTCCTGTAAAATAAAAACAATGGGTCTCATGCATAAAAACGTGTAAAAGCGCTGAGTCGATGCAGGTGAGCAATTGCTCGTAACTCGAGTTCGATCAAATAGCAACAGCTCTTGCTCAATTTCGTATGCATAAAAATGAGCTTAAACCGATTGCAATTACTTGAGCAAAAGGAGATCAAACGTCTAATTGTTATTGAAGTGGAAACATGTCGTCAAGTGAAAGTGAAGTAGAAGTAGAATTAAATAATAATAATAATCAAATAGACATTTTTAGTAGAAAAAATTAAACAAAATAAATATTTAATAGAAAAGAGTCAATTACCATGCATTAAAAATAAAAAAAGACAATAGAAACATGTGTAACAGAGATTAAGCAAAAATTTGGCATTGAAATAACGGGAAAAATTTTAATAAAAATAATAGCTAACATGAAATGTCGCATAAAAAATAAAATAGACATGAATAAAACAGGCAATAAAAAAATTATTTTAAACTGATTTGTCACAACTACTTTGTGCTAATTCTAATCCCTCAACAAACAAACTTCCAGGTAAGTGTACCACTATCGAATACAAGGGAGTTAAATTTTCAAAGTCTGCAGAGGCTTGTTTTGTTAAAGCAAAACAAAGTGCTTTCTACAAAAAATGCAGATTTTCCAGGAAAAACTTGTGGAAAGAAACTTGGAATTCCATGAATTTTGAATTTTATTAATATGTACTAATGGTGAATTACATTTATTTTATTTTTGTATAAAAAAATGAATTTGTTGTTCGATATTATTTCCTAATTGCCATACACCATTATTTTTGTAATCGTCATTGATAAGGATATAATCGTCTTTTAAAAATTTAGCTTTGTTATGCAAAATGAAACAAGTGGATATTACATAAGGCGCTAACTCTGTCGATACACGAATTTTGTATTGAAGTATCGAAAATCTTTGCTTCAATTGCCCAAACCTATGTATTTAACATTTTATTATTAATTATAAAAAAAATAATTAATAATTAAATTTGTTTTACGCTTTTGATAACATTTTGTATTTCTTTGTAGCACAAAATATTCAGGCACATTTCCTTTTTATTGTACGCGAGTCAACTATAAGGCATGCTCAACAAAATTTGAGCAAGAGGTCACAAAAGAAAGCAAAAGCTTGTTTTTATGCATATAAAAATGAGCACAAGCTCATATAACTTACTTCAAACTGATCAAGGCGAGATCAAACGTGAGCAGTGAGTAAAAGCGAATACATAAAATTTTATTATGCATACGACAAGCACCTTTTACTCAAAAAATCGATCCGAGTCAAGCTCACGTTTTATGCATTGATATGATATGAAATATAATTTAATTATGATATGAAATATAAATATAATTTAATAAAGTAGCTAGAGTTCATACCTTCTTTTACTTTCATGCCGCTTAATCGTGGAAAAATTCGGCGCAATTCGGTAAAAGCAATTCCATCTTGGTTCAATGCTTTTATAAAATTTTTTACAATACCCAGTTTGATGTGGTGGAAGCAAAATCTTTTCCATCGGCACAAGTGGTAATTCAATAATATTATTTCTATGCAATCTGCTTTCCTCACGTATAGCCCAATCAAAGTCAAAGACTTTAAACTTCACTATTTACTTTCGCAAGCACTTGCCATATGACATTGAAGGGGTTGAGGAACTCTTATTTATACTGTAATTTTTTATCAAAGTGCCTGTCTGTTTCTACCTGTTCCAGGTATAACAATAGAATACGTTACTTAAGTTTTTTACCAGACCGATTTGTGCGGTTTTTGTCCGCACGAGAAAATCCAAATATGTAAAAATGTATGACGTTTCTGCAATACCATGCCATAAACGCTGTAAACACGACTACACACTATGCACCCAACATCAATGCAACTAGAAAATATCAAAATATTTAGATATTTTTGCCTGGTATTATATTGTTATACCTGGAACAGGTAGAAACAGAAATCGTCAACAACAAAAATAAATGTTTTAATTCTTTAACGGGTTGTCATATCGTGATTATCTTGATTGTAATCATGATTGCAAACATAGATGGCGCCATATGACAACCTGTTTGCATACAATTGCCAACAATTTGGACAATTTGACAACAAAAATTACATAGTGAAAACGCGGCCTTAGTTCTTCTTTAGACGTTATAAATTGACAAAAGCCCATTGGAAATTAAATTTGGCCTGTGGTAAAGTCAGTCGATATTTTTCCATTGCCAATGTCTAACAATTGCTTGGAAATTTTTGAATGAAACCCTTGGTAGACAACAAAACAGAACAAATTTTAAATTATTTTCAAAAAGCTCAAGCTTTTAATAAACATTTCCTACAATCTGTCAAATATTTAAGAGAACAAATTGATCAATCATCAACTGATTCCTGGAATTCTTTAAGAACTTTAATTCAGCATAGAAATACATTTCATTAAATCATATTATTAAAAACTCAAATTCAAATAACATTTGTGGACATGATAATATATCACCTAAAGTTCTATTAAAATGCAATGTTTTAATACCATATTTGGTCAAAATTTTTTATAATATGATCAGTAGAAGTATGTATATATCCAGATATTTTGAAAATACATAAGGTTGTTCCAATCCCCAAAGAAAATACTGCGTGTAGAGTTGATATCTTTAGACCAATAGCAGTTTTGTCTATCATTGATAACGTTTTTGAAAGACTTTTGCATAACCAAATTTCTGCTTATATGCAAAACAATAATATGCTAAATGATTATCAATATGGTTTTAAGAAAGGATGTGGTACCGAGGAAGCAGTTTTGGACGTGGTTAATTTCATCTGTATGGCATTGGATGGAAACCATTACCTCGGTTTAGCTGGTATTTTCTATGATTTCAAAACCTCATCGACCATGAAATTCTTGTTCAAGAACTTGGCTATTATAGAATATGTGGAAGGAATTATTGCTTATAAGAAGTTATTTAACAAGTCGAAGACAATTTGTTCAAATTAACGGTGACAAGAGTTGATGAATATGGAGTACCGCAAGGTAGTGTTCTGGGGCATTTAATTTTTACCTAAATGATATAAAAAACCTTGGTCTATCAGGCCAACTTTTTATTTACGCTGATGATATTTGCCTATTTTACTCATACAAACACGAAACCGTTGCAAAAGCATACATGGAACGTGATGCTGCTCTTATATCCGAATTTACGAAAATAAATAAACTTATATTAAATGCCAATAAAAAAAAATTAATTAGATTTAAACCATATTGTACTAGCAACGTCAACTTCAGTATTTTTGTTGATGGCAGGGAAATCATGGAAGTTAGCTTTATAAAGTATTTGGGAATATTTTTGCAAAATAATTTGTCTTGGAGTCGACATATACAATATTTGAAATCAAAAACTGCACAAGCTGATGGATTTTTGTATAAATTTAAAAACAAATTTGATCGTAGTACTAAATTGCTGATATATAATGCCTTAATTCAAAGTCATTTTAACTACTTGGCCATATTGTATGGGTGGAAGAAAAGTACCGAGCTGAAATCACTTAAACGGATGCAAAATAAAGCCCTCAAAGTGGTAGGTGACCTTTCAATTAGGCACTCAACATTATTATTATATAGTAAAAATTTTGATGCAGTTTTGCCAAATATGGTATACAAAATGCAGCTCTTACTTCATGTTTTTAAATGTATACATCGCATTGGTTATCATACAATTCAGTTTTAAAGTTTTCAGCACTCACATAATACAAGAAATAACACAAACTTATCCGTAGCCTGGTGTAGATTAGACACAACCAAGCAAAGAATTGAATATAGTATGGGTAGTTTGGAAACTTGCCACAATACTTAAAAACTCTTAATAGAATTTCATTATTTAATCAGCTCTTAAAAATTATTTACTGCAAAATGTAAGAGAACTTTTATTATAAACAGTAACTTTTGATCTCAAAATAACTTTATTATTATATTACTATACATATTTTTTTTAATACCCTTCACCTTCATGAGAAGGGTATATATAACTTTGTCATTCCGTTTGTAATTTCCACAATATAATTTTCCGACCCTATAAAGTATATATATTATGGATCCTTATAGATAGCGGAGTATATTAAGCCATGCCCGTCTGTCTGTTAAAATCAGTTTTCTGAAGTCTTCGGGATCCAAGTCTTCAATAATTCTGTCAGACATGCTTCCAAGAAGTTTGCTATTTAAAATCAGCAAAATCCGTCTACAAATCCGAGACAACCTCTGAAAATTTCATCAAAAATCTAAAAGATGGCGCTGATCACACAAAGTGTATTAATATTGTTACTAATAAACTCATCAACAGATGGCGTTGATCACACAAAGTGTGTTAATATTGGTGGGGAGGGTATATTGGATTTGTGCATATGTTTGTAACGCCCAGAAATATTGGTCCAACACCCACCTTAAATTATACCGATCGACTCAGAATCACTTTCCGAGTCGATTTAACGATGTTCGTCCGTCTGGCTGGCTGGCTGTCCATGTAAAGCTTGTGCGCAGAGTACAGGTCGCAATTTTGAAGATGTTTTGATAAAATTTGGTAGGTGATATTTTTTCGACCCAAGGACGGATGGGATTGATACTCGTGGAAATCGGTCCATTATTTCACCTGGCCCCCATACAAAAGTCCTCCCGAAATTTTGGTTTACCGCTCATAAATGTTTGAAGGAACCAAACAAATGAGTGGGAAATGAAGCCAAATAACATCTACAAATTTTGTGCAGATCGGTCCATAATTAGTTATAGCTCCCATATAAGGCCCACTTTCGAAAATCACTTTAAAGAGCATAACTCTCAAAAATGTTGGTACCCAAATAATATATATATATATAGCATAACTCTCTCATCAACTTCATTCGCCACCTCAGTCAGCGGATTTAAACCCTATAGGGAATATATGGGATGAATTAGACAGCCAAGTTAGAAAAAGGACGATTAAAAATAAGCAGGATCTTAAAAACGCTCTACTTGAAAAATGAAATTTAATTTCAAATAATTACACACATGTATTAGCAAATTCTATGAAAAATAGATTAAATGCTGTTCCCCAAACCATGTCGGACCCACTAAGTATTAATTTTGTTGTTTTTTTTTTACTTCTAGCGCAAATATTTTTTTTATTTAAAGTATGTAGACTTTTCTGTGTTTGAAAAATTAATTTTATATATTTTTATTAATAAATATTGTGTGAAAAAAAATTTTTGCTCAAAATTTATTGTTTGTTGTTCGATTGAATTTGTTTGAAATGAACTTTATTGCTAAATTGTTCATAGATAACCCAAAACCCCGTTTTTTCAAGGGTCTATGTATACTTTACTGTGTCACTGTATGTATGTACATATGTTGAAATAATCTATGTGGCTTATAGATTATTTTAAATCTTCCAGAGCTGAGGGATTTTAATTTTAATCACTCCAGTAGTAATTAAAATTATATAGGGTTGAAAAGAAAAAGAGAGGGGTTAATATTTTCTTTTCAACGTTTTAAATTTTAGATTTATTGAAAAGTATTTTACATTTTAATTTTGGGGTTACAGTTGTTACGGTATGTGTTTTATATGTGTATAAATATATATTAAATACAATAAATTTGAAGTTGATTGTGTATATGTACAAATTAACTGTGAGTTTAAGGATACTGAATTTGATGTTGTTCAGCCTGTTGCTAAATCTAGATTTACACGATTGAAATTTTCTTCAAAATTGCTCTTCAAAATGCTTCAAACTCGTGTAAACAGCAAAATTTCTTCAAAATTTATTTATTTAATAGTTGTTAATAGTTGTTAAATAAATAAATTTTGAAGAATTTTTGCTGTTTACACGAGTTTGAAGCATTTTGAAGAAAATTTCAATCGTGTAAATCTAGCTTAAGTGAGAAGTGAATTCTTTTACATTATATATTTTTGTTTTAATATTTTCTGTTAGCAAATATTACAAAAAATTTGGAACGTTTCCGTTATTATGTTGCTAGCAACATCAAATTGGTTAAATATTTAAGGTAATACATAATATTTTTAGTTAACAATTCATATATAATTCATTAGTTATAAAGTTAAATTAAACAATGCTTTTGAAACTCATAAATGGTAGTAGTAATTCTTAATGGTATTTATTTTAATTTTACAAATTTCAATTTAAATATTACAATTTTTCAATTCTTATTATGAAATTTTTGTCCCTGCGTTTCTTGTCGTATCTTCTTTAAAATTGTATTTGCGTCTACATTGTGAAATTTTTGTTGCAGACATTTTTTGTGTATGTATAGAGCAATTCCATATGAAAGCGATCACCTTTTGGACGACCCCTCTCCGATTTTAAAATAAATAGTCTCAATCGATTGCCCAGCAAAAAATAATGTACCTACATATTTTTTTTTTTTTTATAGTGACTGGTTTAGTGGTGGTGTCCACCACTGTCATTGAAAAAATTGAAGAATTCTTCATAAGGGACCTCATTGAAAGTTGTTTAAAAAAAAACTACTAAAGCGATCGCAACGAGTGATAGCTCGTTGGAAAGGTATTGAATCAGGCTTTAATTGAAAAATAAAATTTTCCTAATTTTTCTTAGAAATTTACCTTTAAATTTTCCCATGAAAATTAAATTTTCCGATTTTCCACAGAAGCTCCTAAATTTTCCGGCTAATTTTTTTTTTGGATTCCTCATAATTTTTGCTTTAAGAATCAGCAATAAAAAAATGGGCCCCGACTCCTTGTTTGGACAGGAGAAGAGCATTTAAGAGACCACCTTGTTAAAAATACATTTTAAAAATTATTTTACAGTTAAAAATACATTTATGAAGAAAACATCTTTCTTATTTTGCTGCTTATACTAGATTTACGGAATGTCTACATAAAATAACAAATAATACAAACATAGCATGCAACAACTGTAACACAATAATTGAAACAGTGGATGTATATAATTTTTTATTTTTTTATAACTTAATCTGCCTTATTTCCTTAGGCCTAACAATAAGTATTTAAATCTTAAAACTAAAATAAATCTAATTACTCTCTAACAGAGCATTAATTTCTTATTGGCTGTAAAGCTTTACGAAGCCTCGACTCCGTCTGGCTCTGAGCCAGATTTCTAGCCAGCGGATTCGGGTGGGTTTGTAGCTTTTTGATGTAGTTCTCGCGGACCCTTTTGAATTCATCCTTTACCAATTGTACTTCTACACTAGCTTAGTTCGAAAAAAGGGTGATTTATAGTTTTATGCTATATGAAGATAGCAGTAATAAGTTAGAACTATTTGGAGTTTAGGGGCTATAGGGATATAGCACTAGATATCTGTTATCTAGTATAAATATAATATAATGCTTACTTAAGTTTATGTTTCTGAGCCTTTAGTTAAAAAAGGGGGGATTTCTAGTATTACTAGATGTGGGTATCTAGTTATTACTAGATATGTTGATCTAGCCAATAAAAACTTAGCAATAGGTATGGTACACTAGCTTAAGTTTGGTTAAAAAAATGGGGAGTGATTTAGAGATTTTACTAGATATGGGTATCTAGTTATAATGTATATACGTGCATATTTTGAAAGATTAGTCTTATATGAAATTGATGCTATATGCAGATAGCACTAAATCTTGGTTTATAACTTAAGTTAGCATTATTTATAGTTTAGGGGCTATAGCGATATAGCACTAGATACGTATAAATGATAATATAATGCTCACTTAAATTTATGTTCATAGGGCTAGGGGTTATATGACGTTAGAACTAAATACTTATGTAGTTTAAGTTATTTAAACTGAGAATATAGACTTGCCTTTGCCAAAGTTGTTAGTAAATAACATAAAATGAGTAATTTGTACTGGATATGTACTAGGTGAATTGGAAGGTTAATATATATAGTAAGTTATGTATCTTCTTTCTGGTTATAAATGAATAACTAATTATGAAATTGTAATGTGATTGTAGGGGGAAACGAATTAATAGCAAGATCGCCATTATTTATTATTACGCGTATTTCATTTAAGATTAAAATTTCATTTTATTTAATTTAATTCTGTATGTTTTTCCTGTGTTCGCTCTTACTGTCCATTAACGCTCTTTATGAGCCCAAAAACAATTATAATTGCTCTGAAAACCTTCAGAAAAGAGGGTCATTACGTTCGAAAATTGTCCGTCAGAAAGAGCTCTTAGATAATGTCAGAAAAGAGTCTTTTATGAGGGTTTTTTGGGCTCTGCGTAATCTTGTTTTTATCATTCTTGTGTGTTACAGCTATGTTTTTTTTTTTTGGTCAAAGCACAAATAACAGGACAACAACGCTTTGGTACACACATAATTAAGTGGAATTTCTGAATCATACTGCGTGCCGACTCAGGACAGTAACAAGCAAATTTTTCTTTCGCTCCGAAAACGCTCTTTAGTTGGACTCTTTTCTGACTCCTTTTTTCGGAGCGCTCCGAAAATGCTCTTTTGTTGGACTCTTTTCTGACTCCTTTTTCGGAGCGCTCCTAGAATGGTATGCTGGGTTGTTAATATTTTGCTCGACAGTGATTGAATTTGGTTGTAAATTGGTGTGTGTATGAATTTATTAAAAGTGTGTGAGTTGGTTTTGAGTGTTGAATGCATTAATATAGAATAAGAGTACTTACATTACTGCTGGGGTTTTAGAGAAAAAGTATTTGGTTGGATGGGCTCAGATAAGAGAAATGTTGATGATAAGAGAAATGTTGATTAGCTCCTGATGTTGCTTTTCTCTTACTTGTTGACTATAATTTATTTTACGTTGTTGTTCTCTTTGCGGTGTTTTGTTTTTGCCCCTGAAATTGCAATTGCCTTGTGGGCTTATTAAGTATAGATAAACTAACGGTTTTTTACTTTTTGTTTTGTAAAATTCCTTTTATTTTCTTGTATTTTAAGAAATATTTATTTGTACTTGTTTAAAATATGAAATTTGGCAATTATAGGGTTTTGGGTTATATTAATGATATTGAAATTTGGCAATTTTTTGCCGATTATAATTTCACTTTAGAACCTTAGATTTCTTCTTTCCCTTTTGCGAATTTAAAACTTTATTTTTAGGCACCTTTTACGGTTAACTTTTGTTAATTTTACCCACTTTTTACTTTTCCGTGGTGATGTTCTCAATGTTTCGTGTCACTGTTGTTTATTTTAATTTTCACGTTGTTTTTTTGAATTTTATTTTCTTAGATTTTGTTCAGTTTTTAAATAGTCTTTGTTTTAGTTCTGTCTGAATCTTCCTTTCTACTTTAACTTTTAATTGTTCTTTCCAAATTTAACTTCACTTTAACTTTTAATTGTTTTTTCCAAATTTAACTTCACTTTGAATGCTTTTAGTTTGCTTGTTTTCGATTCGCAGTCTTCTTTCCTACTGTCGCCTTTGTTTGATCTTTGTTTATCTGATGTGCTTGTTAGAATGATTGGTTAAGCATTAATAAGTATGTATGTAATTGAGATTATCTCTTTGAATTTTGTTTAGGGTGACCAGGAGTTGGATGAAATTAGTTAGATTAATAAGGAGTTTGATTAATTGTGTTAGATGTAGTTTAGGATGACCAGTTGTTTCCTTAGATATAGGCAGGTATAATTTTCCACAGGTTGCTGAATCCGGCTTGAAGGACCATGAAGAAACTTGGGGGAATTTTGGGGATTGAGACAAGTGGACTTGTTTTAGTGATAAATATTAATCCGCCAATGTTTCTCATATATATATAATTTCTCATGAATGTGATAAATTATTAGAGGATAGTTGCAATGATAGAGAAGTATAATACAATAGAAAATAGTTCGTGGTGTATTGATTATAGGAATGTAAAGGGTGTAAGGGTATTTGCTTATGTGAGCTCACCTTGCGTGTGTGTGTGGGTGTATTGTGGTTATAAATAAATGCAATATATGTAGATAAAAATTTAATTTAATTATTTATTTGAGGTAAGTAGGTAGTTTTAGGTTTAATAAATTCCAATTTATAAATTTTTAACTTAATGAATTTAATTGCGTGTTCTGTTTGATTATAAAAGCCAAGTGAAATAATACAATGGTTTTATAACTTATTTTAGTCGATTTGCTTACATACTTAGGGATCCATATAATATTAATAATTCACAATAGTTATTCGTTACAAATACTTATAAGTTACAATTCTGATAATTTGTAAATTTATAATTCAATTTTCATAATGATAAAATTAATAATAATAATAATAAAGTTTCTTAATACATATATAAATTTTTGTTTTTAATATAAAATCTTGGGATTTTGTACAATGTTTAAATTTCCTTCGTCGGACATGATACTAGGTCAAATTTGGCGGAAGAAATGTCGAATTCCTGAGAAGGATTTTAATAAAAATCTTTTTGATGAAAAATCATCTTCCTCTTGGTGGTGATTAAGGATGGCTTGAGCGTATGTTAGACGCGATTGGCGATCAGCAGCTAATAGCTAATGCCCCGTCTGGACTTTGTACGGAAACATCTTTAAATCTTGTACCAAAATTCGCTGTAAAGACCGTCGACTGATACCCATTTGCGTGACACGTTGTCTGGTCGATGTCGATGGCGCTTCCATGATATCGTCGGCTACAGCAGCAATATTCTCTGCAGAACGGCTACTCCGGGGTCTGCCACGCCTGGCAGCATTTCGTGTTGTTCCAGTCTCTTCGAGGCGAGCGGCTAAACGTCGCAGTGTTTCACCAGTAGGCGTTGGTCGGCCAGGAAATCTGCGACGAAATTCACGTTGTGCCAAAGTCACCGACCGATTATTGGTCAAATAAATAGTCAGCAATATTCCGCGTTCTGGAGTAGTGTAGCGGCGTAACATTGTTAATTAACGTGTATTTCTCATATGTTTACTACACAAGTGTCAAAATAGAACTGACATTAGGGGCCAATCGCAAAATTTATAGCATATGCGAAAATCATTTTTCAAGTTCATATGGGAAAAAAAAATTAAAGACGGACGCCATTTCAACCGTACATATGGATGAAATGGAGGAAGAATCGGAAGATTTTAACGCAGAGTTCAGGTACTCCCAAAAAAATTTAGATTTTGAAAATTTTGAAGCCCCCATCTGCGCAAATTGTGAAAACAAATTCTGCTTGTAGATTAGTACAGAAAAAATATAGCAATCTTCCCAAAAAATACAAAAAATTCAAGAAATTTTAAAATCAAAGAGACCAACAAGACATGTCAGAAAATTTAATCGTAAAAATTACAGATAAGTTTCTTAGGGAATCGATTGATGCTTTACAAAATATAAGCACAGAAAGCAAACATTTTTATAAGTTTTTGTTGACCTCTCGCCCAAACGAATATTCTGAAGATGGAAAATACAGAACATATTTTATAAGTCTCTATCCACATATTTCTTTCTAAGGGACAAATTAAATTTAAGTCTGCCTCATGTTTCCACCTTGAATCGGTTAAATTTCTTCAACCCGGCTTAAAAAAATAATGCTTTTGAATCCGTGAGGCAGACAGAGATGCCAAGCATATGGTTTTAATAATGGATGAAATGAGCATAAGAAACGAGTTGAGGTATAATACAAGCCTCGATCTAGTAGATGGATTCGAAACCACTGTATTTGAAAGAACCATGTGTGTATTTTTATGATTAAATCTATGGTTTCTAATTTTGCAACCATTCTTAACTATTTTATATCCCACAACTTCTTATTACTTTAAGTGAAATTGTTAAAGAAAATATTAATATTTTGAAAAGCATGGGAATAAACATTCGTGTTCTTGTATGTGATCAAGGCTCGACCAATCGAAAATGATTTTCCAACCTTAAAGTATCTGTGGAAAAACTAGTGATCAAAAAGTTTTTTGCATGTACGATTTCCCACATTTAATTAAATCTTTGCGAAATGGGTGGTTAAAGTGTGACATAAAATCACCGGATGGAACGATCATCTTTCAAGTTATTAAGGAATTGTATGAAATGGAAGCAAGTGCAAAAACAAAATGTGTCCAAAATTAACACGGCAACACATTTACCCCAACACTTTTGAAAAAATGAGTGTAAAATTTGCAACACAAATTTTCAGCAGAACTATTTCCGAAAGCACAAAATTAAATTTATTTTTTTTTGGAATATATAGAAAATGTGGAGTTTGTGGATCAAAAAAAGGGTGTTATTTTTAAATGGGATGAAGCTCATTCTTAAATCAGTTCTTATGTTAACGGATGATATTTTAAAGGAAGGTGGTGAGGTATATTTCTTAATGACAAAATCTCTTAAGCAGGACAAATTCGAAAACACGTTTTCTGTATTGCGGCAAAAGGAAGGCAACGATAACAACCCGTATGTAGCCGAATTAAATAATATTTTGGCAAAAATAATGATGACTAAAATAGTTCAGTCAAGCTCTTCTAGCAACTGTGAACTTCTACACGACGGGGTAACGAATGTTGATGCTGGGTTTGAAGCAGATTTATGTGTTGAACACAAAGAAGCAGTTGCGATAAAATTGACAATATTAATTTTGCGAGCCACATATATGCAGATTATTTTTTGGAAGATGTTTTTAAAAATTCAGCAGCTATATATTTCGAACTAGGTTCTATCAGATACTTTGTTGGATACGTAGCATTTAAAGTTATTCCAAAATTATAATGCGAAAAATATAGTGACGAATTGAGAAAGATGAATGAAGAATTTTTTGTTTTTATCATCATCCCTAATGTCTTTGAGTTCAGGTCTTTGTGTTCAGAACAAGTAAATTATGTGTTGAAACAATAAAAAAATTATAATGATGATGTACTTCATCCCTAAATGTCTTTGAGTTCAGGTAGACGTATGAAAGAGTATAAAAGAAGTTGTAGTTTCGTAAACCAAATCAGTCAAAGTTTAGACAGCGAAGAATAAAATCGTGTGTGATAGAAACAAAAATATAAATATGGCAGATGCAAGTAATTTGGACGTTGCTTAAATGGTTGTACGCCCTAGGCACGTTACCAGCAAATGACTGCGGATGAAAGGCGTGCAACTGATAGACTTGCTGATTTTATGAACAAAGACATGGATGAAGAAATTGATATTGCTGCAATTGATAATTATGAAGTTGAGGATGACGAAACTGAAGGATACGTTGAGCTAAATGAAGATACTGATGACGACGATGATGAAGAGGAAGAAAATGATGGAGAGTAAACGACTGAAAGTTACTATATTGGTAAAGATGGCACCCAATGGAGTAAAGAAGCACCACCAACATCACGCACTCGTAATCATAACGTCGTCGACTTCACAAGAAATAAACCAGGACCAACAGGAAATATACACGACCCCTATACAATAATGCATTCTAAAAACCACCTATATGGTTATATCCAGATGGAGCAATGGTGTGGGCCAAGTATTTTATTGCTCGACTAGAAAGGGAAAACAATTGTACTGACAAGTACCACAAGTCAATAAGAAATTCGTTTTATTTATTTTTGTTTGTTGTATTAGAAATAAGAGGTATGGCACTTTCCTTTTTTTATTAAACCTTTTTTTTATGTTTTCAATTTTTTAAGTTTTTTATAACTATTATATAAGTTCAAACTTCTAGAAGATTATACAAAAAACGTCTACTTCGAATCAAAGCTAAATTAAGTGTGTATATCAAAAAATAAGGATTCGTTAAATTACAAAAACAAAATGTATATACTAATATGAAGAAAAATAACTAAAGAATAAATTAAGAATAATAGTATGAGCGCCTCTATATGTCGCTTATCATCAATTTATGATAAGGCAGTCCAAAAAAAAGAAGACCAACGATGGGATTTCCAGCATCATTCATCCAAAGTTGAACATCACGGCGGCCTTGCAGTATTGAAACATAGAAAGACTGTTTCCAAAAAAATGAAGTGAAGAAAAACTAAAAGAAGAATTCAAAATAATTCAAATATATATTTCAAAATAAAAGAGATAAAAAATGCAAGATATAAATTTATACGCCCAGGTCCAACAATGTTGTGATTGGAATTCAAACATTATCCAAGCTAAAGAAGATAAGAAATATAGATTAGTACAAGCATGTACAATAGTTGTATGTATCATGGAAAAGTACTCCTATACACTGATTATTTAACACATGATCCAGATATCCGAATATCGAAAATTGTGCTAATGGTTTGCCAAAACTTCCACCTACGATACCGTTTTTCATTATTTTGGGGTACGCATCACCACCTAATGTTACGTAATCCAGTGAACTCATCAAGAAGATTGTCGTCTACGGATTGTTTAGGTGTAATTACAGTATGATCGTGGTGAACTTGAGCATATGTTTCAATTGTTGTGCTCATTCCAAAATTGCCTCGAATTGTGATCAAACACCTCTCCATTTTTCCGACTTTAATTGTTCTGGCATTCAAACGTTTTACGACTTGGTCCAATATAATAGAAAATTCTGCACTAGGATCAATTAAAGCTCGTTCTGGCAACTATTTTTATTAATGCAGTTGGCCTCAGAATAACAGTTTCAGTAATCTGATACAAGGGTATAGGGTTAGGTTCGGATCGTCTTCTAGATGTGCTACCTTGCGTTGTCAAAAGTTTTTTGACGTTACTGGTACTAAAGCACGAGACGTACTAGGTCCCTTATTTTCGTGGCCATTGGACGAACTAGGTCTTTCGGCCGGCACTGGGAACGAAGTTCCCTGTTAGACGAATTCTGTCCTTGTCGTAAACGTTTAATCCGTTTGCTACGATCATTCCGCGATATACGAAGTCGCGGATTGGGTTTGTGTAGTAATGTGTGATGCATGTCACCGCAACGTTTGCACTTTCCTGTGCTCTGACAAGTACGCCATGTATGATCATGGCTCAAACACCCAGCACAATATTTAAAATTTTCCACCATTTTCATTCGCTCTTGATAATTCTCCTTTAAATATAGCTTACAGAACCGTAGAGGGTGATCTTTTAGGCATACGCGGCAAACCATTTTGAGGGTATTACGATTACCTTCAGTGTACTTCTTGCGAGAGACCATGATACTGAAAATATATAAATAACTGATAGATAAATTAATTAGTGGGAAGAACTACAAGCTTTACCACCGGCCTTGTAATTATTCCACGTCCTGTTTTTAATTCAACAACTCTAATGTGACCATCTTTACCCATATGCACTTTATGTACACGTCCCAAGCGCCATTCGTTTGTCGGTAAGTTGTCTTCTTTTATTACTACCATATCTCCAACTTTCATGTCCCTTTGGATGAACTTCCATTTATTTCGTTTCTGAAGGTCCTTCGGATATTCATCCTTCCACCTATTGCATAAACGTTGATTTAGAGCTGTAACCCTTTGCCAGCGATTAGATATATACATAGGGTTCTCCTCAATATCTGGTTCCGGTGGGGCCAGAAGAGGTGCTCCTATCAGAAAATGGCCTGGTGTTAAAATGTCAAGACACTCCACATCGTCCGTTAAAGGACACAATGGTCTCGAGTTGAAACACGACTCTATGCGTGCTAGTAGGGTTGAAAATTCCTCAAAAGTATATTTTATATTGCCTGCTATTCGTCGAAAGTGATGCTTAAAGCTCTTCACTCCTGCCTCCCAAAGTCCCCCGATATGAGCAGCACTAGCAGGATTAAAAGTCCAATTTACACCTTGTGGTCCGTAGCTAGTATTCAATTCTGAGCCTACTTTGCGTAAAAATTCTCGAAATTCAATTTTCAAAACCTTTGAAGCTCCAACGAAATTGGTACCATTGTCAAAATACATATCTTTTGGACAACCACGACGAGCAACAAATCGTGCAAAAGCTGCTAAAAACGCAGGAGTCGATAGACTACTAACAGCTTCCAACTGAATGGCCTTTGTAGCGAAACATACAAATAAACACACGTAACCTTTCGTAATGAGACAAGCTCGACCAGTAAAGTTTCGAATATCAAATGGACCAGCAAAATCTACTCCTGATGTCGTAAATGGACGTGAAATTATAGTTCGATTTGTGGAAAGTCCCGCCATGATTTGATTCTGTACTGCTTTTCTTTGAACAGTGCATATCCTACACTTGCCTATAACAGATTTTATCAAATTTCTAGCACGTAATATATAAAATTCAGATCGCACAACTCTTAACATTAGTCGATTTCCTCCATGTAATGTGATTTTGTGTATAAACTCAATCAATAATACAGAAAATCGACAATGTGAAGGAAAATTTTCATTATAGGTTAAATTTGGAACATTAGCTAAGCATCCACCTACACGCATAACACTTTTTTGGTCTACAAAAGGGTTTAGATTTGCCAGGTTACTACCGTGAATAGCTTTTTTGTTCACGATCTTATAATATTCGTCGCCATATAATGCCTTTTGTGCCATAATTATCAATGACTCTTTAACGTCATTCAATTCTTTTGATGAAATATCTTTAGAGACGCAGGTATCAAGTCCAATTTTACGCATACGTCGTATTGCTCGCATTACTAATGCCATAACGCTTAAAGCTCTCGTATATGAGGAAAACCTCTCCAATAAATCAGAATAAGATGTAAAATAGGAAAAAAACATCTTATGAGACTTCTGCTCTTCTCCTGTATCAAAATTTATTTCCGTTTGTGTATGCCAAAAGGCAGAATGATTACTATGAAATTTAGGACCATGCCACCAAATATCATTATTCACTAAGTTCTGTGGACGATCTCCTCTACTTATCAAATCTGCTGGATTGTCACAAGAAGTAATGTGTCGCCAACAATTCGTACCTGTTTTCTCAACAATTTTAGATACGCGGTTTGCTACGAATGTTGTCCATGAATTCGGTGGCTTTTGAAGCCAGGCTAAAACGATCATGGAATCAGTCCACGTATAAAATTTAGTGTCAGTTCCTTCAAAATTTAAATCATTCTTAATAGTATTCATTAAATCCGCTAAGAACAAGGCACCACAAAGTTCTAGTCTAGGTAGTGAGATAGTTTTAAGTGGAGCTACCTTTGACTTTGCGAATAACAAATGGATTTGTATCACTCCATTCACGTCTTGGCTACGAGCATATACGCAGGCACCATATGCCTTCTCTGCAGCTTCTGAAAAGCCGTGAAATTCTAATTTTACTGATGGTTTGAAGCCAACCCATCGAGAAATGCGAATACGGTCGATAAAGGCATACTCCTTGAGGAATTGTTGCCATTTAAAATTGCTAGCGTCGGATAAAACGTCATCCCATTCCGTTTTATCATTCCATATTTGTTGCATCAAAATTTTTGTTATAATGACTATTGGGCCTAACCAACCTGCAGGATCAAAAAGTTTGGCAATAATAGAATAAACTTCTCTTTTTGTAAAATATTCTTTCATAGGAATAGATACAGTAGAGAAATAAAATTCAGCAGACTTAGCATTCCATTTAATGCCCAAGGTCTTTGTGGTACTTACATCGTCGATTTCCAAAAAAATTTCACGCAAAAGTTGATCTGACGGTATCCCATGAAGAATCTTATCATTATTAGCAGTCCCTTTTCTCATAACAAAACCTGCAGATGATAGCGCAGCAATTAATTGATCGCGAGCCTTTATTGCTAAATTCACATCATGAGCTCCTGCTAGCGCGTCATCAACGTACATCATGTCGCGCAAGATTTTAGATGCCAAAGGCCATTTTTCCTCAATATCAGTTGCAAAGTTCTTATGGCCAAAAAAGGTGCACAATTCACCAACAAATTGACAGTCTTGAGTTCATAATCTTTCAGATCATCATCGGGATTCTTGCGAAATACAATTCTTTGAAAACTAGAATATTTAGGGTCTATTAAAATCTGTCGATATATCTTCTCGATATCCCCATTGAAAACGTAACGATAAAATCTCCATCTTATAATTAAAAACATCAAATCATTTTGTAAGACTGGACCTGCGTA
Organism: Bellardia bayeri; assembly: GCA_950370525.1. Taxonomy (NCBI): domain Eukaryota; kingdom Metazoa; phylum Arthropoda; class Insecta; order Diptera; family Calliphoridae; genus Bellardia; species Bellardia bayeri. The sequence goes on along the minus strand of OX493264.1, from coordinate 51,334,941 downwards.
TAATACGTCATTCAAACTTAGTCCCGTAGACGTCTTACTTGATGCATTAAAAACCACCCTAACTTTAGTGGTAGTGCTTTCAGGCTTAAAAACTGCGTGATGAGGTAAATAATAAACTTTCGACCTATCCAAATTCTTATCAGTAATTTGACTCATGTGGGCCATTTCTTCATATTCTGATAAAGTGTCATCATAAACAGTTTTTAAATTTGGTTTCTTTTGTAAAGAGATCTCATTTCTTAAAAATTGACAACTTGCCTTTTCGCGAGATGATCCTAAACGTGTTCCTTTCAAATATTGAGGTTTAAAGGGCAATGAAACTATATATCGACCATCACTGTTTCTTTTAGTAGTCTTCTTATAAATTTCTTCACAATAGTCATCTTCTGGTGTCATTTTTGAAGCTTGTGGTGGTCCCTCTATCTTCTAGAAGTTTTCTAATTGTTTATCCAAACTTACTTCAGTGTAACACGAAACTACCGTGGTAAAAGCATTAGAACGTCTTTTTTCAATTCAAAACCCATCCAAAAACACTTTTCTGAGCCATCAATTTTCCGAAAACGTTATGCTTCGATCCTCCTAATATAATCTCTGGATAATAATCAGCACCTATTAAAATATCAATAGGACCACTTTTCGCAAAATTAGGATCAGCTAACTTAATATTTAGAAGGGAGGTCGAGAAAAGAGAGGTATCCAATGAAGTATTTGGTAAGTTTCCAGTTAATCTAGGAAGTACCAAACCTGACAAATTTAATTTAAAACTCTTATTAATTTTAGACTCCAAAACAAATTCACATTCTCTTTGTGATGATCCAGCGGAAACACAATTAAGAGCTGATATGAAAGAATCAACTTTTCTTATCGGTAAATCGAGTTTTTGTTGTAATTTCTCACATATAAAGACAATAAGAGCTCTAGCAGTGAAAATCTCTTCTCGACTTACAATATTTACGAGGGCAGTTGCTAAAAGAATTTGTTTTGATGTTGTAACAAAACAATTTTGTACGGTATTATTATTACCGGATACAGACGGAATATCGTCTTGATTTCTAATAACACTTTCGGTGGTTACATCCTTGTGAAGAAGTGAATGATGTTTTAGATGACACTTTGAACAACTCAAGCTACTTTTACATTCACTTAGTCTATGACCCTCATTTAAACAATTAATACAGCCTTCCTACCTTCCCGATTGATCCTTATTCAAAAACTTTTTACAATAACTCAAAGCATGATTTTTCGAACAAATCGGACAAGATATTCCAGAAACCTTAGTCTGATAAACTTTAACGGCTGTATTTTTCTGTTCATTCGATTTCTCAGCCTTAAAGTTGGATTCTAATTTATTTCAACTACGAATATTGGAAATAGTTTCTAACGACTGAAAACGCCCAGTTAGAAACTCATCGAGATCCTTCCAAAGTGGAATTTCCATTTTGCACTTAACCGTTTGTCCCCAAAGTGATAGCGTATGAAAGGGTAATTTGGTCAAACATGCATAAACAAAAATCGGGTCCCATGACAATATATTTATTTTATACGCCTGAAGTGCCGAAATGCAATTGTTTATGTCCCGTTGTAGCCTTTTTATTTCAATGCCACTTTCCAAATTAAACAAAACTTTTAATTGGTCATGTACCAAAATTCTTTTATTCTCATATCTATCTCTAAGGTTTTCCCAAGCACTCTCAAAACCATCATTAGTAAGAGGAGATTCTTTTGCGATTAACAATGCATCACCTTCAGTAAATTGTCTTAAATAACACAATCGTTCGACGGCAGGCAAATCAGCACCATTGATGTAAACGGCTTTGAACATATCCCGAAAGGACGGCCAGGATTGGTAATCACCTTTAAAAACTTCGGTGATACAGGGTGGTAACTTCAAATGATGTCTTTGGGTCCCAAAGTTCTCCAATATATTCCGACCACACTGGGTTGATGACATTCTAGTCTTATTGAAGAAGGAGTCTGATAACTCTCCCATTTGAGCAGCGCAAGAGATGTATCCTAAACGACATTCCTTAAACAAACTAGATGCGCTCTCAGAATCCTCTTCCCAATCTACCTCATTGTTTCTAGTGACAAAATCTTCATATGGATTTCTTGTTTTGTCCCATAGTGTCTTAAACTCTTCTTTCCTTATTTCCAATAAACAAGAATTAAGAGTATCATGGGTCAAATCGTTAAATTCTTTTTCAAAATCTAAAAACAGACGTGCGTCTTTTCAAAAATAACTAATTTGCAAGATTTAGTCATTTTGTTAAAAAAAGAAAAAAAAACAATTGCCAATTCACTCTGTAAATTCTAGTGAGATAAAGAAACAATAAACTTAACACAATGTTTGTTTCGACCAACTATTGTGCACCAAATGAACAAAAATATCGTTGATAATAAAATAAAATAACACTAAAAAAAATAGCCACAAATCGACAAAACCATAAGCAAAAACAAAATATTTACAATTTTAATATTTTCCTTAATATTTCCTTAATATTTTATTATAAACAATTTTATTTAATGTTCCAACACATTGTTACCTTTTTCCTAAGGGATGTTATGGATCGGTTTTCTTCTTTCTATTCACTAAACTTCCCGATATTTGGAACAAGCACAATATTTGAATGGATACCAAGTTTTTAATTTATTGTATTATTTAAATTTATTATCTTTGGCACTTAACTGGTACTTCCTATTAATGTTAATTTATTTTAATCTTTACATATAAAATTTATATTTGTTGTTTATAAACAAACAAAACAAAAAAATTTAGCAAAATATGTAAATACAGCAGCTGTCATAAAGTGACACTTAAATGACAGCTCGACTTAGGGTAGATAATATAGTGTTGGTAGTAAAAACAGAGTTGTTGAATTAAAACAAATAAAAGAATTGCCAACTAAATTCCGATGAATTGATTGATATATTCAATAAATGTAGTCAATTCACGAACCTATCATTCACAATATCGATCAATTGTGAATTGATATTAAATAATGCGATAATGCAGTAGAAACTAAAAAAGTTTGCAATTTTTTTTTTTTTTTTGTACAAACAAATATGTGCAATGCAAAATAAAATACCTGGTATTGTTGCCTTCCAAGACTCCTTGTTCCACAGAGTGAGTGTCCAAATATCCGGTTCGAAGGACCAATAAAAACCACCTATATGGTTATATCTAGGTGGAGCAATGGTGTGGGCCAAGTATTTTATTGCTCGACTAGAAAGGGAAAACAATTGTACTGACAAGTACCCCAAGTCAATAAGAAATTCGTTTTATTTATTTTTGTTTGTTGTATTAAAAATAGGAGGTATGGCACTTTCCTTTTTTTTATTAAACCTTTTTTTTATGTTTTCAATTTTTTAAGTTTTTTATAACTGTTGTATAAGTTCAAACTTCCAGAAGATTATACAAAAAATGTCTACTTTGAATCAAAGCTAAATTAAGTGTGTATATCAAAAAATAAGGATTCGTTAAATTACAAAAACAAAATTTATATACTAATATGAAGAAAAACAAGTAAGAAAGTATAGTCGGTCAAGCCCGACCATATAATACCCTACACGTAGTATATGTAAATATAAAACAGTTTTTCAGAAAAAGGTGTTATATGGGAGATATCACCTATTTGGACCAAAATTCAGTGTATGATTTCTTTGAATATAATATTATAATATTTTTATCTCCATATAAATACTTTTAAAAGATCTATGGAGGGTAAAGTGAATTACAGAGAGGGTCTTATATGGGAGTTTCGACTAATTATGGACCGACCATTATAAAATTAGGTGTCATTATTTCTATATATAAGAAACAGAATATAATTGATTACCAACATTTTTAAGAAATTTAGGACCGTTAAAGTGATTTTTGGAAGTGGGCCTTATATGGGTACTACGACTAATTATGGACACAATCACAATAAAATTGTATCGTATGTATATGAAATATATTTGTGTTAAATATAATTTGGATGCCAACATTTTTGCATGAGTTATGCTCTTTTGAGTGATTTTCGGAAGTGGGCCTTATATGGGAGCTACGACTAATTATGTACCGATCGTCATAAAATTTTACCATGTTATATATATATGTACGAAACATATTTGCGCTCAATATTATTTGAATACCAACATTTTTAAGAGAGTTATGCTCTTTCAAGTGATTTTTGGAAGTGGGCCTTATATGGGATCTATGAATAATTATGGACCGATTGTCACGAAATTTGTAGACGTGATTAAGCTTCATCTACTACTCATCTGTGGTAAATTTTGTTTGCATACTTGCATAGTTCAAAGATTTATGACCGGTAAACCACAATTTCGGGAGGACATTTGTATGGGGGCTAGGTGAAATAATGGACCGATTTCCACCAGTTTCAATCCCATCCATCCTTGAGCTGAAAAAATATTACGTACCAAATTTTACCGAAATATCTTCAAAATTGCGACCTGTACTCTGCGCACAAGCTTTACATGGACAGCCAGCCAGCCAGACGGACGGACTCCGTTAAAACGACTCAGAAAGTGATTCTGAGTCGATCGGTATACTTTGAGGTGGGTGTTGGACCAATATTTATGGGCGTTACAAACATCAGCACAAATCCAATATACCCTCCCCACTATTGTGGTGTAGGATATAATAACTAAAAAATAAATTAAGAATAATACTATGATCGCCTCTATATGTCGCTTATCATCAATTTATGATAAGGCAGTCGAAAAAAAAGAGGACCAAAGATTTCCAGCATCATTCATTCAAAGTTGAACACGTTCAATCATGACACAGGAAATAATACACTTAGTGCTACGTGAAACACATCGTAAAGGCAGGGAGGTTACAGCTGCATGGAATTTGGCGAATTTATTTATTTATTGAATGTACTTATACTAACAAGATTAAATCTTATAATTATAGTACAGGAATTTTAGATTTGAAGAAATTAATTTTAAAGTCAATTGAATAAAAGGTATGAATACAAATGGGGAAGACAAAGTACAAAAATAAGTAAAAAATAATTATATGATATAATATTAATATTGAAACAATTAGTACTTAATAAAAAATGTGAAAGGTTAAAAAAAAGAAAGAAATATCAATAAAAAATTTAAAGCAGTGGAAATAAAATTAAATTTAAGTATTATGAAATTGTATGTACGAGTACCCATATAAAAGTTATATGGTGTTCACACATGCATTTTTAATTGAGTCAATTATAAATTATTGGTTAATTAATTAAAAAGTCCCACGAAGAAAAAGGAGTGGAAGCCAGTGACAGTGGAAGAGTTTGACGCCTTTGTAGCTATTCTTTTGTATGCTGGACTCAAAAGATCAAACCATGAACCAGCTATGGAATTATGGGGCGCGACGCATTACCCAATATCCAAAGCTGCGTTGTCGTACGATCGCTTCATGTGTATAAAGCAATTTATTCCATTCGACAATGGAAATACTCGACAAAAGCGACTCATCAACAGCAAAACTGCTGCTATTGACGATATTTGGCAAATGTTGCAACATAACTTGGCAGCAGCTTACACTCCTCATGAAGCACTAACAGTTGATGAGCAGTTGTTCCCTTACAGAGGCCGCACCCGCTTCACGCAATATATTCCTTCAAAGCCAGCTAAGTATGGTTTGAAAGTATGGTGGTTATGCGACTCACAGAGTTATTATGATATATTCTAGAAAACTGCCAAACCAACAACGGGAGATAAACCAAGGGCAGAACGTAGTGCTGGATCTTGTGGAAAAATATTTAGATGCTGGCCGTACTATATACGTGGATAATTTCTTTACCACTACTGATTTGGCGTGTATTTTGATGAGGAGGAAGACCGCATATGTTGGTATACAGGAGTTCAAGAAGAACCCGAAGCGCACCATCATTAGTACATTATTTGGGTTCAACGAAGGGGATATAGCGTTATGCTCATACGTGCCGAAAAAAATAAAGTGGTGAACGTGCTCTCCACAATGCACTACACCTGCCGCGTTGACGAGCAAACCGAGAAGCGGAAGCCGTATGCCATATTAGATTACAACTCCAACAAATGCGGCGTTGATACCATGGATCAAATGCTAGGCACTTACAGCTGCAAAAGAGCAACACAACGATGGCCGTTGGCTATGTTTTATAATATGCTGGACGTCGCTGCATTGGCTGCTTTTACGATTTACAACGAAATGAAGCCTATAAAAAGGAGTGACAGATGGCGGTCGTTCTTGTTACTGCTAACGAAACAATTGCCCACACCAAATGTCGAAGAACGTGCCCTGAACAACCATCTAATCTCATATCCAAGGATACGCAATGCGATGGAAGCATTCGATGTCAGGGTAAGAAAAACATCTTCAAATTCAAGAATAGAATATATATTTATTTATTTTTTATTTTTCTTTTCATTTCAGGTATTACTAAGACCGATGGAAGGCAATGCACCGTCGTTTGCGGCTAGGTCAAGTAAACCGTCATGTCGCCTTTGCCGTTCTGAGTACGGGCGGCAGCGGAAAACGCGGGCATACTGCTTCGGCTGCGGCAACGCTGTTTGCGGAGAACATAGCACACTTTTACATCGCTGCAACACTTGCGCACAGGACGGAGGAAAAGAAGTACACGCTCAACAACAATAATTTTTAAACTTTTTTATAATAGTCTTAAGAAAATTCAAGCAAAAAAAAATTAAAAAAATTTTAAAAATTATTTTTGTATGTAGAATTTAGTTATAAACAATAAAAAAATCAAAAAAAAATGTTTATATGAAAAAAACATGATTTACAAAAAAGGTCCGTAGGGACCTTTTCACACGGCCGTGAAGTTCAGAACTGTCACTCATCGGAAGGTTAAGGTACATCTTTCAGTCTGAAGCAAAGATTCAAATTTTATCTCATCCATACATTCTCAATCAAAGGAGTTCATTAAATTCTCCTTAATGAATGTGGTCTCCGGGCAATTTGAACATGAGTTTAACCTTTTCATAAATAAATTTTGAGGGCTTAGGCGCTTCGCTCTTGCAACGCACTAAGTGTCTCAAATCATTTCCGAAAGGCATCAAATGGACCGTATTGGTCTCTGGGTGATGGTGTGGGGACAACCTCACACCGGCCTTCTAACCTAACTTAACTTTAACATTTTCATGGTAAATGCAAACGCATACTGTGTGTGTTCCGCTGCTTCCTGCCAAAACGCAATGCTTTGGCCTCGGTTGGGTAAATTTTGTAAATCCAATTTTGACGACCTCGTGTTCAGATTGAAATGTTGCATATAACTCGTTCAGGTTTCAGAGAACCATCCTCTTCTGCATTTGGACTTTCTGGCTATCGATTCGAACAGACACCCAGTCTTTCATTCCTGGCATCATTCGACTCATGTCACTCGCTGATGAAATTAAGTTACTAGAGCTTCAGTTTCGCACGCTAAAGTTTTTCCCTTCTTCTCGTTTGGAAGTGAATGTGTGAATCCCATGCTCAGCATTTAAGTTTTTAGCAATTCTTGCATTTCGTTCAGACGTTCCAAACTCGGTCGTTATTTTTGAACAACTCCATGACGATGTTGAATTCTTTCAGATCTTCTCTATGACGATGTGTACTTCTTTTTTATTTGTTCAAAAACTTCTACTGCATCCTTGTGATGTTTATTTTGGCACTTATTATTAGGTCTTATATGCTTTACTGAAAAGTTAGAACAACCATCATCTCTTGCAGAACTGTTATCATTTTCAGAAATGGTTTTGTTCTCATCTGGAATAACCGGTACTGTGTCCATTTTTCCCATCATTTTCCTGCACGATCCACAAATTATCAAACGTTTCGAAAGCGTTGAGAATTTTTTCAATAAGTTGTCGGAAATATTTGACATATCTGATGATCTCTGTTTCTTTTTGTTTAAGGGATTACAACAAAAAGAAGTAAACATTTACTTTTTGGAAGCGGAAGCTATTGTCAGAATTAATTATGGAAGGAATTACTAAATAACGCACGTCCAAAACTTTAACACTGTTTGTAAAAAACTAATTTCCAAATGTCCTTAGAATGAAAATAAATATATTTTATACCCTCCACCACCAAGAGCGGCGAGTAAGGGTATATTACGTTTGTCATTCCGTGTGAAACTTTTTTAATATTCATCTGAGACCCAACAAAGTATATGCTTTCTTGCTCCTTAAAATTCTAAGTCGATTTAGCCATGTCTGTCCGAAACGAAATTTCCATAAAAATATTTCTTATTTTGCGCGTAACTTTGGTATTGAAAATTAGCAAAATCGGTTTAGGCCAACCAGAGTTATGGACCAATACGAGAGACAACCTCCATAAAAATTTTATATTTTTTTGTCCATTTTAATGGAATATTTTGAAATATATTGCAGATAATACCATGAAATTTTGTATACGTTGTTTTTATGATAAAAGAAGAAAGTGTGTGGAAAATAGTATGAATCGGTCCATGATTTCTCATAGCCCCCATAGAAAAATCTACCCGAAATATTGCTCAATTATACAAAAATGCCTATAAAATTGGAATATCAAGACGAAATTCAGCAAAAATAAGCTTTATGTAAAAATAAATCGCAAAGCGAAAATTTTTTTAGTTCGGTCCATGTTTGACCATAGCCCCCGTATAAAATCCACTTCCAAAATTCACTTAAAATATATACAAATATATGTATATCAACGAAACACAACCGTACAATCTTCGAAATGCCAATGATTTTAGAATACATAAAGCTGTAAATAATGCCATGAAGAGATGCCTATTCTACAAAGGACTATACATAATTATTTAATTTATTATCAAATGATGTTAAAAGTGAACGAAACTTTAATATACAGTGGCCGACAAAACTCTACATACGCTCACAATATTGGACATTTTATGAGAACATTAGCGCGAAATAAAAAAATAATGATGCAGTTTTGTTTGTAATCTATTTTGATTGATATGTCCAAAAATTTAAAAATTATTCATAATAAACAAACAAAAAGCATTGACAAAAGTCTACATGCGACCAGCATGTATGGGACTTTGTTGTTGAATTCAAACAGTAAAATGCCGTTATTTATTTTTTACTTTTCTTATTCTGTTAAGGGTTTTCTTAAAATAGTATTCAGTTCAAGTTTAAATCTTTAATAGAAATAATGGCTTCTCGAAAAGAAATATTAATTGATGTCCGTAATTTTGTTGTAAAGTGCAGAAATGAGGGAAAATCTTTTGGTGAAATATCAAAGCTTTTTAATTTATGCAAGTCAGTTCAGACAATAGTCAATAACTTTAAAAAGACTGATACAGTTGAAAACAAACCACGTGGATGTCGCCGAAAGAAACTTAGTCGTAGAGACGTTAGCTTCATTTTAAAAGAAGTGGGTGCAATCCAAAAGTAAATGCCATAAAATTAGCCGAAGATATCGCAGCAAAATCTGAATAATTTGTACATCAAAGAACTATAAAAACAACTTTAAATAATAATGGTTACCATAGCAGATCTCCTCGCAAAAAACCTCTCATAAGCGAAAAAAAACTTCGTTTGGAATTTGCACAAAAGCATAGGACATGGATTTCTGGAAGAGAGTTTTGTTCGCTGAATCTAAATATAACATATTTGAAAGTGATGGAAGAGATAAAGTTTGTCGAAAAAAATACAGCGATGGAGCCGAAGAACTTAGTTGCTACTGTTAAGAATGGTGGAGGCAGCGTGATGGTTTAGGGTGCAGTCGCTGCTTCTGGAGTAGGAAAGTTAGTGTTTATTGAGGGTAATATGGATCGCTATCTGTACTAATCCATTTTGGAACAAAATTTGAAACCCTCGGTTGGTATTTTAAATCTTGGTCAGAGTTGGATTTTCCAACAATATAACGATCCGAAGCACACGGCTCAGATTGTCAAATATTAGCTGCTCTACCATGCCCCACGACAGTTGTACACACCACCTCAAAGCCCGGACTTAAATGTTACTGAGCACGTGTGGAAGATTCTACAACGAAAAATATGCAAAACTACTATTACTAGTGCCCGAATGCTTAAAGCCGCTTACAGACAGCCACCACGGGCCACAACGAAATATTAATTTTAATAAAAAGTAATAAGTTTTAATACCCAAACAAAGTTTTTTATGTTAATTTACAGCTCGTATGTAGACTTTTGTCATTCAATTTTTTTTTTAGTTTTTTGTGAATAACAGTTTAAGTTTATAATAAAATATGTTTTTTTTTGTGTTATATTATTAAAAATACATCTGAAACAAAACTGTATTATTACTTTTCTTCATTATGGTTTCAAAATGCCCAAATTGCAAAAATATGGGTCGTACGAAGACTTTTGTCGGCCACTGTAAAGAAATTGTGTATTTTTTGTAAAAAAAATGTACATTAGAGCCATTAAAATTTAAAGTAAAATGAATTAAATTGTTATATGGTTATAAGATAAAGTATTCAAAATACTACTAAATAAATAAATAATAATAATAATGTGTTTCGTACACTTCGCCCAACTTATGGTCAACAAAATCGGTCTGTTGAGCGTACTATTCGCAACACCATCACCCATTTTGAGACCCAGCATTCGTTATTGGATAACATTTGACCGAATAGACCACGTCCAGCACGCTGTAAAGAAAATATAGCGGAGGAATCAGCGTTCCATATTTCTTTAAAAAAGATGCCGGTGCGAACGTAACTGCCAATGTGTAATGTTAAAAGGAATATAGTTGTATATTTATATAGCCCAATTCTATATTTTAATAGCTATGTGGAGGTCAGGTTATAAATAGGCGTTCGAAAAAATTGCCAAAATATTGAGAGCTTTGAAAAAATACAGGCATTTGTGCCGAATTGGAATTACAAAATCAAAGTCTATTTTATTTTCAGTTTACTAGTTCTTATATACTACTTTTACAAATCTAACTTATTATATAGTATTGAGTGATTTTTAGGAATCACTCAATTTATTTTTATTCTTATGAACTATACTCTTATTACCGACATACGGTTACCAGATACCTACGTATAAGTGAAGAAGGCGGTCACAAGTTTCTGAGTAGTCAGTGCCGCTAGACTGTCACTTGATGCCATTTGTAATGTTCAAACACATTGTGATGTGTGTGACATTCACTCTACAGTATTTGAGACAGTACGTTGGGAAATCAATATTAGTACTAGGTATGCAATGTACGCTTATACTATGTTTCAACGACGATTTGAATCACCTGCTTCGCTTTCTGAATCATGTTCATGAATCATGCTGTTTACATGACTAATAAACTTGATTCGATTTGACAGTTGTTTTTAATAAACAAACAGAATAAAAAAAAAACAGAATTTACAATTTGTGGAAAATAATTTTTTTAATGGACAAAAAAGTGAGTGGAAATTAGTTCGTACGTATTTACTTTCTTTACTTCTAGCAACAAAAAAGAATTTGCTCTGTTTACAATAATATTAAATTTTTACAGCTAGTGCAAATAAACGATAAAAATTAGAGAAGAGTGCAATTTTTCGTGCTTCTTCGCTCTTAAAATTTTGTATGGTGAAGCAAGTTGTTTCGCTCATGATTGGGGTGTGAAGCATGAATAGAAAGCGAAGCAGGTACTGTGGAAACATAGTATTAAGGAGTACACTACAAATGGCAACCGTTATCGTGTCATGATAACCGGCTATTTAATGCCTGAACTTGAAGCTCGTGATCTCGGCGACATTTTGTTTCACCAAGACGGCATCACTTCCCACAATGGATTTGTTGAAAGAGCACTACGGTGAGAACATAATTTCACGTTTTGGGCCGGTCGATTGGCCACCAAGATCGTGTGATATCACACCAGTATACTTTTTCCTGTGGGGATATGTAAAGTCTAAAAATTTTTTTTTTTGATATTTATTTAGTCGGGCTCGAGTTCATTAAATTTTCAAGACGAAGTCTTGACAGAAAGAATACGAAAAAACTGAAGAAAACGGAGGCAACATTTAAATAAATAAAATTGGGAAAATGATAATTACAGCAAGTTTCGAACCACCGGTAACACTGGTTAAAAGATTGATGTTTGTCTGTTTTGGCTAGCAGGCACCCGCAGTGGTGCAGAAGGTTAGAACGCAAAGAATTCTGCTGAGAGAATGTGGTGATTCTCGAAACATGTAAAGTCAACCCAGGTTCAAACCCCAGCTCAGCCAAGAAAAATAATCAAAAAATTTTAATATAGATTTCATGTTGTAAAAACAATTCTTTCAGTAAAAATAATTTAATGAAAATTAAATTTAATGAACTCGAGCCCGACTAAATAAATATCAAAAAAAAACTTAAAATTAACAGTTCGAATAAAAAATAATAATTGTTTCTAATGTTTATGTGGACAAACCCGCTTCGATTCAGGATTTGGAGGAAAACATCACGCGTGTCATTTGCCAGTTACCAGTCGAAATGCTCGAACGAATCATCGAAAATTGGACTTAACGCATAGACCATCTACGACGTAGTAACGGCCAATATTTGATAGACATAATTTTTAAAAAACAGATGCCAAATAATGTTCTTTCAAATGAAAATACACATCCCCATTAAATTTGAATTTTCTGTGTTTTTTTCTTTAAACAAGTAGGGAACCTCGACATGGATCGTACGTATAGATGACGATGTCTTAATTGCAAAATAAAAGCGCCAACCAGTTTAAAGAAAATATTAAGAGTTTTTTCATATGTACACGAAAACAATTTAAATAAACTTTCTGTCTTTTACTACTCTTTTACAGTTTACTTTAACACACTTAAATTATAGTTTTTTGATTTCCGTTATATGATGTTTCCACGACGATTTGAATCACCTGCATCGCTTTCTCAATCATGTTTATGAATCATGCTGTTTACATGACCAATAAATTTGCTTCGATTTGACAGTTATCTTTAATAAACCAACAGAATAAACAAACAGAATTTACAATTGTGGAAAATAATGGACAAAAAAGTGAGTGGAAATTAGTTAGAGTTTTTCCGCAGATCACTCATATACTCGAATAGTGTAAAAAAAAGAGCTTCGACATATCCTAAAGGTATTTTGGAAGATACTTTCATCAGCTATTTGGCAGTATTTCTCCCAGAAAGTTTAACTTCGATCCTAAAATATTTAAGTTTCATAAATAATTTAGAAAGACAAGCTTACATATGCAGATACACTATGCAACTTACAATTATCCAACCTAGTCTTTCTGTTTTAGCAACAATTTAACAACATGAATCAATTGCAGCTGCTCCAAAAGCTGGGCATGCTTCTCTTTCAACTCCATCAGCAAGCTGAAGCTCATTCTTGAATCCTCCATAAATCTGAATTTGAGGACCTTCTTGTCATAATAACATTTTTCACAATTTTTTTTATCCATTGTTTTTTTATTTTATTAAATTTTATGAATTTTCCATTCACTTTTAATTAAATTGATAATTTGCTTTGTTTACAATAATATTAAATTTTGACAGCTAGTGCAGATAAACTTATGATAAAAATTAGAGAAGAGTGGAATTTTTCGTGCTTCGCAAGTAGGTTCAAAATGAATCTACTTGATTCGCTCTTAAAATTTTGTATTGTGAAGCAAGTTGTTTCGCTCATGATTGGGGTGTAAAGCATGAATAGAGAGCGAAGAATGTACCGTGGAAACATAGTATTAGTTAGGTATGGTGAATCGGAAAACGAAAAGTTAGATAATGACCTAGCTATAGGCACGTTTTCTAACTAAAATGTAAAAATATACAAATTTTACTTCTTGATAAATTTTTTTTTTTTTTTTTTTTTTTTTTTTTTTTTTTTTTTTTTTTTTTTAGTTAGGCTCGAGTTCATTAAATTTAATTTTCATTAAATTATTTTTACTGAAGTTTGGAATTACAACTTGAAAAATTTATTATTAAAAATTTTTTTGATAATTTTTCTTGACTAGGATTCGAACCTGGGTTATTGAATTTACATATGTTTCGAGAAATCCCACTTTCTCTCATCAGAATTCTTTGCGTTCTACCACCTACACCACAGCGGTGCCGGTCAGCCAACAGACAAACATCAATCCTTTAACCAGTGTTAGTTCTGGTAGTTCGAAGTTTTTGCTGTAATTATCATTTGTTTATTAATTTCTATTCATAGTTGTTTTTTCCCTTTTCTTCAGTTTTTTCGTATTCATGTCAAGACTTCGTCTCGAAAACTTGAATACATTTGTTTTTGTTTATTATGTTTTTTGTCCACTTTCGTACAACATGTAAACATTATGGCTTGTGCCCTAGCTATTTTTATAGAATAATTATTAATTTCATAATCGAACTGTTAATTTTACTTCTTGATAAATTTTTTTTTTTTTTTTTTTTAGTTAGGCTCGAGTTCATTAAATTTAATTTTCATTAAATTATTTTTACTGAAGTTTGGAATTACAACTTGAAAAATTTATTATTAAAAATTTTTTTGATAATTTTTCTTGACTAGGATTCGAACCTGGGTTATTGAATTTACATATGTTTCGAGAAATCCCACTTTCTCTCATCAGAATTCTTTGCGTTCTACCACCTACACCACAGCGGTGCCGGTCAGCCAACAGACAAACATCAATCCTTTAACCAGTGTTAGTTCTGGTAGTTCGAAGTTTTTGCTGTAATTATCATTTGTTTATTAATTTCTATTCATAGTTGTTTTTTCCCTTTTCTTCAGTTTTTTCGTATTCATGTCAAGACTTCGTCTCGAAAACTTGAATACATTTGTTTTTGTTTATTATGTTTTTTGTCCACTTTCGTACAACATGTAAACATTATGGCTTGTGCCCTAGCTATTTTTATAGAATAATTATTAATTTCATAATCGAACTGTTAATTTTACTTCTTGATAAATTTTTTTTTTTTTAGTTAGGCTCGAGTTCATTAAATTTAATTTTCATTAAATTATTTTTACTGAAGTTTGGAATTACAACTTGAAAAATTTATTATTAAAAATTTTTTTTTTTTTTTTTTTGATAATTTTTCTTGACTAGGATTCGAACCTGGGTTATTGAATTTACATATGTTTCGAGAAATCCCACTTTCTCTCATCAGAATTCTTTGCGTTCTACCACCTACACCACAGCGGTGCCGGTCAGCCAACAGACAAACATCAATCCTTTAACCAGTGTTAGTTCTGGTAGTTCGAAGTTTTTGCTGTAATTATCATTTGTTTATTAATTTCTATTCATAGTTGTTTTTTCCCTTTTCTTCAGTTTTTTCGTATTCATGTCAAGACTTCGTCTCGAAAACTTGAATACATTTGTTTTTGTTTATTATGTTTTTTGTCCACTTTCGTACAACATGTAAACATTATGGCTTGTGCCCTAGCTATTTTTATAGAATAATTATTAATTTCATAATCGAACTGTTAATTTTACTTCTTGATAAATTTTTTTTTTTTTTTATTTTTTTTTTTTTTTTAGTTAGGCTCGAGTTCATTAAATTTAATTTTCATTAAATTATTTTTACTGAAGTTTGGAATTACAACTTGAAAAATTTATTATTAAAAATTTTTTTGATAATTTTTCTTGACTAGGATTCGAACCTGGGTTATTGAATTTACATATGTTTCGAGAAATCCCACTTTCTCTCATCAGAATTCTTTGCGTTCTACCACCTACACCACAGCGGTGCCGGTCAGCCAACAGACAAACATCAATCCTTTAACCAGTGTTAGTTCTGGTAGTTCGAAGTTTTTGCTGTAATTATCATTTGTTTATTAATTTCTATTCATAGTTGTTTTTTCCCTTTTCTTCAGTTTTTTCGTATTCATGTCAAGACTTCGTCTCGAAAACTTGAATACATTTGTTTTTGTTTATTATGTTTTTTGTCCACTTTCGTACAACATGTAAACATTATGGCTTGTGCCCTAGCTATTTTTATAGAATAATTATTAATTTCATAATCGAACTGTTAATTTTACTTCTTGATAAATTTTTTTTTTTTTTTTTTAGTTAGGCTCGAGTTCATTAAATTTAATTTTCATTAAATTATTTTTACTGAAGTTTGGAATTACAACTTGAAAAATTTATTATTAAAAATTTTTTTGATAATTTTTCTTGACTAGGATTCGAACCTGGGTTATTGAATTTACATATGTTTCGAGAAATCCCACTTTCTCTCATCAGAATTCTTTGCGTTCTACCACCTACACCACAGCGGTGCCGGTCAGCCAACAGACAAACATCAATCCTTTAACCAGTGTTAGTTCTGGTAGTTCGAAGTTTTTGCTGTAATTATCATTTGTTTATTAATTTCTATTCATAGTTGTTTTTTCCCTTTTCTTCAGTTTTTTCGTATTCATGTCAAGACTTCGTCTCGAAAACTTGAATACATTTGTTATGAAATTAATAATTATTCTATAAAAATAGCTAGGGCACAAGCCATAATGTTTACATGTTGTACGAAAGTGGACAAAAAACATAATAAACAAAAACAAATGTATTCAAGTTTTCGAGACGAAGTCTTGACATGAATACGAAAAAACTGAAGAAAAGGGAAAAAACAACTATGAATAGAAATTAATAAACAAATGATAATTACAGCAAAAACTTCGAACTACCAGAACTAACACTGGTTAAAGGATTGATGTTTGTCTGTTGGCTGACCGGCACCGCTGTGGTGTAGGTGGTAGAACGCAAAGAATTCTGATGAGAGAAAGTGGGATTTCTCGAAACATATGTAAATTCAATAACCCAGGTTCGAATCCTAGTCAAGAAAAATTATCAAAAAAAAAAAAAAAAAATTTTTAATAATAAATTTTTCAAGTTGTAATTCCAAACTTCAGTAAAAATAATTTAATGAAAATTAAATTTAATGAACTCGAGCCTAACTAAAAAAAAAAAAAAAAAAAAAAATTTATCAAGAAGTAAAATTAACAGTTCGATTATGAAATTAATAATTATTCTATAAAAATAGCTAGGGCACAAGCCATAATGTTTACATGTTGTACGAAAGTGGACAAAAAACATAATAAACAAAAACAAATGTATTCAAGTTTTCGAGACGAAGTCTTGACATGAATACGAAAAAACTGAAGAAAAGGGAAAAAACAACTATGAATAGAAATTAATAAACAAATGATAATTACAGCAAAAACTTCGAACTACCAGAACTAACACTGGTTAAAGGATTGATGTTTGTCTGTTGGCTGACCGGCACCGCTGTGGTGTAGGTGGTAGAACGCAAAGAATTCTGATGAGAGAAAGTGGGATTTCTCGAAACATATGTAAATTCAATAACCCAGGTTCGAATCCTAGTCAAGAAAAATTATCAAAAAAATTTTTAATAATAAATTTTTCAAGTTGTAATTCCAAACTTCAGTAAAAATAATTTAATGAAAATTAAATTTAATGAACTCGAGCCTAACTAAAAAAAAAAAAAAAAAATTTATCAAGAAGTAAAATTAACAGTTCGATTATGAAATTAATAATTATTCTATAAAAATAGCTAGGGCACAAGCCATAATGTTTACATGTTGTACGAAAGTGGACAAAAAACATAATAAACAAAAACAAATGTATTCAAGTTTTCGAGACGAAGTCTTGACATGAATACGAAAAAACTGAAGAAAAGGGAAAAAACAACTATGAATAGAAATTAATAAACAAATGATAATTACAGCAAAAACTTCGAACTACCAGAACTAACACTGGTTAAAGGATTGATGTTTGTCTGTTGGCTGACCGGCACCGCTGTGGTGTAGGTGGTAGAACGCAAAGAATTCTGATGAGAGAAAGTGGGATTTCTCGAAACATATGTAAATTCAATAACCCAGGTTCGAATCCTAGTCAAGAAAAATTATCAAAAAAATTTTTAATAATAAATTTTTCAAGTTGTAATTCCAAACTTCAGTAAAAATAATTTAATGAAAATTAAATTTAATGAACTCGAGCCTAACTAAAAAAAAAAAAAAAAAAAATTTATCAAGAAGTAAAATTAACAGTTCGATTATGAAATTAATAATTATTCTATAAAAATAGCTAGGGCACAAGCCATAATGTTTACATGTTGTACGAAAGTGGACAAAAAACATAATAAACAAAAACAAATGTATTCAAGTTTTCGAGACGAAGTCTTGACATGAATACGAAAAAACTGAAGAAAAGGGAAAAAACAACTATGAATAGAAATTAATAAACAAATGATAATTACAGCAAAAACTTCGAACTACCAGAACTAACACTGGTTAAAGGATTGATGTTTGTCTGTTGGCTGACCGGCACCGCTGTGGTGTAGGTGGTAGAACGCAAAGAATTCTGATGAGAGAAAGTGGGATTTCTCGAAACATATGTAAATTCAATAACCCAGGTTCGAATCCTAGTCAAGAAAAATTATCAAAAAAATTTTTAATAATAAATTTTTCAAGTTGTAATTCCAAACTTCAGTAAAAATAATTTAATGAAAATTAAATTTAATGAACTCGAGCCTAACTAAAAAAAAAAAAAAAAAATTTATCAAGAAGTAAAATTAACAGTTCGATTATGAAATTAATAATTATTCTATAAAAATAGCTAGGGCACAAGCCATAATGTTTACATGTTGTACGAAAGTGGACAAAAAACATAATAAACAAAAACAAATGTATTCAAGTTTTCGAGACGAAGTCTTGACATGAATACGAAAAAACTGAAGAAAAGGGAAAAAAAAAACAACTATGAATAGAAATTAATAAACAAATGATAATTACAGCAAAAACTTCGAACTACCAGAACTAACACTGGTTAAAGGATTGATGTTTGTCTGTTGGCTGACCGGCACCGCTGTGGTGTAGGTGGTAGAACGCAAAGAATTCTGATGAGAGAAAGTGGGATTTCTCGAAACATATGTAAATTCAATAACCCAGGTTCGAATCCTAGTCAAGAAAAATTATCAAAAAAATTTTTAATAATAAATTTTTCAAGTTGTAATTCCAAACTTCAGTAAAAATAATTTAATGAAAATTAAATTTAATGAACTCGAGCCTAACTAAAAAAAAAAAAAAAAATTTATCAAGAAGTAAAATTAACAGTTCGATTATGAAATTAATAATTATTCTATAAAAATAGCTAGGGCACAAGCCATAATGTTTACATGTTGTACGAAAGTGGACAAAAAACATAATAAACAAAAACAAATGTATTCAAGTTTTCGAGACGAAGTCTTGACATGAATACGAAAAAACTGAAGAAAAGGGAAAAAACAACTATGAATAGAAATTAATAAACAAATGATAATTACAGCAAAAACTTCGAACTACCAGAACTAACACTGGTTAAAGGATTGATGTTTGTCTGTTGGCTGACCGGCACCGCTGTGGTGTAGGTGGTAGAACGCAAAGAATTCTGATGAGAGAAAGTGGGATTTCTCGAAACATATGTAAATTCAATAACCCAGGTTCGAATCCTAGTCAAGAAAAATTATCAAAAAAATTTTTAATAATAAATTTTTCAAGTTGTAATTCCAAACTTCAGTAAAAATAATTTAATGAAAATTAAATTTAATGAACTCGAGCCTAACTAAAAAAAAAAAAAAAAAAAAAAAATTTATCAAGAAGTAAAATTAACAGTTCGATTATGAAATTAATAATTATTCTATAATATACAAATTTTATTTAGAGAACCTCATAATTATTTGAATAACCTATAATGTTTGTATTACATATTATTTATATTACATATTAATTTTTGTTTTTTAATTTTAGAATAACAAATGATGCAAGAGAAGATGAGATGGAGGAAAATATGGGTCAAGTCAATACAATGATTGGAAATCTTCGAAATATGGCTTTGGATATGGGTTCCGAACTTGAGAATCAGAACCGACAAATAGACCGGATAAACAGAAAGGTAACACCACGAAATATTTCCTCTCGTTTGTATTTCTATTTAATTGATCTTTTTGCAGGCTGAGTCAAATGAAGCGAGAATAGCTGTTGCAAATCAAAGGGCACACCAGCTTTTGAAATAAATTAATCGTCATCATTTTATTTTAAAACAGGCCATTTAGTTCAAAGTGCATCGAGTTCAATGAAAATCATTTAATTTTTTTTTGTTCTATTTTCAAGCTTTTCGATAAATTCTTATTGAAAATTACATATACATACATTGCGTATCTAATTACATGGTTTACTTCGATTTCAACGACTAGTTTTAGTCATTATAGTGAACTATATTCATTTTAATTTTCCTTGAAGAGAAGACCTATGTCAAATTTATGATTTCATGCAGTTACAAATAACGTTAGCATTTTATAACGATTATAGCAAATAAGTATTTATATGCGTAGAAAGTAATTTTTGCAAAAGTTATTTTGAAGTAGTAGACAAGTCCAACTTTATAGATAAGTATTATATCCACTTTCAGCGTTTGATTATATTTCATGGAACATATACTTTTGCGATATTGGAAACTTTTTTAATCGATTTAATTTTATTTTTGTATTTTGTCCTCATGTAAAAAGTATTGTACAAACAGGTGATTTAGGAAAAGTGTTTATAAAATTTCTAATTGGAGCAAAATAAATTTATTAATTTTCACTACCTAAACGTCTAAATTCCTTTTATAATTAGAGTAGGATATATTAATCTTAATTATCTGTATACTTAAGTAGTTCGAATACTTAAGTATTTCGAATACTTAAGTAGTTCCGAGATTCCAAATTTTCTGTTATAAAGATCTCTATTTCTAGGATGTAAAAATACAACTTCTTATCCAGGCATTTGAGATCCAGTTTTTTTGTATTTCAGAAATGTAGTCGAACAACCTATGTTCAAATTTTAAAAACAAACTACATTCAGCAGAATTACTTGTTAATTAAGTGAAGAATAACAAAGTAACAGTTTATATTCGTATGTTCCGAATCTCATATATTTACAAGTATTGCATGCATACTTGAAACTAATTTGTGTTAAATTTTGTATTCTAACAAGAATATTATTGGCATTCCAATTATTTTAAAAGTGGAGTTCTGACCTATTATAGATTAACCTTAAAAAATCAAATTTTACATATGCACATATAACCGATCTAGTATTTTGGTTTGTTAATGAGTGGTAGAATAGTCCCCATATAGAACATATGACCTATTCATTATGAAATTCAGTACGACGATTTATATATATATAGGTATATACAAATATCCACATATATATACATATATTATTTGTGCCACGAGAAAATCGTACAACAGTAAAAGAGATAATGAAGAAGTCCAGAAATGAGATTAATTACAGATTAAATAAAAATGATGAGACACTGCTGAGCCGCTGGTAGAATAACAGTATTCGTAAAACAACAACAAATTACGACTATTTTGATCCGATAGGAACCCTTTGAAGATGAAATTCCGAAAAAATGCAAAATATTGATATTACAATTCCATGCCATGTTACATGTAGCTTCAAAAATAAACGCCTTAGATCAATTATTATTCTGAAGAAATGTAGCTAGATTATATTTTAGCCAATTGTCTCAAAAAAATCTGTCTTGTCCATCTTCATCAAGCATTGAAGGTTTACGACTGGACGGAATTGATCACTAGAATTAAGAAGCTGTCAAGAAAACACTTAGCATTAAACAATGTTTGAAACATTCTCACACATAATTGACAATACAAGTAGTGTGTTATATGCATACTTGAAACAATTTTGTATCAAGAACGAAATTTATACGAGTTATTTTTCGGATCCATTTTACTTTGATTTCTATGCATTGAGACTTATGGTGAATTTCATTAATGATTTTCTCATTTCAATAACGCTATATTTAAGTTATTTCGGAAATGGACCTTATACGAGTATTCTGTGTAAAATATCGGTTCGATATAGATATTTATAAGATATATACGTTAGTTCATGTGTTCTTCGGAAGTGGTCCTTATATGAGAGCTATAACCAATTCTGGGCCAATCTCAGTAAAGTAACTTATTATACCCCCATATTTTTGGTGGTGGATATAATAATATATGTATATTTATTTGTTATGGTGTTTGTAACGCACATTAATATTAGTTCTACACCCACTTAGAATCACTTCCTAAGTCGATTTAACGATGTCCGTCCGCTAAGTACAAGTCTCAATCTTGAAGATATTTCGATAAAACTTTTTAGGCCTAAGAGTGGTTAGGATTTTAATCGGTCCATTTTTCACCTAGCCCCCTTTCAAATGTTTTTCCGAAATAAATTTTTATCGGCCATAAATTTTTCATTAATACAGACATCCAAACAAATGTCGCCCACAAATAAGTAAATATTTATTACTTACATATATATCACATAGTGTGATCAGGTGACAGATCTACACACAGTTAGTGTAAATCTGTCTATAATTGACAATAGCTCACATAAGGCCTACTTCCGAAAATCACTTTAACGAGCATAACTCTCATAAAAATGTTTTTATCCAAATAATATTCAACAAAAATAGAGCTACACTTAAAGCTTCCGAAAACACTTAAATGACCACAAATTTCTTAAAAAATTCAAATAAAATTCAACACAAATAAGTTTCAGAAATACAAAAGTCTTTTCAACTCATTTTAATGGATTTAATTATAAAATAAAAACATTTTTACCTGCGGTTTTTCTTTAGGTCTAAATGAATTGAGCGATTTTCGGAAGCGGACTCTATATATGAGAGATATGGTCTAATATGGATCGTTATAAAATTGTGATTTAAGTGATTTTCGGAAGTTGACTTCATATGGGGGCTATGCTAAAAGATGGACCGATGGATATGAAATATCGTTTTGAAACTTGAAACTAATGTTTGACTAATTTTGGGTGGATACTCCTTTTCGATATGATTAATGTACCATAAAGCCATATTCCGGGAAGACATACATATATATGTATGTATGTATGAGGTATATAATAAATCATTAACGATTCCTATAATTTTCAACAGAGCCTGTCCTTTTATAATAAAAATATGTGAAAAATTTCCCGCTATTATTTGTAACACATTCAAGGAAAAGAGCAAAATATATTTTAAAAATATCGATGTTGCCTCCAATTTTGGACCCTAGCTCTTGTAGCACTGAACCAATTTGGAAAATTTGGTTTTATATTTGTTTGAAACACGTCTGAAATTTAAATATTTGAAATTAGTCAGAAATTTTGGATTTTACAGATTTTATTTATTTTTGAAACAATCTTATTTCGAAGATTGTGTGAATTCATAAAATTAAGCCAACACAATTTATAAAACAATAATAATTATAAAAATATTCAATTAACACTAGTAGGTTAGTTTTCCTTGTTCAGTAGAAAGGGCTTGTTCGGTACTAAAAAGTCTGGACAAAGATGAACGACAGAAGGCTACTCGAATTCCACACAGCAATAAATATGAAATTGAAATTTCATATAAATTTGCTTAGTCCCCGTTTACACAGGGAAACATTTGGAAGGGAAACATTTTGTTTGGCAGAGAGAGAGTCGGGTGGGGAAGAGAATATGAAATTTGTTTCCCATCATAGAAGACACGCTTTGTGCTTTCATTCTTATTGTTTACATTTGCTATGCTTTTTGACATTTGCTTTATTTATTTTCGGCGTGCTTTGTTCATCAGTAGAAATATACAGTAGAAATTAAAAAAAAACAACAATGCAATTAGACAAATATCAAAAAAACAAATATAAACTGGAATGTTTCCGACAGCAATGTTTCCCTGTATGACCACGAAGGAAAATACAAAAGAGAATTCAAGATGTTTTCCTTCCAAATGTTGCCCTGTATAAACGGGGGCATTGTGTTATTTCCCTTTTTATTATCATTGGCAGATTGCCTTGTAGTTTTTTATGTTTTTTGAATGTGTTCATTTGACCAAAGTGTCGATTGCATGAAGTGTTAGGGTAGGTTTACACGATGATATTTTAGACGCTACTTTTGGTTTGGTGGCGTGCGGTGTGGAGAAGCAAGCTGGGTAGAAAAATAGACACAATTTCTGTTTTCATGGTTTTTTCATATTTCTCTTTACACTCATTTCTGTTTCTGTTGTTCCGTTTTATTCTTGTTCTTATTTTGAATTTAATATTCGTTTAGAAATTCAATAAGTGAAAATAAAATAAATAATTAAACAAGAACAAGTAAGAGTGCTACATTCGGCTGTGCCGAATCTTAAATACCCTCCACCTAAACGTAATAAGAAATACAAAAACTACACTGGTTATAGGACTAGAATATCCTTATTCTGTGTTTTCTATTCAGTCTTAGTGCAAATTTAATTATTATTTTATATATTATTTGAAAGACAATTATACGCCCACCATAATTTATGTTAAATATTTTGAAATTTTGTCTAATTTTCACCATTTTTAATTGATTTAATTACCAATTTATACCATAATTTACAGAGTTTGTCTGATGTTCATAATAATCTTGAGTGTAGTTTAACAAACAGAGTATAAACAAACTTTTATATACCCTTCTCATGAAGGTGAAGGATATAAAAAGGGTAACAATTCGGTTTTAGTGACTTTTCTTAAAAAAAAAAAAACTTCATAAAATAGGGGTTTTAGAGGAGATGTTAGCAAAAAAAAATTGTTGTCGGTTACGCCTATTTTCGAGATGGCGGGCCCGTAAAGTTGAAAATATATATGCCTATATCTCGGGAACTACTGGGTGTATGATAATTTGTAATACATTATATAAAAGGTATTAAACATACCTTTCCAACGATATATATCATAATTATAAAATATGGACCGAATATGGGTTAAATCCAAAAAGAATATTTTTCGACCCGAATTTTTTTGTTTTTTTTTTGGAAATTTTTATATGGCAGCTATGACAAATAATGGGCCGATCTTCTTAAATTTTGGAACAGTGATTCCCATGCATATGAGGATATTTCACGTCGAATTTCAACGTAATAACGGTATATTTTAGTATTAGCGTGGATTTCGGAAGTGGACCTTATATGGGGGACATAGTAAAATATGGACCGATATTCTCAAAATCCAGCAGTTTGATTTAGGCATGTATGTAAATGATCCGTGTAAAATTTTGGATTGGTACCCTTATTTATAAGAGATTTATGAGTATTAAAGTAATATTCGGAAGAGGGCTTTATATGGGGCACACGGTTAACAATAGACCGAAATTCACAAAATTTTGTGGGATGATTTTTGTATATATGTAAATAATTTGTGTAAAGTTTTGAGGCAGTACCGATATTTATACAATATATATAGGGATAAATGTCTTTTTCAGACGTGGTCCTTGTATGGGAGCTATGACCAATTCTGGGCCGACCACCATAAAATTTAGTACAATAATTTATTTGCCTATAAAGATTCTTCATGTCAAGTTTTAGCCGTTTAACATTATTTATGTCTGTTTTATACATATTTATTATTTATTTAAGTGAATTTTGGAAGTGGACTTTATATGGGGGCTATGATCAAACATGGACCGAACTAAAAAAAATTTCGTTTTGCGATTTATTTTTTATATTTTTGCTGAATTTTGTCTTGATATTCCAATTTTATAGGCATTTATGTATAATTGAGCTATATTTCGGGAAGATTTTTGTATGGGGGCTATGAGAAATCATGGACCGATTCATACTATTTTCCACACACTTTCTTCTTTTATCATAAAAACAACGTATACAAAAAATATCAAATTTTTATGGAGGTTGTCTCACATATCGGTCCATAACTCTGGTTGGCCTAAACCGATTTTGCTGATTTTAAATAGCAAACTTCTCGAAAGCATGTCTGATAGAATTGTTGAAGATTTGGAGCTAGAAGATATCTGTGGACTTCAGAAAACTGATTTTAACATCCAGACAGACAGACAGACGGACATGGCTTAATCGACCCGCTATCTATAAGGATCCAGAATATATATATATATTATAGGGTCGGAAAATTATATTGTGGAAATTACAAACGGAATGACAAACTTATATATACCCTTCTCATGAAGGTGAAGGGTAAAAAAATAATTATTTTGTTTGGATTTCTGTAATTATTTATTTATATGCGTCCATAAATTTTAAATTATTTATTAAAAGACAAAGAAAATTTTTTAATACAAACAATAAACTAAAGAAGATTCAACAAGAAAATCAACCAGAGACTACGACAAAAATTAAAATTTTTAAAAAAATTACATTCAAAAAACAACGTCGTATGAATGCAAACAAATTTTCGTAGCAACTTCAAAAGAGAATTATTAGAAATAGACGTCATAAATTTCATCGTATAACCGTGGCTAAGTTATTGAAGAAATTTATTTGGCTGGACGAAATTCTCTTACAATAAAAAAATTAAAATAATAAAAGTGCAAGAACAAGTAAAACTTGCTTGAAATTGGAAATTTTTGAAAATAGGTGCTAGTGGGAATGTTTTTTTTTTTAAGATTTAATATTGGAAAAACTCAGGCTGCAAGCATTCAGAAAAATAAGAAAGATCTGAAGAGCGTATGGCAATCTGGAGTTAACATTAATTATATAAAGAATTGCCTTTCTACAAAAGGATTGGACAAGATAACAAGATGTGCTTTGATTGGTTTGCAATTGCCGGAAGAAAAAATTGGCTATATCTGGACCAATTGTTAATGCAAAGCCAAAGAAATAGGTGAGAAAATTGGTTATCATGGGGTTTCTACATTAAATGGGTGGCAACAAAAATGACGTAAGCGATATAATATTGCTCTTAAGTGTATATCAGGAGAGGCAGCGGCCGTTATTCCTGAAGATCATACTACAGAAATTTGTGAATTTCGGTCTATATTTCTTTCATAATCTTTCATAAATAACGATACCAATCCAAAATTTTACACGGAGAATATTTGCCAAAATCAAACTACTGGATTTTAAAAATTTCGGTTCATATTTGATCATATCCTCCATATAAGGTCCACTTTCGAAATTCACGTTAATACTATTATGTATCTTAAATGTACTGTTATTATATGAAAATTCAAGGTGGAATATCCTTATATGTATTAAATTCTCTGTACCGAAATTTAAGAAGATCGGTCCATGTTTTGTAATTGCTCACATATATGTACGTACGAAAAACAAGTTAATCTTCAATAATGTCTAATAAATATCGATATCGAATACAGATCAGAAATTTTAATCCAGAAATCATACTAATATCGATTATATAACAATTATGCTGTTGAATTTTGTAGCTGTCAATGCATTTCATCCAAATCAAATAACCTGATTTAAAAGCTATTAGTCCATAAGTGGCACACTTCTACTATGCCGCCCACGTGTCTCATGTAAATAAATTTATTGAGATCAAATTTAACCAAACGAAACCTCACCTTAAGGCCTAATTAGTTAGTACGTTCTGTTCTGTTATGAGTCAGCTGTTTTGTTTCTGCTCAATTAGAAATGCAGTTTGTTTTTACTTTTTCGTTCTGTTCTGTTACGAACAGTTCTGTAGAAAATAGAATTAAACGTTAAGTGATAGCTTGAAGTGTGTTTGTATTAGTTTGTTGTCAATCAGAAAATAGAGAATTAATATTCTGTGTGAAATTTAAAGAATTGAATTTTAAAAAAGTTTTTTTTTCTCAGATTTTAACAATAAAATGGATGATGAAAGACTCATTATTTTAGTGGAGGAAAATGACATATACATACAACAAATTCAACAAATTTTACAGGTTTTCAGAAAAAAAGTGATCTGCATGGTCACAAATTTCGATGGAAATGTGTTTGCCAGGTATCCAATTTTTTTTTTAATTTTTACAAATGTTTAAATTTTTAGAGGAAATTTGCGTGAAGAGATGGACTTCAATTAGGGTTTGCCAAGGAAAATAAAAATGAAAGACTTTCATCCGGTAGTGGCGCAGATTTTAAACATCGATGGCCTTTGATGAGGCATTTATAGTTTTTGACGCCTCATATAAGTCCTCGTCCGTAAGTTTTTGTTAAAAACTAATTAAATTGCTCAGTCAAAAACTTACAAACACACTTTTGTATGTGTGTCTTTCTTTTAGAGTGCGTGGAACGACAAATATTTGTGATACAAAAGCCTTCAATGACAAAACTTTGAAAATTGCTCAACCAATAACACCGGATTCGTTAGAACAAAAATTACGTTTTTTGAAATGAAAATGCAAGAAGAATCCCAATAATCCCTGCTGTCCTGCACATCAACACCAATTATTTATAAAATCCATTTTTTATTTATTTATTTCTTTAAACTTTTAAATTATAAAAAACAGAACTTTTAAAGATTTTTATTTTCACAATTTCTTTATATTTTTTTGAGCACTTCTTTATTTAAAAACAGCTGATTCCTTTCACGTCAAAAGTAAGAATGGCACAGAACGGCAACAGAACGTAAAAACTAATGAGGCCTTTACCCTTTTTTACACCCTGTTTCTTAACTTGTGGTGAATATGTAGAATGTGTTTTTTATTTTATAAATTGTTAAATTACACTCAAGATTGTTATGAATATCAGACCAACTCTGTACATTATGGTCAAAATTAGATAAAATTTCTAAACATCTAAAATAAGTCATGTTGTTCCTAAAATTGTCTTTCAAACAATATATAAAATGCTAAGATATTAGTATTAAAAGACACTGAATAAGGATATTCTAGTCCTAACCATTCTAATTTTAGTATTTCTCATTATATTTAGGTGCAGGATATTTAAGATTCGGCACAGCCGAAATATAGCGCTCTAAATTGTTTAACCTAAATTGTTTAAGAATTGGAATAATATAATTTTGTGAAATTTTTGGTATGACTTTGCTGTCAAATTCTCGTCCCAAGTGTGTGCTTTAAATTACAGTCAAGATAACAGCTGATAGCGATTTTAATAAACAGTTTTTTTTTTATATAAAAATTATGATTTTTTGTTTTGTGTTGTACTTTTTTTATAAATCATATAATAATCCACAAAATTAAAAAGCACTAAATAATGTTAGATAAATATGTTGTTTTTTTGACGTAATTTTGAAATTAATTTGCTTTAAATTTGCGTGCAGCCTACGTCACAGCTTTAAATTTTTGACAAGAACTGCAGAGTTAGATAGGATGAGTTATAAAGACAGACTGGTCATTAGAGTGGATTTCATTCTGATACGTTGGTAGAAAGGGGTCATAACCTCACAGGGCATAGATCATAATTAGTGTGACCACCTCAATTTTGAGCGGAACCGGGACATTTTTCGAAAAAAGTACTAAAATTCGGAACATTCAAACTAAAAACCGGGCCATTTTTTATGGGAAAAAACTTTATTATTCATTTAGACAATTATAATGTTATAAGTAATTTGAATCTAATTTTCTGTCACTTTTTGTTTAAAATCGTATTTATCCTGTGATGAAATTTGCTTCAGCAATGTTGGGGATTCTTTCAAAAAATTGTAAAATTCAACGCATTTGTACTTTAAATTATATTTGAGTTGCGATTTTTCTTTAATCCATAATTTTGCGATCAACGAAAATATACGCTCTTTACTTGCAGATGTTGCTGGGAAACAAAATATGAATTCAATGTTTCGCGCGAAGCGAGTGTACGGAACATTGTTACTTTGAAAATGTTTGAAACAGTTCAAGCAACGTTGATGTGCTTTAGTAGAACGTGGCTTAATAGGAGGATTATTTTTATTCCATTCGCTAATTTTCTCTGGGCTAATACATTTCAATATGTAACCAAACTCGTCAAATAATTCTACATTGTTGTCTTCAAGTTTTAACCAATTCTTTTCAACTGTAAATTTGATCGTTGTTTCTATATCTTTCCAATGCAGTGCAGGAGTTCCTTTTTTTTAAGTAAAAACAATTAAAAAAAATAATAAATGCGACCTTTAAATTCATTGTATTTAAAATTGCAATGACTCTTTTTTTGACATGATGTAATAGCTCTTTCTGAGCCCAAAAAACCCGCATAAATACTCTTTCCTGACATTATCTAAGAGCTCTTTCAAGAAATAATATTAAATGCCTACCTACAAATAAGTATAATTTGGAAGTAATTTTCGAAAAGCAAATATGTATGTGTGTGTAATTTTCAAAAATAAAGTCAATATAATTACCGCAAGTTGAAATGTATACAAATACAATGTAAATATATTATATTATTTTAATTTTATTTCAGCTGTGTTTTGTTAGAAATATCATTTATATCGCAATTATGTTTATAAATCTTCTTATCCGCTTATGATAAATAATATAAATATAAGTAGTATAATTACCAGATATACAATTCGAAATTATCAGTTTTTAAAAAAATTGTTTAAAATGTTCTGTGATTTTTGTGATACATCCAAACTCCAAAAAGTATTTTATATGTTCTATTAGTTAGTTATTTGCAGTTAATTTAGATACTATTTCCAATGAAACACAGCTATTGTTTTGTAATCTGAAAATATTTAACTCCAAAATAATGGTTATAAAAAATGTTTTGTTTTTAACAATGTTTCATCCAGAAATTATTATATTAATATTCATAGTATAGGTACATAGTTATACTCTTACATATGTATATACAATAGGGTGTTTTTAGAAATGACTTTTTGTTTATAAATTTCGAGGATATTTGAAATTTATTTGATAAAATAGTAGAAATCTAAATATATATATATATTTTAATATATGTATATATTTAAAAAAATATAAATATATAGTCATCAGTGTTTCAGATAAAATATAAATTGGACCTTTCATACCAGCCGCCAATTAAACAAATTCTAAAATGTCTCTATATGAGATATAGTATAATAAAAAGAGAACATTAATAGGATAGTACCTCTTGTGAATTTGCCTTTCCTGCGATATGAACACTTAGGAAATCCGAAAAATGCAATTTATGGGAATAATAATTTGGTCAATATGCTGCTATTTTAAACAATTGCTCAGTTTTAATAAAACGTATTAAAAATATTATTACCCAATTTGAGAGCACAGTTTCTGCTTTATTTTTCTACGATAATAACAATAACTCTGTCACCAACAGAGTCAAATGTTGAATATGTACGATTTTTCCTTTTATTCTTTTATATATTCTTAATAAAATTGTAATGAAAAATTTTTAATTTTTAGAATTTGTTTAACAAAATTTAAAATATTTGATATACATATGTATATTATGATGTCGTTATATTTTTTAAAAATCTCATAAAATCCAATTTTCACTTTGTAAACTTATTTTCAAGCTTCAAGTCGTTAATAATATCCGATTTAATTCATAATAAATATTCAATTACTCGGACACGTACTAGAGAAAATTCTGAACCAAATTTAAAAAACACCCTGTTAAGCAGTTATATATAAATACACAGTTACATTTACTAAATATACCTATACTTTCTAATTACAATTAACTAACTAAGATTTTCTCATTTATATTTTTTGCTCACTTTAAAATATAAATGGGATTAACGATATTTTGAATATATAATTTTTTTTGTTGTATGTTAAGTTGTATTTTAAATTTATTGTTATGATGTTCACTCCGCAAAGAGTACAACTACATACATATGTATAAATCTACTAAGATCGTTAACACTAAATAAAACAAAATAAGAAAAAATTAAAAATTAATTTAAAAAATTATTAAATTACTACATACTCAAGAGTAGGACATAGTGTGCAGTAGAAGTCCCGTAGAAGAATATTTTGTTAAATTTCTACTGAAAAGAAAAACAAAACCACAACAATAAAAGAAAAACAACTAAGTACATAAAGGGGTGATATTTGGCATAACACAAAGTTGTTAAACAATACGGACATGTTTATTTTTAAATCCGCAATAATTCGAAGTACAATTTAATTATTGAAGAAATTAGCAGTTTAATATCTAAAGGTTTCGGCGCATAAAAAAATTAAGTCAAGGTTTCCTAATTCACGGAAATGCAGATAAAAGCACACTGTTGGGTCACCGCATAAAAAATCAAATATAATCATTCATTATTTTCCATTTAAGTTGAATTTGTATTGTATTTAAATTTATTACTTTTATTTTTCATTTAATCTTGCTTTAAATTGTATTAATTTTTGCCTTTAATGGCCCATTGTAATTTCATCACATTTTATTACAAATTACCCCACTGTTACTTGTTTTGGTTGTAACCCGTTAGTTTTGAATATTTGTTTCTCGCTTAGATTCTTTTGATCATGTTGTTGTTTTTGCTACAAGAAGTTATATATTTTCAGTATTCTTGTACCTATGCATATTACAATTTGTAATATGTACTATTCAATTGGTACATTGGCAGAGACAAACAAATAATAATAACAACAGTTTTTAGATTGTAAAGATAGGTTTAAGCAGTGTTGCCAATAGTAGGGGAAAAACCCTACAAATAGATTTTTTTTTTTTTTTATGATAGCGTAGGGAAAAGGGGACAGATTTAGTTTTTCGATCAAAATGTAGGTACTTTTTAGAAAGGATTGCCATATTTTTATTTTTATCGTTTTTTTCTTTTAATTCATCTGGTTCACACATTTTTTTGAATTTGTTAAATATGGCAACTTTTGTATCAAGTAGTCGACGTTTTTCTTTTCAAATTTTTACAAAAACAAATTCTTTGGAATACTGAAGGCCATTTTAAAATCAAAAGCTAATTCTAAAAGAAATAGAATCAAAATTTAAGTAAGTAAAATAACATTTAAAAAATAAGCAATACAATTTTATCGTTTTCTTTACATAAATGTAGAACAATGTCTGAGTCCAGTAGTTCTTCTGAGGAAATCGATGTCCAGCAAAAAAAATATAGAAAGCAAAAGTTTTGTCAAGGCTGGTTGGAAGAAAAAGAGTTTAAAGGTTGGTTGTCAGAAATAAAGGATGATAAATTTAGATGTAAATGTAAAGCTTGTGGAAAAGTTATGAACTGTGGAAAATCAGAGCTAAAGAAACACGCTATAACAAAATTACACCAGTCCAATGTTGTAGCAGTGAACACAACGAAACCAGTTACAAATTTGTTTGCTAAACAGAATAAAGGTGCTGACCCTGTTGAAAACTTCGAGATTCGACTCAGTGCATTTTTTGCTGAACATAATGTGGCTCTACATGTTATTGACCATTTATTACCTCTTTTGAAAGAAATAGTACCTGATTCAAATATCATTCAGAAAAGTAAATTAGGTAGAACGAAATGCACCAAAATAATTCAAAACGTATTGGCTGAAGAAGAAAAGTCTAAATTGGTTAAAAAGTTACAAAGTACTAAATTTTCTGTGCTTGTTGATGAAAGTACAGATATTGGCTCCAACAAAACCATGTGTGTACTAGTGAGATTTTATAACTCTGAGCAGGAACAGATAATTGTTCAACTCTTGGATCTTTTACCTGTTGGTTCTGACTGTAGTGCTGAAGCTCTTTATAAATCATTTAAAGATTGTATTATAAATTATGCTATTCCATTTTCAAATATAATTGGAATGTGTTGCGATGGAGCCAACGTTATGGCGGGCAAACACAACTCCTTTTCCTCTCGTTTATTGGAAGACAACCCAGAAGCAATAACAATTAAATGCATCTGCCATTCTGCAGCAATTATTGCCAACAAAGCATGCCTTTCTTTACCAAGAGCTCCAGAAGAACTTATACGACAAATCGGAACTTATATATCTGGCAGCTCTAAAAGATGCGCAGAATTAGAGGAATTTCAGATCATGCTTAATGAGGAAAAAAGAAAAATTTTGAGAACTTCGTTAACTAGATGGCTATCGCACCAAAGATGTGTTGAACGAATATTAGCAAATTGGCAAGTACTTCACGAATATTTTAAGTTTGCTTCTACAAGAGATAAATTAAAAACTGCAGAATTAATTTACAATGAATTAACAAATGAATGTAACAAGGCATATTTATTGTTTCTGAAATATGTTTTGTATTATTTTAATTCACTAAATGCTCTATTCCAATCAAAAAAACCATTGATCCACGTACTTCATTCTGAATCTATTAAACTATTTTTAAAGATGGGACAAAATTGCATTAAAAAAAATGAACTGAAAACTAATTGCTTAGTTCGATCTCCACATATTTTGTTGCCAATTAAAGATTTGTTTGTCGGCAATGAATGTGAGGTGTTTTTAAAGACTTTGCCGGAACAAAAAGTAAATCAAATTAAGACTGATTGCCTTCAGTTTTATTTAACGTCTTTAGAAGAAATTCAAAGAAGACTTCCACTTAAAACAGAAAGCATATTTAAAGAAATAGAATTTCTTAATCTTAATGCTGCTTTCGGACAGAATAAAGATGAATTTAAGTTTGATAATATATGTAAGAAGTTTGATATAAACATAAATGATCTCACGCAGGAATGGCGAACATTGGAATACAATTTTTCTGAAGATGAAATAAAATCATTCAAAAACTTGGATATCGTTCAACTATGGTCAAAAATTATTAAAATTAAAAATTTTAATGATGAGTTAATAGTGCCAAATTTTTTTAAACTGGTAAAAATAATATTTTCATTGCCTCACGCAAACGCAGATGCTGAAAGAATTTTTTCCATAATCACAGACGTTCGAACTAAAAAAAGAAATAAACTAATTCATATAATTTTAAATTCAATTTGTATAATAAGATCATATATGCAATGCCAAGACATAGACTGCACCAAATTTAAATTAAATTCGGAACATTTTAAAAATATGAATAGCAGCATTCTCTATAAGTGATGTTTAGTGTATATTTATGTATTTTGTCTTTGTATTTAAAGTTTAATTTAAGATTTAATGTATAAAAAGTCAATAAAATAGTTTTTTGTTTTGAAAAATGAAGTTATTTTAAAAATTTTATCATTAAAAACGTAGGTATAAATGTAGGGATTTTTTTTTACAAAATGTAGGGGAAAAAGGAATTTTTTTTTACATGTGTAGGTTTTTAAGAAAAAAAAAGTTGGCAACACTGGGTTTAAGTTAAATATTTTTAAATAAAGAAATTATTGTTTAAGTTAAAATGGATAAATCGAAACACATCGTCTTTCTTTCTTGTTTTGAGTCACGGTCGCAAATTTGTTGTCGCATAAAAATAAATTATCTGCCCTAGAATAACTTTTACAGTGGCATATAGACAACAGTTTAAGATAACCTAACTGCTCTATATCGCCGCCGGTGACGAAAACGCTCCCTATCGAACACACACATTTTTTGCAAAATGAGTTAAGTTCTCTAAAGCTGTGTTCACATTATGTGTATTTGTCATGTGGAATGTCACTTTTCTACCCATATGTGATTTCATGTGTATGTCAAAATTTGAGTTTTAGATACGGTTTATAAATTACATGTTCATATGTTGGCTATGTCACATACATATGTACTTAACTTTTGCTAACTCCTTTCCAATTTTTCCCTCCATTTTCAATAATAAATTTGTGTAGTTTTTTTTTTTTGTATTTTTGTTTAACTATTAGGTAAGGCAACCAGATTTTGGAAAAGAAAAAAGATGACATTAAGAAAAATACTAAAAAATGTATTTTAATTCAATGTTTACATTTTTTACATATTGTTACCATTTACTATTTCGAAAAGCGAAAGTTCAGTCAGTAAAGGCAGAATTAGTCTTTACTTTCTGGTCCGTTCCGAATTAGCTGACTTGATTCAGTTAAATAGAAAATGTGTAGAAGTCGTAAGTTGTATTGTTACTTTCCGTGCCGTTGCGGACGAACCTTTTGAAAACAAAAATTTGCTAAGTAATTGTAAATGACAGCACAAAACAGCTGACATCCGCACATCAAAAAATTTTTGGTTTATTACTAAAATTTTCAATATCTTTAAATTTAATTAAGTTTTTGTACCTATAAAAGTTATAAAAATTAAAAAAAATTGAATTGGTGCATGAGCGGAGCAGTTATCTACTAGCATAAGAGCTTTTGGGGGCAAATTATTGGCTTCAGAAAATCGGATGACCTTTAAAAAACAAAAATTTAAAAATAAGGAACTTAAAATATGCATTGGTTAAATATACTTCTTTGATAAACATCTTGTGATACCAATGATGAAAAATACGGGAAGTCATCCAAGCATTTTTCGAAAAGTCATAATGAAGTGGGTTATCAAATCCTCTGAAGCATCTTGGCTTTTTAGCTTTTCCAATAACCAATGATTTTAATTTGTGCGAGCCATCAGAATTTACGCCTAGCTAAATTGAAACGCGTTCTTTTTGAATTTTAAATCCTTGGGCACTTTTTTCACAAGCAGCGAAAGTATTTCACCACCAATTTTTAAAAACCGTATTCCATGACGGGTTTTAAATTTGGAAAACCATCCATCACTTGCAGTAAGTGCGTTTTTATCTTTACCGGGGTACACTTTACAAAATATTGACTTAGCTTTTGCTTTTAATACGAGTCCTGTCAGTGTATTCTTCTTTTCAGGTTGATTTAAAAACCACTTATAAAGACACTTTTCCATTTCCTCATATTCTGCGTTGTGTAGAGATTTTTTTGTTTCGTGATAGGTGCAGCTAAATGCATCCATTAGTTCTTGTTTTTTTGCTTTTATGTAGCTTATGGCAGATTTTGCAACATTAAAATCTTGAGCTAAACGATTTCCACTTACGCCTTCATTAAGTCTTTTTAATATTTTAACCTTAGCATCCAAAGATAAGGTCTTTTTTTACGTTTATTTGGAATTTTTTTTAAACTTTCACACGTATGAACAACTTTCACTTTGACCTTCAGTCATTAACTAACCCAAATTTGTAAAAGCATATCAAATTTCACATGCATGTGATCGAATTGCACTCACCACGAATAACTCGGGGATTCCCCGTTTTAGTTTTCTTCAATGAGCAAAAAATAATTTCTAGTGAAAATACAAAACAAAATAAATAAAAAAAACCACGAATAACTTGGGGATTCCCGGTTTTATTTTTACTTCAATGAGCAAAAAAATAATTTGTAGTGAAAATACAAAACAAAATAAAAAAACTTCCAGAAATTAGAGCGTACAATACATTGGAATGGCCGGTTCTAATTTGTGGACGTTTCTAATTTGTGAGATTCTACTGTACCATTTGTTTTCGTAGGTATATAAATTCCGTTTTTCTTGTTCTTCCTTTCGTTTTTTGGTAACGGGATTACCTTTTTAGAGTTTCACTTTTAGGTACATACTTATGTAAAACAAAAAAACTTTTTTTTTTTTTTGATTGTCTAGTTTATTTACTTGTGCAAATTTATGTATGTATGTACATATATGTTTTAAATTGTATGTAATTATTTTGAGTGTGAAATTTTATTTTGTAATTATTTATGTATATATGTACTCCTATGTACTCGTATTTATTGATTTATATTATTTATATATATGTACCCTTATGTACTCGTATATGCATAAATTCCGTTTTTCTCTTTCTGTGAGAACCGGGATTAAATTTTTAGAATTTCACTTTCCTGTACATATACAATTTATTTACTTTGTGCAAAATTATGTTCTTTTCACTTTGGGTAACGGGATTACCTTTTTAGAACTTTAGAACACTTCTATGTAATTTTGTTGTATGTATGTATAGGTACATATTTTTATTTTTCTTGTTTCTTTTTGGTTAATTTGCCCCTTTTTGTACACACCACTTTTTTCACACGCCACTTCACTTTTTCATTTAATTTACATTAATCATTTTTTGAAGTTATGTACATATATGCAAACTTTTCTTTTATACACCACTTTTTTCACATTTCCATTTTTTTTATTTAATTTCCAATTAATACATATGTTTTCGCGCACAATGTTTTAATTTTTAATGAGACTTGTGTACTCTCCGACTTAATTTTTGTACTGATTTATTTTTCCTACCTTAGCTTTATGGTTTTTTCTTCTCTTGGGATTTGAGTCTTTTTATTGTGTGCGATTGTATGATGTAAATTTAATTTCTCTCTTGGCTAGATTTGAGTGTTTTCTGCTGATCTTTATTGAACGGAGAAGGACCATGTATTTCTGTGTGTTAGGGAGTGTACAGAAATATTAAATAATTTTCCCCTTTTATCACGAAACTGCAGGGTATGTAGTTTGAGCTGAGAAAATTATAATTATAATCACCCGTAAATGATTATAATTGTTGGTGTTTGAGAAAATAAATAAATAAAGAGATGGGGTGGTTTATTATTTCTTTTTAAATAAAATGTTGTGTGAGCTTTGTTATAATTTGTTACCTTTTCTTTAATTTGTAATTGGAGATTACTTCTGTGTATATGTAGGTATGTATGTTGAGAAATAGATGCTTTTGGTTAATAAAAAAAGTAAGGATTGAGATGCAATATAAGATTTAAAATTACAATTTTATTTTAAGTTAATTTTAAGTAAATAATTAATTGAACTGCTCAGTTATGTTGCTAAGCCGAAGTGTTTTTTAAATTATTAATTTTTATGTATCCTGTTGGGTTGGAATAGTTCCGTAAAGGCTTATGGATAAATTAGCAGTTTACGCCCTCTATATTACAAGTGTTAAAGCTATTTTACAATTTTTTACTTTATGTTAACAATTCAGTTTTTTTTATAATTCATTTTCAATTAATTTTTTTTTACAGTTTCAATTTAGAAATAGATTTTATAATTAATTTTAATTCATGTTTTATACTTTATAATTCATAATTATACAATTCATTTTTACATTCTAGTTTTTTAATATAGATACATTTTTGATAAATTTTACATTTTTGTTTTATTAATTATTTTACATTTTTGTTTAGACAATAACAGCTCGCTGATTTTTATGGAAAATATTACTACCTTGTTTGAACTTCCCATCATGTCGAAACACAATTGCACACAAATTCGTAGTCTTGTCGACAATGTTTCTATTCTATATAGTTCTGTGCTGTCTCTCGGCTCACACAATGACATCGCACAATCTATGCTGATCTATGTACATCATAATGGAGGAAGTGGACAACGACACCAAAAGGAAATGGAAAAATTCCTTGGACTTCACCAAACTGCCGTCATGGGACGATTGCTCTAAGGTTTTGGAAAGACATTGCCAATTTCTGGAATCAGTTGAAACCAGCCTTACTCACGTGGTTCCTCGTAAGTCTGATCATTAACAGTATGGTAAGTCCAATTATCGAAATTCTAAGTCTGGTTCTAGTTTCTCGGGTTCCAAACGTGTTTGTTCAAAATCCAACCACACAATTAGTCATTGCTCTCGCTTTAAAAAATGTCTAACGGCTTGGCCTTTGTCTTAATTGTTTATCGAAAGGGCAATATGCTAATAACTGTTCCTCCTCATTCAAGTGCAAAACTTGTTCTCGTTTGCATCACAGCATGCTTCATCGGTCTCAGTCAGCGTCAAGACCCTCGTCCCCTGCTGCTGGACCATCTTCTTCTCATGCCACTTCGAATGAAAACCCCGCCTCGGTCCACACTCATATGGAAAAATCCTCGCCGGAACAGATATTACTTGCCACTGCCATGGTTCTTGTTCGTGATTCTACTGGTTGCTATCAATTGGGACGCGCTTTGTTGGATTCGTGCTCTCAATTTAATTTCATGTCTGACGAATTTTCTCAAAAGCTACATTTACTTCGCACCAAACAAACTACTGAAGTCGCTGGTATTGGAAACTCTCATAGTAAAAGCAGATACAGATCATTAACAAATGTCAAATCTCGTGTTACTGATTTTCAAGTTTCACTCTCGTTTTGTATTACGCCTCATATCTCGTATCAACCCGATGCTGAATTAGATGTCTTATCGTGGAATTTGCCTCCAAATACCCAGCTCGCAGATGAAGATTTTTTCAAATCTAAACGTATCGATTTGCTCATTGGTACCGAAACATTTTTTCATATTTTGTCGGTTGGCCAAATTAGACTTCGTCCTAAGTTGCCCAAATTACATAAAACTCTCTTTGGATGGATTGTAGCAGGTCGTTATCAATATCATGGCTCTAGCTCTTCCTGTATGCTCTCAATAGAAGACAAAGTCGATTTAAAGCTGCAACGCTTATGGGAAATCGAAGAAATACAATCTGGCTCAAATGGTTTGACTCCTGAACAAAATGACTGCAAATTATTTTTTAACAATACTGTCAATCGAGATTCTTCTGGTAGGATTGTTGTTAAACTACCCTTCAAGGAAGCTGCTGAATCTTTAGGTCTATCTCAGAACACGGCTCTTAAAAGCTTTGCCTCTCAAGAAAGACGCTTTTCTCATGACAATAATCTTAAATCTTAATATATTGCTTTTATGAAGGAGTATGAAGATTGTGAGCATATGAGTTTAGTTCGAAACCCTCGCTTAGATGAGCCTCATTATTTTATTTCTCACCATTGCGTTTTCAAGCTCAACAGTACGTGAACTAAGCTTCGAGTAGTATTTGATGCCTCGTGTCCACCAACGTCTCAGAAATCGTTAAATGACATTATCATGGTTGGTCAAACAATTCAAGATGAGTTGTAGAAAATTCTACTTCGGTTTCGGCTTCATCGATACTCTTTAACAGCGGATATAGTTAAAATATATCGTCAGGTCCCTCGTGATAGAAGGTTCCAATACATTTTGTAGCGAAATTCGGAAGAAGAGAAAATTTGTACATACGAGCTTAATACAGTTACCTATGGAATGTCGTCTGCTCCTTATCTCGCCATTCGAAATCTTCATTATCTCGCTGATCAATATACGGAACAGTTTCCACTTGGCTCAAAAACAATAAAATCATCATTTTATGTTGACGATCTTCTGGGTGGTGCAAACTCGCTCGAAGAATTAGCTCAAATTAAGCAGGAGGTTACTGAAGTTCTAAATCATGGCTGTTTCGAATTGGATAAGTGGCACCCAAATCATAAAGAATTCCAGTAAAAAGATTTGAATATTGACGACGACTCTTTTATAATCAACGCTCTTGGTATCACTTGGGATCAACAAAAGGACAATTTTCTATTCTTGTTTTCGCCCAAGTCTCCAATTGATGAGAAAATCACCAAATGTACTATTTTGTCACTGTCGTCGTCTCTTTTTGATCCCCTTGGACTCCTGGCTCCAATTCTCAGCAAATCGCAAAGCATCAGGCAGGAATTATGGATTCTAAAAATTGGCTGGGATGAATCTATCCCCCAAGAACTGCACTCAGCATGGGGAAACGTCGTCTCAGATCTAAAGGCTTTAAGTTTGCTCACAATTCCTTGCTTTTGTCTCTGAAAATACTCAATCTGTTCAATTACATGGTTTTTGTGACGCTT
The DNA here is from genome assembly GCA_950370525.1 of Bellardia bayeri. Classification (NCBI taxonomy): domain Eukaryota; kingdom Metazoa; phylum Arthropoda; class Insecta; order Diptera; family Calliphoridae; genus Bellardia; species Bellardia bayeri. Next base: position 51,293,858 of record OX493264.1, on the reverse strand, counting down.
GAATTCGTGCTTATGGCTGCTGTTTTTACTTACGTACTAAAACTTCTGGAAATATTTTTCTACGCCGTTTTACTGCCAAATCTCGTGTCCCACCTACAAAAAGGCAATCGCTATCCAAACTCGAATTGTGTGGAGCTCAACTTTTGGCAAAATTGTACTTCAAAATCAAAAACCTGCTCTCGATTCCAAACCTCGAATTATTTCTCTGGTCAGATTCTCAGCTAGTTATTCATTGGCTCAAGCAACACTCCTCAACTGTATCCATTTTTATTGGCAACAGAGCATCAGAAATTCAGGATCTCACCAGTAGCTGTATTTGGCGTCATGTCCCAACGCATTTCAATCCTGCTGATATTGTGTCTCGTGGTTCTTCAGTAAAAAAAACTTTCATCCTCTATCTGGTTCAACGGACCAGAATTTCTCGCTCTCGATCCCGCTCAGTGGCCACCTAACAAAATGGATAAACTCTCAGAAGAACATCAATATGAAATCGACAAGGAAAAACGAAATACTGCTTTTTGCCTAGAAATAAAATCTAATTATATCTTGGATTGCATCGAAAAATATAGCTCCTACATGAAAATAATTCGTATTGTGGCCTGGATGCTTCGTTTTGCCCAACAACAGAAAACTGATATTTTTAATTCTGACTGTTTGCAACCCCAAGAATTAGAAAACGCTTTGGTTCGTATTGTTGTCAACATCCAGAAGCAGCATTTCTTAGATGACATAAATCGAGCTCAAAAGAGAAGAGACCCTAAAGACCTCACATATGTGTACACCCTGTTACAATGCATGCATGCTCAATACACTGCACTGATATATGCTGACTAAACAAACATTGAGTGACACACTTGTGAGTGTCAGATTTATTATTGAGTGGAAATCAATTACAATGAATTGTAATTGGTTGAAACCGAAATGTATAGAGATAGAAGTATAACTAGAATAAGATAGTGTAAGCTAGAGAAAGTAAGAAGCATATTGAAGTAAAATAAAATCAGACTTACAGCCCGTTTATGTAAGATGAATAACTAAACAAACGCAAAAAATAATGGACGTTTTTCCTATTTTGGGCTATGTAACATGAATAACGTAACAATTGTTTTTGGTTTGTGTATTGCGTTTTTAAATGTCAAACAAACGAAAGAAAGACGAATTAAATATTTCATTCGTTCAAAAGAAATATACATATAAGAAACAGAAAAATTTTAAAAATTTTGAAATTAAAACTAAAAAAAGGTAAATATACACAAACAATTATGTGCTTATTTATGTAAAAGCAATGTATAATAATGATGAAACATATTTTTTATCTATTTAATAATTTTTCAAAAATACACAAATTTGTAAATAATTTGATTTGTTTATACTATATATCCAGCTGTTTATTTTGTTACTCTTAGTAGGGTAGCCATTGTTTATCGTAAATTAAAATATTTAATATGAACAAAAGTAAACAAAACAAATGTATTTACATATAGGCAATACTGTGATTTGACACATTGTTAATTTATACGTCCATAACGCAAATGAAGACGAACAATAGAAAGCCCGTTACATAAACGTAAATTGTTATGTTATCGTTGACGTTTCGTCCAGTTTCGTCTAACTTTAAGCGTGTAACATAAACAGGCTGTTAGTTGAATCTCACATAAATCGGCATCACTACCTTGTTTTATTTTTCTAAGTTTCGTAACCTTTTGGCAGTTCTTTTGAACGCCTACCAATCAAGCTGCTACCCTACAGCTGTATAAATATACATTGGGCTATAGGGATTCTAAACTTTAACACAAAAAAACCACCAAAGTTGGAGGTCGTCTAGAGCATGCAGCTATTTCTGAAGGTCAGAAGCACCCCTTCATATTACCAAGCAAGGCAGAATTAGTCTTTACTTTCTGGTCCGTTCCGAATTAGCTGACTTGATTCAGTTAAATAGAAAATGTGTAGAAGTCGTAAGTTGTATTGTTACTTTCCGTGCCGTTGCGGACGAACCTTTTGAAAACAAAAATTTGCTAAGTAATTGTAAATGACAGCACAAAACAGCTGACATCCGCACATCAAAAAATTTTTGGTTTATTACTAAAATTTTCAATTTCTTTAAATTTAGTTAAGTTTTTGTACCTATAAAAGTTATAAAAATTAAAAAAAAAACGATTGATGACGAAAAACTCATACTTTAGTCGAAAGTAATGACATATTGTACAATAAAAAAAACTTTAATTTGTATTTTTTTGAGTTATTTTCGTGGTATGTATTGTCTGTTTACCTAAAACAGCTGATACGTTTATTCGAAAAAACTAACTACAAAAATTTAACAACAGAACGACACGGAACAGAACAGCAACAGAAAGTAAAGACTAATGAAGCCTTAAGAGAATGAACAGAACAAGCACGACATGACGTTTGTGAAGTAAAATTTGTTTTATTTGTTAAAGGTGGCGATTCTCATTCCACTTAAATAAAAACTTCAATAAAAACAAATATTGATCATGCATTTATAATTAAAGATGACAAAAGATGACTTAGTATGAAAAAGATGACTGAAAGAGGACACAAATTTTATAGATGACAGCGAGTTAAAATAAATGATTGTCCTCCAAAACAGAGGACGTATGGTCACCTTTATTAGGTATAAATTATATTTATTAAAATATAAATTATATTTATTAAACTTTCAATAAATTTTTGCCGCCACAAAATTTTGGTTATAAAAAACAGCTGATGTCAGATGGTTTGTCACTTGAAAATAGATCTCGTTCTAAATACAAAAATGTCATATGTATTGCACACAGAGAAATAACACATGATATTGTTTAAAGGTGTTCAGACTATATGTACAAATTTGACATGCGAAAAAGTGACAGTCCACATGACAAATACACATAATGTGAACACAGCTTAAGTAAGAAAACTACAGCGTTGCAAAATGCAGAACCGTCAACATCGAACACCTTTCAAGAAAAATCACCAGCACTTTCAAAATTTTTTGGAAGCAAAGTAAGGACAAATCAAATTGATGCAATTATAATCGTAAGAGAGATCTGGAAAATGAGAATTCTTCAATAGAAAGCGATTCCCTGCAACATTGGAAGGTAAATTTGGAATAGTATTTATTTAACAATTTAAAAAGTTTCTAATTTGCAGTGTAATTATAACGAATCGTCGCTCACTAAATATTATGCCTTACAATATTTGTGCATACTAGCCACTTCAACGGAGTCTGAGAGAATGTTTAGTAAAGCTGGGATCATAATTTCTTACCGGAAAAGTTTTTTATGTAGATATGTCTGTTGTTATTTATTAACAACAATTATTGAGTGTCTCAATAATAATGTGTATAATTCTAGCGATATTTGATCTCATAGAACATCGGTCCATGATTTCTCATAGCTTCCATACAAGTATTTTCCCGAAATATGGCTTAATGATAAATAAATTATTATCAAATTGGAATATTAACACAAAATTCAGCAAAAATAAGTGTCATGTAAAAAGAAATCGCAAAACGAAATTTTATTTTGTTCGGTCCATGTTTGACTATAGACCCCATTTAAAGCCCATATCTAAAATTCACTTAAGAGCAATTCCATATGAAAGCGATCACCTTTTGGACGACCCCTCTCCGATTTTAAAATAAATAGTCTAAATCGATTGCCCAGCAACAAATAATGTACCTACATAAATTTTTTTTTTTTTATAGTGACTGGTTTAGTGGTGGTGTACACCACTGTTATGTGACAAAATTGAAGAATTCTTTATAAGAGACCTCATTGAAAGTTGTTTTAAAAAAAACTACTAAAGCGATCGCAACGAGTGATAGCTCGTTGGAAAGGTATTGAATCAAGCTTTAATTAAAAAATAAAATTTTCCTAATTTTTCTTAGAAATTTACCTTTAAATTTTATTTTAAATTTACCAGGTAATAAATATTTCCCCATATTTATGGAAAATCCGTGTTTTATGACTTGTTTCTGCACGTGTCATTTTAGGCGAAATATTTATTACCTGGTAATTTAAAAAATTTACAAAACATTTTATGACCTGTAGCCTCAGTCGGGTTTGGTGTGCCATTACATGCCACTGCTGCTATTATCCATGGATTTATGGCCGATCTTGTGAAGGCAGGCAGACCATATTCACTACACACTCAACTTGGGGCTCTTAAAAAAAAAATTGATTTTTTCTTCATAAATGTATTTTTAACTGTAAAATAATTTTTAAAATGTATTTTTAACAAGGTGGTCTCTTAAATGCTCTTCTCCTGTCCAAACAAGGAGTCGGGGCCCATTTTTTTATTGCTGATTCTTAAAGCAAAAATTATGAGGAATCCAAAAAAAAAAAAATTAGCCGGAAAATTTAGGAGCTTCTGTGGAAAATCGGAAAATTTAATTTTCATGGGAAAATTTAAAGGTAAATTTCTAAGAAAAATTAGGAACATTTTATTTTTCAATTAAAGCCTCGTTGCGATCGCTTTAGTAGTTTTTTTTTAAACAACTTTCAATGAGGTCGCTTATGAAGAATTCTTCAATTTTGTCACATGACAGTGGTGTACTCCACCACTAAACCAGTCACTATAAAAAAAAAATATGTAGGTACGTTATTTTTTGCTGGGCAATCGATTGAGACTATTTATTTTAAAATCGGAGAGGGGTCGTCCAAAAATTTGCCAATTTTGATCGTTTTCAGATGGAATTGCTCTTAAATAGGTTAAACGTATAAAATTCGATACAAATAATCCTTATAGATATAAAAATTATATTACCTAAATTTTATGATGGTCAGTTCATAATTGGTCATAGCTCCCATATAAGGACCACATCCGAAAAAGTCTTAAGATTAATCTTTATATATACTTATATCTTATACATATTGGTACCGACTCAAATCTTTACATGGATCATTTATATATGTGTACACAAAAAACTTACTACAGGAGCTTGTGAATTTTACCATATTCACCATATGAAGCTCTCTTCCGAAAAGCACTTCAATACTCACAAATCTTTCATAAATAACGATACCGATCCAAAATTTTACACGTGGCATTTACATATATGCCAAAATCAAACTACTGGATTTTGAAAATATCGGTTCATATTTGACAACATCCTCAAACAGAAACAATTTTTTGAATGTTAGTTAATTTAGCTGTCGCGTCGAGTATGCTAGCGTTAAATCCCGTCGCGTCGTTTCTGTCCAAGTGGTAACGTCCCTACAAGAACACAGATGACTGTCACAGATGAGAGATATATCCTTCAAAGTTTCTATCAAGTTATTAAGGTCAATATGTACAAAATTATGGAGAGTATTAAGTTTTATCTATTCAATTCCACATGCCAATGCATTTTCCGAAAGAATTTTCATGGGGAATTCTTGGAGAAAAGAGAGAAACCGAATGCATTTAGAAACAGTGAAAGCAGAGCTCATAATAAAACAAAATTTCAGAATGAGCTGCACTGAATTCCAAAAATATTTAAACACCGAAGAAGGGATTTTACTTTTGAAAAAAAGTGAAATTAAGTGATAAATATCTTATCGTTTAATTATAAATGTTCCTTTATTATTTTTAGTTATTTGTGATTCGAAAATCGTGATAAAAGTCAATGAATGACTTATTTTTTTATTTTTAATTCGCTTTTTATATTTGTGTTTACATGATTGAAATCAAGAATCAAGAACTGAAAAGTCAATGAATGACTTTTTTGTTATTTTTTTATTTTAAAACGTTCTTTATGTTTATGTATATTTAATTATTTAAAAATCGAGACCTAAAAAGTCAATGTCATTATTTTTTGATTTAATAAAATTAATAATTTCAAAAATAATAAAAATAAAAAATTATTTTTGGAAAGCTTGTCGGTGTCAAGCAATTACTATAATAAATAAACGACTAATAAACTACTTTAGGTTTGAATGTTTTTTTTTCAAACTTGTCACGCCGTCGAAAAAATTAGATCTGGACACCCTACCTCCATATAAGGTCCACTTTCGAAATTCATGTTAATATTAATACATATGTACCTTAAATGTACTGTTATTATATTATGCATTAAATGCTCTATATCGATATTAAAGAAGAAGATCGGCCCATGTTTTGTAATTGCTCACATATGTATATGCACGTACCATTTCCAAAAATCAAGTTAATCCTCAATAATGTCTTTTATACAGATAAAACATTGTAATCCAGATATCATACTAATATCGGTTATACGCAACATAGCTGGCAAGCATGTAATATTCTTGCGAAAGATGCATATACAATACGTGTTTTTGCTTATGTATTTTTAAGTTTACAACTCACATGATTTTCTTTATGTCTGTCAAAATTGGTTATTTTACATATGTAAAGGTTTTAATTTTTCGTCACCAACTTGTATGTACAATTTCACGTAAAATCGCCATGATTATTTACAACAGCTGATATGCTTAAATATTAAAATTTTGTTTTTTGGTAGAAGTGTGATAAATAAAATAAAAATGATCACCCTTATTCTATTTGACGTCGGCAATAACAATGTCATCAAAGACAGCATCAATTCTATGATAATTTGGTATTCTGTAAGATTATTATGACGACGTTGACTGTGTATCGATAATGCTAATAAAATACAGCACACATCTCTGATTCATGTTGTTTATTGTTTTTGAAAAAAAAATGTAAAGTTGGAATAAACATTTGTTTGTAAAGAAAGCTGAAACAAAAATGTTTTTTATTTCTGATTCCGACTCGTTCATTGACGAAAAAAACCAAACCAAATTGGTAGTGGAAAGAGGACTGCTCAGACAGAAATCTTGCATTTTTAATTTCATATCGGCTATATGCCTTTCCTCCTCCTTTTTGCTTCAGTTACAGTTTCGCTACTGATGGTGGGTAATCTTTCCTGTAAATAGTTATCTTCCTATTTCAAGTGATTTCGAGAAATATACATCAATACTGTCTTCAGTGATTGAGACTCCTTGAACCATACCCTCAGGATTTATTTGTTTTTCAAACTGCAATAAATTTGCCACAGCTTTCTCCAAGGGGCTCAGCATTACATGCTTAAATACACCACCTCCAGTAGCTTTACTTTCTGCTTTATTTGTGGCCAGTTTCCTTTGCACTTTAAATTTTAAGTCCCTCCAAATCTGTTAAAAGAATTCCATCAGACATCATAGTTTTAAAATAAACTATTTACCTTGCCTTTTGCCATCCATCACCAGTTCTAATTGGTGGACCGAGACTGTTCTTTAAAATTAAAAGTAACAGAGCCCCTGTGAAATCCTCTGCCTAGTGATGGATTCTTTTCAAGCTCTTCCACTAGCTTCTCGAACTGGGACTTTTTTGTTATTTTTTTTTTAATTTTTCAAACACAACTGAAAACAACACAAGACAACACCAAAAATACCGACGACAAAATCAACGGCAATAAAAGACAACAGCAACGTCGATTTTTCTTACAGAATACCAAACATAAGTTGAGAGTCATCGATAAATGGCAATATTGCCAACTGGAATACGGATTTACAAAAAATGATTAAAAACAACGTTGTGTTGTGTTGACGACGCCAAACAGTATAAGGGCGAATAAAACTGAATTCAAATGAAAAAATATTGCACTATGTAGTATTGCTACAATTGTTGCAGCACTAAAAATAAAAAAGAAAAAAACTTAAAAGAAATCGAACTATTTGGACTCTCCGGCACTCAGGACTTGATTTTGGATCGATGGTTATCAACGGAATTCGATTGGAGGATCCAAAAGCATTTCAAAATTTTGCTTGGATGTCTTATGCGTACTTCAATGAGTTGCTTCAGAAAGTATCTGTTTTTGATTGCTTTTGACTTTAAGGTTTCTGGGCACTGGAGAGAGATTCCAGCAATTATCGTATGGGTTCCGCATTTCTGCGTCTTCCATTGGGAGAATTATTCCGAAGACACTTGAAGCTATACAAGTGTCTTCGGACAGCTTTAAAGGAGAATGATTTTTTGAAAGTAAGTATATATAAATTTTATGATAAACATATATATAAATGACATACATCTATATCTTTTTTAGGTTCCACAAAGCAAGAGTGAATGGAATAAAATTGCAGAAGAAATTTAAACAAAATGGAATTTTCCTTTTTGCTTAGGAGCCATAGGTAATATTTGCTTCCATAATATTCTAACAAAGCAATAAAAACCATTTCTTTTTTCCAGATGGTAAACATATACATAGGTATAAGGGCTAGAAAATAATACGGCTACTTTTACTATAATTACAAAGGTTTTCACAATGTTATTTTGTTGGTTGTGGTGGATGTAAGCTATAAGGGCTAGAAAAGAATAGGGCTCCTTTTACTATAATTACAAAGGTTTTCACAGTGTTATTTTGTTGGCTGTGGTGGATGCAAACTACAAATTTATATATGTGAATGTAAGATCAAATTGGAGGGCAAACGATGCATTTGTTTTTAATGAGTCATCATTAGCCAGGGCATTAAAAATAATAAATTCGTATTCGCTCCAGATGTCGATCTGGCAGGCACCGGTAAAAAAGTGCCGTATGTATTTGTTGCCGATGATGCATTTCTTTTGACACCAAGGATATTAAAACCTTATGGAGAAAGGTCTACAAATAGCAATAAAATATTTAATTACAAGTTGAGTAGATATCGACGTGTAGTTGAAAATGTATTAGGGATTTTAGCCAACAAATTCCAAATTTTTCAAAAAGAAATTGATTTGCCGGTGGAAAAAGTAGATATCATACATTGGAAGCATGTTCGCTATATAATTTCATTCGCACAAGAGATGGCTTTGATGCTAAATCAGTTTACTTTGAAAATACCTGTTCCATTAATATGGAAAATGGATATTGGCGAAATGAAGTCACATTAACAAAAATTCAAAAATGTCTCGGAAATGGTTCAGTGATATGGCAGAATGAGGCAGTTAAAAAGTTCAATTTTTAAAATAAACAAAATTAAATTTAAAAACCGAACATTTTTTAAAAATAAATTACAAATTCAATTAAAAAAATAAAATTTAATTAAACATAAAAAACTTAAATTTTTATTAATTCATTTGTTTAATTCAACAGGTACATACATATGTAAGTATTTATTTACATTAAAAATAAAATTTTAATAAACGATTCATATAAGGTCATCAAAAGTAAGTAATATTTGCAGAACATTTGTCTTGCATTCTCTGTTTTTATTTCTTTTTTATTTAAAAACTTCTAGTGTTATAATTTCTTTCAGCTCGTCTTTTATTTCTGAACTTTTAATTTCAGAAAACTTAGTTTAAATAAAATTACAAAAGCTGTCGTCTTTCTCATCAAACGGATTTCTTTTGTCAGAACTGCTGCTTTGCTTATAAAAATAAAAACGTCCCAGAAGATGAATATCACATAACAAGTAAGGAGCGCGCTAGGAAAGAAAAAGCCGAAGACAAGGAACGTTGTTCAAGAGGTGATATTCATATGTTAACGGTGGACTTGCAAGCATTTCAAACAATTCCTGTACTTTCAACTGGAGGAAACTACTTTAAAACAAAATTGTGTGTGCACCAATTTACAATTTATTACGAATTTGACAAAAACGTTGCTTGCTACTTATGGCATGAAGCTGAAGACGGCATGGACTCGAATGTATTTACCTCTTGCTTGCTGGACTATTTACAGAATTTGAAAGACAAATCAAAGCTTATAATAGTCTACAGCGACGAGTGCTGCGCTCAAAATCGTAATACGACACTTGCGAATGCCTTGCAAGATTATGCAAATACCTACCAAGTAGAAATTCAGCAAAAATACCTGGTAGTTGGCCACACTCAAATGGAGTGCGATTCTGTGCATGCCTCCATAGAGCGAAAGAAGAAAGGAAGAGAACTATATGTGCCAGCTGATTTCAATATGGTAATAAAACAATCCAGATTGTTGCAACCGTATCAAGTACATTATTTAAATTTCACTACCGGGTCTCTACAATCAATAACTACCTATTTCAAAAAGAAAATATGACGACTTGCAAGATTTAAAACGTATGATTCCAGACGGCTATCATTCATTTTATGATAATTTGCCACACCAATGATATTATTAATATAATATGAATTCTTTTTTTATACTTTCTTGCAAATAAAACATTCATTCTATATTAAATATTGCTTTTATTTGATAATTTTGGTATAACAGCGTTATTTATTTCTATAGCTATGAGCGCAACAAACGAGTAACTTATGCATCAAGTATCAAGAATAAAAATTACTGTTAATACAGCAAACTCGTATCTCAATAAATGCGTTTTATGCTAAAACCAAAAATGATTAGGATATTATTACTACCACTATGCATAGATGTAATTAATTCCTTAATAATTGCATTTGAACTTTTACCCAAACACCGAAGTATAAAAAGATGAACCGTTTTTCCCCCTCCTGAAATGTTGTATTTTTTAAGATACGAGGTTGATAAAGTAAGGCATCGATTTGATTTATATATATCTTCTAATCATTCCTCAGATTGGAGTTCAAATAGTAGCGTTGTTATTTTAGATTTTGCTATTAACTGTTTGCGTTTGGGTAAATTGGTTAGTTCGTTAACTACGAAAGGTCCGAATGGAGCAGTTGGTTCATCATTTAATAGTTTTTTTTTGTAAGAACATCAGCCAATTTCTTCGAACTTTTGCAAACAGCTTCTAAATTTTCATTTTCTACTTTTCATTTCTTACGAGTAACATGTGACACTTTTTGATCACTACTTGGAGGTAAGATCATAGTAGAAGACTGCGATTTAAATTCTTCTTGAGTCAATGAGTCATTGAAATCATCATCAGTTTCAACCCAATGTGAAATGTCAACACCAGGAAGAGTTTCAACGTTGTACAGCTCCTATAAAAAAAGTACATGAAAGTTTTTCGCCAGATATGTAGAACATGACTGTATGTTTTAAATAATTACCTCAAGACTACTTTTGTTAAAGTTATTTACTGAGAATGTAGCATCATTTGTGGTGGATAAATAGTCCATTGGCTGGCTATATTTCCAATTTGAGAACACATTCTCCACAGAATCAGCGCTGCATCCACTTTTTCGTTTGCTCCGTTTGGTAGTAAGCTTTTAAATTGCTGACTTTTTTTGACACATCCCCTAAAATAAAACTAAATTATTTAAAAAAAAACATTAAATAAAAACAATTACTTATACCAACCAGAACTAAATGGAACCTTTGCAGCAAAGCTTGTGTTAATTTTGTTTGCCAATTCTTCCCAAAATTGCACTTTCTTATATTTATTTTTATATTGTGGTAAAAGGTTTGTTTACATATTGTATTTCTTGTTCTTTCTCGCATTTGTTGCTTCATTCAATCAATCCTAAAAAAATCCAATACAAAAATAGCAAGTGTCATAATACCTTATATTACATCCGTACTTGCTTTGTATAAATAAGTATAAAACACGTACTTCAAGTTTAATAAGTAAAATTGCGTGTTTATTAAAAATCCATTGAGAAAATAAAATCAGTTACCAGACAATTCAAAAACTGACAAACTTAAACACGTTCTAGAATATTATATAAAAAGGAGAGAGTTGCCATTAACATTTAAAATAAAAGTGTTGTCAATATTGCGTATATAACATTTCTTCCCCTCATGGGGAGAACAAAACTCTAGGCCTGCGGACTCAGCTCGAGCGGCGCTGGACACACTCCTGCTGTGAGGCTCCCACATTTGGTGTCGATGTCAACCGGCCTGAGACTTCCTCATCGGTTGTTGAAGGTGTAGAAGTAAAGCCTTTAAATCCCGATGCGGCCGACGGAGTAGCAAAATATTCACTTTGATGTTCCTCGGTGCTCGATCCGTTCATTTGTGTATCATCCCGGCTCGAACTTTGATGAGTTTCCGGTTGGTTGTGTAGATGTCCTTCATTAGTATAACTAGCTACATTATAATCCGAGTTTACTTCTGGAAGTGTGTTAGATGTTCTTAGTTCCGGTGCACCTTTATCACCTCTACTACGAATCTGATCGACGTGACGTTTGTAGTATTTCCCTTGGAAAAGTATCTCGTAGTGTATGTCACCCAAACGTTTGGTAACCTTTCCCCTTAGCCATTTGCATAATCGAGGGTTTCCGGACAGGAAGTCCACTAACTGATCCTTCTCAAACTGTCTATATTCATTGTTTGATTTAAGGTATTGTCCGGATGAAACCCTAATGTTAACATCTTCCGGTCTTAATAGGTCCAAGCGAGTGCGAAGTTGACGTCCCAAAAATAGTTGAGCTGGCGACTGACCCGTGGTATAATGTGGTGCATTTCTATATTGTCTCAAGAATTCATTCAAATTTCCCCGTAAGGTCTCCTTGGTTGTGCACATTGCCTTAAGTGCATTTTTCACCGTTTGCACATAGCGTTCTGCCTGTCCGTTTGTAGAGGGATGATAAGGAGCCGTATACTTATGGTACTTAACACCCACATTCGTCAAAAATTTATTGAATTCTACTGAAGAAAAATTCGTTCCGTTATCGGACACTACCATCAAAGGCACACCATACGTTGCAAAAACTTCGTCCAACAGTAAAATAGTAGCAGCAGCAGTAATAGACTTGGTGACTTTAACATCCAACCACTTAGAGAACGCGTCAGTAATAATGAGAATCATCAAGCCATCTATTGGCCCCGCGTAATCGATGTGCACACGTTCCCACGGAGATTTTGGGTATTCCCAATGATGATCCTTAAATTTTGGCGGATTCCTAGCATTTTTCGCACATTGATCACATTCCTTTGCGACGTTGTCTATATCTTTATCAACTCCAGGCCAATATATAAAAGATCGGGCTACGCCTTTCATTTTAACCACTCCTAAATGAGAACCGTGTAGCTGTTTCAAAATATCTAGTCTGAACTTTGGAGGTATAACAATTCGGTGTTCAAAAATCAAACATCCAGCTGACAGTTTGTAGTTCACTTCGGGCGATTTATAACCGTATCCAGCCAAACACTTACCGCTTTCCAATAATTTTAAAATCTTCCCCAGGTGGTCATCTTTTCTAGTTTCCTGGGCTATGCGTACTGCAGTTAAAGGAAGTTGATTAATTTGCCTGATCATAAAATTGTCAAATTCATCGTATTCCGTCAGAGTAGAGCTCACTTCATTGACTCTACCAGAATTTGCAGTATCTCTGCTTATGCGTGACAGATAGTCAGCGTTCGCATTTTCCTTTGAACTTTTATGGACTACGTTAAAATCGAAATTGGAAAGGAAGTCTGCATAGTTTGCCATGCGGGATATACACAACACCGGTAGAGATTTGCTCGGTTGTAGTATTTGAACTAGGGGCTTATGATCTGTTATTAAAGTCCAGTGTCTAGCATATAAATATTTGAAGAATTTCTGCACTGCCCACACAATTGCCAAAGCCTCCTTATCTATCTGTGAATACTTCTGTTCCGTTGTGGTCATGGTGCGGCTTGCATATGCAATTGGTCGCTCTTGGTTGTCCCGTAAACGATGGGAAAGTACAGCACCCAGCCCTGTTTTGCTTGCGTCCGTTGCCAAAATAAGCGGCAAGTCAGGGTCGTACGGCATTAACACTTGAGGCGAAACCAGAATATTCCTAATTCTTCCATAAGCCTCGTCTGCCTCCTTAGACCAGACAAATTTACCGCTCTTAACAATGTCCCGTAGTGGTCTTTCAAGGTTTGATAAATCAGGTATGAAGTTAGAGTAATAGGATGCCTTACCTAAAAACAACTGCAAGCCGTCCATAGTATTGGGTTTTGCCGAATTTAATATTGCATCTATATGTTTATTGGATTTATGTATTCCCTGAGCATCTATTCTATGGCCCAAAAACTCAATTGATGAAGCGGCAAACACACATTTCGGCCTATTCAACTTAAAACCAAGATTTCGTAGTCTCTCCAGCGTAATCTCCAATGTTTCAAAAAGTTCCACTTGACTTTTAGCGTAAATCAGAATATCGTCGAAAAAATTCAAAATATTTGGTATATCCTGTAAGGCTGTCTCCATTGTACGTTGCCATATAGCTGGTATATTCGCCGAGCCATATACAGCACGGGTTGGCCGTATCAACCCATGTGTGGGAGTGTTGAGAGTCAGGACATGAGCAAACTCCTCATCCACGACCAAATGACTATAAGCATCTGTCACATCCAAATGTGCGAACACAGTGGCACCTTTCATTTTATTGAATATATCCTCGGTTTTCGAAATGGGGTGCTCATCAATCACCATTTGAGGGTTAATGGTTGGCTTGTAGTTACCAGTAATTCTTATACCTCCGTTCTTCTTAATTACGATGTGTGTTGTGGAAGCCCACTCCGAAAACTCCACTTTCTTGTAAAAACCCGCCGAAATTTTAGCATCTATTTCCCTCGCATAAGCATCCCTTAGCGCAAATGGGATCTCTCTAGGTCTTGCGAAAACAGGTCTAGCATCTGGCTTAAGGTGAACTTTGATAGGTGGACCCTTAAAAGTCCCAGCGATCTTGTCAAAAACTGCATCGTATCGTGATAACAGTTGTTGTAACCGACGTTGTTGTTCAGTAGTCAAAATAGAAGTTTGAACCGCAATTGTATTCATATTTCGCTCAGTAGATGAAACCAAGTCAAGTTCACTAGCTTTATTCCGATTATTTGAATCGAATAGCTCAACAAAATTTATATCGTGAGCAAAATGAACGATCCACTCGCGACCACATAACGTGTCAACATTGTCATTCACAATATACAAATTCAATCTACGACTTGTTCTTCCAAAGGTTACGTGCACTATCGCCCTTCCAACACAATCCAATCTTTGCCCCGTACAACTAGAAAATTGCCGATCTGCTTTAACAAGTACACTTCTTTCGTTAAGGGCCCTGAATTTCCTAATGCACATGACACTGCACGGCGCACCTGTGTCCAATTCCATATCGACATTTTCACCATTTAGTTTCACCGTAATAATCTTCCTTGCCACTGCGTTGGTTATTTTCACGATGCCCACTTGATTTATAAATTGCACCATCTCATTATCATCATCACCTGCCGATTCCGATACTTGTTTTAAACTCGCCTTGCACACCTTGCCTATATGGCCTAATTTACCACACGAAAAACATTTAGCATTCCTAAATTTACAGTCCCGTCGTAGATGTTGACCGCCACACCCGTAGCATTTGGTAGTTGTTGTAGTACTTGTTCTGGCTCGATTATCGTTCTTAGTCTTAACTGGTGTATAACCCAACTTACACGTAGGTTCTGTGGTATTACCGTCACCTGTGTTCACAGCGTATGTTGAACGTTGAGTCAATTCTCTGGAATAAGCAATTTCATACGCATCTGAAAAATTTTCAGGTTTCCTAGCAATAATATCATCACAAATCGACCGTGATTCCAGTCCAAAAATCATTTGCTCAATTAACATTCTATCCAGAGATGCTCCATATTCGCAAAAGGTAGCAGCTTGTTTTAACCGTAGAACAAACGCTGCCAATGATTCACCACACTCTTGTTTTACTTGTCGAAATTTAAAGCTCTCCGCAAATATGTTCCTCTTACCGTCGAAATGTTCCGATAATATAAGCTTAATCTCGCCGTATGTAAGATCCTCAGGCTGTCTCGGACTGATCAAAATTCTAAGTGCTGTGTTCAGTTCATCACCCATGATGCCCTATTTTCCGTTGTCGAGGAATGTGGGGATTGTTCTGCAGCATTCTGTGCAGCTTGAGCCACGGCTGTACGTATTGCATCAGCCAATGATCCAATTATCGTATTTAATTGTTCCTGCTCCATTTCAATACAATCCCACTTCTGACACCACTATTACATCCGTACTTGCTTTGTATAAATAAGTATAAAACACGTACTTCAAGTTTAATAAGTAAAATTGCGTGTTTATTAAAAATCCATTGAGAAAATAAAATCAGTTACCAGACAATTCAAAAACTGACAAGCTTAAACACGTTCTAGAATATTATATAAAAAGGAGAGAGTTGCCATTAACATTTAAAATAAAAGTGTTGTCAATATTGCGTATATAACACCTTAACAAAAACAAAAAAAGGATATTATAAAGGTAAGTGTATTATTATAAAAGTTTATTCAAATATTAAATTTTTTTTCGTTGACTTAGTTTGACTGGCCCAAAGAAGCAGTGCTTCAAATGATAAGAATGTGGCAAAAATTTGAATGTTTGTACAACCCAAAGGACAAATTTTATCATAATAAGCATGCATGGTACGCAGCTTTCAATGAAATTTCAACTATATTAAAGGATTTGAATTTTGACATTGGAACCACGGACATAAAGGCAAGAGAAGTAACTAAAAGTGGTTTTGTAACTGTCATATATTCAACACTTGTGTCAAAGTGAATTTAATATTTATAACTGATCTATGTACATACATATGTATATTAATTTAGAATAAAATGACGCATTTTCGTGGCCAATATTCGAGAGAAGTGGCAAAACAAAAAGAAAGAAAAAGTAAAGCTGGTGCAGACGAAAATTACATTTCATCTGCCTATTGGTACACCGAGCTAGCATTCCTCGAAGATTTTATTCGAATAAGAAAAGGGGGATGTAGTTTAATCGTAAGTAAAATACACCAACTTTTTATACCACTTAAAATATTTTTAACTATTATCAGCCTCAAAGTTCTCTCGATGACTCCTTTGATTCGTCGCAACCATTAGATTGTGATGAGTCTTCACAAGCAGGTAAAAGAAAACGAAACAAACAAACTGTACAACCAAATCAATAAATAGAAAGCCAGGAGAACGAAGTGCTTTCAGCAACCTTAAATAAAATAAGTTCTGACAAAAGAAATCCGTTTGATGAGAAAGACGACAGCTTTTGTAATTTTATTTAAACTAAGTTTTCTGAAATTAAAAGTTCAGAAATAAAAGACGAGCTGAAAGAAATTATAACACTAGAAGTTTTTAAATAAAAAAGAAATAAAAACAGAGAATGCAAGACAAATGTTCTGCAAATATTACTTACTTTTGATGACCTTATATGAATCGTTTATTAAAATTTTATTTTTAATGTAAATAAATACTTACATATGTATGTACCTGTTGAATTAAACAAATGAATTAATAAAAATTTAAGTTTTTTATGTTTAATTAAATTTTATTTTTTTAATTGAATTTTTAATTGTGTACTGCGTCTAGAAGCATTTGTACGTTGCCTTTTCAACCTTATCAATGTTGCGATCCATCAAATATTTTTCAAAATCTTTGTACACTTCTGCCCAAGTCTTGTACTGAACGTCTATATATTCTCTAGTTGTACTTTGTCGACAATAATGTGATGGCATCTTAGGCAATTTTTGTAGAAAAAAGTTTACGTGATTTACTTTGGTGATGTTTGCTTTGCTTTGATGATTGACTGGTCCACTTTTCTTTACCATGCCAACGTCGCTTGTATGTAGATTGCCAGTAACCCATTTGGTCACGCTCGATTCACCCAGAGAGAGTGTACACAAAAACATTTTTTTACAAACAACCTTGATCTGCCCAGAAATTTTCAAAGTGTAGACTAATGTGTTTAATCGCCGAGAAAAACTACCAGTTGTTCTCAAAGTGACCGGTTTATGAGACACCATTGCAACGACATACGCTTTTTTCTCTTCCCAGGACAATGACCAAAATATTTTAAAAATATTCTTTCTATATTCTTTTGTAATTTCGTTGCACTGCTTACCGAATTTTGTTGCACATATTTCCGAACTGCAACGAGCTTTCAAAGTTCTTTCTCTTCTAATTTCCATTACACTATTCCCTTCTTTGCTCCGCTTTATCGATGAATACTCCTGGCCACGCATTCGCTTCAGTTTTTACGATTTCTACTCCAGTTTTGTTTATTTCCCTGGCTTTTACGTGCTCTTTTAATTGTAATTACGCCAGAGGATTCATCCAACAATACAGAAGAAGATACATTGTCAGAAAACTCGGAATCAGTGCTGGGATGGTACTCGCTTTCACTTGCTGAAAAATCGGATTTGGAGGAAAAGCTAGAGTGATCAGAATCCACTGATATAAAATGTCCTGTTTCTTCATCCAAAATTACGTTTCCAGTTTGTTGTGTTTTAGGTTCTTGACAAAGATTCTTAAAAACAAAACAGCCTATTTCAGCATCAAGAAGTGCGATTGTATCACTCATTTTATAATAAAAACTAAAATTCCTCAGAATTAGATTTTTACCAAGCAAAACAAAGATCACAACTAATATGTAACAACATGTGCAGGTATATAGGCACCAACAATTTATACAACAAAAAAACTAGCAAAATACCACAAAAAAATATAAATAACGGTAATCCCATGCATTCATCACTTACTTACTTAAGCGTAGTTTAGACTAAAACACAAGTTATAAAAGAGAGTTTTTTACTACTTTAACACATTCGGAGAGTAAAAATTAATGTTTAGGTTAAGATCCGATGGCTCTCTTCATTTTATGAATGTTTTCAAAAACCATCCGACAATCGGATTAAGTGTTATTTTTTTATCCTACGCAAAATCTTTCCGAAAATAATAAACTACGCTTAAATAATATACATACATATTCACTTCAATGCTGTTGTGAAGAAGGATAAAGAGACACATTTTAGTGGGTAAATTCGGGACTCAATTTACGCAAAGACGAAATTTTTAAAATTCTTAACTGTTTAACAACTGCACATATTAAGATAAGAGTTTAACGCAGTTATGAAAATAGGAGTGGATGAGTGAGTGGATGTTTATGTATATTTAAAAATGAATTGTTATTTTTTTTATAGTTACTTTTTTTATTAATAAAATATATTTACATATGTACATACATACATGTAATTTACATAAAAATTTTTGTTTTCAATATCGTTTCCCGTGTTTAAACTAAAAACAACATATACTATTTGAAAATTAAAAAAAAAGATCAAATTAAGAACAATCAATCTCGAATCGCCCACAAATAATCGGCCAAAGCATTTCGGATTTTTTCTGCACTTTTTTGTGGTTTTCGTCTGTCCGATGGTGCATTTTTAAAATTTGTTTCAATAATAATATCGATTTCATTATTTGATAAATTGTCGAAGCCATTTTTTTCATTAATGTTTGATGTCCTTAAAAAATTCTGCAATCAAATACATGTATACAATTTTTGATTCCTCAGCAGGATCTCTGTAAATTGCGGAACACAAAACTCTAAAGCGATTAACCAATATACCGAAAGCATTTTCGACGGCACGTCTATTGCGCGATAAGATGTTATTGAAATAAATTTGTTTTTCACTTAAGTTTCGCTGTGAATATGGCTTAACCATATAATTCGTTAGAGCAAACGCATCATCTGACAAAAATGTGAATGGAGACATGGAAACGCCATGCAAAATCTGATTTGGTGCTGAAGGGTTGTTGGCATATTGTGGTAGTTGGGGCAGCTGATCTTCCCAATGCTAATGATATTGAGAAGGACTAACGTGCACTAGCCGAGATTACTCTGATGATAGAGTTAGCCAATTTTGTTCATATAGCGAGGCTTGGAACGCACTGTTGAATGCCTTTGAAGATACTGGTTTAACCAGAAAGGTGGAACTCCTAAAGCGATTAGTTCAACTAAAATTATCTGACTTTCAAAATGTACAGGAGTATGTAAGCGATATAATCATGATGTTGCTTAAGGTTCAACAAACTGGCCTTAGACTCGACGATAAATTGGTGGCGTCGTTAATGCTAGCTGGATTGCCAGAGGAATTCGCACCCCTTGTAATGGCAGTCGAAAATTCGAAGGCAAAATTAAGCGTGGACATGGTAAAAAATTTGCTTCTACAGGATGTAAAGTTGGATTCATCAAAGATAGAAGAAAAGGCTTTAGTTTCTAATAAGAAATTTATCCCTCGTAAGTCCGTAAAATGCTATGCATGCAAACAAGAGGGGCATATTGCCAAAAATTGTACACAAAAGGCAAAGTCAAATGCAACCAAGAAGAAGCATACAGTAGAGAAATCGTCGTTAGCTGCATCATTGTTTTCATCATCGTCAGCTTTACTTGCTACAGAAAACAACATCCATGAGTGGTTCATTGGCTCGGGGGCGACGTCGCACATGACAAATTCAAAAAATATTTTGTGAAACACAAAGCCAATGATTGATAAACATGTGGTAATAGCAAACAATGAAAAAATGGCTATTGAGTGTGCAGGCGATGTTAGTGTTGTGTTGCAGTCAGGCGAGAAAGAGACAAATACATTTTTAAAAGATGTCGAATATGTTCCCGTAATGGCGGTTAATTTGCTTTCTGTACGGCAAATGACATTAAAAGGCAACAAAGTGATTTTTGAAAATGATAGTTGCAAAATTTTTATTGATCGTGGTGAATTGTTAGCAACAGCTAAAGCTTTTGACAACTTATACAAATTACATTGTGTTATGAATAAAAAAGCGAAAACGCAATGTTGGCTACAGGCGATTTTGAATTATGGCACAGGCAACTTGCACATATTTGTGATAGTAATATGAAGAAGGTGATGGGTGCAACAAATGGTATACGGTGTGGTAATGACGTAGATGTAATATGTGTTGTTTGTACAAAAGGTAAGCAAACACGGGCATCATTTAAGGAGCCTGGTCATCGTGCAAATAGTTTGTTACATATTGTACATTCGGACGTAATGGGTCCTCTACCAACAGAATCTTTTTCTGGTAATCGTTTTCTTTTAACCTTCGTCGACGACTACTCACGTAAAGTATTTGTGGTACCAATAAAACGTAAATCTGATGTTTTCGGAGAATTTCAACGTTTTAAAATTTTTGCCGAAAAACAGTGTGATGCACAAATAAAAATTTTGCGTACCGATAATGGTACTGAATATACTGGTAATCAATTTAAAAAGTATTTGTCAGACTGTGGTATAAAGCATCAGAAAACAACGCCATACACGCCAGAACAGAATGGCGTTGCTGAACGCATCAATCGCACAATCATGGAACGTGTGAGGTGTATGCTATTGGATGCAGGCTTAGATGAAATGTATTGGGCTGAAGCGGCTATGACATCAGCATATTTAATAAATCTTGTGCCTTGCCGGGGTAATGAAAGCTGTCCAGAGGAAATATGGTCGGCCAGAAAACCCAATTTGAAACATTTACGTGTTTTCGGCAGCAAAGCTTTCGTGCATATACTGAAACAGAAACGTAATAAATTAGATGCGAAGTCAACAGAATGCGTTTTGATGGGGTATAGCAGCGAAAGTAAGGCGTATAGGCTACAAGATCCGATTACTCACAACAGCATCATCATTATTGACAACAACAACAACAAGGAATGTGTCAATCAGAATATTATTAACAATCGAAACTCTACCGTAGTTGATATTAGCGTTGAAGATGAAGTTGCCAATTCAGTGGAGGAAAGTGACGTAGAATTGTGAACTGATGAAGGAGATTTTCTTGGCTTCGGGAGAGACGAATATGAAGGCGCATATGGTAGCAACGATGATGACAACAAAAACAACAGCGATAGCAACAGTGATGATAACATCGGCAGTGATTGCCAAATCAACAAGGCAATTGAAAATCAAAACGGTACAACCCGCCGTTCAGAACGTATTGGAAATAAGCCTCAACGCAGATACAATTTATGTGTTCAACAAGATCAACGTGGTGGCATACAAGGTGTCCTCGAAACGTTTGATAAGGCGATTTTTTCATCACAAGCCGATTTATGGAAAGCGGCAATGATTTCTGAAATGGAATCGTTATCAGCAAACAATACCTGGTGCCTGACTGAATTGCCAAGAGGACAAAAGGCCATTAAGTGTAAATGGGTCTACAAGACCAAAGTTGATGCAAATGGCGATGAAATATGCCATAAGGCAAGATTGGTCGTAAAGGGCTGCAGTCAACAAAAGGGCGTTGACTACGAAGAGACGTTCGCTCTTGTAGTGCGTTATACATCACTACGATTTTTATTTGCTTTGGCAGCAAAACACAAATTAAAAGTACATCAAGTTGATGCAGTAACAGCGTTTCTTAATGGTGAACTAGAGGAGCAGATTTTTATGGCACAACCTGAGGGTTTCGACGATGGCAGCGGTCGAGTATGTTCCTTAAAAAAATCTCTTTATGGCTTAAAGCAATCCAGCCGGGTATGGAACAAAAAACTAAACGAAGTTCTTTTAAAGTTTGGTTTGCAACGTAGTGAAGTCGACTAATGTGTCTACTATTGCATCAATGGTGAAATTATACTTTATGTAGCCATTTATGTAGACGACGTTTTGGTGTTTTGCAACGACATGAATATGATCAACCAACTGAAAATTGATTTAGCCACGAACTTCAAAATGAAAGATCTAGGCGAAGCGTTTTCTGTTTTGGGCGTTAGAATCACGCGTGATGATCAAAGTGGCACAATCAAACTTGATCAGAGCAAATACATCGAGGATGTGTTAATTCGTTTTTCAATGAATGAATGTAAGCCGATATCAACACTTATGGATGCTGGTCAAAAATTAACATCGGAAATGTGTCCTACCGACGAGCATGAAAAACAAGAAATGGCGAAGGTACCCTATATGTAAGCTGTGGGATGTCTTTTGTTCGCAGCTTAAATAACTCGCCCTGATATTAACTATGCCGTAAATTTGTTAAGTCGTTTTAACGCAAATCCTGTTAAAACCCATTGGGCCGCAGTGAAAAGAGTAATGAGGTATCTCCAAGGTACTATCAACAAGGGCCTCACGTATATATATGAACCAAATAACTTAATTGGTTATTGTGACGCAGACTGGGCAGGCAATGTTGACGATAGGCGGTCCACCACTGGTTATCTTTTTCCATTGCAAAATGGTGCAATTTCATGGTGTACTAGGCGCAAGCGTACTGTAGCACTGTCGTCAACTGAAGCAGAGAATATGGCAATGGTTTCAGCAATGCAAGAGTGCATATGGTTACAACGATTACAGCGTGAAATCATCCAGGGCCCTCAAGAGCCAATTCTTATAGCGCAAAACAACTCGTTTTCTTATAGAACTAAACATGTTGATCTCAAAGTTAAATTTGTTAAGCAGAAAGAGACAAAGAGATTCTTTTGAAATACGTGGATACCAACAACATGGTGGCTGACTTTCTCGCTAAGGCTATTAGTGCCGATAAGCTTAATATGTTGGCTAGTAGATCTGGTTTAGGATGATTTTTTTTTATATTATATTTAAATGCATAAATAATTTATTCAGGTGGAATGTTGTGAATAATTGAATAACCTATTTATACAAAGTAGTCAGTAAGTCTATATCACTATCATATGTCATTATATAATTTGAAGTTTTAATAAAGAGCCATTTACAACAACAACAATTTTAAATTTTTGATATATTATTTTAGTCGGGCTCGAGTTCATTAAATTATTTTTACTGAAGGTAGGAATTGTTATACAACTTGAAAAAATTTTTATTATTAAAATTTTTTTTTGTTAATGATAATTTTCTTGGCTGGGATTCGAACCTGGGTTGTTGAATTTACATATGTTTCATGAAACACCACTTTCTCTCATCAGAATTCTTTGCGTTCTAACCCTCTGCACCACTTGCGGTGCCTGCTAGCCAACAGACAAACATCAATCTTTTAACCAGTGTTACTTTGGTGGTTCGAAATTTACTGTAATTATCATTTTTTTTATTTATTAATTTCTATTTTCATGTTGCCTCCTTTTCTTCAGTTTTTTTGTATTCATGTCAAGACTTCGTCTCGAAAACCTGAATACATTTGTTGTTATTATGTACACATAAAATGTCGACGAAAGTGAAAAAAATGATAATTACAGCAAATTTCGAACCACCAAAGTAACACATTTAGATTTTACCGTGACAGACGACAGTTTCTGCATTTAAACAGCTGTTTGTTTGTAAACAACTGTTTAATTATGAAAAAATTTGTTTGGCATTTGGTGCAAAATCAGTATTTATTTGAAAAGAAAGCTGAAATTACTTTTGCTGAAATTATTCCATAATGAATTGTTCATGCACTAGCAACCATCAACCTGAACGTGTTGCTACATATGGTGACCGCAGTAGGACACTCTGAAATAAGAGAAAGGCTATTGTGGAAATCTATTTTTATTATTTTAATTTTACAATTGTCTTCTTCTTCTTTTAGAATAGTAAACAATTTGATAATATATGATTGATTTTGGACGATGTTGCCATATTGAAATAGCTAAATGCAGTATAAATTCACTCTGATTTTCTGCATTTACGTCTAACCTAATGCGCATTAGGATGGGGATAATTCACGAGTTAATTTGAATTAAGGCTGCTAATGCAAATTAACGCTGTCGTCTGTCTACGCTATAATTGTCATTTAAAATTAGTAGCATGAGAATGGTGTAACTATAAAAGGTGAGTGCAGTAGCACAGCTGACTGGCTTTGTTTACAATTTACTTATGTCAAATGTAATACTTTGTCAAGTGTTTTTGACAGTAGTACATTATTTTACACAAACACTTTTACGACCACCATGACATCCATGATGCAGGAAATGCTGAAAATGCAATCCACTATCTTGCAAGCCATTTTAAAGAAATGATTTATTTAAAAATTTGTTTTTGGAACGCGAACGGCCACCGCCAACATAAAAACGAACTGGAATACTTCCTGATGGATAAGCAGATTGATGTTATGATGATTGCTGAAACTCACTTGACGTCGACAGGCTACTTCAAAATTAATGGCTACGTGTTGTACGATACTAAAGATCCCCGCGGAAGAGCTTGTGGAGGTTCGGCAATTCTTATGAAGAACAGAATAAAACATTATCTAATGAATAACATAAGTGAGGATACCTCCAAGCAACAAACATTTGCATTGAATTCTGTCAATACAAATTTGTTTTATCATCGATTTATTCTCCGCCTCGATTCTCAATAAAAGAACACCAATACCATAACTTCTTTAATTCCCTTGGAGCTAGATTTTTAGTTGCTGGCGACTTTAACGCCAAACACACATTTTGGGGTTCACGTCTGGTAACCCCAAAGGGTCGCGTACTCTTCAACACCATTGCTCAAATGGGCTTAGATGTACTCTCAAGCGGACATCCCACCTACTGGCCGACGGACCGACGGAAGATTCCCGATGTTATTGACTTTGGAGTAGTGAAAAATATCCCTGTAGAATGGATGCAAGTGGATCCTTCATTAGACTTGTCCTCAGATCACTCTCCTACTATCATTTCAATGCATTGCCCTCAAGTGTGTGGCTCTCCATTTAGAAACATGACTAAGACCCGAGTAAGCTGGATAAAATACAAAAAGTATTTAAGTTCTCATTGCACGGAAAATATTGTGTTGAGAACTACCGACGATATCGATGAGTCGATTGGCAACTTTACCGAGGACCTTCGACGAGCTGTGCATCACGCTTCCACTTATCACGTTGAATGTAGAAATAGGACAAACAGAACTTATTTATCTGAACTCGAACATCTCCTATCAGAAAAAAGAAGAATGAGAAGAGAGTGGCAACTTCACAGGTCTCCTGAACTGAAAGCTAGGCTACGGGTATGCAGAGATATACTAAGACATTTCTTAGAAACCCAAAGAACGGCTTCACTTAGATCCTACTTGGAGGGTCTTGATAGTACCCCACAATCTGACTACTCGTTATGGAGGGCGGCAAGAGGTTTAAAAATACCAGTGAGAGGAAAACCTCCTTTGCGAAATCCGACTGGTGACTGGGTTAGAAATGATTCCGAGAAAGGGACATTATTTGTTAACCATTTAAGAAATGTGTTTACTAAAAACAACTCAAATAACGTATCTGATTTGCCACCACTCGTTATTAGACCTCCTGTACCTCTAAGACTAAACTTTGGTGATGTCCAAAGCGCTATTGGTACTCTGAACCTTAGAAAGGCTCCAGGTATGGATAAAATCAGCAATAAAATGCTTGTGGAGTTACCTCGTGTAGCTAGAAGAATTATCCTCTTTATCTTCAACGCTATTTTACGCCTAGAATACTATCCTGCAGATTGGAAGGTGTCTATGATCACTATGATTCCTAAGTCAGGGAAGGATCACACCAAAGTAGAGTCATATAGGCCAATTAGCCTACTGCCGACAATTTCTAAACTGTTCGAAAAATTGTTAATGACTAAGTTGATTCCAATTCTGAACGACACTGAATGCATTCCTAATCATCAATTCGGCTTCAGAGCTAAACACAGCACCATCGAACAAACACACAGATTGGTAAATGTGATAAGAGGGTCGTTTGAAGACAAAAAATACTGCTCCGCCCTTTTCATTGATGTGTCCCAAGCGTTCGACAAAGTTTGGCATGACGGTTTAATGCACAAAATAAAATTAACTCTGCCTGCTAACACCCATAAACTTATGGAAAGCTATTTATACGGTCGCAAATTTAAAATCAAAGAAGGCAATTTTTTTAGCCCCGCTCAGCCAATTGAAACAGGTGTGCCACAGGGTAGCATACTGGGTCCTACTTTATATTTGATTTATGCCTCAGACATGCCGTCAGACCCCAAAATCCACACGTCAACTTTCGCAGACGATACAGCCTTTATCAGCGTTCATAAGGACCACCAAGTAGCATCACAGAATTTGCAGAATTATGTTTATAAACTAGAGAATTGGCTAGAGCTTTGGAAAATCAGGGTTAATGAACAGAAATGTATTCATATCACTTTCACATTGCGAAAAGAAACTTGCTCGTTCATCAAAATAAATAATCAAATTATTCCTCAACATAATGAAGTCAAATACCTCGGCATTCACCTCGACCGCCGTTTAACTTGGAAGTTTCATATTGAAGCGAAACTTACACAGATGAGATTAAAAGCAGTGCAACTTAATTGGCTAATTGGCAGAAATTCTTCACTAAAGTTAGACTGCAAACTATTGTTGTACAATGCAATTCTAAAGCCAATCTGGTGCTATGGAATTCAATTATGGGGTACTGCCTCAGCATCAAACATTGAAAAAATTC
Source organism: Bellardia bayeri (assembly GCA_950370525.1). Classification (NCBI taxonomy): domain Eukaryota; kingdom Metazoa; phylum Arthropoda; class Insecta; order Diptera; family Calliphoridae; genus Bellardia; species Bellardia bayeri. The sequence continues at coordinate 51,266,887 of OX493264.1, read as the reverse complement.
AAAGGGGTCAAAATAAAATTCTACGTATAATTACTGCAGCTCCATGGTATGTTCAAAATTCTCGAATTCACAAAGATCTATGCGTGCCATTAGTAAAAGTTGAATTTACAAAACACGCGTCAAAGTATGTCAGCAAACTTGAACACCATCCAAACCCACTTGCACGAGACATCCCTAACTTTAGTGGCCATAATCGGTTGAGAAGCGCAAATAGATGACTGGATCAGTTGATGTGAAATTTTTTTAGTATCATAAAATTTTTGTCTAGCACTGGCTGGGCTTATTATTTTCTTTTTAGTATTAAGATTTGAATACTTATTGTCATTTCATTATATGAAGATTCAATAAATAAATAAAGGCTAAAAAAAAAAAAACAAAATGCCTGTTGTTTCTGCTTTTTTTTCAGTATAAAATCATAAAAAATAAAAATTCCACTTTAGAAATCTAAAGTGTTGTGAACGGTAATCGGGGCCTAACAGATTCTCTTTTTCACACATAAGAATATAGCAAATACCTAGTATAGGGTGTTTTTAGTTGTATAAAATATTAAGTTGGCAACGCTTATTTTACAGCTGTCAAGTTTAAGTCGGAGGACAACATTCGCCACGTTATTGTCAATATACAGCCAAAAATGCTAGAAAAAGTCATCGAAAGTTGGACCTCTGTAATGAGTGTCGTGAGATTGACAGTGTAAGTGCATCTCTAATAATAATCTGGCAACGTCAATTGCACTTGTTATTTATTAATATTATAAAGAATGCCGGCAGCAGTGTTGCCAAATTTTTTTCGCAATTTCCCGTCCAATTGGTGTTTAAAAATCGCCAGAAATCGCTAAATAAATTTTTTTACAAAACCGTCAGAAATCCGTCAAATAAATAATTTTAAAAATTTTTTACGTTAAATAAAAATAGCTGGTAAAATAGAATGTAAATTAATTACACATATGTATATTTTAGTCAATTGTTTTTAATCATTTACATACAAAATTAGGTATTTTCAAAAATATAGTGCGAGTCTTCAGCATTTTGTGTATAAAGCCTAGTACTCTGTTCAAATTTGGGAAAAATGTTGAGCAACATTAATTATTTCATACGGAAAATTTGACGTATAGCCAATGTTGCCTATCACGCGAATTTACATAATTTGACGTTTTTTTAATTGAAAGTACGCCACATTGTTTTACTTATGTAAACAAAACACATATGTTTTGCTTTTTTGTGGATTTAAATCGAAAATAAATAAAAGTTAAAATATTAAAAAATCTGTGTTGAATCGAAATCTTTAAATAAAAATGAATAAACAAATATTACTAGCCGCTTGTGCAGCAGAACAACAAGTAATAGATATTGTTGTTGCGACGGAAGAGCTTTTGGATAAAAATTCCACGTGAAACAATTGCTACTTTAATTATTTCGCTGTGAAAAAATAATGTTGCCAGATACATTTCACATGTTTTTCACAAAATGAACAGAGTACTACTTCTGCAACATTTTTTCATGAAAATTTCATGTTTATTTTTTTAACATGTATTTTGTCAGCATTCCACTTGAAATTTTGAACAGAGTACTATGCATAAAACTCAAATATAAAGCTAGCAATTATGTGACGTCACAGAAGCTAACGGTCGCTCTTAATGTTTCACATTAATATACCAAATATTTTATGTGCAGTGGCGTTGAGAATTCTAGCACCCACTAATAAAATCACACATAAAGACAAACAAAAATTGTGGTTTTGGGGAATCTATTTAAAATATTTCAAATTAGTATAAAAAGAAAATTATGTAAAAATAATAATTTACCTTCAACTTCTTTGTATAAATTTCCTAATGGTATACTTGGATATCCTAACTTATCCAGATTACTGGATTAGTAAAGGTGACAAAATATGATATCTAAAGCTGAGTATAGACGATATGTTGAATCAGCATATTTATGCTGAAAAATTTGTTACAAGTGCTTACATATCGTGTAAACGCAAAATTTTTTCAGCATAGATATGTTTAACAATATTTGCTAACACTTTGTTAACAATGCCAACAAACGTATGTTGGTAATTTTAACATATCGTGTAAACAGCATATTATTAGTGTTTGACAAATTTCCTGCGTATGTTGACAGATATGTTATTTGTTGAAAAGTGTATGCAAGCTTTTCAGCATATGGCAAATTCATATGCATATGCGATAGTGTCTATGCGATCAGAGTTGTATTTTCTAAAAAAGCTGATAAGAAAACAACAATGTCGGCTTCATTTATTTAAATCACAAATTATAATCTAAAGAACAGACGTTTAAATTTTTTTAATTGTTTGTATAGTTTATACAATTTATTATATTCACATATATCAACACAATAATTGAACACAAATATTTATTTGATTGGCGGAAAACTGCGTTTGTCTACATTAACAAAAACATATGTTTTTGCATCTTTTTTGTGTACTAGTTTGGCACCTATGACATACTTTGTTGCGATTTTTTTTTCGAGTGTGATAGAAATCGGTCAGATTTTCCAGTGAATGAATCATACGATATTGTAGGATAGTGTATCACGGCCTTTAAGCACAGACACCGATAGTTTTTTTATGTAAATACATTTCTTGTGGCATATGTACCTACAAACATACACATACAAGAACACAAAACGCAATATAGTGGCCGGCGGCATTGTTCAAATTAATCGACACAGGTCTCTGGAAATAAACAATAAATTATAATTTTACACAATAGCTTTCTTCTTCTCGTCGTTCTACCCATTTCTTTTGCCAAACTCTGCGTCTTTTTGCTTTTAATTCCACTTCATCGTCATCCAAAATCAGCACTGTACAAGCAATAGCTAGTCCAATTTCCTCCCACGTCATCATTTATGTTTTTTTTTATAGATATTATTTTTATTATTAAATTTTATTTCAAAAATTACACATAAAATACAGAAGTTGAATAATAATTAAAAAATGTTGTCAAACTGAATAATTTCACAAACAAATGTTTATACGACTCAGCATATGTAGCACCACATAAAATTCAACATATTGTATAAACACAAAAATCGTATGCTAACTCTTATGTTGACATTTCATTTGTTGACATCAAAAAATTTGCTACTTTCAACATATCGTGTAAACGTCTAACATATGACAGGAATTTGCTGCTAATTTTAATCATATGGCTGTCAGCATATATATGCTGATTCAACATATCGTCTAAACTTAGCTTTAGCTTAACAAATAACCTATACACAATTTATATATAAGTTTTTAATAACTGATAATCACTGAAATTTTATTAAATATCAAATTTACCTTTTTTTACTGCCGTTGGAATTTATAAAATTTCAATAGAAAATGTAAAAAAAAACTAACGGTTACCTTATTTTTTTATAATAAAATGCTATAATTCGCGGATCACTGTAATTGGTGCGTGTTGATTCTTGTAAAGACAAAATTGAAAAGAAATACTTAATGCTTTACTAAGTAACAATTAGCCTCTCACTAGCGTAATCCACTCACATATTCCCATGGATATGTAACTAGTCCCAAAAAGTGCTGACAAATTAATGCAATAGTTCAGATGCAAACCTACACTTAAGTACTGTATGCAACAGATACGTTTTTTTTTTACACTGAAAGTTTATTTTAGTATTTGTATATAGACATTAACTAGTTTTTATTAAATTTTTTTTATTATTATTTATAAAGATTTTAATTATATTAAGAAAATATTCATGCCATTTCATTTCATTAATGCTAAAAAGCTATAATGACAAAATGTTCACCACACATTATGCTTCTAAATGTCAAAATTCTATTAAGAAATGCGAAAACTGTAAGAAATGGGGACATATTACAAGAGATTGTATGAAAAAAAGGTGAGTCTTCAATATTTTTTATCGGTGATAAGAAAATTGCTGAAGTTCAAAAAAATTGCTATTTTGCGTATTGCAAAGTAAATGAAATATTGATGAAAGCTTTTATTTATACTAGTTGTTCAGTGGTGTTAATAAAGTAATCTAGTGCTAAAATTATTAAAAAGCCTATCCAACATTGTAATATACAAGTTGTAGGATATGGGGGTTCGGTTTTATCAGTGACATCTAAAATATTTGCAAATTTGGAGATAGATTCAGATTCAGCAATTGTTCCATTATTTATTGTTCCTGATTATGCGCAGAAAATTGATATTCTTATTGGTCAACCATTTATTAATCATGATAATGTTATAATGGTAGTCAAAGATAATACTGTTCGATTTTTATCAAAGGAAAGTAAAAATTTTTCAAATTTTGATTGTTTATCCAAGGAAAAGGCCTCACTTTGGATTGAGAAAACACTAACTATTGCTAAGGAACATGATGGTTTTGTTGAAGTTTTTACTGATCAATCACATAAATCAAGTTTTTATTTAGAGGAAATGTATGTAAACAAACCAAATGGGGAATATAGAGTTTCAAGATGTGTAATTGAGAAACAAGGATTGGTTTTCATAGAAAATGAGTCATCTAATCATCTTATTTTCCAGAAGGGCACTTGTGTAGGAAGAGTTTTTCCCTGCGAAATGGATGAAAAATTAGAGTATTCTAATTATATGACAGATTGTAGGGAGTTAAACATTTTTTTCAAAAATGAAATTATCTACCAAGCGATAAATGTTGTTAACATAGAACGATTACTGACATTACTTAATAAGCACAGAAACTGTTTTGCACAGGACATGTCAGAATTAGGAAAAATAAAGGACATACAAATGAAAATATCATTAACTGACGAAATTCCAGTTTCTTATAAACCATACAGGATGTCTTGGTCTGAGAGAGAAATAGTTCGAGAAATAGTGGATGACTTGAAGAAAGCTGGCCTCATTCAAGATTCATCATCTTCTTATTCTAGCCCTATTCTTTTAGTTAAAAAGAAAACAGGGGAATACAGGATGTGCATTGATTTCAGAGTACTGAATAGGAAAACTGTTAAAGAAGTTTTTCCAATGCCAAGAATGGATGATGAAATTGATAGATTAAGAGGTAGCAGCTATTTCACTAGTCTAGATTGTGCTAGTGGTTATTATCAAATTGCACTTGATAAAAATTTCTCTTAAAAATCTGCTTTTATAACTCCCGATGGGCATTATGAATTTTGAAGAATGCCGTTTGGATTAATAAATGCTCCGGCAGTTTTCCAAAGGACTATCAATAAAATTCTAGGGAATTTAAGATTTACAGCTGCTTTAGTTTCTATGGATGACATTTTGATTCCGTCTGATACTATTGATAAAGGATTTGAGAATTTAGAACAAATTTTAAAAAGGTTAATGAGAAATGGTGTAACATTAAATTTAAAAAAATGATTTTTTTTACAAAATTCAATACAATATTTAGGCTTTGAAATCGTTGGCAATGGTGTAAAACCAGATAAAAAAAAATTATTGGGGTTATTAATTTTCCTGTGCCTAAGAATATTCACGAGGTACGTCAGTTTTTAGGATTGACTAATTATTTCAGGAAATTTATAAATCAATATTCATTAAAAGCCAGACCGATTCAAGATTTATTAAAGAAAGATATTCCTTTCAAATGGGGAGAAGAACAAAACAGAGCTTTTAATGAATTAAAAGGTAAATTAACCAATTGCCCGTTACTAGTTTTATAGAATAGGAAAGCACAGACTGAGTTACACACAGATGCATGTAAATGGGGTGTTGGATCTGTTTTATTACACAAACAAGATGACGGAACTTTAAAACCAGTTGCATACTTTAGTCATTCAACTACAAGGGAAGAACAACCATAGATTCTTACGAATTGGAAACTTTGGGTATTATTTATGCATTAAAACGTTTTAGGGTATATTTACTGGGAATAGAGTTTAAAATAGTAACTGATTGTCCATCTTTAAGAACTGCTTTTCAAAACGGCAAGACAAGGAATTCAAATGGCTCATGCTGACGCACTAAGTAGGAACCCGGTAGATATTTTGCAGATAGATATTTCTGAAATGGATTGGATTTTGGCAATTAAAATCTAAATCTAAAGTGTTGTGAACGGTAATCGGGGCCTAACAGATTCTCTTTTTCACACATAAGAATATAGCAAATACCTAGTATAGGGTGTTTTTAGTTGTATAAAATATTAAGTTGGCAACGCTTATTTTACAGCTGTCAAGTTTAAGTCGGAGGACAACATTCGCCACGTTATTGTCAATATACAGCCAAAAATGCTAGAAAAAGTCATCGAAAGTTGGACCTCTGTAATGAGTGTCGTGAGATTGACAGTGTAAGTGCATCTCTAATAATAATCTGGCAACGTCAATTGCACTTGTTATTTATTAATATTATAAAGAATGCCGGCAGCAGTGTTGCCAAATTTTTTCGCAATTTCCCGTCCAATTGGTGTTTAAAAATCGCCAGAAATCGCTAAATAAATTTTTTTACAAAACCGTCAGAAATCCGTCAAATAAATAATTTTAAAAATTTTTTACGTTAAATAAAAATAGCTGGTAAAATAGAATGTAAATTAATTACACATATGTATATTTTAGTCAATTGTTTTTAATCATTTACATACAAAATTAGGTATTTTCAAAAATATAGTGCGAGTCTTCAGCATTTTGTGTATAAAGCCTAGTACTCTGTTCAAATTTGGGAAAAATGTTGAGCAACATTAATTATTTCATACGGAAAATTTGACGTATAGCCAATGTTGCCTATCACGCGAATTTACATAATTTGACGTTTTTTTAATTGAAAGTACGCCACATTGTTTTACTTATGTAAACAAAACACATATGTTTTGCTTTTTTGTGGATTTAAATCGAAAATAAATAAAAGTTAAAATATTAAAAAATCTGTGTTGAATCGAAATCTTTAAATAAAAATGAATAAACAAATATTACTAGCCGCTTGTGCAGCAGAACAACAAGTAATAGATATTGTTGTTGCGACGGAAGAGCTTTTGGATAAAAATTCCACGTGAAACAATTGCTACTTTAATTATTTCGCTGTGAAAAAATAATGTTGCCAGATACATTTCACATGTTTTTCACAAAATGAACAGAGTACTACTTCTGCAACATTTTTTCATGAAAATTTCATGTTTATTTTTTTAACATGTATTTTGTCAGCATTCCACTTGAAATTTTGAACAGAGTACTATGCATAAAACTCAAATATAAAGCTAGCAATTATGTGACGTCACAGAAGCTAACGGTCGCTCTTAATGTTTCACATTAATATACCAAATATTTTATGTGCAGTGGCGTTGAGAATTCTAGCACCCACTAATAAAATCACACATAAAGACAAACAAAAATTGTGGTTTTGGGGAATCTATTTAAAATATTTCAAATTAGTATAAAAAGAAAATTATGTAAAAATAATAATTTACCTTCAACTTCTTTGTATAAATTTCCTAATGGTATACTTGGATATCCTAACTTATCCAGATTACTGGATTAGTAAAGGTGACAAAATATGATATCTAAAGCTGAGTATAGACGATATGTTGAATCAGCATATTTATGCTGAAAAATTTGTTACAAGTGCTTACATATCGTGTAAACGCAAAATTTTTTCAGCATAGATATGTTTAACAATATTTGCTAACACTTTGTTAACAATGCCAACAAACGTATGTTGGTAATTTTAACATATCGTGTAAACAGCATATTATTAGTGTTTGACAAATTTCCTGCGTATGTTGACAGATATGTTATTTGTTGAAAAGTGTATGCAAGCTTTTCAGCATATGGCAAATTCATATGCATATGCGATAGTGTCTATGCGATCAGAGTTGTATTTTCTAAAAAAGCTGATAAGAAAACAACAATGTCGGCTTCATTTATTTAAATCACAAATTATAATCTAAAGAACAGACGTTTAAATTTTTTTAATTGTTTGTATAGTTTATACAATTTATTATATTCACATATATCAACACAATAATTGAACACAAATATTTATTTGATTGGCGGAAAACTGCGTTTGTCTACATTAACAAAAACATATGTTTTTGCATCTTTTTTGTGTACTAGTTTGGCACCTATGACATACTTTGTTGCGATTTTTTTTTCGAGTGTGATAGAAATCGGTCAGATTTTCCAGTGAATGAATCATACGATATTGTAGGATAGTGTATCACGGCCTTTAAGCACAGACACCGATAGTTTTTTTATGTAAATACACTTCTTGTGGCATATGTACCTACAAACATACACACACAAGAACACAAAACGCAATATAGTGGCCGGCGGCATTGTTCAAATTAATCGACACAGGTCTCTGGAAATAAACAATAAATTATAATTTTACACAATAGCTTTCTTCTTCTCGTCGTTCTACCCATTTCTTTTGCCAAACTCTGCGTCTTTTTGCTTTTAATTCCACTTCATCGTCATCCAAAATCAGCACTGTACAAGCAATAGCTAGTCCAATTTCCTCCCACGTCATCATTTATGTTTTTTTTTATAGATATTATTTTTATTATTAAATTTTATTTCAAAAATTACACATAAAATACAGAAGTTGAATAATAATTAAAAAATGTTGTCAAACTGAATAATTTCACAAACAAATGTTTATACGACTCAGCATATGTAGCACCACATAAAATTCAACATATTGTATAAACACAAAAATCGTATGCTAACTCTTATGTTGACATTTCATTTGTTGACATCAAAAAATTTGCTACTTTCAACATATCGTGTAAACGTCTAACATATGACAGGAATTTGCTGCTAATTTTAATCATATGGCTGTCAGCATATATATGCTGATTCAACATATCGTCTAAACTTAGCTTTAGCTTAACAAATAACCTATACACAATTTATATATAAGTTTTTAATAACTGATAATCACTGAAATTTTATTAAATATCAAATTTACCTTTTTTTACTGCCGTTGGAATTTATAAAATTTCAATAGAAAATGTAAAAAAAAACTAACGGTTACCTTATTTTTTTATAATAAAATGCTATAATTCGCGGATCACTGTAATTGGTGCGTGTTGATTCTTGTAAAGACAAAATTGAAAAGAAATACTTAATGCTTTACTAAGTAACAATTAGCCTCTCACTAGCGTAATCCACTCACATATTCCCATGGATATGTAACTAGTCCCAAAAAGTGCTGACAAATTAATGCAATAGTTCAGATGCAAACCTACACTTAAGTACTGTATGCAACAGATACGTTTTTTTTTTACACTGAAAGTTTATTTTAGTATTTGTATATAGACATTAACTAGTTTTTATTAAATTTTTTTTATTATTATTTATAAAGATTTTAATTATATTAAGAAAATATTCATGCCATTTCATTTCATTAATGCTAAAAAGCTATAATGACAAAATGTTCACCACACATTATGCTTCTAAATGTCAAAATTCTATTAAGAAATGCGAAAACTGTAAGAAATGGGGACATATTACAAGAGATTGTATGAAAAAAAGGTGAGTCTTCAATATTTTTTATCGGTGATAAGAAAATTGCTGAAGTTCAAAAAAATTGCTATTTTGCGTATTGCAAAGTAAATGAAATATTGATGAAAGCTTTTATTTATACTAGTTGTTCAGTGGTGTTAATAAAGTAATCTAGTGCTAAAATTATTAAAAAGCCTATCCAACATTGTAATATACAAGTTGTAGGATATGGGGGTTCGGTTTTATCAGTGACATCTAAAATATTTGCAAATTTGGAGATAGATTCAGATTCAGCAATTGTTCCATTATTTATTGTTCCTGATTATGCGCAGAAAATTGATATTCTTATTGGTCAACCATTTATTAATCATGATAATGTTATAATGGTAGTCAAAGATAATACTGTTCGATTTTTATCAAAGGAAAGTAAAAATTTTTCAAATTTTGATTGTTTATCCAAGGAAAAGGCCTCACTTTGGATTGAGAAAACACTAACTATTGCTAAGGAACATGATGGTTTTGTTGAAGTTTTTACTGATCAATCACATAAATCAAGTTTTTATTTAGAGGAAATGTATGTAAACAAACCAAATGGGGAATATAGAGTTTCAAGATGTGTAATTGAGAAACAAGGATTGGTTTTCATAGAAAATGAGTCATCTAATCATCTTATTTTCCAGAAGGGCACTTGTGTAGGAAGAGTTTTTCCCTGCGAAATGGATGAAAAATTAGAGTATTCTAATTATATGACAGATTGTAGGGAGTTAAACATTTTTTTCAAAAATGAAATTATCTACCAAGCGATAAATGTTGTTAACATAGAACGATTACTGACATTACTTAATAAGCACAGAAACTGTTTTGCACAGGACATGTCAGAATTAGGAAAAATAAAGGACATACAAATGAAAATATCATTAACTGACGAAATTCCAGTTTCTTATAAACCATACAGGATGTCTTGGTCTGAGAGAGAAATAGTTCGAGAAATAGTGGATGACTTGAAGAAAGCTGGCCTCATTCAAGATTCATCATCTTCTTATTCTAGCCCTATTCTTTTAGTTAAAAAGAAAACAGGGGAATACAGGATGTGCATTGATTTCAGAGTACTGAATAGGAAAACTGTTAAAGAAGTTTTTCCAATGCCAAGAATGGATGATGAAATTGATAGATTAAGAGGTAGCAGCTATTTCACTAGTCTAGATTGTGCTAGTGGTTATTATCAAATTGCACTTGATAAAAATTTCTCTTAAAAATCTGCTTTTATAACTCCCGATGGGCATTATGAATTTTGAAGAATGCCGTTTGGATTAATAAATGCTCCGGCAGTTTTCCAAAGGACTATCAATAAAATTCTAGGGAATTTAAGATTTACAGCTGCTTTAGTTTCTATGGATGACATTTTGATTCCGTCTGATACTATTGATAAAGGATTTGAGAATTTAGAACAAATTTTAAAAAGGTTAATGAGAAATGGTGTAACATTAAATTTAAAAAAATGATTTTTTTTACAAAATTCAATACAATATTTAGGCTTTGAAATCGTTGGCAATGGTGTAAAACCAGATAAAAAAAAATTATTGGGGTTATTAATTTTCCTGTGCCTAAGAATATTCACGAGGTACGTCAGTTTTTAGGATTGACTAATTATTTCAGGAAATTTATAAATCAATATTCATTAAAAGCCAGACCGATTCAAGATTTATTAAAGAAAGATATTCCTTTCAAATGGGGAGAAGAACAAAACAGAGCTTTTAATGAATTAAAAGGTAAATTAACCAATTGCCCGTTACTAGTTTTATAGAATAGGAAAGCACAGACTGAGTTACACACAGATGCATGTAAATGGGGTGTTGGATCTGTTTTATTACACAAACAAGATGACGGAACTTTAAAACCAGTTGCATACTTTAGTCATTCAACTACAAGGGAAGAACAACCATAGATTCTTACGAATTGGAAACTTTGGGTATTATTTATGCATTAAAACGTTTTAGGGTATATTTACTGGGAATAGAGTTTAAAATAGTAACTGATTGTCCATCTTTAAGAACTGCTTTTCAAAACGGCAAGACAAGGAATTCAAATGGCTCATGCTGACGCACTAAGTAGGAACCCGGTAGATATTTTGCAGATAGATATTTCTGAAATGGATTGGATTTTGGCAATTAAAAGGTAGATTATATAGAAAAACAGAAAAGGGTAGTACCAAAATCTTCGAGAAGGGAAATTGTATTTAATCATCATGATAAAATTAAACATTTTTCTTTAGATAAAACTATTTCCTCTATAAAGGAAAAGTATTGGTTTCCTGATATGAAGAGTTATATTAAACGCTACATTTCATGTTGTTTGCCTTGTTGCTATAATAAGGTCCCTCTTGGCAAACAAGTAGGATTTTACACCCGATTGATAAATGTAATGTACCATTTGATACTGTGCATGTTGATCACATTGGTCCATTTACAAAAAGTATTCACAGGAATATGTATTTAATTATTTTAGTTGATGGTTTTACAAAATTTGTTTTATTAAAAGCGATACAAAGTACCAATGTAGAACCTTTCATAAAATTTTTGGAAGAATTCATTAGAATTTTTGGAGTACCTAGAAGATTAGTTTGTGACAGAGCAAGTACTTTTACTTGTCATAAATTTCAGAAATTTGCGAAAGATTATGGAATTAAAATCGTTCATAATGCCACTGTAACTCTACGCGCTAATGGACAAGCTGAGAGATATAATAGAACAATTTTGTGCCTTAAGTTCATCTGTTGATAATGAGAACATGTGTATTTATACTGTTAATAAATCCACTGGAAACATTCCATATGAACTTTTATTTGGATTTTCGGCAAGGGGAAAATATGATTCTTACTTAGGAAATATATGAAAATAATACTAATGATGTTTTTTGTAGTAGAAACGAGGCTAAGTCATCTATAGACAAGATGCAACAGTATCAGAAACACTCATATGATCAAAGGAGAAGAGCAGGTCAAATATATAAGATTGGGCAATTAGTGTTAGTAAGGAAAACTAATTTAATTAATGGAAATCGAAAACTTCTCCCACGATATAATGGTCCATATCAAATTGTAAAATATTTAGGTAATAATAGATATGTTATAAGGGATATACCAGGATCAAATAGATCACGAAAACCCTATGAAGGAATAACATCATCTGAAAAACTTAAATTATACAATACATTTAATTGTAATATAACTTCAAGAGAATAATACAAAATTATTGAATTATTACGTTACTAATTACATTTAGTTGCAGATGCTTCACGGGGACGTGAGTGAAGGTGCGTGGCCGAGTTGTAAGCACTTTGCTTAAATAATTATGTAAGCACTTTGCTTAAAGAATTTTAAAAATAATCAAGCAGACATTTTATGTAGACAGAAATATAAAAAGAGAATATTAAAAATTGATTAGAAAATAAAACGGTTGATTTTCTATTTTCCTGTGACAAACATAAACAAAACAGCTGGTTTGTTTTGAAACAAAATTGTTTGAAAAAATATATTGTAAAAAAAAATTAAAGAAAATGGATAATGAACATGAAAAAGTAAATATTTTTCGATTTTTAATAAATTAAATTATGTTTATTATATTTATTGCAGTTAGATTGGCCAAAAGAAGCAATTTTTGAAATTTATACGTTAAAGTCAGCTTTTGTTTACATTTATAGGTTATGTCATACGGAAAAATATAAGCAGGTGTGATAGCAAGTATTATGAATCGTATGTTAAATGGAAATTTCGACATACATACGAAATTACATATGGGTAAGAAAAGTGACAGTACATACATATGTAAAATACATCCCGTCTGATAGCACCTTAAGCAATTTAATGGGAAAAAGATAATTTAAAGAAATTTTGCGCAACAACCGTCTTTTTTGCGTCTACGTACCCAATTCCGTACCCATTGTCTTCCCGTTTTTTTTTTCTTTTATAGTCTCCTCCTCCAATACCACCAGAGATGCGGCTCCACAACACAAAACAGATAAATTCTCTTCGTTTATTTGCATTTCTTTTATTTTATTTCACACTATTTTTAGGGTGTTTCAACAAACAAAAATTATGAAATATTTGTACTTAGTTTGAACATAAAAAAATAGTTGTTTATTTAACATAATTTGAAGCAAATATAACAAATATTTTCTTCAAATATTTCAGCAATCTGAACGTACCTTAACAAGCAAACTTTTGTTGTTTGCACTGGAATATGGAGAATCAGATGCATCCCTTAAATTTCTTCTACGTGGCTTTTCAACTGCGTTTTGAAGTCTTTGTTCATTTAAAACAGCAACAATTGAAATTCCGGACATTTTTAAAATTTTGTTCACTTTTATTTAAAACAAGCGGACCCGGCGAACTTCGCCTCGCCCCAATTTTAAGTCTTCAGACAAACTTTAGAGTAAGAATATAATACAACAGGAATAATTTCACACAAAACTTCGTACAAAAAAATCAATTTTCCAATTTTCCGACTTTTGCGGAGATTTTCCAATTTTCTGTATTTCGCATTTTCGGGAATTTTTCATGATTTACACCAAAAACTTTCTATTACACACAAAATTATTTCGTACAAAAAAATCAATTTTCGATTTTTCCAATTTTCCGCATTCGAATTATTGTGTCTCTTTCCTTGTGTTTTGATTTGTTATAGTTTATTTAGTGCGAATTTGGCGTTGCAAAGAAAGGTTGCATTGAGCGTCACGTTTTTATAAATCAGTTTTCAATTTCAAGTTTAAATAAAGTAAATAACGTAAATAATGTAAGGAAAGTACAAACTTTAATTATTACAAAAGTGAAAAAAAATCTATTAAAAAAAGTCTGCATTTGCGTAGTTTTGTGAAGCGTCATGGTAATTTTTTTAAAAATGATTTATTAAATGTAAAAAATTGAAGTTGGCAATCATTGTTTACATGGTTTCAACACATTTTTTTATAATTTGTGAATTTGAGAAATATATTGCCTACGAAAAAAAACAAAATAGGCAAATCTTTCATGAGCATCACTTTTGAAATATATTGTCTCATAGCTTAAAATGCTTAATTTTGATTTTATTTTTTAATTTTCAAGAGTAAAACAACAAAATTAACGGCGGCTGAAAGAGCACGGATATCGAGAGAAAATAAAACTCGATAAAGCGCGTAATGACGAATATGAAAGAAAGAAGAAAGAAAGGTATAATAATCGTGGTATATTTGAGTTTAATTTTTATTGTTACTGACTGATTCTGTTTTTGCCACAAACTTAATTCGAAATTGGTAAAAATTAAGAATGAAAAAAAACAAGCTGATTGTCAGTTCATGAAGTTTATACAGATTCAGAATAATAATTCGAATGAAAATTCATAAATTAAATTAAGTTAAATTATTGTTTTGTGTCAAATATTTACATATGCATGTGTATAAGTTTCTTGAAGAATTACTTCCTTTTTCCCATTTTTGTTAAAGACAGCAAAGAATATGTATATGTTTAGTTATGTATGAAAATTTTCGTTTTTTTGAATTTTTTTTTTATTTTCTTTTTATAAAAAAATAAACGTTTTTTTTCGTTAAACTTAAGATTTGGCATTATTTCTTATAATTGCCGTTTTTTAAATACATTGTTACAAGCCTATACTTTGCAAGTAACCTCTAACCCGGCATCTACACATGCAAGTGCAAGTTCGAAAAACTCAATACACTCACATTTTTTTCACTTGCAGAGCTACTCGAGTCTTTCGAATAAGTTTTCGTATATAATACGTACACAGCACTCGCATGCAAGTACTTGCATGTGTAAAGGCAGGGAAAGTTCAAGCTTTTTTTTTAACAAAAATTTACATATTTTCATCTTAAAATAACTAGTCAAAAACCGATAGGAATCTAGAGAACGCAAAGCAAAAACGATCGATTTGCAAATACGAAATTTAAACCATTCCGATCGAATTATGTGACATGCCTGATAGTTTTACAAAATTTTTCAGCCTATTGTTTGAAGGAATTTAAAATGGACTTATTGCCGGTCCGTAATGTTGTACCATTCTAAACTAATTAAAAAAAAAAAACAGTCGCGTTTTTTTAATAATAAATAAAAAATATTTTATTAAGTCTTTGTGATTTTTTCAAATACTAGCTAAATTATAAGCATTTGAATTTAAAGGTAATAGGATACATTGATGTACATATGTTTTTATAATTCATCATGTTCGCTTGACAGTTCTTCAGGCGAAATATCATCTTTATCATCTTCATCTTCGTCATCGTTTTTCTTATTTTCTTCTTCATCTTTTTTTCTTTGTTCTTCATCCTGAGCTTCCTTCATTTTTTTCTCACCTGCTTGCGTATTTTTGACTTCAGATGCAGCTTTTGATGCTAACTCAATATCGTCAGTAATAAGAATGTTATCAAAAATTGTTCCTGATTTAACTTGCCACAAATCAAATCCAATTGTGCATATTTCTTTGCGTAAATACAAGTTTGAATCAGGGATATATTCAGGATTATCGATTTCTGGATGCTCCCATGCGCCCTTGTATTCAGGGTTATCAAGTTGTTTGGGTTGCCATTCTCCTTTGTATTCTGGATTATCTACCATTGGTGGTTCCCATTCCCCATCCATCTCATCGTCCCAATCTTCTGGTTTCGTAGCATCGGGATCAGGTATATGTTCTGGTTTATCCCAATCTTCGGGTTTCTTATCAGTAGGGTCAGCTATTGTTGGCTACAAAATAATAAAAAAATATTTTATATGAAACAAAATTGCTATACATATACACCCCTATCGTGAATAAAAATTCCACATGAAATTTATTCCCTTTTATTTTTTTAACATTGAATTTTAACTCATGGGAACAAATTTCATGTGGAATTTTTATTCACGAAGGGGTGATAATGAATTTTTTTTACAAAAGTCTCGTTATTTCAAAAATGCATCTATTTCAAAGCACTTTCAAATTATATACATATGTATATTGCCTATTGAAACTAAACAGTTCTTCAAATCAGCTTAAGTCGGTTTTAGTGACAATTTTCAAATCATTTTCAAAATTGTATCACTAGTAGACAGTGTGACCATTTTAGCATTTTTGCCGCTAAATTTAGCTTATTTTATTTTTATTTAGCTGCAAAATTTCACATTTAGCATTTGACATTTTATTTATAATTTTTTAATGATAAGTAAATCTGTAAAAAACCATGCAGAAGCAATTAATCAATTTAAAAAAGTAGGCGTAGTGGTCGTACCAACCCGGGCTCATGCACAACAACTTTGCCGAAGATCATCACATGATCAGATGCATAGTTTGCAAGAATAGAATAATAGAAATGAATTTCAAAAAAGTACCAATATAAGTGTACTGAAATTTGGCCCTTTTTACACCTTTATATTTGAGTGGATGGAAGAATATTTTCTTTTTTTATTTTTAAATTGAATAAATAATATCAAATGTCCGTTTTTACCCCGTTTTTGTCACCCGTGAAAAAATAATTTTAAAAAAAGTACCTATTAATTATTCTTAATACGTACTACATATTTGAAAATAATAGTTCATGGAATTTTTAGTGAGAAAATACATTTTGATAAAAAAGTACCAAAAAAGAATACAATTTTTAAGCCATAGGAATTCGAATTTCAAAAAAGTACGAAAAAGATTTCTAGCCTTTCTTGATCTGAGCCAGATGCATTTAATATAGTATTTCTATGTTTATTTATGTAGGAGATATACATGTTAACGGGGCGTTCTACGGGGACTATTTTTAACCCATATCGTCACTTGAATTTCGAATTTCAGAAAATTACCAGACACCTGTCGGCTCTTTTTTTGATTAACCCCCCGTAACCACATGCAAGTAATTACTTGCAAGTAGAGTATACATATTTTATACGAAAAACAACAATATTTTTTTGAGTGGCTATTAGCCACTCAACTAGCAAGTGCAAGTTCATTTTTTAAATGTCGTCAACGAAGAAACTTCAAACAAAATATTTTCATAAAAGTCTGTTAATTTTCAAACGCACATGTTCAGTATTGCCGTATGTCAAAAGAAAAAAAAACGGGGAAAAAATTGTAATTTACAATTTTTTTTAATAAATGCATGAAATTTATATTTAAAAATACTATTAAGATGCGTTGTGTTTTGTTCTTTTTTCTTTACAATTTTTTGTAAAACCCCGAAAATTTGTTAGAAACATAACTTTTATTTTAACACTGGTAGCACTATTTAGTCATTTGTCATTCTACTTACGGCAAGTGCCAAAAATTTACTTAACCCTCAGTTAGCCGACTGTAACGGAATATTGTGTAATGACATAAAAATGTAAGGAAATTCTATTTCTTACAGATTCATACATTACGGTGTTGCGTTACTTTACATCTCCATAACCATTTGCATTACTTTACACATAATGCTTGGTTTTCACTGTTATTCTTGTTGTCAAATTGTCCAAATTGTTGGCAATTGTATGGCGTCATCTATATTTGCAATCATGATTGCAATCTCATTAGTGGGCGGGGCTCCAAGTTTATAAAATACATTTTTTTCTTAGATGATATATGTATGTACAGTGTTGTTCGAAACTAAGCAACTTTTCCTGACGAAGTAAAAAAGTCTTACATTTTTGTTTCATTTATTGAAAACAATGTTTATAGTTATAATTGTACTATGTTTTTACAGTCTAATAATAACAAAATAAATTTAATTCTTCTTCTTAATAAAATAACAAAAAATCGAAATGAAATGCAAATATGTATTGCTGTTCCAAACTTAAGCAACTTTCAGTACTTTGTATGGTAACCTTTATTTTTATGACGTCAGCACATGTTTTTGGCATAGATTCTGTGAGATTTGTAAATACTGAAGTTGGTATTGATTCCCACTCTTGTTTTAAGGTATCAAAGAGTTCATATTTGTTTTTAAAAAGGCGAGTTCCAACTTTACGATTTAAAATCGCAAATCTATTGGGTTCAGATCAGGAGATTGTGCGGGCCTGTCCAACACTCGAACTCCATTAGCAGTCAACCACTCTTTGACCAACTTCGCAAGTGTTTCGGGTCATTATCATGATGAAAGACCCATCGAAATGGCATTTCCCATTCGGCATGTTTGAGCATATGGTTTTCTAAAATGTCTTTGTAAACGAATCGGTCCATTTTTGTATTTATTTCAACAAATAAACCAACTTTATTCGCTGAAAAGCAAGTCCACACCATCATATTTCCGCCCACATGCTTGATTGTAAACTTATGGCGTTTTCTTTTCTGGCAAAAATGTTACATATATGTTACACTTTTTACCCATTTCCCATATAAAAAAGGAAAAAAGTATAACATTTTTGACAGAAAAGAAAACGCCATTAGTGTCACGTGGATGAAAGTGCTTTCCTTTAGGTCTACGAACGTGACAAACTCCGTCTGAATTCAACAAGTTATATTTAGACTCTTCGCTAAATAAAAGTGTTTTCCATTTCTCTACAGTCCAATTAGAGTGAGCTTTCGCAAATTCCAGTCTTTAAATTACTTAAATTTGTCAAAATTGTCGATAAATTTTAAAGGAATTTTCAAACCTCTTTTTGCGACGTTTTTTTTTTTAGAATGGGCTTTTTTGGGCGGCTTTCAGGTTGTTTTCTAATGCACGTTTTCTTACAGTACTGTCACTAACATTTAGATTAAGCTTGTTAGGATTTCTCTGTCTGTTCGTTTAGAAGTTTTCATTTTCGGCCGCCTTTATTCAAATCTTCTACTGTTCCACTTGTTTTATACCTTTTTATTTATCGGAAATTTTTTTTGCAATAACAAATCCATGATTTTTAATTTAAAAGCCTTGTCGTAACGTGTTTGTCCCATGGCTACGCTTATTAAGAACTGATTAAAAATTACTTTAATCAACCAAAATATTTTGTTCTCTTTCTTAAAAGTAACGGAACTTTAATAACTGTCATAAATTTTATTTATTAATATATGCAAAAACAGATAAAATAAGTACAATAAAAAAGTTGCTTAAGTTTCGAACAGTAATATTTGCATTTCATTTTGATTTTTTGTTTTTGTTATTTACATATTAAAGAAGAATTTAATTTATTTTGTTATTATTAGACTGTAAGGCCATAATACAATTATAACTATAAGTATTGTTTTCAATAAATGAATTTAAAACAAAAATATGACATTTTTTACTTCCTCAGGAAAAGTTGCTTAAGTATGGAACAACACTGTATATTTCAAATGATGGGTATTTTAAAGATAAAAAGATCTACTTATATGGTCCAACTATAGGTCTATTTCGGAAAATTATTTTTTGATCTGATATTTTTTTAAAAAATCTAAAAGGTCTAAATGAGTATGTACCTATATAAATTACAAAATTTAATATTCTCGAAATTAAGCTTTAATTTAATGTATATGACCGTATAGGTAACATAGATCCGTAGATATTAAAGAAAGATTATGGCATTGCACCATAAAAAATACAAGAAACCTCTCCTATTCGAAAGCCGGTGTTCTGTATTCCAAAGAGGAAAAATCCTTTCGGCAATACAGGAAATCTGTACTATGCGAAGCCACCAGGAGACTCCGACGATTCAGACGGGAGAAAATATACAAATTTTGTTTCAAAGTATGTATGTATGTACGTACATATGTATACTAAATTTTGAAAACTATAATTTAATGAAAAGATTTTTAATTTTTCCGATCTTATAAATCTGTGATTATGATACCTACAGAAACATATCATACTTTGAATTAGAGCTTAATGTCTAGGCTATTCATATTTACGCCCGCTGTACCAATTTGGGAACACTTCAATATTGGCGCCATACAACAAAGTTTTTGACATTATTCATAATATGTTTGCATTATTGATTAACTGAAAGTTCAGATATAGGAATAAAAATTCCACATGAAATTTGTTCCCTTTCCACATTTTTCCTATTAAAATTCAATGTTAAAAAAATAAAAGGGAACAAATTACATGTGGAATTTTGATGTGGGTGATTATGTATAACATATTTCCAAAAAAATATATATTTTTTAATTTTTTTGTTTATATGTAATGAATTTAATAATAAAATAAAAAAATTTTAGTTTTTTCCGGTGGTTTTTGTTTGGGCTTAAATGGGCTTAAACTAAAATAGCACTTACATACCTATATAGATTTTTTAGATATTAAAAAATATATTTCTAGGATTTAACCCATAGTCGGTCCATATTTTGGTGTATTATAAATTATCAGGCTCCCAGCATTTCCCGAGATATAGGCTTATATATTTTTAAATTTGAGGGCCCGTGAGACTTTTGTAAAAAATCTCCCTAAGAAAGTTCCTTTTTTCAATTTTGGCTTTAATTGGTTAATAAGATGGGAATATTATATAATTATGTTATCGGAAGGTATTTCAAAACAATTTTAAGTGACATGTTTTTAACGATCAGTGAAAAAATCAGTTAATTTTAAACCAATGGTGTTTAGTAGTGTTGCCAGAAAATTAATTTAAAAATATGCTAAAACTTAAAAAACTAAGTGATAAAATGTTCTACAGAAGAAAAAATAAGCATGGTGAAATTATACCAGGTGACAGCATAGCGCCAGCTGATTATTTTTTGCTCTATTCATGGTGAAATTGAAAATGTCAAAAAGTTGTTTACAAATACATAGTCAAAGTTTATATAAAAACGTTACAAAATTATTTTGTTTTTGAAAAATTGAGTTTTTGTCGCCGTTTTATCTGCGTAAAATAGCTTAAAAGTGTTAAAAAACTATATTATATTAAATAGTGTGCTTGTTTTTTGAGTTCTTTTGCTAAAAATATTAGTTTTTTTGTAAGATAAATATTAAGATTCCTCTTTAAAGTGATTTTTTTTTGCTGCAGAAAAATGCGTTGTTGTTATACAATACCTATACATACATTAATTTTGAAAATAAAGAATTTTGCATGTTTTACTTTGCAAAATTACGTATTACTTGTATATTTAAATAAATATTATGCGTAACTTAAAGAAAAATCACTATTGTTTTCTGTTTTTATCCATGTTTGTATATTTGTTTTCTTTATTTTATGCCAGATGTTTTTGACAGTAACGAAAGTATTACACAAACAAAAATGCCTGTTGTTCTTGCCTTGTTGTAATTGTTGTAGCAATGCTGTCACCTGGGGCCAAATTACCGCATTCGATATCGAATGAGCTATCGTATCGAAAAATGATTTCGATATCGAAATTATGATAAAATGTACTAAATTTCTTGCTCGATATCGAATGACATAATCTCAAATAAGAAAATTACGATTAATTTTACTCGATATCGAATGCGGTAATTTGGCCCCTGGTATTTAATTTCACCATGAAAATAAGTGCTAAATTTTTTCAATGTAACAATACAATTTTTAATATTTAGTTCGTTTAATTGACCTTTTTTAATATTTAATAGTTTCTTCTTCTTTCAAGCAATAAGGTCAATTACATTTTATATACAAATATTTTATTTTATTTATATATATTAATTTCCAATATTTCGCTATCACAATGGATAGCTTCTTCAGGGATAATATAAGTTTTGAATTACATTGTAATTACATTGTACAATTTTTATTTCAAATATTACAAATATAAATTATAGTTTTTTCTAATTTTGTTCATAACAATTGTTGGCTTGTTTTAATAGTTTACATTTCATATATTAATTCAAAAATTTCCGTTTTCATCTATATATATATAAAAGAGTAACGTGACTGACTGACTGATTCATCATCGCACAGCCCAAACCGCTAAAGATAGACACTTGAAATTCGGGTAATGGGTTCCTTTTACAATATGTAGATCCACTAAGAAGGAATTTTTGGAAATTCGGTCGTTAAGGGGGACAAATGGGGCAGAAACGAGTAAAACCAGTACTTCTATATCTCCAAAACAAATAAACTTAGAAATAATATTATAAATACGTCCGCCCTTTAATCAAAAAAAGAGCCGACAGGTGTCTGGTACTTTTTTGAAATTCGAAATTCAAGTTACCATATGGGGTAAAAATAGTCCCAGTAGAATGCTCCGTTAAATGTATATCTCCTACATAAATAAACATAGAAATACTATATTAAATGAATCTGGCTCAGATCAACAAAGACTAGAAATCGTTTTGGTACTTTTTTGAAATTCGAATTCCTATGGCTTACAAAATTTTATTCTTTTTTGGTACTTTTTTATTATAATGTATTTGCTCACTAAAAATTCCATGAACTATTATTTTTAAATAGTACGTATTACGAATAATTAATAGGTACAGGGGTGACAAAAACGGGGTAAAACGGACATTTGATATTATTTATTCAATTTAAAATAAAAAAAAGATAAAATATTCTTCCATCCACACAAAAAAGAACCCAGAACATGCTATTCATGACTCAAATATAAAGGTGTAAAAAGGGCCAAATTTCAGTACACTTATATTGGTACTTTTTTGAAATTCATTTCTACTATTCTATTCTAGCAAACTATGCATCTGATCATGTTATTATCTTCGGCAAAGTTGTTGTGCATGAGACCGGGAAGGTTTCTGAGTTGGAACGACCACGTCTACTCTAACACCCACTTTTTTTAATTGATTAATTGCTTCTGCATGAGTTTTTACAGATTTACTTCATACATCTTACTGAAGGCGAGCTAAAAATAAAAAGGTTATGTGCCACGCCCACTTGCACACCCCATCACAAAAATTAATGTTTGTATGTATGCCCTTTATGGAATCGTAAACTATGCATTTGGTCATGTGATGATCTTCGGCAAAGTTGTTGTGCATGAGACTGGGAAGGTTTCTGAGTTGGTACGACCACGCCTACTCTAACGCCCACTTTTTTATTTGAATAATTGCGAGGTAAAAATAAATATTTTATGTGCCACGCCCACTTTCATGCCATATCACAAAAAATTAATGTTTGTATGTATGTCCTTTATAGAATCGTAAACTATGTAATTGGTTATGAGATGATCTTCGGCAAAGTATTGTGAATGAGTCTGGGAAGATTTCGCAGTTGGTATGAACACGCCTACTCTAACGCCCACTTTTTTTATTAATTACAACGCCTGCCGGGAAGACCAGACTGCTGGACCGAACTTACTAAAACTTTGACGGGATATAACTGAGACTTCGGCATGACTAAGAATACTTTTTTCGACCGCCTACTTTTTTTCAAAATGAACAAAATCAATAAAATTACTCAAAATGAATTGAATATTTGTGTAATGCCTTTCTTTCAAATTAATTTTAATTGGTGGCGTAGCAACGCGCGTAGGGTACAAAAATATTTTCAAAGAAATAATCAATACATAGGTAAAAACTTAAATTTAATACAAAATTTAATAACATTATCACCTGGGTTCTACATTTGTAAAATGAAGTGGAAGTGAAATTTTCATTAATTTTGTGTTCTAAATTTTGTGAAAATGATTTGAAAAGTAAAATATCACTTTCAGTTTCGTTCATTTTAGTTAAAAGTTTCACCTCGTTTTCTAGAACACCGTGAAATTGTCCATGTGGAATTGAAAACGATTTAGTTTCACTTTGTAGTGGAATATAGAACATAGGCGTATATGATTTACTATTCTATTAAATTATTTATTCTTTCAAAATAGACTACTCTAACTAGATGAATCTTCTGTGTATTAAAGAAATCTAACAAAATAAAATTCTTCAAATAATCCTGCAATTCATTTAGTTTATGAGTGCTTTGCCGCTAAGAGATGTTATGAATCCATGTTAGGGAAGGCATTAAATTACATGGATCATTTGAGACTTGCGCTTGACGATGTGATTGAAGGCATTTAAAAAATGGTATTATATTATTCAAGTTACCATTAGTTTTATTTATATGGTATCACATTAATTAATCGCTGGATTAATCTGATATGTGTGATAAGGTTATAAACGTCTGAAATAATATTCCATTAAAGAAAGCAGAAGGCCTCGCTTTCGAAAAAAAAAATTAATCAAATAAATTTTTCTTCGGTGTTTCTCTGACATCATGGCTTAAAAACATTGTTGTCATTATGTGCAGCAAATAATGTAACTCAATAAATGTCAATCAAGAAAAATATTGGTAAAAAGTTTCATATCTAAAAAATCATTTTGTAGATTTAAAACTTTGCTTCTTACAGCTCACGTGAGATACATTCGCAGAACTATTTTTTTCAATTATCCAAACCAATATTCTGCATTTCATATTTATAATGTACAAAATACTTTGGCTATTGGATATCAACGATATTCAAGTTATGATACGCACTATCTATTGGGCATCCGCTGGACGATCTCAAATGTTTTCAAATGTAATATGTACGATCAACAATAATAATTTGTAAATTTCGTAATTCAAGATTCAGCATTTTTAATATACATTTTAATAATGTTGGAAACAGCATATATCATGCTGTAAGGTGTATTTATTTTACACAGTAATTAAAAGTTCTATAATAAACATTCTAAAATAATTAATGTAGTTATTTTGTTATTTCCACATTTTTTTTTTTTTTTGCTAACGAAGTAGCGGGTTGCATGCTAGTTTATTAATAAAAGTTATTTTTTATTTCTCCAAAAGTATTTTTTGGAGTAAAATAGTAAAAATTTGTTCGAGAAAAAATTTTTTTTATCAAGCAAATTATGCTAAAAAGCATTTAGCATAATTTTTAAAAATTTCAATGCATTTTCGTGAAACGAAATGCTAAATCTAGCACTGAAAGTGCTAAAATGGCAAGACTGGTGTTTAGTTATATATGTTATATACATATTTAGAAGTTATAGAACTTGAAAATTACATTTTCCTATAAATTTACAATTTTCTTAAGGCGATTATTATCGATTTAAAAATGTATATGGAAATCTGTTCTTCTTAGATAAAAAAACACTTTAGCCAATCCGAAAGCCATCTAATATTTTTTTTTTTTTTTTGAAAAATTAATTTCTTGTTCAAATCAAAATGTTTTTGACTAATTTCACTTTTGTAAAACAAATCACGTCTATTGTAAATAAATCCCTTATATGTATGTACATATCTACGTATGTATTAACAATTCTTTATGTAAGATAATTATTATAGAAGATACCTATGTATTTACTGCCGTATTTATAAAAAATTAAAGTAGACTTCAAATGTACTTTAAGAAAATTTTGTCAAAAAGCACACTTCAAGCCTACTTTATTTTTTATAAATACGGCAGTTAATGTTTTAAGTTAGAGAACTCAATGATATCAATGTTTTGTATAGCAATGTTACAAAATCAGATTTGAAAACAAAATTTACTTACCCTATCATCCCAATTTTCGGGTTTCTTGGCATTAGGATCTTTAATCTTTTTTGGTGCCAAAAAGTCCCAATCATCTTCAAGATTTCCAGATTCAACCTTCTCGTTATCGATCAATACTTCATATGTGTTATCCGGATTTACTACAAGAGTATAGAAATGAGTGTATACGTCGTCTTTGCACCTTATATCTTTGTTAATTAAAAGATTTTTGCCCTTGTAACTGAATATTACATGAACTTTTTTTGTGCCTGGTCCGCAAATATCGGGACCAAACATAATTTCATATGGGGATTCTCCATGCATGTCTTCTTGATCGAGAGAACAATCAAATAGTTTTACATAGCCACCACCACAATCAATATTCTGTTCATGTTTAACTGAAAACTGAATTACAAGTGGTTTATTTTCATTTGAAAATGGAGGGAACTTTCTGGAAGCGGCATAGAATCTGGCGTCCTGTGATGTTTGTATGCCTGTTTTGAATATATGTATTTGTTATTAAATAGGTATGTATGTATATATTTACATTCAGATATGTACTAAATATTTGTATATTTAATGAAATAAACATGTAATAAAACTAACCTTTATCAGCGTCCACGTCATTGTAAAAACTTCCTGAACTCAAAACAAATTTACCGAATTCTTTCCCGGGATGTTTACTATATATCCAACTATCCTTCCATGTACCTGAAATATATGTATGTATGTAAATGTCTAATGCAGGAAACATTTAATATACTCGTTATAATTACCATCTACAAAACGTTCTTTCAAATAGACAGATGAGTAGCAAAAATTAAATATTAGAAAAAGTGTAAACACTAATAAACTGTATTTAAGAGTCATCTTCTTTCCTTGAAATCAGCTAAACTGAACAACCTGCCCTACTAGACTGACTCCTAAACTGTTGATGAATATTAACTAAAACTAAAAAAAAAACAAATTAGATATAAAGCCAAACACGCGCTGTATCATTATTGGCTGAAATTTTTGACCAATCAAATACTAGACGCGTTGCACATTAAGAGCATTTCCGAACACTTCCGTCAGTACTGTTCACAGTGTTGGTAATTTTTTGTTACATTATTTACAGTGTTGCGAAATTTTTTTTTTTCGCAATTTCCCATCAGATTGGGGTTTAAATTGGGGTAATAAATTGCTTTTTAAAACTTTTTAAAATAATTCGTGTTTTTTGAAGCACTTAGGAGAAAAAGCGCATAAGCGAGCGCTTCAATAAAAGCGCTCTTTTGAAGCAGTAAATGCTTAGGAATAAAATATACAAGAAAGATGCTTTTTTAGTGCTAACAACGAAGAAGGTTGTAAAGCGAAAACCAAAAATGAAATTATAACCTATAGATTTACGTATGACAACGAAATAGTCTTGGGCATAATAGTTCATTTTAGTTCAGTTGAAAAAAATGAACTAGGTCGTTCTTTTCGTTCAGTAGTTCACTGCACAGCTGATTGTATCATGGTGTAAAATTTACAACAAAAAAATTCAACAAAATTCATTCTGTCGTCGCGATGAGAACACATGCGGATGATCATTGTCATTTTTTTCAGAAATTTATTATGCATTATTGTTGCTTCTTGTTGGAAGAAGTATAGCAAACACACGCGATTCAATTACAATTGAATACGAGAAATAAAAAACTGTTTTAGATGAACTTCTTTTTGTTTTTTCTCAAAATAACTGTTCTGAAATTGTTTTTTGATATTGATAGTTGTTATTTACGGTCCCTGATGTTTTTTTAGGTGTTTATATTTGTCAAAAACTTAATTCTTTTTTTCTTATTTTAAGGGTTTGACAATTTGTTTGCTGGACAAAATCTCTCACCAATACATCTGTATTTTTATTTTTGAACTCCACTGGTGTGAATATACAAGGTGAGTGGAAATCGGCAACACAATACAGAAACAACAGGCATTTTTGTTTGTGTAAAATAATGTACTACTGTCAAAAACAATTGAAAATGTATTACTTTTGACATTAGAAAATTAGAAAATAGAAAATTTTCGAGTGGCAATATTGAACAAAATGAATAAAAGTCAATTGAATAAAAGACCAAGTGAACGAAAAGAACAAACATACAAAAAAACTGATAGAAACAACTATAGTATAGTTAGTTCATTTAGTTGCATGCAGCGTTACATTTGTCAAGTTTTCACTTTTTTTGCAAGTTTTTTGAGATGCCAAAAAGTTTTAAATTTATCGGGTAAAAAATAAGTTTTTGAAAATATATAAACATATAAAAGAAAAGGCTTAAAATTTAAATAAGAAATAAATTTATAAATGTATGATATTTTTTTAAAGATCTCATGTTTTTGGTTTTTAGTAACTTTTTTCAAATCACTATCAAAATTTTATCACTAATAGAATTTTAAATTCTGATTAAAATAAAAAAAAAATTGGGGCGGTCACGCCTATTATCGAGTGGGTGGGGCTCCAAAGTTTGTTATATTACTATATTTTTTTTATTAGACGATATATATCAATATTAATATCTTTTCTTGAAAATATTGTAATTTATTTACTTACTCATATAGACCTTTTTCCCGGATTTTTTAAAAAAATTTCGGATCAAAAAATAATTTTGCGAAATTCATCAATAGGTGGTCTATATAAATAGGTCATGCTACATATCGTTGGAAAGGTATTTTTGATACCTTTAATTTAATGTATTACAAATTATCAGACACTCAGTAATTCCCGAGATATAGGCCTATATATTTTCAACTTTAAGGGCTCGCCCCCTCGAAAATTGGCGTGACCGCCAACAAATTTTTTTTTGCTGTCATCTCCTCTAAAGCCCTATTTGATGAAATTTTTGTTTTGAGCAAAGTCACTAAAATCGACTTGTTCCATGTTTTTATTATATGTTGTGTTTGATTTTAAATGGTTTTTATATTTTTAAATAATATTACATAATTCCAAATAGGTACATGTTTGTGTTTTCTTTTAAAATTTTGGTACTTTTGTAGCAAAAATTTTTTTTTGGAAACGAAGTTGTTTTTTTCAGATATAAGAAGTTTTTAAAAAAATATATATGGTAACGGTGGTTGCATATATAAACTGAACTGAACTAAATGAACTGAACGATATGAACTGAACTAAATGAACTGAAGGATATGAACTGATCTAAATGAACTGAACGATATGAACTGACCTAAATGAACTGACCTAAATGAACTGAACTAAATGAACTGAACGATATGAACTGACCTAAATGAACTGAACTAATTGAACTGAACGATATTAACTGACCTAAATAAACTGAACGATATGAACTAAATAAACTGAACAAAAAGAACAACTAAACTCAGTGTTGCCAGAAAATTAATTTCAAAATACACATGGTAAAACTTGAAAAACTAAGTGCTAAAATGTTCTACAGAATAAAAAAATAATTGCTAAATTTTTTCAATGTAACAATACAATTTTTATTTCATATGTTACAAATATAACTTATAGTTTTTTCTAATTTTGTTCATAACAATTGTTGACTTGTTTTAATAGATTACATTTCATATATTAATTAAAAAATTTCCGTGTTCATTTACTTAGCACACCAAAAGGGATTTAGTTGAAATATTAGTAAAAGTTATTTTTTATTTCTCCAAAAATATTTTTTAGAGTAAAATAGTAAAAATTTTTTCGAGAAAATTTTTTTTTTATCAAGCAACTTATGCTAAAAAGCATTTAGCAAATCGAAAACGAGTGAGATTTTGAAGTCCATTTTAAAGTATTTCTAATCAAATTTTTAACATTTTTGTTTTAAGATTCTCTTTAATAGCAAAATATCTTTATATTTTATGGGATTAAACTATTTCAATACCGAAATATTACGAAAAAATTAACTTCGAAAACTCACTCGTTTTCGTTTTCGATTTCCATCACTTACCTGTATCAGGTTAAAAATTTCAATGCATATGTAGAGAAAAAATGCTAAATCTAGCACTGAAAGTGCTAAAATGGCAACACTGACTGAACTAAAGTAAATGAACTGAACAAAAAGAACGAACAACTGAACAGCGTGGCCGTTTTGGTTATTTTTAACCAAAAATGGTTATTTTTTTATTCAATGTGGAGATGCGAACTTTTTTTCATTTTGGTAACTTTATGAGGAATCAAAAATATAAATGTTTTGATGTCTATTTAATTTGAAAAAATTTGCTTATTTTTTTTTTTTGCTTTTTAATATTATTTAAAAATAAACGTTGTTATAAACGTTGTTTTTTTTACGTAAAAAATTTTTATGTAAAAATTTCTTTGATTTGTCAAACACAAAAAAACGCGCATTGAATTATTTTAAACAACTGCGAAATGGATAAGAAATATTTTTTTTCATGTTTGAATCTATTTAAATTCAATAATATTTTTTAACTTCGATTTAGGTTTTAATTGAACAAGATTTATCATCTGAAAAATAAAAGGTCAAAAAAACAAACTAACTAATTATAAAAAAATGTTGGTTATTTTTTTTCTCATTTGGTAACTTTTTGGTTACAAAATTTTTTTGGTAGTGGCAACACTGCAACTGAACAAAAAGAACAACTAAACCATGGTGAAATTAAATACAAGATGACAGCATAGCGCCAGCTGATTATTTTTTGCTCTGTTCATGGTGAAATTGAAAATGTCAAAAAGTTGTTTACAAATAGTCAAAGTTTATATAAAAACGTTACAAAATTATTTTGTTTTTGAAAAATTGAGTTTTTTCGCCGTTTTATCTGCGTAAAATAGCTTAAAAGTGTTAAAAAAAACTATATTATATTAAATAGTGTGTTTGTTTTTTTGAGTTGTTTTACTAAAAGTGTTAGTTTTTTTCTGTAAGATAAATGTTAAGATTCCTCTTTAAAAGTGATTTTTTTTTGCTGCAGAAAAATGCGTTGTTGCATCTTATGCCGTAAAAAAGGAGTAGCTGGAAGTGGTACATTCTTTAAGGTTCCTCAAGACCCAAGAAAAAGAGAACAGTGGAGTAAGTTATGCCAAAAGAATCTTACTCCAAGCAGCTTTATTTCCAATAAAGCCAGTTCGAGAACACACTATAAATTTTTTTTTTTATTATGTATATTTCCAATCTTTTATTTTAAAATTTGAATAAAAATAAAAACTCTTTTGGAAGAATAGACTGCATTAATTTTAATTAAAACATTATTATTAGAGGGTTCCTTAATGGTGGGCAAACTGAAAATAGCCTTAACCACATTAAAGTTGACCTCTTTGAGAGACATGTTGTACGCGTAGCGGGAAGAATTAATTTCGGGTATATAGAAATCTGGATTTGATTTCTCCTGAAAACCTCTGGACAAAGAATCGACCACTTACGATAGGAAAACTAAAAAATAAAGTAGCCTGTATTAACAAAATTATACAAGTCTGTTATTTAAATGGCCTCACTATTGGCATCATCAGGTAGGGGAGAAAAAGGTTGTGAATCTTCTTCATCACTGCTGGAAAAGTAATCACTTTCATCCTGTTTCAGAGGTAATTTCATAATTTTTATAGCAGAAGTCTTAATTGCCAATATATCAGCCAATTGTTCACCTTTCGAGCATACTGTTCGCGTGGCAAGAGGGAAACACAGATACGACTGTCTAGAATTTCCTCATTAATCAAAATGCCCCGAACAAAATCATCACGAGTTTCGAAATTGTTTAAGAAAATAAAATAAACAATTTTTCACTACTATTATTTTCTGTTTTTATCCATGTTTGTATGTTTGTTTTCTTTATTTTATGCAAGATGTTTTTGACAGTAACGAAAGTATTACACAAACAAAAATGCCTGTTGTTCTTGCCTTGTTGTAATTGTTGTAGCAATGCTGTCACCTTGTATTTAATTTCACCATGAACTAAACTGAACAAAATGATTTGAACTAAATGAACTGATCGACTGACCAAAAAGAACGACTAACTGAACTAAATGAACGACTGAACGACATTACATCGTTCATATAAGTGAATAGCTCAATTGAACTAGGTCGTGCATGAACGACACAACTCTACAACGAAAATCAAATTCAAAACGAATATCGGGCTTCTTAGTTACTATGAAATTTTCTTAAGCAAAAACATTTAGATAGAATTAAAAAACACTTTAGGAAAGTACTTTATTTGCATGTTTGATTAGGTTAAAAGAAGCGCTTATTGTCAGCAGAAAGTAGTCCTCCAAACCGGGAACACTGCATACAAAAATCATGTATCCCATCAGCAGGTTTGAAGCGATTTGAGGTATGAATTCATACATAAAAGCTGCTCCTTTTGGAGCACATTTATTACTGGGGTTTTTTTTTATGTTCA
Source organism: Bellardia bayeri (assembly GCA_950370525.1). Classification (NCBI taxonomy): domain Eukaryota; kingdom Metazoa; phylum Arthropoda; class Insecta; order Diptera; family Calliphoridae; genus Bellardia; species Bellardia bayeri. Next base: position 51,234,878 of record OX493264.1, on the reverse strand, counting down.
CTTACGGGCTCCTTCTTTTTATTTATTTTGTTAATTGGCTGGCATGATTTTTTTTGTAGCAGCTTAGTGTTAGATTGGTTGGCAAGAACCACCCCCCCATACGGCGAGCCCTAGCCGGACTTACGCCAGCATGCCAGCGCCGCCAACAATCTGGCAACCACGCACTGAAAGGTGTTTACAGATCATCAGGCGTGAAGTGTGCAATTACAAAAATGGTGCCCAACGTGGGGCCCGAAAGTGAGCAAATCTAGTAGGATTCGTCTAGGCAGATACTTTTCCCGCGACTGATGTAAGTCCCGTTAGAGTAATGAAAGAGTCCTCAACGCGTTGCGATATCGGTTTAAGGGCGAAGTAACCTGTTTAAGATAAGGGAGAATTAAATAAGATTTCACGCAATATTTTAAGTTTTATATGGAAGTAGCATACCTTTGACCGTAAGTCCCGGAAGATATAACTATGTAGCTTCTTTTGCGAAGCGACGGCAAAATTCGTTATCTTTATATAAAATTTTCAATCTTTGCTTTTTGTTTTAATGTAGGCTTGTTTGTTAATAGCTAAATAGGCTTTCAAATTTCACTGCTACGTTGAAAGCAAAAATCAGGAGATTTCATCCAAGTTTTTTTTATATAGCCAAAATTTAGTTTCATTTTTCTTTTATATATCGCCAACAACTCATGGAATTTATTTCCAGTAGACCGTCCCTGACGGGAGGGTAGTGATTAGTTCCAAGTAGCAATTGTCTTTAGGGCAGGTACCTAGTTGCTCACTACAAATTTCGTTCGGGGTTCTTAGGAAACTAAATAATTTTAAATTATCTTTTTGCACCAGTGTACATATATTTATTCACCTGAAAATAAGAAAAAAAAAAAAAAAAAAATTTTTTTTTGTTACAATTAATTGTCTGCACCGTAAATTGGAATTAATTTTGAAACTTACCTTGGGAGTTGATCGAGTATTTTGTTTGCTCCAGACCATCACCTGAAAAACCTATCATGACCTAGTACGTTTGTTTTTTTTGAATTTGTTCCATTCTATTTTAATTTTTTATTATTTTTTTTACCAACTTTTTATTTTTATTATTTTTATTTTTTTTTACCTTTTTGCAAATATTATTACAATCATTAAATTATATTTTGATTTAGGCCGTACAGTGGCATTTATAAAAATTTTTTTTTCACGCTTTATGGTTAGAATATTTATTTTTTTTACTTTTGTCAGTTGTAACTAAAGCTGAACAAAAAGCTCAAGATTTCGTTTGAAAGTTTTTATTTAAATTGTTTTTGGGGAGTTTTGTTTTTGGTAGTCTGATTTAACTACATAAGCTATTTTGCCGTTTAGTCGTGTGTTTTTCGTTAATTGCTAGTAATGGTAGCAACTCGTTTTCCATGTACACCATCGCCAATACCACGGCGACGACGAATACCACGACCACCTCAACTGTAACCCCAGCGGTTCAACAGTTTTTATCCATGGCTCATGAGCGGTCAGGATTGCTAGATGTATCGGCCATATCTAACACTACCATAACTTCACCGGAATACAGCAGCATTACCGCCAGGAATGTGCAACAAGAATACCGCGCCGGCAGGCCGACTGCATCTCCTCCACCCGATAACAATGCTGTCGTCGCAGGTGAAATGTTCAGTTGCATGCGGGTAGAACTACAGAGGCAAATGCAGTTGTTGCGTAATGAGATGCAGCAAGAGATCTCTCATGCGATTAGGCTTGCAATTCCGCGCGCGTCACCGCCACAGCCTCAGCCTGATTTACATCGTCCAGGGGAGCAACAAAATAGATTATATCAACCACAGTCTTATGGAAACATACCTGTGCAAAATTTTCACCAGCCGAGTAGATTACTTCCAACGCAAGAGCAACCAACAAACGCGTCACAGCAGCAAGCAGAGCGTCACGCAACACCAGCTTGGTCGCAAGCACCACCGTGGTCATCACAGGCACCCAGTTTTCCACCCGAGGGCATTTACCCCCCACCACGAAAGGTGGATTTAACGAAGTGGGGTATCAAGTTCGATGGAACCTCAAGAGGTATGAGTGCCGAGGATTTTATCTTTAGGGTTGACGTGTTGAGGCAGGATTATAACTGCTCTTTCAGCGGCATACGCAAAAGTTTCCATTTGTTGTTGGAAGGTCAGGCGCTAGACTGGTATTGGAACACGCGTAAGCTGATGCCAATTCAAACCTGGGAAGATCTGGAGACGGCGTTCCTAAATCAGTTTAGGAGGTATGAAAGTGAGTTTCAGCTTCAAAAACAAATAATGGACCGTCGCCAGATGCCCCAGGAAAGCTTCGAAAACTTTTATAACGCAGTAATGCGGTTGAGAAATCAACTGAGAAGCCCCTATTCAGAGCGAGATCTGGTGGAAATTATGAAGGGTAATTTGAAGCCGTCGTTGTCGCACCTCTTATTCTCGGTAAGAACAGAGGGGCTTAATGATTTTTGTCAGCAGGCCAAACGAGCAGAAACCTTGCTATACAGCCAGAGGCAACAGTTTCAACCAAGGCCCTCGCTACCCAATCGAGTACATGAGTTGCAGTTTAGTGACGACGAGGCGCAGACACCCATCGTGGAAGTGGACGCATTGGCCACCAGTAGCCGGTATGTCTGCTGGAACTGTAAGCAGCCAGGTCACAGCTTTATGGATTGTCCGTCGCCAGCGAGGCGAATATTTTGTTATAGATGCGGCAAGGAAAACGTAGTCACTCCTAAGTGTCCTAAATGCCAGGGAAACCGGGCAGGGAACGAGTCCCAAACGGGGGAGACTCGTTCGACCCAAACATAATCCCGAATGGCCCAGTAGTAGAGCCATTTAGACCTGCCAAAATTCTATCTAACCCCAGAAGACAGGTTATCGATAATAAACCAGTGTTGCGAACTATTAAACCTCTTCACCAAAGAGTGAAAGAATATCAGGAGGCGAGGGTTAGAATCTTTGGGCAGGTTTCTAATAGAATTAATAAAGCAAGACTAAGGTATAAGAGTAGCAAACAGGTTAGAAGGGAAATTATGTCTGCGAGTTTTTATGAGGGGGATGATTTCCGATTATATGCCAATATTAAAATACGTGATAAGGAGATTTCAGGATTGCTCGATAGTGGTGCTACCGTAACTTGTTTAGGGAAGGGCTGCATGGAATTTGTCCAGGACAGTGGATTGCAAGTTACCAATTTTAATTCTTTTATAAAAACTGCAGATGGCAGCCCCCATAGGATAGTAGGTCGTGTTAAGGTAAATATAAATTTTAATAAAATCGAGGAATGTATTACCTTTTATTTAGTACCAACCCTAAATAGGCCACTGTTCTTAGGGGTTGATTTTATGAGAAAGTTCCATTTGTTTGCAAACATTAGTAGCATAACGATGAATGGAGTGGATTTGAGCGCAGATTCGGAAGATATGTGGGATAGTGTTAAAACTCATAGTTTGACGCCGGAACAGCGAGGGTCGTTAGAGACAGTGATAGCAAGTTTCCCTTGCTGTACTAAGCGCGGTCTTGGGCGGACTCCACTAGAAGTCCATATAATAGATACCCGAGAAGCAACGCCGGTGAAGGACAGACATTACCCCGTTTCGCCTGCTGTGCAAAAGTTGATGTACGCAGAGCTTGATAGGATGCTTGACCTTGGGGTCATTGAGCAAAGCAAGAGTCCTTGGAGCCATCCGGTTACTCTCGTCCGTAAGGGCGAGAAGAATCGGTTGTGTCTGGACGCTCGTAAGCTAAATGCCCTCACGGTCAAGGACGCCTATCCTCTGCCGCACATCGAAGGTCTGCTCAGTCGGCTAGGGGATACATATTATATATCAAGCGTAGATTTGAAAGACGCGTTCTGGCAGATACCATTAGAAATCTCCAGTAGAGAAAAGACTGCCTTCACGGTGCCTGGAAGACCACTTTACCATTTTACGGTAATGCCTTTTGGGTTGTGTAATGCAGCCCAAAGACTTTGCCGTTTGATGGATAAAGTGATCCCGGGTGCACTAATAGTATCGCCAGACTTCAAAACTCATCTGGAGTTGCTTCAGCGGGTATCTGATTGTTTGGAATCAGCGGGGCTGACCACTAACGTCGCTAAGTCCAAGTTCTGCTTCCGGGAGTTAAGGTACCTAGGGTATATAGTAGGAGGGGGAACATTAAAACCTGACCCAGAAAAGATAAGTACAATTTTAAAATATAATTACCCAAAAACAGCAAGGCAGGTTCGTAGCTTTATGGGCGCTACAGGCTGGTACAGACGCTTCATTCCGGATTATGCTACCATTTCTACGCCAATTTTTAACACCCTTGAGAAAGGAAAATCATTTGATTTTCCCGAGGATGCCAAAGCAGCTTTCGATCGATTGAAAATAGCCCTTACTACTAGTCCTGTGTTAATACATCCAGATTTCCAAAAACACTTCTATGTACAGTGCGATGCCTCGGATATGGGAATTGGAGCCGTTCTTTTTCAAAAGGATGAAACCGAAGGTGAACATCCTATAGCGTTTTTCTCCCACAAATTAACACCAGCACAAAAAAATTACTCGGTGACGGAGAGAGAATGCTTGGCCGTGGTATTAGCGGTGAAGAAATTCAGGCCTTACACCGAGCTCATGCCTTTTACCGTCATTACTGACCACAGCAGCCTTAAATGGCTAATGACGCACAAGGACCTCAGTGGACGCTTAGCTCGATGGAGTCTGCACCTGCAAGCATTATCTTTCAACATAGAACATCGGCCTGGTACTAAAAACGTAGTTCCAGATACGCTATCGAGATACAACATGGAAGAAATAGCTGCAAATATAAGTAATTTTATTGATTTGGAATCGGAACATTTTAAAAACCAAGATTACCTGGACTTAATTGCTCATGTCAACAAGAAGGCCGATCAGCTGCCAGACATTAAAGTTGTGGACAATCTCGTATACAAACGGACCGTACCTTACGATGGTAATCCCCTAAGAGGACTTTTCGTGGAAACTGTGGATTCCTGTAAACTTAACGACACAAATTATTGAAAATTGCCACAATCCGCCGCATTCGTCACACGGAGGATTGAGTAAGACTTTGAGTAGGGTCAAAGAATATTTTTATTGGCCAAACCAAAATAAACAAATTCGCTCATTTATTACCCACTGTCGAACATGTAAAGAGACAAAACCGGCGAATCGGACGCTCAGACCACCGATGGGGGCCGAATCACAAACTGAACGGCCATTTCAGCGAGTATTTGTGGATTTTTTGGGACCATACCCGCGGTCGAAAAATGGAAACAATTTTATTTTTATAGTGTTAGATCACCTCACGAAATTTGTATTCCTTAAGGCCATGGCAAAAGCAAACACAAAAAATGTTATCAAGTTCTTAATTTCGGAAATTTTTTCGATGTTGATTTACTCACCCTGCCAGAATCGAATAACGCATTAGATGGAATGCGAAGGAAGATACGTTTTTCTTTAGTGTACCCTCAATTGAAAGAAAATCAGCATACACAAAGCGAACTGTTTTATCAGATATCGCTCATCTATTTGACCCAGCTGGTTGGTTAGCACCAATTGTTATATCTGCCAAGATTATAATGCAACAAATTTGGCAAGACAATACAGCTTGGGATTAATGTCTTACACTCACCCTACTAAAATGGCACAAGTTTTTGCAGTTCTATGACAATATTAATAAAATTCGTATTCCAAGATGGATTAAATTTACACCTTCAGCAAAAATTGAGTTTCATGGTTTTTCAGATGCTTCTGAAAAAGCATACTCTGCAGTATTATATGCACGAGAGTCACCCATAGACGGTCCTAATACCGTAACCCTACTCTTCGCTAAGACGAGAGTTGCGCCAATCAAAGTTATCTCGTTACCAAAACTAGAACTTTGTGGTGCATTGTTGTTGGCAAATATGACACACAATTTAATCACCCAACTCAACTTACCCCTACATCAAACATACTTTTGGACAGACTCATCTATTGTTCTCGCCTGGCTCAATAAACAACCCAACTCCTGGAACACTTTTGTAGCAAACAGGGTTTCAACAATTTCAAGCACTGTAGGCGTTGACAACTGGAACCATGTTGCTTCGCATGATAACCCAGCCGATGTCGCTAGCCGAGGACGTAATGCCGATGAGTTGAAAGAAAACACATTATGGTGGAATGGTCCTGCATGGTTGAAAGGATCTGCTTCACAATGGCCAACAACAAATAAACCCTTTATAACTCAAGCTGAAGCTAAAATTAGTCAATCGTTTACTACAACAGTTAACCCTAACCCAGATATTTTGACACGTTTTTCAAAATTATCTAAAGCATTACGAGTTATGTCATATGTCTATCGATTTAGTGATCGCATTTCACATACACGTGGAAATACAATTCGAAATGAAAGAGTTATTGTTGATCGAAATAACACCCAGTCAGTCAAAGAAAGACTGAACAAATTGCTAACCCACCCTAGTATTGAACTTAACGCTGTAAAAAGAAAAACCCCTATATCCAAAAATAGTAACCTACTCACCCTAACTCCATATTTAGATTCTGCAAATATAATGCGTACAAACGGTCGACTGGCTAATTCCAACAGTTTGTCATATTCCGACACCCAATTTTATTACCCTATGCAAGTCCTTTTGCGAATTTTTAACCAAACACGTGCATTTTATAACCCTACACGGCGGTAATCAACTTATGTTGAGAATAATAAGATCTGGTTATTGGATACCAAAACTTCAGAACTTAATCGGTTCTGTAGTTAACAAATGTATAGCATGCACAAAATATCGGAATAGACAAGTCACCCAGTCCATGGCAGCTTTAACCGCCAGAACGTACCCAACTGACAAGACCATTTCATAATGTTGGAGTTGATTTTGCCGGACCCTTCGACATTAGGTCGAGCATGTAGAATTACAAAAGGTTACGTTTGTGTTTTTGTTTGTTTCGCAACAAAAGCAATTCATTTGGAGCCCACATCTGACCTATCCACCCAAGCCTTTTTAGCAGCATTCGCTCGATTTTTTTCGAGGCGGGGATGCCCTGTCGCCATTTACTCAGGTAATGGAACTAATTTCAGAGGAGCTAGAAAATTATTAAAACAAGAACGACAGGAATTTATTAAACAGCTAAAAGTTTCTGTTACATCTACTAACAGTTTTCAAAATTTGACTTGGCATTTCATACCCCCTGGTGCACCACACATGGGTGGTTTATGGGAAGCAGCTGTTAAGAGCTTTAAATCGCACCTTAAAAAGTTGAATACCCCAAAATATACTTTTGAGGATTTTGCTACACTTCTAGCAAGAATTGAAGGATGCCTTAATTCAAGCCCCTTAAGCCCGTCAAGTGAAAACCCTCAGTATCTAAACCCTTTAACCCCAGGTCACTTTTTAATTGGCTCACCCATTTTAACCCCTGCAGAACCCAATTTAAGTAATGAAAATATTACTCATGCAAATAGATGGCAAAAGTTGAAGATTCAACATCATTACTTTTGCAAAAGATGGAAGGATGAATATTTAAGAGAGCTTCATAAAAGACATAAGTGGAAAACCCCTAAACGTGAAGTTGAAACTGATAATATGGTAGTTATAAGACAAGACAACTTGGACGTGTGATCAAGACTTACCCTGGTTCTGATGGCAGAACTAGAGTCGTAGACATACGGACTTCCACTGGAACCCTCAAACGACCAATAACCAAAGTTGTTGTTTTACTCACTAATCTAATCTTGCTACTTAAACCCTAACCCACGATAATATAAGTAAATTATTTCAACTAACCACCTTACACTAACTTATAATAATTATAAATCATAATTAACAATTCATCCTAATCCAAAAACTAAGAATATTATACATATGTACATATAATCATGCATACACTTTTTATTTCAAAGAGAATGGCACCCAACAACAATAGACGTTCCCATCGTTCTCACCGTCACTCCGACCCGTCTCCAAACAAACCCAAGCGTGCCAATCGCAAGCAACATCCAAAACCCAAACGTCATTTTGGATGCGGCATTTGTCAAGCGGACCATAGTTTAACTGACTGCAAAAAGTTTACAAAATTAAATTTAACAGAAAAATATAAAACTACAGTCAGGCTACACTATTGTGTCAATTGTTTGGCGAGAAACCATCTAATTGGTGAATGCACAAGCAAGGCTCGTTGTCGCAAATGCAGTGCTAAACATCACTGAATATTACATGGCCCCGATCGGATATTGAAAGATTTACGAAAGGATCGTTCCGCATCACCCCCTAGTTCTAGCCGAACATCTGTACCCATACCGGCACCAAGAAGGTCATTGATCACGACGTCAGCTACCACATTGATACCCACTACTATGACAACAACATTCGTTCCCACAGTAGTGATTAAAGTGGTAATGGAACAAGGCCTGCTAGAGCAATATTGAATCCTAGCCTCACGAAGTCACGAGTTGCTATGTCATTTGTCAAGGACAGTTGGTTAAATCCATTTAAAATTGATAATGACATTTACGTCAAGGTTTTGATCGCCCCCAACATACAATCGAATGTGCGATATGAAGTTTGTATGCAGGTAGTAAACGACCTACCAAAAACCCCTTACCCAAAAGCCATTGACGAAGCGGTCAAGCATAAGGTATGCAGAATCTTACTTGCCGATCCGGAATTTTATTCCAACTCCCCAGTATCAATGGAGATCGGCGGTGATCTGTATACCAGCATTCTGCAGCCCAATGTGATTCACATTGACAGTGGATCATTAATTGCGCAGGACTCCACTCTTGGCTGGTTGATCATGGGATCACTTACGCATTAAATAATTGATGAAGTATTTTAAATACATTTATTACCGATTACTCTAACCCACACTTGTACATATCAAAATAATTGTTTGTTTTATTCACAGATTGCCTGGCCCGGGAGAATGTTCACCTCAGTGAACAATAAAAACATCTCCATCCCTGATATGAATCATGATCCACACCCCCAACTGCAGCCAACTTCAGTTTCATTATATGTACCTATAAAGAGAAACATAAACATAAAAATAATAACACAACACATCCCTTTAACCTTTAACAAAAGCACAAGTGAACTCAGTGAAACAAGTGAAAAGTTAAATATACTTATTTATAATCATTAACAACATTAAAATGGGTTTTCAGTTCCAGCCACATATTTACTATTCGCTTAACAGCCTTTTCAATAGAAAGCCATCTGGTATTTGACACCTGCGTCACTTTATGTGGGTCCATTTCGTCATCATTAATTAATTTGTAAATTTTTAAATAAACTTTTTGTCGTACGGTTGAGTAAGCAAACCAATTATGTGTTTCTTTTATTAAGAATTCCAAAGTATTCGGAAAGTGCTTGTCTGTAGCAGAGCACACGGCTAACTGAAGTGAGTGGCAAACATATCGAAACAGCATTAAATTTTCCAAGTTGTACTTATATTTCATTTTTCGATATAGTCCATTGTTTACTCCGGTCATAACAGAGGCGTTATCAGTGCCAATTGCAATAAGTTTGTTTAATTTAATTCCAAAGTTATTTGGAAGACGTTCTAAACCTTCCAGCAAGGCATCAGCATTCCATTCCACCAAATCTATTAAGCCAAGAAAAGTGCTGACAAATTGTTTTTTTTAAGAACTGTAATATCGGATGACTACTCCCAAAAGCTTTTCCACCGAAATATCGGTCCCTTCATCCAAAATTAAACTGAAGTGTATATTTTGTATATCCTTCAATAAGTCTTCTATAAAATGTGGGCCCAAAACATTATTATTTATGTTAGCAAATTTGGTACGATACAATGAAAAATTGGAGGCTTTGCTGTCACAAAATTCTGTGTTGCAAACTTCAGACAAATGATTTACGGCCAGAAATGATGAATGAACGGTCACATATAGAGAAAGTCGACCCTGGGCTTTTTGTTTTTCATTTGCATTTTTTGAGGCAAATGATAATTGTGGCTGTGAAACTTGTAGTCCATTAAAAGGCTATATCGCTTTTTTATGCTTTAAGGTTTTTGTATGACGATTTAAATCAGCATACCGTGCTCCAATTTCTGTTTTCCAATACGAACAAGATGCTTTTAAGACATCTCGTGTTGGGCGCAACCATTTCTTAAAAAGAGGATCCCTTTCCCAAGCTTTTCGATATTTTTGAATATTGGGATCCATCTAAAATATTTCAAAATAGATTCACTACAAAAACTAATATGTAAAAAAGCATACTTACTTAAGTTTTGATATTTTTTGTTTGGATTTATGTATATTTCTTTACTTTTTCTGATTGAGAAGTAGTATTTCTTTTAATTTTTTGTTATAATTATTTTTTTGATTTTTTTTTCATAAAATACCGTTGCTTTCTATTGAATTAATGTTGTATCCAATGTATATTTATATATATGCGCAAAGCGAACTGTCAAACAGCAGCCAAGTGTAATGAAATAAGACGACAATCAAACGAAAAAAACACAAGTGATAATAGTGTAAAAGATAAACAACATTTGACAGTTACAAAACAAGTGAAGAAAAAATGATCAGCTGGCGCTTCGAACGTACCTGATACATTAATATACGGTTGTATCACAATAAAAAACAATGTACATAAAGCTAAGTTTAGACGATATGTTGAATCAGCAGCCATATGATTAAAATAAGCAGCAAATTCCTATGTCATATGTTAGACGTTTACACGATATGTTGAAAGTAGCAAATTTTTTGATGTCAACAAATGAAATGTCAACATAAGAGTTAGCATACGATTTTTGTGTTTATACGATATGTTGAATTGTATGTGGTGCTACATATGCTGAGTCGTATAAACATTTGTTTGTGAAATTATTCAGTTTGACAACATTTTTTAATTATTATTCAACTTCTGTATTTTATGTGTTATTTTTGAAATAAAATTAAATAATAAAAATATTTATAAAAATATAATAAAAAAAAACATAAATGATGACGTGGAAGGAAATTGGTCTTGCTATTGCTTGTACAGTGCTGATTTTGGATGACGATGAAGTGGAATTAAAAGCAAAAAGACGCAGAGTTTGGCAAAAGAAATGGGTAGAACGACGAGAGGAAGAAAGTTATTGTGTAAAATTATACAAGGAATTGGTATAAAAAATAGAGCATATTTTATTGTAAAAAACAGCAATAATAATAAATGATAAAATATTGCAGAACTTACCAACAAAATCGAGCTAAATTATACACTAAATATGCAAATAATGCACGAAAACATGTAAAACATTTATAATAATTTATTGTTTATTTCCAGAGACCTATGTGGATAAATTTAAACAATGCCGTCGGCCACTATATTGCGTTTTGTGTTCTTGTGTGTGTATGTTTGTAGGTAGATATGCAAGAAGAAGTGTATTTACATAAAAAAAACTATCGGCGGCTGGGCTTAAAGGTCGTGATACACTATCCTACACAATTGGAAAATCTGACCGATTTCTATCACACTCAAAAAAATCGCAACAAAGTATGTCATAGGTGCCACACTAGTACACAAAAAGGATGCAAAAACATATGTTTTTGTTAATGTAAACAAATGCAGTTTTCCGCCAATCAAATAAATATTTGTGTTCAATTATTGTGTTGATATATGTGAATATAATAAATTGTATAAACTATACAAACAATTAAAAAATGTTAAACGTCTGTTCTTTAGATTATAATTAGTGATTTAAATCAATGTAGCCGATATTGTTGTTTTCTGATCAGCTTTATTAGAAAATACAACTCTGATCGCATAGACACTATCGCATATGCATATGAATTTGCCATATGCTGAAAAGCTTGCATACGCTTTTCAACAAATAACATATCTGTCAACATACGCAGGAAATTTTTCAAACACTAATAATATGCTGTTTACACGATATGCTAAAATTACCAACATACGTTTGTTGGCATTGTTAACAAAGTGTTAGCAAATGTTGTTAAACATACGTATGCTGAAAAAATTTTGCGTTTACACAATATGTAAGCACTTGTAACAAATTTTTCAGCATAAATATGCTGATTCAACATATCGTCTATACCTAGCTTAATAAAAAAAATTATTTTTACCCAAATAAATCTTTCAATTCTTTGATTGAAAGTAGCAAAAAAAAACAAACAAACAAAAAGAAACACATTTTCCTTCAGCGCTACTACCATACAAAATATTTCTAGTAGCAACCAGATCAGAAAATGAAAATTTTTCATTTGCAGTATATTTACTATTAGAACACACGCATACTTTTTAGAGTTTACTACCGAACCATAAACCATGCAAAGAAATATGTAGTAACTTGAAAAACCACTAACAGCTAGCAATATGCGAAATCGAAAATAACAAACTAAACAACTATGGCACATGAAAAATAAATACTGGCAAACATATGAAGTTGAAATATGTAAAAAACGAAATTGTCCGCAGTTGAAAATGTTTAAAACGAAACTGTGCATATATGTATACGATTTTTTCGCCGCATAAATAAACTATTTTCGTCGCATATGTGGAATATTTACGCCGCATTGTGCAGAAAACTGGGAAAAAACTAAAAATAAGAAAAGGTTCATACACAGTGATGCCAACTTTTTAAGAGCAAAAAGCACTTTAAAATTTAAAAAAGCACTATTTCGAGGTAAAAAAAGCGTAAAAAAGCACTAAGCCACTTTTCAATTTAATCGACAATTTAACACAAAACAAGTTAACTTGGGCATTATTTACTGTCCAATATATATGTAAAGAAATAGCGAGGGAGTTGTTGGGGGACAATTTTCGTACATAAATTTAATTAACACAATTTTTGAGGTGTTCAAAAATACAAATCAAAATCAGGGACCAAAAATAACAATTATTCTAGAATTTTCAAAAGAAAAAGCAACCACAAGGAAATATCGGAGAGCCAAGTCAAGCACACCGTTTTAATGGTTTTTAACTATATTAAAAATAATATGATTTTTAAATTCTTGATTTTTATTTTTTTTTGTCAGAAATAATTGTCAGATTAGAAAAAAGTTTTTATAAGTACATGGTATATATGTACATAACTTAAAAGCAAATAATAAATATACATACGTATTTACATTTGTATATATGTACAAAGTTTTAAATGAATTATTAAAAATTGTTATTATCATCTTCAATAAAAATAATGTCATCCAAATCATTTGGATCATCTTCAGTTGAATTGGGCCATAAAACACTTTTTAAGTAATATTTTGATTTTTTGTAGGTTTCATTGGAAGAAATATCTCTGCAGACATTAGGTGGTAGAGTGTAATAATTGCAGCATGAATTATGCCGACGAAGTCCATATTTAATGTGAAGAATTGAATTAACAGAATTCAAGGACAATCGGTTTCTTATATTAGATTTACTTTAGTTCATCGAACTAAAAGTTCTTTCAACTTCCGCGTTAGAATATGGCAAACTGAAAATCCTTAATACAAAATTGGACAAATCTAAAAATGGATTTTGTCCTATTGAATCCTCTCAAAAGAGTTCGTTGTTCAAACATTATAAATAAAAATGTAACAAAATCCCAAATTGTAAAATAATGAAAAAAATTGTGAAGAAACAATGTTAAATTTAAATTAACTTTTAAAAAAAAATAATTAAAAATTTAAATTGTATTAATTACTATTTAAAAAAATATTGACAGAATTTCACATGGTGGAAATAAGTTAAAACTAAACTTCTTTATACAAATTATGAAATTCAAAATTATTAAATAAATTACTAAAAACTCTAAATAATAAATTAATTAAAATTTAAATTGTATTAATTACTATTTAAACAAAATCAAATTGCACATAGTGAAAATTGTTGAATAAACTATATTGATAAAATTTCACATAGTGAAAATTAATTTTTTTTTTATAGAAATTATAAAATTCAGATTAGTAAACAAATTACTAAGAACTCTAAAAAAATCTAAATTGTAAATTAATTAAAATAATTTTTAAATAAAATAATCAAAAATTGAAAATAAAAATTTAAATTGTATTAATTACTATTTAAACAAAATCAAATTTCACATAGTGAAAATTATTAAATAAATTACTAAAAACTATAAATAATAAATAATTATTGAATAAATTACTAAAAACTCTGAATAATAAATAAAAAAAGAGAATTCTAAATAATAAATAAATAAATTATCTTAAATTTACTTCATTACCTTTCATTTACTCTAATGGGAAATTAGACTAAATTAACTTATATAATAATTGAATAATTACATTAATACATAAAGAAGTTCAATAAATACATAGAATTTATAACGTTTATGAAAATTCCTCGAAGTTGTTATTTACTAAATTTACCCTTATTATCCTATCCCTCTAACCCGTAAAAACATTGGTCCACGAACCGTTAAAACGAATGAGAGAAACAGTGAATACAGTCCACAAATAATTAAAATTATAAATTAACAAAAACAGTGAGAGTAAACGCTAAACACAAAAACTTAGCTTCAAAATAAATATCAAAAAATAAAATATAAAATCACACAAACAAAATATCAAAAATTGTCAAATAATAAAATAAAAAGACAATAACAATATCCAATATTTACAAGAATAAATAAGCAATACAAAAAATTCACCAAATTAAAAACATTTCACAAAAAAAAACAATACAAAAAACTTATTAACAACAAAATAGCAAAACACAAGAATTGATCAAACACAGAATACATACTCGTTATTACACAAACATATAAGTACATATCAACCACAGCTTACATTATTACAACAACAACACTACACAAGAACTCAATACACATCATAGCGGGAAGACACCAGAAAGAAGCAAACAGAAAAACACAAGAAATTTTTGTCTTGTGAAGGTTTGTACCCTACCCCCAGCAAACAAGGTAAGTTTGTATTTTTACATCTTACTAATAATTAAAAAATTTCCAACATTTTGGGTTGTTTTGTAACAAAAGTTGCATAATTTTTCAAGCAATTTATTATAAAAATATTTACATACACACCCACCCACCCTACTGATTGTTTTTTGCCAAATATTTTTATATTGCTTACGAAAAACGTATATTGCCGATATATTATGATAGCGCATACGTTTACTTATAAAATACCCAATTGGAAATTTTGTCAACTGGTAAAAAAAATTTTTTTCGCTATAATTTAAAGGTTAAAGAACTTTAAATTTTAAACCCAAACCCGAAATAAATTTAATTGTTTTCTTTGGAAATATTACTAATTTATAATTTCGAATAAATACAAAATGTCTAACCTAAAGTCTTTGGTCACCGACTTAATGCGTTATATCCAAATAGATATAAATGCGTTTGATAAAGATTATCAAACTACCCCAGATAATTCCGTTTCGTTACCCGCTCTGAAATTTAAGAAACGTGAATTGGAGAACTTATGGTCAAATATTGATAATAAATTCAGAAAGATTAGAGAATATCCTGAACTAAATGAACAAGAAAAGACTGAAAGCATTAATATATCGGAAATTGTAAAACACGTGAGACCTGCTAAGAACTTCTATAGAACTAGCATGATTTCAATTGATGAATCTATAGATGCATTCACACAACAACATGAAAGCCAACCCTCTTTACCCGAACCCCCAGTTACCCACAATAATAATTCCGTAGCTTTCAACGTACCCCCTTGTGATATGCCAATTTTTAGTGGCGATTTTAAGTTCTGGGCCTCTTTTAGAGACCTTTTCAAAGCCATTTACGGCAATAATACCCGTTTAAGTGGAGTAGAAAAACTATTCTACCTTAAACAAAAAACAAGCGGTGAGGCCAAAGAAATTGTAGACAATGCACCCTTAACAAATAAAGGGTTTCTTATTGCATGGAACCAATTAGTTGCTCCATATGAAAATCATAGAATGCAAATTAACGCACAACTAAAAACCCTTTTTAATTTACCCACTGTAAACACAATGTGCAGTGTTTCTATAAGAAAACTTCAAAGAAAGATTAATTGTTGTATTGCGAATTTGAACTCCTTAGAGATTGATACGGATAATTGGGATCCTATCTTTGTATATCTCTGTTCTACAAAACTACCCAAAGAAACCCGAAGAGAATTTGAAAAAATTCTACAAGATTGTGCTGAAATGCCTTCTTGGACATACTTGGATCTATTTTTAACGAATACGTTTAAAGAACTTACATCAGTTAATGATGTTCAAGATCCAGCTGAAACCCTTAACCCAAACACCCACCCAAAACCCAAACAGTTTCATGAAAACAAAAATCAATTTGACAGAAGAGGCAAAGCTTTTCACAATATAACACATTCGACAAATAATACTCACCCAAAAAATAATCCTCATGAACGAAAATTCTCAAACCCAACCCAAAGTAACCCAAATACCCTAAACACCCAGAACAAACCCGATGGATCTATTTGCAAACTATGCAAAAATAATCATACCCTAAGAGAATGTTCATCGTTTACCTCTTTAGGAGTAAACGAGAGGATAGAATTTGTAAAAAAGAATGGAATATGTTACAACTGTTTAGCTATTGCTCATGTCATAAAAGATTGTCGTAGTACATTCACTTGTAGATATTGTGGCAGCAGACACAACACCCTATTACACAAACCCAAAACAAACTCTAACACACAAGTTGATGATAATCAACCGTCAACGTCACAAAACGCAATACAATCTTTCTCTACCCAATCAAGCAACATCACATTGGATGACAGAACAAAGTTATTAGGAACAGCGGCCCTAAATGTTGAAGTCCGAGGAGAATTATTCCCAGCCAGACCCAACTTCTGACTTTTCGTTTATTTCCGATAAACTCAGACGAAAACTACACCTACCCACTACCCCAATTGTTGCTGAAATTTCTGGAATAAATGAAGTAGTCTCAGCAAGATCAAATAAACTTTGTAAAGTTTCATTAATATCAAACACACAAGATAAATTTAAGTTGAATATTCAAGCAATTGTCGTAAAAACTCTTACGAAAAATTTACCAATCCAAAATTTTAAACCCACCCTTTATAAAGACTTACAGAATATTCAATTAGCTGACCAAAAATTCTTTGAGAGTCGACCAATCGATTTCATTATTGGCAGCGACTTCTACCCTCGAATTTTAAAATCAGGTGTTAAGAAAGATTTTCTTAATACACTAGTAGCTCAAGAAACTGAGTTTGGATGGATTTTAACTGGTCCTGTTCAGTATTCACACAACTCCCAACCCATAGTCTCTTACTTCAGTTCTGTCAAGTTAGACAAGGTTTTGACCAAGTTCTGGGAAATTGAAGAAATACCCACAAAACACAATAACTCTGAAGATGAATGCTCTTGTGAAGAAAATTATACGACAACTACCCGTCGATTACCCAACGGCCGTTATCAGGTAAATCTTCCATTTCGATACACCCCAGTCGAGTTAGGAAACTCACGTCATGTTGCAATGGCTCAATATTTACGAAATGAGAAGAACTTAATGAAAAAACCCGAACTTAAGATAGAATATGATAACGTGCTTCAAGAATATATTAGCTTAGGCCATATGAAACCCATTAACTACAACCCAAACACATCTTCAAACACCCATTATTATTTACCCCATCATGCTGTTGTTAAACTCGATCGTGTTACAACAAAAGTTCGAGTTGTTTTTAATGCTTCAAGCAAAACATCTAATGGCAACAGCTTAAATGATGCTTTACATATTGGTCCCACCCTACAACAAGAGTTAGTTGTACTAATCTTGAAATGGCGTTTTTATAAAATAGTTTTTAATGCCAACATTACAAAAATGTACAGGCAAATTATGTTAAACCCAACCCACACACCCTTTCAACGTATTCTATTTCGTAAAAACGTCAACGAAACAATTCAAGATTATGAACTGCAAACAGTGACATTTGGTGTCAACTGTGCCCCGTGTTTAGCTATAAGAACTCTACACGAATTAGCTAAAGACATTCAAAATACCCACCCAATCGCATCGCAAGTATTGCGAAATAATATGTATGTAGACGATGTCTTAGCTGGAGGTCATACTGTTGAAGAAGCTCAAACCCAATTGATCGCAGCTCTTGAATCTGCTGGTTTTCCTTTAAGAAAGTGGATTTCCAATACCGAGGAATTACACAATTTACCCGAAGAACACCTACTCGATGTTGATTTACTCACCCTGCCAGAATCGAATAACGCATTAGATGGAATGCGAAGGCAGATACGTTTTTCTTTAGTGTACCCTCAATTGAAAGAAAATCAGCATACACAAAGCGAACTGTTTTATCAGATATCGCTCATCTATTTGACCCAGCTGGTTGGTTAGCACCAATTGTTATATCTGCCAAGATTATAATGCAACAAATTTGGCAAGACAATACAGCTTGGGATGAATGTCTTACACCACTCACCCTATTAAAATGGCACAAGTTTTTGCAGTTCTATGACAATATTAATAAAATTCGTATTCCAAGATGGATTAAATTTACACCTTCAGCAAAAATTGAGTTTCATGGTTTTTCAGATGCTTCTGAAAAAGCATACTCTGCAGTATTATATGCACGAGAGTCACCCATAGACGGTCCTAATACCGTAACCCTACTCTTCGCTAAGACGAGAGTTGCGCCAATCAAAGTTATCTCGTTACCAAAACTAGAACTTTGTGGTGCATTGTTGTTGGCAAATATGACACACAATTTAATCACCCAACTCAACTTACCCCTACATCAAACATACTTTTGGACAGACTCATCTATTGTTCTCGCCTGGCTCAATAAACAACCCAACTCCTGGAACACTTTTGTAGCAAACAGGGTTTCAACAATTTCAAGCACTGTAGGCGTTGACAACTGGAACCATGTTGCTTCGCATGATAACCCAGCCGATGTCGCTAGCCGAGGACGTAATGCCGATGAGTTGAAAGAAAACACATTATGGTGGAATGGTCCTGCATGGTTGAAAGGATCTGCTTCACAATGGCCAACAACAAATAAACCCTTTATAACTCAAGCTGAAGCTAAAATTAGTCAATCGTTTACTACAACAGTTAACCCTAACCCAGATATTTTGACACGTTTTTCAAAATTATCTAAAGCATTACGAGTTATGTCATATGTCTATCGATTTAGTGATCGCATTTCACCCAGTCAGTCAAAGAAAGACTGAACAAATTGCTAACCCACCCTAGTATTGAACTTAACGCTGTAGATATAAAAACAACCCAAGATAGACTTATTATTCTATGTCAAACTCAATACTTTAAGGACGAATATAATTGTCTAAAAAGAAAAACCCCTATATCCAAAAATAGTAACCTACTCACCCTAACTCCATATTTAGATTCTGCAAATATAATGCGTACAAACGGTCGACTGGCTAATTCCAACAGTTTGTCATATTCCGACACCCAATTTTATTACCCTATGCAAGTCCTTTTGCGAATTTTTAACCCAACACGTGCATTTTATAACCCTAGACGGCGGTAATCAACTTATGTTGAGAATAATAAGATCTGGTTATTGGATACCAAAACTTCAGAACTTAATCGGTTCTGTAGTTAACAAATGTATAGCATGCACAAAATATCGGAATAGACAAGTCACCCAGTCCATGGCAGCTTTAACCGCCAGAACGTACCCAACTGACAAGACCATTTCATAATGTTGGAGTTGATTTTGCCGGACCCTTCGACATTAGGTCGAGCATGTAGAATTACAAAAGGTTACGTTTGTGTTTTTGTTTGTTTCGCAACAAAAGCAATTCATTTGGAGCCCACATCTGACCTATCCACCCAAGCCTTTTTAGCAGCATTCGCTCGATTTTTTTCGAGGCGGGGATGCCCTGTCGCCATTTACTCAGATAATGGAACTAATTTCAGAGGAGCTAGAAAATTATTAAAACAAGAACGACAGGAATTTATTAAACAGCTAAAAGTTTCTGTTACATCTACTAACAGTTTTCAAAATTTGACGTGGCATTTCATACCCCCTGGTGCACCACACATGGGTGGTTTATGGGAAGCAGCTGTTAAGAGCTTTAAATCGCACCTTAAAAAGTTGAATACCCCAAAATATACTTTTGAGGATTTTGCTACACTTCTAGCAAGAATTGAAGGATGCCTTAATTCAAGCCCCTTAAGCCCGTCAAGTGAAACCCCTCAGGATCTAAACCCTTTAACCCCAGGTCACTTTTTAATTGGCTCACCCATTTTAACCCCTGCAGAACCCAATTTAAGTAATGAAAATATTACTCATGCAAATAGATGGCAAAAGTTGAAGATTCAACATCATTACTTTTGCAAAAGATGGAAGGATGAATATTTAAGAGAGCTTCATAAAAGACATAAGTGGAAAACCCCTAAACGTGAAGTTGAAACTGATAATATGGTAGTTATAAGACAAGACAACTTGGACGTGTGATCAAGACTTACCCTGGTTCTGATGGCAGAACTAGAGTCGTAGACATACGGACTTCCACTGGAACCCTCAAATGACCAATAACCAAAGTTGTTGTTTTACTCACAAATCTAATCTTGCTACTTAAACCCTAACCCACGATAATATAAGTAAATTATTTCAACTAACCACCTTACACTAACTTATAATAATTATAAATCATAATTAACAATTCATCCTAATCCAAAAACTAAGTATATTATACATATGTACATATAATCATGCATACACTTTTTATTTCAAAGAGAATGGCACCCAACAACAATTGACGTTCCCATCGTTCTCACCGTCACTCCGACCCGTCTCCAAACAAACCCAAGCGTGCCAATCGCAAGCAACATCCAAAACCCAAACGTCATTTTGGATGCGGCATTTGTCAAGCGGACCATAGTTTAACTGACTGCAAAAAGTTTACAAAATTAAATTTAACAGAAAAATATAAAACTACAGTCAGGCTACACTATTGTGTCAATTGTTTGGCGAGAAACCATCTAATTGGTGAATGCACAAGCAAGGCTCGTTGTCGCAAATGCAGTGGTAAACATCACTCAATATTACATGGCCCCGATCGGATATTGAAAGATTTACGAAAGGATCGTTCCGCATCACCCCCTAGTTCTAGCCGAACATCCGTACCCATACCGGCACCAAGAAGGTCATTGATCACGACGTCAGCCACCACATTGATACCCACCACTATGACAACAACATTCGTTCCCACAGTAGTGATTAAAGTGGTAATGGAACAAGGCCTGCTAGAGCAATATTGAATCCTAGCCTCACGAAGTCACGAGTTGCTATGTCATTTGTCAAGGACAGTTGGTTAAATCCATTTAAAATTGATAATGACATTTACGTCAAGGTTTTGATCGCCCCCAACATACAATCGAATGTGCGATATGAAGTTTGTATGCAGGTAGTAAACGACCTACCAAAAACCCCTTACCCAAAAGCCATTGACGAAGCGGTCAAGCATAAGGTATGCAGAATCTTACTTGCCGAATCTATATACCAGCATTCTGCAGCCCAATGTGATTCACATTGACAGTGGATCATTAATTGCGCAGGACTCCACTCTTGGCTGGTTGATCATGGGATCACTTACGCATTAAATAATTGATGAAGTATTTTAAATACATTTATTACCGATTACTCTACCCCACACTTGAACATATCAAAATAATTGTTTGTTTTATTCACAGATTGCCTGGCACGGGAGAATGTTCACCTCAGTGAACAATAAAAACATCCCCATCCCTGATATGAATCATGATCCACACCCCCAACTGCAGCCAACTTCAGTTTCATTATATGTACCTATAAGGAGAAACATAAACATAAAAATAACAACACAACACATCCAACCTTTAACAAAAGCACAAGTGAACTCAGTGAAACAAGTGAAAAGTGAAATATACTTATTTATAATTTATTTATTAATATTATAAATTAACTTAAACCCTTAAACTTAGAACTTAAAAATACATAAACTTACCCTATATACTTACCCTAAACCCCATGTATATAATAATTCAATAATTACATTAATACATAAAGAAGTTCAATAAATACATAGAATTTATAACGTTTATGAAAATTCCTCGGAGTTGTTATTTACTAAATTTACCCTTATTATCCTATCCCTCTAACCCGTAAAAACATCATCTAAAACATCGTCTATATCATCCTTTACATAATCGAAGTTTTCTTGGCTTACTATAATTTTGTTCGTGAAATGTTTTAGTAATCGACACAAATCATTATAAAGTTTAAAGCATTGTCTGCTTCAAATGCCAAATTCACCCTTTGCACTTCTCCTAAAACCGAACTTAAGTACGTAAGATAAATAAAGTTGTTGTTATCATTGTACATTTCTTTAAGAAGTGAAGAAACAAACCCTTTAGCATTAACAACATTAAAATGGGTTTTGAGTTCCAGCCACATATTTACTATTCGCTTAACAGCCTTTTCAATAGAAAGCCATCTGGTATTTGACACCCTCGTCACTTTATGTGGGTTATTTTCGTCATCATTAATTAATTTGTAAATTTTTAAATAAACTTTTTGTCCTACGGTTGAGTAAGCAAACCAATTATGTGTTTCTTTTATTAAGAATTCCAAATTATTCGGAAAGTGCTTGTCTGTAGCAGAGCACACGGCTAACTGAAGTGAGTGGCAAACATATCGAAACAGCATTAAATTTTCCAAGTTGTACTTATATTTTATTTTTCGATATAGTCCATTGTTTACTCCGGTCATGACAGAGGCGTTATCAGTGCCAATTGCAATAAGTTTGTTTAATTTAATTCCAAAGTTATATGGAAAACGTTCTAAAGCTTCCAGCAAGGCATCAGCATTCCATTCCACCAAATCTATTAAGCCAAGAAAAGTGCTGACAAATTGTTTTTTTTAAGAACTGTAATATCGGATGACTACTCCCAAAAGCTTTTCCACCGAAATATCGGTCCCTTCATCCAAAATTAAACTGAAGTGTGTATTTTGTATATCCTTCAATAAGTCTTCTATAAAATGTGGGCCCAAAACATTATTATTTATGTTAGCAAATTTGGTACGATGCAATGAAAAATTGGAGGCTTTGCTGTCACAAAATTCTGTGTTGCAAACTTCAGACAAATGATTTACGGCCAGAAATGATGAATGAACGGTCACATATAGAGAAATTCGACCCTGGGCTTTTTGTTTTTCATTTGCATTTTTTGAGGCAAATGATAATTGTGGCTGTGAAACTTGTAGTCCATTAAAAGGCTATATCGCTTTTTTATGCTTTAAGGTTTTTGTATGACGATTTAAATCAGCATACCGTGCTCCAATTTCTGTTTTCCAATACGAACAAGATGCTTTTAAGACATCTCGTGTTGGGCGCAACCATTTCTTAAAAAGAGCTTTCCCAAGCTTTTCGATATTTTTGAATATTGGGATCCATCTAAAATATTTCAAAATAGATTCACTACAAAAACTAATATGTAAAAAAGCATACTTACTTAAGTTTTGATATTTTTTGTTTGGATTTATGTATATTTCTTTACTTTTTCTGATTGAGAAGTAGTATTTCTTTTAATTTTTGGTTATAATTATTTTTTTGATTTTTTTTTTCATAAAATACCGTTGCTTTCTATTGAATTAATGTTGTATCCAATGTATATTTATATATATGCGCAAAGCGAACTGTCAAGCAGCAGCCAAGTGTAATGAAATAAGACGACAATCAAACGAAAAAAACACAAGTGATAATAGTGTAAAAGATAAACAACATTTGACAGTTACAAAACAAGTGAAGAAAAAATGATCAGCTGGCGCTTCGAACGTACCTGATACAGTAATATACGGTTGTATCACAATAAAAAACAATGTACATAAAGCTAAGTTTAGACGATATGTTGAATCAGCAGCCATATGATTAAAATAAGCAGCAAATTCCTATGTCATATGTTAGACGTTTACACGATATGTTGAAAGTAGCAAATTTTTTGATGTCAGCATATGTCAGCAAATGAAATGTCAACATAAGAGTTAGCATACGATTTTTGTGTTTATACGATATGTTGAATTGTATGTGGTGCTACATATGCTGAGTCGTATAAACATTTGTTTGTGAAATTATTCAGTTTGACAACATTTTTTAATTATTATTCAACTTCTGTATTTTATGTGTTATTTTTGAAATAAAATTAAATAATAAAAATATTTATAAAAATATAATAAAAAAAACGTGGGAGGAAATTGGTCTTGCTATTGCTTGTACAGTGCTGATTTTGGATGACGATGAAGTGGAATTAAAAGCAAAAAGACGCAGAGTTTGGCAAAAGAAATGGGTAGAACGACGAGAGGAAGAAAGTTATTGTGTAAAATTATACAAGGAATTGGTATAAAAAATAGAGCATATTTTATTGTAAAAAACAGCAATAATAATAAATGATAAAATATTGCAGAACTTACCAACAAAATCGAGCTAAATTATACACTAAATATGCAAATAATGCACGAAAACATGTAAAACATTTATAATAATTTATTGTTTATTTCCAGAGACCTATGTGGATAAATTTAAACAATGCCGTCGGCCACTATATTGCGTTTTGTGTTCTTGTGTGTGTATGTTTGTAGGTAGATATGCAAGAAGAAGTGTATTTACATAAAAAAAACTATCGGCGGCTGGGCTTAAAGGTCGTGATACACTATCCTACACAATTGGAAAATCTGACCGATTTCTATCACACTCAAAAAAATCGCAACAAAGTATGTCATAGGTGCCACACTAGTACACAAAAAAGATGCAAAAACATATGTTTTTGTTAATGTAAACAAATGCAGTTTACCGCCAATCAAATAAATATTTGTGTTCAATTATTATGTTGATATATGTGAATATAATAAATTGTATAAACTATACAAACAATTAAAAAATGTTAAACGTCTGTTCTTTAGATTATAATTAGTGATTTAAATCAATGTAGCCGATATTGTTGTTTTCTTATCAGCTTTATTAGAAAATACAACTCTGATCGCATAGACACTATGGCATATGCATATGAATTTGCCATATGATGAAAAGCTTGCATACGCTTTTCAACAAATAACATATCTGTCAACATACGCAGGAAATTTTTCAAACACTAATAATATGCTGTTTACACGATATGCTAAAATTACCAACATACGTTTGTTGGCATTGTTAACAAAGTGTTAGCAAATGTTGTTAAACATACGTATGCTGAAAAAATTTTGCGTTTACACAATATGTAAGCACTTGTAACAAATTTTTCAGCATAAATATGTTGATTCAACATATCGTCTATACCATGGTGAAATTAAATACAAGGTGACAGCATAGCGCCAGCTGATTATTTT
This sequence comes from Bellardia bayeri, assembly GCA_950370525.1. Classification (NCBI taxonomy): domain Eukaryota; kingdom Metazoa; phylum Arthropoda; class Insecta; order Diptera; family Calliphoridae; genus Bellardia; species Bellardia bayeri. The sequence goes on along the minus strand of OX493264.1, from coordinate 51,209,571 downwards.
TTGCTCTGTTCATGGTGAAATTGAAAATGTCAAAAAGTTGTTTAAAAAAAGTCAAAGTTTATATAAAAACGTTACAAAATTATTTTGTTTTTGAAAAATTGAGTTTTTTCGCCGTTTTATCTGCGTAAAATAGCTTAAAAGTGTTAAAAAAACTATATTATATTAAATAGTGTGTTTGTTTTTTGAGTTGTTTTACTAAAAATGTTAGTTTTTTTCTGTAAGATAAATGTTAAGATTCCTCTTTAAAAGTGATTTTTTTTTTTGCTGCAGAAAAATGCGTTGTTGCATCTTATGCCGTAAAAAAGAAGTAGCTGGAAGTGGTACTTTCTTTAAGGTTCCTAAAGACCCAAGAAAAAGAGAACAGTGGAGTAAGTTATGCCAAAAGAATCTTACTCCAAGCAGCTTTATTTCCAATAAAGCCAGTTCGAGAACACACTATAAATTTTTTTTTTATTATGTATATTTCCAATCTTTTATTTTAAAATTTCAATAAAAATAAAAACTTTTTTGGAAGAATAAGACTGCATTAATTTTAATTAAAACATTATTATTAGAGGGTTCCTTAATGGTGGGCAAACTGAAAATAGCCTTAACCACATTAAAGTTGACCTCTTTGAGAGACATGTTGTACGCGTAGCGGGAAGAATTAATTTCGGGTATATAGAAATCTGGATTTGATTTCTCCTGAAAACCTCTGGACAAAGAATCGACCACGATAGGAAAACTAAAAAATAAAGTAGCCTGTATTAACAAAATTATACAAATCTGTTATTTAAATGGCCTCACTATTGGCATCATCAGGTAGGGGAGAAAAAGGTTGTGAATCTTCTTCATCACTGCTGGAAAAGTAATCACTTTCATCCTGTTTCAGAGGTAATTTCATAATTTTCATAGCAGAAGTCTTAATTGCCAATATATCAGCCAATTGTTCACCTTTCGAGCATACTGTTCGCGTGGCAAGAGGGAAACACAGATACGACTAGAATTTCCTCATTAATCAAAATGCCCCGAACAAAATCATCACGAGTTTCGAAATTGTTTAAGAAAATAAAATAAACAATTTTTCACTACTATTGTTTTCTGTTTTTATCCATGTTTGTATGTTTGTTTTCTTTATTTTATGCCAGATGTTTTTGACAGTAACGAAAGTATTACACAAACAAAAATGCCTGTTGTTCTTGCCTTGTTGTAATTGTTGTAGCAATGCTGTCACCTTGTATTTAATTTCACCATGGTCTATACCTAGCTTAATAAAAAAAATTATTTTTACCCAAATAAATCTTTCAATTCTTTGATTGAAAGTAGCAAAAAAAAAAAAAAACAAACAAACAAAAAGAAACACATTTTCCTTCAGCGCTACTACCATACAAAATATTTCTAGTAGCAACCAGATCAGAAAATGAAAATTTTTCATTTGCAGTATATTTACTACTAGAACACACGCATACTTTTTAGAGTTTACTACCGAACCATAAACCATGCAAAGAAATATGTAGTAACTTGAAAAACCACTAACAGCTAGCAATATGCGAAATCGAAAAAAACAAACTAAACAACTATGGCACATGAAAAATAAATACTGGCAAACATATGAAGTTGAAATATGTAAAAAACGAAATTGTCCGCAGTTGAAAATGTTTAAAACGAAACTGTGCATATATGTATACGATTTTTTCGCCGCATAAATAAACTATTTTCGTCGCATATGTGGAATATTTACGCCGCATTGTGCAGAAAACTGGGAAAAAACTAAAAATAAGAAAAGGTTCATACACAGTGATGCCAACTTTTTAAGAGCAAAAAGCACTTTAAAATTTAAAAAAGCACTATTTCGAGGTAAAAAAAGCGTAAAAAAGCACTAAGCCACTTTTCAATTTAATCGACAATTTAACACAAAACAAGTTAACTTGGGCATTATTTACTGTCCAATATATATGTAAAGAAATAGCGAGGGAGTTGTTGGGGGACAATTTTCGTACATAAATTTAATTAACACAATTTTTGAGGTGTTCAAAAATACAAATCAAAATCAGGGACCAAAAATAACAATTATTCTAGAATTTTCAAAAGAAAAAGCAACCACAAGGAAATATCGGAGAGCCAAGTCAAGCACACCGTATTAATTGTTTTTAACTATATTAAAAATAATATGATTTTTAAATTCTTGATTTTTATTTTTTTTTGTCAGAAATAATTGTCAGATTAGAAAAAAGTTTTTATAAGTACATGGTATATATGTACATAACTTAAAAGCAAATAATAAATATACATACGTATTTACATTTGTATATATGTACAAAGTTTTAAATGAATTATTAAAAAATAATTATTATCATCTTCAATAAAAATAATGTCATCCAAATCATTTGGATCATCTTCAGTTGAATTGGGCCATAAAACACTTTTTAAGTAATATTTTGATTTTTTGTAGGTTTCATTGGAAGAAATATCTCTGCAGACATTAGGTGGTAGAGTGTAATAATTGCAGCATGAATTATGCCGACGAAGTCCATATTTAATGTGAAGAATTGAATTAACAGAATTCAAGGACAATCGGTTTCTTATTTTAGATTTACTTTAGTTCATCGAACTAAAAGTTCTTTCAACTTCCGCGTTAGAATATGGCAAACTGAAAATCCTTAATACAAAATTGGACAAATCTAAAAATGGATATTGTCCTATTGAATCCTTAAAATCGTTGACTTCTATCCAAAAAAGATCTGTTCGTTGTTTATTTTTCCATTCACAATTCTTAATATTTTCTAAGGAATTTTCTTTTTGGAAACAGTATCCACATTTTCAATAAAATGTTTAACGAAAACAATTACATCGTTTTTATTATGGTTACTAAATATGTCAACACTAAATAGTGCAACTTTTTGTAAAATTTCCAAATTGCTAGGAAGCCTAGCTCTAATTTCGTAAATAAGGTTTTTGGTAAAATGAATACAACTTTTTTTATCACTATCTTTTCATCATCTGAAATCTTCAAATCTTTATATGCCTTTTTAAAAATGTACCCCAAATAGCAAAATTCATCTGTTCACCTCAGTGAACAATAAAAACATCCCCATCCCTGATGTGAATCATGATCCACACCCCCAACTGCAGCCAACTTCAGTTTCATTATATGTACCTATAAAGAGAAACAAACATAAAAATAATAACACAACACATCCAACCTTTAACAAAAGCACAAGTGAACTCAGTGAAACAAGTGAAAAGTTAAATATACTTATTTATAATTTATTTATTAATATTATAAATTAACTTAAACCCTTAAACTTAGAACTTAAAAATACATAAACTTACCCTATATACTTACCCTAAACCCCATGTATAAGTTAACTAACCTGATAAATGAAATCTTTTTACTCGTTGTTGCTACGCAAAACGGTGGTTGAAATTTTGGCAGAAGGAAAGAAAATAATAATGAATGAAAAAACAGTTGTTATGATGAAAAAATTCATTCACCTCTTTCCCTTTCATTCATATTTTTTTGAAATTTGCTGTCTTCTTTTTATTGATTGCAAGTTCCGTTATAATTGCACGATCAAGTTGCTTAATAAGTGAATAACAGGCAATAAGGAAATTCCATTCATATTCTTTCTTTTCATTTACTACTAGAGTAAATTTTTCTATTTTTAGTTCAGTTAGTTTTTTGATCTCAAAAGAGTTCGTTGTTCGAACATTAAAAATAAAAATGTAACAAAATCCAAAATTGTAAAATAATGAAAAAATTGTGAAGAAACAATGTTAAATTTAAATTAACTTTTTTTAAAAAAAAAAAAAAAAAAAGGAAAAAAATAATTAAAAATTTAAATTGTATTAATTACTATTTAAACAAAATCAAATTTCACATAGTGAAAATTATTAAAAAAATTACTAAAAACTCTAAATAATAAATTAATTAAAATATTTTTGAAATAAAATAATCAAAAATTGAAAATTTAAATTGTATTAATTACTATTTAAACAAAATCAAATTTCACATAGTGAAAATTATTAAATAAATTACTAAAAACTCTAAATAATAAATTAATTAAAATATTTTTTAAATAAAATAATCAAAAATTGAAAATTAAAATTTAAATTGTATTAATTACTATTTAAACAAAATCAAATTTCACATAGTGAAAATTGTTGAATAAACTATATTAATAAAATTTCACATAGTGAAAATCTATTTTTTTTATAGAAATTATAACACTCAGATTAGTAAACAAATTACTAAGAACTCTAAAAAAATCTAAATTATAAATTAATTAAAATAATTTTTAAATAAAATAATCAAAAATTTAAAATTAAAATTTAAATTGTATTAATTACTATTTAAACAAAATCTAATTTCACATAGTGAAAATTATTAAATAAATTACTAAAAACTCTAAATAATAAATTAATTAAAATATTTTTTAAATAAAATAATCAAAAATTGAAAATTAAAATTTAAATTGTATTAATTACTATTTAAACAAAATCATATTTCACATAGTGAAAATTGTTGAATAAACTATATTAATAAAATTTCACATAGTGAAAATTAATTTTTTTTTATAGAAATTATGAAATTCAGATTAGTAAACAAATTACTAAGAACTCTAAGAAAATCTAAATTGTAAATTAATTAAAATAATTTTTAAATAAAATAATCAAAAATTGAAAATTAAAATTTAAATTGTATTAATTACTATTTAAACAAAATCAAATTTCACGTAGTCAAAATTATTAAATAAATTACTAAAAACTGTAAATAATAAATAATTATTGAATGAATTACTAAAAACTCTGAATAATAAATAAAAAAAGAGAATTCTAAATAATAAATAAATAAATTATATTAAATTTACTTCATTATCTTTCATTTACTCTAATGGGAAATTAACTTATATAATAATTGAATAATTACATTAATACATAAAGAAGTTCAATAAATACATAGAATTTATAACGTTTATGAAAATTCCTCGGAGTTGTTATTTACTAAATTTACCCTTATTATCCTATCCCTCTAACCCGTAAAAACATCATCTAAAACATCGTCTATATCATCCTTTACATAATCGAAGTTTTCTTGGCTTACTATAATTTTGTTCGTCAAATGTTTTAGTAATCGACACAAATCATTATAAAGTTTAAAGCATTGTCTGCTTCAAATGCCAAATTCACCCTTTGCACTTCTCCTAAAACCGAACTTAAGTACGCAAGATAAATAAAGTTGTTGTTATCATTGTACATTTATTTAAGAAGTGAAGAAACATACCCTTATCATTAACAACATTAAAATGGGTTTCCAGTTCCAGCCACATATTTACTATTCGCTTAACAGCCTTTTCAATAGAAAGCCATCTGGTATTTGACACCCTCGTCACTTTATGTGGGTTATTTTCGTCATCATTAATTAATTTGTAAATTTTTAAATAAACTTTTTGTCCTACGGTTGAGTAAGCAAACCAATTATGTGTTTCTTTTATTAAGAATTCCAAAGTATTCGGAAAGTGCTTGTCTGTAGCAGAGCACACGGCTAACTGAAGTGAGTGGGAAACTTATCGAAACAGCATTAAATTTTCCAAGTTGTACTTATATTTTATTTTTCGATATAGTCCATTGTTTACTCCGGTCATGACAGAGGCGTTATCAGTGCCAATTGCAATAAGTTTGTTTAATTTCATTCCAAAGTTATTTGGAAGACGTTCTAAACCTTCCAGCAAGGCATCAGCATTCCATTCCACCAAATCTATTAAGCCAAGAAAAGTGCTGACAAATTGTTTTTTGAAGAACTGTAATATCGGATGACTACTCCCAAAAGCTTTTCCACCGAAATATCGGTCCCTTAAGTCTTCTATAAAATGTGGGCCCAAAACATTATTATTTATGTTAGCACATTTGGTACGATGCAATGAAAAATTGGAGGCTTTGCTGTCACAAAATTCTGTGTTGCAAACTTCAGACAAATGATTTACGGCCAGAAATGATGAATGAACGGCCACATATAGAGAAAGTCGACCCTGGGCTTTTTGTTTTTCATTTGCATTTTTTGAGGCAAATGATAATTGTGGCTGTGAAACTTGTAGTCCATTAAAAGGCTATATCGCTTTTTTATGCTTTAAGGTTTTTGTATGACGATTTAAATCAGCATACCGTGCTCCAATTTCTGTTTTACAATACGAACAAGATGCTTTTAAGACATCTCGTGTTGGGCGCAACCATTTCTTCAAAAGAGCATCCCTTTCCCAAGCTTTTCGATATTTTTGAATATTGGGATCCATCTAAAATATTTCAAAATAGATTCACTACAAAAACTAATATGTAAAAAAGCATGCTTACTTAAGTTTTGATATTTTCTGTTTGGATTTATGTATATTTCTTTACTTTTTCTGATTGAGAAGTAGCATTTCTTTTAATTTTTTGTTATAATTATTTTTTTGATTTTTTTTTTCATAAAACACCGTTGCTTTCTATTGAATTAATGTTGTATCCAATGTATATTTATATATATGCGCAAAGCTAAACCAATTATACAACAAAAAGAACAACAGGGCTTTTTATTGTTGTTTTTTAATACGAACTGTCAACCAGCAGCCAAGTGTAATGAAATAAGAAGACAATCAAACGAAAAAAACACAAGTGATAATAGTGTAAAAGATAAACAACATTTGACAGTTACAAAACAAGTGAAGAAAAAATGATCAGCTGGCGCTTCGAACGTACCTGATACATTAATATACGGTTGTATCACAATAAAAAACAATGTACATAAAGCTAAGTTTAGACGATATGTTGAATCAGCATATATATGCTGACAGCCATATGATTAAAATAAGCAGCAAATTCCTATGTCATATCTTAGACGTTTACACGATATGTTGAAAGTAGCAAATTTTTTGATGTCAGCATATGTCAGCAAATGAAATGTCAACATAAGAGTTAGCATACGATTTTTGTGTTTATACGATATGTTGAATTGTATGTGGTGCTACATATGCTGAGTCATATAAACATTTGTTTGTGAAATTATTCAGTTTGACAACATTTTTTAATTATTATTCAACTTCTGTATTTTATGTGTTATTTTTGAAATAAAATTGAATAATAAAAATAATATCAATAAAAAAACATAAATGATGACGTGGGAGGAAATTGGTCCAGCTATTGCTTGTACAGTGCTGATTTTGGATGACGAGTGGAATTAAAAGCAAAAAGAGGCATTTATAATAATTTATTGTTTATTTCCAGAGACCTGTGTCGATTAATTTGAACAATGCCGCCGGCCACTATATTGCGTTTTGTGTGCTTGTGTGTGTATGTTTGTAGGTACATATGCAACAAGAAGTGTATTTACATAAAAAAAACTATCGGCGGCTGGGCTTAAAGGTCGTGATACACTATCCTACACAATTGGAAAATCTGACCGATTTCTATCACACTCAAAAAAAATCGCAACAAAGTATGTCATAGGTGCCACACTAGTACACAAAAAAGATGCAAAAACATATGTTTTTGTTAATGTAAACAAACGCAGTTTTCCGCCAATCAAATAAATATTTGTGTTCAATTATTGTGTTGATATATGTGAATATAATAAATTGTATAAACTATACAAATAATTAAAAAATGTTAAACGTCTGTTCTTTAGATTATAATTAGTGATTTAAATCAATAAAGCAGACATTATTGTTTTTTTATGAGCTTTATTAGAAAATACAACTCTGATCGCATAGACACTATCGCATATTCATATGAATTTGCCATATGCTGAAAAGCTTGCATACGCTTTTCAACAAATAACATATCTGTCAACATACGCAGGAAATTTGTCAAACACTAATAATATGCTGTTTACACGATATGCTAAAATTACCAACATACGTTTGTTGGCATTGTTAACAAAGTGTTAGCAAATGTTGTTAAACATACGTATGCTGAAAAAATTTTGCGTTTACACAATATGTAAGCACTTGCAACAAATTTTTTACCATAAATATATATAATTTTGCAGTGAATTACAGTTGCCATACTAAAATAATGTTTCTACACTTAACAAAATTGTTGCTGGATAATTAATTAATAAATTGTAAAAAAAAAAAAATTGTAAAAAGCACTAAAGGCACTAGTGAAAAATAGTGAAAAAGCACTAAGTTAGTGCTTTTTCGTAGTTTGGCACTACGCATAAAATTTTGGCGTTTTGAGGTATCAAAAAGCACCATAAATAGTGCCAAAAGCACTAAGTTGGCATCGCTGTTCATACATACAGTATATGTTGATTTGTGTGTATAAAATAATAATTTGTATAGAATTGTGTGTTATTAAGATAAGGAATTCAAGTACATGATGTCTTTTCATGGTAATGATATGTTTTTTTATACCCTTCATGAGAAGGATAATTTCATAAACAGATGGCGTTGATCAAACAAAGTGTTTAAGTGTTTTCTTAAACCGTAATATAAGTGTGTAAAAAGTTTTCGAAAACTTTAAGTGTATTCCTAAACCGTTGAAATAATCTATGTGGGTTATAGATTATTTTAAATCTTCCAAAGTTGAGGAAATTGGAAGATTATAATTTTAATTACTCCAATAGTAATTACTCCAATAGTAATTAAAATTATATAGGATTGAAAATAAAAAGACAGGGGTTAATAATTTCTTTGCAACGTTATAATATTATTTATTTATAGAAAATGTTTTACCTTTCAATATGAGTTACAGTTGTTACGGTGAGTATGTGTTTTATATGTAGGTATTTGAATGTAAATATATAAATGTATGTATAAATACAATGAATTTTGAGTGTATATGTAAGGATATAAAGATACCGAAATTGATGTTGTTTAGCCTGTTGCTAAGTGACAAGTGATTTCTTTTACATTATATATTTTAGTTTGAATATTTTGGGTTAGCAACAATTACAAAGAAATTTGGAACGTTTCCGTTATTATGTTGCTAGCAACATCAAATTGGTTGCATTATTAAGGTAATGCATAATATTTTTAGTTAACAATTCATATATAATTCATTAGTTATAAAGTTAATTTAAACAATACTTTTGAAATTCATAAATGGTAATAGTAATTCTTAATGGTAATTATTTTAATTTTACAAATTTCAATTTAAATATTACAATTTTTCAATTCTTAAGTACCAGGTTTATGATACATTATAAAATTCATTTATTGGGTTTATTGTCTAAACTTAAGATTAGACATGGCGCCGGCTCGGAGTTTGGCATTATTATTATTGACTAGTTACACACAACACGTTGGCCAGTGATTTTATGGCTTCGGCTAAGATGTGTGCATCAGGCTGTGGCACCTTGGATGGTTGTGCTGTTGATGATATTGTTGTTGACGATGTTGTTGACGATGACTCTGGTGCTGGAATTGACATTGCTGACGCTGGTGCTGACGTTGACGACTCTGATGTTGGAGTTGACGCTGTTGACTCTGGTGCTGATGTTGATGATGCTGGAGATGTGGTCTTCTAGGGCTTGGGGAACGGTGTTGAGACTTGGACGTCCTTCGGTCTGTCGTTGGTCTTGTTTGGTGCCGTTGTTGGCTACGTGACGGATGCAAAAACGTGTGATGTAGTTGGTCACATCTTTTGCACGCTCTCATGGAGGAACAAGAATTTAGGTTATGGCTTCTAGCCAAGCAATTTAAGCAGTAGCCCAAATTTCCCGCCTCTTCTCTACGGACATCTTTTTGAATTTCCAGCAGAACCGTAAGCCGTGGTACCCCTTGCATAATAAGCAATAAAATACCTCCAAGTTTCTAGGCTGGTGGCTGTTGTTGCTAATAGGATTACGACTTGGGCTGGTTATTCTTGTAGCCGTTAGTCTTCGGTTGGATCTGTGATTGATAAAATGGGATATAGCAGAAAAGACAAACAACTTAATTAGTTGAGGTTAAATTTTAATTGGAATCTGGAAAGGAGTACATTTATGTTATTAGTGGGAGATCGGGTTAGAGGTGGGTTATAAATATGAATTATACTTAATAATGACAAGAGATAAGTGTAGTATTATGAAGTAATAAACATAATTTTCGCTCAAAAAGGGTAGATAGCATAATTATACGATGGACCTAGTAATAACTCCAGAGCGTATTCTTACGTCGGCAATGCGTACATTATTATCTGAACCAACATAAGTTTTATCTATTATTCCTAACCGCCATTCATGCGGTGGCTATAAATCATCTATTACGACAACTAAATCTCCAACTTGTAAATTTCGCGAGGGGTGTCTCCATTTATATCGTTCGACTTTAAATATTCATCCTTCCACCTTATGGAGAACTGGTGGTGAATAACTTTTACCTTCTCCCATCTGATAATCAGAGACATATTCTGGTAGTTTGGTTCCGGAAAAGCCATTAAGGGGGCTCCTCTCAGAAAGTGTTAATGCCGTCATATCTGACGGATATTCCGACAGGGCAGAAAGTGAACGCGAATTTAAAACACCTTCTATTCTACCCAATATAGTAGAAAATTAGTCGAAAGTAAACTTATGAGGTCCGACTATTCTTTTAAAGTGAAATTTAAAACTTTTCACTACGGCTTCTCATAAGCCGCCCAAGTGGGGAGCGTGTGGTGGGATGAATTTCCATTCGAATCCGTGAGTAATATACTGTTGAGGTATGTCATTAGCTGTGGTTTTAACAAAAATTGAAAACTCTCGTTCGAGTGCTTTACTAGCCCCGACAAAGTTTTTTCCGTTGTCGGTTATTACCCTGTAAGGTAGGCCCCGCCTCCCGACAAATCCCGCAAACGCAGCTTGAAAAGCAGCTGAGGACAGATCAGAGCACAGCTCTAAATGGACAGCTTTCGTACTGAAACAAACAAATACGCTTACATATCCCTTAACGTAAGTAGCTTTACGCAAAGTTGAAGTTTTAATCTCAAAAGGGCCGGCAAAATCTATGCCTGTAACTTAAAAAGGTAAAGACAGGGGGTAAAGGGGCCATTATCTGAGTACATGGCTGCTGTTTGTTAATAATGCAAGTTTTAATCTAAAAATCAAAAATTCTGTTTAAGCAAGTCTACACATTTGACCGCATTCTGCGTGGGCTAGAAAATTATGAATGTACTTGAGGTAAAGATTTTTTTTAAATATATTTTTTTTATTATTGAATCTTTCTTATCGAAATTTACAATATGTATTCAAATCTTAATTCTACTTGTTGTTTGTTAGTTGTTACCAATGTAACCACTAACTGCTGTATTCAAATTTTAAAAATGTCTTCTAGTTAGGCTCAAAGTATCGGTTCTTTTTAGCCTCTGGTGACTTTCGAACTGAAGCAGACCCCGAGCGAGGTAGTTAGGGTGGGCCATTAGTTTATCGATGTAGCTAGTTGAATATTTTTTAATTTCTTCCCTTATTCACCTTAAATTTATTATAAAAACGAAAAACATAGCATAAAACGCGTAACGCTCTATTATACGAAGAAAAATGCATAAGAATATCATTTTCTTCTGTTTCGACATGAAGGGATTGAGTTTCTACACTTTTCGGTGCGTTTCCCAATGGATTCCGATTAGGCCATTCTGATTTAGGTTTGTTCATCCATGGAGGCCCATGCCACCAGAGGGTGTTATTGGCCAGATCTTGAGGCCTACATCCACGGGTTCCGATTTGCAACGTATGTTTCCCATGATGACGGTGGTTTGGAAAGCCATTCTAACCCAATGGAAGAATCGGTCCACAAGAATATTTGTTTGACCTCTAATTTCAGAGATGAACAAACGTAATCTACAAGATTTGCCAATAAAACCGCTCCATTGAGCTCAAGGCGAGGGAGACAGATTGTCTTAATGGGCGCTACCTTACTTTTGCCTATTATTAAGTTCGTAAACGTGTTGCAATTTTGAGTTTGAGACCGAATGTAAACGGTTGCGCAATATGCTGATTTTTAGGCATCAGAAAATTCATGAATTTGAATATTATCTGATGGCATATACTGTAACCATCGAGGTATGGAAATTGATTCTATGTGTGAAAGATCATGAACCAAATTATTCCATTTTTGAAGTGATTCTAAAGAAACTTCATCGTCCCATTGAAGGCCCTCTAGCCATAATTGTTGCATTAGCAGCTCGAATAGCTATGGGTGCAAGCCATCCGGCCGGATCAAACAGTTTTGCAACTGACGATAAAATCTGACGCTTATAGATTTTCGTCGACTGTTCCATTGAAGAAAAACTGTATGAAAATGAATCTGTTAGTGCATTCCACTTAATGCCAAGGGTTTTCGAAGCAATTGTTTCTTGAACCCGGAGAAAGTCCAGATCATATAAATCTTCTTTGGGTAAATGTTTGAGTAATTCTGTGTCAACTCTGACCTTCGTTTTTTTATGGTGTGGGTGTATAACTGCATGATGTAGTAGATAAAATGACTTGAATTTGGCTTCAACTACGAGTTCATGTGAATGGGTTTCGGTCATGTGTCCGAGTTCTAAATATTAATTTAGAACAGCATGATATTGAGCTTTGAGATCTGGGTTTTTAGATAAAGTTTTTTCCATTTGAGAGTATTGAGCTAATGCTATGAATCGAGAAAAACCTAACCAAATTTTGTCTGGAAATTCAGGTTTAAACGGCAATCTTACAATATGTCTACCGTTTTCATCACGAGATGTACTTTGACTATAAAAGTCTTCGCAAAAATCATGTTCTTCTGAGTTTAAATGAGGTTTGGGAACCTCTTCGTCTTCCCAAAACTTTCAGAGAATGTTATTAAGCTCTTGAGTTTCAGATGCATGAACAGTTGTTGTAAAAGAGTAAACTTCTTGGGTTTTCATTGGGCCACTAAGCACCCATCCAAAATTGGTATTATAAGCGGATGTTTGCCCGCAAATAATCTTCTTTATCCCTTCTATATTAAGGAAGTGTTCTTAATCATTCCCTAGGATTAAGTCTATTTGAGCGGACTGATTAAACGTTAAGTCAGCTAAATCTAGTTTTTCTAGTTCCGTCGATTGAGGCGTTTCAAACGAACAAGCTGGAAGTCTTTTTATCACCTTTGGTAAGACTATATCCGTAATCGGAATTCTGAGATCATATCTTTTAGCGTATAAGACTATTGTGCATTCTTTTGATGCAGTCTGTTTCTGACCGCCAATACCAACAATTTCAAAATGATTTTCTGATACGGCAATTGAAGACGATTTCGTATTTTTTCATTCAGAAATGATTTGGTCAAAATATTTGTTGAACTCATTAGAAAAAATAATTTCCATATTGTTCCAATAAGAAAAGGCGGTGTGCAAGAGGCGAAAATAGTCGTATACACTTAGGATTTTTATAGAAAAATCTCTCAATATCTAAATGATAAAAAAAGAATTTTTATACCTATCAACTGAAAAGTAGTAAGGGGTTGACAGTTGTCATTAAAGGCATTGAGTCCAGTGTTGAGACTAATGATATCAAGGAGGCCCTGCAAGAATTGGGCTACGAAATAAGAGCTGTAGTCAATATATTCAATAGGGATAAAATTCCTCAGCCAATGTTTAGAGTCGAGTTGGAGCCAGAGAAAAATAAACTACGAGGAAATGAAACTCACCCAATTTACTCAACACGAAACCTGTTAAATCGTAGAATAACCATTGAAGAACCTCTTAAAAGAAATAATCCTGTTCAATGTGCCAATTGTCAAGACATACATACTAAAAATTACTGTACATTGCGAACAGTGTGTGTGGCATGTGGAGACCTTCATTCTTCATCACAATGTGATATTCAAAAGAATGGTCTCAGTAGAAAATGTGGCAACTGTGGTGGCGATCATTCAGTCAACTACCGAGGGTGCCCAGTTTATAAGGAGCTACTGAACAGATTAAGAGAGAGGCAAAAGCTAATAAGAGGGAAAACTTCTGAAGTACCAGCTGACAAATTTGTAAACACCTATACAGCAGTCAATTCTGAAGTTCCGTTATTGAACAAAAATGCAGCCTCAACTCAATTAAATCTACAATCCACTCAAATTTAACAGCCTAAAAATGGAGCAGGTGCCTATGCCAATGTTTTGAGAATGGGTTACCAGCAATCTAGTGTTCCCCAAAATACGGGAGGGTTGGAAGCACTTATGCAGGCGCTTACCCAGAATATTACCTCTCTTAATCAAAATATGACAAACTTTATGTCATCCATGCAAAACACAATACAAGAGCTTTTAAGAGCGTAGAACCAAATGATACAAATCCTCTTAATGAAAAAATGAGTTATTTGAGAATATGTTTCTGGAATGAAAACGGTTTAAACCAACACAAATCATAGGTATCCCATTTCATGCACAATAAAAAAATCGACGTGCTATTGATTTCGGAAACTCATCTTACCAACAGGTATAACTTTTTTATTTCAGGTTATACATTATACGGTACAAATCATTCAGATGGTAAAGCACATGGTGGTACTGGCATTTTAATTAGAAATCGTTTGAAACATTATCCCCTAGATGAATTCTCAAAAGAATATATGCAGGCAACATCTATTCATCTCGAAAGTTTTGCTGGAGATTTAAATATAAGCGCGATATATTGCCCGCTACGCTTTTCAATGACAAAGGAGAAGTTTGAAGAATTCTTTAGCACGCTAGGAGGTCGCTTTCTGGCATGTGGCGACTATAATGCCAAACACACTTACTGGGGCTCTCGACTAATGAATCCCAGCGGTAGACAGCTTTATAAAGCATTAGTTGTTGTCCCCTGGACAACCAACATACTGGCCTACTGATCCTAAAATAATTCCTGATGTCATAGACTTTGCCATAACAAGAAATATAAATCGAAATTCAATATTTACAGAAATATCCTATGATTTATCTTCTGATCATTCCCTAATTATACTATCTTATTATGGGAGGCCTAACATTTCAAAAATTCATAATGAAACATATTACTTTAAAACAAATTGGCTTAAATACAAGAAATATATCAGCAGTCATATTCGCACAGATCTTTGTATTCAGTGTGAGGAAGATGTAGATAAGTGTGTCAATGACTTCACGTCATTAATGGTATCGGCTCTTAATCATTCTAAGAGTCAAACATTTCCTAGAACTAATATACACATTTCCAACTCAGATATTGAACGACTTCTTTTCGAAAAGAGAAAACTTAGAAGAGAATGGAAACAAAATAGATCACCTGCTGCAAAACAGAGCCTGTCTGCTGCTAGTAAAAATCTGAAAAAAGCCCTTCAATTGGAAGAGGATCGCAGAAATAGAAATTACATTCAAAGTTTGACAAATACCAAACATACAAATTTTTCCCTTTGGAAGGCAACGAAAAATATCAAGCCACCGGTAGAGGGGCAAAGCCCTTTAAGGAAAGCTGACGGTACTTGGGCTCGCAGTACAGAGGAAAAGGCTGCAATTTTTTCTGACCATCTAAATACATTCTTTCAACCAAACTTGAACTTGAAGAGCCACCTGTGTCAACATTATCTAATGATGACATATTAGCTATAAGCCCAGAAGACATTAAAGAAGTAATCAAGGATAATATAATATTTAGAAAATCATCTGGAAATGATTCAGTTACGCCTGCTATGATTAAAAACCTACCGAGTGTGGCAATAATTGTGTTGTCTATAATATTTAATGCGATCTTTAAACATGGAGTTTTCCCGACAAATTGGAAAACTTCTCCGATAATAATGATACCAAAGCCAGGTAAAGACTTCACCGTACCATCCTCCTATAGACCAACAAGCTTACTTCCTTGCTTATCTAAGCTATTCGAAAAGGTGTTCCAAAAGAAAATCATACCATTTTTAAATGAGAGAAATATAATCCCAGTTCATCAATTTGGTTTCCGCGAACGCCACGGAACAATTAAACAAGTTAATCGTATAACCGGAGAAATAAGAAAATCCTTTGAATTAAAGAAATATGGTTCAGCAATATTTCTGGATGTCGCTCAAGCCTTCGATAAAGTATGGCACAAAGGACTGGTATATAAAATAAAATGCTTGCTACGACAATGTACCAATAAACTATTGGAATCTTATCTATCGGACCGCTTATTTACAGTTAAGTACAACGATTACGTGACAAGAGAATATAGGATTGGAGCAGGAGTACCACAAGGAAGTGTTCTTGGACCTACCCTCTAATTGATTTACACCTCTGATTTGCCTACGTACGATATTAACTTTTTCTACATTTGCTGATGATACCGCAATTATTAGCTCGCATGAAAATCTATACATAGCATCTAGTATACTAGATAGCTATCTAATGTCTGTGGAACCATGGTTAAACAAATGGAGAATAAGAATAAATGAGTTAAAAAGCAAACATGTTACGTTCACATTGAGGAGGGGATGCTGTCCACCTGTCACACTTAACAATGTAAATATACCTCAGTCCGATTATGTTACATACCTTGGTATTCACTTAGATAGAAGACTTACTTGGCGTCGTCATATAGAAACCAAGAGACTTCACATGAAGTTAAAAGCATCATCAGTGACCAATCTAAGCTAAGCCTGGACTATAAATTCACCCTGTATAAAACCATTTTAAAACTAATTTGGACATATGGAATCCAATTGTGGGGAACTGCTAGTAATACCAGTATTGAAATTATACAGAGGGCCCAATCAAAAATTCTTAGGACCATGACGGGCGCACCTTGATACATAAAAATTAAAACATTCACAGAGATCTAGAAGTACCATTGGTAAAGGATGAATTCAGAAGGGTCCGCGAGAAGACATCAAAAAGCTACAAACCCACCCGAATCCGCTGGCTAGAACTCTAGCTCAGAGCCAGACGGAGTCGAGGCTTCGTAGAGCTTTACAGCCAATAGGAAATTAATGCTCTGTTAGAGAGTAATTAGATTTATTTTAGTTTTAAGATTTAAATACTTATTGTTAGGCCTAAGGAAATAAGGCAGATTCAATAAATAATATAAAGTTATAAAAAAAAAACTATATTGATATGAAAGTGACTATATTGACGACAGCAGGCAACACGACTGCAGGTTGTTGTCCATGCTGATTATTTCGTCGCTGTCAAATTAAACTAATTTCTATTTTTGTTGACGAGAAAACAAAAACAGTGTTGACCATATAGCAAAATGTGTAAAGTAAATTAAGTAAAATAAAAAGCAAAATACACAATTAAAATGTCATGATCATTTATGCGTCAAGAGTTGTTAAATGTATCAATTATATTATATTAATAATATTATATTTTATATTAATAAAAATGAGTGAAGTTTATTAGCATGTCTGGAATTATTGTGGTTATATGGTTTTTCATGTTTCATAAATAAAACGCTACTTTAAACCAAAATAAAAGCCTTAAGTGGCACCACTGAAATATAAATGGATTACTACAACAGCTTTTTATATTTTCATTGTTTTGTTTGATAAAAGTTTGTAAATGTTTTATTGTTTAAGATTTATTATTTTTAATGTTTTTATTTACTTTTTTGTTGTATTTAGTAATAGCTTCTATAAAATCAACAAACTTCTCTTCAGCCATTATGTTATTTAAAAAATTCGAAGAACAAATTTATTTTTTATTAAAACGTCAGAGTTCGGGATCAGCTGCTGACTATGTAGCTGTCGTTCTCAAAATAATTAATAATAATTAATAAAATTAATGTCGGTGTTGTAAAGTTCCAGAAACTAATGATCATCTTATTTTTAAATGTCCAGTGTTTGATCAATTAAGACCTAATTATAAATTTTTTGATTCTTTTGATGGCCTGAGGGATCTTTTGAGGTCGAAGGATTTTGACCTATACGGTAGTTTGTGTTCCTTTATAATGAAAATATTATCAATCAATAATTTTTATCAATTAACAATTTTTCTACAATTAATTAATTAATTAATTATGTGACATTTTCTTCTTCAAACAACTATTAATTTTTATCATCAATCAACAATTCATTTTATCATCAATCAACAATTCATTTTATCATCAATGAACAATTCATTTTATCATCAATCAACAATTCATTTTATCATCAATCAACACTTGTATACCCGGACCCTCGAGTGATACCCTGGAAATATAGGCTCTTAGGCCTGTCCAACCTGGAGACCTAAACTGTGTTTGGAGTCGAATTATATTAAAAAAAAAATAATAATAAAATTAATAATTAAGCATTTGCACTCGTGTAGCCTGCTGTCTCGAATGTATTTAATGCTAAACAATATTTATAGAGTTAAAAGGTTTAACAATTTTTGTAATACAGAGCTTTTATTTTTAAGAGATTCTATTTAAACTCAACATAGATAATACACTTAACATTTCTAGACAAGATTATAGCTGTAATAAGAGTATGAAATATTATATAACATATGAGTGGTTAGTGAGTAAAGAAATAAATTAATAAGTTTGGGTTAAAAATTATATTCTGTGTAAGTAGTATGTTTGTGTATGTTCGGTATTACTTTTTCCATACAAATCGCGGAGCATGCCTGGCTGGGAGTATGTGATTGGTAAATGATGAGTAGGAGGGGTGTGAGTAGGGTGTTTGAGGATTGTAGATGTGAGTAGGGTGTTTGAGGATGGGTGGGTGTGTTATGTTTTCCATCGTTGAGGTAATTGTTTTTTAAATAAGAAAGCGTTAAAATAAGTGTTGCGTTTTCCATCTTTGGTGCAAAATGTTTTGTTGAATGGTGTGTGTGTGTGTGCGTGTGTGTAAGTTAACTAACCAGATAAATGAAATCTTTTTACTCGTTGTTGCTACGCAAAACGGTGGTTAAAATTTTGGAAGAAGGAAAGAAAATAATAAGGAATGAAAAAACAGTTGCTATGATGAAAAAATTCATTCACCTCTTTCCCTTTCATTCATATTTTTTTGAAATTTGCTCTCTTCTTTTTATTGATTGCAAGTGCCGTTATAATTGCACGATCAAGTTGCTTAATAAGTGAATGAAAGGAAATAAGAAAATTCCATTCATATTCTTTCTTTTCATTTACTACTAGAGTAAATTTTTCTATTTTTGGTTCAGTTAGTTTTTGATCTCAGAAGGGTTCGTTGTTCGAACATTAAAAATAAAATAAAAGTAAAATAAAAGAGCTTGAGTATTTATAAATGTGGGATTAAAAATAAAAATGTAACAAAATCCAAAATTGTAAAATAATAAAAAATTGTGAAGAAACAATGTTAAATTTAAATTAGCTTTTAAAAAAAAATATAATTAAAAATTTAAATTGTATTAATTACTATTTGAAAAAATATTGATAACAATTCACATAGTGAAAATAAGTTAAAACTAAAGTTTTTTATAAAAATTATAAAATTCAAATTAGTTCGTTGTTCGAACATTAAAAATAAAAATATAACAAAATCCAAAATTGTAAAATAATGAAAAAATTGTGAAGGAACAATGTTAAATTTAAATTAACTTTTTAAAAAAAATATAATTAAAAATTTAAAATTGTATTAATTACTATTTGAAAAAATATTGATAAAATTTCACATATTTTCACAAGTTAAAACTAAAGTTTTTTATAAAAATTATAAAATTCAAATGGGCTCGTTGTTCGCACATTAAAAATAAAAATGGAACAAAATCCAAAATTGTAAAATAATAAAAAAATTATGAAGAAACAATGTTAAATTTAAATTAATTTTTAAAAAAAAAATATAATTAAAAATTTAAATTGTATTAATTACTATTTAAACAAAATCAAATTTCACATAGTGAAAATGACTGAAAAAACTATATTAATAAAATTTCACATAGTGAAAAACAAATTTTTTTATAGAAATTATAAAATTCAGCTTAGTAAACAAATTACTAGGAACTCTAAAAAAAATCTAAATTATAAATTAATTAAAATAATTTTTAAATAAAATAATCAAAAATTTAAATTGTATTAATTGCTATTTAAACAAAATCAAATTTCACATAGTGAAAATTATTGAAAAAAACTATATTAATAAAATTTCACATAGTGAAAAATAAATTTTTTTATAGAAATTATAAAATTCAGCTTAGTAAACAAATTACTAGAAACTCTAAAAAAAATCTAAATTATAAATTAATTAAAATAATTTTTAAATAAAATAATCAAAAATTGAAATTGTATTAATTGCTATTTAAACAAAATCAAATTTCACATAGTGAAAATTATTGAAAAAAACTATATTAATAAAATTTCACATAGTGAAAATTAATTTTTTTATAGAAATTATAAAATTCAGATTAGTAAACAAATTACTAAGAACTCTAAAAAAATCTAAATTATAAATTAATTAAAATAATTTTTAAATAAAATAATCAAAAATTGAAAATTAAAATTGTATTAATTACTATTTAAACAAAATCAAATTTCACATAGTGGAAATTATTAAATAAATTACTAAAAACTGTAAATATAAAATAATTATTGAATGAATTACTAAAACCTCTGAATAATAAATAAAAAAGAGAATTCTAAATAATAAATAAATAAATTATATTAAATTTACTTCATTACCTTTCATTTACTCTAATGGGAAATTAGACTAAATTAACTTGTAGAAAAGCATGTTTGTTATTTAAAAAATATGTGAATATTTTTAAATGTTTTTGTTGAATGATGTGTGTGCGTATGGCATGGATTACACAGGCCAACACTCAATTTGCTTCTTTGAATTTGTCAACTGATTTTAGTTAATTTGAGTGCGCTGAATTCAAATCTGTAATCAGTTTGTCTCTATCAGCTCTAGTTTCCATGATATAGCTTTTTATACCCTCCACTTATGACCGTCTGTCAATTTAAAAAAAAAAATTTTTTTCATCAAAATTTCTTATTTACAGTTATGGCAGTTGGCAAAAAAAACATTTATTCCGGAAAAACATTTTTGGTAACAGATTTTTTTCGTTTGAAAAGTATATTTTACCTTCCAGTCAACTTATAGGTATCAAACCGGTTCGCTTAAGATGTGCTATTATTATATTATTAATAAAAATGAGTGAAGTTTATTAGCATGTCTGGAATTATTGTGGTTATATGGTTTTTCATGTTTCATAAATAAAACGCTACTTTAAACCAAAATAAAAGCCTTAAGTGGCACCACTGAAATATAAATGGATTACTACAACAGCTTTTTATATTTTCATTGTTTTGTTTGATAAAAGTTTGTAAATGTTTTATTGTTTAAGATTTATTATTTTTAATGTTTTTATTTACTTTTTTGTTGTATTTAGTAATAGCTTCTATAAAATCAACAAACTTCTCTTCAGCCATTATGTTATTTAAAAAATTCGAAGAACAAATTTATTTTTTATTAAAACGTCAGAGTTCGGGATCAGCTGCTGACTATGTAGCTGTCGTTCTCAAAATAATTAATAATAATTAATAAAATTAATGTCGGTGTTGTAAAGTTCCAGAAACTAATGATCATCTTATTTTTAAATGTCCAGTGTTTGATCAATTAAGACCTAATTATAAATTTTTTGATTCTTTTGATGGCCTGAGGGATCTTTTGAGGTCGAAGGATTTTGACCTATACGGTAGTTTGTGTTCCTTTATAATGAAAATATTATCAATCAATAATTTTTATCAATTAACAATTTTTCTACAATTAATTAATTAATTAATTATGTGACATTTTCTTCTTCAAACAACTATTAATTTTTATCATCAATCAACAATTCATTTTATCATCAATCAACAATTCATTTTATCATCAATGAACAATTCATTTTATCATCAATCAACAATTCATTTTATCATCAATCAACACTTGTATACCCGGACCCTCGAGTGATACCCTGGAAATATAGGCTCTTAGGCCTGTCCAACCTGGAGACCTAAACTGTGTTTGGAGTCGAATTATATTAAAAAAAAAATAATAATAAAATTAATAATTAAGCATTTGCACTCGTGTAGCCTGCTGTCTCGAATGTATTTAATGCTAAACAATATTTATAGAGTTAAAAGGTTTAACAATTTTTGTAATACAGAGCTTTTATTTTTAAGAGATTCTATTTAAACTCAACATAGATAATACACTTAACATTTCTAGACAAGATTATAGCTGTAATAAGAGTATGAAATATTATATAACATATGAGTGGTTAGTGAGTAAAGAAATAAATTAATAAGTTTGGGTTAAAAATTATATTCTGTGTAAGTAGTATGTTTGTGTATGTTCGGTATTACTTTTTCCATACAAATCGCGGAGCATGCCTGGCTGGGAGTATGTGATTGGTAAATGATGAGTAGGAGGGGTGTGAGTAGGGTGTTTGAGGATTGTAGATGTGAGTAGGGTGTTTGAGGATGGGTGGGTGTGTTATGTTTTCCATCGTTGAGGTAATTGTTTTTTAAATAAGAAAGCGTTAAAATAAGTGTTGCGTTTTCCATCTTTGGTGCAAAATGTTTTGTTGAATGGTGTGTGTGTGTGTGCGTGTGTGTAAGTTAACTAACCAGATAAATGAAATCTTTTTACTCGTTGTTGCTACGCAAAACGGTGGTTAAAATTTTGGAAGAAGGAAAGAAAATAATAAGGAATGAAAAAACAGTTGCTATGATGAAAAAATTCATTCACCTCTTTCCCTTTCATTCATATTTTTTTGAAATTTGCTCTCTTCTTTTTATTGATTGCAAGTGCCGTTATAATTGCACGATCAAGTTGCTTAATAAGTGAATGAAAGGAAATAAGAAAATTCCATTCATATTCTTTCTTTTCATTTACTACTAGAGTAAATTTTTCTATTTTTGGTTCAGTTAGTTTTTGATCTCAGAAGGGTTCGTTGTTCGAACATTAAAAATAAAATAAAAGTAAAATAAAAGAGCTTGAGTATTTATAAATGTGGGATTAAAAATAAAAATGTAACAAAATCCAAAATTGTAAAATAATAAAAAATTGTGAAGAAACAATGTTAAATTTAAATTAGCTTTTAAAAAAAAATATAATTAAAAATTTAAATTGTATTAATTACTATTTGAAAAAATATTGATAACAATTCACATAGTGAAAATAAGTTAAAACTAAAGTTTTTTATAAAAATTATAAAATTCAAATTAGTTCGTTGTTCGAACATTAAAAATAAAAATATAACAAAATCCAAAATTGTAAAATAATGAAAAAATTGTGAAGGAACAATGTTAAATTTAAATTAACTTTTTAAAAAAAATATAATTAAAAATTTAAAATTGTATTAATTACTATTTGAAAAAATATTGATAAAATTTCACATATTTTCACAAGTTAAAACTAAAGTTTTTTATAAAAATTATAAAATTCAAATGGGCTCGTTGTTCGCACATTAAAAATAAAAATGGAACAAAATCCAAAATTGTAAAATAATAAAAAAATTATGAAGAAACAATGTTAAATTTAAATTAATTTTTAAAAAAAAAATATAATTAAAAATTTAAATTGTATTAATTACTATTTAAACAAAATCAAATTTCACATAGTGAAAATGACTGAAAAAACTATATTAATAAAATTTCACATAGTGAAAAACAAATTTTTTTATAGAAATTATAAAATTCAGCTTAGTAAACAAATTACTAGGAACTCTAAAAAAAATCTAAATTATAAATTAATTAAAATAATTTTTAAATAAAATAATCAAAAATTTAAATTGTATTAATTGCTATTTAAACAAAATCAAATTTCACATAGTGAAAATTATTGAAAAAAACTATATTAATAAAATTTCACATAGTGAAAAATAAATTTTTTTATAGAAATTATAAAATTCAGCTTAGTAAACAAATTACTAGAAACTCTAAAAAAAATCTAAATTATAAATTAATTAAAATAATTTTTAAATAAAATAATCAAAAATTGAAATTGTATTAATTGCTATTTAAACAAAATCAAATTTCACATAGTGAAAATTATTGAAAAAAACTATATTAATAAAATTTCACATAGTGAAAATTAATTTTTTTATAGAAATTATAAAATTCAGATTAGTAAACAAATTACTAAGAACTCTAAAAAAATCTAAATTATAAATTAATTAAAATAATTTTTAAATAAAATAATCAAAAATTGAAAATTAAAATTGTATTAATTACTATTTAAACAAAATCAAATTTCACATAGTGGAAATTATTAAATAAATTACTAAAAACTGTAAATATAAAATAATTATTGAATGAATTACTAAAACCTCTGAATAATAAATAAAAAAGAGAATTCTAAATAATAAATAAATAAATTATATTAAATTTACTTCATTACCTTTCATTTACTCTAATGGGAAATTAGACTAAATTAACTTGTAGAAAAGCATGTTTGTTATTTAAAAAATATGTGAATATTTTTAAATGTTTTTGTTGAATGATGTGTGTGCGTATGGCATGGATTACACAGGCCAACACTCAATTTGCTTCTTTGAATTTGTCAACTGATTTTAGTTAATTTGAGTGCGCTGAATTCAAATCTGTAATCAGTTTGTCTCTATCAGCTCTAGTTTCCATGATATAGCTTTTTATACCCTCCACTTATGACCGTCTGTCAATTTAAAAAAAAAAATTTTTTTCATCAAAATTTCTTATTTACAGTTATGGCAGTTGGCAAAAAAAACATTTATTCCGGAAAAACATTTTTGGTAACAGATTTTTTTCGTTTGAAAAGTATATTTTACCTTCCAGTCAACTTATAGGTATCAAACCGGTTCGCTTAAGATGTGCTTTTTTGATGAATTCGGTTAATTTAACTTAGTAACTCATTTAGTGGAGGGTATATACAATTCGGTACAAGCAGTTTCCGAAAATATTAGAGACAAACTGATTACAGATTTGAATTCAGCGCACCCAAATTAACTAGAATCAGTTGATAAATTCAAAGATTCAATTCAAAAATTTTCTTTAATTTTGTCGGGCTGTGTTATCTATTCAAACATATAAACTTAAAACCGCCATATGAACTGAAGATATTTGGCAGTTTTTGGGGATTTTGGGGTTTGGACTGTTAGGAAAAAAACACCAAATTTCTTATAAAATATAATTTCTCACAATCATGAGAATTTATACGAGTTTGGGATTAAAATAAAATAAGAAAGTTAATTATAAGAAAAATTATAATTATGTGGGTTATAAAGAGTGTGTGGTTGGGATTTAAGTGTGTAGGGATGTGAGCTCACCTTGTGTGTATGTTGTATGAGATGTGAGTGTGTATTCAGTGTAAATAAATTAGAATGTTATTGTTTCCGATTTCAATTTTAAATTATGATTTATTGTGTTTATATGTGTAAATTATTTTAGGTTTGAATGTGTAATTTTTGTATGTAAAATTATTTGAAAAATTTGATGTTCATAAGTTGATGGTTGAAAATAGAGTGAATTTTCTTATTTATAAGATAGAAAAGGAAACTTAACATAAATTAAATATACAACAACAATTCAATTTGGATAATTTTATAACAGTTTTTCATTTTGTTATCCACCATAATTATTCGTTACAATTTATAATTTTATTCACAATAGTTATTCGTTAAATTCATTATCTTATTCACAATATAAACTTAATGTAATAATAATAAAATTATAAATAAGTAGTAATAATAATTTAACATTTGGGTGTAATTCATTAATTAGTAATTGAAGTTTCTTTTATTAATGTTAAATTGTTTTATTTAATTATTGTCTAAACGCAAGTTTAGACATGGCGCCGGCCTTGGCTTTAGCCAACAGATGAGGCACGTTTACTGGCACACAAAACGTCGGCCAACGTTTTAATAGCTTGCGCCAGAATTAGGGAATCTGGTTGTGCTGGTGAGGTTACCGGTGGTTGTGTTGTAGGTTGTTGAGGTTTCTGCTGCTGATGATTTTGTCGTTGTTGTTGACGCTGTTGTTGATGTTGACGATGCTGTTGATGATGACGATGTTGTTGTTGTTGACGATGACGATGTTGACGCTGGTGCTCACGTTGTTGGAGATGTGGTCTTCTAGGGCTTGGGGAATGGTGTTGAGATCTGCTACGTCTTTGGGTTGCTTCCCGTTGACTTCTTTGTTGTTGAGGTAGATGTAGCAGTGTGTGATGCAGTTGGGCACACTTCATGCATGCACCCATAGACGTACATGAGTTCAGGTTATGGCTTCTTGCCAAACAATTAAAGCAATAGCCTAAATTGCTCACTATCTCTCGCCTCCTCTCTACCGTCATCTTGGCAAACTTCCGGCAGAATCTCAACCCGTGATAACCCTTGCATATTACGCAGTAAAAGACTTCTAGGTCACGAGGCTGTTGGCTGTTACTGTCGATGGGTTCACGGCTTGGGCTGGTTATTCTTGTAGCCGTTAGTCTCCGGTTGGATCTATGACTGATAAATGGGATATAACAGAAACACAAACAATTTGATTAGTTGATGTTACATTTAAATTGAAACCTGGAAAGAAGTACATTTATGTTCTTAGTGGGAGATAGGGTTAGAGTTGGTTTATAATTATGAGTTAAATTTAATAATGAGAAGAATTAAGTGTAATATAAAGTAATGTTAGATTTTAAACATCATTTTCGCTCAAAAAGGGTAGGTAGCATAATTTTACGATAGGTCGAGTGATAATTCCTGAAGAGGTTTTAAGGTCTACTGTTCTAACATTCGAGTCTGAACCAGGATAGACTTTTTCTACTCGTCCTAATCTCCATTCATAAGGGGGTTGTAAATCATCTATTACTACGACAAGATCTCCGATTTGTAAATTAGGAATTGAATTTCGCCACTTATATCTTTTATGCAATGATTTTAAATAATCTTCCTTCCATCGAATAGAGAATTGATGGTGAAGTGCTTTTAGTTTTTCCCATCTATTTATTAGGGACATATTTTGTAAATTTTGTTCTGGGAGAGCCATCAATGGGGCACCACGTAAAAAGTGGCCTGGAGTAAGCGCAGACATATCTGAAGGATCTTCGGAAAGAGCAGAAATAGGACGAGAATTGAGTACACCCTCTATACGAGTAAGAAGTGTTGAAAACTCTTCAAATGTAAATTTTTGAGCACCAGCTATTCGTTTCAAATGGAATTTGAAACTTTTCACGGCGGCTTCCCATAATCCGCCCATGTGAGGAGCATGAGGAGGGATGAATTTCCACTCAAACCCGTGTGTAATATATTTTTGAGATACATCTTTGGCAGTGTTTTTTACGAATGCAGTAAATTCACATTTAAGTATTCTACTTGCACCTAGAAAATTTCTACCATTATCGGTAACTACCCTTTTGGGGAGCCCCCGCCTCACAACGAAACGAGCGAATGCGGCTTGAAATGCGAATGAAGTTAAATCGGAACAGAGTTCCAAATGAACAGCCTTTGTGCTGAAGCAAACAAATACGCTAACATATGCTTTTATGGTCGAAGATTTTCGTAAAGATAACGTTTTAAGATCGAATGGGCCCGCGAAATCGATACCTGTAATCTGGAATGGGAGAGATAAATTACATCTTTCTGGTGGTAAAGGAGCCATTATCTGGGAACATGATTTCTGTTTATAGATAATGCATTGTTTGCAACGATGTATTATACTTTTTACTCTTGGTTTGAGTCTAGAAATATAAAATTCCGTTTGTATCATTCTACACATTAATGAGCTTTCAGCGTGAAATAGAATTTAGTGTAAGTTTTTTAGGTAAAGGTGGCAAATTCGAGAGTTGCCTGGTAATATTATGGGATATCGCTCATTATAGGAAAGAGATGACAACGATAATCGCCCATTTACTCTAAGCAGTGAGTTTGTATCTAGAAATGGATTTAGAGAAATTAGTGTACTTTTGTTGGGAATACAACGGTTGTTAGATAAACATTCATATTCCTCATAATAGAAGTGTTTCTGCGCTAAGAGTAAGAGTCTGGTTCTCACAAATGCTATTTCGGTTTGAGTTAAATTGCTCTCATAACATGAACGAATATTTTTAGAGGAATTGTTAAAAAATCTGTAAATAAAGCCTAAGACTCGTAGAGCTTTATTATATGATGAAAATCTTTTTAATATACCTTCATCTTCGATTTCTGAATGCAGAACTTGTGTTTCACTAGGGTTTTTGTCAATTTTTAAGGGATTTCTTTTCGGCCATTCAGTAGATGGTTTATTTAACCATGCTGGTCCATAGATTATTGATGGCAAGCTCTTGTGGTTTACATCCTCGTGTTCCTAGATCTGCTGGGTTATCGTGTGTTGGGACGTGTCTCCATGTAGCATCTGGTACCAAGCGATGTATTTGAGCTATACGATTTGCGACGTAAGTTTCCCATGTAGACGGGGTTTTCGACAGCCAACCAAGAACTATCGACGAATCAGTCCACAAGTGTATTTCTGTATTAGAAAATTTTAAAGAAGTTAAAACGTAGTTTACGAGATTTGCTAATAGAACAGCTCCATTGAGTTCGAGTCGAGGTAGACAAATAGTTTGTATGGGAGCTACTTTGGATTTTGCCACTAACAAATTTGAAAATGTGTTGTGTGTTTCGGTTTGGCATCGAATATATACAGTGGCACAATATGCTGCCTTCGAGGCATCGGCGAATCCATGTATTTGAATCAAATCTGTAGGAGTGTATTGTAGCCAACGAGGAATCGAGATCGTTTCTATGTGGGATAAATCTAAAACGAGGTTATTCCAATTTTGAATAGAATCTTTTGAAACTTCTTCATCCCAATCTAATCCTTCTAACCAGAGTTGTTGCATAAGTATTTTCCCTCTGATGACTATTGGTGCTAGCCATCCAGCAGGATCAAAAAGTTTTGCTACTGAGGATAATATTTGACGTTTTGTAATTTTGATTGATTGGTCGATTGGTGAGAAGCTGTATGAAAATGTATCTTTGAGTGCATTCCATCTTATACCTAGCGTTTTAGTTGAACTTGCTTCGTGAAATCGAAGGAAATCTTGATCATATAAAACATCCTTTTGTATATGAGAAAGTAATTGTGAGTCATTTGCAGTTACCTTTTTTAGAGGAAAGCCAGCAGAATTTAAGGTTTTAATGAGTTGATTTTGCGCTAAAAGTGTTTCTTCAATTGAGAATCCGCCAGAAAGTATATCGTCCACATACGTTTCGTTACGTAGAATTGAAGCAGCTTTAGGATATTTCGTTTCAGAATCGGACGCGAGCTGAAATAAAGTGCGAATTGCGAGGTAAGGGGCGCAATTAACTCCAAAGGTTACTGTTTTTAACTGGTAATCTTTAATAGGACCATTATTTTCGTTTTGAAATAGAATTTTCTGAAATGGTCTATTCGCTGGATGTACTAAGATTTGACGATACATTTTCTGTATATCGCCACTAAAAACATACTTATATTTTCTCCAATTCAATATGATTGTTATTAAATCGTTTTGCAGAGTGGGACCAGTATAAAGTACATCGTTGAGTGAAAACTGGGATTTTGTTTTTGTTGACGCGTTGAATACGACTCTTAATTTTGTTGTTTTGTGGTCTGGGCGTACAACAGCATGGTGTGGCAAGTAAAAAGATTCATATTTACCTTTAGCAATGATCTCATGGGATGGAGTTTCTTCCATGTGATCGAGTGTAAGATATTCATTCAAAACTGTTTTATATTGAGACTGTAGCTCGGGATCTTTTGCTAATGTTTTCTCCATTCTAGAGTACTGAGCTAAGGCAATGAAGCGAGAAGAGCCAAGAGAGACTTTCTCCGGGTATTCTACTTTGAAGGGTAATCTTACCATGTATCTGCCATTTTCTTGCCGAGTAGTTGTTTGGGAGTAAAAACTTTCACCGATTTCGTCATCCCTTGAGCTTAGGCGAGCTGCTGGAATTTCCTCTTGTTCCCAAAACATTTTTAAGAGATTATTTAGTTGGGATGTAACGGATGAGAGAACCGATGTTGAAAAGGTTTGAATTGTTTGCGTTGTCATAGGACCACTAATACTGTATTATAAGCCGAAGTGCGGCCACAAATGTTTTTCTTGATACCCTCGAGATTTATAAAATGCTCGTAGTCATTGCCAAGAATGAGATCTATTTGAGAGGATTTATTAAACGTTGGATCTGCTAGATCAAGTTTTTCAAGTTCAGGTGACTTTGGGATTGAAAAAGTGCAAGACGGGAGTTGCTTTGTGACTTTTGGCAAAACTATAGCCTTAATGGGAATTCGTAGATCATACCGTTTTGCATATAAAACGAATTCACACTCTTTGTTAGCCTCTTGTCTTTGTCCACCAATGCCAACAATTTCAAAATGGGATTTTTGGTATGGCAATTGTAGACGATTTCTTATCCTTTCTGTCAAAAATGTTCTTTGTGATCCGGGATCTATCAATGCTCGAATCGTAAAATATTCCCCTTTAAATTCTATCTGCATTAAAGACGTTCGCAACAGAATATTTTCGTTGCTGGTGGAGCAGTTAGCTTGAATTTGCCTTGACGTGTGAGGACATTCATTTTGATCTTCATTTTGTGATATTTGTGTACCGTTTGAAGAAGACTTTGGAATATTTTCGACTCTTATTTTTGAAATATCTTTTTGCTGTCTGTTTTCATTAATTTGTTGAACATTTGGTGATCTTTTCATATGTAATAGAGAGTGGTGATTTTTTTTGTAGTATAAGCAAGTATTTTTGCTTTTGCAATTCGATTTTATGTGGGAAGTACCTAAACAATTATTGCAAATTTTGTTCTTAAACACAAAATCAACTATTTGTTGTACAGTGAATGTTCGAAATTTGGGACAATTTCTGAGATTATGATTTTCAGAACATAATTTACATGTATAATTTAATTTTTCTTGTGACATGTATGTTTGAACATTTGAGTTATTTCCTTTATTAGACAGATTAAAACCATCCCTTGGAACTCTAAAACTGGCGAGTCGTTCTACAGTTTCATATCTATCAACGAGAAACTGTGACATTTGAGACCACTTTGGAAGCTCGCGAGGAGATGTGAGTGACTGCTCCCATTAAAGAGTGGAGTCGGGTAATTTCGTCGAGATTAAGCGAATTAAAATAGGGTCCCAACTTTCAACTTCTACCCCGAGGGTTCTTAACGTTGCGAGTGAATCGTTGACTGAAGATTGTATTCTTCTTATTGATTCGCTATCTTCGTTCTCTGCCGCTGGGATATTAAAGAGAATTTTGATCTGATTATCTACAAGAACACGTTTGTTCTCGTAGCGGGTTTTTAATAGATCAAAATTTTCATGAGATAATGGATAACGCTTAACTATGTCACCTGCTTCACCTCTCGTTTTGTTTCGAAGGTGATACAATTTAGTGACTGGAGATAATTTTGAGTGATTTATATATACGGCTGTGAACATGTCTCGAAACGCAGGCCATTGTTCATAACTGCCTTTAAATATTTTTGTATCACAAGGAGGGAGTTTTATGCAGTTACTTGAGTTGTCAGTGATAAATGTGGGATTTGGACCAGGATAACGAGATGTTGACTGAAACACCGAAATAGGAGACGTATCTATTCTACTAGCCTTTAGCATATCGTTGATTTGAGAATGGCAGTGATAATATGTTTCTGAGCAAATATTATACTCCTCTTTGGCCTTTGCCTTGAATTCAGTTTCAACTGATCCGTCTGATACCATTACCTTACGATATGAATCCTTTAAATTTACCCATTCTGAATCTAGTTCTCTTAACTTCACTTCAAGAATTGATTCATTGTGATCTTCCAACGTATTACTATTGAATGTGTCACAGATCTCAAGCAAATGACCACAATCAAACAGAAATTGTTCTTTATACAACGAATTGAAGGCTGAGGCAGTTGCTTCGGTTACGGAAGGCATTTTGAAAGGTAAATTTAAGGATCTTTAGTAATAAAGAAAGTTATTGAGTTTTCCGGGTCAAATTGCCAATTAGTTTTAAATTTTCAAGACTGCTCTGATATTGTACTAGATCTGTTGATCTAGTTAAGTGTTTAACCAATAGAAACTTAGCAATAGGTATGATACACTAACTTAAGTTTGGAAAAACAAAGAGAGAGATTTAGAGATTTTACTAGATATGGGTATCTAGTTTTAACTTTATTTATATAGTTGGGGATATTAGCTAAATAGCACTAGATTTGTAATATCTAGTTTCAATTTTATTTATGTAGTTGGGGCTATTTGAAAATTAGCACTAGATTTGGCTGTCTAGTTCCAATATTAAGTATATTTTGGGGCTACTACAGAAATAGCAATAGATTTTTTTATCTATTTAAATTTATTTTTGAGATTTGGGGCTATTTTAAATAGAAATATATTTTGTTATCTATTTAAATTTAAGTTTGAGATTTGGGGCTATTTTAAAATAGCAATAGATTTTGTTATCTATTTAAATTTAGGTTTGAGATTTGGAGCTAATTTAAAATAGCAATAGATTTTATCTATTTAAATTTAATTTTGAGATTTGGGGCTATTTTAAAATAGAAATAGATTTTGTTATCTATTTAAATTTAAGTTTGAGATTTGGGGCTATTTTGAAATAGAAATAGATTTTGTTATCTATTTAAATTTAATTTTGAGATTTGGGGCTATTTTAAAATAGCAATAGATTTTGTTATCTATTTAAATTTATTTTAAATATGAGATAAATTATAATATATGGTAACTTTAGAATTTATTTTAATAAGATTTATAAATTTTATTTAAATAATTGGAAAAATTTTTTTTTTTTTTTTAAATTTTCTTAATTATGAGAATTTATAAAATTTATTTCTAATATTATTCTGAGTTAAATTTTCAAAGGCAATAGAAATTTTATCTTTATCAGAACATGTTAATTGGTTAAGGGATATTACCCTGTTTAAATTTGTAGCGCACCAATCAATTAGAAAAGCTGAGATTACGTTTCTCTTATTTTATTCTCTTGGCTTTTTTCAACCAACATTGAGTAATCATTATTAAATATTTTTACTTTTTTAAGCGAAACAATATTTAAAGAGTTAGCGAGTTTAACAATTTTTGTAATACAGAGCTTTTATTTTTATGATATGGTTTTCAACTTAGCTAGATAACACAATTAACATTTCTTTTTTAGGCAATATTATAGCTGAAATAAGAGTATGAAATATTAAATTATGAGTGGGATTATTAGCGGTTAGTGGGTAAGAGTATAATATCTTTAATTGTATTTGAGTGTTTAGTTGTTAGTCGGTAAGAGAATTATTATTGTTAATTAAAATTGGCGAAAAAGAGCAAATAATCATTTTTAAATGCAATTATTTCTAAATTTGAAATCGGCTGTGTGTATTTGTGGCTGTAAATGTATTACCTACAATTACTTTTAATCTTATTTTATTTAAATAAAATAAAAACCACTATCGCAAGCAACACACAGTATTTCAATTCTATCCCGTAGCGAATTATTATATAAATGTTCGAAAAGGCCTGGCGTTTCCGTTATGGTTCTTCTTAAATTTTAAATAAGCTGTGTGTCCTTGTGGCTGTAAATGTATTACATACACTTACTTTTAATCTTATTTTATTTTTATATAAAATAAGCACCACTATCGCAATAACTCCACAGTATATTAAACTTGTCTTTTATCGAATCGTACATACCTACACTTCCAAGTGTAGTGTACCGTATGTGTTGTTATTTCTTAATTTTCTCTTCTTTGTTATTTTCGCTTTCCTTGTATTGTATTGATATGCATGTGCAAACAAAGAGTAAATAACACAGCGTTTTCAAACGCTTTCCTTGTATTGCATTGATATGCATGTGCAAACAAAGAGTAAATAACACAGCGTTTTCAAACGTTAAGAAATTCTATGAGAGTAAATTATAAGTAAACAGAATAATTCTTTAGGGTTGAAACTTTACGTTCTCAATTTATTCTATATTTATATATGTTTGTATGTATGTTAATCGTTGTGTAACTCTTTTCGTCTTATTTATATAAATGTTGGTTGGTATTTTTCATCTTCTCATGTTGTGTAAATTTAACTCATTGGGAAATTTTCTCTTTTTATTTTTTCTTTTCTTACCCACCAAACATTTAATTTTGATTGTATTTGATTATGTATAATTTTCATTTGTGTGAAATATTAATATGATATTTATATATATGTGCGAGTTTTATGTGAAAATTTGTATATATATAAATTGTATATAGTTAGTATTTTATGCGTAATGAATTGTGCAATTATTGCTCTTTAAATTTTTTATTTGTGTGTGTGAAAATTTTGTATGTGATATAGATTTATGTTTAATTTTATTTATTTTTAGATGTGTGAAATTTTTGTATTTGATATGGAAATTTCATGTAAATGTATTGTTTATTTGAGAATTGTGTTTAATTTTTGTGTATTCATTTTGTATATGTAAATTGTGTTGTGAAAATTATATTAACTGTTTGTTGGGTTTCTTGGATAAAATTGTTTTCTTTTCTTTATATTCTAGTTCTTATGTGTTCACCCAACAAACAGTTGTTATTACTTTTTAAATTTTCGTTTTCCTGTTGAATATATTTATATATTTTTTCTTTATATGTAATTAAATGTTATGTGTGGAATAATTGTTGTATGTGTATATATGTATATGTTGATTGTGTAATTTATTTTCTTTTTGTAAATTTATGTGTATATTTTAAATTGTGTTTGAAAATATTGTTTTCTGATATGAAATTTCATTTGTTTAAAATTGTTCGGTGGTTTATTTTCATGTAATGGGACTAATCACATAAATAATTATTTACATACCATCTTTACTTGTATATAGATTCCGTTTTTCTCTGTTCTTCCTTCTTGTTTTCGTTACATGTTTATTAAACAAGAAGGAAGAACAGAGAAAAACGGAATCTATATACAAGTAAAGATGGTATGTAAATAATTATTTATGTGATTAGTCCCATTACATGAAAATAAACCACCGAAAAATTTTAAACAAATGAAATTTCATATCAGAAAACAATATTTTCAAACACAATTTAAAATATACACATAAATTTACCTTTGGAATTTCACGGAATTTTAACGGGATAATTTTTGTTTGTTTCTTTATCTTAACGGAATTATCTTTTCTTTTTTTTTTTTTTTTGAATTTTACTTTTATGTAATTTTTCGTTTTTCTATTTGAAATTCCTTTTAATTATGTACTTTCGTCACTTTATACTTTTTAGCCAAAAATTAACAAAAAAAAACTGTTGGTTTCTTTACGATCAGTGCCATAATTATTGAAATCACATCTTTTATATTACAACTTCTTTTATGTATTTTTTTTTTTGGTTTTTTTATGTTTGTCACAAGAAAAAACTTTGAGTAGAAATTTTCGCTGAACTTGCCTTTTAGGGTTTTTGTACTTTTTTGTATAAATTTTTTTAACAGTTTATTCTTATTTTAATAAATAACACATAAGATTTTAGGTTTAACACAATTTACGTTATTAATTTTACTTTTTTCTTTCTTTTTATGTTAAATTTTCACAACACACAAGCACTTAGAATTTTTGTATGTATTCTGCTTTTATTACCGGCGTAATGCTTCCTCTTTAATAATATAATTTTTATCATTTACCTCATTTTTGTGGTGAGAACTTCAATATGGAAAGTGATGTCAACTGGATCTTATTTTAGCGGGTGAAGGACCATGAAGATATTTGGCAGTTTTTGGGGTTTGGACTGTTACCTTGTTAGGAAAAAAACACCAAATTTCTTATAAAATATAATTTCTCACAATCATGAGAATTTATACGAGTTTGGGATTAAAATAAAATAAGAAAGTTAATTATAAGAAAAATTATAATTATGTGGGTTATAAAGAGTGTGTGGTTGGGATTTAAGTGTGTAGGGATGTGAGCTCACCTTGTGTGTATGTTGTATGAGATGTGAGTGTGTATTCAGTGTAAATAAATTAGAATGTTATTGTTTCCGATTTCAATTATAAATTATGATTTATTGTGTTTATATGTGTAAATTATTTTAGGTTTGAATGTGTAATTTTTGTATGTAAAACTATTTGGAAAATTTGATGTTCATAAGTTGATGGTTGAAAAGAGAGTGAATTTGCTTATTTATAAGATAAAAAAGGAAACTTAACATAAATTAAATATACAACAACAATTCAATTTGGATAAATTTATAACAGTTTTTCATTTTGTTATCCACCATAATTATTCGTTACAATTTATAATTTTATTCACAATAGTTATTCGTTAAATTCATTATCTTATTCACAATATAAACTTAATGTAATAATAATAAAATTATAAATAAGTAGTAATAATAATTTAACATTTGGGTGTAATTCATTAATTAGTAATTCAAGTTTCTTTTATTAATGTTAAATTGTTTTATTTAATTATTGTCTAAACGCAAGTTTAGACAGAACCTTGTAGAGATTACACAAACAATAACAATAACCAGTTTCCTAATACATACATATTTATATGTATCTATAGGTATATCATTGTGTGACTAATTATTGAACTCATTGAAGGTTATTATTTTAATTTGTAGTTTAAATATTTATAGCAATATTAATACATTTATTTACATATAAAAATCATCTAATGTAAACCAACTATGAGTTAGAAACAAATAGTTTTCTATGTTTTTATTTCTTACTTTGAACGTCTTTATTTGGCTTGAAGTCTTATAAAATTCTAGTTTCACTGTTATTAACCGCAAACTTTGGCATTTACATAAATTATAAAAGTTTTTATTTTGATTCACATAGTGTTGCTTGAACTGGTCGGACGTGTTATTTTTAGTGCGGCTGAATTTTCGTAATAGGTAAAAAAATAAAAAAAAACTTGTAATAAGTGAAAAAAAAATATATATATATATATATAAAAAAAGATATCGTAATAGGTGGAAAAATATCTATAGTGGTTTTTCGATAATTTAAAAATCGCATAACAACTGCATGAGTGTCCCGCTCAGATGTAATTCTAAGAAAGAGCTAAGCTACAGTAGAAAAAATTTATGGATCTCTGAGGAAGAATCCTTAAGAAAATCCGTGGAGCCTCTTCTCACAACAAAAGCCGAAATACGGCGCCGTTCCTGTTCGCCCAATATAGTTATCTCATCCGATGAGAAATCATCATCTTCATCAAATAGTGCAGTCAAACCCAAAAAACAAGTAGGTATGGATAAGTACATCACCGTTCTCAAGCGACAGAGGAGCCCGACATCTGCTCAAATGTCTTCCAATTCTAAAGTTCCTAAGACCGTCAGCAGTGATAAGCCAAATGATCAAAAGAGATTTGCTCTACTTCAGACGGATGACCCAGAAATACCGAAAAAGACGTTTAAGCCCCCACCAATTTACCTGAGAGAGCCAACTTCCAATAAACTGGTACAAGGAATTGTTGCTGTAATAGGTGAGAACATGTTTAGCGTAACCTCAATTAAACATGGAAATATCAGCGAGACAAAGATCCAAGTGAATAGGGAAGATGATTTTCGAAAATTGTCCAACCAGTTGGAGAGGGAGACCAGGGATTTCTATACCTATCAGCTCAAAAGCGCAAAAGGACTCCAAGTCGTTATAAAGGGTATAGACCCATGTGTTGATCCTGCGGAGATAAAGAACGGATTAATGGACAAAGGGTTCAAAATCAAGAGCGTAGTGAATATTAGAAACCGTGAAAAGATTCCTCAGCCCATGTTCAGGGTAGAATTGGAACCTGGAGATGTTGCCTTAAAGAAAAACGAGTCCCATCTAATTTACAATCTTATTTATCTTCTGCATCGTAGAATTACCGTGGAGGAACCGCATAAGCGTGTTGGACCCGTCCAGTGTCTTAATTGTCAAGAATTTGGTCACACCAAAGCGTATTGTAAATTGCCGTCTGTTTGTGTTGCATGTGGGGAACTACATGCAACTGCTCAATGTAATAAGTCCAAAACGGACTTAAAAATAAAAAAATGCAGTAACTGTGGAGGAAATCATACCGCTAATTATAGAGGTTGTCCAGTTTATACTTATTTGAAGGGCATAAGGACCAATAAGTCGCCAGTATTACCTGACCATCCTCAACAACCTAATTTCACGTCGAGTAAGAATTTTCCTCAAATTGTACGACCAACTACTCACATAAACGCTCCTAATTCTAGACAAGTTTCTTACGCAAACGTGGTCAAATCTAATATGCCAGGTCTGGAGCAGGAACCTATATCGCAATATTCTGAGCCACATATCAACAATCTAGAGACAACATTGCAGACACTTGTCCAAACTATGAACACTTTTACGACCACCATGACATCCATGATGCAGGAAATGCTGAAAATGCAATCCACTATCTTGCAAGCCATTTTAAAGAAATGATTTATTTAAAAATTTGTTTTTGGAATGCGAACGGCCTCCGCCAACATAAAAACGAACTGGAATACTTCCTGATGGATAAGCAGATTGATGTTATGATGATTGCTGAAACTCAATTGACGTCAACAGGGTACTTCAAAATTAATGGCTACGTGTTGTACGATACTAAAGATCCCCGCGGAAGAGCTTGTGGAGGTTCGGCAATTCTAATAAAGAACAGAATAAAACATTATCTAATGAATAACATAAGTGAGGATTACCTCCAAGCAACAAACATTTGCATTGAATTCTGTCAATACAAATTTGTTTTATCATCGATTTATTCTCCGCCTCGATTCTCAATAAAAGAACACCAATACCATAACTTCTTTAATTCCCTTGGAGCTCGATTTTTAGTTGCTGGCGACTTTAACGCCAAACACACATTTTGGGGTTCACGTCTGGTAACCCCAAAGGGTCGCGTACTCTTCAACACCATTGCTCAAATGGGCTTAGATGTACTCTCAAGCGGACATCCCACCTACTGGCCGACGGACCGACGGAAGATTCCCGATGTTATTGACTTTGGAGTAGTGAAAAATATCCCTGTAGAATGGATGCAAGTGGATCCTTCATTAGACTTGTCCTCAGATCACTCTCCTACTATCATTTCAATGCATTTCCCTCAAGTGTGTGGCTCTCCATTTAGAAACATGACTAAGACCCGAGTAAGCTGGATAAAATACAAAAAGTATTTAAGTTCTCATTGCACGGAAAATATTGTGTTGAGAACTACCGACGATATCGATGAGTCGATTGGCAACTTTACCGAGGACCTTCGACGAGCTGTGCATCACGCTTCCACTTATCACGTTGAATGTAGAAATAGGACAAACAGAACTTATTTATCTGAACTCGAACATCTCCTATCAGAAAAAAGAAGAATGAGAAGAGAGTGGCAACTTCACAGGTCTCCTGAACTGAAAGCTAGGCTACGGGTATGCAGAGATATACTAAGACATTTCTTAGAAACCCAAAGAACGGCTTCACTTAGATCCTACTTGGAGGGTCTTGATAATACCCCACAATCTGACTACTCGTTATGGAGGGCGGCAAGAGGTTTAAAAAGACCAGTGAGAGGAAAACCTCCTTTGCGAAATCCGACTGGTGACTGGGCTAGAAATGATTCCGAGAAAGGGACATTATTTGTTAACCATTTAAGAAATGTGTTTACTAAAAACAACTCAAACAACGCATCTGATTTGCCACCACTCGTTATTAGACCTCCTGTACCTCTAAGACTAAACTTTGGTGATGTCCAAAGCGCTATTGGTACTCTGAACCTTAGAAAGGCTCCAGGTATGGATAAAATCAGCAATAAAATGCTTGTGGAGTTACCTCGTGTAGCTAGAAGAATTATCCTCTTTATCTTCAACGCTATTTTACGCCTAGAATACTATCCTGCAGATTGGAAGGTGTCTATGATCACTATGATTCCTAAGTCAGGGAAGGATCACACCAAAGTAGAGTCATATAGGCCAATTAGCCTACTGCCGACAATTTCTAAACTGTTCGAAAAATTGTTAATGATTAAGTTGATTCCAATTCTGAACGACACTGAATGCATTCCTAATCATCAATTCGGCTTCAGAGCTAAACACAGCACCATCGAACAAACACACAGATTGGTAAATGTGATAAGAGGGTCGTTTGAAGACAAAAAATACTGCTCCGCCCTTTTCATTGATGTGTCCCAAGCGTTCGACAAAGTTTGGCATGACGGTTTAATGCACAAAATAAAATTAACTCTGCCTGCTAACACCCATAAACTTATGGAAAGCTATTTATACGGTCGCAAATTTAAAATCAAAGAAGGCAATTTTTTAAGCCCCGCTCAGCCAATTGAAACAGGTGTGCCACAGGGTAGCATACTGGGTCCTACTTTATATTTGATTTATGCCTCCGACATGCCGTCAGACCCCAAAATCCACACGTCAACTTTCGCAGACGATACAGCCTTTATCAGCGTTCATAAGGACCACCAAGTAGCATCACAGAATTTGCAGAATTATGTTTATAAACTAGAGAATTGGCTAGAGCTTTGGAAAATCAGGGTTAATGAACAGAAATGTATTCATATCACTTTCACATTGCGAAAAGAAACTTGCTCGTTCATCAAAATAAATAATCAAATTATTCCTCAACATAATGAAGTCAAATACCTCGGCATTCACCTCGACCGCCGTTTAACTTGGAAGTCTCATATTGAAGCGAAACTTACACAGATGAGATTAAAAGCAGTGCAACTTAATTGGCTAATTGGCAGAAATTCTTCACTAAAGTTGGACTGCAAACTATTGTTGTACAATGCAATTCTAAAGCCAATCTGGTGCTATGGAATTCAATTATGGGGTACTGCCTCAGCATCAAACATTGAAAAAATTCAAAGGGGTCAAAATAAAATTCTACGTATAATTACTGCAGCTCCATGGTATGTTAAAAATTCTCGAATTCACAAAGATCTATGCGTGCCATCAGTAAAAGTTGAATTTACAAAACACGCGTCAAAGTATGTCAGCAAACTTGAACACCACCCAAACCCACTTGCACGAGACATCCTTAACTTTAGTGGCCATAATCGGTTGAGAAGGAGGGATACCCTTGCTTTAACTCAACCGCAAAATAGATGACTGGATCAGTTGATGTGAAATTTTTTTAGTATCATAAAATTTTTGTCTAGCACTGGCTGGGCTTATTATTTTCTTTTTAGTATTAAGATTTGAATACTTATTGTCATTTCATTATCTGAAGATTCAGTAAATAAATAAAGGCTATAAAAAAAAAAAAAAAAAAAAAATATTTATTTTGTGTTCACAACTGATCAATATATTAAGGTAAAGAAAAGCGTTTCTAAAAATTTTTTTTTATTTATTTTTTACTTTTTAGTAACGAATAGCTTTTTATATTGTAAAACGATGAACACTTAAAAAACGACATAACACAATTCAAATTGCATTTTATTTGTTAACGTTAAGTTTCGTAGTTTTTCAAAGACTACTCGAAAATATTAAAATTTGATAAATTCTATTCCAGGTCTATTGTTTTCCTTAGTAAAGTAAGAAAGAAATATGATTAAGCGCATAAATCGGAATGGAAGGATGTTTAGTAAACCGGGTCGACCGCATATGTCCAAAAAAATGTCCCAAAGTCTAACGCAAATATTAAAGATCACCTTTAGATATTTAAGAAAAATTTTTTTTTTTTTTGCGATCGGAACCCGTTAAAAACACCCAAAATGTTGTTTTTAAATGCTTTTATTTAGCTTCACTTCGGAAATCTTGTAACGCATTTTATCCTGGCGGATGCCTGCAAAGTTTTATCCATTTGCATTAAGTAGAAGGCAGTCAAAAAAGAATTTTACCAAAAAAATTTTTTGCTCCCCCCCCTAGATTTTATCCTGGCTACGCCCATGTATTCGTGTATTGCCATCGGGAGTATGAATGACTGCAAAGTTTTATTCAATTGCATTGAGTAGAAGGCAGTCAAAAAAGCATTTTATCAAAAAAAATTTTGAACCTAGATTTTTTCTCATCTATTTGTATTGAGTAAAAGGCTGTTAAATTAACGTTACAAGATTTGATTTTCCGAAGTGAAGGCAAATAAAAGGTTTTAAAAAATAATAATTTTTGACCTTATTCTGTGACGGCTACTGTAGGCTCACTGAATTAATTTCCTGAATTAAATTCCTTGTAATTGTTGTGTGTCCTCCTTATGAATGTCGCTCCGCTAATGAAAAGAAAAAGAAACTCTTACGCCATCCAGCCACACTCTTACAACCGACGCTAATTGTGCGCGTCACAGGGTTGTATTTTTTTAAGGGTTGTATTTTTTTTTGTGCTAACAGTGATGACACACAGAGATGGTGATCTTAAGTTGTTTGTTAGTCATGAAAATCGCTTAAATTCAGTGAGCCTACAGTAGCCGTCACAGAATAAGGTCAAAAATTATTATTTTTTAAAACCTTTTATTTGCCTTCACTTCGGAAAATCAAATCTTGTAACGTTAATTTAACAGCCTTTTACTCAATACAAATGGATGAGAAAAAATCTAGGTTCAAAATTTTTTTTGATAAAATGCTTTTTTGACTGCCTTCTACTCAATGCAATTGAATAAAACTTTGCAGTCATTCATACTCCCGATGGCAATACACGAATACATGGGCGTAGCCAGGATAAAATCTAGGGGGGGAGCAAAAAATTTTTTTGGTAAAATTCTTTTTTGACTGCCTTCTACTTAATGCAAATGGATAAAACTTTGCAGGCATCCGCCAGGATAAAATGCGTTACAAGATTTCCGAAGTGAAGCTAAATAAAAGCATTTAAAAACAACATTTTGGGTGTTTTTAACGGGTTCCGATCGCAAAAAAAAAAAATTTTTTCTTAAATATCTAAAGGTGATCTTTAATATTTGCGTTAGACTTTGGGACATTTTTTTGGACATATGCGGTCGACCCGGTTTAATAAACATCCTTCCATTCTGATTTATACGCTTAATCATATTTCTTTCCTACTTTACTAAGAAAAACAATAGACCTGGAATAGAATTTATCAAATTTTAATATTTTCGAGTAGTCTTTGAAAAACTACGAAACTTAACGTTAACAAATAAAATGCAATTTGAATTGTGTTATGTCGTTTTTTAAGTGTTCATCGTTTTACAATATAAAAAGCTATTCGTTACTAAAAAGTAAAAAATAAATAAAAAAAAATTTTTAGAAACGCTTTTCTTTACCTTAATATATTGATCAGTTGTGAACACAAAATAAATATTTTTTTTTTTTTTTTTTTTTTTTTTATAGCCTTTATTTATTTATTGAATCTTCAGATAATGAAATGACAATAAGTATTCAAATCTTAATACTAAAAAGAAAATAATAAGCCCAGCCAGTGCTAGACAAAAATTTTATGATACTAAAAAAATTTCACATCAACTGATCCAG
Organism: Bellardia bayeri; assembly: GCA_950370525.1. Lineage (NCBI taxonomy): Eukaryota > Metazoa > Arthropoda > Insecta > Diptera > Calliphoridae > Bellardia > Bellardia bayeri. The sequence continues at coordinate 51,166,445 of OX493264.1, read as the reverse complement.
TCATCTATTTTGCGGTTGAGTTAAAGCAAGGGTATCCCTCCTTCTCAACCGATTATGGCCACTAAAGTTAAGGATGTCTCGTGCAAGTGGGTTTGGGTGGTGTTCAAGTTTGCTGACATACTTTGACGCGTGTTTTGTAAATTCAACTTTTACTGATGGCACGCATAGATCTTTGTGAATTCGAGAATTTTTAACATACCATGGAGCTGCAGTAATTATACGTAGAATTTTATTTTGACCCCTTTGAATTTTTTCAATGTTTGATGCTGAGGCAGTACCCCATAATTGAATTCCATAGCACCAGATTGGCTTTAGAATTGCATTGTACAACAATAGTTTGCAGTCCAACTTTAGTGAAGAATTTCTGCCAATTAGCCAATTAAGTTGCACTGCTTTTAATCTCATCTGTGTAAGTTTCGCTTCAATATGAGACTTCCAAGTTAAACGGCGGTCGAGGTGAATGCCGAGGTATTTGACTTCATTATGTTGAGGAATAATTTGATTATTTATTTTGATGAACGAGCAAGTTTCTTTTCGCAATGTGAAAGTGATATGAATACATTTCTGTTCATTAACCCTGATTTTCCAAAGCTCTAGCCAATTCTCTAGTTTATAAACATAATTCTGCAAATTCTGTGATGCTACTTGGTGGTCCTTATGAACGCTGATAAAGGCTGTATCGTCTGCGAAAGTTGACGTGTGGATTTTGGGGTCTGACGGCATGTCGGAGGCATAAATCAAATATAAAGTAGGACCCAGTATGCTACCCTGTGGCACACCTGTTTCAATTGGCTGAGCGGGGCTTAAAAAATTGCCTTCTTTGATTTTAAATTTGCGACCGTATAAATAGCTTTCCATAAGTTTATGGGTGTTAGCAGGCAGAGTTAATTTTATTTTGTGCATTAAACCGTCATGCCAAACTTTGTCGAACGCTTGGGACACATCAATGAAAAGGGCGGAGCAGTATTTTTTGTCTTCAAACGACCCTCTTATCACATTTACCAATCTGTGTGTTTGTTCGATGGTGCTGTGTTTAGCTCTGAAGCCGAATTGATGATTAGGAATGCATTCAGTGTCGTTCAGAATTGGAATCAACTTAGTCATTAACAATTTTTCGAACAGTTTAGAAATTGTCGGCAGTAGGCTAATTGGCCTATATGACTCTACTTTGGTGTGATCCTTCCCTGACTTAGGAATCATAGTGATCATAGACACCTTCCAATCTGCAGGATAGTATTCTAGGCGTAAAATAGCGTTGAAGATAAAGAGGATAATTCTTCTAGCTACACGAGGTAACTCCACAAGCATTTTATTGCTGATTTTATCCATACCTGGAGCCTTTCTAAGGTTCAGAGTACCAATACCGCTTTGGACATCACCAAAGTTTAGTCTTAGAGGTACAGGAGGTCTAATAACGAGTGGTGGCAAATCAGATGCGTTGTTTGAGTTGTTTTTAGTAAACACATTTCTTAAATGGTTAACAAATAATGTCCCTTTCTCGGAATCATTTCTAGCCCAGTCACCAGTCGGATTTCGCAAAGGAGGTTTTCCTCTCACTGGTCTTTTTAAACCTCTTGCCGCCCTCCATAACGAGTAGTCAGATTGTGGGGTATTATCAAGACCCTCCAAGTAGGATCTAAGTGAAGCCGTTCTTTGGGTTTCTAAGAAATGTCTTAGTATATCTCTGCATACCCGTAGCCTAGCTTTCAGTTCAGGAGACCTGTGAAGTTGCCACTCTCTTCTCATTCTTCTTTTTTCTGATAGGAGATGTTCGAGTTCAGATAAATAAGTTCTGTTTGTCCTATTTCTACATTCAACGTGATAAGTGGAAGCGTGATGCACAGCTCGTCGAAGGTCCTCGGTAAAGTTGCCAATCGACTCATCGATATCGTCGGTAGTTCTCAACACAATATTTTCCGTGCAATGAGAACTTAAATACTTTTTGTATTTTATCCAGCTTACTCGGGTCTTAGTCATGTTTCTAAATGGAGAGCCACACACTTGAGGGAAATGCATTGAAATGATAGTAGGAGAGTGATCTGAGGACAAGTCTAATGAAGGATCCACTTGCATCCATTCTACAGGGATATTTTTCACTACTCCAAAGTCAATAACATCGGGAATCTTCCGTCGGTCCGTCGGCCAGTAGGTGGGATGTCCGCTTGAGAGTACATCTAAGCCCATTTGAGCAATGGTGTTGAAGAGTACGCGACCCTTTGGGGTTACCAGACGTGAACCCCAAAATGTGTGTTTGGCGTTAAAGTCGCCAGCAACTAAAAATCGAGCTCCAAGGGAATTAAAGAAGTTATGGTATTGGTGTTCTTTTATTGAGAATCGAGGCGGAGAATAAATCGATGATAAAACAAATTTGTATTGACAGAATTCAATGCAAATGTTTGTTGCTTGGAGGTAATCCTCACTTATGTTATTCATTAGATAATGTTTTATTCTGTTCTTTATAAGAATTGCCGAACCTCCACAAGCTCTTCCGCGGGGATCTTTAGTATCGTACAACACGTAGCCATTAATTTTGAAGTACCCTGTTGACGTCAAGTGAGTTTCAGCAATCATCATAACATCAATCTGCTTATCCATCAGGAAGTATTCCAGTTCGTTTTTATGTTGGCGGAGGCCGTTCGCATTCCAAAAACAAATTTTTAAATAAATCATTTCTTTAAAATGGCTTGCAAGATAGTGGATTGCATTTTCAGCATTTCCTGCATCATGGATGTCATGGTGGTCGTAAAAGTGTTCATAGTTTGGACAAGTGTCTGCAATGTTGTCTCTAGATTGTTGATATGTGGCTCAGAATATTGCGATATAGGTTCCTGCTCCAGACCTGGCATATTAGATTTGACCACGTTTGCGTAAGAAACTTGTCTAGAATTAGGAGCGTTTACGTGAGTAGTTGGTCGTACAATTCGAGTAAAATTCTTACTCGACGTGAAATTAGGTTGTTGAGGATGGTCAGGTAATACTGGCGACTTATTGGTCCTTATGCCCTTTAAATAAGTATAAACTGGACAGCCTCTATAATTAGCGGTATGATTTCCTCCACAGTTACTGCATTTTTTTATTTTTAAGTCCGTTTTGGACTTATTACATTGAGCAGTTGCATGTAGTTCCCCACATGCAACACAAACAGACGGCAATTTACAATACGCTTTGGTGTGACCAAATTCTTGACAATTAAGACACTGGACAGGTCCAACACGCTTATGCGGTTCCTCCACGGTAATTCTACGATGCAGAAGATAAATAAGATTGTAAATTGGATGGGACTCGTTTTTCTTTAAGGCAACATCTCCAGGTTCCAATTCTACCCTGAACATGGGCTGAGGAATCTTTTCACGGTTTCTAATATTCACTACGCTCTTGATTTTGAACCCTTTGTCCATTAATCCGTTCTTTATCTCCGCAGGATCAACACATGTGTCTATACCCTTTATAACGACTTGGAGTCCTTTTGCGCTTTTGAGCTGATAGGTATAGAAATCCCTGGTCTCCCTCTCCAACTGGTTGGACAATTTTCGAAAATCATCTTCCCTATTCACTTGGATCTTTGTCTCGCTGATTTTTCCATGTTTAATTGAGGTTACGCTAAACATGTTCTCACCTATTACAGCAACAATTCCTTGTACCAGTTTATTGGAAGTTGGCTCTCGCAGGTAAATTGGTGGGGGCTTAAACGTCTTTTTCGGTATTTCTGGGTCATCCGTCTGAAGTAGAGCAAATCTCTTTTGATCATTTGGCTTATCACTGCTGACGGTCTTCGGAACTTTAGAATTGGAAGACATTTGAGCAGATGTCGGGCTCCTCTGTCGCTTGAGAACGGTGATGTACTTATCCATACCTACTTGTTTTTTGGGTTTGACTGCACTATTTGATGAAGATGATGATTTCTCATCGGATGAGATAACTATATTGGGCGAACAGGAACGGCGCTGTATTTCGGCTTTTGTAGTGAGAAGAGACTCCACGGATTTTCTTAAGGATTCTTCCTCAGAGATCCATAAATTTTTTCTACTGTAGCTTTGCTTTTTCTCAGAATTACATCTGAGCGGGACACTCATGCAGTTATGCGATTTTTAAATTACCGAAAAACCACTATAGATATTTTTCCACCTATTACGATATCTTTTTCTTATATATTTATTTTATATATTTTTTTTCACTTAATACAGGTTTTTTTTTTATTTTTTTTTTCACCTATTACGAAAATTCAGCCGCACTAAAAATAACACGTCCGACCAGTTCAAGCAACACTATGTGAATGTAAAATATGAAATAACTTTGGTATTTGCTTTTTGTTTGTGTGGTATGAAACTTACAAAAAATCCCAATAGGTATTTCATATGTCTGTATAAGAAAAATACAACAACAACATTAACAAGTATGCACTATGTTTTGATGCGGTATTTTGTATTTTTCTTTTTCAGACTACCGTTAGGTCTCTCGTTTTATAAAAAATTTACAACAAGTAACCAACAAAATATTAAGATGTCAACGTTTTGTTGTTCCCTTTTTTTTGTTGAAGCGTTAATTTACCGTATGATAAATAAGCGCAAATAAGGGACAACAAAATGTGCAACTGACAACACGTTGTTGTTTTTGTTAAAACCGCAATTTTTATTTTTTGAAAGATTGACTATACATACATACTGACAATGGGGAAAAAATTGGTAACGGGATCAAAAAGACTGTGTGCACAAAATATGTTAGCGATGGGTCAGGGGGTAATATAAACAATTTTTCGCGAAAAAAAGTTGGGTTATAATTTTGGCGAGAAAATATTATAACCTTGTACAATTGCGCGAGAATAAATGAAATAGCTATAATTTTTGGGGGGAATAATATAACTATATATTCTTTTTGCGCGGAAAAAAAAGAAAATGGCTATAATTTGCGGAGGAATATTATAGGCCATATAAGTTGCGCGGGAAAAACTGAAATAGCTATAATTTTTGGGGGGAATATTATAACATATATATTTTTTGCGCGGAAAAAAAAAGAAAATGGCTATAATTTGCGGAGGAATATTATAGGCCATATAAGTTACGCGGGAAAAAATGAAATAGTTATAATTTTTGGGGGGAATATTATAACATTTTTTTTGTAATTTCTTTTTGTGGGGTAATATTTTTTATTAGAGGTGTACTGGGTTATGGATGACCCGGAATGATAAGGTGAGACACCCCTCGTCTCTGGGTTGCGGATGACCCAGAGATCCGGTTCGAAGGACCAAAATGTCTGGCTACACGGGTTTCAAATAAGATGTATATGTAATAATATTGAGGGTTACTTACGATTTGATGTGGACTGTAGGATGAAATGAATGATGGGGATTGATGATGACGTATACCTGTCGTGTCCAAGTTGTTGGGTATGATGTATGAGCGAGGAATCTTTCCAATTGGATGTTTCGAGTTATTTATGTTCGTGTATATGTGAGCAATGAATCTTTCCAAGTGGATGATTCGATTTATTTTTCTTCTTAAATAAAGTGCTTTTCTTGGAATTTTCTTCACTTTATATTTCTGCACAAATATCTGTTTCTAAAAAATCTACACTTTTAAAATTTGAAATTAAAATTATTTATGTGTGTAGCTAGTAGGTATGTAAATACACAATAATTCTTTAGAATTCTTAATTTTAAATAATTTTATTCCCTCTTTTTTTCTTTTGTATAAAATAAAAAATCACTTTGGTTTTACACTTTAATAACTAGCAACAATTTATTTTATTTCATTACGTTGTATGAATGTGGATGTATTTATGTTGTGTTTATTTTAACAATTGATGCTTTATCTTTGATGGTTTAAAAAAGAGTGAATGTGTAGTTTAAAAACCACCACCACAATTGTCTGTCGGTATGAGAATCAAAGAGATAAAAGCAACGAGTAAAACTGCAGTTGCAGTTGCAGTGTTACCGTACGATAAAAAATGATTTCCCTTGTTTATAGGGTTTCGTGCCTAAACACGAAATATGTAAAAATAAAAACAAAGGTAATAGATTCCATCCTGAATCCGAATGCTGGTTCAAGGAAAAAGAAAATAAGGCAGTAAAAACAAGACCAATAAACACCTCCACGCTAGAAGTAGAGTTAAGTATAATGATCCAAAAAACTACTAATCCCACCATTAATTAGACTCAAGGTGACACTAAATGACATATTAGAAGTGTCCGCAATTTACGATGCAGGCGCAAATGTCTCATTAATAAATTCAAAATTAATCCATTTGAAAAAAAAATAACTCAACAGAAATACTCAATGAGAACAATTAATGGTATACACAAATCTTTTGGTATAGTAACATTAAGAGTGAAAATATTCGATATAGAAGAAAATATGAAAAATATGGAAATATGGAATAACGAAAATTTTAAATACGATTTCCTAATAGGGCTCGATTGTATACAAAAATTTAAATTGATACAAAATGAAAGACTAGAAATAGAACAAAAAACGGATAATCTTACAAAAAATGAAAAAAGATATGATCAAGGAAATTTTGAAATTTTAACAAATTACTTGAGTTCTCATGAAGAATAAAGAATAAAAAACTTATAGATATAGATAGCAAAAGATAAATATGATATAGGATGAGTAAAAGACTACGAAGCTAGAATCGATCTATTAATACATAAATATTGCAGCAAAAGGCCATATAAATGCACAATAGATGATCAAAAAGAAATAGAGGAACAAATTTCGAAATTATTGCAGAGAAAACTAATCGAAGAATCATACAGTCCTTTTGCGGCCCAAGTAACATTAGCCTATAAAAAGGAAGAAAACAAAATATCAAGATTATGTATAGACTTCAGAGACTTGAATAAGATAATAATTCCTCAATCGCAACCCTTTCCATTAATCGAAGATCTTGTAACAAAAACAAGAGACTGCAAATATTTTTCAAAACTTGACATAAATTCAGCGTTTTGGTCCATTCCCCTCAGGATAGAAGACAGAAGCAAAACGGCATTTGTAACCCAGGAAGGCCACTTCCAGTGGACTTGTTTGCCATTTGGGTTAAAAACAGCACCGGCAATATTTCAAAGAATATTGAGCAACATAATGAGAAAAAATAAATTATCAGATTTCGCAGTCAACTATATAGACGACATACTGATTTTTTCAAAAATCTTCGGAGAACACATTGATCATCTATCGCAATAATGAATGAAGAGTTTCGATTAAAACTTTCTAAATGTACATTTGCATTGGATTCCATAGAATACATAGAACATAAAATATGGTATAACTCAATTTCACCACTAAATGATAACCTAATTGCAATACGAAAATTCCCGGTTCCAAAGAATCAGAAAAATGTCCGACAATTTTTAGGTAAAATCAATTTTTATAATGAATATTTATTTTATTTATTTTTTCCGGAAAAACAGTACAACAAGAATTAATCTTATTTAATAGTACTGCGTAGGTGGAGGCAATATATTATTAATACAAAAAAATTCTTAAGCCTATTAATAAAACTAAATAAATAACAACAAATCATTAATTAAACAATAAAATAGTTTGACAAATAAATAAAAACAGTTTGGGAAATTATCATTGCTATCTAAGATGTGTAAATATTTCTCGTTTGAAGTGTGCATTGCTTAAAATTTGGATGTAGTTCGGAAGCTTTTAGATATTTGTTTTTGGTACCGAATGGAGTTCATTTTATATCCTCTGTTAGATCTTGAAAATATTAATCTTTTAAACAGATATTCCGGTTGCTTAGAATATATAATTTTATGTAAATGTACGTACGGCATGTGCGTACGGCATTTTAACAGGTTGTGGAAAGAAATATTAAAAATTGTATAAGACAGGTGTGATATATGATTTCTTCTTGAGATTCCATAAACATATCTGCCAATATTGTTGTAGGCCACTCCGAGTTTATTTTTACTTGTTGAATTACAACTAGAAAATAGCTCACAACCATATGTTAAAATTGGCAGAATATATGACTTAGCAAGTAGCATGCGTATGTTTATTGGCGTATATGACTCCATCCATAGATTACGAAGCATAGCATATATTTTACCACATAAACCATTTATATGGTTAGACCAAGTGATAGTATTATTAATAATACATATTACTCAAGTCGCTTTTACGAAGCGCAACTGAAAATTTCTACAAATTTTCTTTTACATATTACCCAAGTCGCTTTTACGAAGCGCAACTGAAATATCCATAAATTTTCTTTTAAATCTTGCCCAAGTCGCTTTTACGAAGCGCAACTGAAAATTTCCTTAAATTTTTTTTATATTTTACCCAAGTCGCTTTACGAAGCGCAACTGAAAATTTCTTTAAATTTTTAAAAAATCCCAATTATATATAAACACACCTTAACCATGTCTGCCATAAAAAACTTAATTCGTTATTCGGATCAAGTGGTCGAATTTCAAAGCTACTTTGATGGGCTCGCGGTAGAATCGCACTCGCGACACACTTTGAAGACACAGGAGAAACAGATCCAACTCCATTGGTCCAGATTTGAGTCATCTTACGTAATAACAAGGGACGTTATTACGCCACTTTTGGCGCTTATACCGCTGTCGTCGCGAGAATTCACGAGCTCAACGAAGATCTTCAAGCCAAGGCTAAATTGGTTTCCCCCTCAACCGATACCTCAGTCGATCTAACCCCTCACATTTCATTGCCCCCTTGCGATACCGAAATTTTTCATGGAGATTATCAATCTTGGCCCACCTTCCGTGATATGTTCACAGCTCTTTACCGCAACAATAAACGTCTATCACCGGTCGAAAAAATGTGCTATTTGGTAAAAAAGACGCAGGGTGAAGCTCGCGAACTTTTGAAAACTTGCCCTATGACAAACGATGGTTTTAACATGGCTTGGCAAAATTTGGTTAATCGCTACGAAAATAAGCGCATATTAGTAAATGCCAAATTAAAGTTGCTGTTCAATCTACAACTAATCGTGAAGGAGACTAGTGCTGATCTGCGACAGCTACAGCGTGCCATCAACGACTGTATCACGAATCTGCGTTTACTACAGATAGAAGCCGACAATTGGCATGTCATTTTCGTGTATATTTGCTCAACTTGTCTGCCCGAAACCACATTAAGTTTATGGGAACAGTCTTTACCGCGCTCTACTGACTTGCCAACGTGGAAAGCATTGGATGAATTCTTGTCCTCGAGATTCCAGACTTTAGATTCGGTCGCAGATATTAGGTCGACATTCATAAGCCCACATTCCCCAAAACCTTCTCAATCGGCAAAATCTAATAAATCATACCACTCATTAGTATCCAAGATTAACAGCTACCAGACTAACGTCTCCAATGACAAGCTTGGCAAGTGCGATTTGTGTACCCAATATCACCCCCTTAGATTTTGCTCAATTTTTCTACAGATGTCAATTGAAGAACGCTATACCGAGGTGAAGAAGCAAAATAGGTGCAATAACTGCTTGGGAACTCATGGAGCGAAAACATGCCCAAGCAAAATTGTTTGCAGGGTGTGTAAAGGGAAACATCATACGTTGCTTCATCGAGTTGAACAAAGAAACGCAAGTGCTACTCCGGTCACAAATACCCCAGTTAGTATCACTAATAACCCCCCTCGTGATTTAGATTTCTCCCCCTCTACATCGGCACAAGCAGCAAGTAGAGCGCTGCAATCCTTTTCCACTCAACTCGAACCCACTACACAATCAGTTATTCTAGGTACAGAGTTAGTTGACGTTTTTCTCGGCCTCCCTACTCGACAGTCAACAGTTCAAGTCCACGGTTTAAGCGACACCGTGACCGCCACCTCAACCCAAAGCTGTCATTATAAGAATTGGGTCTCCAATTGATAAGTCATTCGAAACTTATTCAGATGCCTTAGTCATAAATAGGCTTACTGGACAGCTCCCTTACTTCCCGTCATCAGAGTTACAAAATGACCGTTTTTCACAATTACAATTGGCTGATACTTATCGCCCCACTTGCTCTGAAGTTGAATTACTTCTCGGTGCGGATGTTTACCCGAAAATACTACAAGACGGTCTCCAAAGAGACACACATCAATCTCTGTTAGCACAAAGGACAGTTTTCGGCTGGATAATAACGGGAAAGGTACTTGCAGGTCTGTACAAGAAGGCAGTGTTATCATTTTTTAACACGATAGAGCTAAATAATCAACTTCAACGGTTTTGGGAATTAGAGGACATCCCGAGGAGAAAAGCGCCCTCCCCGGAGGACAGATACTGCGAAAATTTGTACACATCCACTACGTTCCGTAATAAAGAAGGTCGTTATGTAGTTTCACTCCCTTTTAGACCAGAATACCCCGAAAAATTAAATATTGGCCCCTCTCGAAAAATTGCGTTCTCCCAGTTTCTACGAAACGAGGCAAGATTAATCAAAAACCCCCAGATGAAAATTGATTACGATAAGGAAATCACGGAGTATTACACTCTAGGTCAAATGACCAAAGTAACCCCCATAAATGATGATAGCGGCAACTACTATTTGCCCCACCATGCTGTCTTAAAACCCGACAGCACCACAACAAAATTACGCGTGGTATTTAATGCCTCAAGCCCCACATCTAACGGCATAAGCCTTAATGATTTGCTTCACCCTGGTCCAATCCTGCAGGCAGATTTAATGATTCTAATTTTGAGATGGAGATTTTTCCGCTATGTTTTCAATGCAGATATAGAGAAAATGTATCGTCAAATCTTGGTGCACCCCACACAAACCCCTTTTCAACGAATTTTGCATCGGAATTCTCCGAATGAATTACTCCAGGACTTTGAGTTGAACACAGTCACCTTCGGTGTGAACTGTGCCCCCTATCTAGCAATTCGGACCTTGTTAGAACTTGCCAAAGAAAACGAAACCGCCTATCCTAAAGTTGGCGAGATTTTGCGACAGTATATGTATGTTGACGATGTCCTTTCGGGAGCCCATACAATATCGTCGGCAATCAAATCTCGTGATGAACTCATAAAAGTTATGAAAACAGCGGAGTTTTCTCTACGAAAATGGACTTCCAACCACGAACAGGTATTACAAGGTCTGCCAACACACTTGCTGGGTGAAGAATTCCTACAGCTGTCATAATCCAGTGTCACAAAGACTTTAGGACTCCGGTGGAATGCGGGAAATGATCACTTCTACTTTCAACTCAAAGCTAACCCGAACCGGGAATTAACCACCAAGAGATGCGTACTCTCCGAAATTGCCAAACTATTCGATCCCGCACGATGGCTATCTCCCAAAATTATCGTTGCAAAAATTATAATGCAACAAATATGGAAAGACGGCACTGAATGGTATGAGGATTTGAACCCTCTTACAATGAACAAATGGCGCGAATTCCTCGATGATTACATCAGAATTGAGGACGTTAGAATTCCCCGGTTCATTGACTTCGACCCATCCTATGAAATTGAATTACACGGTTTCTGTGATGCCTCGGAGAAGGCGTATGCAGCCGCCATTTATCTCCGCTCTGAAAACCAAGGATTGGTCAGTAGCCATCTGTTAGCCGCCAAATCGAAAGTTGCCCCTGTTAATTTGTCTCTCTACCTCGTAAGGAACTTTGCGGAGCAGAATTGCTTGCTAATATGATCGATTCTATTACAGCTCACATAACCCTCAAGCAATATAAACTCTACTTATGGACGGGTTCTACAATCGTACTGGCTTGGCTGAAAAAACCAGCTCACAAATGGAAAACATTCGTCGAAAATCGAATTTCATCCATAATAGAAAAAGTAGGAAAAGACTCGTGGTCCCATGTCGATTCAAAAAGTAACCCCGCCGACTTGGCGTCCCGTGGTACTACCATACATGAATTGATATCGAGTGAGTTATGGTGGTATGGGCCCGCGTGGCTAAGGAGTCCCCATTCAGATTGGTCATCAGATAGACAAGAATATGAAACACAAGAAGAAGCTAGACCAATCCACGCGCTCACTACCTCCATACAACAAAATGACATTCTGGAAACCTTTTCAGATCTACTACGGGCATTAAGAGTCATATCATATATTTCCCGTTTTTATACACGAATCCAAGCCAAAAAGCTAACAGAAAACATAAAGGGAATAGCGCTATCACCCAGGGAAATAGTCTACGCAAAAAACCCTCTAATCATAGCCTGTCAGAAATATCATTTTTACGAGGAATACGTACAGTTATCTATTAAAAGACAACGGCCCTTAAAAGCTCTTAACCCCTCTCTAGATTGCAACGGAATCATGAGAATAAATGGTCGTCTGGCGGACTCCCCTACTCTAAGTTAGGATGAACGATACCCCATTTGATTGCCTTACCATGCGCGTTTCACGAGATTGTTTCTCAAATATCTCCACCAATATTCCCTAGATGGTCAAAATGCGCTTCTATGCCGCTTGACCAGATTGCATTATTATGTCCCCAAACTCAAGACTCTCATAAAAACAACCCTCTCCCAATGCGTAACATGCGTAAAACATAAGCGCCAACACAGTCAACAAATAATGGCTGCATTACTCCCCAAGCGTTCGACTTTAACGCGCGCCTTTTTCTCCACTGGGGTTGATTTTGCTGGCCCCTTTGACATCAAATCCTATGCCGGTCGTGGCTGCAGAGTAACCAAAGGATATGTGCTAGTCTTCGTATGTTTTTCTACAAAGGCAATCCATCTCGAGGCTACTGGTGATATATCCACTCAAGCCTTTCTAGCGGCCTTTGCTCGCTTCTTTTCGCGACGAGGAACACCTCAGGCTATGTATTCGGATAACGGAACTGCCTTTGTTGGGGCAGCTAACATCCTAAAAGGCGATAAAAAGCAATTCCTTTCAATGATACATAAGGGCCTTCTCTCTCAAGACGCTTTTAACCCCGTGGAATGGCATTTCATCCCCCCTGGCGCACCTCATATGGGTGGCCTCTGGGAGGCCGGCGTTAAAAGTTTCAAAAACCACTTCAAAAAGCTTAGCCACAACCAAAACTTCACTTATGAGGAATTCAGCACCATGTTGGCACGCATTAAGGCGTGCTTAAACTCTAGACCCTTAAGTCCCACGAGTGAAAACCCAAACGATCTGTGCGCTCTAACGCCAGGTCATTTTCTCATTAGCACCCCACTCTTATCTCCACCAGAACCCGATTTCTCAAGCCATTCCATCGGCTATATCAATCGTTGGCAAAAGCTTAAGGTCCTTCATCACCAGTTAGCCCGTAGATGGAAGGAAGAATATTTATCCGAACTCCACAAAAGAAATAAGTGGAAGTACCCCCATCGAGACTTCGAAATCGGCGACCTGGTTGTCGTCAAACATGACAATTTACCCCCCAATCAATGGCGTCTCGGACGTATTGAGAAAATATTCACTGGCCCCGATCATCGAGTCAGAGTAGCTGAAATACGTACAGCTAATGGCGTCGTCACGCGCCATTGTCAAACTCGTTTTACTCCCCCCTACGTCGTAGCAATTAATTCTCCCTCCTTTTTTCCTCGTTACAGCAAACATGCCTCCCAGTAGCCAAGTCGCCACAATCGAAAAAAGAAGCCAGGCGGAGAGACCGCGACCCAGAAGCCCAGATTGCCGCCTATGCCAAAAAGGTCACCCGCTGCGCAAATGTAATAAATTTTTGCAAATGGTTGTCTCCGCCAGGAAAGATGCCGTGGACCATCATCGGTACTGTCGCAATTGCCTCGCACACTCCCACAGATTTGCTAACTGCCGCAGCAAAGAGCGCTGTCGTGATTGCAACGGTCCTCACCACACCCTTCTTCATCAGGCCGAAATAACCCGAGCCAACTCTTACCTGAGCCGGGCAGCCGACACCACTGTCACCCCCACTGTTATCATTCGGATAAAAATGAAAAATGATTGGCACCCAGTACGAGGCCTAATAGACCCCTGCACCCCCACGAGCTCCATACCAGAGTTTATTGTGTAACGGTATCATCTACCGTTTGAGAGGTTTGATGCCGATAAGTGGTGCCAATTCACTTTTCGGAGCCGGTTTGAAGAAGAACACGGGAATTTCACAATACGAGCAAGAATTAATACCGACCTGCCCGTGGAAACATCAAAAAAGACATTGGACCGCAGCGTGAGTGACACATACCGCAATTTGAGGCTGGCCGATCCTGATTTTTTTGAAAGCCATTCAATTAACTTCATCCTGGGAGCGGATATCTACCCTCGCATGATACGAAGCGGCATTCAGGTGGTAAAAATTGGTCCACTAGCTCAGGTCACGGTCTTAGGATGGGTCCTTATTGGAAAGTTCGGGGTGTAACAATATTAACTTTAACCAGGTAAATCATTTTATTGTTTTATATATATATAAAATATGAATATTAAATCACCATAAAAATGAATTGTATTCTACTTACCTCTTTTTTCTTAAAAATTAACTGATTTTAAAATTATATTATATTGAATTATACACATACATTTACTTACCTTACTTACCTAAAAATTTAATTATACATATGTACCTACCCTATTTCCTAAAAATTGAATTCTACTTGTATTTTCTACTTACCTCTTTTTTCTTAAAAATTAACTCATTGTAAAATTATATTATATTGAATTATACACATACATTTACTTACCTTACTTACCTAAAAATTTAATTATACATATGTACCTACCCTATTTCCTAAAAATTGAATTCTACTTGTATTTTCTACTTACCTCTTTTTTCTTAAAAATTAACTCATTGTAAAATTATATTATATTGAATTATACACATACATTTACGTACCTTACTTACCTAGAAATTGAATTTATTTTATATTGAATTGAATTCTCCTTATACTTACCTCTGTTTTACATTCGCATTGTTTCATTTATATTAAATATATTATTGTTATGATACATACTCAACCTTTCTTTGCATTCATATTGAACTTGGAATATATCAAACCCTTTTTTTGAATTATTATAGTTATACTATTTTTAAAAATTATCATAATGATTCTCTATTCTCTTATAATGTAAACACAATTGCCTGTCTGGTATGGATATGGAACCCTGAACATTCCCCAACTTTGTTATCATGGATATAACAAGGGGGGGCGGGATGTTTAGGCACGAAACCCTATAAACAAGGGAAATCATTTTTTTATCGTACGGTAACACTGCAACTGCAACTGCAGTTTTACTCGTTGCTTTTGTCTCTTTGATTCTCATACTGACAGACAATTGTGGTGGTGGTTTTTAAACTACACATTCACTCTTTTTTAAACCATCAAAGATAAAGCATCAATTGTTAAAATAAACACAACATAAATACATCCACATTCATACAACGTAATGAAATAAAATAAATTGTTGCTAGTTATTAAAGTGTAAAACCAAAGTGATTTTTTATTTTATACAAAAGAAAAAAAGAGAGCTACACACATAAATAATTTTAACTTCAAATTTTAAAAGTGTAGATTTTTTAGAAACAGATATTTGTGCAGAAATATAAAGTGAAGAAAATTCCAAGAAAAGCACTTTATTTAAGAAGAAAAATAAATCGAATCATCCACTTGGAAAGATTCATTGCTCACATATACACGAACATAAATAACTCGAAACATCCAATTGGAAAGATTCTTTGCTGATACATCATACCCAACAACTTGGACACGACAGGTATACGTCATCATCAATCCCCATCATTCATTTCATCCTACAGTCCACATCAAATCGTAAGTAACCCCCAATATTATTACATATACATCTTATTTGAAACGCGTGTACCCAGACATTTCGCAAGGTGCTTTTTCAATTTTATCTTTGTTGGTTTTATATTTTTTTTTTGTTTCTAGAGTTTTCTTAGATGATGATAAATGTTCTAATCTACCTATCTCGTTGTATAAGTCTTCAGTTTTCTTTAATTTTTCTCTGTCAATTCTATCAGCTACGACATTTAGCAAGCCGGTTGCAATTAAATCTATTAGTGTTCCATTATCAATGGATTTCCGTACTTCTAATAAAAGTTTTTCTTTTCTAAGCGCATAATCAAGCAAAGAGACAGATTGATATTTAAAAGCCATTGCATATCTTATCGCAGACCAGCCTTTGCTGGAAAATGTATCTCAAAAGTTTTTTCCAATCTTCCCATGTTGCCTCAATTGTAAGTTTTAAAAATGTACTACTATACCAATCTGTAGCCCCTTTATTCATGAATGATTTTAGAATCTCTATTTTTTTGTTATCTTCTTTTATGTTGAATCTTTTGCATTCCTTTTCAAAACCATTTATCCATTGATTTGCATTTGAATTTTTTCCATTAAATTTATCTGTTGTAAATTCTTTCGGAATTTTGCCTATATTTTTAACCCCTGATTGTTCATTACTTTTTTCTAGCAGTTGTTCTAATAGTTTAATCAACGGTAGTTCTGAAGAACTTTCGTTCTCCTTTGTGTCGGCTTTTTTTCACTTTCTTCTTCTAGGTATATTTCTTTAAATTGTAAGTTGTTACCTTCATCTAGGTAGGTAGGAGAGGAATCCAAATATTTCTCATTTGGCCTCTTTGATTCAGAGTCTTTTTTACCTTAGTAAAAGTTGTCGTTTTTGTGATCGCTTGTAATGGTCGCTTTTGACAGACACTGTATTTACTAAATTCTTTTCAATAAAACTTATTTGATTTACAATTGTTATTTGCTGTGTTCAATTATACCTTTAAATTGCAGATCTAATTTAAATTAACGGTCTCCTTTATTACTTATACTTATGTTACTCTTTGATTTGGCTTTTACTTTTTCTTTTCATATTGTGTGAACATTAGTTCACAGTTGTACATTTATATGCATATCTGTATGGGAGTAAATTGATACATGTCAGGTTTATGTCTCTACTAGAATTGCGTCTATCTAACAATATCAAACGTACAATTAATTATAAATGTATTAATAAGAAAAAAAAGAAAAGTAATTGAAATTTGTATGATGATGATTCTTATATTTTGCACAATGTGTTGCTGAACTGAACTTTAAGGTGTTCTTATTATAAATGATGATACTGTAAATTAGGGTATAATGATGTTAGGGGTTCCATATTTAGATAATTTGCCATTAGAACATATGGTTGGTTAGGGTATTGAGGCATTCATCTCTGTCAGACCTTAGAGATGTTAGGAATCTAAATTCGATTATACCTATTAGAGTAGCTTATAACTTTCATTTATCAATGACTAGACTGGGGCATAATTTTTTTTTTGATCTAGTCATACTGGCCCTTGTAAAGAAATTTTTAATTAAATAAATAGGGAGTCTAAAACAATGTATTTGTAAGAAACTTGGTTGCATTAGGGAAGGACACGAACCCCCCACCCGGCTGCTTTGCTAGCAAATTAAAGGCTCCCGCACCTACCTCTGAAATAACTATTATGTGGTGATTTCGATTGGAGAATTTCCTATGTGTATATTTCACTACATATAGAAGAAACTTCAATCAGCACAAGCACAAACAAGCCCACACTCATTACACGCTTCGTGACTGCGTGCCTCCAAAAATTCTTTTGGCATGATGTATTTTCGTTCATCTGGTGTGCTAATTGAGGTAATGCAGCATATCACATTCGTCTTACCATCTGCGGCGCCAAGTACTTTAAACGAGAACAGCAGCTTTTCCATTGTGAGTTCCAACGTCAATGTTGTTTTATAAGGGATATTTATTTTTCTATTAATTACCAAGCATTTTCTCATGAATAAAAAGGTGAATTGTTTCTCTATAAATAACGAAGTTGTTTTTATTGATTCATGCAAAATACAATAATTAATTTCTTAACCTAAATTACCTATAAATAACGAAGAAACAACATTCAATGTTAATATTCACTTCTTCCAATAATTGGTAGTTCTATTAAGTTTTACAATTCTCTTATGATACGTTTTACTTATATGTTCTAGACTATTCAATGACTTGTTTTATATTATCATAGGGTGACTACAATATGCAAATAGTTTATATATGTATGCAAACAATGTAAACGTGTACATTACGATTACAGAGTTTACATATCTTTTTTTTATTTTTTTATTATTATTAAATCAATGGATTAAATCCTTACAGACTATTAAAAAGAGTATATTGAAAATTACAATTAATAACAAAAGATTAATTATTTAATAAACTAATTATTTTACATTTGTTGAAAGAGAAAAGTCAATTATTTCATATAGATTGTTAAATTCACAAAATAATCTTCTTAATGGGTCAGCTTGAGCATAATTAGTGCTAACATGTTTGACATACAGTGGCTTAAAATGGCGGGAAAATCGTTGCGGAACATTAAAAATAACATTGTTTACAAGGAACTCGGAGCAGACTTAATCAATTTAAGTCTATCGATGTATGATGGAAGGTTATTATCAGGATTCCAAGGTAACCCACGTAGACAAAAGAGTAAGAATTATTTCTGTAGAGACTCTATACGCTGAATATGAATATTATAATAAGGATCCCAGATAATAGAGCCATATTCCAATATAGGTCTTACTAAGGAAATGTAAAGTTGTTTTGTGACATAGGGATCATCAAATTCCTTAGCCCATCGCTTTATAAACGCAAGTACACCTTGTGATGCAGTTTCTTTTCCCAGCCGGGGTATTCCAAGTCTGTCCAGGTTCCTTAGAGGTCTGCTTCCTCTGAAATAATTCCACGGTGCTGTCTTGTGCCTTCGGTATACTCTCGGATCGTTACCGCGATCAATTAATTCTTATGCCACCACTCTGATATGGTTACTCTTAACTCAATATTAATGTCCGACGAGATAAATTCTTCGGATCTCGTTTGGGTAGCTATGACTACAACCCGATGAGATAAATGCTGCTGATCTCGGTCGGCTAACTACTTGGTATGCTTCGGAGCTCGGTGGGTTAACTGGGCTACAATCCGACGAGATAAATGCTTCGGATCTCGGTCGGCTAACTACTTGGTATAATTAACGGTATAACCCGACGAGCTAAATGCTTCGGAGCTCGGTGGGTTAACTACGATTAGAATGTTACGAAGTAATACTACTAGAATTCATATAGACTGTTTGAGAATTATAGTGAAGTTTAGCATAGGAGTGTGTGTTTTGTAACAACACGTCAGAAAGTATGGGGGTTGTACAATATTATGTAGTTATATTATCGTGAGCGTTGGTTTTGTAACTACACGTTGCAACCTCTAGCTTTATTTATCATCATGGTAATGTGCGAAACAAAGTTTAATTTGTTGTCTAGTAAAATTCCTAGATCAAGAAAATTTTCAACAATTTCAAGCCGATAATCACCCAAAGTATAATTAGCAGGAATATAATTACTTCTTGAAAAACGCATAAGTTTACATTTTTTTGAGTGTAATTCCATTAAGTTGAGACTGCACCACAAAAAGAAATTGTTGAGATCGGATTGAAGATATATATGATCCAAAGATTTAGAGAAGCTCAAAAATATTTTCACATCGTCAGCATACATTAAAATATTACAAAAATTTAAAACATTTGGAAGGTCGTTGATGAACAAGGAGAAAAGAATTGGACCAAGGTGGCTGCCTTGAGGAACACTAGAAGTAACCAAAATATTTTTAGAGTATTTATTATTAAATTTTACGCATTGAGTTCTATCCAGAAGATAAGATTTTATTCAGTTTAGACTGCGAGATGTGAAACGAAGAAGATCCAGTTTAATAAGAAGAAGTCTGTGATTTACTTTATCAAAAGCGTTACTAAAGTCAGTATAAACGGCATCAGTTTGTTTTCCTTGTACAAAGCCTTGGTTAACGTGGGTAGTAAGTTGTAGGACATTTGATATAGTAGAGCAACCTTTACGAAATCCATGTTGAGAAGATGACAGAATTGATGATAATTGATGACACATGTAATCTGTGATAAAGTGTTCAAAAATCTTAGGTATTACACTAAGCTTAGCAATACCTCTGTAATTTGACACCTCAGATCTATTACCAGATTTAAATAATGGGATTATGCATGAGGACCTACAAATTATCAGAAAATAACCATATTTAATGGATGTGTTGAATAAAATAATTAATGGATGTAGCAAGGATTGAGCACAATTGTGTATAATACTGCTAGGAACACCATCAGGACCATAATTATACGAAATTTTAAGTTTTTTTAATCTTTCTAATAAATTCTCAGCATCAATATTTGGAAACGATATAGCACGGTTAGTGTAAAGTGTGTTGGGCTAACTATCGGAGCAATATTGCGTATCCGAATATGTACTGGAAAAAAATCAGCAAACATATTACTAATATTAATATCGTCGGAAAATTCATAATTGTTGAGTTTCATTACTGAAGGATATCCATTTGTTTTTCTTATAGAGTTGACAAAGTTGTAAAATGCTTTAGTATTATATTTAAAATTATTTTTTAGTTTTTGTAAATATGATTGATTGTTGAGATTTTTGTAAATATGATTAATTGTTGAGATTATTATATTCTGCACGAGCAACTGAGTATTTACTATAATCCACAAGCAAGCCTGATCTTTTGAAGTTTTTATAATGTTTATTCTTTAAATTCTTAAGTTTAGATAACAGTTTTGAATTCCAAGGAGGGCCAGTGTGATTATAAGAACAGTGTTTTGGTGTGCATTTATCCATGAAATAATATATTTTATTATAAAAAATACTAGTCATATCATCCAAAGTAGAATTATTTATGAGAGGGATACACAGTAGATCGTTCCAATCCGTATTTAACATTAAATTATTTAATTTAACGTAGTTCGTCTGTTTAAAATTATAAACTTTCTCATTATTAATTTGAGTAGATGATTTAAGTACAGCAGGTAGAGAGAAAATAAATTCAAATGTTGGATGAAATTTATCTTCGGGCAAAGTAACAGGATCACAACGAGTAATTACACAATTGCATGGATCATTTACGAATACCAAATCTAATAATTTACCAAATTCATTATAAACGTTATTTAGTTGATAAAGGCAAACACCGAATACATTGTTTAAAAAATCTTCATTAAACTTTGTAGATTTTGTTGGAATTAAATTTGAAGCATCTGGTAGTTTTGTCCATGAAATTGATGGTAAATTGAAATCACCGAAAGCAAAGAACGAATCCTCAGGTTCAACAAATTCTGCAATAGTTTTAATAGCATTAACATGTTGATAAACTAATTTGTCGGAATTAGGGGGGTAAATTTTATTATATTTGAGTTTAATCATTACACATATGAACTCAGTATTATCTGAAGAGCAGGTCGAAATAGATTCTGAGACAAAACGACATGAAACTGCAATTAACACACCACCGCCATTTCGATTATTTCTATTATATCGGTAAACCTGATATCTATTGCACAGAATTTCAGAATTGAATACATTGTCTTTTAGCCATGTTTCAGTAAAGATAATAACATCATAATTAAAATCGAAACTGTTAACAAGAAGATTTGACAATTTAGTGTTTAAGCCACGAACATTCTGATAAACAATGATTAATTGATCGAAAAGTTTAGAATTTAGTTTTTTTGGACGTTAATGAAATTTACATTTTCATTTAACTGGTGACCGGATGGAAGCACAGCAATATTATTTTTCCTTTGATTCTCTTTAAATTCATATTCACGAACTAAAGTATTTTCAGGCCAGAAATCAGGGTTGACTATTTACGCATAAATATCGAAGGAAACATTGAGTTTGAAAGATGTAATCCTCCTTGGTTGAGAATAAGAGAATTTATATGTAGTGAATTCAGCGTCAAGATTCAGTTTTGATTTTATATAAAAGTTAATTTGTTCAACAGTAGTATCAGCAGCAAAACGAGATATAAAAATTGATTTATTAGGTGGAATGATTTTTAAACCATTATATGTTGATTTATTGGCAGTAGTATTAGAAGTCACAGAGAGAACATTGTCATTTGCTATTTTAAATGAAGTCTGCGTTTGTGAATTTTCAGATTCCGATAAGGGTTTCGACGTTGTAGCACAGTTGTTATGGTTATTCGTTGATGTACTTGGAGTAATTACGACTGAAGTCTGCGTATGTCAATTGTCAGACTCCGATAGGGGTTTCGACGTTATAGCACAGTTGTTAAGGTTACTCGTTGATGTACTTGGAGTAATTCCAACAGAATCAACAACATTGCAACTAGAAGCACCAGGACTTTGAGAAGCATTCGGTTTATTTTTATTTCTGGATGATTTGCGGCGTTTCGACGATATATGTGGTGGAGAATTAAAGCAGTTTAATTGTTTCAATTCCTCAAAAAGATTTCCATACACTGATATTTCATTAGTTAGTGAAGAAAGTTTATTTTTAATGTTTAAAAATGTATTTTTTGTGCTTTGAAAAAAAACGATAGTATTCAACACCAATTTTTCGACAGACATTACAGCACCAATGTAAACCTTTAGTTTTACAGACAGCTTCAGCAACCAAACCAGACAATCCACTGCACTTAAAATGACACATGCTATGACAAAGCCAGCAAACCACCATTCTCTCATCATCACGTGATAAGGTACAGGTGTTATTAAGACAAATAAATTGGTCATTCATAGTTAATTCTTTAAGTGTATGTCGATAATATTTTAAGTGTATGTCGATAATACCGGTTAATTGTTAAATAATACAACACTGATTATTTTACGACACTTGACAGCACTGATGAATTTGACATATAGATATTCAGCTGATAAAGTGTTTATTTACAAAACAAACAAAAAATTCCAATTGAGTGAAATTATTAATGATAATTAAGAGTGATTGTAAATGTATTTGTAAAAGCAAAATTAATTTTTTAAAAATGATAATTTTATATTTTTTTAATAAGATCAGTTACAAGTGTAATATTTAATCACCAGACAATTTATTGCGGAACGAGTTTAATGCACTTTTTAATATAAACAGTTTATAAAACCCGGCAAAAAATAAAGAACACTCGGACTAAACTTTAAGGTACGTGCGTTCGTAACAAGTGGTAATTGTATATTACATATATGTATACTTAAAATAAAAGAAGACCAAGTAAATTGTATTATATAGCTCATTCAATTAATTTTGTTACATAAATTTATTTTTCTTCAGCTCAGTGACTGTGGCATACATTTAAACATTTTGATGGATGAATAAATTTATAAAATAACGGTTCCAATATACATTTAAATGAAATTAATATGTTAATCATTCCATATCAAATAAAAATAAAAGATGACGAATCTTTATTTTATAACGTTTTAAAATGAAATATCTACTCGTTATTTTGAAGATGGATTGCTAAAGAATATAGTCGGTGGTAAGTAGAGGACAGGTAAAATCTTTGCAGAGTAGTGATTGGGACATCCAAACCAATGAAGGATGTCATGGTGAGATTCAAGCTCAAGTTGGAGGGCAAGCTTTCCTAGCACAACATCAGCCAGTAGAAATTGTGTATAGTATTTTAAAGTTGTGTAGTTTCCCGGCAGTTCTGCTTCGACCCCGTTTTATTTATATTTATAATAAAAGCTGGTATGAATTTTTTTGTTTGTGTGTATCTGGCGCAGCATTGTTGAAATGAACCAAACCATCTGGCAAGCCTCAGCCCGGCATAAGCGAGCATACCAGCGCACTCAACAATCTGGCCACTTTAAACATTTTATACACCACGCACACAACACACACTTTTCCAAACGGTAAGTTTAAAAATTTAAAAAAATTATTTTAAAACTGGATTCCCTGGTTGTTTCTGGGCCCATAACCTTTGTTAGCAAATTTGTTGTGCAATGGAATTTGCTTGGATTCCAAAATCAAAAACTAAACTTCCGCTTAAAAGAAACACCGTGTCGTTCAATTCAAGAAGGTTTATTAACAAGTGATTATTAAATTAAAGTTATGTATAGTAAAAGAAAAAAAGGATCAAAAAGAACAGAAGGAAAAGAAGAAGGAATCTGCAATATTTTAACGATCTAATGTAATATTAAAAAACATAGAATTAGAACATTACTAGAAGAAGGTTGTTAGTATTTGAATTGTACTAAGGTTGTAACGTTTTTTCAACAAAGAGGAAGCATGTAATGAGTGTCGTGAGATTGACAGTGTAAGTGCATCTCTAATAATAATCTGGCATCGTCAATTGCACTTGTTATTTATTAATATTGTAACAAGAATGCCGGCAGTCATCAGCGGCTAACATTGGTGTATAATAAGAACTTGTACCATAAATAAAGTCTTTTATTTAATGGATGAACCTGGAATTATTACAACCTCCATATTAGACTACGTCCGAGCCAGTCATATTTTAATTATAATGGCTGTCTTCATAAATACAGTTTGCAATGCGTACTGTTCATAAATACAGTAGACTTAAGGCCCAACTATAATATGCATAAGTAAGCAAATTGCAAAAGTTAACGAAAGGCTGTCAAATACATAATTAAGAGTTATCTTTCAGTTGGCTACAATGTACTCACGTGACTTTAAAACTTTTGGTCGACAGTTGCACATTTATGTTTAAAGAAATGTTTTTATTTTAACAAGAAGCTATTAAATGACTAGAATTTATAAATATTATGGTGGTAAGATATACGATACTATTACTTGTATTTTATAATTAAAAGAAAACTTCGAACCAGAAACGGCATACTTTTTCCTTTTTTTTTTTTTTGATTTATGAGTTATACCTCGATTAACCGGGCCTCCATTAACCGGTTACATCTATTAACCGGCATGCAGATTTTTTTGAAGTTTTACCTCTATTAACCGTGCTTTGGTTTTTTACTTCTATTGTCCGTGCAGCATTCATATGATTTTTTATTATGTTAATTTTAATCCGATGGTTTCCCGTTTTAATTTCATATATCAGCACATAATTGTATCATGTGCTTGTATGTAATTTTATTCATTATGTAAGTGGAATTTTATCTGTGAACACCTGCTTTGTTACGATGGCTCCTGCAAATAGTAAATTGCCAAAAAGACAAAATTGTTTTAATTAACGATTACGATAAAAACCTACCTGTTAGGTTACTATCTGAAAAATATGGAGTTGGTAAGCAAACTGTGCGCGATCTAGTGAAAAAGGAAGAAATTTTGCTATATGCTTCTAAAAGTGATTCAATAGATGGTTTAAAAAATAGATATACGCTCAAAAGTTCTGAAAATCCGCGAGTAGATTTTGCATTAAATGAATGGTTTCGGCAACAAACAAGAGAGCTTGGGTAACGCAACAAATACCAATAACCATTTCGTTCCAGAAGTTAGAGAACATATGGAACAAAATGGTTTCGAAAGAAATTGTAAAATTCTGTTACTTTTGGACAACTGCCCAGCTGACCCAGGTCTGAACGCAAAGATGTCTGAAAACGTGGTAGTAAAATATATTCCTCCAAATTGCACTTCTTTAATTCATTCCATGGACCAAGTAGTGATAGTTTTAAATGCAATTATCGCAAGTCGATTGTGCAGAAACTCCTATGTGCAAACAGCAGACATGAATTCGTAAAATCATTAAATATAAGAACAGTAGCTGTTTCTTGGGATGCAGTATCCACACAGGTTTTGTTTAATATTTGGTCTAATTTACTAGCTTTTGAAAATAAACTAAGTGACTGTCCAGAAATACAAATATACTCTGTGGTTTCGGCAGCCATTTCAGTTAGCGCAAGAACATTTTCTATTACTTCTTCTGTATTTAAATCTTCCACCTATATAAATATATAAAATTGAATGTGTATACCTTATAGACCTCTGGACCGATATTTTTGAAATTTTCACAGCATTTAACTGGGATGGTATGATTAATAGGGTACTTTTTTTGACCACGCCCACTTTTTTAAAATATTGTAATTGGAGACCAAACCTCTGGACCGATATTTTTGAAATTTTCACAGCATTTAACTTGGACTCTGACATGATTAATAGGGTACTTTTTTTGGACCACGCCCACTTTTTTTAAAATATTGTAATTGGAGACCAAACCTCTTGACCGATATTTTTGAAATTTTCACAGCATTTAACTTGGTATGATTAATAGGGTACTTTTTTACCACGCCCACTTTTTTAAAATAATGTAATTGCTCCCATATAGTTTTAAACAGATTTACTTCAAATTGTATACACATTGTATACTCCAGGCGAGGTAAAAATAAACATTTCTTACGCCACGCTCCCTTTCACGCCCCTTTTAACGCCAAATTTTGTTTGAAAGTTTTAAACTTTTTGTTATCATACAAATTTGTTCCTTCTAACAATTTTTTTTTTTTGGTAGTATATTGCTCTTAATACTGGTAATGTCGCCATATAACTATGAACCACGCCCATTTCACCGCACCTTTTTTTAATTCAGATACTTACTTATACCACTAACAATGTTTGCTATACAAAATACTTTTTTTGTAATATGTATTTACCTAAAAATACATTTGTTTATTACCTGATCCCCCTTTTTCGCCCCATTTTACCTTAAATTATAATTAATCTGCTTTTAATCTATATATATAAAAATGAATGTTTGTCTGTATGTTTGTGCTTAATATGAGGCCAAACCCTTGGAGCGATCTGCCTGAAATTTTCACAGCATGTTACTGTGACTCTGGATGGAATAATAGGCTATATAAAGTTTTGATTGTGCAAACGGGATGGCACCGCCCATATAACCCACGCCACTTTTTAGGAAAATTAGAAATCGTAATATAGCCTTAACTACTAGACCGATCGTCATTAAATGTTCACAATAGGATATTCTTACGAAATAATAAATTCTTGACTATGTAAGGGGCATCGCCTCGCCCACTGAAATGCATCGCTCATATGACGAGCTTTAGTATCCTATTATTTTTCCATATGGAGAAGATGGATATCACTTTGAAATGCGCAAATCAATCAAGCAACTCGTAAGGCCGTTAATTATCCTGTTAAGTTCTTAAATTCACTCGATGTGCCAGGCTTTCCACCACATGTGCTACAACTTAAAATTTACGTAAAGCGTTTATACGACTATTTGTAGTCATATCACCGACCAATTCTAAATGATCTGCTGTAATAGTTGCGCTTGTGAATAGCATAATATAAACTTTCCTTTCACTATCTTCATGCGTCACATAGAGTGGCCCAGCAAAGTCAACACCTGTGGTTTCGAATGGTCGACTACTCTTTTTGCTGGCAATACTTCCATGGCGCCTTTTCCATAAAAGTGTAAACACACAATACAGCGTTGAATAATTCTCTTGATTAGTTGTCGTGCCTGCATTATCCAATACTTTTTACGGATATGTGCTAATACTGTAGAAATTCCAGTGTGATGAGTTTTGAGATGAGCATTTAGTACTATAAGCTGATTAAAATGAGAGTTCTTTGGCTTTCTTGGTTAAAGGATTGATGTTTGTCTGTTGGCTGACCGGCACCGCAGTGGTGTAGGTGGTAGAACGCAAAGAATTTTTTTTTTTTTTTTTATAATACATTATATTTATTTATTGAATCTTCAGATATTGAAATGACAATAAGTTTTCGAATCTTAATACTAAAAGAAAATAATAAGTCCAGCCAGTGCTAGACAAAATATTATGATACTACAAAAAATTTACATCCACTGATCCAGTCATCTGTTTTGCGTTTGAGTTAAAGCAAGGGTATCCCTCCTTCTCAACCGAACATGGCCACTAAAGTTAAGGATGTCTCGTGCAAGTGGGTTTGGATGGTGTTCAAGTTTGCTGACATATTTTGAGGCGTATTTTGTAAATTCGACTTTCACCAAAGGAATGCCTAGATCTTTGTGAATTCGAGAATTTTTAACGTACCATGGAGCTGCAGTAATTATACGTAGAATTTTATTTTGACCCCTTTGAATTTTTTCAATGTTGGATGCTGAGGCAGTACCCCATAATAGAATTCCATAACACCAGATTGGCTTTAGAATTGCATTGTACAACAAAAGTTTGCAATCCAACTTTAATGTAGAATTTCTGCTGATTAGCCAATTAAGTTGCAATGCTTTTAATCTCATCTGTGTAAGTTTTGCGTCAATATGAGATTTCCAGGTTAAACGATGATCGAGGTGGATTCCGAGGTATTTGACTTCATTGTGTTGCGGAATAATTTGGTTATTTATTCTGATGGACGAGCAAGTTTCTTTTCGCAATGTGAAAGTGATATGAATACATTTCTGTTCATTAACCCTGATTTTCCAAAGCTCTAGCCAATTCTCTAGTTTATAAACATAATTCGGCAAATTCTGTGATGCTACTTGGTGGTCCTTATGAACGCTGATAAAGGCTGTATCGTCTGCGAAAGTTGACGTGTAGATTTTGGGGTCTGACAGCATGTCGGAGGCATAAATCAAATATAAAGTAGGACCCAGTATGCTACCCTGTGGCACACCTGTTTCAATTGGCTGAGCGGGGCTTAAAAAATTGCCTTCTTTGATTTTAAATTTGCGACCGTATAAATAGCTTTCCATAAGTTTATGGGTGTTAGCAGGCAGAGTTAATTTTATTTTGTGCATTAAACCGTCAT
This sequence comes from Bellardia bayeri, assembly GCA_950370525.1. Classification (NCBI taxonomy): domain Eukaryota; kingdom Metazoa; phylum Arthropoda; class Insecta; order Diptera; family Calliphoridae; genus Bellardia; species Bellardia bayeri. The sequence goes on along the minus strand of OX493264.1, from coordinate 51,138,003 downwards.
GCCAAACTTTGTCGAACGCTTGGGACACATCAATGAAAAGGGCGGAGCAGTATTTTTTGTCTTCAAACGACCCTCTTATCACATTTACCAATCTGTGTGTTTGTTCGATGGTGCTGTGTTTAGCTCTGAAGCCGAATTGATGATTAGGAATGCATTCAGTGTCGTTCAGAATTGGAATCAACTTAGTCATTAAGAATTTTTCGAACAGTTTAGAAATTGTCGTCAGTAGGCTAATTGGCCTATATGACTCTACTTTGGTGTGATCCTTCCCTGACTTAGGAATCATAGTGATCATAGACACCTTCCAATCTGCAGGATAGTATTCTTGGCGTAAAATAGAGTTGAAGATAAAGAGGATAATTCTTCTAGCTACACGAGGTAACTCCACAAGCATTTTATTGCTGATTTTATCCATACCTGGAGCCTTTCTAAGGTTCAGAGTACCAATACCGCTTTGGACATCACCAAAGTTTAGTCTTAGAGGTACAGGAGGTCTAATGACGAGTGGTGGCAAATCAGATACGTTATTTGAGTTGTTTTTAGTAAACACATTTCTTAAATGGTTAACAAATAATGTCCCTTTCTCGGAATCGTTTCTAGCCCAGTCACCAGTCGGATTTCGCAAAGGAGGTTTTCCTCTCACTGGTCTTTTTAAACCTCTTGCCGCCCTCCATAACGAGTAGTCAGATTGTGGGGTACTATCAAGACCCTCCAAGTAGGATCTAAGTGAAGCCGTTCTTTGGGTTTCTAAGAAATGTCTTAGTATATCTCTGCATACCCGTAGCCTAGCTTTCAGTTCAGGAGACCTGTGAAGTTGCCACTCTCTTCTCATTCTTCTTTTTTCTGATAGGAGATGTTCGAGTTCAGATAAATAAGTTCTGTTTGTCCTATTTCTACATTCAACGTGATAAGTGGAAGCGTGATGCACACCTCGTCGAAGGTCCTCGGTAAAGTTGCCAATCGACTCATCGATATCGTCGGTAGTTCTCAACACAATATTTTCCGTGCAATGAGAACTTAAATACTTTTTGTATTTTATCCAGCTTACTCGGGTCTTAGTCATGTTTCTAAATGGAGAGCCACACACTTGAGGGAAATGCATTGAAATGATAGTAGGAGAGTGATCTGAGGACAAGTCTAATGAAGGATCCACTTGCATCCATTCTACAGGGATATTTTTCACTACTCCAAAGTCAATAACATCGGGAATCTTCCGTCGGTCCGTCGGCCAGTAGGTGGGATGTCCGCTTGAGAGTACATCTAAGCCCATTTGAGCAATGGTGTTGAAGAGTACGCGACCCTTTGGGGTTACCAGACGTGAACCCCAAAATGTGTGTTTGGCGTTAAAGTCGCCAGCAACTAAAAATCGAGCTCCAAGGGAATTAAATAAGTTATGGTATTGGTGTTCTTTTATTGAGAATCGAGGCGGAGAATAAATCGATGATAAAACAAATTTGTATTGACAGAATTCAATGCTAATGTTTGTTGCTTGGAGGTAATCCTCACTTATGTTATTCATTAGATAATGTTTTATTCTGTTCTTTATAAGAATTGCCGAACCTCCACAAGCTCTTCCGCGGGGATCTTTAGTATCGTACAACACGTAGCCATTAATTTTGAAGTACCCTGTCGACGTCAAGTGAGTTTCAGCAATCATCATAACATCAATCTGCTTATCCATCAGGAAGTATTCCAGTTCGTTTTTATGTTGGCGGAGGCCGTTCGCGTTCCAAAAACAAGTTTTTAAATAAATCATTTCTTTAAAATGGCTTGCAAGATCGTGGATTCCATTTTCAGCATTTCCTGCATGATGGATGTCATAGTGGTCGTAAAAGTGTTCATAGTTTGGACAAGTGTCTGCAAAGTAGTCTCTAGAGTGTTAATATTAGGCTCGTAATATTGTGATTTACGTTCCTGCTCCAAACCTGGCATATTAGATTTAACCACGTTAGCGTAAGAAACTTGTCTAGAACTAGGCACGTTTACATGACTAGTGGGCCGTAACAATTGAGGAAAATTGTTACTCGATGCAAAATTAGGATATTGAGGATGATCAGGTAATACTGACGTCTTGTTGGTCCTTATGCCTTTCAAATGAGTGTAAACTGGACAACCTCTATAATTTGCGGTATGATTACCTCCGCAGTTACTGCATTTTTTGATTTTTGAGTCAGTTTTCGACTTATCACATTGAGCAGTTGTATGTAGTTCCCCACACGCAACACAAACTGACGGCAATTTACAATACGCTTTGGTGTGACCAAATTCTTGACAATCAAGACACTGGACGGGTCCCTTACGCTTATGCGGTTCTTCCACGGTGATTCTCCGATGCAGAAGGTAAATCAGATTGTAGATGGGATGGGACTCGTTTTTCTTTAAGACGATATCTCCAGGTTCCAATTCCACCCTGAACATCGGCTGAGGAATCTTTTCACGGTTTCTAATATTCGTTATGCTCTTAATTTTGAAGCCATTTTCCATTAAACTAGTCTTTATCTCGGCAGGATCAACATCTGGGTCTATACCCTTTAGAACTACTTGGAGTCCTTTTGCGCTTTTCAGCTGGTAGGTATAGAAATCCCTACTCTCCCTCTCCAACTAGTTGGACAATTTTCGAAAATCATCTTCCTTTTTCACTTGAATTTTGGTTTCGCTGATATTTCCATGTTTAATTGAGGTTACGCTAAACATATTTTCACCTATTACCGAAACAATTCCTTGTACCAATTTACTGGAAGTGGGCTCTCTCAGATAAATTGGTGGGGGCTTAAACGTCTTTTTAGGAAGTTCTGGATCATCCGTCTGGAGGAGAGCAAACCTGTTTTAATCATTTGGATTGTCAATACTCACGGTTTTGGGAGCTTTTGAATTTGATGATATTTGAGCAGATGTCGGGCTCCTCTGTCGCTTAAGAACTGTGACGTATTTATCCATACCTACTTGTTTTCTAGGTTTGACTGCGCTTTTTGATGTAGAAGATGTTGATGTTTTATCATCTGATGAAATCACTATATTGGGCGAACAGGAACGGCGCCGTTCTACGGCTCTTGTAGTGAGAAGATTCTCTACAGATTTTTTTAAGGATTCTTCCTCAGAGATCCATAAAGATTTTCTAGTCGAGCTAAGCTCTTTCTCAGAATTACATCTGAGAGGAACACTCATACAGTTTTTATGCGATTTTTAATGTTTTTTCTTTTTATTTTTTTAATGTTTTTTATTTTTTTTTTTTTTTTTTTTATCGATCGTAGGTATTTTTACCTATTACGAATTATTTTTTAACTTTTTTGTTTTATTTCGACCTATTACACTTTTTCATCTATTACGATTTTTTTCACCGAAAATTCAGCCGCACTAAAAATAACACGTCCGAACAGTTCAACAACACTATGTGTAAAGAATTCTGATGAGAGAAAGTGGGATTTCTCGAAACATATGTAAATTCAACAACCCAGGTTCGAATCCTAGTCAAGAAAAATTATCAAAAAATTTTTAATAATAAATTTTTTAAGTTGTAATTCCTAACTTCAGTAAAAATAATTTAATGAAAATTAAATTTAATGAACTCGAGCCTAACTAAAATTTATCAAGAAGTATTTGTTAAATTATTTATTTCACTCACCCTGGCTTTAACATATGGTTTACATTGTTTGCCTTGACCGTTTATCCAACTCAACATTATGGACGAATCTGTTCACAGAGTAGTAGAATGTATTTTGAAATCTAAAGCTTTGACCAGAAATTCTTTCAGTCTCGCTGCTATCAACGCTGCCGTCAGTTCCAATTTGGGTAGAGTAACTTCTTCATTTCTTGCTTTATTGGACTTATTGTATTCTTCGAACATATTAAATTTGTGCTTACCTCTCCATTTTCTGCTGTGTGTCGAACGTATGCTACTGGACGAAAAGCTTTTGGGCTAGCATCTGCAAAAATGTGAAGCTCTTTTGTTGATTTGCTTGACAATGAAAGACATCGAGGTATATTGAATTCGCTTAAATCAATGAATTCATCTTGCCATGTTTGAAAATTACCAAGTATTTCGCCGCTTAACAGCTGATCCCATGTGGTGTTCTCTTTCTATATGGACTGTAAAATTAATTTACCCCCTGGCCCACGATGTCGAACGATAACGTTCGCTTAGATAAGACTTAAGACACACACTTGATTGTGGAATAAACAAACTTGATTGAGTCAAAAAAGATACGATTAAAAGTTTGTGTCTTAAGTCTAATCTAAGCGAACGTTATCGTTCGACATCGTGGGCCAGGCGGTTAATTCTTACAGTAAATGGCCCTAAAAACCCCATCGGGTCATATAATTTTGCCATTGCCTTAATCACATTTCGTTTTGTTGGTCTTAATGAGATCAAATAACATAAATTGTTTTTTATATCGACGCTAATAGAATCGCTCGCTGTACACCAATTTATACCCAAAACCTTTTGTTCCACAATTTCTGTGCACTCACCAAATATCGCCGCTACTTCCGCATCGTTTCTGTTCCATTTTCTCAGATTAAAATTGGCATTCATTATTTCTTTTGCTGCTAGAGAAGTACATTTGGCCTCTTCGTAATTTTCAGCGCTTATTATTAAATCGTCAACGTAAAATGACTGTTGTAGTTTACTGCAAATTGAACCAAGTTGTTTGTTTATATTTTTCAATATGTTTTTGTATGGTCGCTGCCAATAAAAATGGGCTAGATGTTGTACCAAATGTTACTCTTTTCATACGGAATTTGTTTATTTGTGGTGGGGTTTCATACCACAAAAATCGATGAGAGTCACGATCTCTTTCAGCTATAAATATTTGCAACAAAGCCTTTTCTATATCTGAAATTATTGCTATTTTATTAGACCGAAATCTCAAGAGCATAGTTAACAAATCTGCAACCAAATTATCAACTGGACTGAGGTGGTCATTTAAAGCTGTACATCCCATTTCGCTGGATGATGCATCGAAATCAATACGTAATCTAGAAGTAGTTTTATCCTCCCGATATACTGGTTTGTGTGGCATATAATAAATTGGTGTATTATGTTGATTTTCCACTACATTTTCCGCTATACCGCTGTTAATTAAATCTCGTATTTCATTGTCATATTCTGTCAGCTTTTAATTACTTTTTACTAATTTATTTGTTAAATTGTATAATCGTTTTTCAGCTACTTTTCTATTGTCATTCAAGTGTTCATCAATAGTTTTCCACGGCAGATTTACAACATAACGACCGTTTATGAATTTTATTCCGCGTATAGCTTTCTCATATAAATCGTCATCCTGAAACGTTTTTTGTTTTATACCGATCGATTCTAAATTCCAAAACTTTGTTATGTCGAATTCTTCACTTTTAATTTTTTGTTCTTCGTTTTCGGTGACGGTTAACACATATTGATTCTTATTAGCTTTTTGTTTTTACAGCCATTAAAGTATCACTAATTTTCTCCGTTTGTTTTTAATTTTAGTTTGTTCTTTAATTTTTCAGTAATAAATATCCTCTCCTCCTTCTCTTCGCTTACATTTAGTGTTGTGGCTGCTGCGCTGCTGGTTCCATTGGGGCTTTCAGTAGACGTTGTTACTTTTGTTGTTGATATATTCTGTTCGCTCTTTTGTGGTATATCACTTCGCTTATTTTCTCTTTGTTCACGCTCACACATTGATGTTACATGTTTGCCGCTACACTTTGTAGTTCTGCAAAACTTGGGGTTATGATTTTTATTGGTACATCTGTAACATCTACCCTCTTTTTTTAACATTGATTTTTTATCGTCGATGCTTAAAACACTTTTACATGTAGCTGTCGAATGATTATTTCTTTTACAGAAAACACAATACTGAATTCTCTGTACATGTAGAGTAGCTGCAGTGGGATTTTTTGCTTTATACTCTCTTTTTTCAACCGCTCGTTTATCACTTTCTGATAATTGAGCCATTTCCATTGCTTCCAGTTCGCTTTTAATAAAGTTCAGCAAAAAACTTAATTGCTCCCCCTCTTGACCATTACCTTTTAAATTTTCAATTGCAGTAACAACACTGGAATTTAATATAGTACTCATATTTCCTTTTGCCACTCTTCTATGAAATTCTATACGCATTGTTGCTGGTATACTCTTTAATAAAATTGATTTAACCATTAAGTCATATTGTGATGAAGAAATCTGAAATGAAGACAAAGTCCTCATAGTGCAAATCACTTCGTTATAGAGTTGGCGCAGACTATGAGTATCACTGGATGACTGCACTAGTTTTATACTCATTAATTTTTGAAAAAAATTTTCCACTATTTTGTCTGTATGGCCATATTCTTCTAACAACAAGTCAGTAGCTTCTTTGTAACATTTCTCTGTGGGCGTAAAACCTGCAGTGGTTGCCTCTGCTCTTCCTGTTAATGACTCGCTAAGAAAATTGAATTTTGCTGCTACTGACAAGTGTTTATTTTCATGAACAGCTCTCTTAAATAGTTCCTAAAAGGGCAGCCAGTTTTCAAATTTGCCGACAAACTTTTTTAGTTGAAATGACTTCAGTTTTACTCCGCTACAAACATTGTCGTCCTGGTAAGCCACTGTTACATTACGCTCTTCTTCTACGCTTATTGGTGTTTCGATAGATTGTTTAAAATTTATTCGCATAATATGTTCAAGTTGCGCTATTATGCTAATGGCTCTGTCGTCATATTCAATAACTGATTCACATTCCTTCGCTAAATCATCGGATTTTATTAGAGTCTTCATATCATCATCTGCTTTTCTTAAGTTGGCGTGAGCATTACGTAATCTTTGAAGATAAATGACAATCTGAGACTCCACGTCGCTTGGATCGCTTACTTCTTGAAAACCTATATCTTTGAACGTTTTTAAATAGTCCGTAATGGTGTTACATAATTTTGTAACTTGTGTACGGCACGTAACACAATATACCACTTCCATTTTATTTTAATTAATGTTTCGAATAATTTGATTCACCTTTTAATAGTAATATTTTATTGTTGACAAAACACAATTAATAGCCGGCTGTCCCGGGTTTCGGCACCATTTTAAAAATCTTTAATTTAAAACTCGATTTTTCGCTACGATCACCGGTACGTCGGCTTGAACAATTCATTTATTACTAGGTACTTTGATTTTAAAAAAACATTATAATATCTGAACTTGAACTAAGAATGTTACTACCGTTATACTTATGTACAAAAGTATAGTAATTCAGCAGAGTAATAATATTCCAGAAAGAATATTATAAAGAAGGGATAGTAAATGAGTACAACTTTTAAACAGTATGTATACTCTATATTTAGGAATAATGTTTTACATAGTAGAAGCGACCATTATAACAGGAAAATATAAAGGTACAGATGTACTTTTGTTACGCATGCCAATGCTACCAACAGATTTACCAAGGTTAATATACCGTGTATATGTATGCTCCTGATGGGCAAACTAAAAATATTGTATATCCTAAAGCATTGCAATAAATACATTAAAATTAAATAAATAAATGTTTGTAAATATATAAATACGTTTTATTTTATAACGAGGGGGGGGGGGGGGGAGGGGGGGTTTGCGAAGCACACCGGGTTTAACTAGATTTTGTATGTATATTTTTTGTATATTATATTTATGTTTTAAAATTTTGTTTTCTTTGTTGCGAATGAAAAACTAAAGTGGAATGTGTAATTAAACATCAACAAATTTCATGATTTTTTGCACGTAAAATTTCATCGTATAAATGCACAACATTTAACGTAGCAATTTTAAAAGAGAATGGAAAAAATCGTGTAAAGGGCCTCTAAGTAAATTTTATATTAAAAAAGTAATAATGTATATATTTATGGAGTCTTTCTTTTGTTCACAAAGCTCCATAATCGTGGAGTTTATGGGGAAATATCCAGACCTTGCGAGAGGCTTTCCAAAGAGGGACAAACCAACTGTAGACTCTCTGTGGGAACAAGTGTCTGAGTCCCTGAATAGCGCAGGTCCACCACAAAAGGATGCAAATGGATGGAGAAAGGTATGTAAAATGTGTGCCAGAAATTAAATTGTTTCGTATTGTTGAAATGTAATTTTTTCTTTTTTTTTTATAGATGTGGACTGAGTGGGAAAGGGAAGTCAAAAGAAAGCTTGCGCAAAACAAATCTTTTTCTAAACACAATATGACAGACACTGATGAGGCAATTTTGCGTATATGCGCCATTAATCCAGTCTGTATATCCCCCTGGCACTGCACTTGGTCTCAGCGAAGACGCAATTGGGGAAAGTGAATAGGATATACCGTCAACATCTTCAAAACGTCCACTGTCCCCACTTTTGACTTCTGGTACTCCAAAAAGATTCAAAACGGAAAATACTGGTCAGAAATTAAACAATTTTTGGATCAGGATAGTAAGATAAAGCAGGAGCAGAATGAAAAGTTGGACGACCTATTAAACATTAGAAAAAGAAAACACAAGTAGCTTACGACGGGTGTACAGAGCGCTAGAAAAAGGACAACAGACTATCGCAAATGCAGTCGAAGAACTGAAAAATGAATTGATACATATCAATAGGGGAATTTTGAAAGCAATGCAAGAGAAAAACAAGATAAAAAGGAAGCAATTGGATCTCGATATACTGAAATTTGAATTAGAAAAGAATATAATGAGCCCTTAGCTATAAGTTTCCAAAGTTATAACATACTATGATAATATGTACCTGTTAAATGACTGACCCTTTCCTTATAAGTTTTAAACGTATTAGGTACATTTTAAATGGCTGTTAATTTGAATTGAATTTTTATTTTTTGTTATACGGATATGTATATAAAATATAAACAACTTTTATTTTGTTCTTATAGTTATACCCTTCACCTTCATGAGAAGGGTATATATAAATTTGTCATTCCGTTTGTAATTTCCACAATATAATTTTCCGACCCTATAAAGTATATATATATTCTGGATCCTTATAGATAGCGGAGTCGATTAAGCCATGTCCGTCTGTCTGTCTGGATGTTGAAATCAGTTTTCTGAAGTCCCCAGATATCCTCGGGATCCAAATCTTCAACAATTCTGTCAGACATGCTTTAGAGAAGTTTGCTTTTTAAAATCAGCAAAATCGGTTTAGGCCAACCAGAGTTATGGACCGATATGTGAGACAACCTCCATAAAAATTTGATATTTTTTGTCCACTTTATTGCAATATTTTGAAATATATTGCAGATAATGCCATGAAATTTTGTATAAGTTGTTTTTATGATAATAGAAGAAAGTGTGAGGAAAATAGTACGAATCGGTCCATGAAAACTTGAAATTCGGGTAATGGGTTCCTTTTACAATATGTAGAAGGCATTTTTGGAAATTCGGTCATTAAGGGGGACAAATGGGACCAAAACGGGTAAAACCTGTACCTCTATATCTCCAAAACAAATAAACTGAGAAATAATATTTTAAATGCGTCCGCCTTTAATCAAAAAAAGAGCCGACAGGTGTCAGGTACTTTTTTGAAATTCGAAATTCAAGTGACCATATGGGGTAAAAATAGTCCCCGTAGAACGCTCCGTTAATATGTATATCTCCTACATAAATAAACATAGAAATACTATTTTAAATGCATCTGCCTCAGACCATAAAGACTAGACATTTTTTTGGTACTTTTTTGAAATTCGAATTCCTATGGCCTAAAAATTGTATTCTTTTTTGGTACTTTTTTATCAAATGTATTTACTCACTAATTCCACGAACTATTATTTTCAAATAGTACGTATTACGGATAACTAATAGGTACATTTTTGAAAATTATTTTTCACGGGTGACAAAAAAGGGACAAAAACGGGGAAAACGGACATTTGATATTATTTATTCAATTTAAAATAAAAAAAGATAAAATATTCTTCCATCCACACAAAAAAGAACCCAGAACATGCTATTCATGACTCAAATATAAACGTGTAAAAAGGGCCAAATTTCAGTACACTTATATTGGTACTTTTTTGAAATTCATTTCTACTATTCTATTCTCGCAAACTATGCATCTGATCATGTGATGATCTTCGGCAAAGTTATTGTGCATGAGACCGGGAAGGTTTCTGATTTGGAACGACCACGCCTACTCTAACGCCCACTTTTTTTAATTGATTAATTGCTTCTGCATTAGTTTTTACAGATTTGCTTCATACAAATTGTATCCACATCTTAATGAAAGCAAGGTAAAAATAAAAATTTTATGTGCCACGCCCACTTTCATGCCACATCACAAGATATTAATGTTTGTATGTATGTCCTTTATAGAATCGTAAACTATGCATTTGGTCATGTGATGATCTTCGGCAAAGTTATTGTGCATGAGTCCGGGAAGATTTCTCAGTTGGTATGAACACGCCTACTCTAACGCCCACTTTTTTAAATTAATTACAACGCCTGCCGGGAAGGCCAGGCCGCTGGACCGATCTTACTAAAACTTTGACGGGATATAACTAAGACTCCAGCATGACTAAGAATACTTTTTTCGACCGCCTACTTTTTTTCAAAAAGAACAAAATCAATAAAATTACTCAAAATGAATTGAATATTTGTGTAATGCCTTTCTTTCAAATTAATTTTAATTAGTGACGTAGCAACGCGCGTAGGGTACAAAAATATTTTCAAACAAATAATCAATACATAGGTAAAAACTTAAATTTAATACAAAATTTAATAACATTATATGATTTACTATTCTATTAAATTATTTATTCTTTCAAAATAGACTACTCTAACTAGATGAATCTTCTGTGTATTAAAGAAATCTAACAAAATAAAATTCTTCAAATAATCCTGCAATTCATTTAGTTTATGAGTGCTTTGCCGCTGGGAGATGTTATAAACCCATATTGGGGAAGGCATTTGATTACACGGATAATTTAGGACTTGCGCTTGACGATGTCATTGAAGGCATTTAAAAAATGAGATGCTATTAGTCAAGTTAACATTAGTTTTATTTATATGGTATCACATTAATTAATCGCTGGATTAATCTGATAATATGTGTGATAAGGTTATAAACGTCTGAAATGATATTCCAGCAAAGGAGGCCTCGCTTTCGAAAAAAAATAATCAAATAAACCTGAGCTAAATTTTTCTTCGGTGGTTCTCTGACATCATGGCTTAAAAACATTGTTGTCATTATGTGCAGCAAATAATGTAACTCAATAAATGTCAATCAAGAAAAATATTGGTAAAAAGTTTCATATCTAAAAAATCATTTTGTAGATTTAAAACTTTGCTTCTTACAGCTCACGTGAGATACATTCGCAGAACTATTTTTTTTAATTATCTAAACCAATTCTGCATTTCATATTTATAATGTACAAAATACTTTGGCTATTGGATATCAATTATATTCAAGTTATGATACGCACTATCTATTGTGCATCCGCTGGACAATAATAATTTGTAAATTTCGTAATTCAAGATTCATCATTTTTAATATACATGTTAATAATGTTGGAAACAGCATATATCATGCTGTAAGCTGTATTTATTTTACACAGTAATTAAAACATTAAACATTTTAAAATAATTTATGTAGTTATTTTGTTATTTCCACATTTTTTTTTTTGCTAACGAAGTAGTGGGTTGCATGCTAGTTATACATAAATACTATAAAATTGGAATATCAAGACAAAATTCAGCAAAAATAAGTTTTATGCAAAAATAACCAGCAAAACGAAATTTTTTTAGTTCGGTCCATGTTTGACCATAGCTCCCATATAAAGTCCATTTCCAAAATTCACTTAAATACGTACACACAGAAACAAATCACTGTAAAATCAACTAAAACAAGATTAAATTAACATTTTTTATTAATGAGTTTGCTTCATTAGCGTTTCCTGTTAATTTAACATGTTTGTACAATAAAACAAATGTTATTTTTTTTCAATTAAAAACAACTGGAAATCATGTAAAATTTACATTTTTATACCAATAAAATTCAAGTGATTATCATGTAAAAATTGCATGACAAATTAACACGAATTCAATTTTAAATTTACTATTGAATCATTTAGAATTAAAATTATGGTCATATTGAAATAACATGAAAACCTGTTAAAATACCATGAAATGTCAAGTTAATTTTAATGATATCAATATTAAAATAACTTTAAAGCAATATTGGTTCAGTAAAAACAGTTTATATTTTATTCATTTATTTGTTTATACATACATAAATTTAATAATGTTTACAAAAGTTTACTAAATATTAAAATAATTTTTTGCAATTAGGAAAAACAAAATACATACACTTATTTCACAAGAAAAGTTTTCTGTTATTTAAAATGTCTTCCAATATAATATTTATTAAATCTCCACGAAACGAGTCGGTTAATTGACAATTTTTCTCATAAAAACTTGCAACGGCTTTTCCTTTAAGGTGTCTTCTAAAATAAGTTTAAAGCTGTAAAAAATAATAACAAGTAATGGTTACAAAAAAGCAAAACGGTGGTGATTTCTTAGTTTACCTTAGATAACTTGGCACTCCCATCTGATGTGCAAAGGGATGAAGTCGGAGTGTTTGTTGTGCTAACATTAGATTCATTTTGTAAGCCAAAGACAACTTTATTGACAATCGTTTCAGACAAGGTATCGTCATCAATACCATACCGTAGCAAAATTATGGAAAAGTTAGCCAAAAATAAACAAAACAATAATTTAAAATGTTTTGTCTTTACCTCAGTTTTTCTCCAAATAAATAATTTTTCTCGGAAGCAAGCACGAAGGCCAATAGGTGGTATAGCTTCTTTAATGTCTTCTTTTGAAAGGTATTTTAGGCTTCCAAATGTAATTTCAGCTCCTAAGTATTTATTAAGTTTTTATTAGAGAAATAAACAAAAATGAATTAATAGATACTTACATTTGTAAAGTAAAGCCTTATTTGACAAGTAAGTCAAAAGTTTTCAACAGCTCGTGTAATTGGGAACTTTGACTCGTATTTTCAACAACTGGAATATTAAGAATTAAATTTCCGTCTACGTCGCTCTCGAAATTAATATTTTCTTCTAGAGACACTAGGTTTTCTACTAGAGTTTTAAAATTATTATTATTGTTGTTAGTCGCAGCCATTATTATTTTATTTAGAATTAAATTCACTCACTTTGTTAAGTACACTATAATAGACACAATAAGAATGCTATTTTTTTTTGTTCTAAAGTAGCAGTACTTTATTGAACTTTTTTTTGGAGTTTACATGAATTCATTTAATTTTAAAATTGTTCGTGATATTTTTACACTGCCTACTTGTTATTTTTATTTGATTTTAGTGTTGATTTTACAATGGGGAGTATTGTTTTAAAACGAACCAATGTACATTTTACTTGAAAAACTTTAATTTTTACTACAAGAATGCAATTTTAAAAAAATTAACATTTATTAATGTTATTTTTACACTGAAAAGGTAAAATTTAATGTGTACAATTTTATTTTTACGTTAACAATTTAAAACTAACAATTTTTAATTTAAAATTAACGTGTTTAACTGTTAATTTTATATGAAAAACGTTAATATTAAATTAATTTATTTTTTTTTTGCAGGAATTTACAATGACTTGAAATTAACATTTCTTCATGTTGATATTACATTGCGGTTTTTTTCTGTGTGTATAAAACAAATATAAATAATGTTAATCGGCTAAAACTTGACATGAATAATCTTTATAGGCAAATAAATTGTTGTACTAAATTTTATGGTGGTCGGGCCAGAATTGGTCATAGTTCCCATACAAGAACCACATCTGAAAGACATTTGTCCCTATATATATTGTATAAATATCGGTACTGACTTAAAACTTTACACAAATCATTTACATATATAAAAAAATCATCCCACAAAATTTTGTGAATTTCGGTCTATTTTTAACCGTATGCCCCATATAAAGCCCTCTTCCGAAAATCACTTTAATACTCATAAATATCTTATAAATAAGGGTACCAATCCAAAATTTTACATGGATCATTTACATACATGCCTAAATCAAACTGCTGGATTTTGAGAATATCGGTCCATATTTGACTATGTCCCCCATATAAGATCCACTTCCGAAATCCATGTTAATACTAATATATATCTTAAATATACCGTTATTATGTTGAAATTCGACATGAAATATCCTCATATGCATGAAAGTCACTGTTCCAAAATTTAAGAAGAGCGGCCCATAATTTGTCATAGCTGCCATATAAGAACCATTTCCCGAAAACAACTAAATTTGGGTCAAAAAATATTCTTTTCTGATTTAACCCATATTCGGTCCATATTTTATATTCATGATACATATCGTTGGAAAGGTATTTTTAATACCTTTTATTTAATGTATTACAACTTGTCAGACACCCAGTAGTTCCCGAGATATAGGCGGGCCCCCCCTCGAAAATAGGCGTGAACGCCAACAAATTTTTTTGCTGGCATCTCCTCTAAAAACCCTATTTGATGAAGCTTTTTTTTTTTTGAGCAGTCACTAATTCCGAATTGTTCCCCTTTTTTATACTCTGTTTGTTAAATTACACTCAAGATTATTGTGAACATCAGACAAACTCTATAAATTATGGTAAGAATTGGTACTTAAATCAATTAAAAATGGTGAAAATCAGACAAAATTTCAAAATATTTAACATAAATTATGTTGGTCGTAAAATTGTCTTTCAAACAATATATTACATACTAAGACTGAATAGAAAACAGAGAATAAGGATATTCTAGTCCGATAACCAGTGTAGTTTTTGTATTTCTTATTACGTATAGGTGAAGGGTATTTAAGATTCGGCACAGCCGAATATAGCACTCTTACTTGTTTTTATTTAATTTTTTATAAGGAGTTAGCAATTCGTCTTTGATTCTATGACCTTCACTTCGTAGAGACGAATTGGATGGTAATGAAACGTCATCTGCACCTTCATGTAATAATAAAGCTATGTGATTTTCATTGTTTTGCACTTTGTACAAGGTGGCGCAAAAGTAATCCTCCTATCAGAAAATGCTATAAATTTTGCGAATGATCAACGAGTTCTTTTTGCCCCAACTTGATGAATTTGGATTGGAAAACATGTGGTTCCAACAGGACGGTGCAACGGCACACACTGCACGTGTCACAACCGATATGCTGAAGGATGCATTTCCCGGGTGCCTAATCTCCCGTTTTGGCGATTTGCACTGGCCAGCAAGATCGCCTGATTTGACCGCTCCAGACTTCTTTTTGTGGGGCTTTTTGAAATCGCGGATTTATGTCAACAAGCCTCAGACTCTTGCAGCTCTTAAAGACAATATCCATCAAGAATGTAAGGACCTATCGCCGGAAGTTTTGGCCAAAGTGATGGAAAATGTCATAAAAAGGACCCAAATGACAATCAACTGTGGCGGCGGCCATTTACATGACATCATACTTGATGTAAAAAAAATTAAAAGACCAAATAAAAATAATCCACAAGAAGAATCAAAGTTTTTCATTTTTTTTTTAATTGCAGTCAAAAAACATCGGAAGTTTACTCGTATTGTCATATCTTGCTCACAAATCTGAACATAAAGAATATACATATATACAAAAAGGCTCAATGGCATATCCACAATCGCCCAATAATATTGCTGTTCGTTCTCCTGATTCATAGATCCTAAGGAAATGTTACCTGGCGCTACTAATATTCCATATAAAAGCGTCATGGTTAGAGCCGGTATACCGTACATCTACTGCTCGTATTGTCATATCTTGGTCACAAATCTAACCATAAAGAATGTACATATATACAAATATTAATTCATTAAAATTAGTTTCCAAAATTTACTATACATACACATATTGAGGGAATTTTGTGTTTATTGTAGAAAAAATCCCTTGATCTCTCCTTTTAGTTGGCGTCCATTTCAAGTTTCACCCATTGAGGGCAAATGACACTGTGCTCCTACCCAGACATATGCTAGAATCGTTTTCAACAGCTCATTGATAAGACCCTTCAGCTAAAAACGCTACGAAGCTGCAAGTTGTAGCATTGGCGGAATCTTAGAACGGGTAAGATGCTCTTTTATTGCGCCTAAGACCATTAGAAAAGCTTCTTTGTTTAGCCGGTAGTAGCCTATGAATTTGAAAAGCAGCTTTAAATATGAACGCACATTATAAACTTAAAAAAAACTAGATGGCATTTGCGCGCGTTGCTACCACCAATTAAAATTAATTTGAAAGACAAATATTTAATTCATTTTGAGTAATTTTATTGATTTTGTGTATTTTGAAAAAAGTAGGCGGTCGAAAAAAGTATTCTTAGTCATGCCGGAGTCTTAGTTATATCCCGTCAAAGTTTTAGTAAGATCGGTCCAGCGGTCTGGCCTTCCCGGCAGGCGTTGTAATTATTTGAAAAAGTGGGCGTGTACATACCACCTCAGAAACCTTCCCGGGCTCATGCACAACAACTTTGCCAAAGATAATCACATGATCAAATACATAGTTTACGATTCTATAAAGTACATACATACAAACATTTATTTTTTGAGATGGGGCATGAAAGTGGGCGTGGCACATTTTTATTTTTACCTCCCCTTCAGTAAGATGTGTATACAACTTGTTTGAAGTAAATCTGTAAAAATCCATGCAGAAGCAATTAACAAATTTAAAAAAGTGGGCGTTAAAGTAGGCGTGGTACAATCAACTCAGAAACCTTCCCGGGCTCATGCACAACAACCTTGCCGAAGAAAATAACATGATCAGATGCATAGTTTGCGAGAATATAACAGTAGAAATGAATTTCAAAAAAGTACTAATATAAGTGTACTGAAATTTGGCCCTTTTTACACGTTTATATTTGAGTTATGAATAGCATGTTCTGGGTTCTTTTTTGTGTGGATGGAAGAATATTTTATCTTTTTTTATTTTAAATTGAATAAATAATATCAAATGTCCGTTTTACCCCGTTTTTGTCCCTTTTTTGTCACTCGTGAAAAAAAGTACCTATTAGTTATCCGTAATACGTACTATTTGAAAATAATAGTTCGTGGAATTTTTAGTGAGAAAATACATTTGATAAAAAAGTACCAAAAAAGAATACAATTTTTAGGCCATAGGAATTCGAATTTCAAAAAAGTACCAAAAAAATTTCTAGTCTTTATTGGTCTGAGGCAGATGCATTTAAAATAGTATTTCTATGTTTATTTATGTAGGAGATATACATGTTAACGGAGCGTTCTACGGGGACTATTTTTACCCCATATGGTCACTTGAATTTAGAATTTCAAAAAAGTACCAGACACCTGTCGGCTCTTTTTTTGATTAAAGGCGGACGCATTTAAAATATTATTTCTAAGTTTATTTGTTTTGGAGATATAGAGGTACAGGTTTTACCCGTTTTGATCCCATTTGTCCCCCTTAATGACCGAATTTCCAAAAATTCCTTCTTAGTGGATCTACATATTGTAAAAGGAACCCATTACCCAAATTTCAAGTTCCTAGCTTTAGCGGTTTGGGCTGTGCGATGATGAATGAATCAGTCAGTTAGTCAGTCACGTTACTCTTTTATATATATAGATATACTTACGCTGTCTCCGGCAGCTCAAGTGGATTGCTACAATCTCGCAATGTTTTTCTTCTTAACTTTTCCGAACGCTCTTCATCCAATAGCAAATATAAAACAATAGCATAGCTCATTTTATTTATTTCTTTTTTTTATTAAAAATGAAATTTTTGATATTTTCAATAAACACACTTTATATTTCATCCAAAAATTATAATTAAAAATGTAAACAATTATACAAATGTAAACAACAGCTGATTCGAATATTGGTTTTATTTGCATTCGAAGATAACAAAACCAACTTGATTTCATGATACCAAACGAAACCAATATTGGTTTTCAAAACCGACTTGGTTTATATTGTAGTGTTGTGTAAGGATGGCAAGATCGCCGTGTAGTGTTGGGATGTTTCTTCTTAAAATATGCCCTATAGCCCAATATAATTTTATGCAGCTGTAGGGGACCAGCTTAATGGTTAGGCGTTCTCATGAACTGCCAGATTAGGGACTAAATATTAATAAACAAGGCAACGATGTGCCACTTTCAGTTTTAAATAAAAAATATATTTTTCTTACTTAAGCTAGAGTTAAATTGTTTTTCTTACAAATGACAATTTCATTATTTTTCTATTTATTTTTGGGCTTAATGATTATGTTTATTTTATGTATCTTATCTTATACTAAAGAAAAAGGGATGGTTCATGAGAGTGTCGTTAACTCTCCCCCTACTTAAACGAGAGCGTCCCGATCTCTAAGTAGTTTCCCTACTTGTTGTTGGTAATAAATTTTAACTAATTATTCTGCCTGCCGGCGTCTGATAATGACCAAACCAAACATTGTTGTGACAAATATGACTGTATAAAACCCTGATCTAATGGGATGTTGTTCGTATGGTATTACCAGTTTCTTTAAAGAATCAATATTGTTAAAAGCGTTGTATTTGTTTGAATTTAGAATGTTCTCTATCTTAAAAATTTCGTCATGCTTTGTGTGTATTGCTTCGATTATTCTGCCATGAATGTTTCTATAGGTTTTGTTATATATTGTGACTTGGTCTGTGTATGTGACTAAAGTTATGCCATTAGTGGTAATATTGTTAACCGTATGATCTTTGTCTAATATTATGAATCCTTCGTCTATATCTAGAAGTTCGTCATTGTATTCTTGTATTACTCTGCATTTACTGTTCCTATTGGTCGGTAGTGTTAGTATTTTTGTAAGGTTAGATACATGAAAGAGGAATGAGTATTCGTTGTATATCAGAACATCATCAGTTCTGGTTAGAACATATTTTTGATTCTCCAGCTTCCTTACTTCTGTTTCTGCCTTGATTTTTGACATGACCACTACGAGTAATGTCAGGTAATGTATCGCCTTTATTGAGTGTGTAGTTTTTAATATTATCCATGTGTACTATTTTACCCCTCGTGGTTAAGACGTGTCCTCACGGTCTTCTTTCACAATGTATTTTATATATCTTGCGTCGTTCTTTTTTCTTATTCCTTTTATTTTTACCAATATTTTTTCATTTGGTGTGAAAGTTCGATGCTTGATGCCTTGGTTTAATTTCAATAGTGTTTTTTCCGATGCCTTTTTTAATTTTTCGCATGAATTGTGTTATTTAGTTCACGTACTGTTCTATAAATTTCTTCTGCAATTGTTGTAGTATTGTGGATTTTAAATATTCTAGCTAATTCCGATATTGTGCTATGGGCTCTTTCGACTTGTCCGTTCGACGTCGATCTATAGACTGGAGTTTGTATCTTTCTTATGCCATACTTATTACATATTGTTTCAACTGCTGCAGTTGTTAGGCATTGTTCGTTATCAGTCATTAGTGTATTACATTCTGGGTAATTATTCGTGAGTATCTCTTCTATTTTTTCGCTCTTTCGTTCTCTTGAGTCGAGCTCTCTCAGAGTTATATATTTTGAAAATTTGTCGATAGCCACCAAAAATGTTTTGCGTTCGTTGAAATAAATATCCATATGTATGTATGTGCCTGGTTCTGTTGGTATGTCGGAATCTTTAAATGGTTCTCTCGTTGGATTTCTTTCATATCTGCCAAAGAGACATGCGGTGCATTTTCTATTGAATGCTTTACATTGTTGCTTAATTTCTGGCCAATAATGTGTCTCTAGAATTTCCAGTATGTTGTTTCTATAGCCTCGGTGTGCTCTGTTATGTGTGTTCTTAATTAATTCAGCTTGTTTTTCTTTCTCCAGAATATCAACTAGTTTTGTCGGTGTGTACACGAATTTTCCACCGCTGAATGTGTTTGTTATTATAGGGCTAAGTGCATAAATAGTTTCTCTTGTGGTGTGTATTGCTGTCATTTTGTTGGGTTGTAATACCTTTTTTAGTTCAGATATCAAATTTTGTTCGCTAGTAAATTTTATTGTATGTCTAACTTTATTTGGGAATACTGTGGATGACTGTATTTCATCTTTTTTATTGTTTCGTTAAAGTTCGATTTGGATAGCGTAAGCATTTAGTGGACGTGATACTTGCGTAATGTTTTCTATGTATGAGCTTTCCGCTGAGTGAGTTGTGTCAACGGAAGATGCATTCATTTTTTGCCTTGATAGAGCGTCTGCTACGTCATTTTGCAGTCCGAGTTTGTACACAAGCTTTACTGCGAAATCTTTTTATTTTTGAATTTGGAGTTTTATCCGATATGGTATGTGTTAAGGACTGATGATCTGTAGATATAGTAAGGTTTGTTGTTCCATAAATATAGTTCCTAAGTTTTTGTAATGCCCATATGATGGCTAATAATTCTTTCTCATTGGTACTGTAGTTTCCTTCCGTTGTACTTAAGGTGCGTGATAGGAAAAATATTGGTTTCTTGTTTTGACTAAGAACTGCTCCAATAGCTATGTTGGATGCGTCGGTAGTTAATTCGAATGATTTACTATAATCTGGTTGGAATAACTCAACTTGTTCTTTTAAGCATGTTTTAAGTTTTTTGAATGCTTGTATTGCGGCGTCGTCAAGATTAATGTTTGTTGTATTACTTTTGTTCCTACCTACTTGTCCATTGTCTCCTCTTAAGTGTAGTGTCAGTGGTTTTTCTATGTTCACGTACCCTTGTATGAACTTGCGATAATAGCCTGTCATGCCTAAGAACCCTCTTAAGTCTTTTAGTGTTGTTGAAATGGGGTATTTACTTATGGCTTCAACTGTATCAGGATTTGTAGAAATTCGGTTATGTTTTATTAAATGTCCTAAGTATTCTACTTCCGTCTGGAAGAATTTAGATTACTCGTTGGATATTCTGAGGGTTGCATGACTTAGTGCATCGAATACAATTTTGATATGTTGCATATATTCCTCTGGTGTTGAAGAGTATATGAGAACATCGTCAATGTAAACGGATACAAATTTACCGATATATTCTCTTAGAATATCGTCAACACATCTCTGAAATATTAAAGGTGCATTTTTTAAACCAAAGGGCATCCTAATGAATTCATATTTCCCTCCATTTACACAAAATGCTGTTTTTCCCCTGTCCTCTTTCTAAATCTTTACTTGATGGAACCCAGATTCCAAATCTAGCGTTGTGAAATATTTGGCTTTTCCTAAATTCTGTATCGTCATATTGATGTCAGGTATAATATATCTATCTGCAATCGTTTGTGAGTTTAATTTTTGGAAATCTATGACCATTCTTCGTTTAGGTTTTTCTTGTTCATCTATTCCTTTTTTTCTACTGTTCATATAGGAGAATTATATGGGCTATTACTTCTTTGGATAATTCCCTATTCGAGTAGATTTTTGATTTCCT